>BSBN01000263.1:2607000-3910500 GCA_027924645.1 Cunninghamia lanceolata | reverse complement strand
TATTGGACGAATGTCAGGGTATCCATGAAACCATCAAATCCAATCTGAATAGGAGCCCCACAAATTGCAAAACTATTTCCCTTTTTAGAATTACCAAAAGTGATACTTGTGGTTCCTTCAATCCACGCATCTCTGGGAAAGGCATTATATCTGGCAATATTCAGATCTGCTCCTGTATCAATAAGAAAGGCTAATGGATAAGCCATGATACCTGGAAAATGTATTGTGAGGATTATGCTGGGACATGAGGTGGTCTTTTTGGTGCACCGGTAAGCTCTCATTGCAAGGCACCTTCTTCAAAGGTTACAACTTGTTCTTCCTTGACAGCCTGGTGAATGAGCGGGCTGTAAGGGTTTTCTTCACAGTACAATTGTTCTTCTCTTAAAGAAGTCTATAATGGTAATTGTCCATGTCTAGTTGAATTAAACTGGTTGATAAACTTATCAAGGTCGGGAGACTTTTCCATTTCTTCTGTAAGATAGAAATTCTCTTCATCATTTATTTCAGAGATTCTCCCTGAGCTTGTGCTATAACCTTTTCTAAAAAGGCTTTTCGATGTCTCCTCCATAGTCTTCTAGCCATACTGCCAAGTACAGGAACTTCACTGATGGACTGTTAAACAGGAGGTCCAGGTGGCCATGGTTCTCTTTGTTGCAATGGCTTATACCCATGTTTTTCTAGAATCTCCATTGTTGATGAAGACAAACCATATTGGAGGATGGGTGTTCTCCGAACAGGGAGCTTAGGAGGCCTTTCTTCCTTTTGAAGAAGGAAGTACTTTTTTCCTTAAGTTGTTCCAACTTATTGGTCAATGTTTTCCATGTTTCTTGACCCATGTCCATATCATGGAGTCTGGATTCAGTTTGGACAATTTCTTCAATTGTCTTGTCCAACTCAGCACGGGTGTCCCTTCGTAGCATTCTGCAGAAGAAGGAGACTTTTGAATCATCATCAGATGATTAAATTTGTTTGGTCATCATATTTACTTGAGCTTGTTCTGAAGCTGATGTGTATTCTTCAAACTCTAATTCTATTTCCGTATAAGTACTAGATAGGATGATATCCTCTGAGTCTGATGGGTAGTCATCGATGAATTCATATTCATCATCTATAACTCCTGCTTCTCTTGTAGCTCAGACTTTACCTTTACTCTTTTTCTTATGTCTGTCTGGGCACTTATTTGCAAAATGTTTCCATTTGCAAATGTAGCAGGTAGGTTCCCATTTCTTTGAACTTTTGCCTTTCTTATCCCTTTTTCTGAAATATCCCTTTTTCTTAGGATATTTACTAAATTTCTTCTTTTTCTTCTTATAAGACTTTTCTGACTTTTCACAATCATAGCAAGAAGAAGACTTTCCTTTATCTAGGAATTGATTTGAAGGCATTATCTGGTAGCATATAGATGAAGATAGTAAAGGTTGTACCTTCTTTATCTCTTTCTTTGTCTTACCTTCTTCATAGATTTCTTCATTAATCTGAGTGAGAAATTGAACTAACTGAGGAAAGGTTAGTTCTTTCATTTCAATGCTTTCTATTACTAGATTCTCAAGAACTTTTTTATGGTAGAATTCTCCTATCACATTTCCAAAACTTTTGAGAAAAGTTGTGAACATAAATTCATGATTTTGTTCACGGCCCGACTGATAGAAATTCTTATATTGTTCCTCACAATATTTCTTGAAGTATTTGAGGTCTTTGCACTTACCCTTTATGAATTTGTTGTAGGCTAGCTTTTCTCTAGTATCTATTCTTCCTACGAACAGACATGTCAACTGAGCACAGACTTGATCTATACCTCTGCCTATTAGGCTTTCTCAGAAAGTGTCATCCAATCTATCCCAGACACTTCGTGCAACACCTGTCATTGCATTGAGAGCCTGCTTGATCACTTGTGATTCATCAGCATTAGCATTAGTGGATAAATAATTTGTTATCTAGGCTTGAATAGCATCTATTCCTCTTGTATTTTCTATATCCTCAAAATTATCAAAATTTACAAGGGGAGGTGTGTCAGCTTTCAGGGTTTGAATATTTTTGAATGGATCAATTCGGTTAGATCCATTAGGATTGGAACCATTACCATGAGCCATCTAGAACTTTCCCTTTGCTCACTCTTCTGGAGTGGTTTCTTTGAGAGTCCTGGTTGAGGGATCAAAAACCTTTTCACTCACAGGCTTTCTGACTTCAGTAGACAAATTTGGTCCTTCATACTGAGCCTGCAAATATACCTTAGCACTGGAAGGGAAATTCATTGTTTTTACAGTCTGTTGCTGCCTAACACTATGTACCATAGACTGAATTGTTGTGGACTCTTGATGTAGTTCAGACTGTATATTTGTAGATTCCTAAACTATGGAATCTCCTATTAATAGTTGTTGATGAGAAAATCCAACAACTTGATAAAGAATTGGCTGATTTTCAAGCATTTGTTGAAAAAGAAAGAATAGTGGAAGAAGTTGTGCCTATTGTTCATAATCTAATAGAGTTGTTGAAAGAAGGACAAGATAGTGCTAACATGTTCTATGGCTTAGCTCATATAGTGAATAACAATGTTATGCTAGTGGAGAACTAGACAAATGTCATTAACAATGTGTCATCATTGAATCATACACAAGTTTCAGCACCTATACCAACTACTGGAATATCTACTTTTACATCATCAATTCTCTCTACTAATGCACATGCTTGTAGTAATGCTACCACTACCATGGGAACATCTAATGACATTAATTCATAGATTTACAAAGTTGTAGGATTCAACTATCAAAATCAAGCACCTAAGGCTTCCTTTCCCATGAACAACCATTTTCAACCATGTCTCCATTCCACCCATTCTCAACCACCTTTCAATACCACTCACAACCATTCACCTCTAAACTTCACAACTACAACTTCAAATACTTTTGCTTCTAGCCCACTAACTGCATCCTCTAATGATGTCATTTTAAACCAACTCTTACAAAGTATGATTGCATTACAACAAAAAGTGACATACTTGACCAATGCTTCATCTCAACCTAATATACCAACTTACCATGCTCGCGGTCCCTTATCTTTTACAATCCTAAGATCTCCAATTCTTGATAAGTTTGAGACTCCTCACTTTGAAAAATACATTGCTAAAGGTGATCCTAATACTCATGTGGCAGCATTCACAGCCATATGTAGTGATTTCTTCTTTGCAGAGGACTTGTTAGAAAAACTCTTTTCGTGATCCCTCAAGGATACTTCTTTGGAATAGTTTTTCTCTTTACCTCTAATTTCAATACATTATTTCTCACAATGTGTTGATCAATTCTTACAACATTTCCAAGAAAACATTAGACCTGAGATCTCATTGATTAATTTAGTTCATTGCAAACAAGGTCTGAAAGTAAAGTTAACTGAGTTCATCAGTCGATATCAAGCTCTCTTTGCATAGATTCAATACCTAATTATAGATGAGGATGTTTAGAAGTTGTTCATTACAAATCTACAACCTAACATCTATGATAAGATCCTCTTGATGAAATATAACTCTTTTCAACATTTATGTACAACTCTTCGTGATTACTAGATTTCATCTAGTCAGTATGAGAATCAAAACTCATTGGCTCAAGGTGGTTAATCCCAAGCTAGAACATCTAAAAAAAACTTTAAGAGGAACAACAAGAACTTTATTAAGGTAAATGGACAACATTTAAACATTTTTCAATCATAACTGTCCACTATCAATAATCTTAAAAGGGCACCATTTCAATTTTGACAATGACAAAGATACTTTAATCCATTATCTAACTCTCTACAGTCCATTATGAATCAAGTAGTAAGCAATAATTTGTTGAAGCTTCCTCCTATTAAACCATTAGATAAAAATAAGATACAAGGACCTTCATTTGATGCTAATGCTTTCTATCATTATCATCATACATAAGGACATGACATTAAATGATGTATGCATCTTAAGCATGAAATTCAAGACCTCATCGACTCTAATGTAATACATGTGACTAGTGTGAATGACAATGGAAATAAGTCAGTTGCCCCTCTAAATCAGAATTTATAGATTTTCACTAATCCATTTCCTAAACATAGCAACAACAATATGGTAGAGCAAAATACAATTGAATAGAACAATGATTACCTCAACAATGATGAAATAGTTGGCATGGTACAAGTGGATAAGGGGAAGGTTGAAGAATTACCTCGTCCATGAGGAAGTGGTATCTATGTTGAGGATCCTCTACTGTTATCCCTTCAAGGATTGGGAGATAACCAAGATACGCCGGACACGCAAATTGAGCAAGCTCAACATGATAACATTAAGCAAGAAAAGTTATCATGATGGAAATCATCCCATTTCATCGCGAAAGACTCATTCATCAAGAAAATTAGAATAAGAAAGCAAAGGATTGGAAAGAACAACACGACTATCATCGGTGGGAAATAGCAATGATTCCCCTCCTCACAAGAAATAAAAGATATAAAATTTACAGGGATTTGAGAAACAAGCACCGCATGACCATCCTAGAAATAAGAGTTAATCAAGTATGAACTACTCAAACTTTTTACCACACTTGATAGAGCATCTTTCTAAGATGCTCACAAGTTCAAACTATTCTTAGATATATATGCTATAATAATATGTTGTGTTGCCTATCCCCTGATGTGTTATATGTTGTTTAGGTCTCCTAGGATGACCCTTGATACTCTTGTAAGGTCAAGAATATCAGGAGAACACCTCTGTTGTGACCATTCTTCTATTTGTTTTTACATTCTTCTATCTTGCCTCTCCTCTATTTTATTATTGTGTGTCATGCCTTGGGGGCATATCATTGTGGAGGGTGTTTTGGGGGCATCCTCCTTCATGGTGTTCCTAAGACACTTTGTCTCCTCTCTCACTTTTATTGTTTACCTTCTTCAGTGATCCTACCTAGTTGGTGGATGATGAAAACAAAGAAATACTGATAAGGACCATGCATCCCTTTAGCAAGAAAGCAAAAATGGACCTAGTCCATATATGAAGATGGGGTTGATCTATATATGTATCTGATGGTTGACTAGTAGAATCACTCCATGTGATGTATCATCTTATGGCATTTCTTGTGACTAAAATTTTACAATCCACTCAATCTACTCTTGTACACTTTGATTGGTATCTCACCTTGTTTCTACGCTTGGTTTTGAGGTATCTGTAGTATAGCCCAACGGTTATACTTGGCTCCGAACCTGTGAGTATAGCCTTGGTCCTTGATGTGACTATTTTCATGCATAGATTTAATGAATTGATTTGGTTATCATCCTAGAGTAAGATTTCTAATCATCTTGTTGTTTATCTTAGCAAATCATATTAATGTGTTTGTGGGAACATTCGGCGATCATAAGCACATGTCACCTCGGGGGCATGGGATTTATGAGATCTCTTGTTCCCTTGCATGTATTCTCTCTACCTTAATGTGCTTGATATAGGCAAGTACAATTAACCACCTTAAGGTGGGGGTATATATAATGGTATCTACTTGATTATTTTGACACTGATAAAGCACGTTTGTAAGCCTTCTTTGTGAGGCAGGATGGTGTATCTCTTGAGCTAGTGCACATCCTTATTTTAATTGCAATAAAAAAATCCCTCTCTGCGAGGTGGGATAGTGTATCTCTTGAGCTAATGTGTATCCTTTTATACAAAGCCCTTTTGCAGAAGGTGGGATGGGGTATCTCTTGAGCTAGTGCACATCCTTTTATACAAAGTCCTTGTCGACACCCAAAATTGACCTAATTATCATTAATATTCAAATAACGCATTATCTATCATCTGCATTTGTCTAACACACTTGAACAATTTCCCTATCACTTATTTCTTCTATTAATTAAATAAATTTATATTTATTTAATTAATTCATTATCTATTTCTTCCAAGCTACAATTAAATAATTTTAATTATCTTCATTCTATTTATTTTAATTAAATAAATCTTATTTATTTAATTAAAAATTCCTTTCATAAACCAACTTTCTAATTAATTAAATAAATTTTATTTATTTAATTAATTTATCTTATCATTTATCTTCATGAGCCAACATGTGTGCCTCTTTTATTTAAAATCATGTGTGGTACTACATCTTTTATTTAATATCTTTCACATGTAGTACTTTTTTATGTACACGATCACACATAAGCCTTATCTTCCCTCCACTTGTCATTTACACATTCACCTATGACTATCAATTCATCTCAGCCATTCACAAAGCCACCAAATCTCCACCATTGATTGATTTTGGTTGAGTTCTATATAAACACCCTCTCATTCCATACTACATCTATCCAGCATTCTCATAGCGTCTACATTATCATCTTGAGCATATTGAGCACTTTAGTATCCATTGAGCTTATTATCATTATCATCCATCCATCATGGTAGCTTTGATCTTCATAAATGTTCATTATTGAAGAAGCAATCCACATCACAAACAAGGAATCATACAATCTAGGTGATATTGTTCTTGAATTGCATGCTTTTGATTTCACTTGGATTCGATTCTTTGATGGTAGTAGGATTAGGTTTTCATTTGTAATCCTTGATCTTATTAACCTAATTTTTACCTATCACATTTTGGCACACCCGGTGGGACTTAAGTCCTTGATTAACTTTGCTGTTTGAAGTTATTTTTTGTGAAGATCAGATTTTCTGAGCGCTTATGGCAAGTTTCAGTCGCTTCTGAGTGAAAACCAGTCACTTCCCAAACACACGCATCACTTTTAAGCCAAAGCCTACCACTTTTAGCATTTCTAGGATCACTTCCGAGTGAACAGTAGTCACTTATAGTCTTTTTTGTGTCACTTCTAAGATAACAGTGGTTGCGTTTGTCATGATTTGCATCACTTTTAACCTAACACTGATCGCTTCTGGCTATCGGAATCACTTTCTACAAACTAGGGTTTTCTATTTATATCTAATTTTTTATAGATTTGGGTCGCTTATGAGCAATAACAGTTCACATCTTTATTTTCCGTATCACTTTTGAAGCTTAGCATTTCGCATCTAGGTTTTTCTGCATCACTCCTGAGAAGTAAAATTTTTCTTTCAACAGAATCCAAATTACTTTGGATCAACAGTTGATCACCTCTGGTAACTGTGCCGCTTTCAGTTTTTATCATTTGTAGCTTTGTTTTCTTGGCTACTAATTAGTTATTTGTGTAGTATCTTATCGATTGTCCAAGAAAAAGAGGTTATCAAACTACTAACACATCTTTTGCAACTTCGATCAGTCCAAGACTTTTGATTTTATCACTAATTTAGGAACATTTGGGCTTGGTGCTTAAAAAGAATCATTATTTGCTCCGTGCTTGCTTTATCTTTCTTGATTGCTTGATTGTGCATGTTTGTAACCCAACTTTAATAGAAAAAGTATCCTCTCCCCTTGCCTATCAATGGATCTTGGGTGTATGAGAACTTGTTATTATATTTAGAGGGTCTACCTTCCCGGTGTGAGAAGGGGTATGAAACAAGTGGTAATAGGCTAAAGCCAAGTCCTTTCGAACTGCTATATAAGAAAAGTATTTGTGTTGAAAGCCACAAACAATGGGGGTTGTTATGTTATACCGACAGCCAACCTCCCCCAAAACCCTCCAAGGCATAACCCTTGAAGGTTGGGAGACTCCATAATGGAGAGTAGCACTACCGTACATATAGCCACCTGAACGGATGCCCTTACTAGTAACCTTGTGTAGTAGCTAAAAACCCTCTATTTGTTGATGCAAAAGGTGGGACCTTTGAAGCCACCCTGATTCTCATGGTTCTTAGTAGAGATAACAGGGACAATCCTAAGGTTTGGTGGGGGACAAGCCTTGGGAAACCCAAATCATGGTATGAGTGAGAATTGAGTGCCATGGAGGGGAGCCAGTGCTACCAAGATCCTAAAGCTATCCACTTTGAATAAGCATGGAAAAAGGACTCAACAAATATAGTCCTTTCCTAGCCTAGGCTATACAAGTTTGTGATTGTTGTGAGTGTGAGTGACTGAAATCACTATTTTCTTGTCAAAAATATCATTCAACACAGTTCCTGACAGACATAGATCACCTTTGAACCTTAACTATTCACCTACAAAAACCCAAATCACTTTTAAACAATAGTTGTTCACTTATTACAAAATCCAGATCACTTTTAACCTACAGTTGTTCGCTTCTAGCAAAACTATCACTTTTGACCTGTAACTGATCACCTCTGGCAAACTTGCTCGCCTCTGGTCAACACTGCAGTCTGTCATTTGAAACATAACCAGATCACTTTTGAGCTATTATCTGTCACTTTTGGACTTATCTAAGTCACTTCTAAGCTATCATCAGTTTCTTCTGGTCAAATATCAGCAATAAATATACATCCAGCCCAATTAGTAACACTTTCAGCCATCTTTAGCTCTGTTATCAGCTTTTTAACAGTCCTCTGAGAATCTATAGTCACCTGACCATTGCCTCCTATCTTGAGCATATCAAAACTTTGGACTTCTTGAGCTTCCATCCTTTTGAGACCCCAAAACAACAACCAACCAGCAAAACCAGCAACTAAACATTATCCTTTTGGCTTTACCTAGCCCTAACAATACCAGCAAACAACTAGCTTTTCCTTTGAGTGTGAGCTATCCTCTAGTGAAGATTTATCCAACAACAAAGCAACCAACAACAACAACCAAGCAACTCATTAGGAAATAAAGCAAACATCTAACTAGCAAAACAAACCAACACCACACAATCAGCCAACCATCACCTTTGGGTCTCAACTTTGACAAGCTAAGTCCAAATTTCAACACCAACCATCATGCCTCAAACTAGAAGCCAATATAGAGATGAAATGGAAGAAAAATTGTGAGCTAATATGGAAGCCCAAATTCAACAATCACGATCAACACCCCTTAAATATGCAACCCAGTTCACAACCGATGTACCTTCTTACATGTTCGTACCTAAAGGATACACTGCTGGACCATCACCCTCACACCAAGTGCAACATCACCCATTCACAATGACTTATGAAGAGAAATCCCAAGAGGACCTATCTAAATTTCATGACACACATGTATGGGACCAAGTTGAGAAGCTTGTTTTATTTGATCCCAATCACTACTTCTTACAACTTGCTCGCATGGGAGCCAAATTACCAAGTGACTTCGACATATCCGCTATTTGGGAACATGATCCTAACATTCTTGTTGTTGTTGCAAAGGGACCAACCACTATAGCCACACCTTCACATCCACCTTCCAATCCATATTTCTCATTATCTACCACTACACCATCAAACCCACCATGCTCGGAGTACACTTTAGAACCTTTAATAACTCCAACCAATGTACTTCCTTTACTTTCACAAACTTTGAGCATTCCACCTTTCCATGTTTCACAACACACACCTACCCCTACCATGACCGTATCCATGCCTCAAGTCTCACAAGTTGTCCATGTTTCACAAGTCCATACTCCTCAAGTTTCACAAGCCATTCCTATACTGCAAACTCTGCACATTTCACAAGCTATCCAAACACCACAAGCTACACAAGTCTCACAACCATTGTAAACTACTACTCCTATTGCATCACATGTGGAAACCACACCTCACATTCATATTCCTATAACCTCTAATATGGTCTCCACAATCTCCATGAATCCATCCTACACACCATAATATCCCAATGTTAGTCTCATTGACACAACCGATCCACCTATTGTATCACAAGCCACTCCTAGCACCCCTATCTCCTATGTTGATCAACTTACATCACCTCCATATAACCCTTCACAAACCATCAATCCGTCTTATGCAACCCAAGGCTTACCTATTGTCACCCAACACATGACATATACCAATCCTCATGTTGTTCAAAACCCAAACTTGAACGTCCATCCGTCTTCATCCACCAATCTGCATGTTGTCCAAAATACCAACCCAAGTGAACATTCTTCCTCATCCGCCAATCCTTTTGTTGCTTACCATAATACCAATCCAACTTTCCATCCACAACCATCAACCAATGTCAATCCATCCTCTACTTCCCATGTGATGCAAAAATCTTGGAGCTAATCTGTCGCAATATACCCAACCACCACTTGTGTGTCAAAGACAACAATCTTCAAACACATATGTGTCATATACCAATCCTTCGACATATAATGTGAACACACAACCTCAACAAACAGTCATACCCACATACATTCCACAACAACAGCCACAATATACACAATATTACACTTCACCTCCAAACCATCAACCCCCTTTGCAACAATAGCAATTATCTCAAGTGGATGTTGAACAAATGATTAACAAGGCGGTAGTACAAACCAAGAAAACATTTTCCTTGGGAGATATATGCACATACCCATTCGACAAATCACTTCATATGACACCTTTTTTGCCACACTTTGAAATTCCACAATTTGATAAATACAAAGGAAAAAGGAAATCTGGAAGACCATCTTAGACCATTTTTTGTTGCATGTCTCGATGTTTCTCAAGACGATACATATCTTTTGAGACTATTTCCCTGAAGCTTAGTAGGACAAGCTCTTGAATGGTTTTCTCATTTACCTCCGGGCATTAAGTCTTTTGCAGAACTAGCAAATAAATTTTGATCACATTTCACTTTTAACATTGAACATGAAGTGAACATGAATGACCTTGTCAACAACAAACAACACAATGGTGAAGCTTTCTCCTCATTTACCCAATGACGGCGTAATATGGTCAGCAAACTATCATGGGAAATTCCTGAGAAACAATAGCTCGATATCTTTGTCCAAAATCTCCATCCTGAGCTATCATTCCAACTACAATTCCAAAGTGCTAGCACCTTTGGTGAACTTGTTTCCAAAGGAACCATCATTGAACGCACTTTCTGAGATAACAAAGACAATCTCCAAAACTCCAATGATAAATCCCCCTTTTGGAACAAAAACAAGAATGTTGTTAATGATGGTGTTGTAGAAGCAAAGAACATCCAAATAGTAAAAGCTCCTATCAACATCCAAGCTGCATCTACAACAAATAAACCTTTTTAATGAAACCAACAATGACAAACTTCAAATCCTCGACGATAATTTAGTCCTTTAGCGAAACCTATGGAGGTACTCTTTCAAAAACTTGTCCAAGCAAGAGATATCATCTTACCAGATGCACCACCCAATGGCGAACTGCTCTTCAAAGCTCCTTGGTACAAAGAGAATGAGTATTGTGAATACCATAGAGTCAAAGGACACAAAACCAATGGTTGCATGCACTTAAAACATATCATTCAAGATTGCATCGATCAAGGTCTAATTAAAATCACACCACCAACATCACAACTAGCACATCAACCAACATCAAACTATGACCTAGATGCTTTCAAGAATCCACTTCCACTTGATGACAAAACAAGTAACCCCCATACCGAGAATGTCATCCATTACAACTATGACTCATCCATGATTGGCCGCATCAACCATGCTCACATTTCTACCATTACAATCCAAGGCAAAGCACCTGATTGTGCTATAACTACTAGAAGAGGCCATGTTACCATTCAAGGAGCACCTATCAATCCTCCTCAACTGTCTTCTAGCTATAATATCCTTGATCGCCTTGGAAAAACACATGCACATATTTCCATTCTTGAATTGCTTCGCATATCCCCCACCCACAAAGCTATCCTTGACAAAGCATTGCAAGAATCTTTGGTGCCCAATGATATCAATACCACACAATTCCAATCTATGGTAGCTAGCATTGCAGCCCCTTGTCACCGAACTTTCTCTGATAAAGATTTTCAACAATCTATCAATCCATCACATAACGAAGCCCTCCACATAGAAGTGTTCGTTAACCAACGCTGTATCAAACGAATCTTAGTGGATGGTGGAGCTAGTCTTAATATATGTTCCTTAAAACTAATAAAACAATTTGGATATTCTGAAAAAGATGTTGACACTTCCAAGGTCATTACTATAAAAGCGTATGATGATGTCGAGAGAGATACTGAAGGAATTATCCATTTGCCTATCCAAGTTGGTCATGTCACTACCGACACCCATTGTCAAGTCCTTGATATTGACCTTGCTTATAACATCATCCTTGGTCGTCCATGGATCCATGCCCTCAAAGCAATTCCTTCCACATACCATCAATGTATCAAATTTCCTCACAATTGTGTTGAAGTTGTTATCTACGCTGATCCTAATCCATTTGAGTTTTGTCATTCTTTTCAAGCTAAATATCAAAACCATAACCATATTCCTATCAACACCGAAGCCTATCCATCTTCATCCTATGTGGATCCATCTGCTCTCCTCAAGCCATCATCTATCCAATCCACTTCACATCTCCGTATCAAATATACTAAACATGGTCCAGGTGAGTACACATTGCAAGACTCTTGTTGTGTTGGAACTCTTCCCTTGTTGCCCAAATCTCATGGTAAACCTTCTACATCCAAGGCATCTTCATCCGCAACTGTCATAAAATCTCCACCAATAGTGTTCATTAAAGGTGGATTCCTTGATGATGAAGACATTGATGACATTAACTCTTGGATATTCTATGATGAGAATGACCAAGTACAACTTGAAGTGGAGAGATATAACAATGGGTTCCGCATCATTAAGAACATGGGCTACAAAGGGCATGGTGGATTGGGATCACAAGAACAAGGACCTATTGAACCCATTGTTGTGTCTAAGAAGTTTAATAAGCAAGGCCTTGGCTTTCAGTTGAAGGTACCACCTTCCAAAGACATTAAGTGTATTTCTGATATGGAAGCTAGACCTTCTTCAGTAGGAGAGACCTCTAATTCGGATACCATCAACGGCTCCTCCCTTCATATCATGGAACTTTTTCAAGAAAACGCTATCTTCATGATTTCCACCACTTCATCTGGCCGAAACCCTACGACCACTACCCTTTCACTCGTATTTCCTAACCTTATCGATTGGGACCAATAGGGGCACTGATATTGGATACATTTGAAAATGATGAAACTATTGCTAAATTCATGGGCTTATAACAAATCATTCCATTGGGTGATCACAAAACAAGCTTCATGATGGATCTCCCTAAACTAGCATATTTTGGCAGAAGTATCAAATCCTTTAGTCGCAAAAGTGAAATAAATAGAATAAAAAAGGATAGGTCACTAGGTGAAAACTGAAAGGCACTTCTTGACCATGAAAAAGTAAAAATAAAGGACATATCCGAGGGTGAAAACCTTCCTAAGGTGCCCAAGGATGGGGGATTTGATCTTCCTGTCACCACTGATTATCATGAAAAATCAACAGTGCTAGTTGAAAAATCTCAAGACATGAACTTAGGCACAGAGTAGAATCCAAAGATCACATATTTGGTAGCATCACTATTAAAGTAGGAAAGAAGAAATTTCATAGAATTCTTCGAAAAAAGAGCTATCAATTTTGCATGAACTTATGCTGACATGCCCGGTTTAGATCCATCACTTGTGGTACATCATTTAGTAGTATCTCCTAATCCAAAACCTGTCAAACAAAAACTACGCAAAATGCATCCACAAATAGCTCTATTAGTCAAGGTAGAGATTCCGAAGCTGTTAGAAGCAAATTCCATAAAACCTATTGATTATCTAGGATGGGTTTCAAACTTGGTACCTATAGCAAAACTTGATGGACGAGTTCATTGTTGCATAGAGTTCAGAGATCTTAATAAAGCATACCCTAAGGATGACTTTCCACTACCAAGCATAGACAACATTGTAGATCTCATAGCTAGAAATGAAATGCTATCCTTGATGGATGGATTCTTAGGATATAACCAAATCAGAATAGTAGAGGAAGATCAAGACAAGACATCATTCATTTGTCCATGGGCTACATACCACTAGGTTGTGATGCCTTTTGGTGTCAAGAACGCTGGAGCTACTTATCAACGAGCCATGATAGTTATTTTCCATGACCTTTTCTACACTATCATGGAAGACTATGTTGATGATATTCTAGGAAAATCCAAGACAAGAGAAGAACATCTATAGGTATTAGCATTCTTTGATTGACTAGAGAAGTATCAAGTCAGGCTAAACCCAAAGAAATGTGTATTTGGTGTAACATCTGGTAAATTGTTGGGATATATTGTGTCTCGACAAGGAATAGAAGTGGACCCTGACAAAGTAAAAGCTATCATGGAAATGCCTCCACCATCAAATCTGAAGTAGCCTCGTAGTCTACAAGGAAGGTTACAATCTATTCACATATTTATCTCACAACTGATAGATAAGTGTCATCCTTTTCAACATCTCCTCCGCAAGGGTGAACCTTTTAAGTGGGATGAGAAATGTCAACATGCCTTTTACAAAATAAAAGAATATTTGGCAACACCTCCTGTGTTAGTACCTCCTATAATTGATTTCCCATTATTACTCTACATCTCTTCAACAACAATAGCATTGGGTGCCCTCTTAGCTTAGCATGATGATTTAGGAAAAGAACAAGCCATTTACTATATTAGAAGAACTCTTGTGGCATATGAACTTAACTATTCACCTATGGAAAAAGCATGTTTAGCATTGGTGTTTGCTTCCCAAAAGTTGCAACATTATATGTTAAACCAAACAACAAAGCTCATATCTAACATTGATCCACTCAAATATCTTCTCTCCAAAGCAATTCTTACTGGAAGATTAACAAAATGGGTTATGATCTTAAGTGAATTTGACCTACAATATGTGGATTGAAAGCCCACAAAAGGACAAGCTATCACTGATTAGTTAGCTGTAGCACCTATCACAGATATTCATCCAATACATCCAGAGTTCCTGTTGATCATGATGTTAGTCATAAGAAAACATAGAATAAAAGTTACACAACAACCTTTATTCATCTTGAAAGATACGATGAATTTAGAGAATTCATGATCCCAAGTTTCCATTGATTAGTTCATAATCTACTGATGTTACTCAGTGGTTGATGTGTGTTGTTATTAATCATTCAAGGGGCTTACGTTGATCAGTAAATTCTATTTCCTGTAAATATGCTACACAGAAAGGTTACTCTACATAGTATATTTCTTCAAATAATGTGTCTGTACTTAAATTTTTGCATGATATTTATCAATTGTACATGCTTTAACTCTAAATATGCTATGAATTTTCAATTGTCTACAAGATGTCTACATATTTCATGTTATTTTCTTCTGGTTATCTATTACTTGCAATTATGATGGTGAATTGTTATAAAATTCAAAGAAAATTAAAAGAATACTTCAAATTATGATGAATCTTCAGCTATTGAGCTACATACACACTTGATATAGTCATGAGGAGAAGAAATCAAACCATATTTTCACCAGGATGTTCCACAGCTAGATACAGATAATGCTAACTTCAAAGGATGATGAATGAAAACAATACAAGCAGACTGATAAGGACTCCAAGGGACATAGCTAATAAAAGCATGTATAAGGAATTCAAACATAGATTACTCAGGATTTATGATGATTTTTAATCAAAATGGTCTTCTCTTTCATTAAGTATGCAAAAATATGTATGTTTACAACAACTTTGAAATAGGTCTTGATATTTTAGCAATCAAATTTCAATTAATCTTTCGAATCTCCAAAATGAGGCACCCCTGCACCTTTTATAGAATAAGGTGAGGGAGCGGTTACAAAAGACCTACGGTTAGGATTTGTCAATTAAAATCAATGGTGTACATTGACTTTTGACTTGGTCAACTTTCCCTATGGCACAGGTTGCTAGCTGGCAACCATCTAGGTGAATTATTTTCTTCTAAGTACCTGATGCATATGTTTCCCTTGTGGCGCATCTTCTTTTACTCTTCAAGTTCTTCTTCATCATCATCCTAATCATCATGATCATCACTTTCTATGTCGTCATCACCCTGATGAATATCACCTTGTAGATGGACCTTCATTATTGCCCTGATATTTTCATAGGCTTCTACTATTTTATCAATCTCCTCGCCATCCTGAGTTTTGGCTTTAATGATGGCATGCTTGTGGGATTGAAATTTATCTCTGAGGGCCTCTAACTTACCCTTCATGTTACTCAATGTTTCATTATAATTATCCACCTTGACCTTGATCCTCATGATCTTATTCATCGCCTCTTCTGTCAGGTGGGTGAGAGGATCATCAGCCATCAGCTGGAAGTTATCATGTAGAGCTTTTATGGCAAAGTCTGTGTCTTGGTTTTCAATTTTCCCCTCTACTTTTCCCTCTAGGACTTCCAGGACTTCCGCTTCATAGGACATCATGTTGTGTAGTTTCACACTAATATCTCTTAGCTTACTACTGCACTTCTTCAGTATATCACATTCAAACCTGATGTCCCTATACCAAATATCCACTAGCATGGGAGTGTTATTATCCAATACCTAATTATTTATCAGAACCTAAGGATTAATCCTCTTTATTTCACTTAGAGCACCCAAGGCCTTTTCTAACTGGAATGATCTTCTACCTGTTTCATTCTGTATTTTATCAACCTTCTTCGAGGTACTCAAATAATTACACCTCTGCAAAGAGGCTCTCACTACTTCCTTAGCTCCCGTGAGTGTTGATAGCATCCACTTCCTCATGATCACTGATTCATGCTTCATAAGGTCTAACTTATTAACCTCCTCTTGAGAGATTGTGGTCAATGGGACTGCATAATTTGATGATGTACTCTCAGGGTTAATCAACCCTTTTATGTATGAGTGCAGCTGAGCAATGTAGTCTTTATGCTACTTATTCTTCAACTTTTCTTTCTTCACCCTTTGGGTTAAAGAATCAATTATATCCTTCCCCTCTTGACCCTCTTGGTCTTCATTAACAAAACCCAAATCAACTGTGGTGATCTGGAATTCTTCCAGGGTGATTTTGCCTTTCTCCTTTTCAACAATGGGAAGTGCTACTTGGGCAGTCCTTTTGCCTGTAGCAGTATCTCTTCTAATAGCAGATGTTAATCTAGCTTTCCTCTTTGGTTTGATGATGGTCTCTACAAATAAAGTTGAAACATTAAATTCTTGAATCTCAAAACCTTGTTCCGTACCTATTTCTTTCTTAAACCATTGAGGTACTTGATCTCTGGATCCTTGTTGTCTATCATCATCATCATGTCCACCCTGGTCTCCAGTGTCTATCTCTATTCTCGATGGAGAGGGTGATTTTATTATTTCTTCCTCATGATGTTCATCATGAGGGGGGTCTTGTCTTATTTATTCTTCTTGAGGAACTTCTTTTTGTGGGGGACAATCTTGCGGTGTATCTACATGCTGGTCCTGGACCTGATCTTGTACTCCCTCCTTTTGTGTTTTATCCACTTTGGGAATTTCCTCATCTTGAGGTATATTTGTATCCATGGATATCATTGTGTTCAGACTAGGTGCATCACCCTGATCTTGGGCTACATTTTTCTCTGCACTGGGTATATTGATCCCTGGTGTCTCAAGGTCCTAATGACCTAATGTATCCTTATCTCCTGTAGTATGTTGGGTTTAGACAACATCATCACCTGATGTTTCTTTATCACCTCCATCCTTTTGTTGAAACTCAATGATTTTGGGCTCAGCTGGTATTTCCTGTTGTTGGCCCATATCTGGATTGATGCTCTTTGTTTCTGCCTGTTTAGTTGCCTCAATATTTTTTGTTTCATCAGGTACACCTACTTTGTCTCTAGGGGTCACATCCTCCCTATATGTTAGGTCTATCATAGCAGGGCTAGTTACCTGATCAACTAACTTATCGAGCCTGATTTGTTGGGCTGCCCTCTCTGGGCTACTTTCTTTTTCTTTCTTTGTTTGCTTCAACTCTTCCCATACCACCACTTGTGCTGATGGGGTTCCACGTGGGGTCATGCAAGTGCTAGAAGCAAGGATCTCCATCCGCTGAGAAGCTACATTTTGTACCACCTCATCATCTGATATGTCTACAGTTTCTTCCAATGAGAAAGGACCACCTTGACCTGTCCTAAAGGCTTCTTTTGCTTTCTCCTCAGCCTTCTCAGTCTTGAATTGAATAATGGTAGGAAGTGGCACAACATGTATTTCTTTCCTGAACACTTCACTGCTAGCTCCCCTTAATACTATGGGGTCATTTCTGATCTCACCCCTCATAGATGTTCTCTATTTTTTAGGTGGTGACATCACCTAGGGTGCCTTCCTCTTTCTGGTGACCATCATGGGGTCATCACCTGTAGGCTTTTTACTTACCGGCTCCTCCTTAAGAAGGATATCCTCTCTCGCATTCTATTGTTAGGCTTGGCCTTCATCTTGTACTACTATAGTCTCCACAGCTAGCCTTAGGATTCTTTTTGTTCTTGGTTTATCCATCAAAGGCTGTGTAGATGAGGCTAATGCCTGTCCTGATGCAGATGCACCTTCAGCTGGTATGACAATTCTCTTGATTATCACCCCCTTAGGTTCATTATCAGTCTTCCTTCCTCTTGGGGTCCTTTACTTTGTTTCTAGGGAGGCAGCCTTTCTCCACTAGATTTTATTTTCTTAACAAGAAAGTCATCATATTCCTCATCAGGAATCTCCTGCCTTTTTCTCTTGTTATCCACTATGATGGCCACACCTCTCTTCTTTAGTGTATTGATCTATTCATTTACCCATGATAGGGTCAACTGTAGCACCCCACCTGTAAGCTGATCTAGTGAAATGTCTTAAGGTTGTGTTAGGTCAGGGGCTAAGATGGTGTCATTATACACCTTATTATCCTCGTGTTCATTTGACATAGTCTTGCCATCATCCTTCCTTAATTATGCAGGCACTGGGATGTAGTCAAATGTCCTTATCTGATTTAGGGTGAGCCTTTGATATTTTCTTCTTCTTTCCTCAGCCTCATCCTCACAATCAGTCCAAAAATCTTCTATGTGCTTTTGATGTATAGGTTTCCCTATTATCTTTTGCATTCTTTATAGGGATCATATGATCTAGCCAATGGAAATGGCTGTAAGTACATCAGGTTCAAACCCTCTATAGCCTTCTTTATGCTTTCTAAATCAGGGCATATGTACCAACCTATAGTTATTGGAAACAATACTAGAGGTATTTTCTTGTTTGCTTTCTATGCATCCAGTATAGTAGATATCTGTCTCAAAAAGTCCATCAGTAGGGTACTTGGGTAGCATAAATGGCTGTCCTTCAAAATCTTCTATTCTAATGTAAGAAAATGTGGCAAACTAGATGAACCAGGCACCATGCTTGTATATAACTTCTTGAGCTTCCATGCTCAATCTTTTGGTTCTATCCTCTTCCATTGTTCTAACTAGATGCATAGAAAATGCATCATTCACCAATTTGTAGTCAAGGAGATAGTTTTTCCTTTGTAACTAAGGATAATGATCCCGTATATGGGCATCATCTATACTGCCACCAATCTTTCCAACCGTGGTCAGTGCATCAAATGTCCCTTTGTAAGCACATGAATAAACAACATATGAATTCATGTGGAATGAGCATTCTAGGACTCCTAGGTTCATCATATGTTCATCTAAAGCATCATTGATGATCTTGGCCCATAATGGCTTGTTATCTATATAGAGACACATCTAGATGATTCCAAACATCCAATTCTTGAAACTCCCAGCATTAGGCTGGCTTGTCATCCTGCTGAGCAGGGTAATCATATACTGATATTCATCATCAAAATCAAATTTATATAGATTTACTGGCAATTTGGTAGAGGCAATGTAACTGCTGTTCTTAGATCTCCGCTGGTAAATCCTCTTTCTTGCAGTCTTTTTATTGTTTTCATATTCAGTTTCTAATTTTTACAAATCCATACTAACTACCTTCTTTCCAACTGGAGATTGAAAGTAGATGTAATCCCTTTAATTGACAAATCTGCATAAATTCTTCCATGTTTTTCCACCCGCCTTGTCTGAGGGTTATAATTTCTGGCGCACTCCACTATGAGTTCCAGGGTTTCCATGGCATATGGAAACCTGGCCACATGCCACATCCCTGATATAAATATGGCATCCAGTAGGGTATTATCTTTGTCATCATGCATCTTGGATGACCATGCCACCAAATCCGTTTCCCCTTGGTGAGTGTCATCAATGACACCATACTTGAATTGTATTCCTTTAGGTCGAACGCACATGGGTTTAAGAAATTCTGCCCCAGATCTGTTCCTCTGGAGGTCTATCATAGATTCCTACAATGAACATGACTGGTCTTACCATAATATCCATATGCATTCATATAACAGTTACATCTACGACATCATGCATATTATACCATTTAATATTCATTACTTCATCATGATATGCCTAATTATAGAATCAAGCCAACGAAAAAGTCATAGTACCTGGACATGTAGAAAATGACAATAGGAGGGTTTTGAATTACTTACCTGATAACTCTTATCTCCTGGATTAGGCTAGTGATTACAGAAAAGGGGCTCAAATGATGATAATCATGTGTTCCATTCTGCTGCAAGCTGTTATCCATCCACAGGTAGCTCATATGAGGGTTTGACTCTTAGCTCTATAAATTCTTGATTCTTCACAAGGTAAATGAAAAATGACCTTGGAAATTTACCTTTAACCTCATTTATAGGGCAACTTAGGGCAAAACCAGGTTAAATTGATTAAAACCATTGATCTTCTGCAAGAAATCCATGGATGTTGCCAGGTGTTTGTATCGTATTCATAATCGGCGGGAATCCACCTACTGCATTTATGTACATTAAATGTTATGAGGCAAGAGGAGGGGGGTGATCTTCAGAAGATCAGGTGATATTTGAAATATGAGCCCCTCTGTGTAATATGACCTTCCGCCTTTGAGCGACAAAACTCTATGAGGTAAAAAGTATGATGACATCACTGTTAGGGTGATTTTCTTTGTTCATCAGGATTGTATGACGTCATCAGCATATTGGCACTAGGGTGATATTTTGCGACAGGGTGATATTTGAAAGATCAGGTGATATTCAAAAGATCAGGTGATATTCAAAAGATGACCCCGCAAAATATACGAAGATGTTTAACGGAAAAATACCATTATCACATAAAATTGACGTCTGAAGTTGCAGACCAAATGATTATCAAGTGAGAAAATTGCATTGGGGTGATCTAACATAAGATGACTAGTGTTAAGGAATATGACCCCCCGCAAGAATATTAGGTTTGACAAGGACTTTGACTTGTCATAACTTTCATCCCCTAAGGAATATCAGGGTGATCCAAAAGGCAAACCAGCATGAAATTTTATACTCTTTCCAACCATGAGGTTAATGATATGAAATATTAACTTTGACGAACTAACCTCATCATGATGACTTATCCACCTCCCTTATGCAGGGTCACCTGCATGACTTACTTTTACTAGACCACCAAAAAGTAGAGAAAGAACACAAGCCAAAGTAGCAAAAAGTTAGGTCCCTATTTTGTCAAGTCAAAATGGGGCGTGTTGTGTAACCACACAATAACTTGCCACCAAAGAAAACAACCAAATTCCAATGATTCAAGTGAGGTGATCACATTCTAACATATTATTCTAACTCTTTCTAAGTAGAAGCATCATAATCTTTCCGTATGATAAGGTCTTCATCATGGCAACAATGCTAACAAAGGATCAGGTGTGTGCAAATGATTAATTATCCTTATCTTGAAAGCAAGTTGAAAACATGAGTAACTGATGTTAAGCTACATAGTTTGGGATCATCCCTCATAGCCAACCTGGATAGAGCCTTGCTACCAGCAAGTGTCCATAGCCTCGGCAAGGTTATCTATACAATCACCCTAAGTAGAGCCTCACTGTCAACAGGCGTCTATAGCCCCTGTAGAGTTACTTAGATGGCCTGGTTTATTTCCTTTTTCTAATTTTTAATATTTTATATTTTATAAATCTGATGTCATCATGTAAGCTTAGTGTGCAAGGTATGGTCACTTGCTGATTTAGGTTAGAGATTGTATTGGTAGGAAGGGAGTCCCTTTAGATTTTTCACTTAACACCTATACTTGTGTGTTCAACAAACCCAAGGCTGTTAGGTGAGTCATTGTGAAAGAATCACTCTAGTCAAGAAAGGGCACCCTGATGAAAATATATCACATACTTGATCATCAATACTTCTCACAATGAGTCATAACCTATATATGAATTTGTTCTCATCACTTGAATCTTAACAATTTAGTTATTTTGTAGGGTGGTGAGATGCATCATCTTGACTAACCAAAACAAAACTCAACAAGCAAACAAAATAAAACTGTACAAACAACTATACAAATATGCACACTATGATACACATGACTCTCATGAAGCTGACTTAGGCTTGGAAATAATGTTTAAGGAACTGTCCATTAACTGGTAATGGAACATCCTCACCTGTCAAGGTTTTAAGCCTATAAGTGTTGTCTCCTAAAATTTCTAAAATTTGGAAGGGACCTATCCAAAGTTTATCAAACTTACCATGATCTCCCTTCCTCTCATGTGCTTTGTCCCACATTAGGACTAAATCTGAGATCCTAAAGGCCTTGACCCTGGCTCTTTTGTCAAACCAACGTTTGACAACAGCTTGATGTTTGGTAAATTGATCAATTGCCTGACTTCTTTTCTCTTCTAGGTGTATCAATTGAAGCAACCTGACTTCTTGTTTATTATCTATGCCCAGGTATTCTTGTGCAAACTACAGTGTAGGAATTTTTAAGTTAACAGGGAGGATGGGATCCACCCCATACTAAGTGAAAAGGTGAATTTCCTAATACAGCTTTCATCCTAGTTCTGTCTACCCATAAGGCATATTTCAGTAGGGTGTTCCACTCCCTTGGGTTCTTTTCTATTAACTTTTTTATGATGTTCAGTAAGTTTTTATTTGTGGATTCTGCTAATCTGTTCCCTTGGGGATAGTAGTTTGAGGAGAACTTCAATATGATCCCATAGTCAAAAGCCCAGCTTGACAGTCTTGTTGAAGCAAAAGCAGACCCATTATCACATACCAAAGCATAGGGAACTCCATACCTGGTGACTATATTACTTTCCAAAAATCTGATGACATCTTCAACATTACATGTCTTGCTACTGACAGCTTCAATCCACCTAGTACAATAGTCAATAATAGTTAAGACATACCTATGGCCTGAAGATGATGGAGGATTAATTGGTCCTATGAAGTCCATTCCCCATTGAGAAAATGGGTGTATCTCCACCACTGGCTGCAAAGGTTGAGAAGCATACCTTTCTTTGTTAGCAGCAACCTACACATATGACAACATTTAATATGCTCAGCAGTATCCTTAAAAATTGTGGGCCAGTAGTACCCTGCCCTAAGGATAGCGTGAGTGGTGGCCAAGGATGACCCATGTGCAGTTCTGAACTTGTCATGTAATTCTGATAGCACCTTGTCTGCTTCTTGTCTTTCTAGGCACCTTAGGTATATCCCCTCATAATTTTTCTTGAAAAGGACTCCCCCTTTCATCATGTATTTTTGTGACCTTATCTTCAAGGCTCTCCTTTGCGAGGCTTGTAGTCTTGAAGGACATCTTCCAGTAATCAGGATGTACCTGATGTCTGAGTACCATTCTCCATTGTTCTTTGCATTTATAACATATTGCTGACTCATGATATTGGGATCAATCTCTGATATCATCTGGCTCAATGCCTGTCCTCTTACTAGCTTCATGGGTGTAATGTCCATGTCATATTCTTGTAGGATAGTGATCCATTTAGTTCTCTTCTCACTTGGTTCACTTTGCATTAGGAGCATCTTTACTATTGCATCAGGTACTACAACAATCACTTTACTTCTCAGGATATAGTGCCTGAACTTCTTAATTGCTCAAACCAGAGCAAGTGCCTGCCTTTCAACATCTATGTATCTGAGTTTTGCATCTTTGAAAGGATAGCTCATGAAGGCTATGGGCTTTTCTTCCTTTTCTTCATTTCTCTATGTCAACACTGCTACAGAGGTATGTTCTGAAGCAAATGAATAAATGTAAAAGTCCCTGGTATAGTTTGGACTGATCAGGACTGGAGCATCAGATATGGCTGTTTTAATATCTTTAAACGCTGCTCTAGCTTCCGGTGTCCACTCAATTTTAGTATCCTTCTTGAGCATTGCATTCAAGGGTCTAACAATTTTTGCAAAGCCAGTGATAAATTTTCTAACAAAATTAATCTTACCAAAGTAAGATTTGAGCTTCTTTTTTCTTCTAGGAAGCTGTATCTTCATGATGGATTCCACCCTGTCAAGATCAATGATAATCCCATTTTCAGTTATCAGGTGGCCTAGTAATTTCCCTGTTGTTACCTGAAATATGCATTTCTTGGGGTTTAGGGATATCCCATATTGTTCACATTTTTAAGCACCTTTCTGAGGTCTTCTACGTGGTTTCCTCTTTCTTTAGAGAACACTGTTAAGTCATCCATGTATATGACTATGCATTTACCAATTAAACCTCTAAAGGCTATGTCCATTGCTTGCTAAAACATTGCTCCAGTATTTATTAACTCAAATGACATGCGCCTGTAGGTGAATATCCCCCCACTTTGTGGTGAATGCAGTTTTCAATCTGTCTATTTTATCCACCATCACCTGGTTATAACCTGAGAAACCGTCTAGAAATGACATCATCTTGGCACCATTCACAATTTGTAGGACCTCATCCAGGAAGGTAAAGGATAATTATCCTTCTCAGACACTCTGTTTAAGTTCCTGAAGTCTACACATAGTCTGATGTTGCCATTTTTCTTCCTTACTAGGACCAAGTTTGCTACCCAGGTGGAGTGCCTCACAGGAAATATGATCCTGGCATTTAGTAGTTTCTTAACCTCCTCAAAAATGATAGGTTCCAATAAAGCATTGATAGGTCTTTGCTTTTGTCTGAAAGGCTTGGCATCTGTCTTGAGGGGTATGGTGTGAGTGATGACTGATGTGTCATACGTTTTTAACTCATCATAAGTCCAAGCAATGACATGGATATAATCTTTGAGAGCTTGGGTTATTCCTTCCAACTCTTCTTCTGTACAGACCTTCCCAATCAGGACATTTCTCTTTTCATCATCCTGTCCAATATTGACTTGTGAATACTGTCCTCCATCAGCTTTTAGAAGATCCTTCTATTTTAGCATGTTGTCTAGATCAAATTCCCTTTCTAGCTCTATCATTCCCTTAGGAATCTTATTTCTAGGCAACTCTAGGATTTCTTCTTCTTCCCAGACATGGTCCTCCACATTCCTCTTGTCTATGATCTATGCATCAAAGACATCCCTGTTGGAAATGAAGTCTAGAATATGTTGATCATCATCAAATACTTGGAGGTTGGTTACATTATTTGGCACAGAAGGCACTAATACTAATTATACTAAAAATCTTTTCAGACCAGATATGGACAGTGGTTCCAAGGAGTTGGCAGCCTGGGCTAAGGCATCTGCCCTATGATTTTGTTTTTTGGGTACATGGGTGATATTGAATGCATCAAAATCTTCAATCAGGTCCCACACCCTATGTCTATAATTGGACATCTTATTGTAATTGCAAGAGTAAATACCCCTTACCTGTCTCACAACTAATTTTGAGTCTCCATAGACATGCAAAATTTTCACTTTCTTTTTAAGTGCAAACAATATCCCATGAATCAGAGCTTCATACTCTGTCACATTGTTGGTGCATGGGAATTACAGTTTGTATGCTGCTAAGTAGGATTTTCCAGATGGATCAATGAGATCCACCCCTACTCCAGCTCCTTGTTTTGACTTGGATCCATCAAATCTAAGGATCCATGACTTATCTTCAGCCAAAGGTTTATCTGAGCCTTCCTTTTTCTTTGCAGCTCTGGCAGCTGCACCACTTGATATCCATTTTAACTTTGGTATCTTAGCTTTCTCAGACTTCATCTTTCCTGTCTTATGTGAAGCTGATGTTTCTTCTTTCTTTTTATCACCAGAAGGAAAATCTTGTGGAATAGGCAACATCTACCTTTTTAGAATATGTAAACATAGTGAACAAGTAGTTTCTGAATGAGGTGCTTCATGTAACCTGCACCAGCCTTCAATCAAGACATCCTATGGAGATCTTTGCTGTTGTGTCATCTTTTGAATTTCTTTTGACAAAAACCTCTCAAATTTGGACAGATTGTTGCCTATGTCTTCATCAGATAACTCATAATCTAAT
Source organism: Cunninghamia lanceolata (assembly GCA_027924645.1). Taxonomy (NCBI): domain Eukaryota; kingdom Viridiplantae; phylum Streptophyta; class Pinopsida; order Cupressales; family Cupressaceae; genus Cunninghamia; species Cunninghamia lanceolata. The sequence continues at coordinate 3,884,414 of BSBN01000263.1, read as the reverse complement.
TCAACTAAACAATCACTCCCTGGGGTGATTCTCTTATTTCTTTTAACATTACTCTGGTTACATACCAGCATCTCTTCTGTCATGTGAATATGACCTTCATCCTGCTATATACCTTCCTCTGTTCCTATAGAAGACAAGCAAAATTCAATGTCACTATCACTATCTATAGAACTTACCGTGGATGATGATGAGTATGCTGACACATCACTGCATGCTTGTTCCAGTTCTATCATATCTATACAGGCATCACACATCCTTTCAAAATGCGATTCATTATGCAACCTGCACCATCCATTAATTAGAATATCATGAACATGTATCTTTAATAATTGATATCGCTTCACCTATTTAGATAAGTGCATTTCAAAATTCTTGAAATGATCTACCTCATTTTCATTCTCAGGGTTACAATTAGGTTCTACAATTATTTTTTCATCCTGAGGGTCATCATCATGATGATGAACATCATACATTAGGATCTCCTCTATCTTGACAGTCTGGGGTTTGATGGAGTAAACTCCAGGTTCCACATCCACATACATGATCTCGTTGGTTTTGTTATACTCAGTGATCATGTGCTTCATGTGAGGTTCAACATCTATCCTTATTTGATTTGGTATTCCTTTCCAGGGCAACCACATATGACTGAAATCAGTTGACATGTATCCATTAAGGGTTTTTGACCAGTCCCTACTGAATAACATTCCATAAGTATCAGGTATATAAACTACCTGAATATCAATATAGTATTGGATTCTGGGATCTGATGCCAATTGCATGTGAATGTGAGTTAGTTCTCCTACCACACTCACTTCTGTTTTGTCTAATTGTGTCGCTTTCTTTAATGATTTAGTAGGATGCAACCCTAAAGCATTGCATATGGACAAGGGCATTACATTGGTAGATGCTCCTGAGTCTACTAAATAGTTGTGCAAATTTTTACTAAACATCCTTATGGTAAGGAGGAAAGGAGGTGACTCACTCTTGTCTCTATATAGGGTCATGTGGGAGGTCTCTGTAGCTTGAACAGTAGATGGCACTTTGTGTTTGACATTAGTGTCCCTAGTAGCATGGTCTTTACTACCAAACTGACCTGAGGGATGACTATCCTCTTTTGGAGCAAGATCATCTAGTAATTTCATAAATGCTTTCTTGATAGCAGGGGTTTTAAGCAAATCTGACAATGACAGGCTGATTTCAATCTTTTTCATTTCATCTGCCAGATAAGTGACCAACTTGTCAGATTCATGAGGTAGATTAGCAACCTTTGGTGCTATATTTGGTGATTCTAAGTATTGAGCATTAACCTTGGGAAATCCAGGGTTGTTACTTGCCTTGGGATCAGGAGGTGTATTGAAATTGTTTGGAGGCAAGGACATGGTCAGAGGACTAGTAGGTCTGTTGGAATTATTTCTTAGGTTGTAGTTATGCTTACCCTGATACTGTTGTTGATAGGTATGTACCTCCTCATGTTCATTTGAGGGCTCATTTTCATCCTCAGAGGGAAAAACATAATTAGACTCAAAAGCCATAGCTGATTCCTCACATGCCAGGGTGTAATCTTGGTGAGAAGACACTGTCTGCTAATAAGGATGATTAATGTAACTTTCTAGCACTAGGGCAGAATCATATCCACAAGGAACAAGTTCATTTCCTTCTATATGAGGTGGATTTCCTGAAGTATTGGACACTTCAGTCTGGAAAATACTAGCAGCAATTCTGAACTGAGGATAGTCTAACTCTGCATGTGCATTGGTGTTATGTATCCTGCACCAGTTAGTAAGGGCTACCTCTGCAAGGTTGACTCTAGTGGTATGTTTGGGTTCACTAGGAGGCTGATTGTCTAGGGGTGATGGAACAGAACCATTGTTTGGCCCAGTGTTCCACACTCTAGGCTATCTAGGAGGATTATTGTTGTCATTATTGTTATTGTAGTTAGTGTTGTATCCCCTATTAAGATAATTAGGTCTGTCATTAGCATAGCCTCTAATCTGATTTGGTTGAGAATAGAAGTTCTGACTCCTTAGATGAGTAATCTCAGTAGTAAGTTTCCTTAACTATGTTGATATTTCCTTAATTTCTTCTTTCTCTTCCTAAACCTTGGTCGCTACATTCTCTGTTAGGGGCTTGAAGAAGGAAGATCCATTGTTGTTGTTAGACTGATCTACAACCTAAGGCACTTGTGTTTGTCCTGGATATTGTAACATCTGGCCATTTCCATTTGGAGGTGGCATGATACTGAGTGGAGGTATCTATAAAGGACTAGGCATCACAGTTGGAGGTATCATGGCTCCATTAGGCTGTTGTTGGGCAGGGTATGTTGGATAACCAGGAAATGTGCGAAATGCAATGTTTGGTGTTGGAGCAGGAACTAGTTGTTGACTGACTTTGATAGCTTCTTGGAAAGCCTGTGTCAAAGTTGTGACATTATGATGTGCTCTCTTGATAAACATGGAAGTTAAAGGATCCAGGGATGAATAATATATGCTCCTAGCAGCTTCATTTGCTACAACATAAGGGGCAACTAACTTAGATAGCATCTTCTGGAACCTAGCGTTGAAGTTAGCAATAGGTTCTCCTTTAAATCGTTTGATTGTGGCAAATAAGTGATAGTTCATTGAAGGATCTATAGGTATTTTGAACCTATCTGTAAAATATTTCTCCAAGATAGCCCATGATCCGACTGAACCTTGACCAAGACTAATATACCATTTATAAGCCTCTTCCCCTAAGGAAAATGGAAATAACTTGCATACAACGTCCTGATGCTCAATTCTAGCCCTACAACAGGCTTCCTTGAAAGTTCTGATGTGATCATCAGCATCCTGATATGGATGATACTTAGGACAAATTTTATTAGAATTCTTTGGCAAAGCATAGTATGCATTGAAATTCAAAGGCGATTCTACTGCAAAGAATGACATTACAACCGGTGGAGGTTGAACCTGAGGTATGACAGGTTGAGATTGGACCTGAGGTGTGACAGGTGATCATGTAGGTGTTTGTAAACCAATAGGAGTTACAAGAGGACATTTTGGTGATGCTCCTGACACACTAGAACCAGGAGTGTGATGAATGTCTACAGTTCTAGGTCTAAATCCCCTGATAGGTAATTCTTTGAAGAGTCGGCTAGATCGAGACTTGGTATTTGGCCTGAGAGCCAGGATTTCTTAAATTTAAGGAAGATTGGCTAGTTGACTATAAAGATTAGTTGGAATTTATGAACAAAGGTTGTATTTATGGTCAAAAATGGTAACTGACTAGATATTTACAAAATTTTTGCATGAACAATGCAAATATGAGGTGATATTGAGGTCTAGTGACACTTGCAACTGGATATTAGGTTTCTAAAGTAGATTACCTCAAAGCTTTAACCAATTTACTTGAAATAGAGCTTATCTTTGCAAATTCATGATGATCAACCACAAAGCTTGCAATATTTATGATCAATTTTGAAAACTTCACAAACCATTAGCATGCACAAGCTTAAAATAGCAAATCTTTGCATATGACTCAAAATCTGGAGGTGTTTCAGTGTTACCTTACTGTCTGCATCATCAAATCAGACAAAACCTACTGATGATGAGCAGGATGGCTCTTCTTCTAGCATCAATTTATGTTGATCATGATGTTAGTCATAAACAAACATAGAATAAAAGTTACACAACAACCTTTATTCATCTTGAAAGATACGATGAATTCAAAGAATTCATGATCCCAAGTCTTTGTTGATTAGTTCATAACCTACTGAAGTTACTCAGTGGTTGATGTGTGTTGCTATTAATCATTCAAGGGGCCTTACATTGATCAGTAAATTCTATTTCTTGTAAAGATGCTACACAGAAAGGATACTCTACATAATATATTTCTTCAAATAATGTGTTTGTACTTAAATCTTTGCATGATATTTATCAATTGTACATGCTTTAACTCTAAATATGCTATGAAATTTCAATTGTCTACGAGATGTCTGCATATTTCATGTTATTTGCTTCTGGTTATCTGTTACTTCCAATTATGATGGTGAAGTGTTATGAAATTCAAAGAAAATTAAAAGAGTACTTCAAACTATGATGAATCTTTAGCTATTGAGCCACATACACACTTGATACAGTCATGAGGAGAAGAAATCAAACCATATTTTCACTAAGATGTTCCATAGCTAGATACAGATGATGCTAACTTCAAAGGATGATGAATGAAAATAATACAAGCAGACTAATAAGCACTCCAAGGGACACAGCTAATCAAAGCATGTATCAAGAATCCAAACATAGATTACTCAGGATTAATGATGATTTGTAATCAAAATGGTCTTCTCTTTAATTAAGTATGAAAAAATATGTATGTTTATAAAAACTTTGAAATAGGTCCTAATATTTCAGCAATCAAATTTCAATTAAGTTTCTGAATCTCCAAAATGAGGCACCCCTGCACCTTTTATAGAATAAGGTGAGGAAGAGGTTACAAATGACCTATGGTCAGGATTTGTCAATTAAGATCAACGATGTACATTCACTTTTGACTTGGTCAAATTTCCCTATGGCACAGGTCACCAGTTGGCAAACATCTAGGTGACTTATTTTCTTCTAAGTACCTGATGCATATGTTTCCCTTATGGAACATCTTCTTTTACTCTTCAGGTTCTTCTTCTTCATCATCCTGATCATCGTGATCATCACTTTCTATGTCGTCATCACCCTGATGAATATCACCTTGTAGATGGACCTTCATTATCACCCTGATATTTTCATAGGCTTCTACTATTTTATCAACCTCCCCGCAATCATGATTTTTGGCTTTAATAATGGCATGCTTGTGGGCTTGAAATTTATCTCTGAGGGCCTCTAACTTACCCTTCCTGTTACTCAATGTTTCATTATAATTCTCCACCCTGACCTTGATCCTCATGATCTTATTCATCACCTCTTCTGTCAGGTGGGTGAGAGGATCATCAGCCATCGGCTGGAAGTTATCATGCAGAGCTTTTATGGCAAAGTCTGTGTCTTGGTTTTCAATTTTCCCCTCTACTTTTCCCTCTAGGGCTTCAAGGACTTCTGCTTCATAGGACATCATGCTATGCAGTTTCACACTGATATCTCTTAGCTTACTACTGTACTTCTTTAGTATATCGCATTCAAACCTGATGTCCCTATACCAAATATCCACTAGCATGGCAGTGTTATTATCCAATACCTGATTATTTATCAGAACCTGAGGATTAATCCTCTTTATTTTACTTAGAGCACCCAAGGCCTTTTCTAACTAGAATGATCTTCTACCTGTTTCATTCTGTATTTTATCAACCTTCTTCTTCGAGGTACTCAAAGAATTCCACCTCTGTAAAGAGGCTCTCAGTACTTCCTCAGCTCTCATGAGTGCTGATAGCATCCACTTCCTCATGATCATTGATTCATGCTTCATAAGGTCTAACTTATTAACCTCCTCTTCAGAGATTGTAGTCAATGGGACTGCCTGATCTACTAATGTACTCTCAAGGTTAATCAACCCTTTTATGTATGAGTGTAGTTGAGCAATGTACTCTTTATGCTACTTATTCTTCTCCTTTTCTTTCTTCACCCTTTGGGTTAAAGAATCAACTATATCCTTCCCCTCTTGACCCTCTTGGTCTTCATTAACAAAACCCAAATCAACTGTGGTGATCTAGAATTCTTCAAGGGTGATTTTTCCTTTCTCCTTTTCAACAATGGGAAGTGCTACTTGGGTAGTCCTTCTGCCTATAGTAGGATCTCTTCTAATAGAAGATGTTAATCTAGATTTCCTCTTTGGTTTCATGATGGTCTCTGCAAATAAGGTTGAAACATCAAATTCTTGAATCTCAAAACCTTGTTCCGTACCTATTTCTTTCTCAAGCCATTCAGGGACTTGATCTCCGGATCCTTGTTGTCTATCATCATCATCATGTCCACCCTGATCTCTAGTGTCTATCTCTATTCTCGATGGAGAGGATGATTTTCTTATTTCTTTCTCATGATATTCATCATGAGGGGGATCTTGTCTTATTTCTTCTTCTTAAGGAACTTCTTTTTGTGGGGGAGAATCTTGCGGTGTATCTACATGCTAGTCCTAGACCTGATCTTGTACTCCCTCCTTTTGTGTTTCATCCACTTTGGGAATTTTTTCATCTTGAGGTATATTTGTAACCGTGGATATCATTGTGTTTGGACTAGGTGCATCACCCTGATCTTGGTCTACCTTTTGCTCCGCACCAGGTATATTGATCTCTGGTGTCGCAAGGTCCTGCCGATCTGATGTATCCTTATCTCCTGTGGTATGTTGGGTCCAGACAGCATCATCACCTGATGTTTCTTTATCACCTCCACCCTTTTGTTGGACCTCAATGATTTTGGGCTTAGCTGGTATTTCCTGTTGTTGCTGGCCCATATCTAGAGTGCTACTCTTTGTTTCTGCCTATTTGGCTACCTCAATATTTTCTATTTTATTAGGTGCACCTACTTTGTCTCCAGGGGTCATGTCCTCCCTATATGTTAGGTCTATCATGGCAGGGCTAGTTACCTAATCAACTAACTTATCAAGCCCGATTTGTTGGGCTACCCTCTCTGGGCTACTTTCTTTCTCTTGCTCTATTTTCTTCAACTCTTCCAATACCGCCATCTGTGCTGATGGAGTTTCATGTGGGGTCATGCGAGTGGTAGAAGAAAGGGTCTCCATCCACTGAGAAGCTACATTTTGTACCACCTCATCATCTGATAGGTCTACAGTTTCTTCCAATGAGAAAGGACCACCTTGACCTGTACTAAAGGCTTCTTTTGCTTGCTCCTCAGCCTTCTCAATCTTGAATTAAATAATGGTAGGAAGTGACACAGCATGTTGCATTGCTTTCCTGGGGTCCCTTCCTCTTTCTAGTGACCATCATGGGGTCATCACCTGCAGGTGCTTTACTTACTGGCTCCTCCTCAAGAAGGATATCCTCTCCCGCATTCTGTTGTGAGGCTTGGCCTTCATCTTGTACTCTTGTAGTCTCCACAGCTGGCCTCAAGATTCTTTTTGTTCTTGGTTTTTCCATCAAAGGCTGTGCAGATGAGACTGATGCCTATCCTGATGCAGATGCACCTTCAGCTGGTATGACAATTCTCTCGATTATCACCCCCTTAGGTTCATTATCAATCTTCCTTCCTCTTGGGGGTCCTTTACTTTGTTTCTGGGGAGGCAACCTTTCTCCATTAGATTTTATTTTCTCAACAAGAAAGTCATCATATTCCTCATTAGGAATCTCCTGCCTTTTCTCTTATTATCCACTGTGATGGCCACACCTCTCTTCTTCAGTGTATTGATCTATTCGTTTACCCATGATTGGGTCAACTGCAACACCCCACCTATAAACTAATCTAATGAAATGTCTTCAGGTTGTGTTAGGTCAGTGACTGAGATGGTGTCATTATACACCTTATTATCCTCGTATTCATTTGACATAGTCTTGCCATCATCCTTCCTTAATTGTGCAGGCACTGGGATGTAGTCAAATGTCCTTATCTGATTTAGGGTGAGCCTTTGATATTTTCTTTTTCTTAGCTCGGCCTCATCCTCACAATCAATCCAGAAATCTTCTATGTACTTCTGATGTATAGGTTTCCCTATTATCTTTTGCATTCTTCCATAGGGGTCATATGATCTAGCCAATGGAAATGGTTGTAAGTACATTAGGTTCAAACCCTCTATAGCCTTCTTTATGCTTTCTGAATCAAGGCATATGTATCAACTTATAGTTATTGGAAACAATACTAGAGGTATTTTCTTGTTTGCTTTCTATGCATCCAGTATAGTAGATATCTGTCTCAAAAACTCCATCAGGACTACCCCATGAGTAGGGTACCTGGGTAGCATAAATGGCTATCCTTCAAAACCTTCTATTCTGATGTAAGAAAATGTGGCAAATTGGATGAACCAGGCACCATGCTTGTATATAACTTCTTGAGCTTCCATGCTCAATCTTTTGGTTCTATCCTCTTCCATTGTTCTAACCAGATGCATAGAAAATGCATAATTTACCAATTTGTAGTCAAGGAGATAGTTTTTCCTCTGTAACTAAGGATAATGATCCCATATATGGGCATCATCTATACTGCCGCCAATCTTTCCAACTGTGGTCAGTGCATCAAATGTCCCTTTGTAAGCACATGAATAAACAACATATGAAGTCATGTGGAATGAGCATTCCAGGACTCCTAGGTTCATCATATGTTCATCTAAAGCATCACTGATGATCTTGGCCCATAATGGCTTGTTATTGTTGGATCTAGGGCATACAACTGAGAGGGGGGGGGTGAATCAGTTGTATAGAACTTGTTCTCTTTCAAACACTTAATTCTCTGTTGTTAGTTAGCAGCATATCAAATAATCATTCATGGAAGCACAATACATAAACACAAGAGCAGATAAGCATCAACACATTGAACACCAAGATTTTGACGTGGAAAACCCGGTTAAGGGAAAAACCACGGGGTGATTAACCCAAGAATTATTCTCTGTTAGAAGAATAAGGAAAAATGAATGGCACATGCCAATAAGGGCTCACTGCCCGAGCACACTGCTCACAAAGAGGCCCACTGCCTACAAGGAGACACACTGTCTACAGAGTGATAAAAATCACAGTCTTGAACTGGAGAATGACATCTCTACCATGTCCGGATCAGTTCCAATTAAGCCCAACAATCTCTGCTCTGCCTTTCGCACCTTTCTTCGCTACTCCATACTCATCCACATGCTACCTCACTGAAATGAATTCACAAATCATTATTTATACAAGACATCGACTTAGGAACAAGCATCTAAGTCGGCAAACAACCATAGGAGTATCCGCAAGATGAATAACACATCCGGTCGGCTATCACAAGAACATTCGCAGGATGAACAACTCATCCGGTCGGCTAAACAGAGCAATAACTTCATCCGGAAGAATAACTTCAATTCCGGGCTCTGCCATCAATGCGGACCAACAACACAACTTAAACATGATTCAAGAACCTTCACAAGTCTGTCTGAATGTCCGGATACATCCGCACTTTCTCTGCTTACTGGGATCTCTTGTCTTCCTCATCCGGAACTTCAAGAACACAGTCTGTCGCCATTGTCATAATGCAGGAGGTACATCCGGACCTCCAAATTACACACAAATCAGGATGAAACATCACAAGGACATATAAAACACTCCTTCCAATCCGCAGATTATGATAATACAATTCCGGACCTCACCGGACCTTTTTGTGATCCTCTGTCACCTCCGGATACTTGCCGGACCCGGTTCTATACCGGCAGCCATAACTCCTTCAGATCTTCATGCGGACCTCTGAAATCTTAACTGTAGCATCTTAAGACTCATATCTACTAACCCTTTAATCCGCATCCTCCGGTTCTCATCCTATACAGTATATTTACCTTCTTCTCATCACTGTTCTTCACTGTTCCTGACTGAGGCTAATTATCTCAATATCCTCAGCACAAAGCTCATCAAATCCTTCTTGTCAATGCAGTGTGAGTATGTTGACATCAATGACAACAATGGCTCACCTCATACTTGCAACAATCTCCCCCTTTGTCATTGATGGCAACATATGATGTGAAAAACCAACAAGACAAGAACTTCTCTTTTCTGTCACAGCTCCCCCTATCAACAACAACTCCTCACATGTCTTCCTTTGCTGCTCCCCCTTTGATCATCAACCACTTGTTTTTCACATGTCTTCTCTCCCCCTTTGACATCAATGGCAAAGGGCTCATACTTGCAACTCTCATGCATCAGAATAATACCAGCTGCTCCCCCTTAGTTGCAGCTCCCCATTAGTCCGGATCACAAGATATGACTGTGATAGCCACCGGACTGATGCACATCAGTGCATCTTAGTTCATCAGCGGAGGGGCCATGACCCCTAACTTCTCCCGGAGATATTCAAAAGAGTCCTTGGGAAGAGGTTTTGTAAAGATATCTGCAATCTGATCCTTGGAGGGAACATACTCCAATCTGACTTCTTCCTTGTTTACTTGTTCTCTCAAAAAGTGAAATTTGATAGATATGTGCTTAGTCTTAGAATGCAATACCGGATTCTTGGAAATATTAATTGCACTTGAATTATCACAGAAAATTGTGATAGGCTCCTCATATTCAACTTTGATGTCTCTTAGCATCTGCTTCATCCACAAGATTTGAGTGCAACTACCTGCTGCTGCAATGTATTCTGCTTCAGTTGTAGACAGAGATATTGCATCTTGTTTCTTGCTTAGCCAAGAAACCAATCTCTTCCCCAAAAAGAATGCTCCACCACTAGTGCTCTTCCGGTCATCCACATCTCCTGCCCAATCTGCATCTGTGTAAGCATGAAGAGAAAAGTCCGGATCTCTAGGATACCATAGACCATACTCAACTGTCCCTTTCAAGTATCTAAAAATTCTTTTGATTGCCATAACATGAGATTCTCTAGGATCAGCCTGGAATCTTGCCACAAGACCAACAGCTTGCATTATATCTGGTCTAGTTTGAGTGAGATACAACAATCCACCAATCATTGATCTATACTTTGTCTGATCTGCCTTTGGAGAATCATCATCTTTGCTTAACTTACATCCGGTTGCCATAGGAGTGTTCATAGGCTTTGAGTCTTCCATACCAAATTTCTTTAACAATTCTTTCACATATTTGGTCTGAGAAATGAAGATCCCTTCTTTTGTTTGAGTAATTTGCAGACCCAAGAAGAAATTCATTTCACCAAGCATAGACATTTCAAACTCACTTTTCATCTGATTTGCAAAAGTTTTACACATACTATCTCTTCCTCCAAAAATGATATCATCCACAAACACTTCAACAATCAGAATGTTTTCATGATCAATTTTGAAATATAAGTTGCTGTCAGCAGTACCTTTGTTGAATCCAATCTGCACAAGATGCTTATCCAACCTTTCATACCATGCTCTTGGGGCTTGCTTCAATCCATACAAAGCTTTCTTCAACTTGCAGACCATATCATTATTATCAGACAATTGAAATCCATCCGGTTGTTCAATGTAGACTTCTTCTTCCAGATCACCATTTAGGAAGGCAGACTTGACATCCATCTGATATACCTTGAAATCTTTGAAGGCAGCAAATGCAAGAAGTAATCTGACTGCTTCAATTCTTGCTACCGGAGCAAAAGTCTCTTCAAAGTCAATTCCTTCTATTTGAGAGTAGCCTTTGCAGACCAATCTAGCTTTGTTTCTGATTACTTCACCAGCTTCATTTAGTTTGTTCCGGAAGACCCATTTGGTTCCAATTACATTCCTGTCTCTAGGTCTGGGAACAAGATCCCAAGTATGATTTTTCTCAATTTGCATCAGTTCATCTTCCATTGCTTTGGTCCAATTTTCATCATTGCAGGCTTCATTTATTGTTTTAGGTTCAATCCTTGAAATCAGACAACATTCATTCTGATCTTGAGCAATATTCCTTCTAGTTTGTACACCTTTGCTTCTGTCACCTATGATCTGATCTTCAGAGTGATTCAGTTTTACATACCTTGGAATTTTGGGAGTATCCAGTACTGCCGTTTCTTGATCAGGCTCATTTAAACCTAACTCTTCTTCCTGATTTACCGGATCAGGCTGACTCTGTTTCACCGGAGAGGATTGAGTTCCTTGAACACTATCTTGGTCATCTTCATCAAATTCATAAAATCTTGAAGGCTTCTCAATTCCTTCATCAACCTTTACATTGGTACTTTCTATCATCTTCCTCAATCTCTTATTGTAACACCGATATGCTTTGCTTTGAGTGGAGTAGCCCAAGAAAATTCCTTCATCACTTCTAGCATCAAACTTTCCTAGATCTTCATCTCTTTTAATATAACACTTGCTACCAAATACCCTGAAATATTTCACAGTAGGAGTGATGCCAAACCAAAGTTCATAGGGGGTCTTACCGGTGTTGTTTCTGATTTGAACTCGATTGAGAGTGTAGACTGCAGTGCTGATAGCTTCTTTCCAAAACATTTGAGGAACATTTGCTTCCAACATCATTGTCCTAGCAGCTTCCTGGATGGTCCGGTTCTTTCTCTCAACTACTCCATTCTGCTGTGGAGTCCTAGGAGCAGACAATTGTCTCCTTATACCCTGTTTCTCACAAAAGTCAATGAATTCACCAGATGTAAATTCACCACCTCTATCAGACCTTAGACACTTTAGTTTCAATCCGGTTTGATTCTCCACCATAGCTTTGAAGATTTTGAACTTCTCAAAAGCTTCTGATTTTTCTTTCAGAAAGGTAACCCACATCATCCGGGAATGATCATCAATTAACAACATGAAATATCTATCACCTTGCAGACTCTTGATTCTTGTCGGACCACATAGATCAGTATGTACTAATTCCAACAATCCGGTAGAAGACTGATCTTTGCTTTTAAAAGAGACTCTGCTTTGTTTGCCTAACTGACATTCTTTACACACACTGTTTGTAGGTTTTATCAACTTTGGAAGATCTCTCACAGCCTGAGTATTGCTAATTTTGATGATGTTATCAAAATTTACATGACACATTCTTCTATGCCATAACCAACTCTGATCAATTTGAACAAACAAACAACTTTTATTTGAACCAACCAGATGAAAGATGTTACCTCTTGTCTGAGTACCGGATGCAATTTCAGTTCCGGAGCTTGTAAAGATTCTGCATTTTCCATTCTTGAACCGGAGATCATAGCCTTTGTCCACTAACTGACCAACACTGAGAAGATTGTGCTTCAATCCTTCAACATATAGTACATTACCTGTTTTGCTCTTACCATCAAAGGAAATAGTTCCCCTACCTCTGATTCTGCCAGCAGAATTGTCACCAAACTTTACCATTCCTCCTTCATATCTTTCCAAATCTAAGAACTTATTCTTGTCACCAGTCATATGGTGAGAGCATCCACTGTCAATAACCCAATCATCCTTTTCTTCCACTTGAGCAGCCAAGGCTTTTTCAACAACTTTGTGATTGACAGATTCAGAGAGCAAGGAATCTTCTTCCTTGATGGCTATAAACACCCACTCATTTCCGGATTTGCTTCCTGGATCTGATTCATCATCTGTTACTCCTTCATTGTCATCTTCTTCATGAACATAATAGCAATTCTTTTGAAACCTTTGTCTGTGAGTATTAGATCTTGCAGATCTCTCTGGACATCTTGAGGCAAAATGACCAATCTTATTGCAGTTAAAACACTTAAAGGGTAGTTTTCCTTCATACTTACCGGATCCTCTTGGCAGTCTCTTTGCAATGAGGGCTTCAAGTTGAGCTGTTTCTGCTTCTTCTTCTTCCATGTCTCTTCTTGCTTGATCATACCATGACATTTTCCTTGATGAGTTTTCACCCGGATCAAATCTCTGTTTGCCTTTCACATAGGCACTGGCTTTAAAAGCAGACTCAGTCTTGGGTGGATCATCTCCAAACTCGGTCATTTCAAATGCAGCTAGTTTGCCAGCCAATTGTTCTCTTGTGATAGTTGTGTGGGCTCTGAATTCATCAATGGCAGCAACTTTGATTTTGTAGACAGCAGGAAGGGATCTTAGGATTTTGCAGACAATCTCATTTTCATCTAGAGTTCCACCAGCATTTCTGATTCCACATACCAGCTCATTTACTCTTGGCATAAAGGTAGTAATGTTTTCATCATCTCTCATTTTCAATCTTTCAAATTTCCCTTTCAGACTTTGCAACCTTGCACTTTTGACAAACTCATCTCCTTCATACAGAAGTTCCAGTTTAGTTAGGATCTCATATGCAGTTGGTAGGTCAATGACATTCGAGAGATCTGAGTCATTCAATGCGCTTAGAAGAGCTTCCTTGGTCCGCAGATTGTTTTCAGCTTCTGTGGTTTCATCAGGAGTTGTCGGACCACCTTGTGGGGGTATATATGGTTTTGAAATCATAGCCAAGTATGCTTTTCCCATACATTCCAAATGACACTTCATGCGACCTTTCCAGAGAGTGAAGTTGGTTCCATCGAACTTCGGACTATCCTTCTTGTATGACGACATCCTGGATCACCTCAAGCGGTTAAGCTCCTATCAGAGGAACTCAGCTCTGATACCAATTGTTGGATCTAGGGCATACAACTGAGAGGGGGGGGGTGAATCAGTTGTATAGAACTTGTTCTCTTTCAAACACTTAATTCTCTGTTGTTAGTTAGCAGCATATCAAATAATCATTCATGGAAGCACAATACATAAACACAAGAGCAGATAAGCATCAACACATTGAACACCAAGATTTTGACGTGGAAAACCCGGTTAAGGGAAAAACCACGGGGTGATTAACCCAAGAATTATTCTCTGTTAGAAGAATAAGGAAAAATGAATGGCACATGCCAATAAGGGCTCACTGCCCGAGCACACTGCTCACAAAGAGGCCCACTGCCTACAAGGAGACACACTGTCTACAGAGTGATAAAAATCACAGTCTTGAACTGGAGAATGACATCTCTACCATGTCCGGATCAGTTCCAATTAAGCCCAACAATCTCTGCTCTGCCTTTCGCACCTTTCTTCGCTACTCCATACTCATCCACATGCTACCTCACTGAAATGAATTCACAAATCATTATTTATACAAGACATCGACTTAGGAACAAGCATCTAAGTCGGCAAACAACCATAGGAGTATCCGCAAGATGAATAACACATCCGGTCGGCTATCACAAGAACATTCGCAGGATGAACAACTCATCCGGTCGGCTAAACAGAGCAATAACTTCATCCGGAAGAATAACTTCAATTCCGGGCTCTGCCATCAATGCGGACCAACAACACAACTTAAACATGATTCAAGAACCTTCACAAGTCTGTCTGAATGTCCGGATACATCCGCACTTTCTCTGCTTACTGGGATCTCTTGTCTTCCTCATCCGGAACTTCAAGAACACAGTCTGTCGCCACTGTCATAATGCAGGAGGTACATCCGGACCTCCAAATTACACACAAATCAGGATGAAACATCACAAGGACATATAAAACACTCCTTCCAATCCGCAGATTATGATAATACAATTCCGGACCTCACCGGACCTTTTTGTGATCCTCTGTCACCTCCGGATACTTGCCGGACCCGGTTCTATACCGGCAGCCATAACTCCTTCAGATCTT
The DNA here is from genome assembly GCA_027924645.1 of Cunninghamia lanceolata. Taxonomy (NCBI): domain Eukaryota; kingdom Viridiplantae; phylum Streptophyta; class Pinopsida; order Cupressales; family Cupressaceae; genus Cunninghamia; species Cunninghamia lanceolata. Next base: position 3,869,276 of record BSBN01000263.1, on the reverse strand, counting down.
CATGCGGACCTCTGAAATCTTAACTGTAGCATCTTAAGACTCATATCTACTAACCCTTTAATCCGCATCCTCCGGTTCTCATCCTATACAGTATATTTACCTTCTTCTCATCACTGTTCTTCACTGTTCCTGACTGAGGCTAATTATCTCAATATCCTCAGCACAAAGCTCATCAAATCCTTCTTGTCAATGCAGTGTGAGTATGTTGACATCAATGACAACAATGGCTCACCTCATACTTGCAACAGTTATCTATATAGAGACACATCTGGATGATTCCAAACATCCAATTCTTGAAACTCCCAGCATTAGGTTGGCCTGTCATCCTGCTGAGCAGGGTAATCATATACTAATATTCATCATCAAAATCAAATTTATACAGATTTACTGGCAATTTGACAGAGGCAGTGTAAGTGTTGTTCTTAGATCTCCACTGGTAAATCCTATTTCTTGCAGTCTTTTTATTGTTTTCATAATTAGTTTCTAGTTTGTGCAGATCCATACTGACTACCTTCTTTCCAACTGGGAGATTGAAAGTAGATGTAATCCCTTTAATTGACAAATCTGCATAAATTCTTCCATGTTTTTCCACCCGCCTTATTTGAGAGTGATAATTTCTAGCGCACTCCAGTATGAGTTCTGGGGTTTCCATGGCATATGGAAATCTGGCCACATGCCACATTCCTGATATAAATATGGCATCCAGTAGGGTATTATCTTTGTCATCATGCATCTTGGATGACCATGCCACCAAATCCGTTTCCCCTTGGTGAGTGTCATCAATGACACCATACTTGAATTGTATTCCTTCAGGTTGAACATACATGGGTTTAAGAAATTCTGCTCCAGATCTATTCCTCTGGAGGTCTACCATAGATTCTTGCAATGAACATGATTGGTCTTACCATAATATCCATATGCACTCGTATAACACTTACATCTACGGCATCATGCATATTATACCATTTAATATTCATTACTTCATCATGATATGCCTACTTACATAATCAAGCCAACGAAAAAGGCATACTACCTGGACATGCAGCAAATGACAATAGGAGGGTTTTTAATTACTTACTTGATAACGCTTATCTCCTAGATTAGGCTGATGATTATAGAAAAGGGGCTCAAATGATGATAATCATGTGTTCCATTCTGCTGCAAGCTATTATCCGTCCACAGGTAGCTCGTATGAGGGTTTGACTCTCAGCTCTATAAATTCTTGTTTCTTCGCAAGGTAAATGAAAAATGACCTTGGAAATTTACCTTTAACCTCATTCGTAGGGCAAATTAGGGAAAAACCAGGTTAAATCAATTAAAACCATTGATCTTCTTAAAGAAATCCATGGATGTTGCCAGGTGTTGTTATCGTATTCGCAATCGGTGGGAATCCACCTACTGCATTTATGCACATTAAATGTTACGAGGCAAGAGGAGGGGGGTGATCTTCAGAAGATCAGGTGATATTTGAAATATGAGCCCCTCTATGTAATATGACCTTTTGCATTTGAGTGACAAAACTCTACGAGCTAAAAAGTATGATGACATCACCATCAGGGTGATTTTCTTTATTCATCAGGGTTGTATGACAGCATCAGCATATTGGCACTGGGGTGATATTTTGCGACAGGGTGATATTTGAAAGATCAGGTGATATTCGAAAGATCAGGTAATATTTGAAATATGACCCCCACAAAATATACGAAGACATTTGATGGGCAAATACCACTATCACATTAAATTGACGTCCAGAGTTGTGGACCAAATGATTATCGGGTGATAAAATTGCATCGGGGTGATCTAACACAAGATGGATGATGTTAAGGAATATGACCCCCCCAAGAATATCAAGTTTGACCAGGACTTTGACTTGTCATAACTTTCATCCCCTAAGGAATATCAGGGTGATCCAAAAGGCAAACTTGCACGAAATTTTATACTCTTTCCAACCATGAGGTTAATGATATGAAATATTAACTTTGATGAACTAACCTCATCATGATGACTTATCCACCTCCCTTATGTAGGGTCACCTGCTTGACTTTCATATCATTAATCTCATACTAAGGCGAATTGGTACCAACAATCTCACATATAAGCAGAAAAACAACACAAGCCAAAGCAACAAAAAGTTGGGTCCCTATTTTGTCAAGTCAAAATGGGGCGTGTTGTGTAACCACACAACAATTACCTGATGAAGAATTGTTCAATCTAACCTCATCAACATTATGGCAACTATATTTTGATGGATCTTACACACAACATGGATCAGGAATAAGGATATTATTTGTTACCCCTCAAGGAGATTGTATCCCGAAATCATACAGAATTGCATTTCCATGTACCAATAATATAGCATAATATGAAGCTTTAATCACATGATTACGCATGGTGGTACAATGGGCTATCAAACAGCTATAGGTCTTTGGTGACTCTCAAGTAGTTATCAAACAAGTCTTAGACAAGTATCAAACAAAATATGAGAAGCTCCTTCTATACAAGGTAATGGTCAATGATTTCAAGAAGTATTTTGACAGTATGACCTTTGAACAGATCCCAAGGATACAAAACAAAGTAGCAGATGCCATGGCTATGATCGAATCTCTTCTAGACATGTCATCCAATACACATAAGTGTGAGTTTCTTGTTGAATAGATTTTGATCCCAGTATTTGAAGTATCGCAGTTTGAGCTTATATGTGAGATTGTTGGTACCAATTCACCTTGGTATGAGGATATATATGAGTATCTTCATAGTCAAACCTTACCATTTCAACTATCTAATACCCAACGACAAACACTATATATCACCAGAGTCTTGATGGTATCCTTCTTAGATGTCTTGATTTCAAGGAAGCAAAGGTTGCCCTATGTGAAATACATGAAGGTGTCTACGGCTTGCATTCTGTTGGCCCTGGTCTTGTTAAGAAACTTCTACGAGCTGGATCGTATTGGCCAACTATGGAGAAAGATGCACAATAGTTTGCAAAAAGATGTCTACAATGTCAGAAACATGGGGATCTAATACATGCACTAGCACATGAACTTCAACCTATCACTACTCCTTGGCCCTTCTCACATTGGGGACTTGATCTCATAGGCGAAATCCATTCCACCTCCTCAAATGGTCATAAGTTTATGATGCAGGAGCATCCAGTGGTGTAAGGGCAATCTTGCATCACCCAAAAAAAGATGTGTTTCAAAATTGTTGATGTTCTTTCCATTTCTTGTCAAAATTTGTGGTTTTGGTTCCATAATCGCTTGAATAATGATGTAGAACTTTCAATTTTTCCAAACTGCTAAAAATAACAACCTGCTATTTTTAGAAAGTTTGCATTTGGGCACAAATTGAAGTGAAAATTTACAGGAAGCTTCATAACTGAAAAATAAGACCTTTGGCAAAGGAATCACACAAAGATCATTTGCGAGCTGAAAGATATTAAAGTTTCTGTTTCCCAAAAAACACCTGAAAATTATTCAAACTCAGGTTTGAGACACTAAATGGCCCTGTATAGGCCCAAAAATGGTTGGAACTAGTAGAGAGGGTTCCTAGCACATAGAGCACTCTGTGAGCTTTCTGATGCATAAAATGGTTCATCAATCGGACACCTGGATCAAAACTTATGGCTCTCGAAAGTTGACCTATTTTTGGAGGGAGATGCAAATTTTAAAATTAGGTTGTTGGTCACCAAAAAGGCTATTAATAACCATTTTTGGGAACCTTAGGCAGTAGTAGAGTTAAGGGGGAAAGTGTAGAGTCAAGAGCAGGTGGGAAAATAGAAACCCTAGCTAATTTGGGGTTATAGAAGGTAGATGATTCCAGAGTCTTGCGAGAGGAAGCTGTAATGTGTTGCAACCTATGGAAGGTTGATTCCTCTTATTGTATTTGAGCTTCTGTAATGTAATAAGTTGTCCAAATCAATAAAATAAAGTTCTATTTTCTATGTGCAATTTCTATTGTGTGTTTTATGATTTACCCCCTTCATCAAGTGGTATTAGAGCAAGGGTTCTTAAGTGTGTAGACAGATCATTGACCGTGAGGCAATTTGCACCAGGACCCGAGTTTGTGGGTTTACTGCAGAGATCAGGATGCCTCCATGAAGAAATCATATTGGGAGGAATGCTTTGACAGAAGAGGGTTTTAGAGCCCTGCAAAGACAAATTGATGCATTGCAAGAGGAGCTGTGAAGAGGGTTTGATCTGAGAACAAGAGAAGAAAGCGAAGATGAAGCTGAAGAAGAGCTATCTAAGGAAGAAGAAGAAGCTGTAGGAGATCCTACATAAGTTAGGTTGTTGAGGGCCATTTCTAAGATTGGAAAGAGGCCCAGGATCAAAGTTTCTCCATATTCTGGAGATTTGAATCTAGAACAACTTATTGATTGGATCAATGACATGGAGGAGTATTTCAAGTATGAAGATGTAGAAGACCCAGATCGGGTCAAGTTTGCAAAAACAAAATTGAAGGGCCATGCTAGTATTTGGTGGAAGGAGGTCCAGTTAGAGAGGAATAGAAGAGGAAAAGCAAAGATCACTAGATGGGATCGGATGGTGGAGAAACTGAAGAAGCAGTTCATTCCTGTGGACTATGAGATGGAGTTATTGAAGAAGCTACAAGGATTGAAGAAAGGCAACATGTCTGTTAAGGAGTATATAGAAGAGTTTTATAAGATTACTATCAGAACTGGTCATACAGAGGCCAACAAGGAGAAGGTAGCCCATTACATTAATGGGTTGAGGCCAATTATTTAAGAGGAGCTGAGCCTGGTCAGAATGATCACCATAGAAGATGCATACTAGTTTTCCCTGAAGGTGGAAGAGAAGCTGAATAAAAGATTTGATAGTAAGCAAAGGGGAAGAGGTCAAGGTGGAAGGACTAGTGGAAGACCCTATGGAGGCCGAAATGAAGATTCAAGGAAAAGTGAAGAAGCTGGCACCGGTCGAAATTAGAGAGGAGATAATACCTACCACCCTCATGACCTCAACAATGAAGAGCAAAGAGGAAGAGGAAGAGGCTGACCTAGGCAAGGACCTAGAAGAGGAGGTTTTAGAGGAACCTGTTTGCAATGTGGAGAAGAAGGACATCGAGCATACAAGTGTCCACAACATCAAGGAAGGACAAATAGAAGACCTGAAGGTAATGTACGAGTTGCACATGTCGATGAAGATGTGCAATTTGAGTGCTCTGAAGATGTTGAAAGGGGAGAAACCTTAATTGTCAGAAGAACTTTGTTGAATGAGGAGAAAGAACCCAATTAGAGGAAGAGTCTATTGCACATAAGGTGCAAATGTGAAGGTAAGTGTTGCGATATTATTATTGACAGTGGAAGCACTAATAATCTTGTTTTAGAGGATATGGTTGATAAGTTGAAATTGACAAGAAGAAAGCATCCACATCCATATCAGATTGCATGGTTGCAGAAGGACCATAGAGCTTTGGTCAATGAGTAGTGTTTAGTGAAGATCAAGATTGGGGACTACCATGATGAGGTGCTATGTGATATCACACCAATGGATGCATGCCATATGCTGTTGGGGAGGCCATGGCAGTTTGATAGGAGCACTATCCATGATGGCTGTGCAAACACATATTCTCTAACAAAGGTTGGAGTTCATCATAAGTTGAAACCCTTGAAGGAGGTTGAAGAAAAGGTATGTAGTATAGCCAGAATTTGCTTGGTAGATGGTAGAAAATTTTTGGAGGGTATGAAGCATGAGCGTCATTGCTTTGCATTGATACCTAAGATTAGTCAAGAGAAATGTGAAGATGTACCAGAAGAAAACTCAAAAATGTTGGAAGAATTGCAATATATTGTCTCTGATAATGTACTAGAAGGTTTTCCACCAGTGAGGAATATAAGTCATCAAATGGATTTGATACTAGGAGCTAGTTTTCTGAATAAGGTAGCCAACATAATTACCCCAGCAGAGAGTGAAGAGTTGAACAGACAAGTTTAGGAGTTGTTAAGGGATTGATAAGAGAGAGCCTAAGTCCATGTGCAGTACCTATAGTTCTAGCACCAAAGAAAGATGGAGAGTGGAGAATGTGTACAGATTCTCAAGCCTTCAATAAGATCATGATCAAGTATAGATTTCCATTACCTAGAATGGATGACATAATGGGCTATTTGAGTGGAGCCAAATACTTCACAAAGATTGACCTAAAGAGTGGGTATCACCAGATCCATATCAGAGAAGGAGATGAATGGAAGATAGCCTTCAAGAAAAAGGAAGGTTTGTAGGAGTGGTTAGTCATGCCATTTGGGATAACCAATGCACCGAGCACATTCATGCGGCTCATGAACGATGTATTGAAATAATTTTTGGGAAGTTCTATTATTGTTTATTTGGATGATATTTTGATTTTCAATAAGACTTGGGATGAGCATCTAATGCATATTAGAAGAGTTCTAGAGAAGTTGAGGGAGGAGAAGTTGTTTATTAATCTGAAGAAATGTAGTTTTACAAAAAAGGAGTTGGTATGCTTGGGATTTGTTGTCTCAGAGGAAGGTCTTAAGATGGACCCAGAGAAGGTGAGTGCTATCATTGAATGGCCTATGCCAAGGAGTGCTTCCGAGGTAAGTGTTGATGTGTAAAATTGCGCAAGTTCCAACACTAACATGGGAAGTTTCAGGAATGTGGGACTTTGCTACCTAAAACAACCTCCAGATTTTAAAAAAGCTGGCTCTTCTCTATCTTGTATGGGTTTAGGGAAAAGAGTAGGAATTAACATAATTAAAGATACAATTAAAAGTAAATCTATCTATGGTGATGTGCCTGAATAATAAGTATCTCTCTCAACTTAAGCACAATGAAGCCATTCTCAAAATTCAGTTATGTTAAAGAGAAAATGTTGCATGATTAACATAAACAAATATAATGAATAAACTCAAAAGGCTCACAAACAGACAATTTACAATGACATAGAAAAATATCAACCAAGGCACAAAACTCTGTCTTTCTTATTAATTTTCCAGCAACATAAGAGGCACAGATATATGCACAGTTACATTCACTTTCTGAATCAAGAATAACAAAAATAAAGGCAAAATGATATTCACTGGTCACAGTAAAAAGTCTCAAAACTTCTTGTAAATCTCTGATAGGAATCTCTCTATCTGAATCCCCCTAAATGTATTACCAATGTTACATATTTATAGCACAGGATCGACTCTAGATTGCCTGCATGATCACATCCCAATGGCCTAACCGAACTGGAGCTAACTGGTAGTTTCTAACACTTAAGATCTTTCAAATCTGTAAAATAACTGCGAGTCCATTGGCTGTGGTAAAAAGTGTGTGGCGCGTCCCCTTCTATAAGGAACAGACACTTGGCAGCTTCTGCACACATTATAACTTGAAACTTCTTAACCTCTCGGGAGAAACAGGAAACTGACACATGGCAGTGTCTGTGACACTTAGAAACAATATGACTGTGTCTCTGCAACATTTTACTTAACTATGTATTTAATATATTCGGGTGCCCCCTACCTATGACATTTGTTGCAATCCGCGGCTCTAAAACTTAAAGACATATTAGAAATGGGACCCATGACTCTCCACTCACTTTCAAATAGGGACAGGTGGCAGCGTCCGCAGCAACAACTATTTGGTACGTGGCAGCTTCCGCAGCCTTCTTGTAACATTAGAAACCCATTTGAGACTCACGCAGAGGTTGACACATGGCGAGCTCCACATCATTTGAGAAACATTTATTATCATCAGAGGAGCAGAGGCAACATCTTTTACTTAGGTGCTGCATCCACCACGTGGAGTTCTCTACAACACTGAACCTTTACACTGGGACCCACCTCCATTTATTACCTTGCATCAAAACATATAGAAACTGATACACGGAAGCTAACACATGGCAAGCTCCACGACTATCATAAAATACACATGGCTCCCTCCGCAGGCACTATGAAACTTTATAAATGTGTCTCCGTAGGTGACACATGGCGTCTTCCATAGGGCCTCAACTTAGAATATGTTAGAGACATTTTCTCCATATGGTACGATCCGCTTTACTCTAAGACTCTATATTGGGGCCCACCCTTATCCTTCACTTATCCTTAAAACATATAAGAACCAACCTATGGAAGCTGACACTTGGCAAGCTCCACAGCTACTACAAAAGACACATGGCTTCATCCGCGCTGATGTTGAAACATTTAGGGAGTGCCTCCACTGATGACACATGGCGCCGTCCACAGCTAGTAACTTAAAACAAAATAGAAACATCCTTTGCTATGTGGCACACTCCGCATTAAAGTTACTACTTAGACACAAAAGCGGCTTGAAAATGAGACTTGACACTTGGCGAACTCTATGGCACTGGCAAAAAGAAAACCATAGCAATAGTGAAGTGAAACCCTGGTGAAACCCTCATGGCCATTCTTAGACACATCTCATACGCAAAACTGAAACTCATGGCCACGCTGCTGAAAACAAAATGTAGAGTTTATACTCTACAGTTCTTGGCGACCAGAGGGGATTTTGAGCCTGCTCAAAAAGAACCCAAAACTTGGCAAAATATATGTATATAAAATACAAGATAGGGTCATAAATTCTGCAAATCTATCTGATAGACAGACCATTCTGAATCAAAAAGTCCCTGCTTGCTCTATAAATCTTGAAAGGCAAAATCAAGATTTATTATGTCTTTATGAGAGAAACTCTGCAAAATCTGAACCGCGGTCTTCAGTTGAAACTCCAATTGGGCCATCAGAATCAAGACAACTTCTACCTCCTGTACTGATGAGGAATCACTTAAACCTTGAAAAATAGATTGATCATTTTATTTTGTCAAAAATAGGGTCTTGATATCATCTATCATCAGAACAATGCTATCATCTAGAAAAGGTGAGTGAAGACCCAGCTGCACCAAACCTTCAATGTGTCTCTTCATGTCTTTTACTCCTTTGACAATATCCAGGAGCTCCTTGTAGTTTGTAGCAGCTGAATTGCAACTTAAAACTTCATTTACTCTCTTTGCAGCTACCATCCTGTCACTGATCCCTGCTGCTGATAAAGTTTCATCTATTGTGTCATATAGTTTCTTTAACAATAGTTGAGAGTTAGAAACTCTCAAGGAGATAGTAGACATAGTGGCTTGAACTGAAGTTTCTACCTTCTTGCACAACAGCTGTGCATTTAACAGGAAGGTTAAGGAGGGCTTTAGTTGAACAATCTCATCAGAAATCATGTTCCACACTGAAACATATAGCTCCTTGACCAGATTTAGAACTCCAACATTCTGTGGTCTGTTAGCTAACTCAAGTGTTAGTTGTTTTGTCATTTGTTGCTCAGCAAGGAGTTGTGCCTATATTGCTGCAGCAGCATTTTGTTCACTCAGCAGCTTCTGCTGAAACTGTGTTGCCTGTTGCATCTTTTCTTGATACCTCTTCTCTAAGGTGGCTTTTTCTTGCCTCAAAACATTTACTACAGCTTTTTCCTGAGCAAGCTCTACCTTTAGAGAAGCATTTTGTGCCATTGTCACTTGATGTATTTGATAGGAAACAGTATTTTGCAACTGCTTATTTAGATTCTCTATTTCTTCCTTCTTAGTCTGCAACTCTCCAACAAGATTGCCACTATTTATCTTCTCTTGAGCTAAATCATTTTCCATTTTTTGCAACTTCCTAGAGATTTTCAAGTAGTCAGTTGCAACAATAGAAGTGGTTTCATTCAACAGCTCGATGCTATCTTGTGGTCTGAATAGTGACATATCTATGGCTACTACATTCATGGCAAAGTCCTGAGGCTGCATCTGCTCATTTGGCTCTATCACATTAGGGGACAAATGTGTGACAGTCAGTTGCTATTGAATAGGGTCAAAGAGAGACCTCATGTGTGGGACAGCCAAGCTTTTATTTTCTTTTTTTTCTTTTCTTATCCATCCTGGCTTCTCTAGCTTTCTTTGCAGTGTCTACTTGAGCCTGGAAAGTGGGAGGAGAGGCAATATATCCTATAGCAAAGGGATGGACCTAAGGAAAACCATAAGGAATAGCCAAATGTTGGCTAGGGGAAATTTGGGGAGGGGCTCTCTTTGGAACAGAGGGGGAAAAGAATGGCAATGAGGGGGCATGTGAAGACATGGCCTGAGGACTAGTAGGTGGGGCAAATAATGATATAGGCATAGCAGAGGTGGTAGGGGATATTAATGTTTGGCCAGTTGGGATTGCCACCCCTAAGGTAGAAGAAAGAGACTGATAGGAAAAAGGAGAAGAAACACTTACCTGAGGGGCAGTAGATGTAACTGGTAGTTACTGTTGTAGAGGGTCTATTTCTTCATCTGACTCTAGTGGCAGGTTCAATTTTCTATGCTTCCTCGGCCTTTCTCTTGTCTCTTCTTCTGCTGATTCCTTCTCTGCAATATGTACCATTACTAATGGTGGCATAGATACAAAAATGGAAGTTCCAGTAACTAAAACTGATGGAGTCCCTCCAAATGGTGATGACACCACATTCTTTTACTTTTCTAAGGTATTGAGAGATTGGGGCCATGGAGATATAGGGACAGCAGAAGAGGTCTGTCATGTTGCTTGCATTATATGAGTTGACTCAGCCTCCTCTTCAGACTCTTCACCCTTCTTATGGATTTTTCTTGTTTCAGGGCTAGAAACTGGAGAGGGATGCCATTCATCCCAGATGGATTCCCATCTCTCATCTGTATCAACTTTCCCAAAAGAGTGTGTCAATTCAAATATCTCCTCCCTATATTTCCAATAGGATTCTATTTTCTCTGGATTACAGTCCTGGGCTTGGAGAGCTTTCTTCAAACCAGTGCCCATTCTGATCTTAGGGTCAAAGGCCCTTTCCTTAACATAGAAAGTCTCCCATGGTCTGGGTCCCTCATAAGGCAAATCTGCCACTTCCACATACAGGTCTGGGGTATCTTCCTTAGGGTTTCTTCTATCCTCCCAAAAGGGATGACCCTCATGTACTATTTTAGCCCCAACCTTGTTCATTTTAACCCAGGAGGCTATAAAACTATTTGGGTCATATCTCCACTTATCTTCAATGATTAAAAATCCCAAGATAGATAACTTTCTAAGCAATAGGTGTTCAGCATCCATTACTTCTAAGGCCATGTTCCTTCTAACCCAAGGGATATCATACATTTTCTTTTTCTTCTTCTTGTTGCCATACTCATTGTCAACCACGGACACTTGCCGGGTTACCTCTAAAAACACTAGCCTGGGGGTCAAAACTTTGGGCAACAACATGGGTTCATCATTGAATCCATGGACCCTAATGATAGTATTTTGTGCCCCAAAGTAGTAGTCACATGAGATTGGGCAATTGGTCATGAAGCCTCTTATGCTCTGTGTCAATCTGTGTTCTACAGGCTCAGGGATCAAATGGCAAAAGGTAGGAGCGACAAGGAGTTCCTAGAAATCATAAGGGTCTGACACCTCAGATAGCACATGTGTCCATGTGGACACAGGAATAGTTCTACTTTGCCCAAAATTTGGGTCATACATGTTCAATTGCATAGTTTGTGCAAATATATTATGGTTTTGATATAACATCAAATGCAACAAGTAAGCAAAATACCTGAATACTCCCGTGGCTTTGAAATTGATGAGTTGATCAACCATGGAATAAGCAATTTGTTCTGAAAAGTCCAGATGGAATACCTGCAACTTATCCACAGTCTTCAACCTGAAGAGGATTGTAATTTGCCAATCATAGATGGTGTTGTCTTCCTTCATCCCAAAATTGAAAGAAATCATGGACAGTGCCTCTTGACTAGCCTGACTAAAATGTGCCCTTCCTATAGGTAATGTGGGCATTTGGGTATTGTCATCTACCAGCTACATTTTTGAGTTAAGAAACCTAATTTGGTTGTTCACATTCGAACATGTCTTTTGCATCTTGGCAATAGTAGGAAAAGTGGCAGTTCAGTCATGATACAGGGCCAACATGTCCCTTATAGCCTTAGGTGTAATTTGCACTATAATCTGACCCTATTGAATGGTATTTGAGGGCGTATGGAACAACTCCACACATAAATCAATTAGGTTAGGGCAAAGATGTACATTAGGGACCACGAACTGCGCCAACTGCGAGGTCCAAATCCTCATTCCAAAGGTCTCAGACTACCCACTCTTCGCTTTCTAAATGCTTGTCTAGTGTGCCCCTTCGCGGAGAGCCTTGGTAGATTTTTGAAGGGCTGGGTCAAAGATATCATCTACGAAATCCTTTACTTTCACTGGGTCGACGGAGTAACCTACTTCAGGGACTCGCGTTCTAGGGTAGGGTCTCTTAGGTTGCGCAGGAGCCGAGGTGTAACATTTACTTCTCAAGAGCCTATCAATTAAATCATATATTCCAAGTCCTTCTTGAGAGGACTGTGCTTCGACCATGACTATATTCTGTAAGGAAATGTGAGAAGCTTTGACACAAACAACAACTGTGAGAGAGAAATGATACTCAGCTATGGTGATTGCTAGGGACTAGAGGCAATAGTGATTCACAGCAAAGAGGTAGAAACAAATGAAAGCCACAGTTAGGATTTTTGCTAATTAATGAGGCTTTTAATGACACATTGAGTCTCATAAATGGCATTTACGCCAAGGAAACCGTTAGTGTATCTTTTGAAAACTCCATGGAATGGAGTGTTAGATCATTATGAGAGTGGCTGTGAAAGTGTACTTTCAATAATTTTGGGGACTAGAGACAACCTTAATGAATGCAAGCCTTTCGAAAAGAGATGGGGCTTGTGCTATTGACACATGTTCATAGAACACTTATTTTAAAAGGAAAGCGGGGAAAAAAAAGTGGGAAAACAGGAAAGCTACAAAAGGAAACTAGTTAACTATGGTACATAAGAGCCCCTGCTTAGTTAAAATGCTTCAGATAGATCCCATTTACAGGAATCTCTTCAGGTTCACCATCCATGGTCTCGAGCTCAAAAGAATTTTGCTGCTTACAGGAACGAATCTTGTAAGGGCCAGTCCAAAGTGACTCAAACTTGCTATGTCGGCCTGGCTTGGCAGCTCTTTCATCCCACTTCAAAACCACTAAGCCCACTTCAAAATGTGGATTTGAAGTTTTCTTGTCAAAACAATCCTTGATAATTTTCTAGTGTCTCATTAGTGACTCATGTGCTTTCTCTCTTTTCTCTTGTGCCTCCAGTAGTTCTACAAGTCTAACTTACATTGGGCCATTTTCTTCAATCTCTATCTGCTTTAATAACTGTAAAGTAGGGATCTCCAGGCTCAGTGGCATTACTGCTAGTTTTCCATATACTAATTCATATGGAGACATTTTTGTCACCTGCTTAGGTGTAATTCTATCAACCCACAGTGCAGTATTGAGCAATTTGTGCCACTCTCTTTGATAATTGGTTCCAATTCTCTTAATGAGTCTGATTAGGTTTTTGTTAGTAGACTCTGCCAAACCATTACCCTGAGGGTAATAATTTGAAGAAGTTTTCAAATAAATTCCATACCTTACTGCAAACTCTGATATCTTTGTTCCCAAAAATGCCCTAGCATTATCTGATATGATGGTACGAGGAGGGCCAAAATGAGTAGTAATGCTTTCCAGAAAGTCCAGTATTACCTTTTCTGTTGCTTCCTTGAGTGGTACTGCTTCACTCCATCTGGTAAAGTAATCAGTGGCTGTAAGGATCCATTTGTGTCCCATACTTGACACTAGATTTATTATACCAATGAAATCAAGACCCCATTGGGCAAAGGGCTCATCTATAATTATGGGTCTTAGGGGCATTGTTGCATTTCTTTTTTTTCCTGTATAAAACTGATAGGCTTGGCACTCTTTGACCAACTGATAACAGTCTGTAAATAAAGTGGGCCAGAATATCTTGCTTGAGTTATTTTTATTGTAGTGGTCCTTGCTGAAAAGTGTCCCCCTGAGGCTCCATGATGTAGTTCATGTAATATTCTTTGGGCTTCATCTTTCTCTATGCATCTTAAAAGTATGTCATCAGTATTTCTTCTGAAAAGAACATGGTCAATTAATACAAAGTAGGACCCTTGCTGTCTATAATACCTTCTCTTATCATGGGAGAGCTCACTTGGGAAAATCCCATATTTCATAAATTGAATCGTATTTGTGACCCAGGAATTCTGATCAATCTCTTGGATTCTCAACACATTCTCACTTTCTATTTCTTCAGTCACCATTTTCTCCATGTCTTGGGCCATATATTGGCACAATCCTTTACCTCTGACTAGCTTAGTGGGTCTGACTTCCACATAATATTCAAAGATTTTTGTTATCCAGTTTGCTCTTTTCTCAATGATCTCACCCTCCATAATGTATTCTCTCACACTAGGGTGAGCCACTAATATCAAAATTTTATTCCCTATTACCATGTGTCTGAATTTCTTAAGGGCTTTGACCATGGCATGTGACTGTTTCTCCACAAAATTGTATCTGGCCTCATATTCACTGAGTGTCCTAGAGAAAAAGGCTATTGGGTTCTCTCCTTCTTGATGTTCATCTTTCTGAGTCAAAACAACAGCAACACTGAATTCACCTCCATACACATACATTATAAAAAACTTAGAAAAGTCTGGGTTTCTAAGTACCGGGGCTGTTGAAATGGATTTCTTGATTTCTTCAAAAGCCTATCTCCCTTCTAGAGTCCATTTGAAAACTAGATCCTTCTTTAGCAATAGTGTCATTGGTCTAATCAGTCCTACAAAGTCATATATGAACCGGCTGACAAAATTGATCTTCCCTAGAAAGGATTAAACAACCTTTTTATTAACAGGCAGAGACAAGTTCATTATGGCAGTGACTCTTTCTGGATCAATAGAGACTCCATCCTTTGACACTATATGCCCCAATAGTTTGCCCTGAGGTACTGCAAAGATGCACTTCTTGGGGTTGAGGGATATTCCAAACTCTTGACACTTCTTAAAGACAGCCTCTAAATGATCAAAATGATCAATAGCATTTTTAGAGAAAATAGTGAGGTCATCAAGATAAATCAGGATAATTTTGTTTATGAGCTCTCCAAATGCTACATCCATTGCTCTTTGAAAAGTAGCTTTGGCATTTGAAAGGCCAAATGGCATCTTAGCATATGCAAATGTTCCCCATTTGGTAGTGAATGTAGTCTTATGTTGGTCTTCATCAGCCAACCAAATCTGATTATATCCAGAGAAGCCATCAAGCAAAGAAAATCTCTCTGATCCAGCCACAGTTTGTAAAATTTGTTCCATAGAGGGTAGGGGATAATGGTCTTTCAAGGATACTCTATTTAGATCCCTGAAATCTACACAGAGTCTTATATCATCATTCTTTTTCCTTACTGGCACTAGGTTTGATACCCAGGTTGAGTGCTTGATTGAAAAAATAATCTTTGATTCTAAGAGCTTCTGCAACTCATCCACCATTAGAGGTTCAATTCTAGGATTCACTGGCCTTTGTTTCTATCAGACTGGTTTAGATCCTTCAGTCAGCTCTATGGTGTGTTGAATGATATCTCTATTATAGCCATGAAGGTCTTCATAGGTCCAGGCAATCACTCTATCATATCTTTCACACAAGTCAATTAGTCTTTCTTTTTCTTCTAGGGTTGTGGAATTTCTAATTTTCAACTTCCTTCCTTTACTAACTTGGATTTTAGAATAATCTGCTTTATCTGCTTGAAACCTCTTTTTCTCTAGGCTTACATCCTCTGGGTCGAATAAGTTTTCTAAGGTAATCAGTCCTTTAGGGAGCTTATTGGATTTCAATTGAATAATTTGGTCACCATATGCTTCTTCAATCCTAGGGTGTAACTGATCAGCAAATTCTCTTGATTGTTGCAAAAATGAGAGGACTTGGAAATTATTTTCAAAAACTTGCCAATTTTGGTCATTGTCTGGGATAGTTGGCCTCACAATAACGTTGACTGACTCATTATTTACCAATAAATCAATTGTTGGGTCAAACTGTGAACCAGCCTGTGCCATTCTATCTGCCTCAGAATTTTGGGCTCTAGGAACTACTTCAATATTGAAAGCTTCAAAATCATCTATTAAGTCCCAAATCCTGTGTCTATAGGATCTCATCCTTACATTTTTGGCTACTACCTTTTCTCTGATTTGTTTCACTACTAGTTCTAAATCTCCTTTTACTATCAGATTCTTTACTCCCTTTTTCTTGGCTAACATGAATCCATGCACCAAGGATTCATACTCAGCATCATTATTGGTACAGGCAAATTGAAAACAGATGGCCCTTAAAATTTTCTCACCATTTGGGCCAGTAAGGCAAATTCCTGCTCTAGCACCATTTTTACTTCTAGCCCCATCAAAATTTAGAGTCCACATTTCTGAGTCCTTTTCAGATTCTTGAGTCTGTGGTGTTTCTACCCTTAAGACATTTGGGATTTCATGGTCTTCATCAAATATGACATAAGTGCCTAAACTAGTAGAGTCATAATTTCCATAGGGATCACTTGGCATCATAGTCAATAACTGGTTATTCTTTTCGTCTTATTGGTCATATTCAGTCTAGTCTCCTAACTCTTCAACAAAGATTCTCTGGTCATATTCAGTCTAGTCTCCTAACTCTTCAACAAAGATTCTCTCTTCTTTATTTAGCATAGCATGGGCTGCCTCTAATTTTGGGGTTGGTTCATTTGTGATGTGATCCTTAGATAATGACTCAGATAGTATTTTCATTTTTGTCCCATATTTAGTTCTTAGAATGAGGTGAGACCAATCAAGTGACATATAACCTCCTATCTTGGCTATAAAATCTCTGGATAGACATAGACCAAATATAGGAGGAATATCTATGACTACTACATCCTAATTCACAATTATATTAGGGCAAGTGTACAATTACAATGGGAGTTGTTTAATTTTCCCTATTGTTTGCACTGATTTCCCATCCAACTGCATAACTCCTCTAGTAAGTGGCTCATATTTTATCTTCAAAGCATCTGTGATTTGTTTTGGCATTACTGTACTATTGGCCCCAGAGTCTATCATTGCATTATGCAATAGTTCCTTTCCAACTATTAAAGTCAAATAAAAGGGCTCTAGTTTGGATTTACCTACCTCAGGTACATTATTCAACAGGGTTGTTGTCTGCAGAGGTACAATATCTTTGAGCTGCAACCTTTCTTTATTAGTAGACCCTCCTTTAACATCAGTATGTTTAGGCACTTCTTGGCCTTGCAGAGCTTCTTGCAACAGTGTCTTCTGCTCAGGGATATCTAACATGTCCTAGATTGATACATGTGCTAGAGTTCTTTTTAGCTGATCCACCACGTTCACAGGCCCTAATGCTTGGGGCTTTGAGTAATAAGGATACCTTGTTCTTTCTTGAATTTGTCTAGAGGCTACTTGATTCTGCACAAGATGAGGTATTTCTTGTCTAGGGATTGTATTCTGGTGACTCTGAAATGGAGGAGCTCCCATGATTTCATTATTTGTGACTTCAAGCTGCTCCATCATTCTCCTCTTGGCTTTGGTATAGTAATCTAATTGTACCAATGGATTCTTGTAAGTAGATGCTTCATTCAAGAACACTGAATCTTCTTCCTTAATCCATGAAAACAAGGCATGCTCAGGGGCTATTTCCTCTTCCTGTTGTAAAGACATCCCTTGCATCTGAGCCACCAGGACTGCATTTTATACACCAGGAGACTGATATGGTTGAGTATTAGTAGTTGCAAATTGTCCTTCTAATCCTCTCTGTTCTGCTATCTTCTGCTATAAATTTCCTCTGGGGTAGTCCCTGGGCATATGAGCATTGTTGCAAGGAAAACACCAAGCATTTGTGTCATCTGAAAAATTATGTTGCCCTGGAACAATCTCCCTATTGGGATTAGGAGGAACAGTCTGTAAAGGTGTAGGGACTATGACTAACTAGTTTGATGGTTGAGGGTTAGCTTGCCTTTGAGGGCCTTGATACTGATTTGGCTGAAAGGGAGGTCTATTTCCTTGGTAACCTTGATATTGGGGTTTTGGATAAGGATTCTACTGTCTCTTCAGATTGATTATCTCATTTGAAAAGGTTCTTAAAATATTCTTGACATCATCCATTTCAAATGATTGAACAGGGGTAGCTACATTAGCAGGTTGCTGGGGAAATGAATACATAGACACAAGTGGGGTTATAGGGTTAGGGACTTCTTGAGGCAGATGTAAGGTAATCTCTAGAAACATGGGCATAGGAGGCCTTGGGGGTAACTTTCCAACATCTATTAAATTATTTTCAGCTTTGACTGTAAACTCATAAGCCTCTAGTAGTGTCTGACCTCCAAGAGACTGGATCATCACTGATATATCTAAGTTCAAAGCTTTAAGGTAAAACACAATAGCCATACCTGGTAATGGTATCGATGTAGCAGGAATTCTCTCCCAAGTCTTTTGAAATCTTGAGTTGAAGTCAGTCATTACTTCTTGTGGTGCCCTTTTGATAGTAATCAATTGTTGCAGCAAAGAAGATTTATCACCCTTTTCTTTAAATCTTGCAAAGAAAGCATCTCCAAGCTGATCCCATGTAGATATTGTGTTTGGGGTCAAAGATCTATATCAGTCTAGGGCCTTTCCTTTGAAAGAAGCTGCTAACAACCTTATGGTCACATTCTATTGAGTGATCACATGTACTGCACAGACATTAGACACATCTTGCAGATGCTTTTCAGGTGTCTTGAAATCTTCCCCACTAAACTTAGGCAGAGCCTTTAGAAAATTGGCTGGGATAGGATCCCAAGTGGCTGGTGGTATTGGGAGGATCAGAGGACTACCAGTGTTCCAATTTGCATAATTCCTTGGGGTTACAAGTGCTCCCATATTTGCTCTTGGTGCTGCTACAAACTAATTGACTCTTCTCCTTGGATTAGCTATCAGTGGTGGAAAAAGAATCCCTGGATTAGCAATAGATTGAGCTCTTGTTATAGGTCCACAGCTTTGACTTCCTGTGGCTTTCTGGCTCATACAATCTTGATAGAAACTTCAAGAAATGGTCCCACCGGGCATGCCAAAAACTATTGATGTGTAAAATTGCACAAGTTCCAACTCCAACATGGGAAGTTTCAGGAATGTGGGACTTTGCTACCTAAAACAACCTCTAGATTTTAAAGAAGCTAGCTCTTCTCTATCTTGTATGGGTTTGGGGAAAAGAGTAGGAATTAACATAATTAAAGATACAATTAAAAGCAAATCTATCTATGGCGATGCGCCTGAATAATAAGTATCTCTCTCAACTTAAGCACAATGAAGCCATTCTCAAAATTTAGTTACATTAAAGAGCAAATTTTGCATGATTAACATAAACAGATATAATGAATAAACTCAAAAGGCTCACAAACAGATAATTTACAATGACATAGAAAAACATCAACCAAGGCATAGAACTCTGTCTTTCTTATTAATTTTTCAGCGATATAAGAGGCACAGATATATGCACAGTTACATTCACTTTCTGAATCAAGAATAACAAAAATAAAGGTAAAATGATATTCACTGGTCACAGCAAAAAGTCTCAAAACTTCTTGTAAATCTCTTATAGGAATCTCTCTCTCTGAATCCCCCTGAATGTATTACCAACGTTACATATTTATAGCATAGGATTGACTCTAGATTGCCTGCATGATCAAATCCCAACGGCCTAACTGAACTGGAGCTAACTGGTAGTTTCTGACACTTAAGATCTTTTAGATCTACAAATAGTTAAAATAACTGCGAGTCCATTGGCTGTGGTAAAAAGTGTGTGGCGCGTCCCCTTCTATAAGGAACAGACACTTAGCGGCTTCCGCACACATTATAACTTGAAACTTCTTAACCTCTCAGGAGAAATAGGAAACTGACACATGACAGTGTTTGCGGCACTTAGAAACAATATGATTGTGTCTCTGTAACATTTTACTTAACTATGTTTTTAATATATTCGGGTACCCCCTACCTGTGACATTTGTGGCAATCCATGGCTCTGAAACTTAAAGACATTAGAAATGGGACCCATGACTCTCTACTCACTTTCAAACAGGGATAGGTGGCAGCGTCCGCAAGAACAACTATCTGGTACATGGCAGCTTCCACAACCTTCTTGTAACATTAGAAACCCATTTGAGACTCATGCGGAGGTTGACACATGGCAGGATCCACGTCATTTGAGAAACATTTATTGTCATCAGAGGAACAAGGGCAACAACTTTTACTTTGGCACTGCATCCACCACGTGGCTTTCTCCACAACACTAAACCTTTACACTGGGACCCACATCCATTTATTACCTTGCATCAAAACATATAGAAACTGATACATGGAAGTTGACACTTGGCAAGCTCTGTGGCTATCATAAAATTCACATGGCTCCCTCCGTAGGCACTATGAAACTTTATAACTGTCTCCACAAGCGACACGTGGCATCTTCCGTAGGGCCTCAACTTAGAATATGTTATAGACATTTACTCCATATGGCATGATTCACTTTACTCTGAGACTCTATACTGGGGCCCACCCTTATCCTTCACTTATCCTTAAAACATATAAGAACCAACCTATAGAAGTTGACACTTGGCAAGCTCCGCAGCTACTACAAAAGACACATGGCTTCATCCGCGTTGATGTTGAAACATTTAGGGAGTGCCTCCACTGATGACACGTGGTGCCATCCGCAACTAGTAGCTTAAAACAAAATAGAAACATCCTTTGCTACGTGCCACACTCCATGTTAAAATTACTACTTAGACACAAAAGCAGCTTGAAAATGAGACTCAACACCTGGTGAACTCCGTGGTCTAGCAAAAAGAAAAGAAAACCACAGCAACAGTGAAGTGAAACCTTGGTGAAACCCTCGCGGCCATTCTTAGACACATCTCATACACAAAACTGAAACTCGTGGCCACGTTGCTGAAAACAAATTGTAGAGTTTATACTCTACAATAAGATCTTTTCATGGTTTGACAAGTTTTTATAGAAAGTTTATTAGGAATTTTAGTAGCATTTGTGCACCCCTAATAGAGACAATGAGATGGGATAGAAAAGAGTTTAAATGGACTAAAGGAGTAGATAAAAGCTTTGGTACATTAAAGCAGAAAGTCACAGAGCAACCGATTTTGGCACTTCTAGATTTCAATAAGGTGTTTTAGGTAGATTGTGATGCTAGTGGTAGTGCTATAGGAGTTGTTTTGAGCCAAGAAGGTAAGCCCGATGCCTATTTTAGTGAGAAGCTTAATGATGCCAAGAAAAACTATTCTATTTATGATCAGGAGTTTTATGCAATAGTTCAAGCTTTGAAGAAATGGAGACATTATTTGTTACCAAAGGAGTTTGTTTTATATACTGATCATCAGGCTTTGCAGTATCTTAATAGTCAAGGAAAGTTGAACCAGAGACACTTAAAATGGGTTTAGTTTTTGCAAAGCTATAATTTTATTTTGAAGCACAGGAGTGGGAAGTCCAATAGAGTTGTAGATGCCTTAAGTAGAAGGAAAAATTTGTTGATAGAGATGAAGATAGAGGTTGTTGGGTTCGATGAGCTCAAAAGTCTGTATGTTGAAGATCCAGATTTTGTAGAGGCTTGGAAAGCTTGTTTGGAACCTATTATTTTGGATAGGACAAAATGGTTGGATTTCATAATCCAAGATGTCATGTTGTTTAGAGGAAGCCAGTGTGCATTCCAAGGAGTTCCATGAGAGAGAACCTGATTAAGGAGAAGCATAGTGGTGGTTTGGCTGGACACTTTGGTTGAGATAAGACCATTGCTATTGTTGGTGAAAATTATTATTGGCCACAGTTGTAGCAGGATGTGAGGAAATTTGTGCAAAGTTGTAGAGTGTGTTAGATGGGAAAAGGGACAAGTTAGAATTTAGGGCTATATCAGCCATTACCTGTACCAAAGAAGCCATGGGATTATATCAATATGGATTTTGTTCTTAGTTTACCAAGGACACAGAGAGGACATGATTCAATTTTTGTGGTGGTGGACAGATTCTTTAAGATGACACATTTTATTCCTTGCAAGAAGACTAATGATGCTATTCATATTGCAAAGTTATTTTTTAGGGATGTGGTGAGACTACATGGTCTACCTAAGAGCATAGTTTCATATCGAGATACCAAGTTTGTTGGTTATTTCTGGAGGACTTGTGGAAGAAGTTGAAGATAGATTTGAAGTTCAGTTCTATGCACCATCCATAGACTGATGGACAGACTGAAGTGGTGAATAGGAGTTTGGGTAACCTACTACGATGCTTAGTAGGAGATAAGTCCAAAGGATGGGATTTGATTTTACCATAGGTAGAATTTTCTCACAACAATTCTGTCAATAGGAGTATTGGTAAATCACCATTCTAGATTATATATGGGAATAGTCTAAGAAATGCTTCAGAGTTAAGGAATCTGGACAAAGGAGAAAATGTTGATAAGAGACATCGTGCGACATCATAAGTGTTGTCATTGATGGCAACAAAGTCTATCCCACACATACATAGTACACAATATGCCTTCACCGGAAGTTAGATTGAAGAATGTTTTGGTCTAGTGAACAAGAACAGAGTATGTAACAAGGTCCCACAATTAGGTCCAGATCTCTCTGATGGTGTAATTTAGTAAGTTACAGACTTGGGAAAGTCAAGAGGGCTACCATGACTACCATACTCCAAAGATTTAGCCTCTGGTGATAAATCAAGGAAAAGATATGAGCATCTAAGTGTTGGGTTCTAGTCAGGTAGAGCAGAAAGAGGAAGAACTAACTGGTAGAATATCATACTTCAATCCAGATGAGTAAAAGGTCTTGATCAAGCAATATGTGGGGTTATACATTGTTGGCCAACATGATTAATGACTTTTATGCCTATGTTTTTGATATGCATCACAAATCAAGCATGGATTCAGCTGACAGATCAGTAACTTGAAAATATCTTGAGTGTTCTTGTTGCTGACTAGAAAATTGATGAAATCCTTGATGCGGATATATATACAAGATGGATTCTAGTATGTAGGTGTGTGTGGTGAAAAATTGATGAAATAAAGTGCGAAGAAAAGCAGGGATAAGTGTGAGAGCTGCAATTCAAGTTTAGTATGTGACAGAGCAACAACATTAAAACAGAGGAAGAATGAAGTGCATCAGATCAGTGTATTGTGCCTAACCAGAACTCAACTCTTGCATTTGTAGATGCTTCTCATTAGTTTAAACACCTTATTACCTTCTGTAAGTTCTGTAGATAGTGAGTCTCTTGTAGGCAGTGTGTTCCTTGTGAGCAGTGTGCTCAGGCAGTGAGCCCTAATTGGCAAGTGCCATTTTGTACTCCTTTATTCTTTTAATAGAGAATACAATCTTGGGTTAGTCACCCTGTGGTTTTTCCCTTAACAGGGTTTCCACGTAAAAATCCTTGTGTTATGTGTGTTGATTTTATTTCTATTCTTATGATTACATATGCTTTCATGTTTTGATGCAACACTGATTATTAAGATACAAAAAGAAAAGAAAGTTAAGGAAATTTTGAGATAACTAATTCACCCCCCTCTCAGTTATCTACCTTGTTTCCAACAATTGGTATCAAAGCCAAATTCCTTTGAACAAAGCCTAACAGCTTGAGGAAGATCTAGGAATCTCAATGGATATATATGGTATGAAGGAACAACTTCAGTCTTCCCTAGATGATCTTGAACAATCCCACTCTGAAGTCAATAATTTGAGAGAAAGACTCAAATAAGCTGATGATTTCATAAATGAGCTAAAAGAAAAACTTAGTATCTCTGTGAAAAAGAGAAAGGAACTATTTCAAAATTTAGCCAATTAGAGTGAAGTCAATAATTTTAATGAAGATTTGGATGAGAAAAATAAGCTATGTGAGAAGCTATCAAAAGAATTCATTATGGTAAGACATGAAATGGAATCAGGGGTTATGAGATTCACCTAAGAAATTGAAGAAAAAAGAAAGATTGAAGATAATCTAAAACAATCCCTCAAGGAGAAAATAGAGGACTGTCACAAAATGGATAGAATAATCAGGCATCTTGAATCTAATCTTGAAGAAGCTAGAGATAATGAAGAACAACTTGAGAATCAATTAGACACTCTTAAACAAGATCTTCAAGTAGCAAATGAATACAAAGAGAATTCAAGATAAGCTCAACCCAACTTGAAGTTCTTCTTGAAAGCCAAAAGGTAGATGATAAGTGTGGCTTGGGATATGAGAAAGGTGAAAGCTCCAGATCTGGTCAGAAGAACTTTGGATTAGGAAATCAAAGAAACAGGCCTAGAAGACCTCTGGTAAGGCAACCAAATGCTCAAAGATATCCATCCTTCAATGGATATTGCTTCAATTGTAACAATTTCAGTCATAAAGCAACTCAGTATAGGAGGAGAATGAATCAGAATAATCCATCCTTCTCTGGACAATGTTTTAACTACAAAAGGTATGGTCACAAATCTCATTAATGTAGAAATATGCAAATAAACAATTCATTCAATGGTAGATGCTTTGCATGCAATAGAATGGGACATATGGCTAATCAATGCAGATCAAGAGGATATCAATCAAATAAGCAAAGAAATATTGTCTGTTAGAATTGCAATAGATCTGGTCATATTGCCAAATTCTGCAGAAGTAGAAATCAGGATAGAAAAGGTTCGGTGCAACATAATTAGAAACAAGATAAGGGCAAAGGTAAAGTGAATGCAGATGAAGTTCAAAAGGAGATGAGAAAGATTTGGTTAAAGAAGAGTATATAAAATATTGGGGATGGATCCACACTAGAATCTGGTGCTGATATTCCTTTCAGAAACTAAAAAGGTTAGCTCTGGCTCAGGGGGAGTCACAGAGAAAAACAAATTCCCCTAGCTAGTTAACTTGCACCTAAATTTAGCACATGGAATGTTGTGGATTAAAGGGTTCTCAGAAAAACATCTAAATAACCTTTAGTAGAAATATGAAAGATCCACATGGAGTTTTGCAAGATTTTAACAACTCAAGTTAATCTGGTTCCAACAGCTATCCAGTAAAGTAGGATTTTCATAGACAAATCTGGTATGATTCAGAATTGAAATACTTTGATCTACAGACCCATGGCATGATTGAAGAAAAGAAGATACATTGTCAATCCTCATGGACAATGATTCTAAGTTCAGCGCAGTGATTTGAGAAGATCTCTCTCAAAATAGGGTAACCAGATAACTTAAGTTGTGCATTTATTACAAAAGGAAATTAGGGTTTGCACAAGGATAAAAAGGTTCTTTCACTTATTATTTGCACATTTGTATTCGCAAAGAAGAAAAGAAGAGCTCTACAACAAAGTTTCTACAATTCACTCAAGATCAACTGAAAAATTGAATTCAACCAGCAATTTGTTTCAGCTCCTATTTTAAACCCTAAAGCATGAAAAGGTACTTCTATTATGAAAATCTCTCTTTAAATCTCTTGCAAAAATGGCTACTCCAATGGTTGTCAAGATCGCTGATAGGCTGCGTCCTAAATTCAAGAAACACCCTTATAAATCTCTAGATGTTGATCCTTTAGGCACATTTTCTAGCATTCTGCATGAGGTATTGCATGTAAAAGATGTTAGGGTCTATATCCATGCCAACATTGAGGAATTTGGAGACCCAAAATTGATGGAGATCTATCACAAATAGCTAATAGATGAGAGTTTTGAACTCAAACCTGAATTCAAGGCCTTCCAAGATAAACACTTCGGACATTGCATACACTTTCCATGTTTGGTAGAAGATGATTGGGTCCGGTATGTCCTAAGCAGGATGCATGATAATTTCATGTGGTTAATGAGGCCCTTTAAGATAACTAAAGATGCTATCAGGGTAGTGACTGGACTACATTCATCCAGTGGGTTACCTAAACTTAAATCTGTGAAAAACTAGACAGTAACTGAAGCCACTAGATCTAAATTTGACAAAAGAGCAATGACCATAGATGACATCACTGATCTAGATGTCAAGCTTACCTCAATGATAATTGGCTACAAAATCTATCATTTGAGCAAGGAGAATTCTATGTCTAGGACAACAATCTATGCAACATAACATATGTTGAGGGAAGATGCAGATTATGACCTATGTGAACTCCTAAATCAATTGTTAGAAAACCTACAGAAGATCAAAAAGGATAAGAAGAATTCCTTTAAATATGGTTGTCTAATACTATGTCTATTCTTCTATTATATGAATGAGCTACCTGGAACAAGTGGTTGGGTTTGGCAAAATGATAAACTGGTTGCAATCCAGATTAGAGATTATATGTATGGACTTGGATTCCTCTTTTCTGGAAGAGGAAGTTCATGAAGCAATAAGCACCAGTGACATCTCTCCTTGGGATCCCACTATAGACATTCTAGATTCTGAAGCTGAAGGAGAAGGAAGAAAAGAGGAGAAAGTGAGTCAAGAAGAGGAGGTTAAGGGAAAAGAAGAACAAGCAGAAAAGACTAATGATGACTGTTTCGATAACCCAAATGAAAAGAAGACTCAATCACCGACAAGAGACATTGTGGAGGTAGTGAAGGACTTCCTAAACAAAGAAATGATGGAGATAGATGAACCTGAGCTATTTCAAAGGCCACTAAATTTTGACTCTCTCTCTCCAATTCAAACAATAAAAATAACATCTTTTGCTCAAGCCAAAGCAAAAGAAAAAACTCCTGAAATCTCACATGGAAGACTATAAACTGTTGGAGATTGCATTTGGGATGCTGGAGAAGATCTTGCCATCCTTCCAAAAGGATCCTTTAGCCTCACCATCTGGTAACCTGAAAACTTTGGTAAATTCTGTTAGCACCCATTTTGAATCTCTAGAGAAATCAGCAGAAGTAAAGGTCCAGAAGGAGTTTTTAGGAAAAAGATTCACTAAAGTGCAAGGACTGATTGCTAATGATAGGAGGACCCTAGATATTGGAATAAAGAGCCTTGAAAATGCTCTTAGATATGGTGGGGACATATACAAATTTTCTCTATCTTGGCCCAAAGTGACAGAGGACATTGAAAAGAAAATGAAAGAACAAGATGGTAAACTATCAAGTTTATCTCAGAATTTTGATCCCCTTACTACCTCTTTAATGAATCAAGAATGTCAGGCTATTGTCATCATAAATGAAATAAAGAGGCTGGACAAAGAAAAGAAGAACATAATAAACAAAATGGGTGAAATCAGAGGGATAATTATCCCTAAGTTAGAGGCAATGCATGAGGCCTTGACAGATGCTCAGACCACAGCCCGGACCAGTGATCTGACAAATTTAAGAAGGGCAGAATCATATGAATTTTTATTGAGTGGTCACATCTCCATTTTGGATAGGATGAAGCAGAGCTGGGCCACATAGTTTGTATAGTTGAAGGCCACTTTTGTGGATATACTTAATTATATGTAAGTATAACATATATATACTTATGCAGCCATGTATAGGATAATTTTTGCAAACTTTTGGTATGTAGATTCTACCCTTTTCCATTGATGTCAAAGGGGGAGTGAGGAGTAGTGAAAAATGTGGAATCCAGCTAAGGGGGAGCTCTAGTAAAATGGTGCAAAAGACAAAGAATCAACCAAGGGGGAGTTTACTGTGACACTTAGCCATTTTTCACTAAGTGTTACCATCAATGCCAAAGGGGGAGATTATTGGCAAGAGACACTGTGTGCCATCATAAGTGTTGTCATTAATAGCAACAAAATCTATCCCACACATCCGCAGTACACAATATGCCTTCACCGGAAGTCAGATTAAAGAATGTTTTAGTTCGGTGAACAAGAACAGAGTATGTAACAAGGTTCGACAATTAGGTCCAGATCTCTCAGATGGTGTAACTCAGTAAGTTGTGGAATTGGGAAAGTCAAGAGGGGTACCATGACTACTATACTCCAGAGATTTATCCTCTAGTGATAAATCAAGGAAAAGATATGAGCATCTGAATGTTGGGTTCTCGTCAGGCAAAGCAGACAGAGGAAGAACTAACTAGTAGAATATCAAACTTCAATCTAGATGAGTAAAAGGTGTTAATCTAGCAATATGCAGGATTATACATTGTTGGCCAACATGATTAATGACTTCTATGCCTATGTTTTTGATACGCATCACAAATCAAGCATGGATTCAACTGATAGATCAGTAACTTGCAAATATCTTGAGTGTTCTTGTTGCCGACTAGAAAATTTATGAAATCTTTGATGTGGATATATATACCAGATGGATTCCAATATGTAGGTGTGTGTGGTGAAAAAGTGATGAAATAAAGTGTGAAGAAAAGCAAGGATAAGTGTGAGAGCTGCAATTCAAGTCCGGTATGTGATAGAGCAACAACATTAAAATAGAGGAAGAATGAAGTGCATTAGATTAGTGTATTATGCCTAACTGGAACTCAACTCTTGCATTTGTAGATGCTTCTCATCAGTTCAAGCACCTGATTATCTTCCGTAAGTTCTATAGATAGTGAGTCTCTTGTAGGAAGTGTGCCTCTTGTGAGCAGTGTGCTCAGGCAGTGAGCCCTAATTGGCAAGTACCATTTTGTACTCCTTTATTCTTTTAACAGAGAATACAATCTTAGGTTAGTCACCCCGTGGTTTTTCCCTTAATAGGGTTTCCATGTAAAAATCCTAGTGTTATGTGTGTTGATTTTATTTCTACTCTTATGATTACATATGCTTTCATGTTTTGATGCAACACTGATTATTAAGATACAAAAAGGAAAGAAAGTTAAGGAAATTTTGAGATAACTGATTCACCCCCCCTCTCAGTTATCTACCTTGTTTCCAATAGAAAAGACAAGTGTCGAGGCTGAAGACTTTGCAGAACATCTAAAGAATTTACATGAAGAGGTGAGAAAACACATTAATAAGATGAATATTCAGTACAAAGCTAAGGTAGATCAGAAGAGGAGATATAAGGAGTTCCAGGTAGGAGATGAAGTCATGGTTCGCTTGAGAAAAGAAAGGTTCCCAATTGGAACATACAATAAGCTGAAAATAAAGAAATTTGGACCATGCAAAATTTTAAAGAAACATGATTCAGAAAATGCATATGAGGTAGAGCTACTGAGTGAGATCAACATTTCCCCTATTTTCAACATTGCTGATTTATCATAATATCATGAAGGTGGAACAGAGGATGGACCAACAGAAGAACAATGGAGTATTCCGGCATCTACTTTAACAAAGGAGATAGAAGAGATCTTGGATAGCCATGTGGGAAGAAGTACTTAGAACAGGCAATATGAAGAATACCTGGTGAAATGGAAAGGAAGTCATGTTGAAGATTCTTCTTGGTTGTCGAAGCTAGAGGTTGACCGTTTAGGTTTTCCTCACACAAATACCTGAGACGTGATAGGGTCACTTCTCAAATTACCCTGGGTGTCTGATGTAGGAGCATCCAATGGTGTAAGGGCAATCTTACATCACCCAAAAAAAGATGTGTTTTAAAATTGTTGATGTTCTTTCCATTTATTTTCAAAATTTGTGGTTCTGGTTCCATAATCACTTGAATAATGATGTAGAACTGCCAAAAATAACAACTTGTTATTTTTAGAAAGTTTGCATTTGGGTATAGATTAAAGTAAAAATATATAGGAAGCTTCATAACTAAAAAATAAGACATTTGGCAAAGGAATCACACAAAGATCATTTGCGAGCTAAAATATATTAAAGTTTTTGTTTCCTAAAAAATGCTTGAAAATTATTCAAACTCAGGTTTGAGGCACTAAACAGCCTTGTACGGGCCCAAAAATGGCTAGAACAAGAAGAGCTAATTATTAGTATATAGAGCACTCCGCAAGCTTTCTGATGCATAAAACGGTTCATCAATCGGACACCCGGATCAAAAGTTATGGCTCCTAGAAGTTGACCTATTTTTGGAGGGAGATGCAAATTTTGAAATTAGTTTGTTGGCCACCAAAAAGACTATTAATAACCATTTTTGGGAACCTTGGGTAGTAGTAGAGTTAAGGGGGAAAGTGTAGAGTCAAGAATAGGTGGGAAAATAGAAACTCTAACTAATTTGGGGTTACAGAAGGCTGATGATTCCAGAGTCTTGGGAGAGGAAGTTGTAATGTGTTGTAGCCTATGGAAGGTTGATTCCTTTGATTGTATTTGAGCTTCTGTAATGTAATAAGTTGTCCAAATCAATAAAAGAAAATTCTATTTTCTGTGTGCAATTTCTGTTGTTGTGTGTTTTATGATTTACCCTCTTCATCAGTTTATCATAACTGCCACTAATACTTCACAAAGTGGGTGGAAGCAATACCAATGACTTATATTACTGGCAAGCAAATATCCAAGTTCATCTTATATTATATCATTTGTCGATATGGAGTTCCCCAACCCATTGTCACTGATAATGGTCATCCCTTCAAGAACCAAGAGATTAGAGATCTTTGCAACAAGTTCCACATCCAACATAGATTCTCTACACCTTACTATCCTCAAAGTAGTGGCCAAGCTGAGTCTTCTAACAAAACAATCATCAAGATCCTCAAAAAGATAGTCAATGAAGTTAGTCGTGATTGGCATTTACAACTCAATCCTCCATTATGGGCTTATATAACAAGTATCAAAACTCCCGCTGGTGCTACACCTTATGCTCTGGTGTATGGCACTGAAGCTATCTTACCTATTGAGGTTGAGATCCCCTCACTGCGAGTATCTCTACAACATACTATCTTAGATGAAGAATATCGAGTATCTAGACTCCATGATCTTGAGCTATTAGATGAACAACATCTTACAACACTTAACTATCTCCAAGTCTATCAAAACCATCTGCGCCGCAGCTATAACAAGAAAATTAGAGAATGAAGATTTCAAGTTGGAGATCTTGTCCTTAAAGAAAATCAAAGGAATCAGCAACATTGTGAGAAACAGGGCAAGTTTGAACCTAATTGGCTTGGTCCTTTTGTCATCACATCAATCTATGGATTAGGTGCATACACTTTTTCCACACCTGAAGGTATTCCCTTGGATGAACTAGTCAATAGCATTCACCTCAAGAAGTTCTATCCATGAGTTTCAGTTGTCCCATCCAAAAAAAAAAAAAAACCCATCCAATAGTGAAAACCACTTTGTGGCACTTTGGATGACAAATATATATATATATATATATATATATATATATATATATATATATATATATATATATATATATATAGTATGAGATAAATAATTCATCCTCTGGTGAAAACTTGGTAAATAGGTGCCTTGGATAAGTACCATAGTGAAAACCTGGCAAACAGGCAGTATGTTTAGAGACCAACTTTCATCATTTTCTTAGTTTGTTTGATCACGGATTTTTATAGCATCATCCACCATATTACCTACATAATCCGCATCATAATCCACTTTTCACCCTATATAAACATTGTTTCTCATTATCCCTCATCTATCCATAATAAAAGCCTTTCTGCCTTGGCTCTGCCATGCTAGCTTTCGCAGTTTGGACTTCGTTGGGGCAACGATATCATTTGGCACCTTAGCATACTATCCGCATGAACACATCCATCGTAGCCTCTCCATAATAAACATCATCCCACACTGGGGGCACTTGTTGAGCCTTATTTGGAAGTGGATACCAACAGCTCTAGCTCATAGCACAACAAACATTCAACTTTAAACACAACAAACATTCAACTTCAAGCACAACACACATCCAACATCAAACATGGCAAACATTTGAGATCAAGACCAAAGCACAATAAGCACCAAAATAGTAAAAATCCCAAAAAAATAGAACATCCTAAAAATCTAAGCAATAAAGTTGATCCTTTGACATCAACCATTAACACAATAAGAAAGAACTACATCATAGCTCTATCATTCAAAGCCTTGATCCCATGGATACAGGGTATGTAGGCAATCTAAGATGTGAAGGGAGCACTCTGATTCAAGCAAAGATGATAGCCCCTTTCTCATGATCCATCTTTCATCTTTCTTCTAATCATCCTTTGATTTTTCATCTCCTTTTCTTCTATCATTCATCACTTACATCATCAATAAACCCAGAACTACATATTCATCATGTCTCATCACCATCGTAATGTGCTTTGATCCCGTGGGCACATGGTATGTAGGTAGTCTGGAATATGAACAAAGTATCCAGTATGCAAGTACATACAATCCACCCCATCTTCATCTTCTTTCATCTTCCATCTTCTTCTCTTTGACCAGCTCAAGCCAAAAGCAGACTATGTGTACTAAAAGCTCAAGCACTTTAACAAATCAGAGATAAGCCAAAAGTTATTTGTCCGCATGCCTTAAGCCAACATTTTCTATAGCATTTTATCAACATCTTTCACCTTCAACAGGATGCAGCTTTCCTCTCAACAAGGCGCCAGCTTAAATCCATCCAACATGATGACATTATCTTTTGTTTTATCTTTTGTCCCTTTCCTAGGCCTAATCAAGACTACCTTGATCTATCATATCTTGGTATGTTGCGATGAAGTAAGGAATGGGGCATGGTCATATTACTTTTGTATGCTGTGTTTGTGGGATGATCTTATTCTCTTCCTATGCATATCGGTATCTTGTACATGTTGGGATTAGCATCTTGCATATCAACATATTTTGTATTTGAGAAGCTAAACAATCTCTTATGCATTTGAGACTATTCTATGCTAAGACTAGCTCCATACATATAACCAGCAAGGTGTCACTATGTGTAGTGGAGATAAGCTCAAACCATTGCTTGTAGCGTTAAAGTCAATCTCGAAACACTAGCTACTATTCATATCTTGTGTATGTTGGCTCAACATCTTGACCTCATGCGTTTAGACAAGATTGTAGTATGCTAATTGTTAGATCTAGGGCACACAACTGAGAGGGGGGGTGAATCAGTTGTACAAAAACTTGCTTCTAAAACACTTGATTCTTCTTTGTTAGTTAATAGCATATCAGTTAACCATTCATGAAAGCATAATGCATAAACACAGGAGCAGATAAACATCAACACATTGGACACCAAGATTTTGACGTGGAAAACCTGGTTAAGGGAAAAACCGCGGGGTGATTAACCCAAGGATTATTCTCTGTTAGAAGAATAAGAAAAATGAATGGCACATGCCAATTAGGGCTCACTGCCTGAGCACACTGCTCACAAAGAGGTACACTGCCTACAAGAGACACACTATCTATAAAGTGATAAGAATCACAAACTTGAACTGGAGATTGACATCTTTACCATGTCTGGATCACTTCCATTTAAGCCCGAGATACTTCTGCTCTGCCCTTCACTCTTTCGCTATACAACACTCATCCACTCCACAACACGCTTTGAAATGAACTCACAAACCTTTATTTATACAAGGCATCAACTTAGGAACAATCATCTAAGTCATAAATCATCCACAAGAACATTCACAAGTCGACAATCATCCACAAGAACATTCACAAGATGAATAACTCATCCGGTCGGCCAGTCTGAACAAGAATATCTTCATCTGGAAGAATATCTTCAATTCTGGGCTCTAACACTAATGCAGACCAACAACACAACCTCAACATGATCCAAGAACCTTCACAAGCTTGCCTGAGTGACTAGGTACATCCGCACTTCCTCTACTTACTGGAATCTCTTCTCCTCTTCATCTGGAACTTCAAGAACACAGTCTGTCACGACTGTCAAATTGAAACAGGTTCTTCCGAACCTCCAAACTATGTAAAAACTAAGATGACACATAACAAAGACATCCCAAACACTCCTTACAATCTACAGAGTCTGACAATGCACTTCCGGATCTCACCGGACCTTTTTGTAACACTTTGTCACTCCAGAGCATCTCCCGGAACTGGTTCTGCTTGATCGGTCACAACTTCTTCATATCTTCATGTAGACCTCTAAAATCTTAACTGGAACATCTCAAGACTCATATCTACAAACCCTTTAATCCGCATCCTCTAATCCTTAACCTATTGAGTACATTTGCCTTCTTCTCATCACTGTTCTTCACTGTTCTTGATTGAGACTAATTTTCTCAATATCCTCAGCACACAGCTCATCCAATCCTTCTTATCAATGCAATATGAGTATGTTGACATCAATGACAACACTGGTTAACCTCATACTTGTAACAATCTCCCCCTTTGTCATTGATATGTGAAAAACCATCAAGACAAGGACTTCTCCTTTCCATCACAGCTCCCCCTATCAGCAACAACTCTTCACATGTCTTCTCTTCCTTTACTGCTCCCCCTTTGATCATCAACCTCTTATTTTTCACATGTCTTCTCTCCCCCTTTGACATCAATGGCAAAGGGCTCATACTTGCACTTGTAAGAATCATACTAGCTGCTCCCCCTTAGTAGCAGCTCCCTATCATCAATCTGGATCACAAGATATGACTGTGATATCCACCGGACTGATGCAGATCAGTGCATCCTAGTTCATTACTAGAGGGGCCATGACCCCTAACTTCTCCCTGAGATACTCAAAAGATTCCTTGGGAAGAGGTTAGTAAAAATATTTGCAAGCAGATCCTTGGAGGGCACATATTCCAATCTGACTTCACCCTTGTTCACTTGTTCTCTCAAAAAATGAAATTTGATAGATATATGCTTGGTCTTATAATGCAATACCGGATTCTTAGATATATTTATTGTA
The DNA here is from genome assembly GCA_027924645.1 of Cunninghamia lanceolata. Taxonomy (NCBI): domain Eukaryota; kingdom Viridiplantae; phylum Streptophyta; class Pinopsida; order Cupressales; family Cupressaceae; genus Cunninghamia; species Cunninghamia lanceolata. Next base: position 3,834,766 of record BSBN01000263.1, on the reverse strand, counting down.
CTTGAATTATCACAGAAAATTGTGATAGGCTCCTCATATTCTACTTGAATATCTCTTAGCATTTGCTTCATCCACAAAAGTTGAGTGCAACTACCTGCTACTGCAATGTATTCTGCTTCTGTTGTAGACAGTGATATTGCTTCTTGTTTCTTGCTTAGCCAAGAAACCAATCTTTTTCCCAAAAAGAAAGCTCCTCCACTTGTACTCTTCCTATCATCCACATCTCCTACCCAATCTGCATCTGTATATGCATGAAGAGAAAAATCCTGATCTCTAGGATACCATAGACCATACTCAACTGTTCCTTTCAAGTACCTAAAAATTCTTTTGATTGCCATAATAGGAGATTATCTAGGATCAGCTTGGAATCTTGCCACAAGACCAACAGCCTCCATTATATCTGGTCTAGTCTGAGTGAGATACAATAAACCTCCTGTTAGTGCCTGAATTGACTGACAGTTTTTGAACAATTTTCATGCAGGCACCTTCCTTAAAGATGTTCTAAGTGTTGGACCTCCTCAACATTTTTCAGCTGCAGCATCATATTTTCCTGAGGAGGAGGTCATCATCATCATGTTTTCTATCAACCGGTTTTTCATCAGGATCATCATGTTTCAATATCGGGTGATGTTTGGATATCATCCTGATTCTGCTGATGAGCTACAGTGTGCCTTGATCTTCTTGCGGGGGGTGATTTTTCAAATATCTGGTGATCTTCCGATTATCACCCTGCCCTAATATGATGATGATGATGTCACCCCGATCTTCCGAAGGGGTCATTTTCTAAGTTGTTCGACCTGACTTGTTTTTTCTTAAGGGTCGTCATCATCATCATCATATTTCCAGTTATCTCCGTGTTGCTTGCGGGGGTCATCATATTTTCTGCCTACATGATCTTTCGCGGGGTGATATTTTAACATCGGGTGATCTTGGTTAAGATCATCCTGATGATGTTGCTGTAGAGTTCTAAGTGTGACCTGATATTCACCAGGGTCATCATATTTTGGACGTCAGGATGATCTTAGTCAATATCATCCTGATGTTGTTGTATCACTTCATGTTCGTTGTTTTATCATCCTGATGATGCTGACGTCATTCTTACGTCAGGGTGATATTCGCTTTTCTGCCTGTCTGCATCATGATATTTCCGAAGGGAGATATCCGCCTGTCGGCTTCGTGCATTATATAGTGGGGGGTGATCTTTTCAAATATCTAGCATATTCATCTATCACCCCGATCTTATAGTGGAGCTACAGTGCAGCATGATATTTGTGCATCAGGATGATATTTCCAAATATCCGGTTATCTTCCGAATATCATCCTGATGTCGATATGATGATGACGTCATCAAGGTCCGGGGGGGTCATATTTCTAACACTGATCATCTTGTGGAGATCCCCCGATATTTGCAAACATGATGATGACGTCATCTGGATATGAGGAGGTGCGCAGTAGGCAGATATGCTGATGACGTCAGCAGGATATGACGGTGACGTCATCAGGATGTTCATCGGCCAGACTTTTGGTATCGGCTAAGCAGGAGGATCTTCCTCCGATGGATCAGGTTGTGCCGATGAAGGCGATTATCATGCATGTTATATTACGATATGATGCTGACGTCAGGGTGATATTTCAAGCGACAGGATATCATGCTGTTGGAGGATGATGATGAAGTCTTATACTAGTGTCGTCAGGAGCAAAAGCACCGACATTATATATGCTCGTGGCCTAGTATATAAAGTGTTGAAAAGGTCGCCGCGGGGTGCATGTGGGATAATTGATATCCTACATATTTTCAAATATCATGATGATGAATCTTGGCGGGAAATGGTTGCGATGCATAGTTGATGTTTTTCCCCAGGCCGCAGGTTGGTGCGCCATTAATGGCGATTGTTGCAGAGGTATGGGCGATGGTGTGGACGGATCTGGTACCCGTTTGAAGGTGTACATCAACGGACAGTGGCGCAAGGCTCAAGATTTCTTCCTGTCTCCTCCCCTACCTACTGCATTCATGTTTGGGCACCAATCTGGTAATGCGTTGAGCGCCATTTTTCTGATACTGTGTATCTGGCGGGATTTTTGGTCAACCATGTAATTAATTGCTGTGGTACACTACCTGGATGTTATAAGCAGGAAGTGTTACTCATTTTTGGTTGTTGAAAACTGGACATTTTGGCTCTGTAATAAGATACAACTGGTTTTGGTTGCTCTGTGTAGCAAAACTTGTGAGTTTATGTATCTCCTGTTGTATGATTTGGCATGAATCCACTGATTTCATGGTTAATCTTATATGAATAATGTTGTGTTTGCATGTGTTATGCTAATTCTGTCTCCATTTTTGCATGTATCTTTCTTACTGCAATAGGGATGCCATAAGTATAGACAGCTTAACACTCTTTATTGGGAGATATCTGTAAGGCAGATATCATGTGTATCCCCCTGAAATCTAGTTTTAGCTATTCATGTTGATCATTCACAGGTGTATGTCTACCGACTCCAAGCCCTGGATAGGCACTAATCTAGCTCTGTGTTGAGGTTATACACCATGTCCAGCTTTGCATCCAAAATTCAAACTAAACCATCTCTTCCTTCCATCTGTTAGTTGTAGGATTAGGAGTAGGAAACCCTTGCATGCTCTCATCCCTAACCAGACATATATGTCCAAGAACGTTGCCCACCTTGTGATCTATCATACAGATCTTGGTCCATACATGAGAGTATTCTGCCTGTTGTTGTCAAGTTAGATCTTTCTATCTTTGAGCTAGTCAAGGTTACATCTTGAGTTATAGGGATACCCCCCTTGGTGTGGCAGAACCAGAAGTGAAGGGGAGGTAGCTCACACAACCTCCTATATTTAGTTGGCTGAATCTGCCTGTGCATTAGAAGTGGCAAACCCTAATGCTGATTCAGAAGAAAAGTCAACAAAATGGCGACTCTACTGGGGATGGACTAAAAAAAAATGATATATTTGTGGCCCATCTGAGTCACCAACAAATTGGCGACTCTGCTGGGGACTGAGAAGTAAAAGTACTATCTACTCATCTCCAGTAATATATCTGTGACCCATCCGAGTCACCAAAAAAATGGCGACTCTACTGGGGAGAAAATTGATGAAAAAGTGTTATATCTTGTGGCCCATCTGAGTCACCAACAAAATGATGCTCTGCTGGTGGAATGAACCTGGAAAAGTAGCTTTCAGCTATTGAAAATTTTGTCCTCTCTGGAGAGGTGGCGACTCTGCAAAAAAGATCTGAATGCACATGAAAGATGGATGTATGTGATGTGACAAAAATGTGTTGTTCATTTTTCTGCATCTGTATGAGAAAAGGTACCTTGTTCCTTCCCCTTTATATTTATTGTTTTGCTGCATAAGTTAGATGCCAGGGGAAGCCTTAGGTCTTAGACAGACAAAGGATGTCTAAGAGTAAGATTTTTATGAATCCAAGTATGAATTATCCCATACTCAGGGGTGAAATGTCGAATAAAAGAATAGAAGAGATAAGAAATAGGTTGATATTCTTAGAGGCTGAGCAGGCCCAGTTAAAAAGCAGTAACCCTGTTGTGTCTGCCAGTCAGAAGGCTAAACCTCTTCTCAACCCTTTTGATCCTTTGTATGACCAACTGGATTTGTCATGGGTGGATTATAAAGTAGAAACTATGCCTGCTAGGATATACTGTCAGATGCCTAGATTTAGTGGTCACAATGTATGTGATGGGAATGCACATATCCAAAATTTTCACAGTTTTATGGGAAAATATTCATTCAGAGATGAGGATATGTGGATGAGGTTTTTTGTTAGGTCCTTTGATGCAAAAGAAAAAGACTGGTATTTGAGCTTTCCAAAGAAATCCTTTGCCTGTTGGGATGAGCTTGCTGACTGTTTCAAGGAAGAATTTGCAAAAGAACCGGCTGATCTTGTTGCAGAATTGATGAGAATCAGAAAACAAGATGAAGAGCCATGTGTTGATTTCAGTCATAGGTTTGCAATAGCCCTTTCACATATCCCAGAAGTCTTCAGACCTGATATTTCAGCTTGTGTTGGCATATTCTTTGAAGCTTTTGAGGAGGGCTTTAGTGCAATACTGAGGGATTTCAAGGTGACAAGTATGTAGATGGCATACAGGTTCATAGAAAAGATAGAAAAAATTAGAAATGTGCACCTGCTGAAATCCCTGTCCCCTGGCCTTGGTGTGAAAAATAGTTGTGAAGCTGCAAATGACCAAATAATTAAGGCATCATGTGAAGATGAAAAGATGAATATTGAAGGTGCTAGTGAAAGGACTAATGAGGATTCCCATTGCAATGATGAGGCATCTGACCATGAAAACAATAATGAGGTTGTGGATAGCAATGAACAACTTTTGGAATGGACCTGTGGAGATAATTGTGAGTATTGTACTCAAGACAGAGAAGATATAAGCAAACAGAGAAATAGTCCTATGTGTGACCCATTGACTTCTTTTCAAACACATGGGGATCGTGAAGAGCAGTCAGAGATTGAAACAAGTGCTGGTTTAGAGCATGATTGTTTTTCATTTGATGGCTGTTTTGCTTATGACACACAAGCTGATACTCCTCCACAAAGGGAATCCATTGGTGATGAAGATGCATGTTCTGCTGCCCATGAACAAATGGCATACTATGATCAAGCTGATGTACCTGGATCACCCATCTTTGACACATATGGTGATGAGGATTTATTTGAGTATGGTGAGGACCTAGACATTGTTTTTGGTTTGGATTCTGTTTCTCATCCTGATGAAAGAGGAAACAACATACATCAGGTAAGTGACTATAAAAATGTGCCTGATTTGAAAGAGGTGCCAGAGCCTGATCTTTTCCAGCTTGGTGTACCAGATGGTTGTGTACATGATGTGCACAATTGTGAATTTGAAAGCTTTTCTTTTGAGAGGCCAGCATATGAAATGAGCTCCGACTTTCCTAGTTGTGTGGTGGACTTCGAGTGCTTTCAATTTTCAATCTAGCTAGGAGATCATTTTGCAATGCATAATGCTGATACAAATGATAACATGTGTTATATTCCCTTTGAGTATACATTGCCTGATACATTCTGCATCCACTTGTTGCCGGATGCTGAAGGTTGTCTGCATAGGGGTGACAATGACAAGCCAAATCAGAGGGTTGAATATGTAGATGACAAGATTTGTTTGTGGGTGGATCTCTGTAGTATCTCCAAGCTTGACCCAGTGCATGCAGATGAAAACAAGATATTTGACAAAGGGAGATACATGTTTTTCTTTTCTTGGTGGCCTTAGGCCATCAAGTGTGTTTGGTGATGCAGGTCAGTGCAGTATTTGACTCTGTGCCCAATGGATAAGGGACTGGTCTGCATCCCAGAGTTCTGGGGTTCTCGCTGCAGTCTTGCACCTGCACGTCCCCAGACAGAGCCAGTGTTAGTGCCTGAATTGACTGACAGTTTTTGAGCAATTTTCATGCAGGCACCTTCCTTAAAGATGTTCTAAGTGTTGGACCTCCTCAGCATTTTTCAGCTGCAGCATCATATTTTCCTGAGGAGGAGGTCATCATCATCATGTTTTCTGTCAACCGGTTTTTCATCAGGATCATCATGTTTCAATATCGGGTGATGTTTGGATATCATCCCGATCCTGCTGATGAGCTACAGTGTGCCTTGATCTTCTTGCGGGGGGTGATTTTTCAAATATCTGGTGATCTTCCGATTATCACCCTGCCCTAATATGATGATGATGTCACCCTGATCTTCCGAAGGGGTCATTTTCTAAGTTGTTCAACCTGACTTGTTTTTTCTTAAGGGTCGTCATCATCATCATCATATTTCCAGTTATCGCCGTGTTGCTTGCGAGGGTCATCATATTTTCTGCCTGCATGATCTTTCGCGGGGTGATATTTTAACATCAGGTGATCTTGGTTAAGATCATCCTGATGATGTTGCTGTAGAGTTCTAAGTGTGACCCGATATTCACCAGGGTCATCATATTTTGGACGTCAGGATGATCTTAGTCAATATCATCCTGATGTTGTTGTATCACTTCATGTTCGTTGTTTTATCATCCTGATGATGCTGACGTCATTCTTACGTTAGGGTGATATCTACTTTTCTGCCTGTCTGCATCATGATATTTCCGAAGGGAGATATCCGCCTGTCGGCTTCGTGCATTATATAGTGGGGGGTGATCTTTTCAAATATCTGGCATATTCATCTATCACCCCGATCTTATAGTGGAGCTACAGTGCAGCATGATATTTGTGCATCAGGATGATATTTCCAAATATCCAGTTATCTTCCGAATATCATCCTGATGTCGATATGATGATGATGTCATCAAGGTCCGGGGGGGTCATATTTCTAACACTGATCATCTTGTGGAGATCCCCCGATATTTGCAAACATGATGATGACGTCATCCGGATATGAGGAGGTGCGCAGTAGGCAGATATGCTGATGACGTCAGCAGGATATGACGGTGACGTCATCAGGATGTTCATCGGCCAGACTTTTGGTATCGGCTAAGCAGGAGGATCTTCCTCCGATGGATCAGGTTGTGCCGATGAAGGTGATTATCATGCAGGTTATATTGCGATATGATGCTGACGTCAAGGTGATATTTCAAGCGACAGGATATCATGCTGTTGGAAGATGATGATGAAGTCTTATACTAGTGTCGTCAGGAGCAAAAGCACCGACATTATATATGCTCGTCGCCTAGTATATAAAGTGTTGAAAAGGTCACCGTGGGGTGCATGTGGGATAATTGATATCCTGCATATTTTCAAATATCATGACGATGAATCTTGGCGGGAAATGGTTGCGATGCACAGTTGATGTTTTTCCCCAGGCCGCGGGTTGGTGCGCCATTAATGGCGATTGTTGCAGAGGTATGGGCGATGGTGTGGACGGATCTGGTACCCGTTTGAAGGTGTACATCAACGGACAGTGGCGCAAGGCTCGAGATTTCTTCCTGTCTCCTCCCCTACCTACTGCATTCATGTTTGGGCGCTAATCTGGTAATGCGTTGAGCGCCATTTTTCTGATACTGTGTATCTGGCAGGATTTTTGGTCAACCATGTAATTAATTGCTGTGGTACACTACCTGGCTGTTATAAGCAGGAAGTGTTACTCATTTTTGGTTGTTGAAAACTGGACATTTTGGCTCTGTAATAAGATACAACTGGTTTTGGTTGCTCTGTGCAGCAAAACTTGTGAGTTTATGTATCTCCTGTTGTACGATTTGGCATGAATCCACTGATTTCATGGTTAATCTTATATGAATAATGCTGTGTTTGCATGTGTTATGCTGATTCTGTCTCCAGTTTTGCATGTATCTTTCTTACTGCAATAGGGATGCCATAAGTATAGACAGCTTAACACTCTTTATTGGGAGATATCTGTAAGGCAGATATCATGTGTATCCCCCTGAAATCCAGTTTTAGCTATTCATGCTGATCATTCACAGGTGTATGTCTACCGACTCCAAGCCCTGGATAGGCACTAATCTAGCTCTATGTTGAGGTTATACACCATGTCCAGCTTTGCATCCAAAATTCAAACTAAACCATCTCTTCCTTCCATCTGTTAGTTGTAGGATTAGGAGTAGGAAACCCTTGCATGCTCTCATCCCTAACCAGACATATATGTCCAAGAATGTTGCCCACCTTGTGATCTATCATACAGATCTTGGTCCATACATGAGAGTATTCTGCCTGTTGTTGTCAAGTTAGATCTTTCTATCTTTGAGCTAGTCAAGGTTACATCTTGAGTTATAGGGATACCCCCCTTGGTGCGGCAGAACCAGAAGTGAAGGGGAGGCAGCTCACGCAACCTCCTGTATTTAGTTGGCTGAATCTGCCTGTGCATTAGAAGTGGCAAACCCTAATGCTGATTCAGAAGAAAAGTCAACACCTCCAATCATTGATCTGTACTTTGTCTGATCTATTTTAGGAGAATCATCATCTTTGCTCAACTTACATCCGGTTGCCATAGGAGTGTTCATTGGCTTTGAATCTTCCATTCCAAATTTCCTCAACAATTCTTTCACATATTTGGTCTGAGAGATAAAGATGCCTTTCTTTGTCTGAGTAATTTGTAGACCCAAGAAGAAATTCATTTCACCAAGCATTGACATTTCAAACTCACTTTTCATTTGATTTGCAAAGGTTTTACACATACTGTCTCTTCTTCCAAAAATGATATCATCAACAAATACTTCAACAATCAAGATGTTTTCATTATCTATTTGGAAATATAGATTACTGTCAGCAGTACCTTTATTGAAACCAATTTACACAAGATGCTTATCCAACCTTTCATACCATGCTCTTGGAGCTTGCTTCAATCCATATAGTGCTTTCTTCAACTTGCAGACCATATCATCATGATCAGACAATTGAAATCCATCTAGTTGTTCAATGTATACTTCTTCTTCCAAATCACCATTTAGGAAGGTAGACTTGACATCCATTTGATATACCTTGAAGTCTTTGAAGGCAGCATAGGCAAGAAATAATCCGACTGCTTCAATTCTTGCCACCGGAGCAAAGGTTTCTTCAAAATCAATTCCTTCTATTTGAGAGCAGCCTTTACAGACCAATCTGGCTTTGTTTCTGATTACTTCACCAACTTCATTTAGTTTGATCTGGAAGACCCATTTGGTTCCAATCACATTCTTGTTTCTAGGTCTGGGAACAAGATCCCAAGTGTGATTTTTCTCAATTTGCATCAACTCTTCCTCCATTACTTTGGTCTAGTTTTCATCATTGCAAGCTTCATTTATTGTCTTAGGTTCAATCTTTGAAATCAGACAGTATTCATTTGAATTTTGAGCAATTCTCCTCCTTGTTTGTACCCCTTTGCTTTTGTCACCTATGATCTGATCTTTAGAGTGACTTAGAGTTACATACCTTGGAACTTTGGGAGTCTCTTGCACTGTTGTTTCTTGATCAGGTTCATTCAGACAAACCTCTTCTTCCTGATTTATCAGATCAATCTGAATCTGACTTTCAGGAAGGGATTGAGTTCCTTGAACCAGAACACCATCCTGATCATCTTCATCATATTCATAAAACCTTGAGGGCTTCTTAATTCCTTCATCAACCTTCACATTTGTACTTTCTATCATCTTTCTCAGTCTCTTATTGTAACACTGGTATGCTTTGAGTTGAGTGGAGTAACCCAAGAAAATTCTTTCATCACTTCTAGCATCAAACTTTCCTAGATCTTCATCTCTTTTGATGTAACACTTGCTACCAAATACTCTGAAATATCTCACAGTAGGAGTTATACCAAACCAAAGTTCATAGGGAGTCTTACCGGTATTGCTTCTGATTTGAACTCGGTTGAGAGTGTAGACTGCAGTGCTGACAACTTCTCTCCAAAACATCTGAGGAACATTTGCTTCCATCATCATTGTCCTGGAAGCTTCCTAGATGGTCCGGTTCTTTCTCTCAACTACTCCATTCTGTTGTGGAGTCCTAGGAGCAGACAACTGTCTCTTTATGCCATGCTTCTCACAAAAGTCTATGAATTCACTGGATGTGAATTCACCACCTCTATCAGACCTTAGACACTTCAGTTTCAATCCGATTTGATTCTCTACCATATCTTTGAAGATTTTGAACTTCTCAAAGGCTTCTGATTTCTCTTTTAGAAAGGTAACCCACATCATCCGGGAATGGTCATCAATCAACAACATGAAATATCTATCACCTTGCATACTTTTGATTCTTGTCAAACCACATAGATTAGTATGAACTAATTCCAATAATCTAGTAGAGGACTGATCCTTGCTTTTGAAAGAGACTTTGCTCTATTTACCTAGCTGACACTCTTTGCACAAACTATTTGTAGGTTTCACCAACTTTGGAAGATCTCTTATAGCCTGAGTATTGCTTATTTTGATGATGTTATCAAAATTTACATGACACATCCTTCTATGCCATAACCAACTCTGATCCACTTCAACAAACAAACAACTTTTATTAGAACCAACCAGATGGAAGATATTACCTTTTGTTTGAGTACCGGATGCAATCTCAGTTCCAGAGCTTTCAAAGATCTTGCATCTTCCATTTTTGAACTGGAGATCATAACCTTTGTTTACTAACTGTCCAACACTGAGAAGATTGTGCTTCAATCCTTCAACATATAGTACATTACCAGTTTTTCTCTTTCCATCAAAAGAAATAGTTCCCCTACCTCTGATTCTACCTACAGAATTGTCACCAAACTTTACCATTCCTCCTTCATACCTTTCCAAATCTAAGAACTTGTTCTTGTCACCTGTCATATGGTGAGAGCATCCACTGTCAATAACCCAATCATCCTTTTCTTCAACTTGGGCAGCCAAATCTCTTTCTACAACCTTATGATTGACAGATTCAGAGGATATTGGTTCTTCTTCCTTGATGGCAATAAACACCCATTCATTTCCAGATTTGTCTCCTATATCTGATTCATCATCTGTTGCTCCTTCATTATCAACTTCTTCATGAACATAATAATAGTTCTTTTGGAACCTTTGTCTGTTAGAGTTTGATCTTGCAGATCTTTCTGGACATCTTGAAGCAAAATGACCAATCTTATTGTAGTTGAAGCACTTAAAAGGTAACTTTCCTTCATACTTACCAGATCCGCTTGGAAATCTCTTTACAATGAGGGCTTCAAGATGAGCTGTTTTTGCGTCTTCCTCTTCCATGTCTTTCCTTGCTTGATCATACCAAGACAACTTCCTTGAAGAGTTTTCTCCCAGATCAAATATTTGTTTGCCTTTCACATAGGCAGTGGCTTTGAATGCAGATTCAGTCTTGAGGGGATCATCTCCAAACTTGGTCATTTCAAATGCAACAAGTTTGCCAGCCAATTGCTCTCTTGTGACAGTTGTATGGGCTCTGAATTCATCAATGGCAGCAACCTTGATTTTGTAGGCAACAGGAAGGGATCTGAGAATTTTGCAAACAATTTCATTTTCATCCAGAACTCCACCAACATTCCTGATTCCACACACTAGCTCATTTACTCTTGGCATAAAGGTAGTGATATTTTCATCATCTCTCATCTTTAATCTTTCAAATTTCCCTTTGAGACTTTACAACCTTGCACTCTTAACAAACTCATCTCCTTCATGCAGAAGTTCCAGTTTAACCCAGATCTCATATGTAGTTGGTAGGTCAATAACATTTGAGAGTTCTGAGTCAGTCAATGTGCTAAGAAGAGCTTCTTTAGTTCGCAGATTATTTTCAGCATCTGTGATTTCATTCAAAGTTGTCAGACCACCCTGTGGAGGTACATATGGTTTTGTGACCATGGACAAGTATGCTTTTCCCATACACTCCAAGTGACATTTCATGCGACCTTTCCAGAGAGAAGTTGGTTCCATCGAACTTCAGACTATCCTTCTTGTATGATGACATCCTGGATCTCCTCAAGCGGTTAAGCTCCTTTTAGAGGAACCTGGCTCTGATGCCAATTGTTAGATCTAGGGCACACAACTGAGATGGGGGGTGAATCAGTTGTACAAAAACTTGCTTCTAAAACACTTGATTGTTCTTTGTTAGTTAATAGCATATCAGTTAACCATTCATGAAAGCACAATGCATAAACACAGGAGCAGATAAACATCAACACATTAGACACCAAGATTTTGATGTGGAAAACCTGGTTAAGGGAAAAACCACAGGGTGATTAACCCAAGGATTATTCTATGCTAGAAGAATAAGAAAAATGAATGGCACATGCCAATTAGGGCTCACTACCTGAGCACACTACTCACAAAGAGGTACACTGCCTACAAGAGACACACTGTCTACAAAGTGATAAGAATCACAAACTTGAACTGGAAATTGACATCTTTACCATGTCTGGATCAGTTCCATTTAAGCTCGAGATACTTCTGCTCTGTCCTTCACTCTTTCACTATACAACACTCAGCCACTCCATGAAACGCTTTGAAATGAACTCACAAACCTTTATTTATACAAGGCATCGACTTAGGAACAATCATCTAAGTCGGCAATCATCCACAAGAACATTCGCAAGATGAATAACTCATCCGGTCAGCCAGTCTGAACAAGAATATCTTCATCCAAAAGAATATCTTTAATTCTAGGCTCTAACACTAATGCGGACCAACAACACAACCTCAACATGATCCAAGAACCTTCACAAGCTTGCCTGAGTGACCAAGTACATCCGCACTTCCTCTACTTACTGGAATCTCTTCTCCTCTTCATCCGGAACTTCAAGAACACAGTCTGTCGTGACTGTCAAACTGAAACAGGTTCTTCCGAACCTCCAAACTATGTACAAACTGACATGACACATTACAAGGACATCCCAAACACTCCTTACAATCCGCAGAGTCTGACAATGCACTTCCGGATCTCACCAGACCTTTTTGTAACACTCTATCACTCTGGAGCATCTCCCGGAACTGGTTTTGCTTGATCAGTCACAACTTCTTCATATCTTCATGCGGACCTCTAAAATCTTAACTGGAACATCTCAAGACTCATATCTACAAACCCTTTAATCCGCATCCTCTGATCCTTAACTTATTGAGTACATTTGCCTTCTTCTCATCACTGTTCTTCACTGTTCCTGATTGAGACTAATTTTCTCAATATCCTCAGCACACAGCTCATCCAATCCTTCTTATCAATGCAATATGAGTATGTTGACATCAATGACAACACTGGTTAACCTCATACTTGCAACAAGTTTTGCATTGGATATCTCAACACCTTGGTCTTCTATACCTTGGTGGATAACATACATATGCTATATCAAACATAAGGATTGCATTTCTTTAATTTCTGAGAAATTAGTTTTAAAATCTACCATATCATCTATCCATTCCATCATATGCCTATATAGTCCTCAATGCAGATCACTCTTTCCTCCATCTTTCTTTTGTGTTCCTTATCTTGCAAAACAACTGTGTTAGACATGCCTACACCCATATCATATCATTACTATCTATATATTTGCATTACCATAATAACCTCATTACCATTAGCATGATACATTTACATTATTTCCATTTGCATATTCATATCATTTGCATAAACATCCATATAAATCATAAAATGCATAACCATCATAAAACCATATGTGCATCCATAATCACATAGAACCAATGCTATCATATATATATATATATATATATATATATCACATGTATCAATACACAAGTGTCTAGAAATACAACATAGGCTATCCATGAGCCATCAAAAGAATGTATAATCAGCTCATAGGCCTCATCATGATCCAATAATATACAACAAAACAAGGCAGCCCTAGTGACTACTGGTAGCCTCCTCACCCTATCTACCTATACTAGGTCTTGTACCTGGTCCCCCATCTCTAGGAGGTCCCATAACCAAAGCCACAGACTGTGATCCACCTGTCCTCCATGAAGCTAAAGCCCCTGACCTACTCCTATAGCTAGGTTGTCTCTGCTTCATAGGCACTGCTCCTTGATACAAACCTCTGTAGTACTCAGCCTCACCCTGTGCCCTCCTCAACTCACCCTGTGACTGTGTCAACTATGTATCTAGGTACATTGTGGCTCCATCTATCCCCAAAGTAGCTACTACTCTATCTCTCTCCGCTATCATAGCCTGTAATTGTTGCATAGTCGTATCCCTCTCAACCCTCACCATCTGCACCTGCTGTATAGCTACATCTCTCTTTGCTCTAATAGCATGTATCTATTGTAACGCTGTATCTCTTTCAGTTGTAACTAGTTGTACCTATTGCACAACTACATCCCTCTCTCCAGTCACCCTCGCAAGCCTACCATCATCCTACCCATCACCTCCCTGTGCTCTAGGCTACAGCTACGCCTGGTATGTCTAAGCCTATGCTCTAGCATGTCACAACCCTATCAACACCTGATGACAGTCTATCTCCACCCTCCTTAGCCTCATCTAAGCATGCTTCCACCATCTACTCTCCTCTCTAATCCTCTGCCTCAACTGCTGAATACCCCCATCATCATCCCCTAATATCTGTGCTATTGGCTGTGCCAATACCTGTGGTTGAGCCTAAACCTGTCCCTGCACCTGAATCCCTAGAGCTGCTAGCACAATTGCCTATGCTAGTGGAGCTTGTCACCACCTCCTCCTCACTAGCCTCTCCATACCAATCTCTCCTATCTCTCCCACCCTCATTATCTAATTTGATCTAGCTATCACCCAGTATGCATCATAATCTGGTAAAGTCCCAAGATCTGCAGGACTCTGTCTCCACTGCCACATAACTGGCCCTAATCCATCCCTCTCTGCCAAAGCTATGTCAACAACAATCTCTGGTCCCCAATCAAAAACCTCCTATCGAGTCCTCCCAAAAATGGTATCACCTACGGGTACTCCCTGTGCTAAGCCAAACTGCCTCAATACCCTATTGGGCAAATAGCGCTCTATAATGGATATGTCGTGACCAAAAATGTATCTAGCCTGCCTCACATAGATAAGCTCTGCATCCTCCCAATCCCATCTCTCGCATCCAATCCATGGCCTCCAGATAAACCTATCCACCTCATATAGTGTTCACCTCCAATACACTAGCCCTCGCCATTGCTAATAGGTAAGAGCTCCCCTATACATCTTAGCATATAACTCTCCTACTGCTCTCGTCACCCATCCATCTAGCCTTATCACTGGAATGTGCTCATATGCCCATACATGTAGAACTGTGACCCCAACTGATATACTCACCCCAAACATATATGCACAATCATTTAGATAATGATACAACTGTCCTAGCACACACTCAGCCCATGCATATATGGTACCATAGGAGAACATCCCCTCCATCACTATCCCCCATCCAACCAAAAAACCTCTAGCTCACCTGTCTCCATCTAACCATCTGATAATAGCCACCACTACCCATTGTAATCTATCACATAGGTCCTCCATCCTAGCCATAGGAATCTCTAAGCCCTCTGCCCCAATGTCTGGAGTCCTAAACAATTGCCTAAATGCATTTGGACCCATGTCAGGATCATACTCTACTTCGTCTCCATCAATAGGAATGTGCAGAATCTAGAACACATCCTCTAAGGTAATAGTTGCCTCTCCTATTGGCAACAAGAACGAACTATGCTCGCTCCTCCATCGCTCAACCATACATGTCATTAGTCCTTGATGTACCTACACTATCTCTAATCTCGACACATGCTCTAATCCAAGGATCTCTAGTACTAGCCTCTCCTCTGCATCCAACAATCTGACCAATTGCAAAGCCCTAGGATTTGGTCTTCATGATAACAACGGTGGTAGTATATCCTACAGCAATCTGCTCACCGTATCAGTCTTTGTGGTAAACAAAAGTGTCTTTTGTTTGCTATAACTGACTATATCTACTGCAAGTGACCCACTTTTCTATATGCACTCACCTTTTTATCGTAAGTGATGCATTTTACTATACACATGCTTTTAGCTTAAAAGCGACCTCTTTACCCTATGCAAGCGACTGTTGATTGCAAGTGAGCTCAAACCCTATATGTGCATGCTTTCTGCCTATAAGTGACTCATCTTTTATAAGCATTTGCCTATTCATTAAAAGCTAGTTGTCTCTATATTAGTGTTCACTTTTCACCCATAAACGAGCTGCTTTAGCCATATAAGCATTTTGCCTATCTATTTGACCTAGCCGACCATAAGTGATTTGCTTTTTCCATAAGTGCCTAGTCCAAACCTATAGTGACCTAAACTACCATAAGCGACTGCTTTTCATACACAAGCAACCTGAATTGCCTCTCATATAACCTAGTCACTTCTCGTGACATGTGTGCATTTATTATGCTAACCTACAAAAATCATGCATTTAGTAAAAGTTTTGATACATACCGGTACGCCTACTCGTGCTGGTCACCCATGTGTCCTCACTCGCTTGGCACGATGATCTCTGCATAGAATCACCATCCTGATAGCTCTCCAACTCTCGTCGCACCACAACTCTAAGGAGCTCTAGATTTTTGAACACAAATGAGCCTATTTGCCCTTGTGGGACCTACTTATAACCCATTTCTAAACCCTAATTCTTCTATACCATCCCAATTTATCCCTCCCAACCCCCATTTTCTTTATGTCAACCTTGTTTCTAGCCTTTCATCTTATCGTGAGCCAACCGAGCCCTTCCAAGTTAGCCTAGTTTACCTCTCAAGGGGGCATCACCTACTAGTTACACTGGGGCATAACCTTGTTTATCAAGTGAATATCGTATCTTCTTTGACACAACACTCTAACAAACATTGTATCAAAGAGGGGCAAAATGTAAACACCCAAAATTGACCTAATTATCATTAATATTCAAATATCGCATTATCTATCATCTACATTTGTCTAACACACTTGAGCAATTTCCCTATCACTTATTTCTTCTATTAATTAAATAAATTTATATTTATTTAATTAATTCATTATCTATTTCTTCTAAGCTATAATTAAATAATTTTAATTATCTTCATTCTATCTATTTTAATTAAATAAATCTTATTTATTTAATTTCATAAACCCACTTTCTAATTAATTAAATAAATTTTATTTATTTAATTAATTTATCTTATCATTCATCTTCATGAGCTGACATGTGTGCCTCTTTTATCATGTGTGGTACTACATCTTTTATTTAATATCTTTCACATGTAGTACTTTTTTATGTACACGGTCACACATAAGCCTTATCTTCCCTCCACTTGTCATTTACACATTCACCTATGACTATCAATTCATCTCAGTCATTCACATAGCCACCAAATCTCCACCGTTGATTTATTTTGGTTGAGTTCTATATAAACACCCTCTCATTCCATACTACATCTATCCAACATTCTCATTGCGTCTACATTATCATCTTGAGCATATTGAGCACTTTAGCATCCATTGAGCTTATTATCATTATCATCCATCTATCATGGCATCTTTGATCTTCATAATTGTTCATTGTTGAAGAAGCAATCCACATCACAAACAAGGAATCATACAATCTAGGTGATATTGTTCTTGAATTGCATGCTTTTGATTTCACTTGGATTTGATTCTTTGATGGTGGTAGGATTAGGTTTTCATTTGTAATGCTTGATCTTATTAACCTGATTTTTACCTATCATAGTCCTCATCACAAGGTGGGGTTGGATCTTGATTCATCCTCCCTTAACCGTGTCTTTGACGATTGTGGTAGCATAGCTCAATCATCAGGTGTGTTTAGCATGTCTTAGATGGTGGGACTTAGCAATAAGCTCCTTCCAACATTCATGTTTGCCATGTATAAGACGTATAGTATGTCTATGACATGCTATATGGTGCTCATGTATTCTGCATGTCTTTCTTATGTATTTGCTATGTCTTCCCCTTGTGTGGTATCAAGGCACGTAGCAATGAGCTTCCCCCACACTCAAGTTTTGTTTGGCATGTCTTCCCCTTGGTGTGGTATCAAGGCGCATAGCGATGAGCTCCCCCCACATTTTGGGTTTTGTATTATGTGTTTTTGGTGTTTTCAAGGCACGTAGTGATGAGCTTCCCCACCTCTTAGTTAGGATTTTATAATTTCATATATATATATAATGTTATATCAATGTATTCATCATGTATTATGTGACTGCCCTCATGTATTCATCATGTATTGTGTGCTTCCACTATATTCACTATGTTTGGCATGCTTCCTACTGTATTCTCTGTGTCTTACGTGTAATCAATGTGCCTTATAGCACTTACCTAAGATTGGGGGCTAGAAATAGTTCCTCAATCTTCATGTATGCCTTAGCTTCATGTGCATGGCATGTTTGATGTGTTTTTGATTGTACTTTAATGCATGTATGGAATTGTAAGATCATACATACATTAAAGTGGGGGCTAAATGTTATGTCGTAAAAAGTTTCCTTATGATTTTTTAGCTCCTAGTTTAGCTCCTAGGTCCCCTTAATTTCATTTTTCACATTTAAAACTTATCCCAGAGTAATTTCCCCTTAAACCCATGTTAAATGGGGCCTAGGGGTTCATTTTAAAGCTTAATAAAGACTCAAAAAGTGTCTCAGGACTTGGGCACCTATGCCCAAGTCCAGGATGATTTGCTGGGACCTACATTTTACGATGTTAGCATAGGACCTTCAAAAAGGTTTTCCTTTGTTGGCCTTTTCAATTTGAATTATGAAAGTTTAGCGGGAATGCATATTTAAATATGTTTATGACTTCATTTTACTCCTAGATGATTAAGGCGAGCTTATGCTTATCAAGAAAAAAGAATTCAAGGCATCCATTGTGTTGCAGAGTAGAATTGTGTTGTGTTTGTATGTGTTTTTTTGTAGATTTAGCTTCATCAACTCATCTCCTCATGATTTGAAGGCTCTTCATCTCCATGAAGGGTTCACCTCTAAGGTGATATCTATTTGTTCTTCAATCAATTTATATTATCATTAGATTTGGGCTCTACCCTGCAAGGGCACATACTATATTTAACCACGGTGCTAGAAGACATGAATGCCATTCTGGGGCTTGACCGAGGCAAGCTCCTAAACACCACAACCCTCAAACCCCTCTCTTTATGATTACAGGTTATAGGTGCAAGATTTGGTGAAGTGGAGTTGTAGAGAAGTAAAGCAGAGGATAGATATTCAAGATATGGAGAAAAAGTGTAGAGAAACAACCCTACTGGAGTAGGGCGCCCTACTCGTAGTCCTCCTAACTGGTATTTTTGGAAACTTTGAAATAGATTGCAGTCTGATACAAATCACTATTCCAAATTTGTAGAAAAGTTGCCCTATCCAACTTGGGCAGCTACCCCGTTGTCCTAAAAGTTTCTGCCTCCAAAAATCCAAATCCCGGTATGTTTCTAATATGTATTTAGTGACTTCCTATGCAATCCTCTATCATATTTCATTCGTCTATATATGATTCCATATAATTAGGGTTTATGGCTTAATTGAACAAGGGTTTGACAAATTCATCAATCTATTCTAACTTTCCGTATCATTCTATATTGACATCAAACCTGTAGCTGATTCCTCTTGCATCAGTAGTGACTTAGCTTAGTTTATGTCCTTGAAAGTTAATGTGAAGGGAGGGTTTGATTGAATCTATCTTAATTAAATTTCATCTTATCCTCTTTTCATATATAACAATATTCAAATATAACTTATAGTGAAAACATTTCACTTTATATTTACAATCATATTGCACTTGGTAAAAGAATAGTTTTACATCATAATCATAACCTGAAATTTTACATAAAAAGTACTATCTCTGGAATATTGATATATGTCATTCAAATCTTGGTGAGTCTTTTGCTACAGAGAGAGTATCATCTAAGTGCTTTACCTCCAACCACAGACCGGTGGTCACCTACACACCTTTCTTCCTAGAAGTGGCCCTACTCGTCACGAAGAGTATAGACATACATGGATCTAACAATTTTCCATCTGAGTCCTAGTGTTGTGTCCTATGCAACTCAATCAACCATACAACTCTAGAGAATCTTCTAAATAAGTATGATCTTACTGATTAGTTATGCCATCTAGACACTATGAACCAACTAATGCATGTAGAGACAAATGCATCACTTTGGCCAAAGTTTAAACATAGTCATACATTCACACACCTCTAACTTGACTTGAAGACTATCTCATCTTAAAAGTTGATTTATTGGGCTCATAGCTCTAGATATAATTGTCTGAATTATACTCAATTCCAAGTCCATGTGACTTAGAAATATTCCATATCTAGGATATACATACTATTAGGTCTCAAAAATGTAGGTTGCTAATCCTAAGAGGATGCCAGGCTCTATGCTTAGATTCGCAATGTTTTTGAACTAACTTAATGAAATCAACCTTTAGGGTTTGATGATTTCCTACACTTTAGGTCCTGCTACACCTAGGTGGGTGAACCTTGGAATTTAAAGCAGATTGAATGCAACTATTTTGACTAAGAAAATAGATCTACCTACAGTGGCGAATGGTGTAGGATAGATGAAATCTTTCTAACTAATTCTACTATCTGATGAATTATTGGTATAAGTAATATCAAAATGAGTTTTATGATTGTGCAAATAAAAGGATTTAAATAATAAATTGAACTAAGACCAGTGCCTTGATGGGTAAACAGAGTCAAATGAAGGACTAAGACTAGTGGCTTATAGTGGGTAATAATTCTAATTGTTTGGCACAATTTTAGTTTATAGCTTGTATAAACGTGCAAGGAGATGAATGACAAACACTTCTTGATAATCCAACCAATATAATCAGATATCTTGTAATTCACTAGAAGGAAATTTAATCCTTTCTTGAAGGAACCAATTGAATGAAAAATGCAAGAGATAAGAGATAATATTAATTTGGAGACAAAATGACAATCCTAATTATATGGCTCTTCTTAGTAATCCAAACTTACACTTCCAGGTTACTGTGACTGATTAGAAGGATTTTAATTCCTTTTATGGAAACCAATTAATCAAACCACACAACTATAGCAAATATGTATTGGCAAATTAAATATATACTTGATATATTAATCTGAATAACAAGGAAATACAGAACTGGAGACAACCACACAATTGAATAATCTTAAAAAACAATTGATGCCAGAATAAAACCACAAGGTCAGAGAACTCCAATTTACTTCTTCAATAATATTATGCAACATGGTCTTTGAGAAACATTGTAAATTATATCTATATATTCTACTGCTGATTCTTTTTCAGCATCAAATGTTCGAACTTATATAGATATTCTTGTGAAGAGATATAACTCTTCAAGGAGTCATTTGGGAAATTAACAAGATTAATAATCATAACATAACCACGATTAGGCTCTAGTCAACCACAAGTAAAGTTTAGAAACATGGTCTAGGTACTCCTGGCTATGATGGGAATCAGTAAATTCAATGGCATTCCTTGTAATCACATCCATCGTGACCATCTTCTCCAAATGTTTGCAGGCTTCTCTAGATGCAGAATCTTTGTCCTTAAGAGCTCCCAAAGCTTCATGTAATATAGCTTGATAGTCACTACTCCACTCTTCTTTGCTCTTTAGTTTTTTATCACTTTTGAATAATGCGGGCATTCCTGCTTTTGAAGCTTCAGTACATTCTTTGGCATCAGTTTTAAGTTGATCATAGTATTTCTGATGTTGCTCGATCAACTCTTCTACATTGTAGGCACCTGCAATGTCAGAAATATCTTTACCTTTTGTCTCATTCAATTTCTCCTACAATCTTTTTTCAAGCCTTTCATGTTCTTGAATTGCTTTATAATTTTGAGTAGTTATCCCAAAATTGGTTTAAGCAATGCACCATATTGGCATGCTTGCTCTATAGCACTGTGACAAGTGTATCCATCTAGATTTGTGCTACTTAATCTGTGGATAGTGCTTGGGTGCTCTATGAACTTTCACCCTGGGTTAACCTCTTTGTTGATTCCCCAAAGGTACTCTTAACAGCATCTTTTAAATAATCATTCTCCTTTGTCAATCTTTCACAGCTCAGTTTGTATGCATCTCTTTCCTTAATCAACATTTGAGCCTGTGCTTTATTTAGCTTTGCAACATCGATGCCAATGTCTGTAGTGATCAAAGGGTCAATCTCCCCTGCCTTTAAAGTCATGACATGGCCAAAAGTTTTTTCAGTGTCTATAATAGCTATGTTTTTATGGGGATGATACAGGGCCCATATCATTAATGAATTTTCATCATTATTGTAATTGGTACCCATATATACTTCATTGACACCTTCTAGAGTGAGCTTATATTTATCATCCGTATTATTCAGAAAACTTTTGAAGTCTAGAACAGAATTCAAATCAAGGGTAGGAAAGATCATTACCCCTGTATCTTTGAGCAACTGTCTACCTTTGCTAGGGGTCATACCCTACAACTCATTATCCACTGTTGTTTTCAACATATCAAGTAATTGTCTCTCATTGTTAGCAGAGACATCATCCACTGACTCTCTGATTTCCTTCCCTTTGCATTTATACAAAAATGATTTAAACTCTTTTGAATGAATGAATTTGTCATCAGAAATAAAAGAATCATAAGCTATTTGACATGGGTCTTCATCAGCAGACCCCTCCTCATCATGTATTATGATAGGAGGTTTATATTGTTGCATCTTTCTTTTGGACATTTTTATTGTTTTGTCCTATGGTTCCTCTTGCCCTGCCAGTTCTTCATCTCCAAAGAATAGTACCTCAATCTCTGCCATCTATTTTCTTTTCTCATCTAGATCCCTGTTATATTGTTCCACCACTAATTCCACCTCAGCCTCTTCCAGGTTTCTGATGACATCATCATGTGGATAGGGGATATGTGTGTATCCACTGAGGTTTTGCTTCCTCCGAGCAGAGTCAATAAAACCCTCAAGATCAAATCCTTTCCTCACCTTAGCACACCTCATATTGTAGTGCATCAATTTATCTAGGATGAGATTATAACCTTCCTTGGAAACCACAGTGAAATCCCCAAAACACAAAGTACTAGGCATAAAAGGCTGTTTATCATGGGAACTCAGATGCATTACATTTTAATAGTGCATTTGCCTAACTATTTCTAGGTAGGCAATTCTGTCAGGGATAGTTTTAGGTAAGATGAATGGAGTGTCCTCAAAACCATACACTCTAACCATGGTGGCATCTTCAAAACAATACCAATCTCCCCAATTATGAATAACAGTAGGAGGACCACCAAAATCTTTCAATCTAAGGAACCTCTTTATCTCAGTTGAGATTGAATACTCACAACGGTGACTGAAATATCTATACAGCACTTTTACACAATATTCTTCAAATTGTATATAGCTAGAATGGGCATATCTGCTATCCCATATCCTGGTCCATATCTGTATTGGTAAGTTATGTCCCTTCTGGTCTACAAGAACAACCTTAAATTCACTTGGCCACAACCCCACTTCCTGGCCATAATAGAGCACCATGTGCATAAGAAGTGAGTAATTCTCAAAAGAACTTGCTGGGGCATTATTTTTTATTGCAGCTAGACCAGAGTCCATTCTATTAACAATATAGGCAGCATAATCGAACTACCTTGCATTATGGCATTGGATGTTAGTAGCTATGACCATCAAAGGGATTGTCATAAATTTAGGGACCTCTGATCCTAGGACCTGGCCCACAGAATAATAGGTATGTTGTATGTAGGGTTCAAATATTGATACATGAAAAGGAGGACTATCATCCTCATTGAGAGGCACCAATTCTTCCTCAGCTCTGGGCCTATGAATAGGCAACATCCATCCGTTGTAAGTTGTATCTATTCTCCAGTATTCCTTTTCTAAATCCTCATAAATAATGGGGACAGTGCATAAATCATCCAAGTCAAATACTTCACAAATGGCATTTTTTGACAAGTGTATAACAGGCTCCCCTTATGGGTTGCATATAGCCTTCAAACTTGGGTTATACTATTTAGCAAGAAGTTGGAGAAGTTCAACATTCAGGAACATATCAGGCACAACTAATTTACCCAAATTCAAATGCCATGGGTTTGATACTAGAGAATTGCTAAATCTTCTGTTGTGGTGGAATTTGAAAAATTCATACCCTCTGATTGGGGTCCAAATATTCCCTAGGTGTTTACATTTGTCCTCTAATTTTTCTACTTCCACCCTAAGTTGAGCAGATCTTCGAGCTTTGGGAGTTGACCCTAGTAATTGATCAATCAAATCTTGATTGAGTTTTCTGTCCTTTGTTTTCTCCTCAGAGATTTTATCAATTTTCTATTTCTTAGGTTTACTCGTATCCCCTTGTGATTTTCTACCCTTTCCTTTTCCCGGAGTCTCCATTTTCAATTCTTGATAGAAAATCAAATTACAGGCTACAACACAGAGGTTTGTATGTATGTACCTATCATCGGTGGCTGTGATCGAATTCCCCTATTTGCACTTCAAGTTTTCCCCTGTAGTTTCTTCTCAAACAATTCTATCGATCTTAATTGTAATGATCTTAGAGGATTTCATCATCATTTACATTTAATTGTTCGAGCAGTTCAATATCCTTCATTGTTGTGAAATGTCACATCGTCATAACTCCTTTCATCAGCATGATTTTCATAATGTCTGGGTGATTTCAATATCTCCTTATGGCGTGAACAATCAATCGCTAGAACCCTTCAATTGTCTCCTCGACGTTACATTAAATCGTATCGGCAGGAGATGTCCATACCCTATCCAACATGAAAGTGGGCACAATTGCCATCAGCATGACCTCTTTCATCAATGTGTGATTGATATTCCTTTCTGATATGTTAAGTGCTACCGATATGACTATCGGTGAGAGTCTCGTCGATGAATGTTACTATCATCATTATTGGGGTGATCTATGCTATTGGGAAAACATATTTATGTTTACCCGAGCGTCATCATCTTCCTGATAGCCCTTTATATCTTGGATTGGAAAGACTTTCATAATATGTTACCAACATCGTCGTGAGAAATGCGTCGACCAGACTTGTAAACCTTGTTCTGATTCACTTACTTTTACTGATGGTTATGTATGTTGGTATGACTTATATCGAAAGCACCTTTTGTTGTTCACTAAGACACCAGAGTATCGGAGACTTATTAATCTTTTGCTCCGATGTTCATTTCCTACCGATGACCATTAGTTCCTTTGATTCCATGGGACACTCGGTGAGATTTTCACCGAAATACTCTATCAGTATGATCTATATCATTGGGATGATCTTCGAAGTGTTACCCGATAGCCTTTAGTCATACCGATCGGTGTGACTGATAGAATTTCTTGCCTACAAAAGGTCATCAGTATTATTTCCTCCATCGGTGAATTTTGCAATCTTCTCTCCGATCCTTGTTTTCACGTCGATAGTCATTTCTATTGGTTTCTCATGGATTGGCATAAGTAACATAAAGTCTTGCTGATAGTATGAAATTTAAGCCCTTTACACTGTTTTGTCATGGACTTTTTTGTGGGATGTATCAATTTTTTATTTATGATTTTGGGTAGGATGTTTTATGACTTGGTCAGATATGGAGAGGTGAAAATACAGGAAAATTTCAATTTTTTTCCTGTCCCAGCAGTGGCTCTATCTGGGATGTATACTCCTTGTGAGTATAACAAGGATTTAGATCTCTTGGGGGAGTAGACCACATGTTTTATTTGTTCAGGATGACAGTTTCATGAGAATTGTATGAAAATGGGGAATGAGAGTGATAATAATGGGGAACGGGAATGAGCCTATACTATTGTACATGGAAAAGCCTCTTCTTTTTTTAAAGATAGAGATAGGATTGTCCATGTACTGGCAGATCCTAATCTCTTTTGGTTTTCCTAAACTATTGTGCATGGAATGAAATTATCTTAAGAATTTTAAAGGGTTGTCCATGCACTGGCAACACTTAATTCTTTTTGTGCATGATATTCTATGAAAAGAAAGGTTTCAGATATTACCCATGCACAGGCAATTCTTGCTCTTCTTTGGACATGTTTTGTAAATGGTAGGAATCATCACCTCCTTTACCAGTTATAACAAAAGGACCTAACTATAGAGCTTCAAATTTTCCATGCTTTCCTTTGTCCTGACACCTAGCATTCCACATCAATACTAAATCATTTATTTCAAACTTCCTATCTTTGGCCTTTTTGTCAAAGAGGTATTTCACCTATGATTGTAAATTAATATTCTACCTTTGGGCTAGTCTCCTAGTTTCATCAAGTTTTGCAAGATGTTCCATCCTTTCCTCCATTGGTTCTGGAATGTTTAAATCTTCCTGAAGAATGAACTTATAAACTAGCATAAGATTTTCTAACAGTATTCTTGCCTCTGTTCCATACACTAGCTCAAAAGGAGATCTCCCAATTGCCCTTTTTACAGTGATCCTATCAGCCCATACTGCCATTCTTAATTTTGAATCCCATGCTTTCTTGTTTTTATCCAACATTCTCTTTATTATTTTCAAGAGGCTTTTGTTACTCGATTTTGCTTGTCCATTTGCTTGTGGATGATAAGGGGCAGCATAGGACACATGATGCCATGTGTACTACAGAAATTTTTAAATTCATTAGATTTGAAATACATTCCATTATCTGTAATTAACCTTATTGGAGTGCCAAATCTGAACATAATATTTTCCATCAGAAAGTTAATCACCACCCTACTTGTTGCCTATTTGGTTGGAATTGCCTCCACCCATTTTGCGAAGTAATCAGTTGCCACTAAAATCCATTTGTGTCCACCACTTGATTTCTCTACAATTTCTCCAATGAAGTCAATACCCCACTGATAGAATGGAGCCTCAACTTGCATGGGTTTTAAGGGTAATGTTCCCTGATATTTCATCTTGCCTAAAAACTTCTGACATGCTTCACATTTTCTACTGTAATGATATGAATCATTAAAAACTTTAGGCCAATAGTATACAGCCCTTAAGATCTTGTGGGCTGTAGTCTTTGTTGAAAAATGACCTCCGCACATGCCTTCATGTAACTCTTTCATGATATGTTTTGACTGATGCTCATCTAAGCATAGTAGTAAAATTCCATCTCTATTTTTCCAGTAAAGATCCCCATTAATAAATACATATTTTGAGGTTTGCAATTTAAGTTTCCTCCTTTTGTTATCATCATACCCCTCAAGACATTTCATATTTTTTAGATAATATATAATGTCAGAATACCATGGAGTATGCTTAATACTAGAACTTGCATTATCAACATCATTAGCACCACATATCTGGGAAGCTTCGAGATTACTTTCAGCCATCAACCTAGCAAGACCTTGCCCTCTCACCAGTTTAGTGATCTGGATTTCAATATTGAACTCCTGAATTCTATTGATCCATCTGCATCTTCTACCAGTGACTTCAGTTTGGATCAATACATCCTTTACTGCTGCATTAGGTACATATGCTATGATTTTGTCTCCCACCAAGTATGGCCTAAAAGTTTTAACTACTTTTACTAATGCATATGCCTATTTTTCAACAATGTCATATTTTAACTCTATATTTTGAAGGGATTTGCTGAATTGTTTTTCTGCAATAGTACTACTGCAACTGTATGATAAGAAGTAAATGAAAATAGTTGGAATGGTTTACTGAAATAAGGGGATATCAAGACAGGAGCTTCTTTGATTGCTCTCTTAATAGTAGCAAATGCTTCTATTGTTTCTATTGTCCATTTCACTTCTGAGTTTTTCTTTAGCATCCTTGATATAGGGCAAATAATTTTTGCAAAATTTGATATAAACCTCCTAACAAAATTAATTTGGCCAAAAAATGACTGTATGGCTTTCACATTCTTAGGAATAGGGACTTGGTCAATTGCTTTTACCCTCTCCGGATCTATTTTCACTCCATCCTTTGAAACTATGTGGCTAAGCAATTTCCCCTCTATCACTGCAAAATGGCACTTCTTAGGATTCAATGAGATCCCATATTCTAGGGCTTTGAAAAATATTTGCTCCAAATGTGTGCAATGATCCTCAGCCCTTTTAGAATATGTTGTCAAGTCATATTGATATGCTATCATGATCTTATTAATTAACTCAGCAAAAGCGACATCCATTGCTCTTTGGAATGTTGCTCCAGCATTAGTGAGTCCAAATGGCATTCTCAAATATACATATGTTCCCCATGGAGTGGTAAATGCAGTCTTAAATTGCTCTGATTCTTTGACTTTTACCTGATTGTAACCTAAGAAGCCATCCATCATTGACTATAGTTCACATCCAATAACCTTTTGTAGTATTGCTTCCATATTGGGGAGAGGATAATTATCCTTGAGAGAAGATTTGTTTAAATTCCTGAAATCCACACACAGTCTAATATCACCATTCTTTTTCCTGACAGGTACCAAATTTGAAACCCAAGAGGAATGTTTGATGGGTTTAATGATAGCCCCATCCCTTAATTTTGTAAGTTCCTCTAGCATCTTAGGAGCTAATGTAGGATTGATAGGCCTCTATTTTTGCCTGAATGGTTTAGCATCTGGTTTTACTGGTATTTCATGCTGAAATAGATCCTCTCTATATGCTTTTAAATCATCATATGACCAGGCAAATACATGCCTATACTTCCTAAGTTGATAATTTTGCTCCTAATTTTTGGGTTAAGATTTCTTCCAATATACACATTCTTTGGGGTTGCTTGTGTCCCTAGATTGATTTCTTCAAGGTCATTAGGTACCACTGGTGTGTCTTTCATTTTAAATCTGTCATGTCCATCAAATTCCTTTTCCAATGCTATAAATCCCTTAGGTATTTTATTTGTTTTCAATTGGACTATCTCTTGACCAAAAAGGGTTTCCTTCCCATCATGTTCTACAAATGCATTGAAATCAATCTCTTGATTTTCATAATAATCAGCACAATGTAAGAAGTTGATTATATCGGCATTGTTATCAAACACTTGCCAGTTATGTATATTATATGGGATGGTGGGTCTGGTTTTGAACTCAACCTTTGTAATTCCTCCTAATGTGACATCATCTCTTTTCAATGCGATATTTGCTAGAAAATCTGCCATAATGTTTTTAGACCTATCAATCCAGTTGATTGAAAAGGCATCAAATAATTCAATATTATCCCAGACTGCATTTCTGTACTGTCTCAACCTCGTGTTTTTTGATAGGTATTTTTCTCTCACTTGGGAAGTGACCAATTCAGAATCACCATATACAGCTAACTTTTTTATTTTATGGTTAGTGGCTATGTTCAAACCAATGAGCAAAGTTTCGTACTCTGTTACATTGTTTGTGCATTCAAATGTTAATAGAAAAGAGTATTTGAAAGTTTTACCTCCTGGTGAAATAAACACTACTCCAGCCCCATTTCCTATTTTTCTACATGCACCATCGAAATACATCTTCCATACATCATTTTCTTCTTTCATAGATTTAGTATGTATTGGATTAGTATTATGCACTTCTGGCATACTTTCTCCCACCTTAAAAGCTCCCAAATCTATGTCACAAAAGAAATTTATTTGATGTTGATCCAAACGTTCTATAATATATTCATACCTTGGCTCTCTGCACAGCTTAATTTCTTTACCTCCCACTAGTATTGTGGCATATGATAAGTCCAATTGGACATTCCCTCTTGCCATTGCAACCCATTGTCTTGATAGAAGCATTCCATAATATGGTGGGATGTCAACCATAGTAATATCAATGTTATAAGTTGCTTCAGGGTGTGAGGCAAGTTTTATCTCCACATCCCTCATAATACCAATGACTGGCATAGATCTATTATCCATTGCATAACACTTGCCAAATGTAGTATCAACCCACATTCCCAATTCTTTCATAACTGCTATTGGCATGATGTTCATGGCAGCACCTGAATCAATCATGCAATTCCTCACTATCCTGTTTTTGATCAATAATGTAGTGTAGAAAGGGTCTACCTGTGAGGGATTCTTTGTCAGTGTATCACCAAGGTATACCTCAGGCATTTGGAATGTTTCTTGATGAACATTATTTGTTCTACTTTCATGTCCTTTATGTTTTTGACTTGGTGTATTAGAAATCAGCTTAACGACTGTATTCCTGTATTTATCTATCTTCATCATTTCTAAAAGTGGAACTGATATTTTGACCTGAGATACTGCATGAGCAATGTCAAAAGAGTGGGCCATAGTCTGATCACTCTTTTCTATCTTTATATTTTCTTTTTCTTGATTTTGTAATTTTTCTTTCATTTTATCCTTACCACCCTTTTCTGGTTCTTTAATTGATGACTTTGTATTATTCCTTTTGTTATTATGATCTTTTATGAATACACTCCCAAGTGTTCCTTGTTCAACGTTCACTGTCCTATTCCTCAAGTTATAAGCGTTTTTAGCTTGAGCTATTGCATCTATTGTAAGAGCTTCTCTTTCATCCTTAGTAGGCTTTCTCCATTGATCATATGGCTGATTGTTATAGTAAGTAGGTTCCTCATAACCATCCTCCTGATCTGAGAACACTTCTTGTTCTCCCATGTTGATATGATGCCTCTAGTTTCCTACATCATACTCATATCCCTCTTCCTCTATAGAAGAGTAATCTTCAGTCACCACACATGGTGTATCCTACATCATATTTATAGTATGGTTGTCTCTATTATAACTGTATAAAATCTCTTCTTGTTGTACTGATTTAGCTACCTCATAGTACTCAGGTAAATGTGGTAAATTGTACACCAAACACCAAGGTTTATTTTCTACCATATGTGCCATGTTTCTTTTCAGGGGGTTAAGGGTATCCTTGCCATAATGTTGCTTTCTGCTATTGTCGATGGGTCTCCCATCTTTCCAATTTGTATTATACAGCATATCATGCAATCTGGGCCTTTCATGCCTATGCTAACCTTCTGGTTTAGTCTGTTGAACATTTGGGTTCTGAGGATTTCTAGGGTTAT
The DNA here is from genome assembly GCA_027924645.1 of Cunninghamia lanceolata. Taxonomy (NCBI): domain Eukaryota; kingdom Viridiplantae; phylum Streptophyta; class Pinopsida; order Cupressales; family Cupressaceae; genus Cunninghamia; species Cunninghamia lanceolata. The sequence goes on along the minus strand of BSBN01000263.1, from coordinate 3,804,403 downwards.
CTCTCTTGCTAATCATACCTACATCTTTTCTATTGTTTTCAATAGTTAAAGCCACTTTCTGTGCTTCAGCCAGGGTCGTAGGGCACCGATTTCTAAGCTTGTACCCTATCTTGGGGTCAAATGCTTTCATATAAATGCTTAGTGCTGCTGGATCAGACAACTTGGATCCATGTGGTACCTTATTGTGTAATTTGGAAAATTTCAAATTGAAATCATACACTGATTCATTCTGGTACTTCTGGATACTTATCAATTCATGTAATGCAAACCCAGGGGCATATTGATTACCATACTACTCCTTAAATTGATTATGGAAATCAATTATTGAATAGATTGAGGCATCAGGTAAGCTGTTGAACCAGTCTCTTGCATCTTCAGTGAGGGACATCATGAATAACCTCATTCTAATATCTTCCCAGTCCATACCAATATCTTGCACGAAAGCATTGAAGCTTCTGATATGATCTTCAACCGATATTGCATTGTTGCCAGTAAACTTGGGAACTATATTTCTCCAATTACTATCCATAGGATATGGATACAACTGATACCCAGTTAAATCAAATTGGCTACATATGTTTGCAAGGTTTTGAGGTGGAAAGTTCATGGGTGGTGGATTAGGATAGTAATTATATCCACCTGGTGGCTGATGATAGGCATACTGTTGTTGCAGATTTATGTAAGGATTTGACAGTCTGTAATATTGTTGGCCAGGGGGTGCGTAAGGATTTGCCATATGTTGAGATGTATTATGTATGGGAGGTGGTCTAGGGTTTTGGGGAATAATATTTTGATGACTTCCAAATGCATGTGAATTTTGAACTCCATTTGTATTTTGTTGTGGATTCCTTGAAGTGTTTCCTCTATGCGGAGGTACATATTTTGGGGGGGTTGTTTTAGCTTTACTTTTCATCTGTTGAATCTCCTGCTGCAACAACCTCTTAGTCTCTTGTATTTTAAACATTTTGAGTTCTTTCTAGAGCCTGACTACCTCTTGCTGCTCTTCACTCATACTTCCTAGATTCTTTGGATTGTCATTTATTTTTTGACTTGAGAATCCATGTTTTACCCCTTCTCACTGATGTAATGACATCTTGAAATCATATTCAGCTTGGTTTTGATCAATATCCCTCATGACCTGTGCTTCATACTCGAGCTATTCTTGGGGATCCAGTTTGTATCTTGCCAAAATATCATTAGTTACTCCATTGAGATTTTCGTTTGAATCATGCAGAGGTGTGAACTTGTTGTTAATTGAAATATTTTGCTCTGCATTATCCTCTTGAGCATCCTGGTTATTATCCTGGTGAGAATAATTTGAAGTTCCATTTCTTTTGGAAATGTTTCTGAGTGGTGGAGATGATTGCAATTTCTTGCCTTCCATCTTGGATCTCCTACCATCCATTTGGTATGATTTTTTGTTATAACAGTAACTAGATTCGCCACCTATTTTGTAAATAGGAAAAAGTTTGTGATTTATCTTTAGGGGTTCTTATTGCCAGCAGAGTTACCAAATTAAAGTTTCTAAAATGACTCTAAGAAAGGAATGATTTATTTCTAAGGTATTTTATTTCTGTCCCCAGTAGAGTTGCCAATGTGTTAGGTCTCAAAAATGCAGGTTGCTAATCCTAAGAGGATGCCAGGCTCTATGCTTAGATTTGCAACATTTTTGAACTAACTTAATGAAATCAACCTTTAGGGTTTGATGATTTCCTACACTTTAGGTCCTACTACACCTAGGTGGGTGAACCTTGGAATTTAAAGCAGATTGAATGCAACTATTTTGACTAAGAAATAGATCTACCTACAGTGGCAAATGGTGTAGGATAAGTGAAAGCTTTCTAACTAATTCTACTATCTGATGAATGATTGGTATAAGTAATATCAAAATGAGTTTTATGATTGTGCAAATAAAAGGATTTAAATAATAAATTAAACTAAGACCAGTGCCTTGTTGGGTAAACAGAGTCAAATGAAGGACTAAGACTAGTGGCTTATAATGGGTAATAATTCTAATTGTTTGGCACAATTTTAGTTTATAGCTTGTATAAATGTGCAAGGAGATGACTGACAACCTCTTCTTGATAATCCAATCAATATAATCAGATATCTTGTAATTCACCAGAAGGCAATTTAATCCTTTCTTGAAGGAACCAATTGAATGAAAAATGCAAGAGATAAGAGATAATATTAATTTGGAGACAGAATGGCAATCCTAATTATATGGCTCTTCTTAGTAATCCAAACTTACACTTCCAGGTTACTGTGATTGATCAGAAGGATTTTAATTCCTTTTATGGAAACCAATTAATCAAACCACACAACTACAACAAATGTTTATTGACAAATTAAATATATACTTGATATATTAATCTGAATAAGAAGGAAATACAAAACTGGAGACAACCACACAATTGAATAATCTTAACAAACAATTGATGCTAGAATAAAACCATAAGGTCAGAGAACTCCAATTTACTTCTTCAATAATATTATGCAACATGGTCTTTGAGAAACATTGTAAATTATATGTATATATTCTACTGCTGATTCTTTTTCAGCATCAAATGTTTGAACTTATATAGATATTCTTGTGAAGAGACATAACTCTTCAAGAAGTCTTTTGGGAAATTAACAAGATTAACAATCATAACATAACCATGAATAGGCTCTAGTCAACCACAAGTAAAGTTTAGCAACATGGTCTAGGTACTCTTGGCTATGATGGGAATTAGTAAATTCAATGGCATTCCTTGTAATCACATCCATCGTGACCATCTTCTCCAAATGTTTGCAGGCTTCCCCGGATGCAGAATCTTTGTCCTTAAGAGCTCCCAAAGCTTCATGTAATATAGCTTGACAGTCACTGCTCCACTCTTCTTTGCTCTTTAGTTCTTTATCACTTTTGAATAATGCGGGCACTCCTGATTTTGAAGCTTCAGTACATTCTTTGGCATCAGTTTTAACTTGATCATAGTATTTATGATGTTGCTCGATCAACTCTTCTACATTAGAGGCACTTGCAGTGTCAAAAATATCTTTACCTTGTGTCTCATTCAATTTCTCCTGTAATCTTTTTTCAAGCCTTTCATGTTCTTGAATTGCTTTATAATTTTGAGAGTAGTTAACCCAAAATTGGTTTAACCAATGCACCATGTTGGCATGCTTGCTCTGTAGCACTGTGACAAGTGTATCCATCTGGATTTGTGCTACTTGATCTATGGATAGTGCTTGGGTTCTCTATGAACTTTCACCCTGGGTTAACCTCTTTGTTGATTCCCCAAAGGTGCTCTTAACAACATCTTTTAAATAATCATTCTCCTTTGTCAATCTCTCACAGCTCAGTTTGTATGCATCTCTTTCCTTAATCAACATTTGATCCTATGCTTTATTTAGCTTTGCAACATTGATGCCAATGTCTGCAGTGATCAAAGGGTCAATCTCCCCTGGCCAAAAGTTTTTTTAGTGTCTATAATAGCTGTCTTTTTATGGGGAGGATACATGGCCCATATCATTAATGAATTTTCATCATTATTGTAATTGGTACCCATATATACTTCATTGACACCTTCTAGAGTGAGCTTATATTTATCATCTGTATTATTCATAAAACTATTGAAGACTAGAGCAAAATTCAAATCAAGGCTAGGAAAGATCATTACCCCTGCATCTTTGAGCAACTGTCTACCTTTCCTAGGGGTCATATCCTGCAGCTCATTATCCACTGTTGTTTTCAACATATCAAGGAATTGTCTCTCATTGTTAGTAGAGACAACATCCACTGACTCTCTAATTTCCTTCCCTTTACATTTATACAAAAATGATTTAAACTCTTTTGAATGAATGAATTTGTCATCAGAAACAAAAGAATCATAAGCTATTTGATGTGGGTCTTCATCAACAGACCCCTCCTCATCATGTATTATGACAGGAGGCTAATATTGTTGCATCTTTCTTTTGGACATTTTATTGGCCCTGCCAGTTCTTCATCTCCAGAGGATAGTACCTCAATCTTTGCCACCTATTTTCTTTTCTCATCTAGATCTCTGTTATATTGTTCCACCACCAATTCCACCTCAATCTCTTCCAAGTTTCTGATGACATCATCGTGTGGATAGGGGATATGTGTATCCACTGAGGTTTTGCTTCCTCTGAGCAGAGTCAATAAAACCCTCAGGATCAAATCCTTTCCTCACCTCAACACACCTCATATTGTAGTGCATCAATTTATCCAGGATAAGATTATAACCTTCCTTGGAAACCATAGTGAAATCCCCAAAACACAAAGTACTAGGCATAAAAGATTGTTTATCATGGGAACTCAGATGCATTACATTTGAATAGTGCATTTGCCTAACTATTTCTAGGTAGGCAATTCTGTCAGGGACAGTTTTAGGTAAGATGAATGGAGTGTCCTCAAAACCATACACTCTAACCATGGTTGCATCTTCAAAACAATACCAATCTCCCCAATTATGAATAATAATAGGATGACCACCAAAATCTTTCGGTCTAAGGAACCTCTTTATCTCAGTTGAGATTGAATACTCACAAGGGTGACTGAAATATCTATACAACACTTTTACACAATATTCTTCAAATTGTATATAGCTAGAATGGGCATATCTGCTATCCCATATCCTGGTCCATATCTGTATTGGTAACTAATGTCCCTTCTGGTCTACAGGAACAACCTTAAATTCACTTGGCCATAACCCCACTTCCTGGCCATAATAGAGCACCATGTGCATAAGAAGTGAGTAATGCTCAAAAGAACTTGCTGGGGCATTGTTTTTTATTGCAGCTAGACCAGAGTCCATTCTATTAACAATATAAGCAGCATAATGAAACTGCCTTGCATTGTGGCATTGGATGTCAGTAGCTATGACCATCAAAGGGATTGTCATAAATTAAGGGACCTCTGATCCTAGGACCTGGCCCACAGAATAATACGTATGTTGTATGTAGGGTTCAAATATTGATACATGAAAAGGAGGACCATCATCCTCATTGAGAGGCACCAATTCTCCCTCAGGTCTGGGCCTATGAATAGGCAACCTCCATTCGTTGTAAGTTGTATCCATTCTCCAGTATTCCTTTTCTAAATCCTCATAAATAATCGGGATAGTACATAAATCATGCAAGTCGAATACTTCATAGATGGCATTTTTTGACAAGTGTATAACAGGCTCCCCTTGTGGGTTGCATATAGCCTTCAGACTTGGGTTATACTGTTTAGTAAGAAGCTGAAGAAGTTTAACATTCAGGAACACATCAGGCACAACTAATTTACCCAAATTCAAATGCCATGGGTTTGATACTAGAGAATTCCTAAATCTTTTGTTGTGGTGGAATTTGAAAAGTTCATACCTTCTGATTGGGGTCTAAATGTTCCCTAGGTGTTTACATTTGTCCTCTAATTTTTCTACTTCCGCCCTAAGTTGAGCAGATCTTCAAACTTTGGGAGTTGACCCTGGTAATTGATCAATCAAAATTTGATTGAGTTTTCTGTCCTTTGTTTTCTCCTCAGGGTTTTATCAATTTTCTGTTTCTTAGGTTTACTCGTATCCCCTTGTGATTTTCTACCCTTTCCTTTTCCCAGAGTCTCCATTTTCAATTCTTGACAGAAAATCAAATTATAGGCTACAACATAGAGGTTTGTATGTATGTACCTATCATCGGTGGCTGTGATCAAATTCCCCTATTTGTGCTTCAAGTTTTCCCCTTTAGTTTCTTCTCAAACAATTATGTCGATCTTAATTGTAATGATCTTAGAGGATTTCATCGTCATTTGCATTTAATTGTTTGAGCAGTTCAATATCCTTCATCATTGTGAAATGTCACATCATCATAACTCCTTTCATTAGCATGATTTTCATAATGTCTGGGCAATGTTAATATCTCCTTATGGTGCGAACAATCAATCGCTGTAACCCTTCAGTTGTCTCCTCGACGTTACATTAAATCGTATCGGCAGGAGATGTCCATACCCTATCCGATGTGAAAGTGGGCAAAATTGCCATCATCATGACCTCTTTCATTGCTGTGTGATTGATATTCCTTTCCAATATGTTAAGTGGTACCGATATGACTATCGGTGAGAGTCTCGTCGATGAATGTGACTATCATCATTATCGGGGTGATCTATGCCATTGGGATAACATATTTATGTTTACCCAAGCGTCATCATCTTCCCGATAGCCCTTTATATCTTGGATTGGAAAGACTTTCATAATATGTTACCAACATCATCGTGAGAAATGCTTTGGCCAGACTTGTAAACCTTGTTCCAATTCACTTACTTTTACTGATGGTTATGTATGTCGGTATGAATTATACCGAAAGCACCTTTTGTTGTTCGCCAAGACACCAGAGTATCAGAGACTTATTAATCTTTCACTCTGATGTTCATTTCCTGCCGATGACCATTAGTTCCTTTGATTCCATGGGATGCTCAGTGAGAGTTTTTCTGAAATACTCTATCGGTATGATCTATACCATCGGGATGATCTTCAAAGTGTTACCCGATAGCCTTTAGTCATATCGATCGGTGTGACTGATAGATTTTCTTCCCGACAAAAGGTCATCGGTATTATTTCCTCCATCAGTGACTTTTGCAATCTTCTCTCCGATCCTTGTTTTCACACCAATAGTCTTTCTATTGGTTTCTCATGGATCGGCATAAGTAACATAAAGTCTTGCCGATAGTATGAAATTTAAGCCCTTTACATTGTTTTGTCATGGACTTTTTTGTGGGATGTATCAATTTTTTATTTATGATTTTGGGCGGGATGTTGTATGGTTTGGTCAGATATGGAGAGGTGAAAATATAAGAAAATTTCAAATTTTTCCTATCCCAACACATACAATATGCATTAATAAATAATCCAATCTTTTTTGAGAGTCCCTTATTGCATATCCACAATTTATCAAGGTCTATGACTTATGTCATTCACTCTCTACTCAAAAACAACCTTACTTGGTTTATATAGCTAGTACTTACTTTCTAAAAACAAATTGTTTCTAGTCTCTTAATATTGTCTTACTTATGGTTTCTTGACCTATATCTATTGACCAAAGTTTACAATAGACATCCAATATCATAATTGACTTAAAGTTAAAGATTTATAAACTCTTTAGGGTAAAATCTAATGTTGTTATTTTTCATATTACAATACTTTGCAATAGAAAAATATGCTTAAAAACTAATAAAGTTATATCCATAAAGTAACATGAATAAGATAACCACTTGTCAAATCTTGACTACTTGATCTTTGATCGAATTCACCATTTATCAAACACAAATAATATAAGGTTTATCCTCCTCTCTATCAAGTCTTAATAAATATTGACAAGAGTACAAAAATTCTTGACAAAGTTTCAATCATTTAATCTGATAAAGGATATAAGTCTAAATAGATAATAAGGTAATGATGTCTTTGAGCTACTTGTCATTTTTCATTCATCAATTAAGATTAAGAATGATAGATCATCATCTATTCATAATAGTATTACATAATCACGATTAAAAAATATATATATATATTCTAATGTGTGAAGATAACATAACTTCAAGTTCTTCTAATGATATTCCAATCGTTCTATACTCTTTTAGAATAAGAGAACCTATTCTCAAAGTCTAATGTTAAAAACAATGAAACTAAAAAGAGTTAACAGATAAAGGAAATATATTTTCCAAACTTGTAGTCTTAACTTCAAAAACTAAAAACAATGACCTCAAGAGGCTTAGAGATCTCAAAAGGCTCAAATTGACATCCAAGATAGGTTCAACTAGTTTTTAAAAGAAATAGAACATCATTTGCATCACTCATTATTCTGACTACAAGATAAGTAAAGACAACTAGATTACTCAAGTTTTTCTTGAGTATAATCATGGTCTGGTTACTCCACAGACTCTGTCTACAAATTAAACATGACAAGAATACTACAATCTTAGTATAAGAACATACTCATACTTAATACAAATTGACTTCTTAAACTATTAAAGTTAACTGACTTCTTTGGCAAAACCTATTGTGATTCATTGCCTTTCAACCTACATAGGTAATGCTTCGATAACCTAATAGCCTACATACATTTTCTATGTTTAAATGATAATAACATATCATAGATAGTTCTTGTTCTCTAGACATAGAGTTTAAGCTTTTTATAAATCTACTCAACAATATGAAAGTGATGGACCATTTGGCCTCAAATTCTCAATTAATACATTTAAACTACATAAACAGATATGCACCGAGTTTGGCAGTTAAAAGCTTCACTCAAGAAAAACACGGTGAAGACTAGACTATCAACTTCTTGTTCACAAAACAATGACAAGCTATGTTTTCCCTAACATAGAGATAGGTAATATCTTTGACTATAAGAACACAAATGTGTATAAGAATATATCATCTCTATGGATCACAGAATTATAAGAATCTTTTGACTTTACTGTAACAGGGCTTTAGTAAGTTGTTTAATGTCTACAAACACATAGATAAGTCAATGTTGTCAGCTACATAGAAACAATAATAAAAGTATGGCTCTTGGCTATATAAATCATACTAAGAGATATATAAATATATAAACTATCGATTACTCAAATCACAAATGATATGATATCCTATCGATTACTCAAATTTCATAAAATTATGATATTCTATCGACTGTTCTAAACTCAGATAAACATATCAACAAAAGCGACATCAAACAAAGATTTATCATCTCAAATAATATTTACATAAAAAGAAAGGAGCTTGAAAGTATGACGTACAAATGAAGCTCCTCAAACATCTCTCATGAAGTCCTTGTTGGAAACATAGTCAAGAGACACTACTCTGATGGAAAGTTGTATGTTATCATTGATGGCAACAAAGCATAGTAAATGGGTTTTCAATCATGGCACCAAGGTTTGGTAAAGGTCTGAAAGACTAACTTAGCCAAAATGGCTAAGTATGGGCAAGCTATAGAGTGACAGAGATTGGGTTAGTATGCCTCCGTAGTTGAATATCATTATATTTCATTTAGGTATGTTGTTCTTAGCTATTTGGTGATCACATGTTCCAGTGTTCAAGTTCTAACTTCCTTTGGAAGTCATATAGTCAAATGTCTAAGTTTGGGTGAACAGAGTTAAGACATGATCAGTGCATAGTATCAAAGTAAAAAGGGTCCACATTCCTCTGTTGTTAAATATTTTGTCATGCGGTTTTGAGGAAACAAAGATACTTATTATGACTACCTAAATCTAGAGTTATAGCTTCTGAAGTTCCTTTGATCACTTTCTACAAGTTGTTCTTTATCGGCTTATAGTCTGACAATGTTTCATAGTGATTGAGTGACAGCTCAGAGATCTGTATTTGTCCGTAGTTGAATACTTTATTCTGTGATTCTAAAGGTATGACAAGAGAGCTATAATAAATATTGGATATGATTTTTAGAGTCTCATATGGTCCGCATTACAAGTTATGATATGACAGTTGAACTGGTCAAGTGTGTATGTAAGTGATAAGCTGACAGACATGTTAGATCTATATGCGGTGAAGATATATTGGTTGAATAATCAATCTAAGTGATTGAATGATTCATCCCAACCTATGTGAAGACTAGTGTATATTTGTTTGGGTCCGCATTGTTATTTGTGCACAAGATCAAGCCAACAAGGTATAACATTTGTACACACATTTCATGTTTGGTCTGCCAACCTAATTGTGAGATTTATCTCGTTGTGAATATATATACTTGATGGATTTTAGTGTTGGAGGCATGGATAAGCATGAATAGAGTGCAAATTCATGATTATGTGACCTAAGGCAATTTTGTGATTAGCAAAAGGATAGTAAAGGCAGAAGAACATAGTATATGTGAAGTAGGGCAAAAAAGTAGGGTAGACATTATGAAGACCTTTGAATCTATATACTAAGGTAATTAGTACTGCACCACAACATTTTTTAGATGCACTTGTAGTAGTCCTCTCTTCACAGTGAGTCATTTCTTTCTATATTCTCTTTTGTTCTATTTGGCAATGAGCCTATTGTAGTGAGCACTTCGTTTGGATAGTGAGCCCTAAGGCAGTGAGCCTTCGTGTAATCCAGTTTTGATATAATAATAATATTTGTGAGGTAACACTCACCGTGGTTTTTCCCTTTTTAGGTTTTCCACATAAAATCCTAGTGTCTATGTGTTATGACATTGTGGCTGCTCTTCTTATGTTTACTTTGCTTTCATGTTATTGAATTTGGCAAATGGATTAATGAATGTGTGAAAGAAAAGTTTTTTCAGAATACTGATTCACCCCCCTCTTAGTATTTTTTGTGATCAACAATTGGTATTAGAGAAAGGTTCCTTGGAAGAAGTCTAACAACTTGAGGAAGGTCTGGGAAACAATATTCATGGTAGCCAGAGGGTATCCTGCTCTAGGTAGTGTCACAATTAATCAAGAATTAAAAACAACACTTGAGGATCTTGATAAGTATGAAGCAGAAATCTAGGATTTGAAGGAAAATGTCAAAGAAGCAAATGAATGCATCATAAAGCTAAGAGAGCAAGTTAATAGATCAAAGGATAGGAATAGAGAGCTAAGAGAATAGTTGATTGAAGCAAATAAAACCCTAAAGGATTTATCAAGGTTGTTTGAAGAGAAAGAAAAAGATGAGGAACATTTGAATCAAATGTTGAAAGATAGGTCTGAGGAATGTGAAAAATTGGGAAAAGCTTTGTTACTTCTAAAATATGATCTAGAAGAAACTAAAATCTATAAAGAAAAATTCAAAATAAGCTTTCCAAGCTTGAGGAGTTGATTGAAAGTCAGAAGAGTTTAGATGACAGGCAAGGCTTAGGATTTGAGAAAGGAGAAACTTTGAAATCAGGTCAAGAAAACATTAAGATGAAAAACAAAGGCAAAAAGTTCTAGAATCATAGAAGAAGACCTAGAAAACCTCCAGTCAGGCAGCCAAATGCTCAAAGGTACCCATCTTTCAATGGCCATTGTTTTAACTACAATAAGTTTGGTCATAAGGCTACTTAGTGTAGGAGTAGAATGAATCAGAATGTTCCATCATTCTCTGGTCAATGTTTCAATTGCAAGAAAATTGGTCATAGATCAAATGAATGCAGAAGTCTACTAAGGAATGGTTTTAACAATGCAAGGTGTTAGGAATTGCATGTAGAAGATATCAATTAAATGCAAATAAAGATTAAACAAAGGAATGAAAAATACACAGAAATAATAACAGTGAGAAACAATTTTTAATGTGGTTCACTCAAACTTGGGCTACATCCACCAACAGAGAGTCCAATATTATTATCTAGCAAATCAAACCAATTACAACCAATAATCCTTGCAACTCAATACCACTGCAAATGCTACAATATAATACCTGCGAAAACCCTAACCCTTAGCCATTTTTATCAAGACTTATGTCAATTACAAAATAGGGTTTTTTAATGTTAGCCAATAGAAAAAATAACTCTCGATGCCTTTATAAAATAATAAAAGTCATTTGAGGTTTCGAGGGTGCTTCCCCTTGAGCCCGTAAGGGGCACTACCCCTTGACCCTGTCTTGGGGGTGCTTCCCCCAAACCCTCGTTAAATAATTTGGGGGAAACCACGCTGATAAAAGTGGGGAAACTTTAACCTCCAAGTCTAATTGGGCTCCATTTAACAACACAAGGAATACTCAATCCTTTAATGGAAAGTGCCTTGCATGCAATAGATTTGGGCATATGGCTAACCAATGCAGATCAAGAATGAATCCAATCAATAGAAGGAATCAGGGACAGAGGAGTGTGGTATGCTACAATTGCAATAAGTTCAGGCATGTTGCAAGATTCTATAGATACAAGAATGAGAAAAGAGACTATCCTATAGAGAAGAGAAAAATAGAGCAGAGAGAAGATAAAGGTAAGAATAAGATTGATCCTGTTGGTGCCTACATGAGCAGTCAATTTTCAAGCATATAAACATGCAGGCACCTTCCCTAAAAATCCAAAAATATTCTAAGTCTCTGGCCCTCCTCAGCATTTTTCAACTACAGCATCATATTTTGAAGGAGGGGGTCATCGTCATCATCATCATGTTCCCGGACATCTCCCTGATGTTTCTTGCGAGGGTCATTTCTCCTCATGTCCGGATATCTTGTGGGGGTCATCATGCATTTGCCGACCCAACCTTTGTTGTGGGGTGATATTTTAACATCGAGTGATCTTAGTCAAGATCATCCTGATGTTGGCGCTATGAAATTACTAAGTATGACTCGATTTTTCATCAGGGTCATCATATTTGAATATCGGGTGATCTTTGTTAAGATCACCCTGATGTTATTTCGTCACCTTATGTTTGTTCAACATTAGGATGCTACTGATGTCATGTTCCTGCTGGGGTGATATCCGCTCGACCTTTGCCTTCATCTTTTTCTCTGCAGGATGATATTCTAAATATTGGGTGGCATTCCAATATCAGGTCATCTTCTGAATATCACCCTTGTTCTAAATGTGATGATGATGTCATCAGGATGTTCAATTATCAGGGTGATATCCTTTAGGTGATATGTTGCTGACGTCATCCAGATTCAATGGGGTCATACTACAAGTTTTCAATCTGACCCAACATTGTAATGTGATGATGATGTCATTAGGACATATGTGGATATGATGGTGACATCATCAGGATATATTAGGATGATATTTTATGTGAAGGCAGGGTTGGTCATCAGGAGGATATCCGATGATTAGGACATTTGCAGATAATATGATGATGCTAACATCAGGGAGATATCCACCTGTCGGCTTCATGCATTGTCCAGTGGGGGCTGATCTTTCCAAATATCAGTCATATTCAAACATCACCCCGATGTTTCATTAGAGCTACAGTGCACCCTGATATTTTGTGGGGGGGGTGATATTTCTAAATATCAGGTGATCTTACGAATATCACCCCGGCGCCAATATGATGGTGATGTCATTCGAATATGAGGAGGTGTGCGATGGGCAGATATGATGATGACGTCAGCAGGATATGCTGATGACATTAGCAGGATATGGTGATGACATCATCAAGATGTTAAATTATCAGGCTGATATCTTTTATCAGGTGGTGCGAATTATCTGGATGAGCTCAACAGGATGTTTGCTGATGTCAGCAGGATATGACAGTGACATCATCAGGATTTTCATCGGCCAGACATTTGGTATCGGCAAGGCAGGAGGATCTTTCTTTGATGCATCAGGTTGTGCCGATGAAGGTGATGCAGTATGATGCTGACGTCAGGGTGATATTTTTTACATATGGTGCTGAGGCCTGCTGACGTCAGGGTGATATTTCGAGTATCTGGATATCATGCTGGAGGATGATGATGATGAAGGCTTATGCTAGGTGCCATCAGGAGAAAAATCACTGACACCATATATGTGGACGGCCCAGTATATAAAGTATTAAGAAGGTTGCCGCGGGGTGCATGTGGGATAATCAGCTTCCTACATATTTTCAAATATTGGGTGATATTTCTTGGCGGGAAAAGCTGCGAATGCACAGTCCATTGCATTTCACGAGGCTACAGGTCTGGCACGCCAATTAATGGTAGTTGTTGCAGGGTATGGGCGATGGCGTGAATGGTCAAACCACCAAATTGAAGATGTGGATTCCCAGGCAGCGCACAACTCAAGGCCACTTCCTGTCTCCTCCTCCCCCTACTGCATTGAATGTTGAGTGCCAATCTAATGATGTGTGGTATCTGGTGAATTTTGAATTTGCCTGGTGGTTAAGACTGAGCACCTCCTTGCTGTATAAGTAGGGCTGTGTTGCTCATTTGAAGGTTGTTGAAGGCTTGAGGCATTTTTGTGTAAATAATGAAGAACAGGGCATGATCTTGGTTGTTTTGTCCCATTTTGGAGTTTATGTGTTGCAGCATGAATGTATTTTGCACATATTTTTAGTTTCAGTGTTAATGTTATATGAAAAATGCTTATTGCATGTGTCTATCTGCTTGTCTCCATTTGCTGCATGTTATTCTCCTTCTTTTGAATCTGGTTGCTAAGGGTTTCATAGATTCTAGGGTATAGATATCTATACTGCATGCTTGATCTGTAACTTCCATTCAAGGAGTGGATTAAACTATTTTAGGTTGAGCATGGGGAAGGTTGCATGTCAGCAGGGATATCTGTAAGTAGAGGCAGTTAGATACCCATTCTTGGGTGATGTTTGTAAGGAAAGCATTAGTCAACCCCCTGAAACTTGAGTGAAAGTTGCAAACCATCTGTTGTATACGTCTAGTTGACTCCTTGCCCAATGGATAGGCACCAGTCTACTCCTGGGTCAGTAGTTATGAGCCAAAACCCCTTGTCTTGCATCCAGGACATTATGTCCACCCATTTCATCACCTCCATCTGTTAGCTGTAGGAGTAGGATTAGGAACCCCCTACATACTCTCATACCCAACCAGACACATATGTCCAAGAATGTTGCCAACCTTGTGATCTATCATGCAGATCTTGGTCCATACATGAGAGTATTCTACCTGTTGTTGTCAAGTTAGATCTTTCTATCATTGAGCTATTCAAGGTTATATCTTGAGTTATAGGGATACCCCCCTTGGTGTGGCAGAACCAGATGTGAAGGGGAGGCATCTCATGCAACCTCCTGTATTAGTTGGCTGAATATGCCTATGCATTAGAACTGGCAAACCCTAATGCTGATTCAGAAGAAAAACTAACAGATCCATTGGAAGTCAAGAAGGAAATGAACAAGGTCTAGATTAAGAAGAATGTTAATGAGGTCAGGGATGGATCCACACAAGCCTCTAGTGCAGATACTTCCTCCAGGAAGTAAATTGGGAGCTCTAGCTCAGGGGGAGCTATATTGAAAATCCAAATCCCCAAGCTAGATAGTCAGTGCTGGGATCCAGCACGAAAGTATGATGAAAAGCTTTATATGATAGATCTTTTGGAAGAAATTCTGGTAGAAAAAAAGCTCAAATACAAAGCATTGCAGAGCAATCCTAATCGATTGTATTCTATAGAAAAGACTTCGACAACATTTTGTGAACAAGCATTTATGACGACTTAGGTTTTTATATCAAGGGTTAAAAATGAGCTCATTTGACATACAATTCACTTTGCATTCAAGCTATCAAGTGTCTAAGAGAAACTAAAGGTGAATTCCAAGCGATTTCAACAATCTCCAGAGGTTCAAAGTGACATAGAGTGACTCAAGTAAAGAAAACCCTAGCTTGGCAAAAAAAGGTATTTCTAGTTCAAACCCTATTGTGAATTTGTTTAAATCTTTGTAAAATTGGCAACCCCACAAGTTGTTGATATCATTGAGTGAGATCAGCCAAAATTCAAGAAATATCCCTTCAAATCAATAGAAGTCGATCAAATGGGTGCATTTTTGGATATACCATATGGTATAATGCATGTGGAGGATGTTAGGGCTTTCATTCATGTTTCCCTAGAAGAACATGTTGATAGTAAATTCATAGATTTATATCTAAAACATTTAAGTGGTGACCAATTTGAGTTGAAGGAAGAATACAAGGCTTTGGAAGTGAAGAAATTCATTTAGTACAAAGACTTCCCTACATTTGCGGAGGATGAATGGGTCCAGTACATGTTGAGTAGGATCCACTATGAGTTCATGTGGCTTGAAAAGCCCTTTAAGATCACCAAGGATGCGATTAGGGCTGTGATAGGTTTAAACTCTACCAATAATGTGCCCCTGTTAAAAGCTGTGAAGAATAACACTGTGATAGATGCAACCGGAGCACAATTTGACAAGAGGGAATTAATAGTTAATGATATTGCAGATCATGTAGTGAGGTTTGCATCAATGGTAATTAGATATAAGATCTATTTCACCAACTGAGAGAACTCTGTCTTTGGTACTGCTATATACACTACTTATTAGATGATTAAGGAGAATGCAGACTATGACCTTTGTGAATTGTTATGACAATAATTAATGAAAAATCTAAAGAAGACAAAGGATTACAAATAGCCCTTCAAGTTTGGTAAGTTGATCATCTGCTTATTTTTCTATTTCATGGATGAATTACCAAGTATGAAGAATTTGTTCTGGTTAAATAGTCAACTGGTTGTAGTGCAAATTAGAGATCATATAAGTAGCATAGGAAGTCATGAGAAATAAACCACAGCCCTATGGGACTATTTCAACAATTTTCAAAGAGTATGCAATCTAGGGAAATGATTCCTAAGGGAATTGTGAACAAATACAAAAATGACATATGCTTCATTGTCACAAAAGACCAATGTATGATGGAGGCCGTTGAGCCTAGAACAGTCTGGATTATGCCAATGGGATATGAAGTAGATGGAAAAATACTGGACAATTATGCCCAACACATGTTGAGTAAACCCAAGGATCCCAAAGAAGAAAGATTTGGGACCTATGAGGAGTAAAAGTCCAGATTGAACAAAGAATGCCTAAAATTCAAAAGAAGGCAAGAAAAATAGCTAAAGAATATGCACAAAGTCAAGGATTCACAAAAGAACAAATCTCTGAAGCAAGAGTAAAAGCTCAAGAAAATAGGGAAACAAAAGAAAATAAGGAAAGTGAACCAGTTATGGCTCCAGAAGAGCCTAAGATAAAATCAGAGAACCCAATAGTGACAAAAAGTTGAACCACTGCATCTGTATCCTCTGTTCCCACACCTTCTGCAAGTGTGGAAGCCCCTACAACAAGTCACAAAAGAATGAAGACAAAAGAAAAAAGAGTGCATGTAAGTATAAGAGTTGGTGAGGAGGAAACATAATTTGATGAAGAGATTAAAAAGATGAAGGTTAAATCAATAGAAGCCTTTGGTACTAGTCAAGGCAAGTCCTCCAGAAAGAGGAAAGGAAGAAAGAAGCAAAAGAAAGCATAGCCTATAAAAGTACATGCTACAATAACCCTAGAGGATGTATTGAAGGCCATTACAGTTGATGGCAATCTAAAACCTATTGCTCAACTGTATGATGACTATGATGATGCAGACAAAAGTATCATTGATACTGTTGTTGTCAAATACTTGGACATATACAACAAAGCTCTTATTGAGATAATTTTTTATCTTCTAGATAGTTTGGGAAGCATAATGTCTGCAAGAAAAGAAGCTACTATGGCCAAGGACATTGAGCTTAGAGAGCATACATTGATAAAGCTATGTCCTGAAATCACCCCAGAAGAAAAAGAAAAAATCTCCAAAGTGCTTCATAAATAATTCAGAACAAAGAAGAGAATGAACACTCTAATGGAAAATGACATTGAGAAAGTAGTCAAAGAAATCAAGGAGATCACTCTAAGAGTGTTGAAGGAATTTCATCTCCCAACCATATATGATAATGAAGAAACAAATGTTGGAGATGACAGCATGGACCAAGGGCCAGACAAAAATAATGAAGAGATGAAAGAAAAGGAAGATCAAGCCCCTACTATTGGTGACCTAGACATTGCTGAAATTGACCAAACTGAAACAAGTCCTCCAGATCGACAAACTGATGATCAAGCATATAAAGAGAAGATTGATAAGAAGATCAAAGTTGATGATCAAGAAATTGATCAAGCTGAGAAGAGCCCTACACTGAAACAAAATATTGATCAACAAGAAATTATGGACCTAGAACCTCCTGAACAGAACAAAGAAGATGAAGTGTCTAAAGAAATGACAAGAGACACTATTGCTGCCCTAGTTGATTCTATTAAGGAAAAATTGGATCAAAATGAATAATCAATAATATCAAATATCAAGATACCCAAAAATCAATGAAATGGTGAACAAAGAAGATTAATCAAATAAAGAACAACAAAGAAAAGCTCCTTTGAAACTTCCATTGATCACCTATCACAATCGATCTTGCATGTATGAAATAAAGCCCTCAGAGAGTGCACTTCCTTGCTATGCTTCAAGAATGTCAATTGGGAATGGCAGTGATAGTTTATTGAAATGAACAGGAGCTTCACAACAATGGTAGTAGTGCGTAGTAACGAATGTGATCACAAGCAATGAAGGATTTGGTGCCAAAGACACATTGTAATTCCTGTAAAGTAACAATACGTAAAGCTTGGATGAATGAAATGGAAGAAGAGGGTTCAATTTATAGAGTTGGGAAAGAGAAGATCAATGATATAAAAGACTTGAGAAGATCAACGGTATAGAACGGTTGAGGAATGTGCAACGAACAAGAAGAAGACATGTGTCTTGCTTTCTTTTGCATGAGAGGAGTTATCAAGAATAGAAGAATGAGTTAAAGCATTTAAAAGAATATTATAATCAGTTAAGTGATTTAAAACAAGAAGGGATTTACATGAGAATAAGAAGATATTTTGTTTTATTAAATATTAGGAATATTTAATTGCATGTGCAAAAAGATTGAATTATATTTAGAAATAACTCAATTTAGAAGAAAAAGACAACTTAAATAAATAATTGATTTATTTAAATTTAGAGAAGATATTATTGGAAGACACAATTAAATAATTGGTATTATTTAATTTAGAAGATAAGAAAGCAAATTAAATAAATAAATTTATTTAATTGTTGTGCATGATTTGGAAGAATAAATAAAATATTTGATTATATTTTATTTTTAGAGATTGAGAGGATTTTAAATAAATTTGATTGATTTATTTAAATTTGGAAGAATGAATTTGATTTATGATATATATATTTTTAAATCTATGCACTTTCTACAAAAATTAAGAGATACCTAGATAGGATTTTGATGTTTTCAACAAAACCTAGAAGTTTTTTGAGCTAAGGTTACACCATTTGAATGCTCAACGCCTATTCTCTCAATCCTCCTGTGTAGGAAACCTCAGCACAAAAAACTCTGTTTTTGGATTAAATCAAGGCAAGGCCCCACGGTGGGTGCCAAAAATGTTTAGGTAAAATTGGTTTAACAATGAATAATCAATAATATCAAATATCAAGATACCCAAAACTCAATGAAATGGTGAACAAAGAAGATTAATCAAATAAAGAACAATAAAGCAAACCTTCTTCAATTTGAAACTTCCATTGATCACCTATCGTAATCAATCTTGCATGTATGAAATAAGGCCCTCAAAGAGTGCACTTCCTTGCTATGCTTCAAGAATGTCAATTGGGAATGGCAGTGATAGTTTATTGCAATGAAGAGGAGCTTCACAACAATGGTCATAGTGCATAGTAACGAATGTGATCACAAGTAATGAAGGAATTGGTGCCAAAGGCGCACTGTAATTCCTGCAGAGTAACAATACTTAAAGCTTGGATGAATGAAATGGAAGAAGAGGGTTCAATTTATAGAGTTGGGAAAGAGAAGATCAATGGTATAAAAGACTTAAGAAGATCAACAGTATAGAACGGTTGAGGAATGTGCAACGAACAAGAAGAAGACATGTGTCTTGCTTTCTTTTGCATGAGAGGAGTTATCAAGAATAGAAGAATGAGTTAAAGCATTTAAAAGAATATAATAATCAGTTAAGTGATTTAAAACAAGAAGGGATTTGCATGAGAATAAGAAGATATTTTGTTTTATTAAATATTAGGAATATTTAATTGCATGTGCAAAAAGATTGAATTATATTTAGAAATAACTCAATTTAGAAGAAAAAGACAACTTAAATAAATAATTGATTTATTTAAATTTAGAGAAGATATTATTGGAAGAAACAATTAAATAATTGGTATTATTTAATTTAGAAGATAAGAAAGCAAATTAAATAAATAAATTTATTTAATTGTTGTGTATGATTTGGAAGAATAAATAAAACTTTTGATTATATTTTATTTTTAGAGATTGAGAGGATTTTAAATAAATTTGATTGATTTATTTAAATTTGGAAGAATGAACTTGATTTAATTAAATAATTATGATTTTTTTTTTTATTCGTAAAGATAGAGATTTGTATTGATTAGGAGTAGAAATTTACAAGTAGATGCCTATAAGCTATTTTCCTGCAAACCCACCAAAAAACTAACTTTCAAAGCTTCTGCCAAAAAGGCCTCAGAGAGCCACATATTCAAAATTGCCATTATGGCTTACTAGACCAACAAAGACTTAACCATATGCAGATAACCTACTAAGACTTATCATAGTAAACTGAGGATACTAGAGACCGAGCTCTTACAGGAAGCTGAGCTCCCTTGCCATGGACTGGAGCTCACCAACCCATTCCACCTCCCCATTGTCCCTATCCTTGTTCAGCAAATTCTAAAGAAAACCATAAGCCTGAAGCACGTGCTCCTGGTGCTCGATCAGTGCCATACCTTTCGGATCAAGAATGAGGGGAAAAACTTTCACCACCTCCAGAGGATCCTTTAGGGTCAAGATGTCTTTTAGGCGAGGGATTCCCGCCCCTGGGATGGTTGCACCAATTATGAGATTGAGGCCGCCAAGTATTTCTGGTTTGAACAGCTTTAACATCAATCCCTTCGTTGCTCCTATTTCCACCCCTACATCCAAGATGTTGGCAAGAAACCAAGAGGAGACATGTGTGTCTACCCTATAGAATTCATCTGCGAGTGGGAAATCCTTCCCCAAAATGAGCTTCACCACTGGAAGAAGAAGACCTTCATGCCTCCGTAGAATTTGTTTGAGTCTTTGGTCTATGATGGCTCCTTTGAAAGCCATCTGATGGATAGAGCTCTCCAATTAAATAGGAGTTGCCATTCCCAAGTTTAACAAACCAGATATAGAAAATCTTAGCAATGAAGCCAAATCCCTCTGCCATTCTGACCACTACTATCAATGACATAGGTTACTTCATCTGATCGAATAAGCTGACTATAGTTGATAAAGGTGAAGACATACGTCTAGAGGCTTCTCTATCAGAATCCTTACGCTGTCTTCATTCATTTGACAGCGGGGAAAGGAGGGGAAGGAAAATCCTCCACAAGATATGGAGCATGTGAATGGTCATCAAAGACAGGTTCGGTGAGGCTGCATTACCAAAAATAATTAACTGTGATCATCGACAGAGAATGTCTTGCCATAATGCTAACTTATGGCTACAACCCATCTAGGATATCATGGATTGGGTGGCCACCCTACCACCCTAAATAATTATAAATTATTTAATTGTTTGGAAGAATTTAATTAAATAAAGGATTTTATTTAATTTTGACTTTAGAAGAGATAATTAAATATTTTGATATTTAATTAATTTAGAGGAATATGAATCAAATAAATAAATTTGTTTATGTATTTATTGATACAGGAATTAGAAGGGAATAAATATTAAGAATATTTATTTAGACTGAATCGTGTCATTTTTAGGCGTATACAGATTATGTCAAGGAACTAGATGAGTCTGAGCTTCTACAAGGACTAATCAACTTGGCCTCAATGTCTCCTATGTAAAAATTCAAACTAGTGTCAATTGTTCAAGCAAAGGCATGGGAAAAGATGCTAGAATTACACATGTAGGACAATAAACTCATTGATGAAGCATCTGGTCTCCTGGAAAAGCTGATGCCTTCATACCAAAAAGACACATCACTACCACCAATGGATTAGCTCAAAGGCCTAATCAAATCTGTAAGTTCTCATTTTTGAGTCATTTGAAAAGTCTACAGAAATAAAAGTTAGAAAAGAATATAATGAGAAAAGGTTAGATGAGTTAAAGACCATGGTGGATAATGATAAAATTCTGCTAGATAATAGTATCAAAGGTATAGAGAAGGTCATTAAGGAATCATATGATATATATAAATTTTTCTTATCATGGCCGGTTGTTACTAAGGAGTAAGAAGAAAAAATCAAGGATATGAAACTCCAACTATCAAATATATCTAAGTCATATGATCTGGCAATTGAATCAATAAATAGTAAAGAGATACAAGTTGTTAACATCCACAATGACTTAAGAAATTTGATGAAAAAGAGGGAAGAAATTAAAAATAGGTTGTTTCAATTAAGAGGGATGATAAGTCCTAAAATAGGTTCAATAACTAATCTAGCAAAAGAAGCTTTGAAAGAAAAAATAGTAATTGACACACCCTCAGATGTACAAAAGGCAGAAAAATTAGTCTTTTTGATAAATGGTCACATTCAAATTTTGGAAAGTGCAAAGAATAGATGGGATGAAGAGTTAGCTTTGATAAATACTATTTATAATGATATTATACCTCCTAAAACTAACTAATCAAGCTAAAGATTGTATCTGTACATATGCGGTAGAATATGACAATTTTGGAGTCTTGACACAATTTTGACTCTTGTACATCTTCCTTTTCCATTTTTGTCAAAGGGGGAGAGGAAAACTAGTGAAAAATAGGCTAAAACATAAGGGGGAGAAGATAAAAAGAGTGTGTATAGAAAGGGGGAGCAGATAAGCATTTTTCACTAAGTGTTGCCATCAATGCCAAAGGGGGAGATTGTTGGCAACATAGTCAAGAGACACTACTCTGATGGAAAATTGTATGTTGTCATTGATGGAAACAAAGCATAGTAAATGGGTTTTCAGTCATGGCACCAAGGTTTGGTAAAGGTCTAAAAGACTAACTTAGTCAAAATGGCTAAGTATGGGCAAGCTACAAAGTGACAGAGATTGGGTCAGTATGCCTCCGCAGTTGAAGATCATTATATGCAATTCGGGTATGTTGTTCTTAGCTATTCAGAGATCACATGTTCCAGTGTTCAAGTTTTGACTTCCTCTGGAATTCATATGGTGAAATGTCTAAGTCTGGGTGAACAGAGTTAAGAAAGGATCAGTGCACAATACAAAAGTAAAAGGGTCTACATTCCTCCACTGTTACATATTTTGTCTTGTGGTTTTGAGGAAACAAAGATACTTATTATGACTACCTAAATCTAGAGTTATAGCTTCTAAAGTTCCTTTGATCACTTTCTACAAGTTGTTCTTTATCAGCTTATAGTCTGACAATGTTTCACAGTGACTGAGTGATAGTTCAGAGATCTGTATTTGTCTGTAGTTGAATACTATGTTCTGCGGTTCTAAAGGTATGACAAGAGAGCTATAATGGATATTGGATATGATTTTTAGAGTCTCATATGGTCCACATTAGAAGTTATGATATGACAGTTGAACTGGTCAAGTGTGTACTTAAGGGATAAGCTGACATACATGTTAGATCTATATGTAGTGAAGATATATTGGTTGAACAAATCAATCTAAGTCATTGAATGATTGGTCCCAACCTATATGAAGACTAGTGTATGTTTGTTTAGGTCCAAATTGCTATTTGTACACAAGATCAAGCCAACAAGGTATAACATTCATATACACATTTCATGTTTGTCCTGCCGACCTAATTGTGAGATTTATCTTGTTGCAAATATATATACTTAATGGATTTCAGTGTTGGAAGCATGTATAAGTATGAATAGAGTTTGAATTCATGATTGTATAACCTAAGGTAGTTTTTGTGATTAGCAAAAGGATAGTAAAGGTAGAAGAATAGAGTATATGTGGAGTAGAGCAGAAAAGTATGGCATACATTATGAAGACCTTAGTATTGCACCACAATATTCTGTAGATGTACTTGTAGCAGACCTCTCCTAGTAGTGAGCCATTTCTTTCTATATTCTCTTCTCTTGTATTTGGTAGTGATCCTATTGCAGTGAGCCTTCATGTAATCTAGTTTTGATATAATAATAATATTTGTGAGCTAACACTCACCGTGGTTTTTCCCTTTTTGGGTTTTCCATGTAAAATCTTGGTGTCTATGTGTTATGACTTTGTGGCTACTCTTCTTGTGTTTACTTTTCTTTCATGTTATTGAATTTGGCAAATGGATTAATGAATGTGTGAAAGAAATTTTTTTTAGAATACTAATTCACCCTCCCTCTTAGTATTCTTTGTGATCAATAGTCCTTTGTCTCAGTGGTAATTGTGTGTCTCTCTGTATCTGTGTCCCTATCCATAGAGAAGACTTAGTGGTGACATATAGAGCCTCCACCCTCTAACTATGTTCCACCACTTAAAATTAATGCTCATCATAAATCTCTTTGACCGCATGCAAGTAATAGAAATGATGGTCTTTAATGACCACTCATAACTCAGTCAAAGGCTTCTCCACTATCTTTAATTAGCTGAGAATATAAAGGAGGTCAAACAACCACACCCTTATTGTCCCTAACACAAAAGGTCACATTCATATATATACATATTAAGTTAGATACTTGAATGTGACCTTTTGTGTTAAGGACGATAAGGGTGTGGTTGTTTGACCCCCTTTATATATATCACATTCAAATATCTAACTTAATATATATATCATTGTAAATAAAGCATGCACAACATATACTTACGTTGTTTGATTAAATAGTTGACAATATTACGCGAATAGGGTTGAGATATTCTCCCCTTCTCTTTCTTACAAATATAACACAATTGTCAAACATAAATATCCTGATAGGATACCATAAAGGAATCTCAATCAAAAAATACTAAAAATGAGATAGTTAACCACTATCATAAATATATATACATATATATATACTCCTAAATATATACTATATTCATCTCATATAAATAAAAATAATGACTATCGACTACATCTTGAAAATGGTCATACCATCCCTTCTAGATTATACAACAAAATCTATGGTAGAGGAATTCAACGTCAAATTGACTACTATCGAATCGAATTCCAACATAGGCCAATAAAGTCAAACTCAACTTACCAAGCTCACAGGGTTCACAAAACTAAACAAACATGAGACTTAGATGGAAATAAATTGTTCTTTCCATACATCTATTCACTTCTCTCCGATGATGCTCTCCATCTCTTTTCTTGGAGGGTGAAAAACCTATTTTCCTGGTTACACTTGCAATCAACCAAACTGGGATTAGTGTATCATTAGTTACTTTATATACATCATGAATGAATAATCATGATAACATATAATCACATGCCTATTTATAAACAAATAAATTCAAACTCATGAAATCATTTGACTTATCATGACATCTTCTCATAATGTCAAATCATTAAATCTTGCAAAAATTACCTACTAATTACATACAAGTAAAAAGTAAAACATAGTAAAAATTTAGGGATGTGACATATCTCCCCCCATAAGATTCATCATCCTTGATGATCCAATGTATCCAAAATTAATAACATAATAAAGTTTTTGTTCAACTTGAAAAGCATAAAACAAATGAGGAAATCTCTGATGAAAATCATGATAATCTTCCCATGTAGCGTTGTCCTCTGCATATTGGTCCCACTGGACCTTGCATTGAGTAATCTCTCTATTACACAAGTGGAGCTTGTGAACTTCAAGCACTTTAAGAGGCTTGATCATGACCACTTCTGAGTCCTGCACCTATAGAGAATTTGAATCAAGAATATGATTATCACCTGATATATACTTTTTCAAATATGAAACATGAAAAACATTATGAATCTTGGCAAGAACTAGTGGTAGAGCGATTCCATAGGCAACCAGATTGATTACTTCAAGAACTTCGAAGGGTCTTACAAATATAGGAGATAGTTTGGAAGACTTCCCAAAATTTATGGAACTTTTCTAAGGTTTGACCCTCAAAAGAACTTTTTCTTCAACTGAGAAATGCCTTGGTGTACATTTGGCATCAACATAACTTTTTTGTCTATCATTTGCTTCCACTAATCTTTTTCTGATCAGCTTAACCTACTCTTTCATTTCTGCCAACATTTCTAGACCAATGCTAATCCTATCTTCTAGCTTATCCCAACTTATATGATTTTGGTACCTTCTTCCATACAATGTTTCAAATGGAGACATCTTAATAGTACAATTGTAGGAGTTGTTATAAGCAAACTCCACAAGCTGTAGATACTCTTCCCACTTGTATTGCTGATCCATATAGTACATTCACAAAAAATCTTCTAGAACTTGGTTTACTCTTTTTGTCTGACCATCTATCTTAGGGTGATAATCTAATCTTATATTGAGTTGAGCTCCTAGCACTAAAAATAAAGTTTACCAAAATCTAGAAGTCATGCGTTCATTGATCTATCTAAGATAATCGTCTTAGGAACTCCATGCAATCTAAACACTTCTTGCACAAATTTGTAAGCTATGACTGGTGCTCCATCTGTTAAATTTCTAGGTATAAAGTGAGCTACCTTGGTGAGTTTGTCTACCACTACTAAAATAGCATTATGTCTATTTCAAGACATTAGAAGACCTTGCACAAAATCCATGCAAATAACCTGTCACTTCCACTCTGGAATATCGTATGGATATAGAAGTTTGGTTGGATGCTGATACTCAGCCTTGACTTTCTAGCACTCTAGGAAATTGGCTACAAATATTGTAGTGTCATTCTTCATTCCTTTCCATAAATAAGGAGGTTTCACATTGGATAGGAGCTTAGTCACTCCTGGATGACCTGAATATGGTGTGGAATGAACTTCCTTCCACACAAGGTTTCTTAATTCTACCAAATTTGGAACATACATTCTTCCCCTATATATTAGAAGCCTATCTGGTTCAAAATAGAACCCTTCATACCTCAAATCTTGAGGATTTACAAAAAAAGACTACTTAACTTGCTGATGAAATTCATCACCTATAGAATTCTACAAAACCAAATCCTTGAAGTTGGAGTGGATAGAGACAATCAATGAGATGTCTCCATTGACTCAAAGCATCTACCACATGATTCTCTTTTCCCTTGATATAATTTATTTTAAAATCATAGTCAGATATCAATTCCAAGCATCTTCTTTGTTGAGAATTCATATGGGGTTCAGAAAATGTGTACTTGAGACCATGATGATCCAACTTTAACTCAAAAGAATTTCCTAACAAGTAGTGTCACCAAACCTACAAAGCATGCATAACTACTGCTAACTCTAAATCATGAGGAGTATAATTTTGCTCATATGATCTTAGCTTCCTAGATTCATAGGCTACTACTTGCTCATTTTGCATAAGCACTCCTCCCAAACCTTCTCCCGAGGCATCAATAATGACAACAAATTGACTTTCTAGACTTGGAACTTTCAATATTGGTGAAGTTGTCAATCTTTCTTTCAACTGATCAAATGCCTCCTCACATTCAACTATCCAGTCAAAATACTTTCCTTTTCTTTGAAGCAAAGTGATTAGGCTTACAATCTTAGAAAAGTTTAAAATGAACTTCCTATAATAGCCTATTAACCCAATAAAACTATGCACTTCATGCACATCCTTTGGCACAGGCCACTCAAGTATAGCTTTTATCTTTGTAGGGTCTATAGATATTCCTTCAGCTTAAATAATATGCCCTAAGTATTGTATCTCTTTCTGAAAGAAAGTACACTTAGAAAGCTTCCTAAATAATTTATGCTCTCTCAGCCTTGGAAAACTATCCATAGATGTTGCAAGTTCTCTTCCTCATTCTTAGAGTAAATAAGAATATCATCTAGAAAATGTTAACCTATTTTTCCCCCTCCGGAGTCAAATAGTCCAAGATTGAAAATGTAGAAAATCTTTCTAAATTGTTTAAGTTCCTAGTATTCTTCAAATCTAAGGGTCTTTTCCTTGTGAAAATCCCCAAAAATCCTAAATATAAAACCCCTGACAAATCCAAGAAATTTCCAAGTTTTACCTTAGTTATTTCAACCTTAGTCAGCAAAAGTTCAAGTTCATGAACCCGATAGTTTTCCAACTAAGGGAAGGTTCAAAAGAAGTCAAAAAGTGACTAACGAAAAAAGTAAAGAGAAAGGAAGCCTTTGTTAATAAAATGTCAAGTTAGTAAACCAAAAAGTTTGCCAATCAGCCAATTCGCCAATAAAGAAAGAAGAGGGTAAAAGCAAGGCAGAAGGTTACCTTTATCAGTAAAATATGTGGTTCGTGAACCCGCTAGTTCGCCAACCAATAGGTTCACCAATCAAAGGATGAAAAGGAAGAAGACAACCAAGTTCGCAAAAGTAGAATTTCATTGACTAAAGGGTAGAACAGGATGAAACAAGTATAGTTTGTGAAAAGGTGATTTTGCTGACTGAAGGACAAAGTAAGGGAAAAACAAAGATAAAATGGTTTGTAAAAAGGAGATTTTGCTGATAAGGCAAGATAAAAACCAAAATTATAGAAAAGTGAAATAAAATGAAAATAAAGGTTGAAATATAATTTGAAGCTTTAAAATATTTTTTAAATTAAAATATTTTAAAGTGTTGTAAAAGCTTTGCACAAGATTTTGGTGGGAGTAGATATTTGAAATATTATCTTCTCCAACCACCATTAATGCAATTTCAGATCAACCCAACTAGAGGTTGTTGTGCATTTAATTGTTGCATGTAGATGAATCAGCTACTTGCATTCAAGGAAGTAGATATTTCCTAGCTACTTTATCCTTAGGATATTTTTTGCATTTATGTTTTGAAGATAGATGTACATAGACATTGCCTTTGTAGAAATATCTTCTAATAGGCCCATGGGCTGAAGTTATTGTAGTAGGTGACTTAGGTCAATGAATGAAATTGTATAAATAGATGAAAAATCAATGTAATGAGGGTTGGATACATAGATGTACTTTTTGTGTTCCAAATAGAACCCTCTTATGTTGTAATTGTGCCTTTCTAATTAATACATGATTGTTTTTACCTTTTCATGTTGTTTTCTAGCTCTGTGTAATCTAGAAGTGATTTGTTTGTGAATGTTTATTTCTTGGAAATCTTATTTTGTTTTTTACCTCTATTAAAATCTAAAATATTTTTGTGAGTTTATCATTTTATTTCATTATTTTGTACATTTTATCTTTGAGAGTGTTCTTTATTCAAACCTGGTGAATCACCTTTACTTTTCAGTTTCTCCTTCTTCCTATTTTCCCAATGGTGACTTGAATAGGTTTTTTCTTAGTCTACTCTATATTGCATATTTAGAGGAAGGAACTAGCCTTCTTTGGAGGTTCAATTTTCTTTGTAGGGTCCCACACTTGGAAATCACTCCAATGTTTCACTGGATTGTTGCAGCAAAAGTGCTTCAACATAGGGTGTAAATTCAAGTGATAACATAAACACTAAAACAAATTTGTCCAAGCGATCTTAGAAAATATTGTTCATTAAATTCCTGAATGCAATAGGAGCAATCCTAAGTCCAAAAGGTAAAACCTTGAACTCATAATGCCCATATCTAGTTCTAAAAGTTGTCTTACGAATGTCTTCATCTTTTACTCTCAGCTGATGGTATCCAGATCGCAAATCGATCTTATAAAACATTGTTGCACCACACATCTAATAAAAAAGATCATCAATACGTGGTAGAGGATACTTATTCTTTATCATTGCTTTGTTAAGCATATGATATTCTATACATAAACACAAGGTTCCATCCTTCTTTTTGACAAAGATCAGTGGGTCTCCCCAAGGAGAAATACGAGGTCTAATCAATCCTTTAGCCAACAGCTCTTGAAACTAGGCTTTCAATTCTATCAACTCTATAGTAGTCATACGGTATGGGGCTTTAGAAATTGGCTTCGATCCAGGTATAATATCAATGGAGAAATTGAAATCTCTCTTCAGAGGTAATCCTAGAAGTTCATCTGGGAAACCATCTTGAAAATCTCTAAGGAAAGGGTAGTTCTCCATAGATACACTTTGCTTACTAAGATCTTCTCCTACTTGCTCCATATTGACTAGAAAAAGTTTACAACCTTTTCACCTAGCCCTCTTTAGTTGCATAGTAGAGATTGGTTTGATCTTGACTTCTCTCTATGTGCCTTGCAAAAAGACTTTGTTTCCTACATCATCTAGACACTTCATTATTTTTGCAAATAGCTGACCTTGGCTCTATGCCTCCATAGCTAATTTATTCCTAAGATAACATCATAGGAACTTGGGGGGATACAAACAAATTCACCTCAGTCGAGAAACTAGGAAGATCAATCTTAGCTTCAAGCAGGCATTGCTCTACCTGAGCTCTAGTCTAGTTAGCATATTCCACTGAACAAGATTTAGCCATATATCCAACTCTTCTAGGGAATTTAATTAATACTCTTGGATAAATAAAACTTTCAATTGCTCCAACATCAATCAAAATATAAATTGCAACTCCAAACAAAGTACCTGTTGTCTCAATGGGAGTAATCTCATACTTTGCCTAGGGATTGTCCAAGGCTGCATGAATCCTTTATTGAAAAACTACTTGTTGAGTGGGTAAAGCATTACTACATTGCTGAACTCCATGATTG
Source organism: Cunninghamia lanceolata (assembly GCA_027924645.1). Classification (NCBI taxonomy): domain Eukaryota; kingdom Viridiplantae; phylum Streptophyta; class Pinopsida; order Cupressales; family Cupressaceae; genus Cunninghamia; species Cunninghamia lanceolata. Next base: position 3,774,297 of record BSBN01000263.1, on the reverse strand, counting down.
TTAGTTGGACATTGATTTTCATAGTGATCTCCACCACAGGTGAAACATCCTTTAGGAGGTCCTCGCTTCTCAATAGGTTTACTTGAATTATTACCATTCCTTCAAGCATTGTGACTATTCTTCTTCTCATTCCTTGATCCATTCATATTATTTCTAGAACCCTTGTCACTTTTCTTAGCCACATCTAGTTCACCATTCCTTTTCTTGAAAGGTTGTGAGGTTGGTGTCGTATTAAACCTTTTGTGATTCTTCTCACGATATGCAAAAATTGACTTCAATTTTTGCTCTTGCTTGATTGCCTTCTCTAACACTTGGTCCATAGAAGAAGGGCCATGAACATCCACTTCACCACCTATCTAGGCATTCTGACCCATGATAAATTTCTTGATCCAAAACCTTTCATCTTTCTGATATTGAGGCACATATTTTAGGAGATGGGTGAACTTTTCCCAATATTCAACCATTGACATATCGCCTTGTCTCAAATTCTAGAAATCTGTTAGCTTTTGGTCAAAGAAAAACTGCGGTAATCACCTTTGGTGAAATAAGACCACAAATTGATCTTGGGTTAAGCTCAAAGAACTTAACCCCAGTTCCATCTTCTTGTTCATCCACCACATGAATGCTTCTCCTACCAGTTGAAAGGCACCCCAAATTGCCTTGATTATTTTAGAGTAATTTTAGATCTCAAAATACTTTTCCATCTTTGTCAACCAAGCTTTAGTAGCATCACCACTTTTGATTCCATCGAACTTGGGTGGTGTGACTTTCTTCATATCTCTAGATAGTTCAGGGGCAAGTCTACTTTTCCTCTCTTCTTGAGACTTAGTTTTATAAACATTCTTCCTTTGATCACTATGGATACTAGTTTCATGGACATATTCATCATCTCCTAAATGTGAATCCTCATGTCTTGCTTCAGATTTACCTTGACCCCTAACCTCCTGTTCCAAGTTTCCAACCCTATCCTTGGTTTCATTTAACATGGTCAATATCTAATCCAACTTAGCCATAGAGTTTTCATAAGTATTTGACTCTCCTTGAATATATTCAAGACTTGTTCAAGTTTGAACCATGATGATACTATTATATCACACCTAATATTTGTCTCAAATTAGAATTAGATTTCAAAATAATGTATCTCATTAATTCAAAATTCAAAATTAATCAATAAAATCTATCCACAAAAACTCAAATGGTAAATAATCTCAGCTTTATTATAGTTTATTCTAGGTACAATTACATCATTATTTAGAAAATTAACATGACAAGACTATATGTCACTATTATTTAAAGGGTATTCCTCAAGTTCCTCTTCCCCATTGGAAATCCAACAAAACAAACTTAGAGGGTGGATGTACACATAGGTACTCCTCCATCACCTCTTTCCTATAATAGGAGTGTCATGACCACATCCAAATGGCATGTCACATTTTGTAGAAGGTTTACTTGGTTTAACTACACAAGTAGGAACAATAAGATTCTTGGCTAGTTTTATACATTGTTTCCTATCTAGCCATATACACTTAAGAGTGTTAGCCAAAATCTCTAAATCCTCCAACCAGGCACCCTCAGCATAATTAATATGCTCCTTGAGTTCAAGCTCCTTAGTGAGATCTTTCTTAACTACCAACTTAGGTAAATGCTGGGGAACAAACTTTCAGGCAGTTTTCTTGGTTCTTCTCCAAGCCATTTTGGCATAAAACCAATTTCAAACATTGGCTATTTGCTTAATGTTGACTAATTTTCTCGTAGTGAGCTCATAGGTCCATGTGTTGAACCCGGTTATCTTTGATACCATATGTAACATGCCTTCTCATAGTACTTAGAATTACACAAGCAAATTACTTAGGAAAGTAAAAGAAAATGATATACAAGAGAATTTTTTTAATCATTTTCTAAACATCAATAAATAAAAGTACATTTTTTGGAATATTTTTTAACCTTGAAATTCAATATATTCAAAGATAACCTATAGTGAAAAAATTGCACTTTACATTTACAATCATATTGCACTTGGAAAAATAATAGTTTTACATCATAATCATAACATGAAATTTTACATAAAAGGTACTATCTCTGGAATCTTGATATCCATCGTTCAAATCTTGGCAAGTCTTTTTCTACTGAGGGAGAGCATCATTCAAGTTATTTACCTCCAATCATAGGCTAGTGGTCTGTTGTACACCTTCCTTCCTAGAAGTGGCCCTACACTTCACAAAGAGTATAGACATGTGGCTCTAACAAGTTTCCATATGAGTCCTAGTGTTGTGTCCTACGCAACTTAATCGACCATACAAATCTAGACAATCTTCTAGCTAAATATGATCTTATTGACCAATTACGCCATCTAGACAATATGAACTGACTAATGCGTGTAGAGACAAATGCATCACTTTGGCCAAAGTTTCTATATAAATAGACATTTACAATAAATGTAGTCGTAGGTTCACACACCTCTAACTCGACTTGAAAACTATCTCATCCTACAATTTGATTTATTGGGCTTGTAGCTCTAGACATAATTGTCTGAATTATACTCAATCCCTAGTCCATCTAACTTAGAAATATTCCATATCTAGGATATACATACAATATGCATTAATAAATAATTTAATCTTTTCCAAGACTCCCTTATTGCATATCCACAATTTATCAAGGTCTATGACTTCTGTCATTTACTCTCTACTCAAAAACAACCTTACTTGGTTTATATAACTAGTACTGACTTTCTAACAACAAAGTATTTCTAGTCTCTTAATATTGTCTTACTTATGTTTCTCAACCTATATCTGTTGACCAAAGTTTACAATAGACATATCCAATATCATAATTGACTTAAGAGTCAAAGATTTCTAAACTCTTCGGGGTAAAATGTAGGGTTCTTATTTCCCTATTACAATACTTTGCAATATCAAAATACCCTTAAAAAATAATAAAGTTATATCCATAAAGTAACATGAATAAGATAACCACTTGTCAAATCTTGACTACTTGGTCCTTGATCAAATTCACCTTTTATCAAATATAAATAATATAAGGTTTATCCTCCTCTATATCAAGTCTTAATAGATACTAACAAGAGTAAAAGAATTCTTGATGAAGTTCAATCATTTAATATGATAAAGGATATAAGTCTAAATAGATAATAAGGTAATGATGTCTTTGACCTACTTGTCATTTTTCATTCATCGATTAAGATTAAGAACGGTCTAGATCATAATCTATTCATAATAGTAATACATAATCACGATTAAATAAACATATATATTCTAATGTATGAAGATAACATAACTTCAAGTTCTTCTAATGATATTTCAATCATTCTATACTCTTTTAGAATAAGAGAGAACCTATTCTCGAAGTTTAATGTTAAAAACAATAAAACTAAAAAGAGTTAATAGATAAAGAAAATATCTTTTCCAAACTTGTAGTCTTAACTTCAAAGACTAAAAACAATGACCTCGAGAGGCTCAGAGATCTCAAAAGGCTCAAATTGACATCTAAGATAGGTTCAACTAGTTTTTAAAAAAAAAAGAACATCATTTGCATCCCTCATTATTCTAAGTGCAAGATAAGTAAAGACAACTAGATTACTCAAGTTTTTCCTGAGTATAATCACATGACAAGGATACTACAATCTTAGTAGAAGAACATACTTATGCTTAAAACAAAATAACTTCTTAAACTATAAAATTTAACTGACTGCTCTGGAAAAACTCACTGTGATTCATTGCCTTTTGGCTTGCATAGGTAATGCTTCAATAATCTAACTGCTTGTACACATTTGTTGTGTTTAAATGATAATAACGTATCATAGAGAATTTTCATTCTCTAGACACAAAGTTTAAGCTTGTTATGATTCTACTCAACAATATGAAAGTGATCAGCCATTCGGCCTCAAATTCTCACCGACTAGTTTTAAACTACACAAATAGATATACACTAAGTTTGGCAGTTAAAATCTTCACTCAAGAAAAACACGGTGAAGACTAGACTATCAACTTCTTGTTCACAAAACAATGACAAGCTATGTTTTCCCTAACACAGGGATAGCTAATAACTTTGACTATAAGAACATAGATGTATATAAGAATATATCATCTCTATGGATCACAAACTTATAAGAATCTTTTGTCTTTACTGTAATAGGGATTTACTAAGCTCTTTAATGTCTACAAACACAAAGATAAGTCAATGTTGTTAGCTACATAGAAACAACAATAAAAGTATGGCTCTTGGCTATACAAATCATACTAAGAGATATATAAATATATAAACTATCGATTACTCAAATCTCAAATGATATGATATACTATCAATTACTCAAATTTCATAAAATTATGATATTCTATCTACTGTTCTAAACTCAAATAAACATATAAACAAAACGGACATCAAACAAAGATTTATCATATCAAATAATATTTACATAAAAAGAAAGGAATCTGAAAGTATGATATGCAAATGAAGCTCCTCAAGCATCTCCCACGACGTCCTTTCTCTCAGTGGTAATTGTGTGTCTCTTTGTGTCTATGTCCCTGTCCATAGAGAAGACTGAGTGGTGACATATAGATCCTCCACCTTCTAACTACATTCCACCACTTAAAATTAATGATCATCATAAATCTCTTTGACTGCATGCAAGTAATGGAAATGATGGTCTTTAATGACCACTCATAACTTTGTCAAAGGCTTCTCCACTATCTTTAATCAGTTGAGAATATATAGGGGGTTGAACAACCACACCCTTATCAGCCTTAACACAAAAGCTCACATTCATATATATATATATGCATGTCATTGTAAAGAAAGCATGCACAATGTATACTTACGTTCTTTGATTAAACACTTGACAATATTGTGAGAATGGGGTCGAGATATTCTCCCCCTTCACTTCCTTACAAATATAACACAATTGTCAAACATAAATATCCTAATAGGATACCACAAAGGAATATTAATCAAAAACTACTAAAAATGAGATAGTTAACCACTATCATATATATGTATTCACCTCATATAAATAAAAATAACAACTATCGACTACATCTTGATGATGCTCATACAATCCTTTCTAGATTATACAACAAAATCTATGCTAGAGGAAAATGAATTAAAATCGACTACTATTGAATCAAAGTCCAACATAGGCCAATAAAGTCAAACTCAACTTACCAATCTCATAGGGTTTGCAAAACTAAAAAAACACAAGACTTAGATGGCAATAAATTGTTCTTTCCATACATCTATTCACTTCTCTTCGATGATGCTCTCCCTCTCTTTTCTTGGAGGGTGGAAAACTTGTTTTCTTGGTTACACTTACAATCAACTAAAATGCGAAATGTGCATCATTAGTTACTTCATATACATCATGAACGAATAATCACAATAACATATAATCGCATGTCTATTTCTAAAAAAATAAATTCAAACTCATGAAATCATTTGATTTATCCTGACATCTTCTCATAACGTTAAATCATTAAATCATGTGAAAATTACCTACTAATTACATACAAGTAAAAAGTAAAACACAGTAAAAAATTAGGGATGTGACAAAGAGTACCTCCTACCATAAGGCTTTCCCTACAAACAAACCAATTATACTACCATACCTCCCATTCATTACCTACTTGTCTTTCTTCCAAATCATGCATATTTCAAAACACACAATTTGATCCATATGGATAGAAATACTATGATTTCTCACACTAAACCAAATTAACAATTATTAGGTTATTTCTTTTCACCACTCACATATATTTATTATGAGTGTGAAAAGTGTTATTACTTAACTAGTTAATCTCCTAACTAGGTAGTCCTATTCACACTAGTCACTTAAGCTTTCTTAGAGACTACATGTGTCCTCACACTTGTCCCAAGTGTGCTCACATATGTCACCACATTGGAGGGGTAGATAGTCATTTAGTCCTACATTCCTTCTTTCCCTACATATAAAAGGATCATTTTATACATTTGACACCTATTTTGTATGAGTATTGACATTATAGATTTTTTACTTTATCTCTCTTGTAGAAGGTTATTTGGTTTTGTAGGGATCCTTTGGCTCCTATGAGTCTCTTGGTGGCCCCAACATGATATTAGAGCCATAGGCTGAGAAGGAACTTATTTGTGTTCAAAGAAGAACAAAAGGTTTCAAGAGGCTCGTATTGAAAAACATGATCTTCAGGGTATCCTTGTGCGATTTTGATGCTTCAATTGCATCTACAATGTCTAAAAACCCTAAGAAGCACATTTGGTTTGCAATATTTTGTTCCCATTTGCATCTATTTCCAAATTTTTGTTCAAGGGTTTGTCTTTGGCCATAGGTGAACAATTATTTTTGGAGCATTTTGGGGTTGAATGGATAGTTCTATTACATCTGAAGTGGCCAAAAAACCCTAAATCAACTATCAAAGCATTGAAATATGAGTAGGTGTAGTGGAGGAAATTTTTTTAGTAGGTCATATGGTTATATGACCCTGCACTATATTGTGTAATTTTTTTGGGTACATTGTATTTTTTTGTATTTAAAAATAAAAATTCAAAAAATTCCAAAGTATTTGTATAGTGCTCTACATCACTAAAAAAGTTGCTTTTAAATTAAAATTGTTGTACAGGGCGTGGGGTAACTCATACCCCCTATACACCCTTACCATGGTAGGGAGGTGATAGGGATGGGGCCCCACACCCAACCACCTCTTTTAAGAGGGGCATGGGGGGTACTATTCCTGTAGTCCATTTTGAAAGCTGTGTGGTGGGGCTACCCCCCCACCAAAATTATTTAATTTTTTAAAAATGTTTATTTTTAAAATTAAAAAAAAATTAAAAAGTTTTTTAATAAAAATTTAAAAAAATGCCCCACCTCCACTCCACCTGACTACCACCAAGGGGATAAACTCCTCTCCGATGAGTTTTTCATTTTAGGAGGGAAACATTAGAGGCCTCTAACTTGCTCATACTAAGGCATTCTTTCAAAAAAAATTGAAATAGGGAAAAAAATTTGCTCTGGTGGTGTAGATAATTTTTAGTTTGGACTTTTTTTTTTCTAGAAATCAGTTTTATATAATATTTTGTTGTGTAGTTCTCATTTTGGGAACTTTGAAGGGAAATATCTATGCATATGGACACCTTTTGGGTTCAATTTTTTTTATGAAAATGTGTATTTTTCATGTACTTTGCAGTGGTCCCTTCCATTTCCTCTTATCTTATAATACAATTGTATTTTCAGCAAATGATCCATTTTTAAACATTGTGAATATCCACTATAGTAAGCATTTTTCAGATTTGTAAACAAACTAAAATAAAGTCCACACTTGTATTTTGCATTTTGGGGAATTCTTGTGCATCATATCATGTCTTCCTTGTACTCACACTATTTTATAAAGTTCCATGGGGGTTTTGTGTATCACAACCTTGTCTACCATCATGTGAGTGTGTATTGGTCTTGCAGCATGAGAGTGTCCCTTGATCTTGCACACCATTTTTCAGTTTCATACACATCATATTGGACTTGATGTTGCTTCTTCATTTCTTTGCACTACACTGTGACACAATTTTAGTGGATCTTCCATATCTCTCCCTTGACAATGTTCTAGGGGTATCATATGGTTATGTTAATGCTTCCTTAGTTTTAGTGGAGTAATGGAATCATCTTCTACCTTCATCAATTGGTTTCAATATTCTTGAGATTATCCAAACCTATAATTTCATCTATTGGATTGTTACCTTGATGCAATATGTTAGTGTGAATCACCATTTGTAAATTGTTCGATTAGTGTCATGGGGGTCACTCATGCAAAAATTTTCCCTCCTTGATTATGATCTTCATCATAATTGTAGTGGAGATTCTTTGGTTGTAGTATTATACTGGTTGCTTTTTGGTAGAGTTTGTAGCTTCTTCATGGTTCAATAGAGTTCATGTTTATTTTCTTGTTCCTAATATTTCTAGGACAACTTTTGAAGAGGTTTATTTGTCCTTCTCATTTTATCTCTTTTTTTATTTTCCATAGGGTTTTCGCACTTTCATTACTTGTGAGACTTGTTTGTACATGGGTACTGTAGAGCTTCACTCTTCATTTTCTCTTCTAGATTGGGATTTTGCTACCAAGCTATCAGGGTTTTTGTCGTAGTATCAGGGTATTTGTCATAGTCATCACTTCGTTCCTCATTGAATTTAGTTGTGACTAGCTTGTAAAATAGTTTTTGAAAGCGAGGCCACGCATAACGATTTCATAATTTTTAAACATTGTTAGCTTTGACAAGTTTAAAACATTGCACTATTACTAGCTTGTTCTAGATTAGCACATAGCAGGTCCATATGCTAAGAGCTCAATGCAAGATTAAGATTCAAGCAGAGCCATTGATTTCATGATACAAATATTATATGTAGCTTCACCACACAAGTTATAAATGTTGTCAGTTTGACATCTATATAACATTGCACCATTTTCCAAAGCACATGAATCAGCAAGTAGCGGGTCCCATTTCCTAGTTAATGAATGAAGCAGATGGTGGGTCCGGATGTCAATGTGAATGACAATTGGTAGCATTTCGCAATGTTTGAATCTAGTAGAACTAACAACTCAAAAGAGTTGCACCATTGGTTGGAGTCATATGAATCATTGAACCTCGTGGGTCTAGGCTTTTATCTGAAGAATAAAGCAAATGAAGGCATATTGTGGAAGACACATGCCAGCACTACACAACATTTGGAAATGGTAGGCTTGACACATTTTTCTGTTGTACCATTGGATGGATTTTTCTAAGATGGAATTGGTGGGGCTTGTTCTCTTGGTAAGATATAATAGATTCTAAGCTTTTGATCATAACCAAAACATCCAACGACTCGCACAAGTTATAAATGCTATTAGTTTGATAGCTTTATAACATTGCACTATTGGATGATTAGAATGACTCAGCTTGTCAGTGGGCTTGGTGATAGAATCAATAGAGAATTTTCTAATGACACTTGGCAGCTTTGGACTCCTTCAAGCTACTATCAGTACTGACATGTCTTTCTATTGCACCATTGGTTAAAAGTGAAGTAACTATAGCTCACTTGGTCTTCTTTGGAACTGATAGATTTTGGAGTGATCTCCACTGTCCATTTGTAGAATGTCTCAATTTACTATTTATTTTATAGCAATCCTTAGAAACATCTGAATGCTCAACACCCTAGATTAATACATTGATTTGTATCAACATTTTGGGGAGTTTCTTGTCAATTATAAAAGGATAGATATAAAAAAAGAAAGGGGGATTTTTGTAATAGATAGAGGCCTTTGTGGGCATTTCTTAGAACTAATTGAATGTTGAACAATTTATGCTCTTATCCTTTTTGTAATCTATTCTCAATTCACTAGTGAAGAGAAATTGACATCCTATGCCAAATATTTGTCTTTGTAAGATCTTCCTTAGTTCTTTATTGATACTCTACCTATATTTGCTTGTTTAATGATTGATATTTGTTGTTGGTTTAAAATCATGCATTCTAATGCTCTATGTTGCAGTAGTTTATTATCATGATTTAAATAGAGGCTAAATATTGTACAAAAATCTAGAATTAGTAGAACATTTCACATCTAGTGTATCACCTTAGAATTGATTCATTTCCTAGTTTTCATCTCTCTTTTCTATATAAGTTGAAAAGAACTTGAAAATTCTACGAAGAGCCGAATGCTGAAACCCAGAGGTTATCTTGTAAGACACATTCCACATTTGTAGGATTTCCCATGTTGGTACAAGTTTTCATGTGAGTGTAGCATTCAGGTGCAGATTTGAACATCAACAGTTTTGGCATGCCCGGTGAGACTTAAAAACTAGATTTGTAGTCTTGCAAATTGAAATGATATCCCAAATTTAGGTTGTATGAGTGAAAGACAAATTACAAGAGCACTTTCAAATTCTAACCCAAGTCTCTTAGTTTCTCCATTGAATATTACTCACAGAAGGAGGATAGTACAATCAAATCCACCAATGCCACCTTCTTAGATGGTTGCACTTGGAGCTTCTAGAAACTTTATTAACTAGAATAGTAGTAGCCCTTTGATTCATCCAATTATTCCAACTATATGGGACCCTATTCTAGATAATTCTCTCAAGGCTCTTCCAAAATACATGGGTGAAGACTTAAAAACTCTCGTTGAACATCTTTAGGATGTAGCAAACATATGTATAGTTCACCATGTTATGGAGCAGGATGTCACCTTAAGATTACTTGTAGCCTCCTTCAAAGGAAAAGAACTTGACTGGTATCAATTTCTTCCATCTAATTTAATCACCACATGGGATGAGATAGAAACTACATTTTTTGAAAGATTCAATTATCAAAAGGGTGATAACTCTTCGTTGTTGCAACAAATAATAACAATCAAGCAGACACCATGAGAAGTAGTCACTGATTTCAATACCTAGTTTCATAAGACCTAGCAAAGGATCCCTACTGTAGCATGACCACCAGAGGGTATGAAAATTATTTTTATCTTAAGGCTTTCAATTCAGATATTGCTACTATGATTTAGTCCTTAGGAGGATAAAGCCTTCTAGCAGCATATGATTTGGTTGTTAGAGTAGAAAATAGCTTGATAGATGTGGGAAAACTCCCTCTCAGGCTTCCCATGCTTGTGTTCCTAGAATTATTAATTCCATTGCAATAATATTTGACAAATATTGAGCCTCTCATATCAAATGTGAATCAATTTTCCCCTTCCATGTATATTTACCCTTCCTCGCAAGTACCAGTACCCCCTAGATTACATTAGAGAGGGATGATATGAAAAGTATCCTTCAAAGTTTTTTTAATGAAATCATTTATTTAAAGAGGCCCAACAAGATTCATATGCTAGACCCTCTTATCAAAATTTTCAAGGGCCAAGACCTCAGTACCAAACAAATAGATATCAAAACCCACAAGGGGTAGGTCCTTCTCAAAATAAACTATCGAACCAAATTATGTTGGTACCATCTCCAATACAAAAGATCTCACCTAACTTAGTAAGAGACCTAATTCCAAGACAAAATAATATTGTAGATGATTCAAATGCATGGTTTTTTCCCTGTAATGATGCTCATGCACCCAAATCTTATTTGAGGGGAAATTTGTAGCATAGGATAGTAGAACAAAGACAAGGCATACAAGGAGGGACTCTAGTAGAGAAATCCCTATATCATTCACTGGGAGTACAAAATGTTGTACTAGTGACACAGATGCAAGAAATGTCCCTCAAACAAGAAGAGTAAATCGCTTCTGAGCATGCATCATTTTCTTAGGTGGAAGAAGAAGAAGCCATTTTTGAAAATGATCCCTCCACCTCCAAGGCCCAACAAGTACAATCTGATTACTACACTTGATCAAAGAGATGAATGGTGGACATTATAGATGTGGGGATATGCTCAGAGTTAAATTTCCCGAGGACTCTTGTTGTGTAGAATTTCAACCTACTGATATGAAAGTGAGAAAATGAAACTCTACCGATACAAAATCTTGGACCTCCAAACCTTCAAGTTGAAAAGTCAATATATTAAGGGAATGTTTCAAAACCCTAAATAGTTGGGCCACTCAACATGGTTGAGAAATTGAAGAAAGTACTAGCCAACATCTCATTGTGGGATGTGTTATCAATTCTTGAGCAAAATTCTTTTCTCTAGGAATCTCTGAAGAAGCAAGAAAATCTAACCTTGATAGTTCAGTTAAGTACCAACATTGGAGGGAAAGTGACGAAATCCTAGGAAATGGTGCCAAATCAACATTATACTACTCATCTTAATATTGGTACAAAGGTAAGTAAAATGAAGCCTATGCCATTTTACTTGATAGTAATAGTTGGTAAGAAATTATTGCATAATTCTATGATAGACTTTAGTGCAAGCACCACAATGATGCTTAAGAAAATAGAGAATTCCCTCAAAATAAAATATGAACCTAGGGAAAAGGGAGTGATGTAGTTGGATGGAAAAAGAGTGAAAATAGTGGGAGTTGTTAAGGAGCTGCCTCTTACCTTATATGCCTATCCAAACATTATTGTACCTCAAGAAGTGGTGATAATTGATATCACACTAGTCTTTAGGTTGTGTTTATCTAGGGATTTTACAGCCAAGATTGGTAGATATCTCTCTCTTGATTGGTTTCATCTCATCCTTAGAACCATATATGGTTCCAAAATGAAGATTTTGTTAGAACCAATTCATAAAGAACACATTACTCATGAAGTATTGACAAACATTGAACCAACCCATACCATGATCATAAAAGATGAGAGATATGATATGGATATCATTGATCAGGAAGCTATGCTAAGTGATAGGACTAACCAAGAAGAGGCATTTTTGTTTGAATCTATGTAGTTAGGTTCTTATGGTGATTTTTATTCCACTAGCCTAGGAACCTATGTAATATAGGATGAGGAACAAATTATCCCTGAAGTAACCTATTTCTCTAAGGAGACTGGTGATAATTCAGATAACAGTTCACAACTATGGAAGTTGTATTTTGATGGTGCAAGATGTGCAAATGGTCTAGGAGTAGGCATGTACCTCTTCTCACCAAAAGAGAAAAGGATCCTAGAAGATTTTTATTTTTAATTTAGCTACACTAAAAATGAGGCAAATTATGAGGCCTTAGTGCATGGTCTCCTCTTAGCTGAAAATTTGAAGATAAAATAGTTGCACGTATTTGGCAATTTAGATTTGGTTATTATCCAGGTTAGAGGAATGACCATTAATAATGTTAAGATGAGATCATATTACTATAGGGTCTAGGATTTATTAGAAGGATTTGAAGCATTGAATGTTGAAGTGATCCCAAGATCCCAAAATATAGAAGTAGACTAAATGGCTCATATTGGATCTCAATTCAACCCAATGAGTGATCTGTTACTGAATAAAGATTTAGTTAAGTTAATCATAAGGCCTATGATTCTTGATAATAGAGATCACTAGTAGGTATTTGAGAGTGATGCTCAAATAGCCCTATTCTTGTAGCAATTTGGTGAGTTCACAAACAAGCTCTAGCCTAAGATTGAAGAGGCTTACAGAGAACAAGTGATGCAACCAAAGTCCAATAAAATTCTGAAGGGTACAATATCATGATGTAAGTTAATAATGAAAAATGTACTTTCATAATTTTTTATATGTAGACTTGTTGTGTACTGTTGTCGTATTAAGCAAACTTATGGTTGAGAAACCTACAATAAAATTATGAAGTTAGGTAGAGATTAAGTAATTTAGTTTGAAATGTGATATTGTGAAATGAAAATTGAATGTACTCAAGGAAATGAGATCTCATTGAGTGGTTTTTGATGTAGATCAAGTATGATGTTGTTTTGATCCAATGTGAAATGTCCTTGCATATGAAAGCCATGCAAGATGAAGATTACTATTGATTTACCTTAGAGATAATCCTCATATTTGATGTTTTGGAGTTGTCAAAGCAAGTGGAGGAAGATGTCCTTTTAGAGAGACCAATGCAAAGTAGTCTTCTTTTAAGTTGTTATAATGTATTTGAGATTCTTTAAGTGTAGCCAACTTGTTTGTTACATCTATTGTAATGAGTATTTTGATTTTAAAGTGTTCTAGAGTTATGGAATGTGTAGTTGAATATTGGAAAAATGGGGAATGGAGAAAGGGTTTGATAATTTTGAATTTTATATGCCTAGACCATGTAAAAAAATGAGTGCGAGTATATGGTTAGTAATCGTGTTATATGTAATAGCATTAAAGAGTATAGATATTTTAGAATATAAATACTTACCTCAAATGTTAAGTGATGCAATTTTTGTAAATGATTAAAGGTTGGTTTAATTTTTAATGGACCAATGTATGTTGATTGGTAAGTGCAAAGATTATGCTCCTTTGTATCTAGGTGAGTGATGAAGTTTTTAAACAAATTTGAAGGGAACTTCTTCCTTGGAGTTCATTCATCAATAAGAGGAGAAGATATTGCAATAAAGGTTATTAAAGAAGAAAATGTTTTAGAAGCAAGGAATAGTAAGGTTACAATAATGGTTGGTCCTTTGAAGAACAACAAAGAATTGGTCAAAGTGGAGCAATAGAGTATGGAAAAGGAGGAGAGTGAGGTAAAACTTGTGAAGAGTGAATCTACAATGTTTGTGGATGAGAGAGTAAAGGAAAAAGAAGAGAAAGTTAACAAAATTTCAGATTTTTATAATATTGGTTATGCTGATTTGTTTATTGATATTGTAGTGAGTGAGAAGAGTACAATAGTTAAATGTCCTTTAGAAGAGTATGAGGAAGGAGTGGTTAGTGTAGAAGAAAGAGAAGAAGACATAGTGCTGGAAATATATTATTTCCATGAAATTATTGATACTAATTTGTGTACAAATGAAGTGGTGTCTATAAAAGAAGGAGAATGTGAAGAAGTGTTGATAGAAAGTTTTTATTTCCATAATGACAATGGTGTTGATTTATGTGCAGATGAAGTGGGTGAAGAGGACAGGAGTTGGTTATGGAATTTTCTAATTTTTATTATATTTGTTGTGATAATTTATGTGTAGGTATGGTAGTGAGTGGATAATGGAAAAAAAGAGAGGAGAGGAAAGTGCATTTGGTGGAGGAGGTTGGATTATGGTGGACAAAAGTCCACAAGTGGAAGAGGGATTGGTAAATAGGTTTTGTAGATGATGATAGGAAGAGTTCTAGGTAGATGTTGGAAAAGGAGAAGAAAGAAAATTTGTATGGTCCCTATGATAGCATTGGAGTATGCTACAAATAGTTTACTATTTGAAATGGTGGTCAAACACTTAACTCCATTTTATGAGCCACGCTCACAAAATTCTTATCCAACGTGTCTGAAGCAGGAGCATCCAAGTCCATAGGCAATCCTGTATCATAAAAAAAATAAAAAATTCTTTTCATGTTTAGTTTTCAGCATTTTTGGTGTAGGTTTGAGATTCATGAGCATATTGTGAAGTGTTATAAGGATAAAAATTTCCATTTATCAGGACTTGTCTACCATTTCATACATCATGGACAACTAGGGTGTTTAATGTGATTTGTAAAATTATTATATTGCAAAATTTCAAGGTTCCAGGGGTTGATGGAAAATTAATTAAAATTAATTAATTTATTCAACTTGGATGTCTTGGGAAGTGTGTAAAGGACATGTGATTTTTTTCTATTCCCTCATTTGAAAATTAATATAGTATTTATTCAATTTGGGCGCCTAGAATGGAGGAAAAAGCTAGTAATATTTGGAAATCAACTAGTGACTTTTTAGTTGCTAAGTTGGGCATTTTGAAGGGTAAGTGCATGGAAATGGAATGAAAAAGGGGGTCAAAAGTGTTGAAAGGCAAAAGACAACTAAGAGGGGGGGTGAATCAATTGTATCAAAACTTTAACTTCTTTTAAACAAAATCACTTTCACAATCACTATCTTTAACTCCTTATTCTATTATGAAGATTAATCATGAATAGCATAATCAAAACATAAACACATCAACACCATACACACATGAACACCAGATTTTTACATGGAAAACCATAAAAAGGGAAAAACCATGGTGAGTGTTAGCTCACAATATAATGTAGTAACAATACTGAATATCAAAAGAGGCTCACTACCAAAAGGTCTCACTACCCAAATGAAAGGGTCACTGCCAAAGGGGTGGCTCACTGCTGGGGCTGGCTTACTACCGAGTGTTGGCTCACTACTGAGGGTTGGCTCACTACTAGGATGAACTAATATAGTAGCATCTACACCATGCTTGAGTTTAGTTCCATTGAAGCACAATATATCTCCTCTGCTTTGCTTTGCTTTTACAACTCACACTTTATCTTCACATCCTCACATACTCACACATTACTCATGAATTAATTACATACATATACCTATCATCAACCTTGGAATGTACATCAAGGTCGGAAATACATTTTACATCCATTGGAACTATCTCTAAGGTTGACATACATACATAAATCAAATTAGGACTAGACCTAAACAAACTTGTGGAGCAAATGAATGAAAGAGGAACACTTTATGGCTTAGCTCAAACCCAAATACATCTTCACATGCTTGGAAATGCTTCTACAATCCATGAATCACCTCCGCAAAAAAATGTAACTAATTAGGTCAGCCAAAACAAGTGCACACATCAAGAGCACTTAGATACATGCTTTTAGGAACTTCATTGTAACCTATGGATCAAGTACATGCCTTCAATACATTTTGGAGACTTCTATGAACAACATATAAGCACTTGGGAGCTGAAAAATCCAACCACATCAGATCTCACTTGAAGACAACAAATATCACTTGAAGACACATCACAAACTGCTTCTCAATAGACACTGTCAAACTTTACTAATCAATAACTTGCTTTCTGGAGCACCAAATCACAAATCCTTTGGAATGAAGATTGCTAAGGACTTTGTAAGCTTAATTATAGAACCACGAGACCAAAATCCAACCTACAGAGAAATGTGGAGCAAAATACTATTTCCCTGTCACTCTGCAAATATTGCCAGGCACAGTCTTCAAACTGGTGAATAGAACTTTTTCTGCACAGTGATCTGGACCACCAAATTCTAGATTCAGCATCTTCAAACACTTCTTTAAAACATATCTAAATCTCATACTTTGGTCTTCAATAGAGAGAAAATGCAGAGCAAAGTACTCAAATAGTGTTCTTAACATGACAACTCAATCAATCAAGAAACAACAATATCAAAAGATACCGTTGGCACCAATGACAACATAAACATGTTGACATCAATGACAACACTAGTTAGCACATACTTGCAACAAAAAGTGGCCACTTTTTTTTTTGAAATCAACTTAACTTGAACTTGGACGAGTAATTCGAGATGCATGCACTCAAAATTTATTGATATGAAAAGAACAAGAATTGTAGTACTCTGAATATAGTTTCTAAAATACTAAAGTTTTTAAAAAATAGTTGAGATTAAGAGGGTGAAATGTTTCACGCACACAAAAGTGTTCCTATTTTTCTCACTAAAATATAACATAGTGTCTGGTGTGTACCCCCTATTTTTTTGTTGCATTTAGTATTTTTAAAAACTGTGTGGCAAAAATATAGTTAAAAGTGAGTACTAGAAGTTGTGTATTTTTTTGTAATTTTTTATTGAATATTTTTTTGTGATTTTTGAAAGTTGATGCATCCTAAAAACTACATCATTGAGCGTACACATCACATAACATACACAAAAATTATTGAAAAATATATGTATATTTTTAATGTGTAAAGAATAAAACATAGAGAAATCCTATATTTTTTTTTTCAAATTTCGATAAGTGGATCAAAAGTTATAAAGAAAAATAAATACATATGTATCTAAAGAATATATAAACATTAGTAAAAGAAATTGACAATAAATATGTTAATGTTTTTCAAATTAAAAAAAAACTATATGATTATAAAGCTAAGAAGATGTGCAACATTTTGGTGGTAATTTTATGAAATATCATCATCTAGTGTGTAAACCTAATGACGTGGAAGTTGAAAAACTCTACTAAAGGTCAAAAACATGTCAAAATGATGGAAAATAAGGCTCCGAGCCTTTAGGTTCATTGCCCAAGCCTATTCCAAGCCAAAATGGGTGAGAAAATGTTTTCACTAGAAAATGTAACTGTGTTACAAAACACACTCTTGTTTTATAATGTGAGTGTGTTACAAAACATGCTTGCATTATAGAACATGAGCGTGTTTTAGGTGTACTCAAAAAGTCTACAAATGGGTAGAAAATCATATGCAACCCATGTTAAGGCCCCACTGCTACTACACATGATTTTTGCATGCTTTTCTATGACATTTGAGGAGAATCTTTTGTTTTGTATGAATTGAAATGATTCAAATGCATTGAAAATCAACAAATATCTAATTATTGCATGTTTTTTTATTTGTTTAACACTTTCGCTGTCAATTTTGATGTCTATTAAGATATTTTTGACAATTTTTTAATTGGTGTAAGTAATAATCATGTGCAAAGTATTTTAAGAGTGTATTTGTGATGAATATGTTATATTTTGTGATAATTTTGTTCCTTTATTTTATAATTGAAATCTTAATTAACATATATTGACAATTTTGTAAATTTAGGAACAATTGACAATTACCATGGGAAGGAATAAATGAGGAACACCCAAGTAAATTGAAGCAGAGAAACAAAAACAAAGGAAGTGCATGAAAAGACTTCGTCAAATGAGAATAGTTGGAGGAGAAGGTACATCATCAACACTAATTGACATGAATGTAAAAACAAGTCATAAAACACCTATTGAAATAATAAATGATGAGCCAAATTTGTTAGAATGCATAGGAGAACTGAGAGGGGGGTGAATCAATTGTATGTTAAAACCTTAAACCCTCAAAGAAATTTCAACCATCAACAACTAATAATGCATTAGAAGAATGTAAACATATGAAGCATCAATGCAAACATATCCAAACACATAAGAACACTAGATTTATGTGGAAAACCCAATAAGGAAAAAACCATGGTGAGGATTAGCTCACAATATATATGAATAACAACACCGAAACTTAACAGGCTCATTGCCCAAAAGAGAGAAGAAAGAAGACTGTTACAAAGAGATTCACTATCTCAAAGAAATAGGAGAGATCTACCGCTGCCACTCCTTGCCATCCACGACCTTTGGCTCATTGCCTCTAGCAACTTCTGGCACACTAAAATGTGGACACCTTCTGTTCACTACATTATGGAGTCATAAGCATTTAAATTCACACACAGCTTCATGACCCTTGATTCACATTCACATATTGTTCTTTGCCTTGCTCCATTCAACTTCATCTTGCATTTATACCATCTATAACCAAGACCTTACTTAATTAGGTCAGCCCTAATGAAGTGTGTGCATTACACACATGCAACATTACTTAGGTCAACACTAAACACTTCCGAGGTGGAAAGAAATGAAAGTGGACCATGTCAAGGGATAACTAGGACTCCAGTTTGTATCACCAAGTTGTTTATCACATCCACAATGCACAAGGTACCTCCGCAAATGGTGCTAGTAAGCCAAGTTGGCCAAACCTAAGCTAATGGCCATATTCATGCTTCTCCAAGTCTAAGAACATCATGTGGACCAGAGAGAGACAATCCAAAGCATTCACACACCTTCCCAAAATACTCATCATCATCATCATCATCATAAACTTCTACAACACTACCACAACTATCTGAATCAAAGAATGTCTTCATTATGCTCATTAGAACACACTGTTACTGATCACCAATGTAAGAACTAAACTTGCGGAGCATCTCAACACTAGAAACTTCAAAGGAAGGTGGATACAAATAATATAAACACTCTCCCAGATCTGCAAAATAGAAAAGCTCAATACAGAGAAATGCAGAGCATTCTCATTTCTCCCAGACACCCTCTTTCATAGTCAAATATTCTGTCAAACACATCTTCTACTTCTGCACGATCTAGAACTTGAAACTCTTGATATAATACCTCTAAACACCTCTAATCAATAATTTCAAACTATACAAGCATATCTTCAATTTGGAATAAATGTGGAGCATAACACTGAGGGTGCCTCTATCACACTACACAACTTTTTATCAAATTTTCTCAAAAGCACTTAGAAACCAAGTGAACCATCTACTAGGAGTTGACCAATGACATCACCAGCAAGTTTCCAACAATATCCCCCTTTGTCATTGATGGCAACACCAGCTCTTTGAAAAATTATTAAGACCTAAAGCAATCAATCATCATCTCTGCAACCAGTAATACTCCGCCTGACAGAAAAACTTTTACTCTTCACACACCTCTCTGCACAATGGTTTTTTAATCACTTCGACTATCTTTCCCCCTTTGACATCAATGGCAAAGGGCAACATTTGCAACACCATCAAGAATTTTGTTCTCACTTCGCTACTTTCACTTTTCTACACTCTCCCCTTTAGGTTCATAAGATATGCTCCATTTGACTACACCATCCAATACTACCTACTCCTCCTAAGAGGTAGCCTTCAACATCAGTCCAGAAGCAAAAATATACCTTGAAAGTCCTCTCAGACAAATGCACACACTTATGCATCTAGTTAAAAGGAGGGACAATAACCCCTAACTTCTTCCAGAGATACTCAAAAGTATCTTTAGGAAGGGCCTTTGTAAAGATGTCTACAACTTGGTCCTTGGTAGGCACATATTCCAATTTCACCTCATTCTCTGCAACCTTCTCTCTTAGAAAGTGATACCAGATTGAAATATGATTTGTCCTTGAATGCATTATCAGATTCTTTGAAATGTTAATAGCACTTATATTATCACATAAGATGGGAATAGCTTCATCATATGACACTTTGATATCTTTCAATGTTTGCTTCATCCACAACACCTGTGTGCAACAAGATGCTACTACAATGTACTCTACCTCTTCACTAGATAAAGACAGAGTCTTGCTTCTTACTTGACCATGACACAAGTCTGTTTCCTAGAAAGAAAGCACCATCACTTTTACTCCTTCTGTCATCTATACATCCTGCTCAATCTGCATCTATATATGCATTCAAAGAGAAATTAATATCCTTGGGATACCATAGGCTGAACTCTAGAGTGCCTTTTAGGTATTTGAATATCCTCTTTATTGCTATGACATGTGACTCTCTAGGATCATCTTGGAATCTAGCCATAAGATAGACTGCATGCATGATATTTCAGTCTAGTAGTAGTCAGGTATAATAGTCCACCAATCATTGATCTATAATTGCTCTGATCAACCTTAGGAGATTCATCATCTTTGCTTAACTTACAACTAGTAGTCATGGGAGTACATACCGGTTTGGACTCTTCCATTCCAAACTTCTTCAACATTTCCCTCATATACTTTGACTGTGAAATGAAAATTCCCTTTTCTGATTGACTGATTTGTAACCCAAGGAAGAAGTTCATTTCCCCACACATTGACATTTCAAATTCTTTCTACATTTCTTCTAAAAATAACTTGCACATACTTTCATTTCCTCAAAAGATTATTTCATCTTCCACAATCAAGATTTGATCTTCTTCAACTTTGAAGTACATATTGTTATCTATGGTTCCCTTTTTGAATGCTTGTTGCAGTAGGTACCTATCGAGCCTTGCATACCAAGCTCTAGGAGCATGTTTGAGTCCATACAATGCTTTCTTCAATCTATAGACCATATTTGGATCATCTGATAACTAGAAGCCTTCTGGTTTCTCAATATATACTTCCTCTTCTAACTCTCCATTCAGGAATGTAGGTTTCACATCAATTTGATATACTTTGAAGTCCTTATGAGCTGCAAAGGCTAAGAACAATCTGATGGCCTCCAATCTTGCCATTGGAGCAAATGTTTCCTCATAATCTATTCCTTCCACTTGTGAGTAGCCTTTGCACACTAGCCTGGCCTTATTTCTAACTACTTCCCCATTCTCATTCAATTTGTTCCAGAAGACCCATGTAGTTCCTATCACATTCTTGTATGTTGGTCTTGGGACAATTTCCCAAGTTTGATTCTTCTCAATATGCATCAATTCTTCTTCCATAACCTTGATCCAATACTCATTTCTGCATGCTTCAGTCACAGTTTTGGGTTCTATTTGAGACAGTAAGCACAAGTTTACATATTCATCTACCATAGTAATACTTCTCCTTGTTAAAACACCTTTGTTCTTATATCCAATGATCTAATTTTTAGAATGATTCTTCTGCACATACTTGGGAGTCTTGGGAATCTTCTCCGGAGCATCTTCTTTATCATCTTGATTCTCTTTTTCCTTTTCTTCCTCACTTTCTACTTCTCTGCAATGGTTCTCATCTGATTCATATCCTTCTAATAGCAATAAACGTTGGTATGGTTCTTCATCCACTTTGACATTTGTATTTTCCACTAATCTCTTTAGTCTCTTATTGTAGCACCTGTATACCTTACTCTTTGTAGAGTATCCAAGGAAGATTCCTTCATCTGATCATGTATCAAACTTTCCCAAGTTCTCTTCATCTCTCCTAATGTAGCATTTACTTCCAAACACTCTAAAGTATTTTATAGTAGGAGTTCTTCCATACCATAGTTCATATGGAGTCTTTGAACTGTTGGCTTTTGCTTGCACTCTATTTTGTATGTAGAATACAGTGTGGATGGATTCTCCATAATAGATATCTAGTAGATTTTCTTCTTTCATCATTGTCCTTGCTACTTCCTGAATAGTCCTATTCTTCCTTTCCACAACTCCATTCTACTGAGGAGTCCTAGGTGATGAGAAGTGCCTTTTTATTCCATGATCTTCACAAAAGAAATTAAACTCATTGGAGGTGAACTCTCCACCTTTGTCAGACCTCAAACACTTGACCTTCAAATTAGTTTCATTTTCAACCACAGCCTTAAAAGATTTTAACTTATCTAGAGCTTCTAATTTTTTTTTGAGAAAATCTACCCAAGTCATTCTAGAGAAATCATCAATCAACAACATGAAATACTTGTCACCTTGAAATCTTCCTACTCTTGTAGGTCTACATAGATATGTATGCACCAACTCCAGAGGTCCGGTGTTAGAATACTCTTTGATCTTGAAATTCTTCCTTGTTTTCTTCCCAATCTGACATTCCTTATAGATTGCATTGGTATGCTTTGTAATCTTTGGCAGATCCCTCACAGCTTGAGTAGAGATAATCTTCACTAGGCTATCAAAATTGATGTGACACATTCTTCTATGCCATAGAAAAATTTCATTAATTTTTCATAAGGCACACACCATCAGCACCTTTAAGCTGATAAATATTTCCCTTTGTCCTTGTTCCTATAGCAATCAGAGTTTCAGAGCCTTCTTTTCTAATTTCACAGCCACCATCCTGAAACATAAGATTATATCCTCTATTACACATTTGTCCTACACTTAGAAGATTGTGTTGGAGACTCTTGACATAAAGGACATCAGTTGTATTGTGCTTGCCATCAAAACTGACTAAACCTCTTCCACAGATCTTAGTAGATGCATCATCTCCAAACTTAACAAAACCTCCATCAAACTTTTTAGGATTCACAAACTTATTCTTATCACCTGTCATATGATTTGAATATCTAGTATCAATTAACCAAAGATCTTCCTCCTCTCTTACATGGAAAATAGAACCAATGCTCCTTCAATGTGGTGTCCTATTTCTAGAGCAATATCCTTCACACATCTTCTAGGATTAGTAGAATTAGTACCAACATTCAAAGTCATGAACAAGCATTCATTATCATCATCATCTAAATAGTCAGACTCATCATCAGATATGCTGTCATCTTCTTTAAAAGAATAAATTTTCTTGAATGATTTGCCTTTGTTCTCTTTGTATTTGCCATTAGAAATTTTGATTGGACATTTTGAAGCATAATGACCTATCTTTCCATAGCTGAAACATTTGAAAGGTAACTTACCTTAGTATTTTCTAGAGCCCTTTTTCAATCTGCTTACAAAGTTTTCTTCCACTTCATCAAAGTCATCTTGATCTGATTCAACCTTCTTTTCTATCTTGCTAGCCTTAAAAGTAGTTAGAGTATCAAACATTTTATCCCTAGAATACTTATCCAGATATTTAGTTTCTTCAATAGCAGAAACTTTAGCACTATAATATTTTGGAAGAGTTCTTAGTACCTTCTTTACAACTTCACTTTCCTCTAGTTTTCCACTAAGACCATTGGTGGAGTTGACAAGTTCATCCACTCTCTACATGTAGCTTGCAATATTTTCATCTTCTCACATCTTCAAAGTTTCAAACTTGGTCTTCAAAATATGTATCTTTGCTTTCTTGACCATTTCATCTTCTTCATAGGTACTTTCCAGCTTCTTCCAAATCTCATGTGTAGTTTTGTAGCTCATTACCTTTACTAATTCAAAATCAAAAATGTTGTTCAAAAGAGCACTCCTTGCCTCGCCATTGTTCTCATATTCTTTAATCTCATCTTCATGTTTTGGACCTTTAGTAGGTATAGTATACTTTTTCTCAACTAGCTTCCATACACCATATCCCAATGAGATGAGAAAGCTTTCCATCCTAGTCTTCCAAAAAGCATAATTTGTTCCATCAAACACTGGAACCTCAATACCTTTCCTATGCGCCATCTGGATCTACCCCAAGTGGTTAAGCTTCTTTAGGAAACTCAACTCTGATACCAATTGTTAGAATGCATAGGACAACTAAGAGGGGGTGGAGAGTGAATCAGTTGTATGGTAAAACTTTAAACCCTCATAGCAATTTCAACCACCAACCACTAATAATGCATTAGCAGAATGTAAACATATGAAGCATCAATGCAAACACATACAAACACATAAGAA
Source organism: Cunninghamia lanceolata (assembly GCA_027924645.1). Lineage (NCBI taxonomy): Eukaryota > Viridiplantae > Streptophyta > Pinopsida > Cupressales > Cupressaceae > Cunninghamia > Cunninghamia lanceolata. Next base: position 3,749,999 of record BSBN01000263.1, on the reverse strand, counting down.
CACCAGATTTACATGGACACTGATGCAGTAGCATCCCTAGTTTAATAGAAATCTTGCATCAACCAAAAATATTTGTATTTCAGTTTGTTTGCAGTTCAGTTTGTTTCCTTTCATTTTTTAGTTCAGTTCAGGTAGTTTAGTCAGTAGTATTTTCTATATTTTGGTCTGCATTCTACCACAGTTGCATTTAAGACCTTGCGGAGATGGACTTAGTTTCTAGAGACATTCATACACAACCTATCCAAATCTTAGAGCATTTGGATCAAGTACCAAAATGTTATAACTATCAGAAGATCATATGTTTTCTTAGAGCAGAGCATCTTGATAGTCTCAGACAATCAGCTAGAGGAGAAGACCTATGGATCATTTCACAACCTTTGAAGCTTAATGACACATCATTCCATGTTGTTTGGTTCATGGTTGAATTTACCTAAGATCTGTACATCATTCCATTCAATTATAGAGGAGTTCTACTCATTTAGGGTTGACCTATACGTGTACACATGTTACAACTCTTCATCAAAGTTTGTGATCTTCCTTGGCCAACGTGGAGAAATCTTATGTTTCAGATATGATATTTAATGATGTAATAGATGCCTAGGAGAGAAGTGATTCTCATAGTGATAGTTTTGATAGTTTGGATTCTTTGCAAAAGAGCTTCAAAGCTATATCTTGTGCATATTTTGATATTCTGTAGTCAGGCCTTTGAGCCCTAATTGTAAGTCTGCATGTTGCCAACTGGTGTAGTCATGGTAGGAGGGTTCACATAATGAAATGTCTAGACCATGCAGCAAGAGTAAACACACTAGAAACAACTCAAGGAAATGGAACAAATGGAGATTTAGTCATTCTATATATCATAGAATTCAAATACAATCTGGCTGGCAACATGTGGGCTTACAACTGGGCCCAAAGCCCTGATTACATACATGCGCAAGATAGAGCTTTGAAGCTCCTTCACATAAAATCTAAACTAAGGATTATGAGTCAAATTACTAACTTCTTTCCTAAGGATCTATTACATCTTATATATCATTTCCAGACCAATAGATTCCTTCACGTTGGGTAAGGAAGGTCACAAACTCCAATGAAGAGTTGTAACGTGCTCATAGATAGGTCGGACCTAAATGCATAGAACACGCCCACAGATGAATGGAATAATGTGCGGACCTCTAGGGAAGGTCGGCCACAAACCAAGGATCATTGAATGATGTGTCATTAGGATTTGCAGTCAAGGAATGATCTGCAAGCCTTCTCTTTTAGTTGATTTATCTGAGACTGTCAGGATGCTCTGCTCTGAGAGAACAGTTGATCTTCTGATAGCGATAACTTTCTGATAACTGATCCAAATGCTTTGAATTCTTGATATGATGTAGATGAATGAATATAGATGCTAAGTCTAGATCTACAAGATGTGAAGTGCTAAAACCAGACCACAAGCTAAAACTATTTTTGATCAAACTACCTGAATTGAACTAGAAAATGAAAGAACTGAAATGTAAACAAACTGTAATGCAAATGTTTTTGGTTGATACAAGATTGCTCTTGAACCAAGGATTCTCTTGCATCAGACATCTGGGGTTATTGGCAAAAAAGTGAGTCCCTCACTTTGTTGGGGCTAGGGGAGAACCAAGATGGTCCACCTCAGCCTAAGAAATCCAAGATGAATCTTCGTCCAGTCTGCCTTTCCACTTGACAAGATATTATTTGTATTGTCTTCCTCTAGTGTTGCGTCCAACTTTGTTGTCCAAAATATCTTCTATTTTCTCTGGTGCTTTGTGTGGTAACTACTTCTTCAAGTCTTCTTCCATGTTGTCACTGAACTTTGCTTCATGATACTGATATAGATCTACAATGTTGAAAATAGGTGATATGCCTAATGTCTCCGGTAGCTCTACTTCATATGCATTTCCTGAATCAAATTTTCTGAGCATCTTACAAGGTTCAAACTTTTTCATCTTCAACTTGTTATATGTCCCAACTGGAAATATCTCTTTTCTCAAGTACACCATCAATTCATCTCCCACTTCAAATTCCTTATCTCTTCACTTCTCATCTGCCTTTTCCTTATACTTATTGTTCATATCCTCCAAATACTTCTTCACTTGATTATGCACTGTCGTCATATGATCTGCAAATTCCTCTTCTTTTGCACTTCTCTTTTCTTCTTGATGAAGAGGGTAAATCATAAAACACACAACAACTAAAATGGTACACAAAAAATATAATATTTATTTATTGATTTGGACAACTCATTACATTACATAAGCTCAATTACAATCAGAGGAATCAATCCTCCACAGGCTGCAACACACTATAGCTACACATCACCCAGCTTTGGAATCTTCTGCCTTCTGTAACCCCAAATCAGCTAGGGTTTTTGTTTTCCCACCTATTCTTGACTCTATACTTTCCCCCTTAACTCTACTACTGCCCAAGGTTCCCAAAATAGTCATAAATAGCACTGTTTGGTAGCCTCCAGCTAAATTTCAAAATTTGCAACTCCCTCCAAAAGTAGGTCAACTTCTGGGAAGCATAACTTTTGATCCGGGTGTCCGATTGACGAACCGTTTTAAGCGCTAGAAAGCTCGCAATGTGAACTATCATGATAGAAATTCACAAATAGATTTATGTCAACTTTTTGGGATGTTATGGGATGTTTTAGTGCCTCATATCTCCTTTCAAAAAAATTTAGGGGCTTTTTCAGAAAACATAAACTTTAATATCTTTCGGCTCACAAATGATCTTTTCCTAATTCCTTTTCCAAAGGTCTTATATTTTAGTTATGAAGCTTTCTCTAAGTTTTCACTTCAATCCGTACCCAAATGCAAACTTTCCTAAAATGGCAGTCAAACTTTCCAAAATAGGCAGGTTGCTATTTTTAGCAGTTTGGAAAAACTAAAAGTCCTACATCATTAGTCAAGAGATTATGGAACCAAAAACACTAATTATGGATTGAAATGAGAACAACCTCAATGATTTTGAATCAACTTGTTTTTGGGTGATTCAAGATTACCCTTACACTAGTGGATGCTCCTGCATCAAACACCCAGGGTAATTTGAGAAGTGACCCTGTCACGTCTCAGGTGTTTGTTTGAGGAAAACCCAAATGGTCAACCTCTACCTTAGACAACCAAGAAGAATCTTTAATGGGCCTTGCTTTCCATTTCACCAGATATTCTTCATATTGCATGTTCTAAGTACTTCTTCCCACACGGCTATCCAAGATCTCTTCTATCTCCTTTATTGAAGTAGATGCCAGAATACTCCATTGTTCTTTTGTTGGTCCATCATCAATTCCACCTTCATGATATTTTAATAAATCAGCAATGTTGAAAATAGGGGAAATATTGATCCCACTCGGCAGCTCTACCTCATATGCATTTCCTGAATCATGCTTCTTCAGGATTCTACATGGTCCAAATTTATTTATTTTCAACTTATTGTATGTTCTAATTGGGAACCTTTCTTTTCTCAAGTAAACCATGACTTCATCTCCTACCTGGAACTCCTTATATCTCCTCTTCTGATCTGTCTTAGCCTTGTACTGAATATTCATCTTATTATGTGCTTTCTCACCTCTTCATGCAAATTCTTCAGATGTTCTGCAAAGTCTTCAGCTTCAACACTTGTCTTTTCTCCTTTGTCCAGCTTCCTTAACTCAAGCATTTCTTGGTCTATTGCCATATACAATCTGGAATGGTGATTTACCAGTACTCCTATTGATAGAATTGTTGTAAGAAAATTCTTCCTGTGGTAAAATCAAATCCCATCCCTTGGGCTTATCTCCTACTAAGCATCGTAGCAGGTTACCCAAACTCCTATTCACAACTTCTATCTGTCCATCAGTCTATGGATGGTGTGCAAAACTAAACTTCAAATCTCTCTTCAACTTCATCCACAATGTCCTCCATAAATAACCAACAAATTTGGTATCTCGATTTAAAACTATGCTCTTTGGTAGACCGTGTAATCTCACCACCTCCCTAAAAAATAATTCAGCAATATGAACAACATCATTAGTCTTCTTACTAGGAATGAAATGTGCCATCTTCAAGAATCTGTCCACCACCACAAAAATGGAATCATGCCCTTTTTGTGTCCTTGGTAAACCAAGAACAAAATCCATACTAATATCATCCCATGGCTTCTCCAGTACAGGTAATGGCTGATATAGCCCTATATTCTGACTTGTTCCTTTTGCCATCTGACACACTCTACAAATGTGTACAAATTTACTCACATATTGCTGCAACTATGGCCAATAATAATTCTCACCAATAATAGAAATGATCTTATCTCGACCAAAATGTCCAGCCAATCCCCCACTATGCTTCTCCTTAATTAGGTTCTCTCTCATGAAACTCCTCAAAATGCACAACTGGCTTCCTCTAAACAACATGCCATCTTGGATTATGAAATCCAACCATTTTGTCCTATCCAAAGTAACAGGTTCCAGACAAGCTTTCCAAGCCTCTACAAAATCTAGATCTTCAGGATATAAAATTTTGAGCTCATCAAACCCAACAACCTCTATCTTCATTTCTGTCAACAAATTTTGCCTTCCGCTCAAGGCATCTGCAACTTTGTTGGCCTTCCCACTCCTGTGCTTTAAAACAAAAGTATAACTCTACAAAAACTCAACCCATTTTAAGTGCCTCTGGTTCAACTTTCCTTGACTATTAAGATACTGCAAATCCTGATGATCAGTATATAAAATAAACTTCTTTGGCAACAAATAATGTCTCCATTTCTTCAAAGCCTAAACTATTGCATAAAATTCCTAATCATAAACAAAATACTTTTTCTTGGCATCATTAAGCTTTTCACTAAAATAGGCAATTGGCTTACCTTATTGACTCAAAATAGCTCATATAACACTGCCACTAGCATCACAATCTACCTAAAATACCTTATTGAAATCTGGAAGTGCCAAAATAGGTTGCTCTATGACTTTCTGCTTCAATGTATCAAAGCTTTTGTCTGCTCCTTTAGTCCATCTAAATTCTTTTCTATCCCCTCTCATTGTCTCAGTTAGGGGTGCACAAATGTTACTAAAATTCCTGATAAACTTTTTGTAAAAACTTGCCAAACCATGAAAAGATCTTACCTCTATGGCACTCCTTGGCATAAGCCATTCAATGATAGCCCTTACCTTCTCTGGGTCCATCTTAAGACCTTTTGCTGAGACAATAAATCCCAGTTATACCAACTCCTTTGCAAAACTATATTTCTTCAAATTAATCAATAACTTCTCCTCCCTTAGCTTCTATAGAACTCTTCTAATATGCATCAGATGCTCATCCCAAGTCTTACTAAAAATCAAAATATCATCCAAATAAACAATAACAAAACTTTCCAAAAATTCTTTCAGTACCTCGTTCATGAGCCACATGAATGTGCTCAATGCATTGGTTAGCCCAAATGGCATGACTAACCAATCATACAAACCTTCCTTGGTCTTGAAGGCCATCTTCCATTCATCTCCTTCTCTGATTCAGATCCAGTGATACCCACTCTTTAGATCAATCTTCATGAAGTGCTTGGCTCCACTCAAACAATCCATTATGTCATCCATTCTGGGTAATAGAAATCTGTATTTGATTGTGATCTTGTTGATGGCTCAAGAATCTGTACACATTCTCCACTTTCCATCTTTCTTTGGTGCTAGTACTGTAGGTATGACACATGGACTTAGGCTCTCCCTTATTAGTCCCTTCCTTAACAACTCATAGACTTGTCTATTCAACTCTTTATTCTCTGCTGGAAGTATTTTGTGGGCTGCCTTATTTGGCAAACTGGCTCCTAGTATCAAATCCATTTGATGACTTATCTTCCTCAGTGGTGGTAAACTTTTTGGTACATTATCAGAGATAATGTCCTAAAATTCTTCCAACATATCTGAAACTTCTGCTGGTACATCTTTACATTTCTCTTGACTAATCTTAGGAATCAATGCAAAGCAACGACGCTCATGCTTCATACCCTCCAAAAATTTTCTACCATCTATCAAGCAAATTTTGGTAGTACTACATACCTTTTCTTCCACCTCCTTCAAGGGCTTCAATTTATGACAGACTCCATCCTTTGTTAGGGAGTATGTGTTTGTACAGCCATCATGGATAGTGCTCATATCATACTACCATGGCCTCCCCAATAACATATGACATGCATCCATCGGTATGATGTCACACAACACCTCATCATGGTAATCACCAATCTTGAACTTCACTAAACACTGCTCATTGACCAAATCTCTATGGTCCTTCTACAACCATGCAATCTGATATGGATGCAGATGCTTTCTTCTTGTCAACTTCAACTTGTCAACCATCTCCTTTGAAATAAGATTATCAGTGCTTCCACTATCAATAATAATATCACAACACTTACCTTCACATTTACACCTTGTGCAGAATAAACTCTTCTTCTAATTAGGTTCTTTCTCCTCATTCAATAAAGTTCTTCTAACAACTAGGGTTTCTCCCCTTTCATAATCTTCTGAATGCTCAGACTGTGCATCTTCATCTACATGTGTAACTCGTGCATTACCTTCAGGTCTTCTATTTGTCCTTCCTTGATGTTGCAAACACTCGTATGCTTGATACCCTTCTTCTCCACATTGGAAATAGGTTCCTCTAAAACCTCCTCTCCCAGGTCCTTGCCCAGGTCTGCCTCTTCCTCTTCCTCTTTACTCACCATTGTTCTAGTCATGAGGGTGGTAGGTATTATCTCCTCTTTGATTTCAACTGATGCTAGCTTCTTCACTTTTCTTTGAATCTTCATTTTGGACCCCATAAGGTCTTCCACCAGTCCTTCTACCTTGACCTCTTCCCCTTTCCTTGTTGTCAAATCTTTTATTCAGCTTCTCTTCCACCTTCAGGGAAAATTGGTACGCATCTTCTATGATTGTCATTCTAACCACCTTCATCTCCTCTTGAATACTTGCCCTCAACCCATTAATGTAATGGGATACCTTCTCTTTCTTAGCCTTTGCATCACCTACCCTAATATTAATATTATAAAAGTCTTCTATATACTCCTTAATAGACTTGTTACCTTGCTTCAGTTCTTGCAGCTTTTTCAACAGCTCCATCTCATAGTCCATAGGAATGAATTGCTTCTTTAGTTTCTCCACAATCTGATCCCATCTAGTGATCTTTCCTTTTCCTCTTTTGTTCCTCTCTAACTCGACCTCTTTCCACCAAATATTTACATGGCCCTTCAACTTTGTTTTTGCAAACTTGACCTGAAATGGGTCCTCCACGTCTTCATACTTGAAATACTCCTCCATGTCATTGATCCAATCAATAAGTTGTTTCGGATTCAAATCTCTAGAATATGTAGAAACTTTGATCCTGGGCCTCTTTCCAATCTTAGAAATTGCCCTCAATAACCTAACTCTGCAGGATCTCCTGCAGCTTCTTGCTCTTCCTCAGATAGCTCTTCTTTAGCCTCATCCTTGCTTTCTTCTCTTGTTCTCAGCTTAAACCCTCTTTGCAACTCCTCTTGTAATGCATCAATTTTCCTTTGTAAGACTCTAAAACCCTCTTCCATCAAAGCATTCCTCCCAATATGATTTCTTCATGGAGGCATCATGATCTCTAGAACAAACCCACAACCTCAGGTCCTGGTGCAAACTGCCTCACAGTCGGCGATCTATCTACAGACTCAAGAACCCTTTCTCTGATACCACTTGATGAAGGGGGTAAATCATAAAACACACAACACCAGAAATGGCACATAGAAAATAGAATATTTCTTTATTAATTTGGGCAACTCATTACATTACAGAAGCTCAATTACAATTAGAGGAATCAATCCTCCATAGGCTGCAACACACTACAACTACACATCACCATGCTCTAGAATCTTCTGCCTTTTGTAACCCCAAATCACCTAAAGTTTCTATTTTCCCACCTATTCTTGACTCTACACTTTCCCCCTTAACTCTACTACTGCCCAGGGTTCCCAAAATAGTCATAAATAGCAATTTTTGGTGGCCTCCAGCTAAATTTCAAAATTTGCAACTCCCTCCAAATGTAGGTCAACTTCCTAGAAGCATAACTTTTGATCTGGGTGTCCGATTGATGAACCGTTTTAAGAAACAAAAAGCTCGTGATGTGAACTATCACAGAAGAAATCTGTAAATAGATTTCTATCAACTTTTTGGGATGTTATGGGATGTTTTATTGCCTCATATCTCGTTTCAAAAAAATTTAGGGGCTTTTTAGAAAATGGAAACTTTAATATCTTTCAGCTCACAAATGATCTTTGCTTGATTCCTTCGCCAAAGGTCTTATATTTTAGTTATGAAGATTTCTATAAGTTTTCACTTCAATCCATGCCCAAATGCAAACTTTCCTAAAATGGTAGTCAAACTTTCCAAAACAGGTAGGTTGCTATTTTTAGCAGTTTGGAAAAATTGAAAGTCCTACATCATTATTCAAGAGATTATGGAACCAAAAACACTCATTATGGAATGAAATGATAACAACCACAATGATTTTGAATCAACTTCATTTTGGGTGATGCAAGATTACCCTTACACCACTGGATTCTCCTGCATCACTTCTGTACTGATGTCTTTCAATTCTACAACTCCTCTAGGATTCACTCTAATAGCAATCTCAAAAGGTGTTCTTTCGGTACTCCTATTTACTGAATTGTTGTATGTAAACTCTGCTTGTGAAAGAATCAAGTCCCAACTTCTAGTTTTCTCTCCAACTAAACATCTCAACAAATTTCCCAAACTCATATTCACTACCTCAGTCTGTCCATCTGTCTATGGATGAAAAGTTGAACTAAACTTCAAATCTGTCTTCATCTTCTTCCAAAGTGTTTTCCAAAAGCATCCAACAAACTTTGTATCTCTGTCTAAAAATATACTCTTAGGTAATCCATGCAATTTCACAATCTCGAAAAATAGGTCAGCTACATGTACTGCATCAGTTGTCTTCTTACAAGGTATGAAATGAGCCATCTTTGAAAATCTGTCAACCACTACAAATATTGAATCATGTCTTCTCTATGTCTTAGGTAATCCCATTACAAAATCCATGCTTATGTCTTCCCAAGGTCTCTCCGGTACTGTCAAAGGTTTATATAATCTAGTGTTCTAACTACTCCCTTTTGCAACTTGACAAACTCTACAACTCTACACAAATATCTGAACATCCTGATGCAGAGGCATCCACAGTAAAACCTTGACATACAGCATGTATGCCTACAACCCGTCATCATCATCATCATATTTCCCTTAACACTGCCAGCATCATCATATTTTCTCTGCCGACCGATATCCTCCTGCAGACAAACCTTCGACCTTTCGCCTGTCAGCAGCATCATCATATTCGGCTATCGGCAGCATCATCATATTCGGCAAGCACAAACATCCTCCTGATGTTCACTGTTCATCTTACCGCCAAATGCTTTCTTCATCATCATGATGTTCAACATCATGTTCATCAGCAGGATATAAAATATCTGGTTCCTCCCATATATCCTGATGACGACAACCTCATGCACCTTTCCTCCAGTGCTTACATCAACCTGATATCCTAACGACGATTATCCTGATGACGATGACATCACATGCAGCTCCTTCAATATCCTATTGCCCTGATATCCTGATGACGATTATCCTGATGACGATGACGTCACATGCAGTTCCTTCAATATCCTGCTGTCGGCCAAACTTAACATTATCGACCCGCGATGGTTTTATCAACCCGATCGACTAACTTATGCCGATACGCTCCTCCTCGGCAACACCTAATGATGATCACCCCGATGCACATTCACTTTACGCAATCAACTGCATCATGCTCATCTCCACTTACTCGGATGACACCCGAAGTAACTGCAGGATATACACAGAAATATCCTGATGATGCCGTTGCGATGGATTTTCCAACCTTAGCGAATTTCGATCCGCCGAACCTCCTGGGATGACCCGATCCACTTCCTGGATAACTTTCCAGACTCTAACTACCAGCACGACCTAGCACATGCTCATGCTAGGGTTCTCAACACCTCTTGATTGTGATCCTGCAAACATACATGTGAACAAAATGAAAATGCAAACTAAATCCTAAACTACTGTACATAGCCATTCCACCGATTCAACGAATCAACCGGTGGAATGGATCAGCGAATCCATGTAACCACCAAAACAGCAACTTGATTACACAATGGAATCCAAACAGAAAATGAACACAAATAGGATCTCTTTATTTGATTTCAAAAGATGCAATACAGTACTCTGTCTCACTCTGTCTCTCCTCTTCAATGCAATACTATGTCTAAAACCAACCGATCCTAATGCATAAATAGGATCTCCTGCGAGTACTACCACTCGATTCCCAGCGGCTGGGAGCTTCCAAGTGGCTGGGAGGATCCAACCGGACATATAGCATAACAGTTGTCCTAACAATCTAGCTAAAAATAGTAAAGTATGGTCAACATGACCTTATTACATGCATTGGTCTTTTAAGACCTTCTTGGAAACATTAACAAGACCTAAAACAAACTAACTGCCTCATGGAGGCCAGCTGTCAGGTAGGTGCTCCTGCACCATACTCCCCAATAGAAAAGAACTCATGTCCCATGAGTTAGGTTGTGGAAGTCCTCCACCTTTACACTTTGCCTTTGCAGTGTCTTGACCTGTTCCAGCTTTGTCCTTTGCTGGCTCTCGGCTGCTCCAAGACTTCTGAACTGTAACTTGTTTTCTTGCAAGTAAATCCTCATGCCTGTCAATGTAGGCCCTTCTCTCACATACCTTGTGTTTGTCAGGTTGTCTGACCAGAACCTCTGTCTGAATTGCCTCTTGAACTTCTGTAATGTTCAACTCTGTCTTTCTTTCAACCTTTATAGGACAAACAATAGTCCCAACTATGACAACATCCTTGTCATTCCTCTCAACTGGTTGCTATTTGCAAACCTGTTTCTGAACCTGCTGCTGACCTCTGTCAGTCAAAACTGAAACTGTCTTCAAACTGTTGTCCTTAACAACTTCTTTCCCTGCAATGTCCTCAACTGCATTTATGCCTGCTGCTATAGGCTTCTGCATAAATTCCTTCTTTCCCACTAAAATGATTTTGGCTGCCCCATGTGCTGCAGCATCTTCCTGCAATGGCATCAACATAATAGTTTTCCCATCTTTCTTGATGGTGTAGGTATTAGCATACCCATCATACAGTACCCTCCTATCAAATTGCCATGGCCTACCCAACAGTAGGTGACAACATTCCATGGGCAAAATGTCACACAAAACTCTATCATGATATGCTCCAATCTAAAAATCAACATATGCCTGTTCATAGACAAAAAGTGATTGACTATCACTCACCCAAGATGCCTTGTAAGGGTGATGGTGTGGAATCCTTCCCAAATTTAGTTTATCCACCATTTCCTGAGATACCATGTTGTCTGTTGAACCAGTATCAATGACAACCTTACATACTTTACCTTTGCTCTTGCATGTGGTCTTGAAAAGAGCTCTTCTTTGCATCATATCCTTTGATGTCTGCAAACTAGTTCTCCTTAGCATCAATGCTTCTCCCTCCTCAAGATACCCATAACCGTCAGGAACTCTATCTTGTTGATAAGTGTTTGAACTTTGCACACTTTGCTCTACTTTCTCTTCTTGCACAAGTTGTACTTTCTTGTCATTCGTTCTATCATCTCTGGATGATGAACCTTTGCTTTCTGGACATTTGAAAAATGGATGACCAAACTCACCACAGGTGTAACACTTTCCTGAAAATGTAGTAGAACCTCTACCACTTCCAAATCTGCCTCTATTACCTTTCCATCCACCTCTGAAATCAGACTGTCCCTGTCCTTTACCAGTGTCTTCTTGACCCTCATTGGTTTGCCTTGTTGTAGGGGCTAATCCTCTTCCCCTCATATTGCTGCCTCTTCCTCTCATGGACTTATCTTGTCTCCTATTCATCTTTTCTTCAATCCTGATTGCCATTTGGTAACAATCCTCCACACTCTTAGGGTTAGCTAAAACTAACTCATCCTGTATGTTCAATCTCAAACCAGCCAAGTACCTAGCCACCTTTTCTACCTCATTCTCATGATGACCAAATCTCATACTCAACTTATAAAACTCCTCAGTATATGCCTTTACATCCATTTCCTTCTGCCTTAAAAATTGCAGCTTCTTAAACATCTGAATCTCATAATGCTTGGTCAAGAATTTACCTTTGATCCTTGCTACCATTTTATCCCATGAAGTGATCTTTGACTTCCCTTGTTTCCTTCTCTCGGATTGTACATAATCCCACCATACCAAAGCATGACCTCCTAACTTGGTCTTTGCAATCTTTACCTTCTGATCCTCAGCAACATCTTCACATTCAAAGTGATTATCAAGTGCAGCAATCCAATCCAGTAACTCATCTTCATTCAAACTTCCATTATACTTGGAAACATCAACCTTTACCTTAGGTTTATCACTCTGCACTGTCTTTAACAGTTTTGCAAATCTCTGGTCTTCAGCATCCAGATCTTCAGCTACCTCTTCATACTCTTCAACAGCATCTTCATCTTCTTCAGACTCACTGTCTTCCACTTCCCTCTTTTTGTTCTTCTCCAAGGCTACAAGCCTGGCTTGAAGTGCTTCAGCAAGCTCCTTCATCTTCCTCATCTCTCTGGCATGTTTTTCCTTCATCTCCTGCAATTCCCTTGCAGTACCATTACCTTTCGGAGGCATTTTGTCAACCTCTCACTTCTCTACCTCTGTCCTTTCCAGTGACAGAATCAACTCTACCTCTGCCCTTTCGGTGACAGAATCAACACACAACCGCCCAGACCTTTTGCTGAGCTCTGATACCACTATGATGCAGAGGCATCCACACTAAAACCTTGACATACAGCATGTATGCCTACAACCCGTCATCATCATCATCATATTTCCCTTAACACTGTCAGCATCATCATATTTTCTCTGCCGATCGATATCCTCCTACAGACAAACCTTCGACCTTTCGCCTGTCAGCAGCATCATCATATTTGGCTATCGGCAGCATCATCATATTCGGCAAGCGCAAACATCCTCCTGATGTTCACTGTTCATCTTACCGCCAAACGCTTTCTTCATCATCATGATGTTCAACATCATGTTCATCAGCAGGATATAAAATATCCGGTTCCTCCCATATATCCTGATGACGACAACCTCATGCACCTTTCCTCCGGTGCTTACGTCACCCCGATATCCTGACGACGATTATCCTGATGACGATGACGTCACATGTAGCTCCTTCAATATCCTGCTGCCCCGATATCCTGATGACGATTATCCTGATGATGATGACGTCACATGCAGTTCCTTCAATATCCTGCTGTCGGCCAAACTTAACATTATCGGCCCGCGATGGTTTTATCGACCCGATCGACTAACTTATGCCGATACGCTCCTCCTCGGCAACACCTGATGATGATCACCCCGATGCACATTCACTTTACGCAATCGACTGCATCATGCTCATCTCCACCTACTCAGATGATGCCCGAAGTAACTACAGGATATACACAGAAATATCCTGATGATGCCGTTGCGATGGATTTTCCAACCTTAGCGAATTTCGATCCGCCGAACCTCCTGGGATGACCCGATCTGCTTCCTGGATAACTTTCTAGACTCTAACTACCAGCACGACCTAGCACATGCCCATGCTAGGGTTCTCAACACCTCTTGATTGCGATCCTGCAAACATACATGTGAACAAAACGAAAATGCAAACTAAATCCTAAACTACTGTACATAGCCATTCCACCAATTCGACGAATCAACCGGTGGAATGGATCAGCGAATCCATGTAACCACCAAAACAGCAACTCGATTACACAATGGAATCCAAACAGAAAATGAACACAAACAGGATCTCTTTATTTGATTTCAAAAGATGCAATACAGTACTCTGTCTCACTCTGTCTCTCCTCTTCAATGCAATACTATGTCTAAAACCAACCGATCCTAATGCATAAATAGGATCTCCTACGAGTACTACCACTTGATTCCCAGCAGCTGGGAGCTTCCAAGCGGTTGGGAGGATCCAACCGGACATACAGCATAACAGCTATCCTAACAACCTAGCTAAAAATAGTAAAGTATGGTCAACATGACCTTATTACATGCATTGGTCTTTTAAGACCTTGGAAACATTAACAAGACCTAAAACAAACTAACTGCCTCATGGAGGCCAGCTGTCAGGTAGGTGCTCCTGCACCACATCATTATGTATCTAAGGGCAAAAGTAATTTTCACTCACCAAAGCCACTACCTTATGAATGCCAAAATGTCATGCCAATCCACCACTATGCTTCTCCTTGATCAAATTATCCCTCATTGAACTTCTAGGTATGCACAACTAATTTCCTTTGAACAACATATCTTCTTGAATGAAATAGTTTAATCATTTACTCCTATCTATCACAATAGATTCCTTACATGCTTTCCAAGGTTCTATAAAATTAGTGTCTCCCTCATGCATGCTCCTTAATTCATCAAAACCCAACACCTCAACTCTCATTTCTATCAACAAGTTTCTTCTTCTACTCAAGGCATCAACAACTTTGTTTGATTTTCCACTCCTATGCTTCAACACAAAAGTATAACTCTACATGAACTCTACCCATCTCATATGTCTCTGATTCAACTTACCTTGACTATTCAAATATTGCAAAGCTTGATGATCTATATACAACACAAACTCCTTAAGAAACAAGTAATGTCTCCACTTCTTCAAGGCTTGAATTATGGCATAGAACTCTTGATCATAAACTGAATATCTTCTCCTTGCATCATTCAACTTCTCACTAAAATATGCTATAGATCTACCTTCTTGACTTAACACTGCTCCAATTGAACTTCCACTTGCATCACAATCAACTTGAAATACCTTATTGAAATTTGGTAATGCCAAAACAGGTTTCTATATCACTTTTTGCTTCAACAACTCAAAACTTTTATTTGCTCTTGATGTACAATTGAAATCTTTTCTATCACCTCTCATTATCTCTGTCATAGGGTTACAAACTAAACTAAATTTTTTTATGAACTTCTGGTAGAAACTGGCCAATCCATGAAATGATCTAACCTCTCCAATGCTCTTCGGTGTAGGCCAGTCAACAATTGCTTTCACTTTCTCAGGGTCCATATTCAATCCTTCCATAGAAATCACAAATCCCAAATACACTAAGTCTTCCTTCATGAAACTACACTTCTTGATGTTTATCAACAATTTATCTTTTCTCAACCTCTGTAAAACTTGTCTAATATGCCACAAATGTTCTTCTTTTGTCTTACTGAAAATCTGAATATCATCCAAGTATACAATAACAAACTTACCCAAGAATTTCTTGAGAGCTTCATTCATCAATCTCATGATAGTACTCAGTGCATTTGTCAATCCAAAAGGCATCACTGACCACTCATACAATCCTTCATTTGTCTTAAAAGCAATCTTCCATTCATCACCTTCTCTGATTCTGATCTGATGGTATCCACTCTTCAAATCTATATTTGCAAAATATCTTGCTCCACTTAAACAAACCATGATATCATCCATCCTTGGTAAAGGAAATCTATACTTAACTATGATCTTGTTTATTTCTCTAGAGTCAGTACACATTCTCCATTCTCCATCTTTCTTAAGTGCTAATATTGTAGGTGCTACACAAGGGCTCAAACTTTCTTTGATCAAACCTTTTCTCAACAACTCTTGTATCTATCTATTCAATTCTTCATTCTCTGGTGTCATCCTATGTGCTACTTTGTTAGGCAAACTTGCTCCAGGTATAAGATCCATGTGATGACTGATACTCCTTATATGTGGTAATCCTTCACGTACATTATCTGATATGATGTCTTCATACTCTATTAGCAACTCCTTTATCTCCTTCAGTTGTGATTATTTAGTCTCCTTCTTCAATGCTTTAGGCTTCTTAGGAATCAAGGCATAACACATACTCTCATGTCTCAAACCATCCAAAAATTTTCTTCCATCTACCAAACAGATTCTAGAATTCCCACATACTTCACTCTTAGGGTCATCCTCCAAAGGAATCAAAGTAATTCTCTTTCCATTTTCTGTTATAGTATATGTATTCTTTCTCCCATCATATATAGCTTATCTATCATACTGCCAAGGTCTACCCAACAAGATATGACAAACATCTATAGGCATAATATCACACAAGACTTCATTATGATAAGATCCAAGATGAAATTCACCAAACATTGTTCATTCATCAGTACCTTATGATCATCCTAAATCCATGCTATCTGATAGGGCTTAGGGTGTTTTAATATTTCCAACTTTATCTTAGTCACCATCTCCTTTGAAACTAGATTATCTGAACTACCACTATCAATTACAACTTTACAACACTTGCCTCTTGATTTGCATCTAGCTCTGAACAAGATTTTCCTCTGTGGTGGTTCCTCATTTGTCTCTAATTGAAATAGTTCTCTCCTCATTACCAATGATTCTCCTTTCTCTGAATAGCCAACTGAACAAGGTGATCCAACAGGTTCTTCTTCAACATAGGTTGCTCTTCCACTATTCTCTATCTTCTTACTTGTACTACTCTGATTACATTCAAATGCTCTATGTCCTTCACCTCCACACTTGAAACAAGTACCTCAGAATGTTCTCTTATCAAGTCCTCTTCCTTCTCTTCTGTATCCTTCATTCTGGTATGCACTAGGGTTTCCTCTCCAGTAAAAATTTTTGTCATCTCTCTGGTAAGCATTGTTATCTCTGTCATCCTTCTTAAAGGGGTTGTCAAACTTGTTCTGCTCCACAAATGGTTTATCTCCTTTGGAATAACTCATACTTCTCTGAAAGTTACCTCGTCTACCTCTCTGTCTCTGATCATGTCTCTTATTCAGCTTCTCTTCAAGTTTCAAGGCAAATTGATATGCTTCTTCTAAAGATGTCATTCTTACCAGGTTTAGCTCTTCTTGAATGTTCAATCTCAGTCCATTGATATATCTAGTCACTTTCTCCTTGTTTGCTTCACTATGTCCTATTCTTATGATTATCTTATGAAATTCTTTAGTGTACTCCTTCACAGATTTCTCCTTTTGTCTTAGGTTTTTCAATCTTTTCAATAGCTCCAACTCATAGTCAATAGGTATAAACTAATTCTTCAACTTTGTCACCATCTGGTCCCACTTTGTAATATTTTCTTTCCCTCTTCTATTTATTTCCAACTGAACTTCTTTCCACCATATAGCAACATGTCCTTTCAACTTTGTCTTTGCAAATTTTACCTTCTCCGAATCTTCAATTTCTTCATATTCAAAGTACTCTTCCATGTCATCTATCCAGTTAATCAATTCCTTAGGGTTCAAATTACCAATATAATTTGGAACATCAACTCTAGGTATCTTTCAAATCTTTGAAATAGCTCGCAACATCTTTACCTGATCTGATTCTTCTTCTTCATTACCTTCTAGGGTTTCACTAGTTTGTTCAACAGATTGAAATTCTTCTTCATCATCACTTTCAACATTAGGTCTAGGTGTCAATCCTCTTCACCTATCTTCCTCGACAGTATCCAAACAAATTCGCATTATTCTCATCAACTCCATCATCTCATCCATTCTATTAGCCATTGTACCAATAGGAGGAACTCTTTGTGGCAGTATCTTCCTAGGATCAAGTGCAAACTGTCTCAAATTTGGTGATCGAGCTACAAGTGACAACTGCCTCTCAATCGGTGATTGGTTGCACACAAGTAACTTGCCTTAGATCGGTAATCTTCTCACAACAAGATCTTATAGAATCCCCTTCGCCAAGATCTGATACAACTTGGTGTAGTCATAGTAGGAGGGTTCACAGAATGAACTATCCGGACCATGTAGCAAGAGTAAACACAACGGAAACAACTCAAGGAAATGAAACAAATGCAAATTCATTCATTTAGTATATCATAGAATTAAATACAATCTAGCCGGAAACATGTGGGCTTACAGCTGGGCCCAAAGGCCTGATTACATACATGTGCAAGATTGAGCTTTGAAGCTCCTTCGCATAAAATCTAAACTAAGGATTATGAGTCAAATTGCTAACTACTTTCCTAAGGATCTATTACATCTTATATATCATTCTCGCACTAATAGATTCCTCCATGTTTGCTAAGGAAGGTCACATACTCCAATGAAGAGTTGTAATGTGTTTACAGATAGGTTGGACCTAAATGCATAGAACATGCCCACAAATGAATGGAATAATGTGCGGACCTACGTGGAAGGTCATCCATAAACCAAGAAACATTGAATGATGTGTCATTAGGATTTGTAAGTCAAGGAATGATCCACAAGCCTTCTCCTTTATCTAATTTGTCTGAGACTGTCAGGATGCTCTGCTTTGAGAGAATGCTTGATCTTCTAATAGTGATAACTTTATGGTAATTAATCCAAATGCTCTAAATTCTTAATATGATGTAGATGAATTAATATAGATGCTAAGTCCAGATTCATAAGATGTGAAATGCCAAAATCAGACCACAAGATGAAACTGTTTCTGACTAAACTGCTTGAACTGAACTAGAAAATGAAAGAACTAAAATGCAAACAAACTGAAATACAAATGTTTTTGGTTGATGCAAGATTGCTCTTGAACCAGGGATACTCATGCATCACCAAAAAATTTGTGTTTGAATTCTACGATATACTAAATGACTGAATCTGCATTTGTTTCATATCTTGAGTTGTTTCCATTGTGTTTACTCTTGCTGCATAGCCTGGAGAGTTCATTCTATGAACCCTCCTACCATGACTGCACCAAGTGGTATCAAAGTGAAAGTTTGAATCTTTTAGAGAGAATTGAGTGAAGTGAGTGAAGGAATTCCATAAGATCTTCTTGTGGACAGAGCACTGAATCTGAGGTAGGTTACTTGTGTTGCAACCAATCATCCATTGTGAGGCAGTTGTCACCTTGTAGCCCGATCGTTGAACTTGAGGCAGTTTGCACTTGATCCAAGGAAGAATGCCACCAAGGAGAATCCCTGCTATTGGGACAATGGCTAGAAGGATGGATGATATGATGGAAATGATGAAAATAATGAGAATTCAATTGGATGTTGTCAAGGAACATAGGTAAAGAGGATTGACACCTAGACCTAATGTTGAAAATGATGATGAAGAATTTTAATATGTTGAACAAATTGGTGAAACCCTAGGAGGTGATGAAGAAGAAGAATTAGATCAAGTAAAGATGTTGTGATCTATTTCAAAGATCGAGAAGAGACCTAGAGTTGATGTACTGAACTACATTGGCAATTTGAACCTTGAAGAGTTGATCGACTGGATAAATGACATGGAAGAATACTTTGAGTATGAAGACGTTGAAGATCCAGAGAAGGTGAAATTTGCAAAGACCAAGTTGAAAGGACATGCTTCTATATGGTGGAAGGAAGTTCATTTGGATAGAAATAGAAGAGGAAAAGAAAAGATTACAAAATAAGAGAGGATGGTGACAAAATTGAAGAATCAGTTTAGACCTGTTGACTATGAGTTGGAATTATTGAAGAGATTGTAGAACCTGAGACAAAAGGAGAAATCTATGAAGGAGTATACTGAAGAATTTCATAAGATGATCATAAGGATAGGACATAGTGAAGCAAGCAAGGTGAAAGTGGCCAGATACATCAATGGACTGAGATTGAACATTCAAGAAGAACTAAGTTTAGTGAGGATGACATCTTTGGAGGAAGCATATTAGTTTACCTTGAAAGTTGAAGATAAATTGAATAAGAGACATTATCAAAGATAGAGAGGTAGAGGAGGCAAATTTCAGAGAGGTAGAACATTTTCTAGAGGAGAGAGATCATATCTAGAGTAGAATAAGCCAGACAACTTGTTTAAGAAGGAGAACAAAGATAACAATACATACTGGACGAATGACATAAATTTTCATCACAGAGGTAATTATAATTCATACCAGAATGAAGGACATAGAAGAGAGGGAAGAGGATTTGATAAGAGAACATTCAAAGACACTTGTTTCAAGTGTGGAGGTGAAGGACATAGAGCATTTGAATGTAATCAAGGGAGTACAAGAAAGAAGACAAAGAACAATGGAAGAGCAGCTTATGTGGAAGAAGAACATGTTGGATCACTGAGTTCAGTTGGCAAACCTAAGAAAGGAGAATCACTTGTGATGAGGAGAGCACTATTTCAAGTAGAAATAAATGAGGAACCATCACAGAGGAAGAGTTTGTTCAGAACAAGATGCAAATTAGGAGGTAAATGTTGTAAAGTTGTCATTAATAGTGGTAGTTCAGATAACCTAGTTTCAGAGGAGATGGTGACTAACCTGAAGTTGGAAAGATTGAAACACTGTAAACCCTATCAGATAGCATGGATTCAGGATGATCATAAAGTATTGGTGAGTGAACAATGTTTGGTGAAATTTTATATTAGATCTTATCATGATGAAGTCTTGTGTGATATTATGCCTATGGATGTATGACATATTTTGTTGGGTAGACCTTGGTAGAATGATAGAAAAGCTATACATGATGGGAGAAAGAATACATACACTGTAACAACAAATGGAAAGAGAATTACTTTGATCCCTTTAGAAGATGATCCTAAGAGTGAAGTATGTGGGAATGCTAGAATTTGTTTGGTAGATGGAAGAAAATTTTTGGATGGTTTGAGACATGAGAATATGTGTTATGCCTTGATCCCTAAGAAGCCTAAAACATTGAAGGAGACTGAAGAATCACAAATGGAGGAGATAACAGAGATGCTGATAGAGTATGAACACATCATATCAGATAATGTTCCTGAAGGATTTCCACCTATTAGGAGTATCAGTCGTCACATGGATCTTATTCCTTGAGCTAGTTTGCCTAACAAAGTAGCACATAGAATGACACCAATAGAAAATGAAGAATTGAATAGACAGATACATGAGTTGTTGAGGAAGGGTTTAATCAGAGAAAGTTTGAGTCCTTGTGTAGTACCTGCAGTGTTAGCACCTAAGGAGTATGGAGAATGGAGAATGTGTATGGACTCTTGAGAAATTAACAAGATCACAGTTAAGTATAGATTTCCTTTACCTAGGATGGATGATATCATGGATTATTTGAGTGGAGCAAGATATTTCACAAAGATAGATTTGAAGAGTGGATGCCATCAGATCAGAATCAGATAAGGAGATAAATGGAAGACTTCTTTTAAGACAAATGAAGGATTGTCTCTAGTAATGCCTTTTGGATTGACAAACGCACCTAATACTTTCATGAGATTGATGAATGAAGTCTTGAAGAAATTCTTGGGTAATTTTTTTATTATATATTTGGATGACATTCTAATTTTCAGTAAGACAAAGGAGAAACATTTGCAACACCTGAGACAAGTTTTATAGAGACTGGGAGAAGAGGCTGATAAACATCAAGAAGTGTAGTTTCATGAAGGAAGAATTGGTATACTTGGGATTTGTGATTTCTGTGAAAGGATTGAAGATGGATCCTGAGAAGGTAAGAGCAATTGTTGAATGGCCTACACTGGAGAGTATTGGAGAAGTCAGATCATTCCATGGGTTAACTTGTTTCTACTAGAAGTTCATCAGAAATTTTAGTTCAGTTTGTAACCCTATGACAGAGACAATGAGAGGTGATAGAATAGATTTCAAGTGGACATCAGGAGTAGATAAAAGTTTTGAATTGCTGAAGCAAAAAGTGATAGAACAACCTGTTTTGGCATTACCAGATTTCAATAAGGTATTTCAAGTAGATTGTGATGCAAGTAGAAATGTAATTGGAGCTGTATTAAGTCAAGAAGGTAGACCAGTAGCATATTTTAGTGAGAAGTTGAATGATGCAAGGAGAAGATATTTAGTATATGATCAAGTGTTCTATGTCATAATTCAATCCTTGAAGAAGTGGAGACATTACTTGTTGCCTAAGAAGTTTGTGTTGTATATAGATCATCAAGCTTTGCAATATTTAAATAGTCAAGGTAAGTTGAATCAGAGACACATGAGATGGGTAGAGTTCATGCAGAGTTATACATTTGTATTGAAGCATAAAAGTGGAAAATCAAACAAAGTTGTAGATACATTGAGTAGGAGAAGGAACTTGTTGACAGAGATGAGAATTGAAGTGATAGGATTTGATGAATTGAAGAACCTGTATGAGGGAGACACTAATTTTGTAGAACCTTGGAAAGCATACATATAGAACTTGTTGTGACACATAGGAGTAAGTGGTTAGACTATTTTATCCAGGAAGATATGTTGTTCAAGGGAAATCAGCTATGTATACCTAGAAGTTCAATGAGAGATAATTTGATCAAGGAAAACATAGTGGTGGATTGGAAGGACATTTTGGCATTGATAAGGTAGTGGCTTTGGTGAGTGAAAATTACTTTTGGCCTCAGATACATAAGGATGTTAGGAAATTTGTGCAGAGTTGTAGAGTTTATCAAGTTGCAAAAGGGAGTAGTCAGAATACTAGATTGTATAAACCTTTGATAGTACCGAAGAGACCTTGGGAAGACATCAACATGGATTTTGTTATGGGATTGCCTAAGACACAGAGAGGAAATTATTTGATCTTTGTAGTGGTGGACATATTTTTAAAGATGGCACATTTCATACCTTGTATGAAGACAACTGATGCAGTGCATGTAGCTAACCTATTCTTCAAGGAGATTGTGAGATTGCATGGATTACCTAAGAGAATAATTTTAGATAGAGACACCTGATTTCTTGGATATTTTTGGAAGACACTTTGGAAAAAGATGAATATAGATTTGAAGTTTAGTTTATCATTTCATCCATAGACTAATGGACAAACAGAGGTAGTGAATAGGAGTTTGGGAAACCTGTTGAGATGTTTGGTTGGAGAGAAAGTAGGAAGTTGTGATTTGATTCTTTCACAAGCAGAGTTTGCATAAATACTTCAGTAAATAGGAGTACTAGAAGAACACCTTTTGAGATTGTTACCAGAGTAAACCCTAGAGGAATTGCAAAATTGAGAGATATCAATATGATAGATAAGAAAAGTGCAGAAGCAAAAGAGTTTGCAGAACATATGGAGATAGTGCATAATCAGGTAAAGAAGCATTTGGAGGATATGAATAGCAAATATAAAGAACAAGCAGATGAGAAGAGAAGATATATAAGGAATTTGTAGTTGGAGATGTAGTGACAGCATACTTGAGAAAAGAATGATTTCTAGTTGGGACATATAACAAGTTGAAGATGAAGAAGTTTGGACCTTGTAGGATACTCAGAAATTTTGATTCAGGAAATACATATGAAGTGAAACTATCAGAGACATTGAGTATATCACCTATTTTCAACATTGCAGACCTATATCAGTATCATGAAGTAGAGTTTAATGACATAATTGAAGAAGACTTGAAGAAATAGTTACCACAACAAGCACTGGAGCTGATTGAAGACATTCTAGCCAGTAGAGTTGGATATAGCACCAAAGGAAGACAATACAAAGAATACCTTGCGAAATGGAAA
The DNA here is from genome assembly GCA_027924645.1 of Cunninghamia lanceolata. Lineage (NCBI taxonomy): Eukaryota > Viridiplantae > Streptophyta > Pinopsida > Cupressales > Cupressaceae > Cunninghamia > Cunninghamia lanceolata. The sequence continues at coordinate 3,726,486 of BSBN01000263.1, read as the reverse complement.
GGTAGACTGGAAGAAGATTCATCATGGATTTCTCATGCTGAGGTGGACCATCTTGGTTTTCCTCTAGCCCTAACAAAGTGAGGGACTCACTTTTTTAATAACCCTAGATGTCTGATGCAGGAGCATCCCTGGTTCAAGTGCAATCTTGCATCAACCAAAAACATTTGCATTTCAGTTTGTTTGCAGTTTAGTTTGTTTCCTTTCATTTTTTAGTTCAGTTCAGGTAGTTCAGTCAGTAGCATTTTCTTTATTTTGGTTCGTATTCTACCACAGTTGCATTTTAGACCTTGTAGAGATGGACTTAGTATCTAGAGACATTCATGCACAACCTATCCGAATCTCAGAGCATTTGGATCAAGTACCGGAAAGTTATCGCTATCAGAAGATCATCTGTTTTCTTAGAGTAGAGCATCGTGATAGTCTCAGACAATCAGCTAGAGGAGAAGACCTGCGGAGCATTTCACAACCTTTGAAGCTTAATGACACATCATTCCATTTTGTTTGGTTTGTGGTTGACTTTCCCTGAGATCTGTACATCATTCCATTCATTTGCGGAGGAGTTCTACTCATTTAGGGCCAACCTATCTATGTACACACATTATAGCTCTTCATCAGAGTTTGTGATCTTCCTTAGCTGACATGGAGGAATCTTATGTTCTAGATATGATATATAATGATGTAATAGATGCCTAGGAGAGTAGTGATTCTCATAGTGATAGTTTTGATAGTTTGGATTCTTTGCAAAAGAGCTTCAAAGCTATATCTTGTGCATATTCTGATATTCTATAGTCAGGCCTTTGAGCCCTAATTGTAAGCCCGCATGTTTTCGGTCAATTTGTGTTTGAATTCTATGATATACAAAATGAGTGAATCTGCATTTGTTTCATATCTTGAGTTGCTTCCATTATGTTTACTCTTGCTGCATAGCCTAGATAGTTCATTTTGTGAACCCTCCTGCCATGACTGCACTAGAAACCCAATAACAGAAAAACCACAGTGAGGATTAGCTCACAATATATATGAATAACAACATAAAAATTAATAGGCTCACTGCCTAGAAGAGAGAAGAAAGGAGAAGACTATTACAACGAGATTCACTATCTCAAAGCAATAGGAGAGATCCACCGCTACCACTCCTTGCCATTCGAAACATTTGGCTCACTACCTCCAACAACTTTTGGCACACTAAAATGTAGATACCTTTTGCTCACTACATTCTAGAGTCATAAGAATTTAAGTTTGCACATAGCTTCACTAACCTTGATTCACAGTCACATATTCTTCTCTGCCTTGCTCCATTCAACTTCATCTTGCATTTAAAACATCTATAACCAAGACCTATCTCAAATAGGTTGGTCCTAATGAAGCATGTGCATTACACACATGCAACATTACTTAGGCCGGCACTAAACAGTTCCATGGTGGAAAGAAGTGAAAGTGGACCATGTCAAGGGATACCAAGACTCCAATTTGTATCACCAAGTTGTTTATCACATCCACAATCCACAAGGTACCTCCACAAATGGTGCTAGTAAGCTAGGTCAGCCAAACCTGAGCTAATGGACATATTCACGCTTCTCCAAGTCCAAGAACATCATGCAGACTAGAGAGAGACACTCCAAAGCATTCGCACACCTTCCCAAAATACTCATCATCATTATAAAATTCTACAACACTGTCGCAACCGTCTGAATCAAAGAATGTCTTCATTATGCTCATCAGGACACACTGTTACTGATCACCAATGCAAGAACTAAACTTGTAGAGCATCTCAACACTAGAAACTTCAAAGGAAGGTGGATACAAATAATATAAGTACTATCCTATATTTGCACGACATGAAAGCTTAATGCAGAGCATTCTCATTTCTCCCGGACACCCTCTTTCACAGTCAAATATTATGTCAAACACATCTTCTACTTCTGCATGATCTAGAACCTAAAACTCTAGATATAATACCTCTGAACAACTCTAATCAATACTTCCAAACCACACAAGAATATATTCAATTAGGAAGAAATGCTAAGCATAACATTGAGGGTACCTCTGTCACATTGTACACCTTTTAATCAAATTTTCTCAAAAGCACTTGGAAACCAAGTGAACCATCTTCTGGGAGTTGAAATTAATGACAATATCAACAAGTTTCAAACAAAAATTACCTAATGAAAACCAAGAACACATGCCAATAAAAACACCTAAAATTATTCATAAAAGACCAAAATAGCTTATTGAAATCAATAAAAATATTTTGTAACCAATGCCCAATAAAATTTCTGAACACACTTGTAGAAGAGTTATCAATAAAGTATGGAAAAGTTTTTTTGAAAGCTTAAGTGAAACAAGAAGGTGCCAATTGTTTGTTGAAATGATAAAAAATATTAAGTTTAAAGATACTATGAAGATCATCAATTTAAGATCATCCAATACTGATGGTGCAAGAGCTATTGTAAGAAATCTAATTAGTGTGTACCAAGCAATAGGTTCAACCTCATGCACTAAAGATAGTAATGTGACCCGATGTGTTCTTACATCAACTATAGTAAGCAATGAAATGAAAAGATCTTGTTTGATTAGCAAAACAAGTAGATCACTAAAGATAAGTAGATCAACACTATTGAAAATTGTTGGGAGATGTGAAACGTTTGAGGATCCCAATAATAATGCACTATGGGAATTCTTAGGTAGACTCCCACACAAAGACAAGGTTGTTGTTGATGCCTTAAGAGCATTAAGTGAACAATTTTAGAAAGATAACATGAGTTTCAACAAAAGAGATGTTGTAAGAAGGAGATTTAGATCTCAAAATCATGAACCACATCCTAAACATTTTTTGGATATGACACAAACACAATTCTATCAAAATTTTATTGAGAGTTATCCTCAAATAAGAATTAGTCAAAGGTACTTTGAGATGGTCAAACCTTTTTATGTTAAAATAAATCATGCATGTACTACTTGTTGTAGGATGCATATTGGATTTTCTATGCCTTATGATATTTATCATCATGTATGTGTTACTTTGCATACTAATAATGTTTTGCAGGAATGTATGATAAAAATCCCACCTAGATCATCAAGAGATTTCATTTCAAGTGTCTTATGTGAAAGGGTGGATGGACAATTTTTTATAAGAAGTTATGTTTGAAAGGATCATGTGCTAGTTGTGGTGGTTTGCAACATTTGCAAAAATGTATACATATGGAGAGCACTCATGAAATTGGAAAGCAACTAGTTAGTTTTGGAAAATATAAGTTAGTAACATATGGACTAAAAGATGGCAAAGAGTCAAAGAGATGTGAGTTAGTGAGTACATATATATTTGTAACCAAATTTATGAGAATATTTCAAGAGAAAATAGTGTGAGTATGCAATGCATACACATAAAGCTCGATGGTTGGATGAGCAATGCAAGTTATGCAAGGATACATTTACTCTTGGTACCATTGTGTCTGTTGTAGATTTTACTAAGCATTATACATTACAACCACAAAATGAAGTGTAATCTCAGTACTACAACTCTATTCAAGTTACTGTTTTTGTACATATAGCATTCATGCATGCACCTAATAGCACAGAGGAAGACAAAAATATATTAAGAGAGTATCACTTCTACATTAGTGATGATCACACTCATTCCACTAAGTTTGTACAAGGTTGCTTTCAAATGTTATATAATAATTTAAGTGACAAAAATATCACTTTTAGTCAACACATCATATGGTCAGATAACTACCCATCACAATTCAAGAATTCAAGGATGTTCTATTAGTTGAGCATGATGCATGTGATGAGTGGTGTTCAATATATTTGGAATTTCACTGAGGCTGGACATGGAAAGGGGGAGCATGATGGTGCAGGAGCATGTGTAAAAAGAACCCTTGCATGAGAAGAGTTGAAGTACCAAGGTGGTACTAAGTTCACAAATGCAACAATAATCGTGAAATGGTATAACTCTACAATGGGACTAGGTAATGAAGATAAGTCCACAGTTTGTAGATTTTTTGGTTAGAAGAACAATGCAATATTACAAACTATGAAGATTGTTGTACAATAGCAAGATCGAGTGAGCTCCACTCGTTTAGAAGTTTAAATGTCGGTTCATGGACTATTTATACAAGAGATATGGCATGTTTTTGTTCTTCATGTATGGATTTTATTTGGGAAGAGTGTGAGTCAAAAGAGTGAGTTGACGAATGATCTTGTAGACCTTTAGCTCTGATTGACACATATCAACTTCCACAAGCACTATAGTTGACCCAAATGGAAGTATCAGTTGACTTTGACCATGTATCAGACCTAGTACACCCAGGTATTATAGATTTATTTAATAGTTGAAATTAATATTTTAACTAAGCATTTTATTGTATTTTAGATCATTCAGTTGAATTAATTTATTTGTACAATTAAATGCAGGTCATGTTTATGCAGTTATTGCTGATGAGAATAATGAAGAAGGAACATATTATTATTTGTGCCATTGTGTAGAGGGAAAAAATAAATTGACTACCACAAAAGATGGAGAGGATATTGAGTATCCTATAGGGTCTTTTTTTGTTACTGGAGCATGGCTTAGAAGGTACCTAATGAAGAAGTCTGACGTGTGGTTGTCTGAGGAATTTAACACACGTAGGAAGATTCTTCATTAGTCTAACCTTGTTACATCAAATATTCAATTGATCAAATATTGGGGTCAACCACACAATACTAATTTATGGAAAGTTCATGAGTCTAACCATGAAGCAATACTTGATGCTATAAAGATTAGAGCTGACCCACATGGTTCATTAGATTGAATTGGTGCAATAATATGTATGCATTACAAATCAAGTAACTATATTGTGCATTATTAAATCTATTATGATTATGTACATATATAGTAGATTACATTCTTGCCAATTTTCATACAGGAGTTCTCTATTCATCAATCCATAGTATCTTCTTCCTAGTTAATGGTAGAGGCCTCATTTGTGGTATATGCTTGTTTATTAGTTCAAAACTTTTTACTTGGTAATTTAAATGATTTATTTTCCATTAAAATTACTAATGAAATTTGTGGATTGACTTGTTTTTGTAGTCAAATTTGCATTCATCAAGTAGCATACATCATGGCATGAAGGAAGAACTTGTGATTGGAGGTGCATACACATTCACAAAATACCTTGCTATGAGAAGTTTGTAATTTCTAGCCCTAAGGACTTTTGGATATTTGAGCCATTTCCACATTCACGTTCACACATACCATTTAAAATTAGCCTTTAACCCTATGTTATATATCTAATTATCATAATTAGGTCCATGTGTACTCTTTTCCCCTCTATATTCTTGATATTCAAATCTTTGTTGTAAACCTTAGAACCTTATGAGTGGATCCTTTTCCATTCACATTTCATCTAGACACAAGTACCATTTAGCATGCTCATGTCTATACTTTTAGGTGGTGATTTTGACCTAAGCTATAATTACCTAACCTAATCTTTGATTATGATACCTTGCATCTTACTAGTTGCATGGGGTTAGGTTATGGAGTGACATATAAAAGTTTGTACCACCTCTCCTTATCTATTCCTTTCTATTAGATTTACTTCATAAGTCATTCTAGGATGAGCACTAATCTAGGATGCCTTCTACTCCCTTTCTTTTAGTACCATGGTTTGAATATTGGATTCTATTCTAGCATATACCTCCATCTTTTTCATTCCTTCATCCCTAAATATTGTGACCTTCTCCCTAATCTTCTCAAAACTAAGGTATACATTGGAAAAATCCTTCAAATAAATCATAGCATGATACCATATGTTTCCCTTATCTATTTTCACATGCTTTGTGCCTACCACATAGCTCATACCTCTTACATATTGTTAACTAAATTTATTATGATTATGTACATATAGTCTTACATTTGGGTCAATTTTCATACAAGAGTTCTTTGTTCATCAATTTGTATAGTATCTTATTCCTAGTCGATGGTAGAGGCCTTGTCAGAGGTATATGTTTGTTTATTAGTTGAAATTTTTTTACTTGGTAGTTTAAATTATTTATTTTCCATTGAAATAACTAATGAAATTTGTGGTCTGACTTGTTATTGCAGCCAATATTTGCATCCATCAAGTAGAAAACATCATGGCATGAAGGGAGCACTTATGATTGGGTGCATCAAGTTCCCATTATTAAGAATTGATTAACAAATGGCATTTACAAAAAGATCAACATCTCTATTTATTTGTAAAAGGGTTTGGGCCCTTTCAAAAACCCATTTTACTAATACCAAAACCAAATTCCACTTACATTTATAGATTTAAATCCAACAATGGATCATTTCTTTTTCTTTTGTTAAACTTGCATAATACAAATTTTATGTAGAAACACTTGGTTGAATTGGCCTTAAGGAACAAGTTTATAGTTTTCACTTCACCTTAACACTCCCATACCAAGTTTTGACATTCTAGTTGTAATAGTTCAAATTCACAACTTAAGATTGTCCCTTCCTCTATTGTTAGCCATTTGTATCCTTGGAAGGTTGTCATACATCTATAATGATTTGACATGTGATTGATTTCACAAAATACAAGGATTCACAAAAGACCCACACTATTGTTTACAACTATTGACAGTCCATCCTACTATGACAATCCTAATCCCTTCTTTGGTGGAATGTATGGAAGTAGGTATACATGTCTACAAACATATGGATGTATGTCTACATGCTTATAACAAGTGATTCATGATATAATGAAGTACAACATGATGAAATAACAAGATGCATATTTACAACACTTAATAATATGTAGTAATGTTGCTCATGTTATCAATACATGTTATATCCCTTACTTTCTCATGAAAATGGATAAACTATGTTTTCATATTATGATGGATAATGGATGTGTACATGTTTGCTATCAATGATAATTGATGTGTTCTTTGTACAATTTTCAAGAAATGTGAGGCTGAAGTTACATTGCCTCATAAACTTTACCTTGTTGTTCTTCATTACCTTCAAGTAGACTTGTTTCCTCATACTCACCAATCAGTGAGTGAAGTTAGCTACAATTCACAATAGAAATTATGTAAATACATGTGATAACAACTCTCTTATAGATTTGATGAAAATTTCTCATTGTAAGGGTAAAATGGTGATCAATCAAATGAATTAAACAAGACCCAAACATCAACAGAATAGTGAAACAAGAAGGATTCAATAAACGAAGCAATGAACAAACACAGTGCAAACCTCTCCCATTTCTAAACTTCTATTGTTCACCTATCACAAATCATCCTTTTGCAGATGAGATGAGCCCTCAGAGAGTGCAATCTTTTTAGCTATTTGTAGGAAGTCGATGGTGAACAGCTATGGTGATATGCAATGAAGATGAGCTCCAATGCAAGTATGTGATCTCAAGCTTGTGGAAGACAAAAGGGTGCCAAAGGCACGCTGGTGGTATTTCTGCAGAGTAATGAAGTCAAAAGCCTGGATGATTAGCATGGAGAGATGAAGCTTCATTTATAGACTTGGAAGAATGGGAATCAACGATTGAGAGGAGATATGAAGATCAATGGCTGAGGATGGTTGAGGAATGTGCAACCAGTGAAAATGTGACAAGTGTCCCAGTTCCATCATGAAAGGGGGGATGTGACAAAACTGATTGGAGAGTTAACTCCATTGACTGGTCTATTAACAGACTTGATTGATCAGTTAGAAGAGTAAATCGTGGAACTGACTGAATTGATTGAGGATTTGACTCAATTGACAGGTTAGTTATTAGATTTGATTGATTAGTTAACTAATCTCTGATTTGAGAAGAAATAGGCCATGTGGTGAGGGAAAATAATATAATTAAATATTAAATATATTTAATTACATGTGCAACCTGATGAGGTGGACAAGGTGAGGTGGAAAAGATGAGGTGTAAAGGTGATGTGGAATTTTGGAATTTAGAGCTTAGGATAGAGGAATTTGGCTTAATTAAATAATTTATGATTATTTAATCATGTAGGACATTTAGAAAAATTTTAATTAAATAAGTTGAATTTATTAATTATGGAACAGTGAATCGATTAGATAAATTTAGAATATTTATTTAATTAATAGAAGAAGGGAATAAATATTTAGTGTAGACACCCAAAATTGTCCCAACTTTGTCCATGTCTTGCAACACCTAGTCAAATACATTATCCTAGACATCATGTAGCATTTTGTCCTAAATCCCACTCTTAATCCCACTTATTCCATTAGCCAATTAATTAAATAAATTTTATTTATTTAATTAATTAAAATCCCATTTAATCCCATCCTTATCCTACTTAGCCAATTAATTAAATAAATTTATTTATTTAATTAATATCCAACTCATATCCCAACTAATTCAAATATTTTATTTGAATTAAGTTCTCATCATAAGCCGACCTTCCAATTAATTAAATAGATTTTATTTATTTAATTAATTTATTTTATCATTTAGCCGACATGTGTGCCTCTTTCATTTAAAAAGATAAGTGGTACTACAACCTTTTATTTAATATCTTTTATATGTAGTACTTTTTATGTACACATGAGCCCTATTCTCCTTGACACTTGTCAAATGACTACAACTCCCTTGAATAGTGGGATAACCTAATCAATCCTAGCCGTCCACATCAATCAATTCGCTTTTAATCTCAGCCGTCCATTGGAACCAAGCCTTTCCTATAAACCAAACCCCTCACAAGCCATTAGCAGGCATTGAGCTTCAAGTACTCTTATTCTGCCAAATTTTCTAAAATGCATTTGAGCTTCAAGTACTATTATTCTGTCAAAAATGCATTGAGCCTCAAGTACCCTTATTCTGCCAAATTTTCTAAGATGCATGGAGCTTCAAGTACCATTATGCTGTTGAAATATCATTAGAGCCTTTGCATCCTTCAACTATCATCCTCATGTCATCTTCATCTTAATGTTATGCTGCAGAAATGAGCACCCAACATTCTTCCAACAATAATCCTTCAAAATCTTGCATGCTCATGCGAGGTGGAGAAGAGCAATGGAGATAAATCAAGCATAGCGTGGAGATCGGTTTGCATTTGCATTTCTTATTTTGATTTTCATGTTGTCTTGTGCTTCATTGTGCATTGCTAGGGTTTTATCATTGCTGTTTATTCATTTGCCCTGATTTGCAATTTTACCCTAACTACATTTGGCACGCCCGGTGGGACTCACTTCGTTTGATCTTTTTTGCAGGTTTTTGTAGTAAAAATTTGCATTCATTTAATCCCCATTGTTGAGTTTTGCAGGTTTAATTAACTTTTTGTTGCAGATCTGCTACTTTTTGGACAAAACCCTAGGTCTTAAAGATTTCATCATATCTTCCAAACGGCTGCGAATTTTTCTACAAGATTTTAGTAGAAGTTTGTCCACAATATAAGGAAGCTACAGAAGAAAAATTTCGCATTTATCGCGATTTTTGCGGGATTTATCACGTTTTTATGTTTTTTCATAAAATCACAATTCTGGGCGCAAATCAACGAATTTTTCAGAAATTTTTATATTTTTGGAAAGCTCTTGAAATGCTAATGGGGGTCTATGTTTTACAGATTTAATTTGGAGGTCATTTACTATGTGAAAATATCAGATCTTTGCCGACTGTACCATTTTCATAAATCCGCATTTCTGGGCGCAAATCAGGGAATTTTTCTGATTTCTTTACATTTTCGGAAAGCTCTCTGAAAATTAATGGGGGTCTCTTCTTTGATTTTTTAATTTTTGAACAAACAATCTATCGAAATAATCAAATCTAATTCGGCTATGTATCTAAAATTACAATTTTCCTTGCCTGATGAGCCTATTTTTTATGCCTGCATTATAATATCATTTTTTTTTATGTTGTAGGTGATCATAAGGAGCTAGAGCAACATTGACATCAACATCTACAGCAATTTGGATAGCGAATTAACCAGGTGCAATCATTTCATTTCTCATATTCTAATCATTGTTTGCAAACACATTTGGATTTTGGGCATAAAATGAACAATTGTTTGCAAATTCACATCAAAAAATTAGGATAAAATGAACAAGTGTCTTTCATCGCATTTGGATTTGGATCTAAAACAAACAAGTGCCTGAATTGTCTTCCACACATGGAATTTCTAAGGTTAATGAACCCCATGCGAGTGTGACCAAGTAAATGTGTATGCTCTCTCCTCGCGTCCCAACACGAACTTGGAGATCAAAAACATTTACTTGTGTTGCTTTTGTTTAGCCTTAGAGAGGCCTGCCTTGGTATCCACCCCAAGGGAATGACCTCAAGCGGTACTTTCATCCGGTCCACTATAAAAATTAGAGGATAAGGCGAAAGCCAAGTCTAACCGGTATTAGCGCTCACCATACAGTGCTAACTCGAAAGGAGGTGTACCTTTGTGTATATTAAAACTCCTAGTAGGGTTAGTTAAAGTCTTAAGTGGCTTGCTGGATGCTCGTGGGGTGCCGGTCCCCCGGATTTTCACTAGAACCTCCTTGTGATAGTGGCCTTGCCTTGAATAGGACTTGTTAAAGTGTCTTCACGTGCTTGCTTAACCATCATCACATTATTCTAAACTAAAACTTGCTTATGTGTCTTGTGTGAGTGATTCATGTGTGTATATGCATAATCATTTGTTTGAATATTGCCACATCAAGCTCTAAACACCCAAACACATAAAGACAAGTCATCCTACACATTCTTCCAATAACATTCAAACCCAATCACCTTCATCTCAAACATAGCCAAGTCATCCAAACATTCCACATCATCATCCAAATCCCTAAACAAGTACTTGCTAAAAGGACTTAAGACAAACACTTGGTGACAACATGTCTACACTAGAGGACCTAGAAATCAAATTCCAAAGATTCCTCCAAAATCTTTATCAAGGATCACAACCCCTAAACCAAGACACCATTGAAATATTACAATTCTTCATCCAAAAATCTCAACCCCACGTAAGCCAATCACCTCAACTGCAACACTTCGTAGCCCAAGTCCAACACCTTTTAGCCACTAGTCAAGCTCAAGAAGTACAGCAATCCTTAGCCATTCAATACCAACCTAATCCACCTCATAGCCACATGTCATATCCATCCACTTCCTATCAACTTAATACACATATCCACCAAGTCAATGCCACATCAACCTATGAACATCTACATCAAGCTTATCCAATCCCTCATGCCACCATTCCAATGCACTATCAAGCCCATCCACAAGGCAATCAAGTGATATTACAAGAACAACATCCAAGTCCCAATAGCCCTTTGTACATAAATCAAGCAGGTCCAAGTACACCTTTTCAACAAGACCATCAAGCACCATTGATAGACCTAAGTCCACCTTTGCAACAAGAAGCACATCCAAGTCCAAGTGGCCCCTTGTACATAAATCAAATGAGTCCAAGTTATCCTATGCAAGATCTAATAACCTTTGACAAGGGAGATACCAATCTAGAGTGGCCTTCACTATCCAGTCACATGCTAACACATGAGCCAACAAGTCCTATCCCAACACCACCATGTGATCCCATTCCTAGTCCATTGATCCCTTTACCTTCCAAACCACCAAGCCCTTCATTACCTTCCTCACCATGTCATTCTAATCGTTCACCAAAGGATGCGGCTGAGAGAGTTTTACAAAGGATGCTTGAAGCAAAACTCATTGAACTTCCTAAAGTCAAACCATGTGAAGAAAGTCCATATGATGAACATGATTATTGTGCATACCATAGGACCAAAGGCCATAATATAAATCAATGCCCAATATTTGTTCCAATTGTTTACAAGGTGTACCTACCTATAATGGGAAAACATGCCACATCATCCCAATCCTATGTATCACCCCCCTTTTATCCTAATCCACCCAATCCAATTAGCCCTCAGCCTAATCCTAGTCCTAAGCCTGCAACATCATCCGCTATTATTACTCATCCATTATATTTCCCATCCACTCATACCCTTGCGAAGGATGTGATCCATTGGCTACTAGCTAGGAATAAACTATCTCCATGTCAAACACCCATTCATGAGCCTACTAAAGATCTTCCAAAGGTCATGTCCAATCATATAATCCCATCATGTGGTCCACCTATCCTTGAGTCTATCCAAGAGCCTTCCATTAACATTCTTAGCCCTTCAAGCCCATCATGTGACCTACAATCCATCAAGCCTATTTGTGAACCTTCTATCATTAATCCAAGTCAAGAGTCATCATATTCTTATGTTGTTGACCAAGAGCCTATCCAAGAGTCATCTACCTCCATTCAAGCAACCCAAGAGGTATGTCAAAGGTTTAATCCTAAGCGTGTGGAAACATTAAGCCCTAGTCCAACTCAAGATCAAAACACTTCCATTCAACCCATCCATAACATTTATCTTCTTTACGATCAAGATGATACCTATGAAGAAGCTATCCATGAGCACCTTGATCCTATCCATAATCCTATCTCTATCCATGAGCAAGATATCCACATTGCTCCTAGCCACCCACCATCTAGCCCTATCCATAAGGAGCAAACATCCACTTGTCATGATGAGACACTTGTCCCCCAAGTAAGCATAAAAGATCAAACAAATAGCTTGGATCCTAGTGAACACAATGCTAATCAAGATCCTAATGATCCTCCTTCCACATCCACCATTGATCCCATTTCAAATCCATCATGTCCTATTGGTCTATCCACCCTTATACATGAGTGTTCTTCCTTAGGACAAAAACATCCTTTATCTACTTCATCTTCTCCATCCAATAAAGAGTTCAAGTCTAATGTTCAAAGCACACCAAGTCCTATAGTCAATCGCATACTCCAAAACATGAACTACCAAGGCAAAGGTCTAAGCCTTTATGAACAAGTTATTTTGGAGCCAAACCATGTCAAAGTTCATCCATGCTCATATGACTTTGGATACACACCCCAAGGTAAACAAGGCCAAGATGTTGGTAATCACTTCATGCATCCTAAACCTACCACTTTCCATCGCAAACCTTATCATATACCCAAGACATATGTAGCCATTCCATCTCCATCATCCTATAAATGTCAAAAGCATGTGACCATACACCTTCCACCATCCACTTTGCCTCCACTTTTACCAACTCCAAATATCCCTCCATCCACCTTGCCACCGTTGCTTCCAACACCTAACATACCTATTGTTCATAAGTATCCTTGCATCCCTAATCATGGCCAACAAAAGCACACATCATTTAAGCATAAAGCTTCCAATCATTATATCCACTCCATCCATCCCATGGGATTCCAAAATAAACATTTGGATGCCTTTATCTATAAAGCCAAAAATCCAACTAAAACTCCTAAGGACCCTCATGCCTTAGGGAATCAATGTGAAAAGCCTCTAAATCATCCATATTCTAAGCAAAGTACATTCACAAAGCTATCCAAGCCCATACATCCAAAAGCAAAGCCTAAAAGCAAAATGGTTTGGGTTCCTAAGCAAATAGCTAGCAAAATGAATGAGGCATCCTCATCCACCTCTCAAGAATCCCAACCACCTATATCCATCCAAAAGCCTATATCCATCCAAAACTTCCATTCCCTTCCAAAATCCCACAAGCAAAACAACAGCACTAAAAATACTAAATCTATGTGGGTTCCTAAATCACTTCATCAACCATCTCCCAAGCAAACAACCCCATTGCTTCCTACACCATCATCCAACCAAAAGCTTCAATATTTATCACGGTGTGTGCAGCCGTTGGTCATGATTCCCTTCCATTCTAAAACATTCACACATAACTACATTTCCCCATCTTTCATCCATTATCCTACATATCTCTCCCATGCTAACCCTATGGTCCATGCTTTGGCATAAACTTTTCGTCCATCTTCATTCCATAAGCCTATATAAATCCACACCATAAGCTACTAGCCTACCCTACCATAATTCCACATCATAATCTATTATCTACCTAATCCATCTCCCATCCATGCAATCCCTTATCAACATCTATGAGCATAATGACATGGTCCATGCGAGGACATCATCAATCTCTAAAGGGACACTATCAACCTTCATAGCACTAGCCACTTGAGTCCCTGCTATCCATTACCATGGTGAAAACTTGGCAAACAGGCACCATGAGTAATTGTCATCCCATCTAAAAAGCAAAAAAGGAAAAAAAAAAGAGTAAAGAGAAATCCCTTCGTCCAACGGTGAAAACCTGGTAAATAGGCGCCTTGGATAAGTACCATGATGAAAACCTGGCAAACAGGCGTCATGTGTAGGTTGATCTTCTATGTCACACTTGGGGGCACATTGTCTCATCTAACCTATCCATTTCTAAACTATCTATCCCATTATATCATTTACCATCCTACCATCCTTAGCCATTACATAAACAAGCCTATCCTATTGAACCCATTTATCCATTCATCCATCCTTCTACCTTTTGATTTTAATGAAGACATAGGGGAAAAATGTTGCAACATGTTGGGATATTTCTTGACATACCTTCTTTCCAAACCAAGTCCTATCCATTGACCATTTATCCATCCCATTTAAATCCAATCCATCATGTCATCCCATGGTCATGAACTTTGTCATGTAAAATCCTAAGCATTACCACCTAGAATGGGGCAAGTTCTTCCTATGCAACATAGCCTTTGAAGATCACATCCTAGCTCTCTTATGATCCATCCACTATGGTGTATCCTTATCACAAGCTTTCCATCTTATAGCTTATCCCCATCCATTTATCATGAGCTTTCCACTATAGCCTACCTATTTGTTCATCATGAGGCATGCATCCATCCCTTTTATGGCCTATCCTTGTATCTATCCATCTATCATGAGTCTTCCATCCCATCCATATATCATGATCTTGCCATCACATTTACTATGAGCCCATCCTTTTATCCATCCTTTGCACCTAGACTTGGTCTTCCCTTGTCATTGGTATCAAGCACAAAGGCTACCCACATTGTAAATCCATTGGCATTTTCCAAAACATTCAAAAACACAAAAAAATAAAATATTCCCAAAAACACATAAAGACAAGTTATCCAATCACTTCTTCCAATCATACAATCAAATCAATCTAAGCAATGATCTTAAATTCAAGTCACACTAATCCATATCAAGCAAGCTAATCAATCAAGGAACATTATCCAATCCAATCAACAAGTTTTGATCCTAATCTTGTCATGAGACCAAATCAAACAATTATCATCATCATCAATGGGATATAGCGTTCCCACATCCTTGTGTTGCTCTAGGGATATAGCTTTCCCCGCAATGACAACACTATCTATCATCATCAATCAAACAATCAATCATTGGTTTATGACTTGACAAGGGCAATACCTTGTTTGTTTTACATCCTTTGAGCATACTGAGAACCCTTGCTTATGCTTAGATTAAGTGGATACTCCAATCATCACACCATCATTATCATCATTCAAAACAATCCAATCATCAAAACAATCAACCCAGCAATAGCAAACATCAAAACCAAAGCACATCAAGCCAACCATCAAAACAAATCCTATCAATCATCAACATCAACACCAAAGAAAATCAACCAAAGCACATCAAGCCAACCATCAAAATAAATCTAATCAAAATAAATCAAGAACAAATCATTCCAACACATATCATCCCATCATCAACATTTCATCAATCCTTTATCAATCTTTCATTTTCATCAATCCTTCAATCATCAAATCAATCCAAAGATTCCAAGCAATGATCCAAATGCCAGCCCATCCTTAAGACATACCAAGCAAGTTAATCAATCAAGCCAAGTTATCCAAACGCAATCCATGGTCTTGATCCTAGCCTTGTTGTAAGCCAAATCAATCAATTAACTAGCCAACCAACTCAGCAAACAACCTTGTGTTGATCTAGGGATATAGCCTTCCCCGCAATGACAACACTCTCAACACTCAACAAACAAAACAACAATCAATTAATCATTGGTTTACAGCTTGACAGGGGCAATACCTTGTTTGTTTTTGAATCATTTGTGCATGCTTGCTTGCTTGCTTGTGTGTGTTATCATGTTATCTTGCATTTGTATCAAATCTAGAACTTTCTAGCTAATATTCATATCTTGTGTATGTTGGAATAGCTTTTTGCACTATCCTTTGCATCTAAGGTCATATCATACCTTTTGTGCATTAAGACTTCAATGCTCTAAGTATTCTTCCTCATACGTCAGACAAGGTTGTATTACGCTAGGGCAAAAGACACCTCGTCACCCTGGTCCTTCTACCTTGGTGCATAATGTCTACTGCTATATCAAACATTATGGTTGCTCACTTTCATTGCAGCATAACGCATCATTCATTTCTTCTATCCATTCTCTTAGCTATCTTTCTTAGCCAAACTATTTCTTTTCGAGAGCATACCCGTGTTTGTCCAACCCACCTATCCTCTCGAGGGGGCATCATCATCCTATCTTTTCATCATCATCATATCCTTACTTCATCATCCCTATCCTCCATCCATACCATAACTTCTTTGAAATGATGTTACTCAACATAAAGCTCATCATCTCGAACATCATCTCAAAGAGGGGCAAAATGTAGACACCCAAAATTGTCCCAACTTTGTCCATGTCTTGCAACACCTAGTCAAATACATTATCCTAAACATCATGTAGCATTTTGTCCTAAATCCCACTCTTAATCCCACTTATTCCATTAGCCAATTAATTAAATAAATTTTATTTATTTAATTAATTAAAATCCCATTTAATCTCATCCTTATCCTACTTAGCCAATTAATTAAATAAATTTATTTATTTAATTAATATCCAACTCATATCCCAACTAATTCAAATATTTTATTTGAATTAAGTTCTCATCATAAGCCGACCTTCCAATTAATTAAATAGATTTTATTTATTTAATTAATTTATTTTATCATTTAGCCGACATGTGTGCCTCTTTCATTTAAAAAGATAAGTGGTACTACAACCTTTTATTTAATATCTTTTATATGTAGTACTTTTTATGTACACATGAGCCCTATTCTCCTTGACACTTGTCAAATGACTACAACTCCCTTGAAGAGTGGGATAACCTAATCAATCCTAGCCGTCCACATCAATCAATTAGCTTTTAATCTCAGCCGTCCATTGGAACCAAGCCTTTCCTATAAACCAAACCCCTCACAAGCCATTAGCAGGCATTGAGCTTCAAGTACCCTTATTCTGCCAAATTTTCTAAAATGCATTTGAGCTTCAAGTACTATTATTCTGTCAAAAATGCATTGAGCCTCAAGTACCCTTATTCTGCTAAATTTTCTAAGATGCATGGAGCTTCAAGTACCATTATGCTGTTGAAATATCATTAGAGCCTTTGCATCCTTCAACTATCATCCTCATGTCATCTTCATCTTAATGTTATGCTGCAGAAATGAGCACCCAACATTCTTCCAACAATAATCCTTCAAAATCTTGCATGCTCATGCGAGGTGGAGAAGAGCAATGGAGATAAATCAAGCATAGCGTGGAGATCGGTTTGCATTTGCATTTCTTATTTTGATTTTCATGTTGTCTTGTGCTTCATTGTGCATTGCTAGGGTTTTATCATTGCTGTTTATTCATTTGCCCTGATTTGCAATTTTACCCTAACTACATTTAGAATATTTATTTAGGATGTTTTGTGTCATTTTTAGGCGTATACATTTTTCCCCTATTTGATGCAATGCAGTTTACAGCGTTGCTTCAAAGAAATCGATAGTTCAAATGATGATACATGCCCCAGTTTGCCCCTGGTATAGGTTCAATGACGATAGGATGCCCCCTCGGGAGATTGGACGGGAAAAGGGTGAAAGATTTGAAGATGGACAATCTCACGAAGATGAAGGGGTAAGGATAGGTTGGAGGAAAAGGGACGCGGTCAGGGATGCGGGAAGAAAACAGGAAGAAAAACGGGCACGGGAAGTAGTCACAGTCACCACCTAGCCAGAATTAGGGTTTGGAGGCTATAAATAGGAGCTGGGTCCACAAGAATAGTCATTTGTACACTTGTTTACTCTGGATTGGAGTGAGAGAGCCTAGAGCAACTTGGAGCAGCATGGCAGCTAGAGCAGCAGACATTCCACGCGAGGAGCACCGATTCGAGCAAGTCCGTCGATTTGAGTGGCCAGCAGAGGCAGGACCCCCAGTATGTGTTTCGATTTAGGATGTCATAAATGCACGTAGAAAATAGGTTAAATGCATGCGCTGAAACATAGAACGGCGCATATGTCCCGCGAAGCAGTGCATTTGTTGTTGCGCGGTGCATATGCCAGTTTCGGCGGCGCATACATGAAAGCTGCGCGTCTGTGCACTGTGGCTGCGCTTAGGTAATTTGGCGACGCATGCGTATTTAAGCCGCGCATATGTGGAAAGTAGCGGCGCATTTGTGAATGCTGCTCATATGTCAATTTTAGCGGCACTTTCATAATATGGTGGCGCATATGCATAATGTTGCAGCGCATCTGCTGGATCGGCGCATACATGCACTGTGGCGGCACATTTGTGTGAGGCGGTGCATATGCTGATTTTAGCAGCGCATATACCAAAAAATGGTGCTTTTACCACCTGTAGTGGTGCATTTGCTGTGAATAGCAAAGGACTTAGCCAAATTGACTCGATTAGCCTCTCAACCGTTGATTCCCATTCTTCCAAGTCTATAAATGAAGCTTCATCCCTCCATTCTAATCATCCAGGCTTTTGACATCGTTACTCTGCAGAAATACCACCAGCGCGCCTTTGGCACCCTTTTGTCTTCCACAAGCTTGAGATCACATACTTGCATTGGAGCTCATCTTCATTGCATATCACCATAGCCATTCACCGTCGACTTCCTACAAATAGCTAAAAAGATTGCACTCTCTGAGGGCTCATCTCATCTGCAAAAGGATGATTTGTGATAGGCAAACAATAGAAGTTTAGAAATGGGAGAGGTTTGCACTGTGTTTGTTCATTGCTTCGTTTATTGAATCCTTCTTGTTTCACTATTCTGTTGATGTTTGGGTCTTGTTTAATTCATTTGATTGATCACTCTTTTACCCTTACATTTTTGGTGCCCACCGTGGGGCCGTTTGCCCCTTTATTTTACCATTTCTGAGCTTTTTTGAAGGTAGGTTCCGTACAAGTCACGCAGAGTCATGCACAGATTACTTCGGTGCATCTGTTCATTTCCATGGCGCATATAAACACTGTTACGGCGCTTTTGTTTATTCTACGCATCTGTGTATTTTCGCTGCGCGTCTGCACACTGTTACGGCACTTTTGTGTTTCTGCGCATCTGTGCATTTCTGCTATGCTTTTAAAGACTGTTACGGCGCATACATTAATACTGCGCATTCATTCCTTTTAATGGCGCATATGTTCAATATTGCGGCGCATTTATTAATGCTGCGCTTATGTTGATTATTTCTGCACATCTGATCACTGAAGCTGCGCATTTGTAACAGGCTGAAGTTTTAGTACTTTTCTAGGGGAAGTTGCTAATGCTAACCTTTCCGCAGGTGTTTGCTGGAGCATTTTTGCAGGATAGGTGCAGGTTTAGTTCCATGTAGTTGCATCTAATTAGCTCACATTTCATTTTCAAAGGGGAAGTAAAAAATTAATGTTCATTCAAATCTTCATTTAGTTCTAATTAGGGAGGAAGTAACTGGATTTATTTCTTGCTTGCATTGCAAACACCTTCCAAGTTATTGCTATCTAAAGGTTAAAATTGAACTCATCAATGATCTTGAAGTTAAAATGAACCATTGCTATATCGAGAGACCTGAATTTCAAAGTTAACAATCTCATGCTACGCGGTTTAAGAATTGAACTCACTACTACTTTCTGAAATTAAAATGAACCATTGCTATATCATGAGACCCGAATTTCAAAGTTAACAAACTCGTGCTACATGGTTTAAGAATTGAACTCACTACTGCTTTCTGGGATTTAAAACTGAACCACTGCTATATTGCTGAATCACTTCAAAGTTCTGTTTGAGTAGATTAGCCCATTTAGTTCTTCACTTTTAACTAGGGTGGATTAATCAGTGTATTCTGTGCTTGCGAATGACAATAGGCTTATGCTCTCCCCTCTTCTGGGTGATCAAAGTGCCAGACTTGTCATTCTATCTGTTTAACCTTTAGGAGGGGCCTGCCCTTGGATGCACGCTTGTCCAAGTGGGAACGACCCTGAGTGGTAATAGGCTAACACCAAGCCCTACCAAGCCACTTAAAATAAATTGTGCTTGAGGTGAAAACTTCCTGCAACAAGTGCTGTTATGTTACACCGACGGCCAACCTCCCCCAAAACCCTCTCAGGTGCAACCCTGTGAGGCTGGGAGACTCCATAACGGAGAGTAGCGCCGCCACACGTGTAACCACTTGAACGGTTGCCCGAATTAAATACCTCTTGTTTTAGTGGCCCAAATCCCTTGTAATCCATTTCTCGCCTAGGATTTTGTGCTTGCTTTTGTCCAAAATAGAGTCAGAAAATTTACAAAAACAATGAAAAACTACAAAATATTCTTTGTACTTGCTATGTTTTCTTGCTATTAAATTCATAATATCAAATTAGGAAGACCTTTTCTAGCCAAAAAATACCAAAAACAGGAAAAAAAACTGAAAATTTTGCAAAAACTTCAGAGCTGCGCATTTACACATTTCTGCTGCGCATACACAGAGACTTGCTGCGCTTTTGTAGCGACTTACTACGCATATACCTTTTTGCTGCGCATATATGCACTGTTGCTGCACATATATAGTTCACCAGACCAGCGCATTTACTGCGACTTGCTGCGCATTTGTCTATTTCTGCTGCGCATCTGTTTCTGCGCATATGCGACAGTGAGCACTTGCCCTATTTTTGAGGAGAAATTTTCACTTGATCAGAGCACCCATTTCAGCCTAGTTTCACTTTCTGAGATCAGAGTCAACCTTGTAGTCAATCTCCATCCATTTCACCCAACTCTTTCTCTTTCATCCATTGTCGCACTCACCTTCTGTCCAAATCACTCTTGTCCCAAAATCAGCCTATCCCATATCGATTCAGCATAAGTTCTTTTTTGTTTCATTAGTGAATTCACGTAAGCCTAGTAGGTCACAGTACCCTTGCTAGTAGTCTTGTTGAACAACTAAGCCCTACACAGTAAGACTGGTATCGACTACCCTTGCTAGTGGCTAGAGTCTTGTGTCAACCGTCTTACTTGAAGTCATTGAGTGAGAGAATCCTTTGTCCAAGTCTTATCCTAGGTATCCCATTCATAATAGTCTCAGTCGGCACCTTGCCAGAATTTCTAGTCCTCACCCCCTCCATCCCGCGTCACCTTGCATGGTTCTTACTCGATCCCAGTACAACAAGCAAATCGAAATGGCCGACTCATCTGATCACCTTCTCCCACCACGTGATGGTGAAGAAGAGATTTCTCATGAAGAATTAGTGGTGCACATGCAAGATAGAAAATTCCAACACGTCGTAGAGAAGATGATCCTTGAAGACCCCCATAAGTATTTCCATCATCTTGCTAGTCTCGGAATCAAACTCCCCGCAGACTTTGACATTAGCTCCATCATGGAAAATGCAAACAATGATCATGAGAGGGGCACAAATGACACAGTCCCACATGTGCATGAGAGAGATACCAATGACATGGTTCCCCATACAAATGAGAGAGGAAAGCAACCCGTAGATCCAACTACTCCTATGGCAGACATAAGACAACAAATTGAAAGTCTAAAGCTCGAGATATCCAACCTTAAGACTGGTACAAGTTCCAAGAACTACTTGTTGGAAGATATAGCACCATACCCCTTTGACAGAAATTTGATCATGAAACCATTCCCCTATCAGTTTGGAGTTCTGAAATTTGACAAATATAAAGGGAAGGGAGACCCTAGAGATCATATTAGGGAATTCACTGCAGCATGTTTAGAAGTAGCTCACAACGAGACCTACTTAATGAGACTATTCTCGTGATCTTTAGGTGGTCAAGCTATGGAGTGGTTCTCACGTCTCCCACCGGGAATCAAAACATTTGATGAACTTGTCAATAAATTTATAACGCACTTCTCTTACAACATAGAACACGAGGTATCTATGCTAGATCTATGCAACACCAAGCAGAAGAGTGGTGAGTCATTCGCCACCTTCCTACAATGATGGAGACAACTAGCTAGTAAGTGTTCTTACAATATGCCTGAGAAGCAGCTATTGGAAATGTTTGTCCACAACCTAAACACTGATCTTAGCTATCAGATTCAGATACAATGCCCTACCTCGTTCGCCAAAGTCATTGAAATGGGCCTCTTCATTGAAAAAGCTATGATCACTAAAGGAACTCTCAAACTCTACAAGGACACACCTCCTTCCAATTATACAATAGATAAATCAAATTTTTGGACCAAGAACAAGAATGTGGTCAACGATGGAGTAGTGGACGCCAAGGCGGCAGCCCCTAAGCAACAACCCATATTCACTCTTAAGGGAGAGGCAAATACCGGTGCACTCAACAAGCCACCCCCTTGGGAACCTAGACCTTGGTTCAATTCAAATCCAAGGAGAAAATTCATGCCATTGGGGGAATCTCAAGAGTCCGCCCTTAGGAAGTTGTTGGCTAACAATGAAATTTCTCTACCGCCAACAAGTGACTATGAGCCTATCGTCAAACCTCCCTATTGGAAGGACACAGATTATTGTGAGTATCATTGAGGAAGGGGGCACACGACTAACAATTGCATCCACCTCAAGAATGTCATACAGGATATACTAGATCAGAATCAAGGAGGGACACAACAACATACCTCCAATGAATCTCATGTGGCCTACCGGGATCCTCTTCTAAACCACAATCTGCCATATAACAACAATCGCCACAATGGCCACAATAGCAACAATGGTCACAATGGCAACAACTCCAATGGCAATCCCAATAACGACAACAGTCACAACCGGCCAAATCAGAACAGTGGGTCGAGTAATGCTAACTATGCAAGCGTTCCATTTGAGTACACCATTAACTGCATTTCTAAGCATATTCCGCAAGTTAACGTCATCTCCCCCAACCAACAACCAGGACCTCACAGAACTGGTTGTAGTATAATTACCCACAGTGGTAAGGTCACGATCAATACCACCCCTCCAAGGTCGTCACCATCTCCGTCCGACTCCCGCCCATACAATGTCATCGACCAGTTGCAAAAAACTCCAGCTCACATTTCTATATTGGAGCTCTTGCGTCTATCTCCTCATAAAGAGATTCTTGAGAAAGCCTTAGTGAAAACTACTGTCCCCACTAACCTAGCCCAAGAAAAGTTTCAAACCATGGTGGGTAATTTGACATCCTCCACTTCCATCTCATTTACAGAGCAAGATGACCTTTCCATATCTCAACCCCACAACACTCCTCTACACATTGTTGCATTCATACACAAGCACCGCATCAAGAGGGTTCTCATTGATGGGGGCACCGGTCTAAATATTTGCACGTTGAAGCTAGTCCTTGCACTGGGGTTCTCTGAACAGGCAGTAGATCCAAGATGGAAAATTACTATCAAAGCCTATGACGAGGAGGAACGAACCACAAAGGGCACGGTTGTCCTACCCATTCAAGTGGGACCGGTAATTAAAGATGTGGTGTGCCAAGTCCTTGATCGAGAGCTTGCTTACAATATTCTACTAGGGAGACCATGGATCCACGCCATGAAGGCTGTCCCCTCCACCTACCATCAATGCATTAAGTTCCCACACGATGGCAAGCAGGTCACCATACAAGGTGACCCCGACCCCTACCAACATTGTAACTCTTTCCAAGCAAAATCTGAATGCGTCATTCCCAACAACAGAGCCTACATTTCCCCTACTCCGCAACAAGACCATACCGCCGAGGCTTCCTCCTCGAGGCCCACACCGCTGAAACTTACCATAAAAGAAAATGGCGTGGGGGAGTACTCCATTGAGCACAGCCTAAACCTTGCCACCATGCCTTTGTCTCCTCGCTCCTTTAGCAAACCCAAGCATCAACCTAGGCATTTTCCAAAGCCATCTGCTCCTCCTATAACTCCCGCAAATCCCTTTGTAAAATGGGGGACCTTATCTGATGAGACAGAGGAGCGAGATCTCCTGCAATGGCTTTATGCTGAAGAGGAAAACACACCCCAAGAGCTGCCTAGACTCCCTACGGAACTCTATGGACGGGGTGAAACTATCTTGCATCGGATGGGGTACGAAGGACAAGGCCCCATAGGCCTCAGAAAAGAAGGAATCGTTGAACCTATCCAACCTTCTTCATCCTCTTTGGCTAGAAACACAACTGGCCTAGGGTACAAAGGTAAAGGTAAAGCCAAAGAAAATGCTTGCCTAGTGGAGACAATTCAAACACTCCAAGTGGATAGTGACGCAGATTCAGATGAGTTGAATGAGTATGAGTGGGACGAGCTGACAGAGTACTCCTACGATGACAAGGAGAATGACACCATCCAAACTCTCAGCCCCTACCATGAGGGATAGACGCAACAGGACAGACCATTGGAGTCTGATTTGCCCCTCCCCGAGATTATGGCTTTCGAGGAAAGTTTTGATTCCATTGCGATAAACAACCTAGAAGAAAGTACCACCCAGAACACTACTCCCGCCAATGACCATGACATTTCCATTCACACCATTAACGAATCAGATCTCTCATCTGACTCCCTTCCCCTCTTACACCCTGAGCTTATTGACTGGGACCTGCAAGGGACCCCTCAATTAGATGTGTTCCAGAATGATGATGCTTACATTGACTATATGGAACTTAGAGATCACTTACCAAAAGGAGATCATAAAGCTGGTTTCGCTATCAAACTCAATACCATAGCTTACTTTGGAGAGGGTGCCAAGCCTTCTAGTCGCAAAAATATTAAAATCAAAAATGGATCTGACGGTGAAAACTGTCGTGCGGCAGTGTCAGATCATAAAACAGTCAAAAGAAAGGACGTATCCGAAGGTGAAAACCCAACTGTGGCACCTAACGATGGAATGCTTGATACCCTCCCTAGTGATATGTACTAGGAATGGTCACAGATCGTGGTGGAGCCAACAAAGCCAGTAAATATTGGAACCGAAGAGCAACCCAAGATTATCCACTTCGCAAAATCTCTCACACCACCTAAGAAAACCAGGTTTGTACCATTCTTGAAGAAGAAGAGAGGCAGCTTTGCTTGGTCATATGCGGACATGCCAGGTTTAGACCCGAACCTGATTCTGCATCATTTGCCATTGGATCCAGGGGTGAAGCCCGTAAAGCAGAAACTGAGAAAGATGCATCCCCATATAGCCCTTTTGGTCAAGGAAGAACTCAAGAAATTACTAGATGTGGGGTTCATCAGAGCCATCGATTACCCCGAATGGATATCAAACATCGTGCTAGTGTCTAAACCAGATGGCAGGGTTCGACTATGCAACGATTTTAGAGACTTAAACAAAGCATGCCGCAAGGATGACTTTCCATTGCCTAACATCGATATCATAGTCGACCTCACGGCAGGACATACAATGCTGTCACTCATGGATGGATTCTCAGGGTACAACCAGATCAAAATAGCACCAGAGGATCAGCACAAAACAACTTTCACTTGTCCATGGGGTACCTTTTGCTGGAATGTCATGCCTTTTGGGCTGAAAAACACAGGTGCTACATATCAGTGGGCCATGACAACCATATTCCATGACATGATGCATGTGACCATGGAGGATTATGTTGATGATATCTTAGCAAAATCTCTCACGAGGGACTCACACCTGGATATCCTAGAGAAAGTCTTCCAACGGTTGGATCAATTCCAAGTTAAATTGAACCCGAAGAAGTGTGTGTTTGGGGTAACATCGGGCAAGCTGCTAGGCTTCATCGTGTCAGCAAACGGCATAGAGGTAGACCCAGCCAAGGTCAAAGCAATAATGGACATGCCACCGCCCAAGACTCTAACATAGTTGAAATCCTTACAGGGCAAGCTGCAGGCCATCCGTAGGTTCATCTCACAGTTGGCAGACAAGTGCCAACCTTTCAACCACCTCCTACATAAGAATATTCCATTTAAATGGGATGAGCAGTGTGAAGAGGCATTTAACAAGATAAAGGAGTACCTTATGAACCCTCCTATACTCATGCCTCTGATCCAAGGAAAACCTTTGATCCTCTACATTTCTGCTACACCTACTGCTCTTGGGGCTCTCCTAGCACAGCAAGACTATGAGAACAAGGAAAGAACTGTATACTACATCAGTCGAACCTTAGTGGGCTACGAGTTACAATACTCACAGGTAGAACAATCATGCCTTGCGGTGGTTTTTGCTTCATAAAAACTCCAACACTACATGTTGGCACATCCTGTCAAACTCATTGCCAAAATCGACCCACTAAAGTATCTTCTCAGCAAAGCAGCTCTCACGGGTCGACTAGCAAAGTGGATTATGCTTCTTAGTGAATATGATATAGAATATGTGGACAGAAAAGCCATCAAAGGGCAAATCATAGCTGACCAACTGGCCGAGGCACCATTACAGGACACGTCACCAATGCAGTTTGAGTTTCCTGATGAGTCCTTATTCACTCTGTCAACATCTCCTTGGAAACTCTACTTCAACGGGTCTTACACCAACCATGGATCGGGGGCAGGTATCCTATTTATCACTGCCCAAGGTGACACAATTCCAAAGTCCTACAGGTTGTTATTTCCATGCACTGACAATATAGCAGAATATGAAGCCTTGGTAATTGGTCTCAAGATGGCCACTGAGTGGAAAATCCAAGCACTATGTGTCTACGGTGATTCTCAGCTTATCATAAATCAGGTCAACGATGAATATCAAACCAAAGATGAGAAGCTCATCCCATACAAATAGATGGTCGATGACCTCAAAGGACACTCTGGGACCATCTCCTTTGAACAAATACCCAGGATCAAGAACAAAGCAGCAGATCACTTACCAAAAGGAGATCATAAAGTTGGTTTCGCTATCGAACTCAATACCGTAGCTTACTTCAGAGAGGGTGCCAAGCCTTCTAGTCACAAAAATATTAAAATCAAAAATGGATTTGATGGTGAAAACTGCCATGCGGTAGTGTCAGATCATAAAACAGTCAAAAGAAAGGACGTATCCGAAGGTGAAAACCCAACTGTGGCACCTGACGATGGAATGCTTGATACCCTCCCTAGTGATATGTACCAGGAATGGTCACAGATCGTGGTGGAGCCAACAGAGTTAGTAAATATTGGAACTGAAGAGCAACCCAAGATTATCCACTTCGCAAAATCTCTCACACCAAATAAGAAAACTAGGTTTGTACCATTCTTTAAGAAGAAGAGAGGCAGCTTTGCTTGGTCATATGCGGACATGCCAGGTTTAGACCTGAACCTGATTCTGCATCATTTGCCATTGGATCCAGGGGTGAAGCCCGTAAAGCAGAAACTGAGAAAGATGCATCCCCATATAGCCCTTTTGGTCAAGGAAGAACTCAAGAAATTGCTAGATGTGGGGTTCATCAGAGCCATCGATTACCCCGAATGGATATCAAACATCGTGCCAGTGTCTAAACCAGATGGCAGGGTTCGACTATGCAACGATTTTAGAGACTTAAACAAAGCATGCCGCAAGGATGACTTTCCATTGCCTAACATCGATATCATAGTCGACCTCACGGCAGGACATACAATGCTGTCACTCATGGATGGATTCTTAGGGTACAACTAGATCAAAATAGCACCAGAGGATCAGCACAAAATAGCTTTTACTTGTCCATGGGGTACCTTTTGCTGGAATGTCATGCCTTTTGGGCTGAAAAACGCAGGTGCTACATATCAGCGGGCCATGAAAACCATATTCCATGACATGATGCATGTGACCATGGAGGATTATGTTGACGATATCTTAGCAAAAACTCTCACGAGGGACTCACACCTGGATATCCTAGAGAAAGTCTTCCAACGGTTGGATCAATTCCAAGTTAAATTGAACCCGAAGAAGTGTGTGTTTGGGGTAACATCGGGCAAGCTGCTAGGCTTCATCGTGTCAGCAAATGGCATAGAGGTAGACCTGGCCAAGGTCAAAGCAATAATGGACATGCCACCGCCCAAGACTCTAACATAGTTGAGATCCTTACAGGGCAAGCTGCAGGCCATCCGCAGGTTCATCTCACAGTTGGTAGACAAGTGCCAACCTTTCAACCACCTCCTACATAAGAATATTCCATTTAAATGGGATGAGCAGTGCGAAGAGGCATTTAACAAGCTAAAGGAGTACATTATGAACCCTCCTATACTCATGCCTCCGATCCAAGGAAAACCTTTGATCCTCTACATTACTGCTACACCTACTGCTCTTGGGGCTCTCCTAGCACAGCAAGACTATGAGAACAAGGAAAGAGCTATATACTACATCAGTCGAACCTTAGTGGGCTACGAGTTACAATACTCACAGGTAGAACGATCATGCCTTGCGGTGGTTTTTGCTTCACAAAAACTCCAACACTACATGTTGGCACATCCTGTCAAACTCATTGCCAAAATCGACCCACTAAAGTATCTTCTCAGCAAAGCAGCTCTCACGGGTCGACTAGCAAAGTGGATTATGCTTCTTAGTGAATATGATATAGAATATGTGGATAGAAAAGCCATCAAAGGGCAAATCATAGCTGACCAACTGGCCGAGGCACCATTATAGGACATGTCACCAATGCAGTTTGAGTTTCCTGACGAGTCCTTATTCACTCTGTCAACATCTCCTTGGAAACTCTACTTCGACGGGTCTTACACCAACCATGGATCGGGGGCAGGTATCCTATTTATCACTGCCCAAGGCGACAAAATTCCAAAGTCCTACAGGTTGTTATTTCCATGCACTAACAATATAGCAGAATATGAAGCCTTGGTAATTGGTCTCAAGATGGCCACTGAGTGGAAAATCCAAGCACTATGTGTCTACAGTGATTCTCAGCTTATCATAAATCAGGTCAACGATGAATATCAAACCAAAGATGAGAAGCTCATCCCATACAAACGGATGGTCGACGACCTCAAAGGACACTCTGGGACCATCTCCTTTGAACAAATACCCAAGATCAAGAACAAAGCAGCAGATGCAATGGCTACCATAGCCTCTCTTCTTGAAATACCTGAATACGAGTCACGGTATGAGTTCTTAGTAGAAACCATTCAGCAACTGGCTTATGATCTCCTCGAAACCCATTCCATTTGCCTCCTAGTAGGATCTGATTCACCTTGGTACGGTAAGACCTACACTTACCTCAAGGACAATATTCTTCCACCGGACCTCTCTTCCAACCAAAAATGAACTTTCATCCGACAAGCCTCCCGTTACACCATCATAGCTAATACCCTTTACCAACGTGGTCTGGATGGTACTTTACTCCGTTGTCTAGAACAAGAAGAATCCATAATCGCCTTGCGAGACATACATGAAGGGATTTGCGGAACACACTCCAGCGGTCCCTCCTTAGCTAAGAAACTCATGCATTTGGGTTATTACTGGCCCAATATGGAAATGGATTCATATCAGTTCGTCAAAAAGTGCAAATAGTGCCAGATACACGGGAACCTGATTCATGCACCTGCTCAGGAGTTGAGACCTCTAACGACACCCTAGCCCTTTTGCCAATGGGGACTTGACCTTGTGGGAAAGATCCATCCACCTTCTTCCAACGGCCATAAATTCATCATAACCGCCACTGAGTACTTCACAAAGTGGATTAAAACCATTCCCCTAACCACCGTCACAGGCAAGCAAATTTCCTCGTTCATTCTGAATTACATTATCTGCCGATATGGTATCCCTTCATCCATCATAACGGATAATGGGAGACCATTCAAAAATCAGGATGTCCAGGAACTTTGTGAGTGTTTCAAAATCCAACACTATTTCTCCACTCCATACTACCCCCAAGGTAACGGCCAAGCTGAGGCATCAAATAAAACCATTCTGAAAATCCTAAAGAAGACTGTCAATGAAGCTGGTCGCGATTGGCACATCCAACTCAATCCCGCTCTGTGGGCCTACAGAACCAGTATACACACTCCCATAGGTGCTACACCCTACACCCTTGTCTATGGTTCTGAAGCCATCCTTCCCATTGAGGTCGAACTCCCATCCCTCAGGGTGTCGTTGAAAGGTCTCATATCAGATGAAGAATACAGAGTCTCCAGGCTACAAGAACTAGAGCTGCTAGAGGAAAGGCGCCAGAAAGCTTTTGACCATCTCAAAGCCTATCAACAGATGATGTCTAGAAGCTACAACCACAAGGTTAGACCAAGATGCTTCAAGGTTGGGGACCTCGTTCTAAGAGAGAACCCTTGCAATCAGCAGGACAGAGAAAAGAAAGGTAAGTTCGAGCCTAACTGGCTTGGACCCTATGTGATTGTAGCTACTTACGGATCAGGGGCATATTAGCTGGCCACATCAGAGGGTGAGTTGTTTGATGATCCAATCAACAGCATGCACCTTCACCGGTTCTATACCTAGGAGAACCCCAATGCAAGGGGGCACAATAAAATTAAAAAATCAAAAGATCAAAAAATAAAAAATAAAAATTTTGAAAAGAGAATATACAAAAAAATTGGAAAAAATAGAAAGCATACAAAAAAATCGTCCTTTGGTGAAAACCTGGCAAACAGGCACCTTGGATAGGTATCGTGATGAAAACCTGGCAAACAGGCGTCATGTTACTCTCTAGCTTCTCGTGCAAGTAAAAGCAAGTGATGAAAACTTGGTAAACAGGCGTTACTTGTGATAAACCACCTTCTCCATCTTTGAGAATCCAGTCACCTTGAGTCCATTCTTCCTTAGCTCATTTTCCATTCGACCCATATCTACCGCACAATAAACACTAGATAGTTACCTATCATGGCTTGATACTCACCTTGTGGCCTTGTCAACCAAGGTTTTGTCCCATACCGTCTCCTCAATGTGAGCCTACATAGTGTCTCTCGTCGGTGTCCATGATCCAAGTCTATGAACTATGCTGCCTCTGCGCCGTCACGTAGGCAAGGCCGTTACTCTAATGCACCCCCGAGGCTTCCATTTCTTCCACGGTCCCATTCATCCCCTTTCTTGTCTTCATTCGTGTCGTCTTTCTTCTAGTCCATCCATGGTCCATTAGGGTTTACCCCGAACTACGTTGCCTCTGTGCCGTCATGTAGGCAAGGCCATTTAGCAATGAGCCCCCGAGGCACAAGATCAGTCCCTTAGGGTCCATCTCCCCACTAAGGATGGTGCAATCTTCTCACCAAGCAACCAAATGCAAGCAGAACCCGCGCCTCAAGAAGAAATCTTGACAATGAGCATCTTAACCTACCCAAGGCAAAGCAAATACCCAAGGTCTTCTAACTGATTTTATCTAAATTATGGCAAGAAAAACACATCTAAATGCAAGAATGTTTTGTGGATTGGAACCATGGTTAAGTTACAGAGTCTGGATTTTTGCTATCATACCCTCCTATGCTACTCAAGGATGCCAAAAGCTAGAGATGCTATGATGGGGGCATGATTATTTTCTTTGTTTGCTATTTGTGGATTCAACTTTAGTAATGTGAAGCCTTGTCTAAGGACATGATCGGCAAGCAAAAGATCATCGAGGACATCAAAGGTATAACACGAACGGGGGCAATCCTTGCTTGTTGAAATGCAAGAAGTACTCAGGTCATCTAGATTCAATTTTGACTAGATGCTTGTATTAGCTTGCTAAATCACCATCCATGTAAGCGATACTCAGGTCATCTCGGTTCAATTATACCTTGATGCTTGTATTCACTTACAACATTTTAGAAAATGTACCACAAAAATATGCCCAATGATGAAATAACGCACTTTAAAAGCAAAGCATCCATCCTACATCCACATACACATCCACGCAATCCTCATTATCCAAACTATGCAGAGTAACGATATCAAGTAAAGTTTCTACGTCATCTTCTCACAACCATTCTTCTATCTGTCTATCATGTCATTCTTGTGTCGATCAAGTACATTTGGACTTCAGAAAAAACACAGCATATAGGAGCATATCATATCATTCGTAGGACCAGTCATGCACATGCTTAGGTTCGTAGACTACACCATCCAATGCATTAGGTCATCAATACATTTGCATCACATCAAAATCATAACACATATACATACATTTGCATTAGATCATATAGACGTCCCATAACACAGTTGCATCATCACATAGAAATCATATTACATTTTGCATTTATTTGAAAACATTAAAACACATAGACATCATATAGCAGCATATCATAAAGCATCTCATATAGCATCAGATAGCCCGTCTAACTATGCCCATACATCACATCATACAATAGAAGTAAATCTTCATCACATCGCACATGCAATAAATACACAAAACTGCATCATCATATATACTATCATATAAAAGAGGTCCAAATGTACAAAATTGTCATCCATCTCTGGAATAAAAGTGTCATATACAATATACATCCAACTGGATGGTGATACATGTCCCAAAATCTACAAAATCCGGTCTGTGTCTATCCCTGCTGCTGTGGGCCACCACTGCCAGCTCCTGATTGCTGAGGACCCATCACGGAGGCCCCTGACTGTGATGGACCTGCTCTATGGGTCGCCCCAGACTGACTCCTGTAGCTCCTTGCCCTCTGGCTCGATGCCACGGCACCATGGTATAACCCTCGGTAATACTGAGCCTGGGACTATGCTCTGGCTAGATCTGTCTGTGCCTGTGCCAACTGCGTCTGCAACTGGCCAACCTGTGCCTGTGCCTGCTGCACCTGCCCAACCAAAAATGAACTAGCTGCATCTGTCCCCATAGCAGCCATAGCAGTATCCCACTCTACATGGATAATCCGTACCCATGCATCGGCCATGTCTCTCTCGCGTGTCAACCCAGTGATCACCGCGGTGTCTGTCTCTCGCCTCCGCTCTACCCTCCTCAGCTGTGCCTGCAGCTCTCACACCTATCCCCTCAGGCTGGCTATGGTCCTCTCCTGAACCTCTCCCTGTACTGGCCCCTGTGCTGCCTCTGCCTGTCCTGGCCCCTATGGCTAGGGCACCTGCTGCTGTGGTACCTGCTAGGGTGGTGGCATCTGTGCCTACTGAGGTATCTGCTGCTGTGCCTCTGCCTGCCCTGGCACTGCCTACTCAGCCTGAGCTATCCTCCTCCACTGTCTCGGCCTCTCTTCAGCCCTACCACCCCACCGTCCTCGTCCTCCTCTAACTGCCCTCCACCCTGGGCCAGCCTCTCCCTCCTCCTCTGAGTCTGCCTCATCAATACGAGGCACCAACATGCCAGGTCCTGAATATCTCAGGAAAGGATGTGCACTAATCCAATCCTCATACTCCTGTGTCACCCCCGCATCTGCTATTTCTCTCCACATGTCCCATGCCACATACGACATCTGCTGGAACTCTGCCAGAGCCTCCTCATATGAAGCCATCGGCCCCCATCGGACCCTCTCTACGTGCGTCCGTGCGAACATGGCCTGCCCCTGTGGCATACCCTGTCTCCGCCCAAACTGTCACTGCACCCTGCCCACCATCTGTCTCTCCAAGATGTGCCGTGTCCGACCTATCAGCCACCTGGTCTAAAAGCAGTAGGGTAGCTCGTCTCCCTCGTCGTCCCAGGGCTCGCAATCTAGATATGGTCGCCAGATGACCACATCCACTCCGTCCAAGGTATGTCTCCAGTACTCTAGCTTCCCCAGCCTGTGCTGGGAAATCACTCCTGCATAGCCATAACTGTATGGCTCTCCTCGCTGCCTCGCAAAGACACATATCGGCCTCGTCACTGCTATGTGCTCCCACAGCCAGAACTGTAGTAGCAACACCCCAGCCGATAGACTTGTACTGCAGTGGTACACCACCTGATGCATGTCGTGGTATAAGTGGGCCAGTACGCAGACTCCCCACACATATCGGGTGCCCTCAGTCAGTATCCGCTCCATGATCCTGCCCCATCCAATAGGGAACCCATGCGATCTCCTGTCCGGGCATACAATGCCCCCGATCAGTCCAGCCACAATCCCAGGGAAGTAGTCATAGTAGTCATATATATCCTGCCACGGGATAACCTGACCAGCTAGCTCGGGATCATCAAACACCCGCTGGCACTCGGCGAGTCCCACGTCCCGCTGTGCATCATACTCCACCAGCTCGCCCACCACAGGCAAGTGCAGAATCCAGTAGACATCCTCCAAGGTCACCGTCATCTCTCCCATCGGGAAGTGGAAGGTCCCGTCCTCACTGTGGAATCTCTCCATGGCAGCTGTCAGCAGTCCACGATTCACCCGCACCTCGGGCATAAAGCATACATAATCCAAACCCATGGCACCAAGCACCACTCTGTCAGACTCTGTCAGCATATATCTCTGCAATAAGGGCATGGGAAACATCTCCCTTGACTACAGTGTGTCCCTAATCTCCTCCTGCAAACAAGCAAAGCAAAGCGTCAATCTCAAGTGACATATATACCATACTCAACATACCTACTGAACTATATCAACTAAACTTAGCATTTCAAATTGATCAAAATAGCACACTACATCTCTTGACTAGATTTCTGCAATCTCGGAGATAGCTCATTGATTACCGCGTCAAACAGGATGCTAATCGAGTCAATTTGGCTAAGTCCTTTGCTATCCACAGCAAATGCGCCACTACAGGTGGTAAAAGTGCCGTTTTTTGGTATATGCACCGCTAAAATCAGCATTTGTGCCACTTCACGTAAATGCGCTGCCACAGTGCACGTATGCGCAGATCCGATAGATGCACCACCAAATTAGGCATATGCGCCGCCATATTATGAATGCGCCGCTAAAATCGACATATGCACGGCATTCACAAATGCACCGCTACTTTCCACATATGCGCGGCTTAAATACGCATGCACCACCAAATTACCTAAGCGCAGCCACAGTGCACAGACGCGCAGCTTTCATGTATGCGCCGCTGAAACCGGCATATGCGCCGCGCAACAACAAATGCGCCGCTTCGTGGGACATATGCGCCGTTCTAAGTTTCAGCGCATGCATTTAACCTATTTTCTACGTGCATTTATGACATCCTAAATCGACCCTAGGAGAAATTTTTTGAAACACATACCGGGGATCCTGCCTCTGCTGGCCGCCCGAATCGATGGACTCACTCGAATCGGTGCTCCTCGCGCGAAATGTCTGCTGCTCTGGCTGCCATGCTGCTCCAAGTTGCTCTAGGCTCTCTCACTCCAATCCAGAGTAAACAAGTGTACAAATGACTATTCTTGTGGACCCAGCTCCTATTTATAGCCTCCAAACCCTAATTCTGGCTAGGTGGTGACTGTGACTACTTCTCGTGCTCGTTTTTCTTCCCGTTTTCTTCCCGCATCCCTGACCGCGTCCCTTTTCCTCCAACCTATCCTTACCCCTTCGTCTTCGTGAGATTGTCCTTCTCCGAATCTTTCGCCCTTTTCCCGTCCAATCTCCCGAGGGGGCATCCTATCGTCATTGAACCTATACCAGGGGCAAACTGGGGCATGTATCATCATTCGAACTATCGATTTCTTTGAAGCAATGCTGTAAACTGCATTGCATCAAAGAGGGGCAAAATGTATATGCCTAAAAATGACACAAAACATCCTAAATAAATATTCTAATTATTTATTCCCTTCTTCTATTAATTAAATAAATATTCTAAATTTATCTAATCGATTCACTGTTCCATAATTAAATAAATTCAACTTATTTAATTAAAATTCTTCTAAATGTCCTACATGATTAAATAATCATAAATTATTTAATTAAGCCAAATTCCTCTATCCTAAGTTCTAAATTCCAAAATTCCACATCACCTTTACACCTCATCTTTTCCACCTCACCTTGTCCACCTCATCAGGTTGCACATGTAATTAAATATATTTAATATTTAATTATCTTATTTTCCCTCACCCACATGGCCTATTTCTTCTCAAATCAGAGATTAGTTAACTAATCAATCAAATCTGATAACTAACCTGTCAATTGAGTCAAATCCTCAATCAATTCAGTCAGTTCCATGATTTACTCTTCTAACTAATCAATCAAGTCTGTTAACAGACCAGTCAATGGAGTTAACTCTCCAATCAGTTTTGTCACATCCCTTCTTTCATGATGAAACTGGGACACTTGTCACATTTCCACTGGTTGCACATTCCTCAACCATCCTCAGCCGTTGATCTTCATATCTCCTCTCAACCGTTGATTCCCATTCTTCCAAGTCTATAAATGAAGCTTCATCCCTCCATTCTAATCATCCAGGCTTTTGACATCGTTACTCTGCAGAAATACCACCAGCGCGCCTTTGGCACCCTTTTGTCTTCCACAAGCTTGAGATCACATACTTGCATTGGAGCTCATCTTCATTGCATATCACCATAGCCGTTCACCGTCGACTTCCTACAAACAGCTAAAAAGATTGCACTCTCTGAGGGCTCATCTCATCTGCAAAAGGACGATTTGTGATAGGCGAACAACAGAAGTTTAGAAATGGGAGAGGTTTGCACTGTGTTTGTTCATTGCTTCATTTATTGAATCCTTCTTGTTTCACTATTCTGTTGATGTTTGGGTCTTGTTTAATTCATTTGATTGATCACTCTTTTACCCTTACACTCATTACCTACGTTGACTGTGCATTTGTCTTTCTCTTGTAAAATGAGGAAGAGAGTAAGAGAGAGAGACACATTTGGCATTATTCACATATCCTCATTTCACCTTTCTACATTTGATTTACACCTACCACTTTGCATACATGTCTATCAAGGCAATTGCAACTATAACATCTAATGAAATTCCCATATCCTTTATGCTTTGATGGATGTAATTAGAACCTATTGGATCAAGTGAGAGCACCATATCAACCTAAGGAGTGTAGAGAAAAGACCTAAAAATGAAGATTACAACATAGCGTTTAGTTTAGTTTCATCTCCTAGAAAGGTGCTAGGAGTGAACTTTTGCATTCCATACCTTGTGGGGTTGAATTAACTATGCCAATGCATTGGGGTGGTAGGTGAATGCTAGGGGATGTCTTTTCAGTGGTGAAGCCTCCTAGTCATTATCAACTACATTGAACATAGACAATCTCTCAAGAGCCCTAAGACAAAAAAAGGTCTCAAACTTTGGACCGACTATTCCGTCAAACCGTGAGACCTACAGACATCTTCTTTGCATGTATAGGTGGATATCAAGTCCACCTACAAATAGCTACATTGGCTTTCTAAAATCAATTTCATTTGCCTATGGTGGCAAGGAACGTATTGTTCCAAAATGCTTTAGTTTCATGCAGTGGAAAGGTGCTAGGAGTAAAAATTTTCTTTCCACAGCTCATGGGGCTAAACTGACTATGCCAACATGTCGGGGTGGATAGATAAATGTTAGGAGAGGTCTTGTTTCATGTGCCAAGTGTCCCAATCATTTAGGGCTGCAGGCTACTGGCAAAGTCACTTAAGATCCCTAAGAGCAACAAATTGTCAAACTTTGATGGAGCAGTTCTCAGAATCCATGGTAGTTGAGAATGTTCTATTTAGACCTATATGTGCATGTGGGGTCCATCCACAATAATCTCTCTTGATTTTTGTCAACTCCAATCAGTTTGATCGTGTCAAAATTAAATGCTTTCTTGCAAAATGCATCAGTGGCATGCAGCCCAACCTTACTAGGAGCCATATTTTTCATTCTTCTTGTTCTGGGACCAAACAGACTATGCTAATGCATCAGGGTGGGTAGGTAAATGCTTAGGGAGGTCTCATTTTGTGTGCCAAGTGTCCCAATTGTTCCAAGCTGCAGGCTACCAACAAAGTCTGTTAAGATCCCTAAGAGCAAAAAACTACCAAACTTTGCTGGAATAGATCTCAAAATTTATGGAAGTTAGGAATGATATGTTTGGACCTATAGGTGCATGTGGGGTCCATCCACAATAAAATCTCTTGGTTTTGGTCAGCTCTAATCCATTTGACCATGTCAAAATTAAATGCATTCTTGCAAAGTGCATCAATGCAATACAACACAACCTTGCCAGGAGCCATATTTTTTTTTTTTCTCATTGTGGGGCTGAACCTGATGGTGTTAAGTTGTCATTGATGTCAAAAGTGTTCAAGAGATGGTTAATGAGGTATTCATCATGATGTCTTCATATGTTTGAGGTAAATTCAGATGTGATCATTACTACTTCCTTGCATTTGATATGTCAAGTTTCTATCAGGAGATTTGCATCATAATGATATCTTTATATGTGATGGAATGTTTTTGGATCCTCTTGGAGAATGTGAAATCAAATATAGGATCCTATTAAGAATGCATGCTCATATCTTTAGTGGATCTTTATTGTGTCAGTGTGTATCTAAAGTGAAGGACTTGTTTGATCAGTAGTACTTCACAGGTTTGATCTTGCATCATCAGGAGTACATCATCTTGTTTGTTGTTGATAGGAGCAGAAGCATGAGACATCATCTTGTGTGATCTTCATTCATGGTTTACTTGGTTCATACAATCAGTTGGAGAGATGTGTTCTTCACAATGTCATGATTTATCAGTGAACATGACATATTCTTGGTAGGCATGGTCTTCATTATTCATCAGGTTCTTGACAAGGTTGATGATATCAGTTGTTGGTATTCAAAGGTTTGCAATGTGTTGGTTCTTGACAAGGTTGATGATATTAGTTGTTGGTATTCAAAGGTTTGTAATGTTCATATTAATGATTTCATTTGGTCTTTTTTGGTGTTCATGTCCTAATCAAATCATTGTGTTCACCATGCTTCTTTGGGTCCATGATGGTTATGACTTATGTGCTAAGAAGATTCATTATCAGTGTTGTTCATGTAGAGGAACAAGGTTGTTTAGTTCTTGTTGTAGCTCATAACAAGATTGGAATTAATATTATTTTTATTTATAAGCTTAAGGTTTATAAAGGAGTTTATAAAGTCCTATTTTCATATCTTTCTCTGCCCTTGCAATGATAGTTATACTTTATGTTCTAAATTCACATTGACCTGTGATAGAAGGTCATTTCACTAAACATGACCTACAGGAGGGATCTTACATCATGTGCAAATCGGCCCCTTTCTCCTAGCGTTACCGGTGGTCAAGGTAATATTGCTTTAGATACTTCATGAAAGTATATGGTAGAGTGGTCTCCATGTGAAAGAAAATGGGCAATAAAAATATTTGTTAAAAGATTGAAAGAGCACGTTGCTAATAGAAATAGCATCAAATGTATACCCGATGCCTTGGAGGGATTAAAACATATTTATAAAGTTTTTTTTAAAGCCATCGAATTAGATGCCAAGAGGGAGCCCGATATGTAAGGCATTAAAATTATTTTTTTGGGAGTATTTAATTTTAAAAGTTTCTATTATGGATACAAAATCACTAGGCCTTTTATGGCTTTAGTTGTTTTAGAAACTTTATACTAAGAGGTCAACCCATACCAAATTTATGAGTTTTAAAATGGAGTGTTTAGTGGTTATTAATTTAGAAACTTTTTAAGAGAGATTTTTGGAGAGTAAAAGGAAAGAAGAGAGTTTCTTTTTGAGATTGATATATTGTCATTAAAAAAAAAATTCAGAGAAGAGATTTTTTGTATGAAGAATATGAAGAGTCTTGTTTGAAGAAAATGAAAAAGATTTTATCAGAGATTTTTTATTTTACAGAGCATTGGTCAGATTTGTGGAGATAAAGATTTTACTATCAAGGAAGATTAAAGATTTATTGAAGAGTTTGAATGCAGGAATATACAGAGAAGGAGATTGAAATGAAAAGACTAAATATTCAAAGAGATTTTATTTTTCTCCTACAGGTCCTGATTGAAATGTTAGAGGATATGAAGAGTCATTTTTGCAGGTTGTTGAATATTGAAAAAGTTTTTAACGAGAAGGAATTTCAATGATCTTGCCAATCATGTTGCA
Organism: Cunninghamia lanceolata; assembly: GCA_027924645.1. Lineage (NCBI taxonomy): Eukaryota > Viridiplantae > Streptophyta > Pinopsida > Cupressales > Cupressaceae > Cunninghamia > Cunninghamia lanceolata. Next base: position 3,686,589 of record BSBN01000263.1, on the reverse strand, counting down.
GAAAAGAAAATATATATATGTATATATGATTTTATTTTTGTAGAGATTGAAGGGTTTTGTACAAAGAGGATAATGAAAATTTGGTTGAAAAAATTTGCAGATTGAAGGGTTTTGTGATTAGAAGAATGTGAAAAGGCATTTGTATTCTATATAATGGTCTTTTAGGTACATTGACTGTGTGTGGTGTTATACAGATCAACATGCAATGGTGAAGACAATGATCCAAAAAGAATGTGCACATTAATTTGTAGTGAAAAAGATATATTTCCCTGATCAAGTGAATTAAGTGATTTCAAAGATAAAATGTCAGAAAACTTGAATGATGGAATATATGATGCAGATGAGTTGATTTGAATGGTACAAATCAGATTGAGCAGCAATCACTTCTTGCACATGAGATTTAGAGTTTTGATTGATTGAGAAATGCCAGTGAGGCACAACAGTATGCCAGTGAGGCTTGTAGATCAGTAAGACCATTTGTCAGTGAGACACTTACATTAGCCAGTGAGGCTTGTAAAGATATTTTCAAGGATAAGCCAGTGAGGTAGTTTTGGAGTGGTTTTTATACCCCAGGAGGGTTTTCCACTCGTGCAAATTTGTGTTATGTGTTATATTGTTTTCATCTGTATGTGTGTATGTTAATACATTGCTTATAAGGTTTTGTTCTCCTTCTTCATTCTTAGTTTTGTGCATATGTGTTTGACAAATCAATGATAGCTTTCTCTCCTTTGTGCTCTGCAAGTTAAAGTTTGAAAAAGATTTGAAAATTCACACAACACTGATTCACCCCCCCTCTCAGTGTTGTCCTTGACTCCTACAGAACTGACTACGCTAAATGGTCAGGGTGAGCAGATAAATGCTAGGAGAGGTCTCATTTCATGTGCCAAGTGTCCCAGTCATTCTGGACTACAGGCTACTGACAAAGTCACAGCTATAGGTCTAAAGGAAACATTCCCAGCTGCCACGAATTTTGAGAACTACTTCGTCAAAGTTTGGTAGTTTTTTGCTCTTAGGGATCTTAAACTACTTTATTGATAGTCTGCAGTCCAGAATGACTAGGACACTTGGCACACAAAATGATACCTCCCCTAGCATTTACCCACCCATCCTAATGCGTTGGTGCAGTCCATTTGGACCCACGATGAGCAAAATGAAAAATATGGCTCGTGGCAAGGTTGTGTTGCATGCCACTGATGCATTTTACAAGAATGCATTTAATTTCAACATGGTCAAACATATTCGAGTTGACCAAAATTGGGAGAGGTTATTTTGGATGGACCCCATGTGCACTTATAGGTTTGAATAAAACATTCCTAGCTACCATGAATTCTAAGAATGTCTCTGTCAAAGTTTGGCAGTTTTTTGCTCTTACTTAAAGGACTTTATTGATAGCCTATAGCCTAAAACAACTGGGACACTTGGCACACAAAATGATACATTCCCTAGCATTTACTGACCCACCCCGATGCATTAGCATAGTCCATTCGACCCCACAATGAGCATAACGAAAAATATGGCTCCTGGGAAGGTTCTATTGCATGCCACTGATGCATTTTGCAAGAATGCATTTAATTTTGCCATGGTTGAATGGATTGGAGTTGACCAAAACTAGGAGAGGTTATTGTGGATGGACCCCATGTGCACCTATAGGTTTGAACAAAACATTCCCAGTTGCCACAAATTCTAAGTTAGTTCAGCCCCACGAGCTATGGAATGCAAAATTTCACTCCTAGCACCTTTCCACTGCATGAAACTAAAGCATTTTGGAACAATGCGTTCCTTGCAACCACTATAGGCAAACAAAATTGATTTTAATAAAACTGAAGTAGGTATTTGTAGGTGCACTTGACATCCACCTATACATGCAAAGAAGACATTCTTAGGTGTCATGGTTTGATAAAATAGTCAGTCCAAATTTTGACACCTTTTTGTCTTAGGGCTCTTGAGAGATTGTCTGTGTTTGATGTATGGAATGCAAAATTTCACTCCTAGAACCTTTCTAGTAGATGAAACTAAAATAAAATCTATGTTGTAATCTTCATTTTAGGTATTTCCTCTACTCTCCTAGAGCACATGAATTATTTGATAAGACACCTCAAATAGATCCCATCTCATGGAATGCATAAAGGATGTTTGGAACATGGTACATGGTCCATCAGAGCATAAAGGATATGGGTATTTTTCTAGATGTTGATGTTGTAGTTGCAACTACCTCTCATTCCTACATCCATGACTAAGTTAAAATAAAATGTATGCCATCCTTTCTAAAAGGCCCATAGATGAAATGTATTGACGGGAAGTGTTAATGAACATTGACAAGTGAAGGTTTTATTTCATTCATTTACAAATAGCATTTCACATGTATGGACAAGGTGTTGAGGACACATATTTCATCCATTTGCTGGTAAAAGTTAGGGTTTTCTAGACTGTCTTAAGCATTTTCAGCTTATAGCAAGCATGTCATAGCTTTTTGTTCACCTTGAGTCCATAATGGGGAGTGATAATATCACATTTTACTAATTTTAGCATCATTTCAGACCTAGAGCATCAATAAAATTTAGGGTTTTATGCAAGATTTATTTTAAAAGTGAGGTTTTGGTAGTGTATGAGGGTTTGGATTCATAGCCTTTATTGAATGTTATTGAGTTAAGTGAGGTCTTGTACCATGTAGGAGGGTTTGGTATAGTCATGGAGAGGCTTATTATACACATTTGAGGTTGTCTTTTATTGTCTTTTTAAGGATTTATGTTGATATGATAGTCATAGGAGGCTAGTCAAGGACTGCCATAGTTTTAGGGGTAGTTATGGAGTCATTTCTTGTTTGAAACCCTCATCAAGATGGTATCATATGTAGATATAGGATATCTTTAGTTATGCATACCTAAAACAAGGACATGTTGTAGTGCCAAAAATGTCACCATGATGCAAGAGATAGTTTTGATGTCATACATCTTAAGGCTTAAACTATTGATCAAAACTCCTAGCATGAACTTAAGTTTACAAAAGGACTTCATCACTAGTCTTGGGTCACATCTAGAGACCTAAAGTTAACTACCATTATTGCAAACAGGGTATGGATAGCCATCAAAGCATAAAGGATATAGGAATTTTGTCAGATGTTGTAATTGCAACTGCCCTTGTAGTCATGTATGCAAAGTGTGGAATCATAGACAAGGCACATGGACTATTTGATAGAACACCTCAAAGCATAAAGGATATAGGAATTTTTTCATATGTTGTAATTGCAACTACCCTTGTAGACATGTATGCGAAGTGTGGAAGCATAGACAAGGCATGTGGACTATTTGATAGAACACCTCAAAGCATAAAGGATATAGGATTTTTTGTCATATGTTGTAATTGCGGCTACCCTTGTAGAAATGTATGGAAATTGTGGAAGCATAGACAAGGCATGCGAACTATTTGATATAATACCTTAAAGCATCAAGGATATAGGATTTTTTGTCATATGTTGTAATTGCAGCTACCCTTGTAGACATGTATGCAAATTGTGGAAGCATAGACAAGGCACATGGACTATTTTATAGAACACCTCAAAGCATAAATGATATAGGATTTTTGTCATATATTGGAATTGCAGTTACCCTTGTAGACATGTATGTAAAGTGTGGAATCATAGACACGTGTAAAGAAAAAATGGATTTATTGAAAAGGCTTTAGAAACTTTCAAGCAAATGCAATTGGTACATGTAAAACCACATTACACAACCTTTGCCAGCATCCTCCCTATCTTTGCCAAATTAGGATCTTTGGAATAGGGTATGGACAACCATCAAAACATAAAGGATATAGGAATTTTTTTAGATGTTGTAATTGCAAATGCCCTTGTAGAGATGTACATAAAGTGTGGAAGCATAGACAAGGCACATGGACTGTTTGACCTAACACCTCAAAGTATAAAGGATACCAAAATTTTGTTAAATGTTGTATTTGTAGTTGTCCTTGTAGACATGTATGCAAGGTGTGGAAGCATAGAAAAGGCATGTGGACTATTTGATAGAACACCTCAAAGCATAAAGGATATAGGATTTTTGTCAGATGTTGTATTTGTAGCTTCCCTTGTAGACATGTATGCAAAGTGTGGATGCATAGACTAGGCATGCAGATTGTTTGACCTAACACCTCAAAGAGATGTCCTCTCATGGAATGCAATGATTGCAAGATATGCAAAAAATGGATTTACTAAAAAGTCTTGAGAATCTTTCAAGTAAATGCAATTGGCATGTGTAAAGTCAAATTCCATAACTTTTGCCAGCATCCTCCCTGTCTCTACCAAATTAGGATATTTCTAACATGGTATGGACAACCATCAAAGCATAAAGGATATAGGAATTTTATCAAATGTTGTAATTACAATTTCCTTTGTAGACATGTATGCAAAGTGTGGAAGCATAGACAAGGCACGTGGAATGTTTGACCTAACACCTCAAAGAGATGTCCTCTCATGGAATGCAATGATTGCAAGATATGCAAAAACTGGATTTACTGAAAAGGGTTTAGAAGTTTTCAAGCAAATGCAATTGGCATGTGTAAAGCCAAATTCCACAAACGTTTCTAGCATCCTCCCTGTCTCTACCAAATTAGGATCTTTGGAATAGGGTATGGACAACCATCAAAGCATAAAGGATATAGGAATTTTGTTGGATGGTGTAACTGTAGCTATCCTTGTAGACATGTATGCAAAGTGTGGAAGCATAGACAAGGCATGTGGACTATTTGATAAAACACTGCAAAGAGATGTCCTCTCATGGAATGCAATGATTTCAAGATATGCAGAAAATGGATTTGTTGAAAAGACTTTAGAAACTTTCAACCAAATGTAATTGGCACATGTAAATCCAAATTCCACAACCATTTCCAACATCCTCCCTGCCCATGCCAAATTAGGATCTTTGGAACAAGGTATGGAAAGCCATCAAAGCATAAAGGATATTGGAATTTTGTCAGATGTTGTATTTGTATTTGCCCTTGTAGACATGTATGCAAAGTGTGGAAGCATAAACAACGCATATGAATTGTTTGACTTTAGCCCTGCTAGACATGTATGCAATGTGTGGAAGCATAGAGAAGGCATGTGAACTATATGACTTTAATAAGTTGTTATGCCAACCTCCATCATACTCAAACCCTTGATACAAATTCATTTTGCAATAAATACCTCATGAAACACTCAACCATCAAGGACTTCTTAAGATAACTACTAGCATGATAAAATGAGACACGACCATAAAAAATCTCTCCTTACAAGCCTTAGAGATGATGTTGCCACCTATCATAAATGATGTTTGGACTCTTGAAGAACCTTTTTCTATGAATAGGAAACTTGTAACAAATATTTTATGTTCTAATGCACAATAGTTAGTATCACTAAACCATGATGCATGAATAAAAATGATAACAGTTTAATGCAACCTTTAAAAAAAACCATTATATCTCTATGAAATATATGCCATTATAACACATACAACAAAATGACATAAATACCATCAAATCCTTCAAAGAAAACCCATATAATGCAATGACATATATTTCATTATAGCCTTCATATAAAAGGCATGATCATGCACAAGAATGAATGTCAATAACCATGATTTATGAATAAGAAGACTATGGACACAGTCATAGGAGTTTGATGCACACTACCCATGGTGCATGCATGACACTTGTATGATATTATGCCATATATGCCATTCAACCCTTATGCACACCATATATGTATATGTCATACAACCCTTATGCACACCATGTACATGTGAGAGAGATAGTGATAGAGATAGGGAAATATAGAGACATAGAATAGGTACAAACCATTAAAACCATTTAAGATATGAATACGCATAAAATATCTATATACATTAGTCTCGATAAAGCTATGAAGGCATACAAATGTCATCAAAATGTCATACAATGCCATGACACCAACATTATCTCTCAAACTACAAAATGTCATCAATATATAGTCATACAAATTACATTATGAATGTGCCATGTAAAGGCATAAAAAGTGTCTTGGTCATAGGTAACAAACAATAAATTATTGAAACATTCAACCTCTCTTTTCCCAAACAGAAATTGAACCTCGATCCCCTAAATTAGTTGTTGTCTTGCATCATTCTGATCTCCTATGTCCCTCACTATTTTGTATTTCAAGCTGTATATACAAATTATAAAATTAGACACCATGCCAAACTCTATAACTAAAATATATTATTTTAAAATGATATAAAAATAATATACACACTTACAACATATTGGTAGTCTAGTTGTTCTTGCCTATGACGCTTGGCATCATCAAGAGAGGTTTGTCCTTAGATAGGAGTGTTTACATCAATCTATAGCATAACAAAAATGTATTTATCATTTTTTTTCAAATACCTAATGATGTCAATTGAAACAAAATAATCATAATTAAATGTATATGTTCATACTCATACCTATGTTAGACACATTACCGATGAAATTGCTACAGAAATGTTGATATCCAAATTCCCTTGTATATAGGAGGTGTGACAACTGAATACATCAACTAAACAATAACAGATTTAACTCAGAAACTCTAATACACATAAACAATAACACTAGATTTTGCAAAATAAAAATTTAAAATGAGTTATAGCATACCTCTATGTATCCAATACCACAACTAACCATATGAACAGACATGTTAGATGGTGATGTAATGCCCACCTATTCAACAAAAAAAAATTTCAAATATTTAATGTATTATTCTAAATATAAAATACTTTTTTTGATATATTAGATTTTTACCTTTGAAATAGATGCACCTATACAACTCGTTGGTTGGATGGTCGATGTCTTGCCATTGGGATGTGACATTACACCCTCAAATGTATAATATATGCATAATTTTAATCCAATTCTATAATTAAAAATCAATTTACATTTCAAAATTTAAGTATAAGATATAAAAATCTTATAAATTCATATAAAAATACATGTGTGTGATACACAAACAAATCATTTAATAGCTCATCATCCATCACCACATCATCTAATTGATGACCTCATACTACTGGATCACCCACTCTACTCCTAAAACATTTAACATTACAATGAGTGCATTTGTAGGAGGTGGCACCCTTTGCACCCTCTAGATCACAATCTACTTCATATCATAAATTAGAACAACTAAGGCATAGGTGAGAGCTAGGAGCACTAGAGCTGGATGGTTGTGCTTCCTAATTATCTGTTGTAGCACAAGACTGAGATACATGTGTGGCATGTTGTACAAGTGTGTCTGTGAGGCTAGCAATGGCATGGATTGTTTGCATCTCCATACTCTCCTTGATAACTAATGGAATCGTCCCATGTTGGTTGATTTTTTATGCTAGTGGTCTTTGTGGATGGTTTACATCCGATGAGCTCCCAATCTATTTTGGATAGAGGCTCCACCTCTACCCTAAAACTACCTCATATCAAAATAATTGGGGATTTCATGAAGAACAAACTCACAATAAAGTTTCCTGAGAAAATATAATGGCACCTTGTGGTTATTACATGGAGGTTGGTCAAACACCATCCACCACCTCTCCCAAAAATTATTTCTTATTTCATTATGATTGCACCTATTTATTGGAAATCTCTTTGAAGTCATAGGAAGTGGTGCATTTATTCAGGATCATTAAAAAGATCGCACAAATTTTTTGTTTTGTTATATCTTTTTTTTTTACATCATTGTAGGACAATTTTGTTGCATAGAATTCATGGCATGATTCTTTATGTCTTTTCCAATTCATCTATTTGACTCGTCAATGAGTCAACATTCTACATCATTGCTTCTAATGATGAAGTGAGTGATGTATGGTGCGGGTTTGATATTGATGCCTTTAATTTTGAAACTATTTCTATAAGTTGATTTTTATTTTCTTGTAAATGCCCTAAAAAATCCTCTTGACTTTGTCTAGGGTTTCTCAGAAGTGTTGGAGGAGATTGGGGTCTTGCATCTCTTTGGGCATTCCCTCATCCAAATTTGGTTCCAGGATAGAGTCTATAGTATCTGATATAAAAAAAATTTAAAAAAGAGTTCATAAAAAACAATCAAATTTATTGAAATGCAAACACAATTTGATTACAAGATGCTAAAATCATGGACCTACCTCTTATCCCACCTGACATAATGGTGATTTGGATTACAAAATGGTGAATTTTTTGATAATGTGAATGTGTTTTGGAGCTCCACAATGTGTATTGGATGGGCAGAGGGTTGCAGCCAGGGGAAAATGCAAAAGATTGTTTTCTTTTACTTTTTGACACAGTAAAAACACGCTCGCATTTTGGAAACCAAAAATGTGAGAATATTTTGACTTGGGATTTACCAAGCCATAATATGAGCTTGTTTTGTTATTTTCAAAATAACATGTTCATGTTTTTTTTCAAAACATGCTCGCATTTTGTCAAAAATTGGACATTTGGCCACTTTTTTGTATAGTATTTCCGTGCACTCACCTTGAAGGGATGAGTGAAAATGTTTTGGTTAATTAATTTTATTTAATTTTCAAAGGAATCTATAGTATAAAGGTGTTGGATATGGTGCAACAAGCTTGGGATTCATATTTGGAAGCATTTATTAATGAAGTTTCAATATATACAAAAAGACAATTTGATGCAAAAGAAAGAGTAGATTTGAGCGCCACTTTTTGGTGTCTCATAATGGTTTTACCTTATATAAAATGCATCCATTAATGATGTTAAGAAGAAAGAAATCAACATCAGAAAGGTTGAAGAAAGAAAGTTGTAGGTTGCTTAAGAGGATGGAATGAAGAGATGAAAAAAAATAGCTTTCTGAAGAGAGGAAATAAAATAAGAAGAGAAGAAGAGAATTGCAAGTGTTCAATGCAACCAAGAGAGTTGTAGGATGAAGGGAAATATCAGATTGTAAAAGAAGAGTGAAGCCAAGAAAGTGTGAAGGTGTGGGTTTGAATATTTGAAGGCATGAAGTGCCTATAAACCCTTGAAATTTCTAAATTTTATTTTTCTATTAAATCATCAATGCATGTAATTGATTCCTGAAGGATTTATTAAATGTAAATATATATGCAGGTTTGAATAAAGATGTGTTTTCTGATTTTTATTTCATGAGTTGTTTTTATTTGTGTGCAAAAGTGTGGGTTTGAATCCTATGGCTGCAAGATTTGGCAGTTTGATAAGACTCCCTAGTCTTGTCTTGTATCAAAAAGTTTGTTCTATGTTTCCACACCTTAGGAGAATTTTCTTTCTATTTAGGAGTCATGAGACAATTCTAAGAACATAGCCTTGCCTAATTTACCTTTTATTTCTTTTCAACGACCCTCTTTTTTATCTTTTTAGGTAATCTAATTGGACTTGAGGTCACCCTAATGTTGAAGCTACTTCATTTACCATACATAAAGTTATTTTCTTCCCAACAAACCATTGCCACTCTTGGGATTATATTGTTGAACATAAAGAATACTGAGAGGGATGGAGAATTAGTATTCTATAAAACCTTTCTTCCACATATTCATTAATCCATTTACCAAATTCAGTAACATGAAAGCAAAAAAAACATAAGAGGAGCAGTCACAAAGTCATAACACATAGACACCAGGATTTTTATGTGGAAAAACCAAAAAGGGAAAAACCACGGTGAGTCATGTTAGCTCATGATATATTATGATATCAAAACTGAATTACATGAAGGATCACTACCGTAGGGATCATTGCCCAAGGACTCACTATCCAAGGAAGTGCTCACTACAATAAGCTCACTGCCAAGAAAAGAGAAGAGAAGATAGAAGAAAGATTGGCTCATTGCCAAGAGAAGACTGCTACAAATGCATCTACAAAATGCTAAAATATAGTTCCATTAATAGCTCACTACACATATTCAAAAGTCTTTATTGTATCTGCCCTGCTTTTCTGCTTTGCTTCACATATGATCTATTCTTATGCCCTTATTGTTCTTTTTTATCATAAAATTGCCTTATAATGCATACACATCAAATTCATGCTATATTCGCACACTCTTATACCTCCAATACTGAAATCTATCAAATATATATATCCGCAACATGAATTATCCCCAAACTAGATCGGCATGCAGAATATGAAACTTGTATATCAAAGTTGTACCTTGTCGGCTTGATCCTTTGCACAAACAACAATGTGAACCCATACAATCATTCGGTAATCTTCATATAGGTCTAGACTTATTATTGAACCACTTAGAATAATTATTTAAGCATTTTCTCCTCACCGTACATTGCTCCAACTGTGTGTCAGCCTTATCCCAAAATACACTTAAACCTTATTGTCTGTCATATCATAACTTCTAGTACAGACCATATGAAACTTCAAAATTCACATCAAACATTCATTAGACATCACCAATCATGCCTTCAAAACTACAGGTCATAATGCTTGTGTAATGATATGCGGATCTCAGAACTGTTGCCTTTGTCTTAGTTAAACACTATCAAACTGACTGCCAAAACTTGGAAGCTTGTAGATGATCTTCTGGTGGACTTCAGATACTCTAAATCTAGAATTAGATAGCTATCATATGTCTTTACAACACCTTCAAATCTCACATTGAAATAACCAATAGTGGAGGAATGCGGAGTGAATTACTCAAGTGTTATGCACTATTCCTTACTGTACTCAGCTTACTAGACTTAGTCCAATCATAATGTATCTTCTAGAGATTATCAAAACTTGAATACTAGAACATAACATCATCAAAGGATTGTGTACAACATACCTGAACTGCATATCATGATCTTCAATAGCGGAGGAGTACCAACTGAATCACTATCATTGTCTTTGTAAGTTGCCAACACTTAGTCAATTTTGGCTAAGTTAGTTTTTCCAGACCAAAAGGATACACACAACTTTGTCTCAGGAGCTATTTTCGATCATGTCTAATTGTTTCCATCAATGACAACATCAAGTTTCCACCATATTAGCAGTGTCTCTTGACCATGTTGCCAACAATCTCCCCCTTTGGCATTGATGGCAACACTTAGTGAAAAATGTTTATCTTCTACCCCTTACAATGTACACTTTGTTTTTCTTCTTCCCTTAAGATGTTTGGCCATTTTTCACTGGATCTTCTTCTCCCCCTTTGACATTAATGGCAAAGGTGTATGTTCAAGTAACAAAATTGTATTGCAAAACTGTTATACTTAGCTGCATATGTACAGATGCAATCTTTCAATTTAGTTAGTTGTGGGTGAAAGGATACCATTATAAATAATCTTTAATTGTGCTAGTTCTCCATCCCACCTATTCTTAGCACTATTCAAAATTTGAATGTTACCATTGATCTGAAAAACTAAGTCTTCTACCTTCTGCTCATTTGTAGGTCTATCAGTTATTGTCTTAACCTTTAAAGCTGTAAGAGCTAGACTTGACATTGAATCAATTTTAGGGCTTATTAACCCTCTCAATTAGCACATTCATCTTTTCATTTCTTTCTTTTTGCTCAGCAGACTACTTATACTATTATGAATATTTACAACTTGTATTTCTTTATTGCTTATGGAATCAACTGTCGAATCATAGGACTTAGAAATATTTACTAATTGAAGTTCCATAGCTTTGATCTTGTCCTCCATTTCCTTAGTGGTCTCAAGCCCTGATAAGAAAAATTTGTATATGTCATAGGCTTCCTTAATAGCACACTCTATATTCTTGATGCTATTATCTAACAAAATTTTATCATTGTCTAGCTTAGTCTTCAACTCTGTTAATCTTTTGTCATCAAATTCCTTCCTAACTTTTATATCAGTAGACTTCTCGAAAGATTCTAAATGAGTACTTACTAAATTTGTCAAGCCTTTGAGTTGATTGGTTGATGACAATGATGTATCATTTTGGTATGTAGACATCAACTTCTCCAAAATACCAAATGATTCTTCGATGAGCTCACTATCCTGGATGTGAGACCTTAGAATTCTTCTTGAGCCTTGGCTTGTACAATTGATACTAGTTTGAATTTTTGCAAAGGAGACATTGAGGCCAAGTTTATTGGTCCTTGCAGAAAATCAGGCTCATCTAGAACTTGCATTTCTTGTTGCTTCTCCAAAAATTCCTTTATAGAATTTACTGGATCTTGTGTGGCAGTATTGTCTCTTGCCATATCATCAGACACTTTTTCTTCTAGATTCTACTTCAGTGGTTCTAGGTCCATAGCTTCTTGTTCATCAATGTTTTGTCTTAGAGGAGGGTTCTTCTCAGCTTGTTCATCTTCTTGATCATCAACTTCATTTTGCTCTACAGTCTTCTCCTTGTTTTCTTGATCATCAGTTTGTTGATCAGGAGGAGGACTTGTCCTTGTTTGGTCCTTGTCAGCTTTGTCTTGACCATCAGTAATAGGGGCTTGATCAGATGTAGGGGTTTGATCATCTTCTTTCTCCTTTATCTCTTCATCATTTTTGTCCAAACCTTGATTCAAGCTAACATCTGGAACATATGTGTCATCACCAACACTTGTATCTTCTTTATCATATATATTTGGGATGTTAAGATCTCTTAGGATATCAAGTATTACTTGCTCTATGTCCTTCACAAATTTCTCTATGTTCCCTGACATCAAAGTGTTGATCCTCCTCTTTATTTCAATTTTATCCAAGGATCTTGAAGACTTTGGTTCTTTCCTCAAGAGTCACATCTGGACAAAATTTTAGCAATGTATTTTCTCTTACCTCCACATCTTTGGCCATTGTTGCTTCCTTCTTGGTAGACATTATACTTAAAAGGGTGTCAGGGAGATCTATGATCACCTCAATAAGAGCTCTATTGTACATCTCCAAATATCTGATTACAACAGTCTTGATGATGTGTTTGTCTACATCATCATAATCATCATATAGTTGAGTGATAGGTTTTAGATTTCCATCAACTGTTATGGCCTTCAACATATCCTCCAAATTTATTGTAGCTTCTCTTTTCTCTGTCTTAGCTGGTCTTGGCCTTTTGATTTTTCCCTTATTGGAGGGCTTCTCCTTTTTACTCCCAAAGGCTTTAGTAGCCTTAACTTTCATTTTCTTCACTTCCCCATCTGACTTAGTTTCTTCATCATCAACCCCTATACTCACATGCATCCTTTTGGCTTTGGTCTTCATTCTTTTGTGCTTTTCATTAGTAGGTTTCTTTGTAGGTGCTTCCATAGAGGGTGTGGGACTGAGGATACATATACAGTTTGTGAAGTTGATGCTCTTGTTCTCTTCCTTGTTACTACAAGCTCCTTCTCTTTCCTCTCAGACTCTTTCGCAGCCTCTTTAGGCTCATCTTGCTTCATTTTTTTTATCTTCCCTAGTTGCTTCAACTCTTGCTCTTGTTTTACCAATCTCTTCTTTAGTAAGTACTATGCTCTGGGCATATTCATCTACCATTTTCTTCATCTTTTTCTAATTTTCTAGTTTTCTTAGTTCAACATGAACTTTTATAGATAACTCCTCATAGGTTCCAAACCTTACCTCTTTTGGTATCCCTAGGTTTGTTCAACATGAGATCAACATAACCATATAGTATATTTTTAGCCACTTCATAGCCCATTGGAAGGACCTAGACTATCCTAGGCTCAATAGCCTCCATCATGCATTGGTCTTTGCTTACAATAAAACATATATCATTCTTGTATTTCTCAACTATTTTCTCTGGTATTCTTTCCCTGGATTGCATTATTTTTTGAAAATTCTTGAAATAACCCCATAGGGCTGCATTCTATGCATCCTGACTTCCTATTCTATTCAGGTGGTTTCTAATTTGAATGGATATTGGTTGACTACTAGACCAAATCAACTTCATTCCCAGTAATCTTGCATAAAATACAAAAATAAGCACATGATCAACGTACCAAACTTGAAGGGATATTTGTGCTCTTTTGTCTTCTATAGATTCTCCATTAATTGTTGTTGGAGCAACTCACAAAGGTCATACTCTGCATTTTTCTTAATTATCTCATAGGCTATGTATATGGTAGTTCTAAAGACAAAGTTCAACTAGTTTGTGAAGTAGATCTTGTAACTGATCACCATGGATACAAACCTGACTGCATGGTCTTCAATGTCATTGATTGTCAATACCCTTTAATCGAATTTGGCTCCAGTGGCTTCCGTCACTATGCTATTTTTCATGGATTTCATCATAGGCACTGTTCCAGTAGAATTTAACCCTGTAACAAACCTTATAGCATCCTTTGTAATCATGAATGGTGTATTGAACCACATAAATGCATTGTGCACTCTGCTTAACACGTACTGGACCCATGAGTCCTCTGCAAATGATGGAAAGTCTATGTATTGCATGATTTTCTTCCTCTCTAGGGATTTGTATTCCTCCTTCAATTTGTAACTCTCACCACATAGATGATTCATATATAGTTCTCAAAGTTTCATGTCATTGTGTTCATCTAGGGTAACATGGATGTAAGCCCTAATATCTTCTTCATGCATCACACCATAGGGTACTTTCAAAAATATGCCGTCAGGATCAACTTCAGTAGACATGAATGGATGTTTCTTAAATTTTGGTTATGGTCTCTCAGTGACATCAATAAATTGTGGTGTTTCCATCTCTGCAAGAATTCAAACAAGTTCACGGTAGGGTTTCAAACTATAAATACCTCTTTTGCCGAATTAGGGTTTTCTACACTTGAAATCGCTCTGATTTTCTTTGAATCTATGGAAATTGTTGAGGTCACTTGGAATTCTGCTTCAGTTCTCCTTGGACACTTGATAGCTTGAATGCAAAGTGATTAATCTTTTAAATGTGACCCTTTTTAACCCTTGTTATGTAAAGAATTAGTCATCATAAATGTTGTTCTCAAAAAGCTACCAAACACTTCACTATTAGACACAGTCGATTAACATTGCTTCACAATGTGCCGTATTAGATCTTTTTCTACCAATTTCTTTTCCAAATGATCCATCCAATAATGTTTTAGTTCACACCTTAGTACTGGATCTCAACACCCACTATCTGGCTAGGGGATATGAATATTCATTAAAAGCTTCCCCTAAGTTAGAGCTCCCAATTTACTTCCCAGAGGAAGTATCTGCACCATAAGTTGGTGCCAATCCATCCTTGAAGTCTTTAACATCCTTCTTAATCCATACCTTGCTCATTTCCTTCTTGATTTCTATTGGATCAAGTTTGTTCTTTCCCTTATCTTCCCTTTGCTCTGTTTTCTTCTCTTCTGCAGAATAGTTTCTTTTCACATTCTTGCTTCTACATAATTTTGTAGCATGTCCAGGTCTATTGCAATTGTAGCACATAATATTCCACTATCCTTGATTCCTTCCATTGATTGGATTCATTCTTGATCTACATTACTTAGCCATATGCCCAAATCTATTGCATGCAAAGCACTTTCCATTGAAAGATTGAGTGTTCCTTACATTGTTGAAACTATTCCTTATCACATTCCTACATTCACTTGCTTTATGACCAATTATTTTGTAATTAAAACACTAACTTGAAAATGATGGAACATTTTGATTTATTTTGCTCCTACACTGAGTAGCCCTATGACCAAAATTATTACATTTGAAACAATAATCATTGAAAGATGGGTACCTTTGAGCATTTAGTTGCCTGACTGGAGGTCTTCTAGGTCTATTTCTCTGATTCTAGACCTGGTTGCCTTTGGCTCTCTTCATCTTAGTGTTAACTTGTCCTAATCTGGAGCTTTCTCCTTTTTCAAATCCCAAACCTTGTTTATCATCTGGACTTTTCTGACTTGCATTCAGCTCATCAAGCTTAGTAGAGCTTATCTTGAACTTTTATTTATAGCTATTAGCCACTTCCAGATCAACTTTCAGAAGCACAACATATTTTGCCAACTTTTCACATTCTTCAAACTTGTCTTTCAAGGCTTGATTTAAATGCTCCTCAACCATTTCTTTCTCTTCAATCTACATTGATAAATCATTTAGGGTTTCATTTTTTGCTTTCAATTGTCCACTTAGCTCTCTACTCCTATCCTTTGATCTCTTGACTTGCACTCTTAGTTTTAGGATGCATTCATTAGCTTCTTTGACATTTTCCTTCAAATCCTAGATATTTGCTTCATACTTATCAAGATCTTCAAGAGCAATTTTTAATTCTTGATTACTGACATATGTGCAATAATCAATTGTGACACTACTTGGAGTAGGATACCTTCTGGCAACAATGTGTACACTTTCTTAGATCTTCCTCAACCTATTAGGCTTCTTCCAAGGAACCTTTCTTTGATACCAATTGTTGAACACAAAGAATACTGAGAGGGGGGGTGAATTAGTATTTTGTAAAACCTTTCTTTCACATATTCATTAATCCATTTACTAAATTTAGTAACATGAAAGAAAAATAAACATAAGAAGAGCAGCCACAAAGTCATAACACATAGACACTAGGATTTTTACGTGGAAAACCCCAAAAGGGAAAAAAACATGGTGAGTGTTAGCTCACAATATATTATGATATCAAAACTGAATTACATGAAGGCTCACTGCCATAGGGATCACTTCCCAAGGACTCACTATCTAAAGAAGTGCTCACTACAATAGGCTCACTACCAAGAAAAGAGAAGAGAAGATAGAAGAAAGATTAGCTCATTGCCAAGAGAAGACTACTACAAATGCATCTACAAAATGCTAAAATGCAGTTCCATTAATAGCTCACTACACAGATTTAAAAGTCTTCTTCGTATCTACCCTACTTTTCTACTTCACTTCACATATAATATGTTCTTCTACCCTTATTGTTCTTTTTTTATCATAAAATTGCCTTATATTGCATACAAATTGAACTCACGCTATATGCACACACTTTCATACCTCCAATACCAAAATCTATCAAATATATATATCCACAACATGAATTATCCCAAAACTATGTCGGCATGCAGAATATGAAACTTGTATATCAAAGTTGTACCTTGTCAGCTTGATCCTTTATACAAACAACAATGCAAACCCATACAATCATTCAGGAATCTTCATAAAGGTCTGGACTTATTATTGAACCACTTAGAATAATGATTTAAGCATTATTTCTGAACCACACATTGATCCAACTATGTGTCAGCTTTATCCCAAAACACACACTTAAACCTTATTTTCTATCATATCATAACTTCCAGTGCAGACCATATGAGACTTCAAAATTCACATCAAACATTCATTAGACATCACCAATCATGTCTTCAAAACCACAGGTCATAATATTCTTGTGTAATGATATGCGAATCTCAAAACTGTTGCCTCTGTCTTAGTTAAACACTGTCAAACTGACTGCTGAAACTTGGAAGCTTGTAGATGATCTTCTAGTGAACTTAAGATACTGTAAATCTGGAATTAGATAGCTATCATATGTGTTTAGAACACCTTCAAATCTCACATTGAGATAACCAATAGTGGAGGAATACAAAGTGAATTACTCAAGTGTTCTGTACTGTTCCTCATTGTACTCTACTTACCGGACTTAGTCCAATTGTAATGTATCTTCCAGGGATTATCACAACTTGAATATTGGAACATAACATCATCGAAGGATTGTGTACAAAATACCTGAACTACATATCATGATCTTCAATTGTGGAGGAGTACTAGTTGAATCACTATCACCATCTTTGTAAGCTACCAACCCTTAGTCAATTTTGGCTAAGTTAGTTTTTCTGGACCAAAATACTACACACAACTTTGTCTCAAGAACTGTTCCAGATCATGTTTGATTGTTTCCATCAATGACAACATCAAGTTTCCACCATATCAACAGTGTCTCTTGACCATGTTTCCAACATATATATGTATAATCAATACTAGCCTCTTGCATATGTGAGCTTGATGTTGCATTCATGAAATTTTGCATCATAAATTTCTATTGATGATTCCCTCTTGGGAAATATTTAAGACCATGAGGTGCATCTCAAGGATAGCACCACATGTATTTTGGTCTTCAACCAAATTATTATAGATTAGTACTAAAGGTATATTAGGATACGTATCTAGAATCTATTGCAAGGGTCTTATAGTTGAAACAATTTGAAAATTTTGAGAATTATCAAGATTCCTATTGGCCTGATATTGAGGTTGATATACCTAGTTATTGCAATAATATGAACTTTGGGGAGCCTATCATGAGAAACACTCCTAAGCATAATTTTCACTTCATCTAGTTCCTTGGATGTTGGGACATTACTTGACGAGGATTAGGTCTAGGTTTAAGGACCAAGATAGACATTTATGTAGTAGCCTAAGTTGATATATAGGCTTCATAGGATAAATGCATAATAGGCCCAAGAGCTAGCTCACCAACTTGACTAAAGCTATTTTTAGCTCTAACATTGATGTCATAAACTATTGGCAAGGCATTTCCATCAATGGATTATATCATCATTACAATTTCAAGGTTAAAATCTCTTAGAAATATATAAATTCCATAGGGAGAGGCTTGATCTCTATGGGTATCCTTGACTAGATATTTGCAAACTAGATGTTGAACTCAATGACTATCTCTACATGTTATTGTTTTATAGTGGTGAGTTTTTCCACTAGAGACAAGTCATTTTCTTTCGCCTTAAATTGATTGTAGAGAGCAACTCCTAATGCATCCCAATCAACAATTGAATTTGGAGCTAAGCTACTATACCAGTCTAGGTCCTTGTCTGAAATGAAGCAGAGGCACAAATATGCATCCTACACTAATCTATGAGAGAAGGTATGTGCAAAAGAAGGTATGTGCAAATAGTAAACTAATCATAAAATTACAAGGAAATAAACACAAAGGAAATATACCATAACAAGGTTATTTACGTGGGGAAAACCCTTTTAGGAGAAAAATGCTACACTCCAAATTAACTTAATATATTCTTTAGTAATCAAAGGTTAAAATACACTTGCAAAGTCTAAGACTATATAGGAGTATCACCAACAAGAGACCCAGAGTACTCCTAGTAGCATAATAGTAGTAAAGTTTAAATTTTTTTTCTGAGAAAATGAAATGAGAGCTATAATAAACAGGCCTCACATCTATTTTCTCACATGCACAAACAAAAATTAAAACTTGCAACAATTACTTGCAAATCTGGTTTGCAACTTGTAACCAATTTTCATACATTCATCCAAATTTCATAAAAGGAAATTACATCAGTCCAAAAAGGAAATTGGGGCTGCAACAAACCCTTACAAATCTACAAAAATCAATTACAAAATAGTTTTCTACAGAAAATTGAAGTTTCACAAAACATGCCCTTCCAGCTCCTGCAAAATCACAACAAACAACTACGCAATTGTCACTGATTCCCCTGGAATCTCAATAGCTATGCAATCAGCCTCAAATATGCAACAACACAATCCAAAACCACTCTTGGATGTATTCCATGCCTCCCCTTTGTCTCTACTACAACTTGGAAAAACTAAACTTAAAAATGAATTACCATTCCTTTTTTGTATCTCCCCTTTTTTTTTAATGAAAATGCAATTTCCCTTAATTTATTTGCATTTCAATTCATTTCCACACCACTATCCAAAATGCAACGTCCCTCTCTTGGAAAAAAGCCAAATTTAATTTATATTAATCAAATAAATTGACTAAAATAAGCCACTCAAACTATGTGCCTTGCCATGCTTTGTGGTGGTGCTATTTTTGGCTTTCTTGCTTTTATGCATTAAAGCAAAAATCTGCTTTCCTTATCTTCTCCATCCCTATTTTTTAGGGATTTTGGAATCTCAAAAATAATATTTTAAATGCAATATAAAGTCTCCAAAATCCACGCTCCTTTATGCTTTATTTGGATTTGTGCTTTCAAAGCACTATTCCCACTAGCTCCACTATCCTGCTTTTTCACCAAATTAACTCCAAATTGCAATTTTAATTTTAAAAAATGACATAACATCCAAATGCACATCAAAATTAATTTCACAAGATAAAATATGAAATTCAAACCACCACAAAAAATGCAACAAAAAAAAAATTAAAAATGTTTTTTTTGGTTGACACAGGATTGCCACTATGCCATGGATGCTCCTGCATCAAACATCCACGATAGAGGAAAAGTGATCTCATCACTTCTCAAGAGGATATCCAAGATGAGTAATCTCAGCCTTAGATAGCCATGAAGAATCCACCACAGGTATCCCAAGCCATTTCACCAAATACTCCATGTACTGCTTTCTTCTAGTGCTTCTTTTCACCTTGCTATCAAGAATTGCTTCAATCTTTTCATTTTCTAAAGTAGGTGTGAGTGCTTGTGGCTGTCTATTTTTTGCAACTTCATCATTTTCACCTTCATGAAATATGGTCAGATCTGAAATATTAAAAATTGGAGAAATATTAAACTCATTGGGCAATTCTACCTCATATGCATTACCGAAATCATGTCTTTTCACAATCTTGCACGGTCCAAACCTCTTCATCTTGAGCTTGTTGTATGTACCCACTAGGAATCTCTCCTTTCTTAGATGCACCATCACTTCATCTCCAACCTGAAACTCCTTATGTCTCCTCTTCAAATCAGCATTAGTTTTATAAGAAAATTTCATTTTACCGATATGCTTTCTCACCTCATCATGTAGGCCTTTCATATGCTCTGCAAAATTGATGCAGAGGCATGGAGGATTCACCCAAAGTCACAAACTTCAAACAAAAGACTTATCTCACAAACTTCCACTATGCTTTGATGAGAGCAGCAAATAAGATAAATTTGACATAATTTTTAAAATATAACTCAAAACTATGATCTAAAACCTGATTTGGATACCCATTATCCTCTTACACAATATATCTCACATGCAACATAGGTTGTTTTTGAAAGTATGCTTAAAAAATGGACTGTTATAGAGATGGAGACCTTAGTAGATTACAGACCTGCCCTCACCAAAAATGGCATAAATCACTTAATTTTTAATAAAAATTTCCCAAACAAAAATATTATGAAACTAGACTCATATCCCCATCTTTTTCCATTGGTTTTAGACCTGTATTTGATCTTTAAAATCTGTACCATTCCAAACAATATGACAGTTACAGTAGACAAAACTGGAAGTGCCCATCACTAAATTCATCATAACTTTCACACAACATAATAATAATTGATGTAACCAATGCCAAAGGAAAGAAGACTCCAAGAGATTTCCAAAAAATATAATTTTATGCCATTTGAGATTACGTACAGGGCTGTACCAGCCTCAGGAATAGCAAAAAATAGTAAAAAAAATGCAGAAAATTAAACTTTTATTTCATTTCTCTTCTCTAAACTTCATCTCTCCTCCATCTCTCCTTCATATCTGCCTCTTGCATGAATTTCAAGGCATAAATATTGTCTTTACATCCATGTTTCTTTTTCCATCACTCCACTCTCTTTTACATGCAAAAAGAAGAGGCTAAAAATAGCCAAACCACTAACACTACTCAACTTAGAAAGTACTAAACATGAGCAAACTTAAAGCTTCACTACCTAATGACCTCTAAATGCATAAGAGTGGTCTTACATAGACCTTTATTACAACAATAATGAAATAAAACTCCTCAAATGTGAGAAACTACATATTAAACTCCCTATGACCCTTCATATTCCTCTTTTGTTTTCCCTTTTTTGCATTTTTTTGCAAATTTAACAATTTTACAATTTTTGCAATCCTTTAAAAAAATAACTCCAAATCCCACTAGAACCTAATCAAATGCCTCTAATACATTTCCAATAGTCAATTTATGACCTTATTACATCATTAAAACACCAAAATTAGATAAAAACCAAAATTTGCCTCATGGAGGCCTAAAGCTGGCAAGGTGCTCCTGCACCAAAAATCCTCTACATCTGCACTCTTTTTCACATCTTTACCAATCTGATTTAATTCTAAAACAACTCTTGGGATGCTACCAAATGATTTGAAATGGTGATTTACCTATGCTTCTATTGACTGATTTGTTGTAGGCAAACTCAGCTTGAGGTAGGATCAAATCCCATCCTTTCAGTTTGTCTCCAACCAAGCATCTCAGAAAATTTTCCAAGATCCTATTGACCACCTTCATTTTTCCATCTATTTGAGGATGGTATGCTAAGAAAAAATTTAATTCAGTGTTGAGCGTCTTACATAAACTCCTCTAGAAGTAGCCAACAAACTTGGTATCCCTGTCAGAAACAATGTTCTTTGGAAGTCCATGAAGTCTCGCAACTTCCTTGAAAAATAAATCTACAACATTCACAACATCATTAGTCTTATGACAAGGGATAAAATGTACCATCTTAGAGAATATATCTACCACAACAAAGAGGGAATCATGCCCTCTTTGTGTCCTTGGCAAACCAAGAACAAAATCCATACTTATGTCCTCCCATGGCCTCTTAGGTACATGTAATGGCTGATACAAACCAGTGTTTTGACTCACACCCTTTTCCATTTGACAAACCCTGCAAACTTGCACATATTTCCTCACATCTCTCTACAATTGAGGCCAAAATACTTCTCACCTACAACTCCAATAGTCATATCCATCCCAAAATGACCTGCAAGACCACCACTATGCTTCTCCTTAATTATATTCAACCTCATAGAACTCCTTGGAATACATAATTTGTTACCTTGGAATAACATGCCATCTTGGATAAGATAATCCAACCATTTTATCCTATATATTGAAATAGGATTCTTGTAATCTCTCCAAGCTTCCCCAAAATTTGGATCCTCCTCATACAAATCCTTCAACTCCTCAAATCCTACAACTTCCACCAGCATTTCAACCAACAAATTCTGTCTCCTACTCAAAGTATTTGCAACTCTATTAGACTTCCCACTCCTATGATTCAAAACAAAAGTGCAACTTTGTAAAAACTCAACCCATTTCATGTGCCTTTGACTTAGCTTACCTTGGCTGATCAAATATTGTAAAGCTTGATGATCATTATATAAAACAAATTCCTTTAGCAAAAGATAGTGCCTCCACTTCTTCAATGCTTGCACAATAGCATAAAACTCCTAATCATACATAGAATACTTATTTTTAGCATCATTTTACTTCTCACTAAAATAAGCAATGGGTTTACCTTCTTGACTAAAAACAACTCCAATGACACTACCACTTGCATCATAGTCTACTTGAAAAACCTTGTTGAAATCCAGAAGTGCTAAGACAAGTTGCTCTGTAATGTTTGTCTTCAACACATTAAAACTTCTTGCTACCCATGAAGTCCACCTAAAATCCTTTATATCACCTCTCATAGTCTCTATTAGTGGGCTACATAGGCTACTAAATCCTCTAATAAACTTTCTGTAGAAACTAGCTAAACCATGAAAAGATCTCACCTCAGTTACCGTTCTCGGTGTAGGCCATTCTATAATTGCTTTCACCTTCTCTAGATCCATCTTAATGCCTTCACTTGACACCACAAAACCCAAATACACCAATTCATTCTTCACAAAGCTATATTTCTTAAGGTTAATCAATAATTTCTCTTCTCTAAGATTTTCAAACACACACCTAATATGCATCAAATGCTCCTCTGGTGTCTTACTGAAAATGAGAATATCATCTAAATAAACTATCACAAACCTTCCAATAAACTTTTCAAAACTTCATTCATGAGTCTCATAAAAGTATTAGGTGCATTGGTTAGCCCAAATGTCATGACCAACCACTCATACAAACCTTCTTTCATCTTGAATGTAGTCTTCCACTCATCCCCTTCTCGTATCCTTATCTGGTGATACCCACTCTTCAAATCAATCTTGGTGAAGTATTCTTCTTCACTTAAGAAATCCATTATGTCATCCATTCAAGGTAATGGAAATCTGTACTTTATTGTGATCTTGTTTATAGCTCTGGAGTCCATGCACATTCTCCACTCTTCTCCCTTCTGAGGTGCCAATACTACAGGCACTGCACATGGACTCAAACTCTCCCAAATCAATCCCTTCTTCAACAACTCTGGTACGTGTTTGTTCAACTCTTCACTCTCTATTGGTGACATCCTATGGGCTGCCTTGTTGGGTAAACTTGCTCCTAGAATCAGATCAATTTGATGACTAATTTTTCTCATTGGTGGGAGTCCTTCTGGTGCATTATCAGACACAATGTCTTGGAACTCCTATAACAAATTTGTAACTTTTGTAGGAACATATTTAACAACTTCATTGTTAGTTTTAGGAATAATAGCAAAACAAACCTTCTCATGCTTCATACCATCAAGAAATCTCATTGCATCAACTAAGCAAACTCTAGTATTACCACAAAATTAAACATTTTCCTCCTTTAAAGGCTTCAACTTATGCTTCACTCCATCTTTTACAATTGTGTAGGTGTTGGCACACCCATCATGTATGGCCTTCCTGTCATATTGCCATGGCCTTCCAAGAAAAATGTGACAAGCACCCATAGGGATGATATCATATAGAATTTCATCATGATAATTCCCAACCTTAAACTTTCCATTGCATTGTTCATTCACTAATGACTTTTGATTATCTTGCACCTAAGCAATCTAGTATGGATTTGGGTGTTTCCTCCTCTCAAAATTCAACTTCCTCACCATTTCATCAAACACAAGATTGCCTAAGCTTCCACTATGTATTATGATGCTACACACTTTTCCTTCACACTTGCAGCTTGTTTTGAATAACTTCTTTCTTTGCATATGCTCATTGTCTTCATTCAGGAGTGCTCTCCTTGTCACCAAGACCTCTCCCTCTTCTACATCTTCATATTCTAAGGAAGGTTCCTCTTCCTCATTAACATTTCATGCTCTTCCTTGATATTCTTTTCTCCTTCTTAGCTTCTCCTCTATTTGTGTGAAATCATAGGCTCGGTTTCCTTCTTCTCCACATTTGAAACAAGTGCCTCTAAATGGGCCTCCACCATAACCACGACCTCTACTTCTTCCTCTAAAATTTTGGTCTCTTGTTGTCCTTCTTCATATTTTGCTGCTCTATTGCTTCCCTCTTCATTCTTGTATCTCTTTTTCTTATTGTCTTCATTTTTGTAAGTTCTTCCTCCTACCTTGCTTCCACAACCTCTTCCTTTCCACTTGTTTTCAAACCTCTCATTCATCCTCTCTTCTAATTTCAATGTTGTTTGGTAAGCATACTCCATTGCCACAACTCTAACAAGTACCATTTCTTCTTGAATGCTTGGTCTTAACCCATTTATATATCTTGCAACCTTTTCCTTGGTTGCCTCTGAATGTCCAGTCCTAATAAGAAGTCTATGGAATTCTTTAGTGTATTCTTTAACTATGTTGCTTCCTTTCTTCAAACCTTGCATCCTCTTGAGCAAATCAAATTCATAGTCTACAGGAATAAATTGCCTTTTAATTTCCTCCACAATTTTGTCCCATTTGGTAATTTTATCTTTTCCTCTTCTTCCTCTTTCTAATTGAACCTCTCTCCACCATATTGAAGCATGTCCCTTCAACCTTGTCTTGGCAAATTTTACTTTATCAAGATCTTCTATCTCTTCAAATTCAAAATATTCCTCCATATCATTAAGCCAATCTACTAATTCCTCTAGATTCAAACTTCCATTGAATATGGGCACATCCATCTTAGACCTTTTTCCTATCCTTGATAATGCAATTACCAAAGGATCATGAGCAATTATTTCTGCTACTACACCTTGGCTTCCTTGGCTTCCAACTTGACTAGCATTCTCAATGCTCTCATCATCACTTCTTGGGTCTCTTATTCCTGTAAAACCTCTCCTTATATCATCTTGTAAAGTCTCTACCTACCTTCTCAAGGCTCTAAAATCATCATCTCTGACAAAATTATCTCCTCTCACTCTTCCTCTTCCCCTACCTCGTGGGGCTCCTCTGGCAAACATCTCTGCAACACCACAACTCACAAGTCCTGGTGTAAACTACCTCTCTTCAGTGGTCTGTTTGCACACTCAAGATCAAACTTTCTCTAATACCACTAATGAAATGAGAGCTGGAATAAAAATCTCTCACATATATTTTCTCACATGCACAAACATAAATTAAAACTTGCAACAATTACTTACAAATCTGGTTTGCAACTTGCAACCAATTTTCATACACTCATCCAACTTCCATAAAAGGAAATTACATCAGTAAAAAAAGGACAATGGGGCTGCAAAAAACCCTTATAAAGATACAAAAATCAATTACAAAATGGTTTGCTACAGCAAACCAAAGTTTTACAAAACTTCCCCTTATAGCTCTTGCAAAATCACAACAAATAACTACGAAATTGTGACTGATTCCCCTGGAATCTCAATGGCTATGCAATCAGCCTCAAATATGCAACAACACAATATAAATCCACTCTTGGAGTTATTCCATAGATCCTCTTTGTCTCTACTACAACCTAGAAAAATTAAACTTAAAAATAAATTACCATTCCTTTTTTATATCTCCCTTTTTTTTTGAATGAAAATGCAATTTCCCTTAATTTATTTGCATTTCAATTCATTTCCAACCCACTCTCCAAAATGCAACGTCCCCCTCTTGGAAAAAATCCAAAGTTAATTTATTTTAATCAAATAAATTGACTAAAATAAACCACTCAAACTTTGTGCCTTGTCATGCTTTGTGGTGGTGCTATTTTTGGCTTTCTTGTTTTTATGCATTAAAGCAAAAAACTACTTTCCTTATCATGGGTGCCCACTCTCTCCATCTCTATTTTTTAGGGATTTTGGAATCTCAAAAATAATATTTTAAATTTAATAGAAAGTCTCCAAAAACCCACGCTCCTTTTTGCTTTTTCTGGATTTTGTTCTTTCAAAGCACGATTCCCACTAGCTCCACTATCCTGCGTTTTCACCAAATTAACTCCAAATTGTAATTTTAATTTTAAAACATGACATAACATCCAAATGCACATCAAAATGAATTTCACAAGATAAAATATGAAATTCAAACCACCACCAAAAATGCAACAAAAAAAATTAAACATATTTGTTTTTGGTTGACACGGGATTGCCACTATGCCATGGATGCTCCTGCATCAACTTAATATATTATTTAGTAATCAAAGGTTAAAATACACTTGAAAATTCTAAGACTATACAGGAGTATCACCAACAAGAGACCCAGAGTACTTCTAGTAGCATAATAGTACCTACAAAACTCACTATTAAAACCTCCATCTCAAGAACCCAATAAATAGGAGAAGCAATACATGAAACCATCAAATGGTAATTAGGAAATCCTGAGGTAAAACCACCCAAAATGTGGTGCCCAAATCCCTAGTTAAAAATCCAATGCCCAAATCCCAAGATGAGTCCATACGTTAAAAATAGCATATTTCTTCCACTTGCCATAAGTTTTTCATAATCCACTCACCAACTTGGGCGCTTCATTTTGGCTCCATTATATCCATTTAAAGATGTGTTATGGTGTGTCATAACATGCATCATTAGTTGTTCAATGAGTGTAACTTCCTCTAACATCTATCTTATGTGTTATAGATATTCTTACATTTTTATGTGGGAGGCCCAAGTTCTAAAGGCTATAACTTTTGGTCTTGGAAGATAATTGAGCCTAATTTTTTTAACAAAAATTTATAGCTTGAAGATATGTAAGTCCTCATCATCAGGGAATTGACGATGGCCCATCTTGAAAATTTTTAGGGCCAAAAAAGACATCTATAGTCCAAAAATTGAGTTTTTCTATTCTATAGCCCCAAAATTGCATTTTTTGTATTCTTAAAATTAGGATGCAAGGTTAAGACACCTTTCCTAACATTTTTGTTGAATGGTGTTGCAAGTAATCCAAGGGATACATCCTCTTAGGTTATATCATGTACTACACATAATAGCCACATCTTAGATGTGGTCAATTGGAGTGACAAACATTTCTCTAGCATAGTAAGATAAGGCCTTTAGAGAAAATTATGGGACTACATTCCATTATACATAGGATGCTAAAGGACTGACATTGTTTCATGTGACAAAGGGATGATATATTTGAGCTACCATAATTCTTTTAAGTGGTTGACCTGAACCAGTAGGAGCAATTTGAGTAGCCTAAACTAGATTTGTAGGAATACATTGAAATACTTGGGTGGGATTTGTAGTGACAACTTGAGGTTGGGGTCTAGATATTGTTCTTGGTGATAGATGCATATATTTGATAGGAACTTCATTAGGTTGACAGCCACCATGGATTCAAAACTATTTTAAAACTTAATTTCTTGATAAATTCATGTGATCCATCAAATTTACATAAGGATAAAACTAATGGTTTCTACAATTCCTTTCATCTTTTAATTCTTTATTGTCAAAACTTGTGAGCCATTGATTTTTGGTCCTCATCATTAGATAAATGGCCCTTAGAGATTATTCTTTCTAGTACATTTGACAATACTCAAGGCTCTTATGAGTCATCTAATACATGATAGATCATATTTATCTTAAGCCCTATGTTCTTGCTAACACATTTCTTCTGTAACCATGCGAAGCAAAAAAATGCCCCATGGGGTCCATACCTCATACATATAACTAATTGTGAGGGTACTTGCTGACAAGTCATTTTCTATTTTGGAGATCATGTGGGTCATATGATAATGATATTGTGGTTTCATTCCATAGTGGAGATATTGTGTTGATGCCATTTACACAATGCCTTTATCCTCTCTAGCTCTTATGACTAGTTGATCCAACCATTGAAGGGTCATTGCTTCTTCAAAGAACACAAAACTATCAAACTTCAACTACTTTCACACTATTAGATTAAAACATTAATGACTAGGACTACACTATGCCTTTTGGTGCCCATATTTGCTTGTGATGGACCTCATCTCACTAGTATTAGGCAAAAAAAATTTAAATTTTGTGATTGCAGTAAACAATCACCAATTTAATTTTTACTTCTCCCTTAAATAGGGAATCCAAAAAACTAACCATTTACACTTCTTTGGTTCTTTCAACTTGTTAACATGTACTAAATTGATAAGGCTCTAACTATGTAATAAAGCCAAGTTTCTTTTCCCCAATTTACTTGATTCACTCTTAGCATACCTTGACACCTATTTTTATGACACATTTTTAGTGTTCTTGGTACATTTGTTATAGACAAGGTTGTTTTATTAGAATATTATTTATTTAAATTAAACTAGTAATTTTATGGGACATTACACTCATTGAAGAACATAATGTATAATAAGCAACAATTAAACAAAACTTAAACAAATAACCTTGAAAATTATTAAATAGAGGATTAAAGTAAAATCTAATTTCATTGAGAAAACTCTATATGAAAAGATTTTGTCACTACATTAATAATAAGCTTTGAATCTTGAAATTATGTTTCTTTAAAGTACTAGAAACATAAACTTACTAAAATAGTAAATTAGGGTTCTTGGTGAGAACTTAAGATTCACTACACTTGGAAGTGACTGATCATGTCCTTGGATATTAAAATGGATACATCCAGGTATAAGGACAAACATATTACAAAACTAGAAAAGCTTATCATAGTTGTTCAATTTTGTTACTCCTACTTATTAAGGGCATAACTCCTTGCTTGATACTCAAAATTGAAAGTTCTACATATGTGCTTGAAATATTAGATCATGAACTAATAAATCTAGGTTGGATCATAGCCTAATAAATTTCCAATGGTCATATCACCAAATCCCATTATAAAGGGCCTCAAAATCTTAAAATAAAATTTAGCATAGAGAATTATCAAAATTAGGTTTTAAAAATATTTAGAATACTATCCAAAACCACCACTTAGATGGATTGAGATGTTTTCTAAATAATTTATCCCTCCTTGATAAGAAATGGCCTCCATTTAACCTATTTTATACACTATAGGATGGAACTTTTGATGAATATATTCCATAGTGAACTACTTTCTTCGATGCAAAAGTTGCCCTACCTTCAAAACCTAATATTTAAATTTGATGGCTCTTTGTATTCTTGACCAACGTATCAATTATTTGTATGGGATGGAGTAGTAGTGTTAGGTTTTAATTGTTTGATCTACAAATATGCAACAACATTTGATATGTTCAATAGTGGAAAAAAATATGGTTGAAGTATTTCTACATTGAACACTAGATTCAACCCAAGATAGGATGGCAAGTTGAGTTCAAATATATTATTAATCGCCTTATTAGTAATGGTGTATGGACCATACCAAAAAGGATTGAGTTTTTCTTTGGCCATGGAGACTTTCTCCTTAAAGTTGAAACCATACATTGCATCCCACCTAGAACTAATAAGGGGCATGATGCTAATTATGTCATTAGTTTTATTTTTAGTGGTTCATTACAATATCTCTTGAACCTATTGTTAAATTTGTTGAATCCTTTCAAAAATCTAGTGGCCTTATCTAATTCCTATCTGAAGAGGGAAGATGATTCAAAGGAAATAACACAACCAAATGAAACAAAACACAAATGATATACCTTTGAAAATCTCCCACTCCTTGATAAGGTTGAGAATCTTGCACCCAAGAGCTCCTAGCTTTATCCAAGTTGATGTTGTGTATGTGGATTTCTCTTTGGCATTCAACACAATATGATAAGGGATTTGATGATAGATTGGATGAAGATTGGCTATGATAAAGATAAGATGAGAATTAGCTATGGATTGGGGAATGATTTTGGCATTATGATGTTAGGATGAGATAAGATAGAAATTTGGACAACATAAGGATGTTATGAATAAGTTGCTAAAATGGCTTGGGTTGGCCTTGTATTTATGGGCAGAATTGAGAGGGATTTGAATCCAATGGCTAGGATTCAAAGTTGAAATCAAGGGTTGAGATGAGAGAATGAGATCAAGGTCTAAGATCTCATCAACAAGGATGGAGCATTAGGATTAAAATTGAATTTTAAATTCACCTTGGGAAGGATGAGGAATGAATTAACAATTCATCTCCATGGGATAGTGAGGATGATGTGAATTTATCAATGAATTAAAACTTCATTTTTGTGGGGGATTGTTGAATTAAAACTTCAAATTTATTGATAGAAGATATGAAATGTGACACATGTGTTATTTTGGGAATCACATGTATGATCTCTTTGCATAAAAAAGAGCTCTTACATGGAAATGGAAAAGTGAGTTGGAAGGGTCATGTGACCCATTTGATTAAAAGGTAATTTTTTATTTGTGGGATGTGGGAGAAGGTGTTAAGTGAGATTTGACCAAGCTAATCAAGGGATTAACTTAACTAATGTGGATGGAGAAAATTAGTTAGTGGAATAATGGAGGATTAAAATTAAATAAATAATGATTTATTTAATTAATTTTGGTCTAGGGGTCATGTAGGCTAGGGTAGCTAATTAAATAATTTCTATTTAATCAACTAGGATAGGTTTAGACTATAGGATAGGCTAGATTACTTAAATAAACATGATCTATCTAATTAGTCAAGATTAGGGAGATGGAAAAATTAACTAAATAAATATTGAAATTATTTATTTAATTAATGAGGGATAGCGTTGTAAGGTTTAGTGGTAAATTAGATGAATTAATTTATCACAAGTGGATGATTTGGGGTAGATGACTAAGGGTAGATGATTAGAGATGGCTTAGGATAGATTAATTAAATAAATTGAATTTATTTAATTAATTGGGTTCAAAGGATAAGTTAGTGATGTGAGGATGTGGGAAAGTGGCTTGTGGGACAAGTCAATTTCAGGTGTCTACATTTTTCCCCTCTTTAAAATGATGTTGCGAGCAAGTAATAGTATTTCAAAGAAGTTTAAGATATAGAGTTGGATTGTATATAAAAGATTTTAATTTAGAAGAATAGGGTAAGTTTTAGGCATGACTAGTAAGGGTGATGCCCCCTCGAGAGGATAGGTAGGTTGCAAGAACACGGGTGTGCTCTCGACATGGATGAAATAGATTGGTTGAAGTGGTTGGAGGATAAGGGGTGAGATGAAATATTGATGATTTTGGTAGATTGGTTGATGGATGATTATTGTGCTGAAAATGATTTAGAACAATCCTAGGTTTGTTATAGAAAAGTGGATATTTTCACCAAGGTATAGAAGACCAGGGTGATGATGTTTATCCAACATTTGCATGGACTAGACACACAGACAATAGGGTGATCCTATGCATGCCCAAGATAGTACAACCTTTTCTAGACAAGGGAAGGGGACTCATAGCATAAGCCATTAATGCACAAAAGGTATGAAGAACCTTAGATGCAAAATGATATCAATATACTAGAACTGACCCTACAATTCACAAGATATGAATACTAGCTTGGAGTAATGAGACCAGTCCACAAGCACAACATAAAAAATTAATGACTATGCCCCCTTCTAGATGTTTTTGCCACATACCATTATATAGTGAGATCAATATAGTTTTGATGTGATCTTTGAATAGGACAGAAGATAAAAATCAATAACCAAAAGACCAACTAACCAAACAAATAGCCATTACATCTCTTGTTAAGATGAATGATGATAGGATGATGGATTCTACCTATTGTAGGAATGATATATCTGTTAAGGTAGGAATCGATGAATGATTAGATCATGCCCATATTAGGAACGCTATATCCTAGGGCATGGTTTTGATGATTGGCGCAAGATATGATGGTTACAAGTTGTGGTTGATATTGATTTGATAGTTGATTTTTTTAAGGGATGATTGCTTTGATAGGTCAAGTGATGCTTTAGGTATTGCATTTGGATCTAGTGTAAGATTAGGGAATAGGGACCATCCAAATGGGTTAGATGGGTGCATCTTTTGTACTTGTGTACTGGATACTTTCTTCATCGTCTAGACTTCCTACATACCCTGTATCCATGGGATCAAGGCACATTAAGATGCAGGTGGTGATGAATATGTAGTTTAGGTTTGTAGTGATGATGTGGGATGGTTAAGGATGTGATGGGGTTTTGGGGTTTTTTAGATTTTGGATGTTGTGGATAGGGTGGATTATTTTATGGGATGACATTAGATTACATTAGATAGCCTTTATGCTAGATACCAATGACAAGGGAACACCAAGCTTAGAGATGAAGGTGATGGGGTTGGATAGGGGGATTGGTGATGAAAGATGATGGATAGGAGGTTCACGATAGATGGATGGAAGGTATAGATAAGGGATAGGATAAGAATGCATGATAGATATATGGAAGATGGGGATAAAGGATAGGGTAAGGATTCATGATGGATAGATGGGGAGATATAGGATTTTCTCCAAAGAATTGGGTGTAAGGAATCATATGCCCCCCTCTAGGTATTATGCTTAGATTTTGTATGATGGGCTTATGCTTAGAAGGGATGTATACCGAGATGTGTCCAAAGCATGTTTTTGGTATTTTTCCCCAATCTTTATCAAGATCTAAGGAGGAAGATGTAGTAGATGAGGTGGATGGGAGATGATAGGATAGAAGATGGAAGATAGGAATATGATAGGATAAAGATAGATGATGGATAAGATATGCAAAGGATATTATGGATGTGGATGAAAGGTATGATTTTTCCCCCAAGTGTAGGGTACAAATGGATGGGAAATGGATTACGTATGACACCCACAAGGGGTTTTCATCATGGTGCTTGTCCAAGGTGCCACAAGGAGTGTTTTTCACCATTGGATGGATTTTTCTCTTTACTACTTGATTTTAAATTTTTTTTTCTTTTTGATGGAGATGAGGACTCTAGCATCTGTTTCCTTAGCAAGGAGAAGATTTTCCAATGTTGGACAATTGGTAGATAGGAGAAGATGGAATGGATGGTAGCTTATGTAAGATTTATGCAAAAGCATGGACCATAGGGATGTGATGAGGGAGATATCAAGGATAGGGGATGTAAGATAGGAGGATGGGGGTATGTGGGAATCTCATGGTGTGAAGAGGAACCATGACCAATAGTTACACACACCATGATGTATTTTGAAGCTTATATTTTAGATGTGGGGTGGGTACTAATGCAGATCGAGAAAGGGGTTTTTTGGATGGTCTATTTGGGGTTTTAGGAACCCAAATAGACTTAGGATTTGTAGCATTTTTAGAAGGTGAAGAGGATGTTTGAGATGTTGGGGTGGATTTGGATGTGGATGCCTCATTTTCTTTACTTTCTTTTTGTTTGGGGACCCACACCATTTTTTTTTCTTTTTCTTTTGATGGTGTGGGTGTTGATAGCCTTTTGGATGTTTCATTTTGCTTAGATGGTTTAGCATCTTTAGGATTTTGTGTATCTTTTGGTTTATGGATGGAGGCATTGGAATTTTGGTTTTGGAATCTCATGGATTTGGTGGAATATTCATGTTTGGATGATGTGTGCTTTTGTTGATCATGATGAAGGAATTTAGGGGATCAGGGATTGTGGGATGGGGATTTATAGATGGGAGTTGGAAGGATAGGGGGCTAAGGGGATCAAGATTTATGGGGTGAATATTTATAGATAGGAATTGGAAGGATGAGAGGATAAGGGGATCAGGATTTATGGGGTGAAGATTTATGGATAGGAGTTGGAATGATGGGAGGATAAGGGGATTTAAGGATGGGGATATTAGGAGTTGGGAGTAGTGGAGATAAGTTTGATGAGGGGAGATGTATGGTCTCATACTTTTGCTCATGATATGAAGATGGAGGAGGGATGGCGACATGATTTGGAGGTGCGATGAGGTGCACTAGATTTGAAGTTAGAAGAAGATGGTTAGAAGGTGTGTGAATGGTACTATTGTCATATTCTGTCTAGCCCAAAATATTCCAGAATCCCTCCTATCAAAAAAATTTGATCAAAGAAAGCCCAAATAAAAGGAGATAAACCTGATATCCTTCAAAATTTAATGAGTTCCCTTGCAAAAATTCCAAAAAATCCCTGTAGAGAATCCTTGCAGAAGACCTAGAAAAACCTAGAAAAACCTAGGCCATTGCCTTAGTTTTTGGGGCCCTTTTGGCCTTTATCGGTAAAATTCTAGGTCCCTAAACTTATAGAAAAATCAAAATTTGGGTAAGACATGAAAGAGGGTTTTCTCCCTTTGGTTAGTACTTTTCATCTTTTATGAACTCTTCTCTGAATTCATCTATTCTCAAGTTCATCGATTCAATGATTCACTGACAAAGCAGGGAGAGCAAGTTTTCTCAAAATTTGACTAAGGCATAAAGGAGCCAAGGGGCACCTTTATCAGTGATTTTCATCAGTCACTAACTTCCCAAAATTTCTAAGATTCTCAAGTTCACCGATTCGGTAATTCCCTGATAAAGGAGAGTAGGAGGAGAGGATTTTGTAAGAAATAACTAAGTCAAGGAAAGGCTAATGTTTGCCTCTGTTGGAAAACTTTTGGTTTGGTGAACCAAAAGTTCACTGATTGGCAACTTTGCCAACAAGGTAAAAGAGCAGTTGAGGGCCAATAAGGGGAAATTTGGCTAAGGCATGGTAAGTTCAAAAATCCACAAGTTCACCAATAGGACAAAATGAGAATGAAGACATCAACAGGGAAGTGGTTCAAAAAAGTGAACTTTTGCCGACAGAGAGGCCTTGGTTCGAAAGTTTGAAATTTTTTTGATAAGGCAAAAAGTGGCTAAGGAAGGTCAAGCTAGCGAATCAGCAAAAGGAGAACTTATCGGCTAGTTTAGTTTTCTCATGGTTTGCCAACAGGGTGAAATGCTAATAAAGGAGCACGATAACAAGCAAGCAAAGAGAGGAAAAGTCAACCAAAGGAGATAGTTCAAGAAAATAACAAATTGTCGATAAGGGAAAAGTAAACAAGCTTGGTTCATGGAGATAGATCTTTGCCAACAAGGAAAAAAGGCAAGGAAAAAGGGTTCAAAAATTAGAGATTTTGCCAACATAGGCAATAGATGATGAAGATAGTTTGCCAAAGATAGACTTTGCTGACAGGGCAAAATAGTGACGACCAAGTAAAGTTTTAAAAGAAGATAGTTTGTCGATAAGGCAAAAGATAGCCAGAAATAGTTTTGGAAATTGAAGGTTTACCAACTGAAGGTAGAAGCTGAAAAAAGAGACAGAGATAGTTCATAAAATAGAGATTTTGTCGATGAGTAAAATAAAGGAGAAAATGAATAAAATGGATAATTCTCTGGAGAAAAGTGTGGAATTTGAAGTGTTATAAAAGCTTGCAGGTACCCCAGCAATCAATTCCATAGGACAAGTTAGTTACAGGCAGGTAAAACTGTGAAAATCTTCAATGTTGTTGTACATATGCTACCATAAAATGAATTTTCTATGACAAAATAGGACTTCTAGCATTCCCTCTTTAATTCTGGTAGCCATGCATGTGGGTGATCTCCGTTGTAGAGTTACAGGTCTGTCAGGGATATGGGTTTTGTCCCAAATTTGCAAAGCTTCTGAGGAAAAAAATTTAATGAAACATGGGCCTGTCCTAGGTCAATTGACCAGCTCTAGCACCACTATTACAAAGTTCTCAAAATTGTTATAAATACATTAGACAGCAATGTATTTATGTTAGTTGTTCTTCTAGGATATTGTAGGTTGGAGAATTCTTGTAACCAGACCTCTCTAATGCAGTTACAAGAACCAGTTGGATTTGATGTATTGTGCTCAATTCAAAGCCTTTGATGTCTCCAATTTTCTAGTTCATCAATGAATGTACTTGTTTATTCTATGTCTTATTTCTCTACATTATTCTATCTTTTGTCATGGCTATTTGGCCTCTGTAATCAATATAAACTAATATTTTTGCCTCTCTCATTATTCTTGCATTGTGTCTATTTTTGATTAATGTGAGCTGTGTATTGTGGACAAAACGGTCCCTTTCATACGTCCATTTTTCTATCTTGGCCTCTATTAGGATGAATATGAGTCTGTATGAGTTCTTTTCAATTTTGATGTTATTACTGTGTTGAGTCAGTTGCAGCTGAACATACTTAATCTAGTGCATCACCTTCTTTTATTTAAGCAATCCTTGCTATCCTTTTCCCTCGCAAGTAGTAGCTCTAGATTTAGTTCAATTCTCTAAGCCTTAAGCATAGAAAGAGGAACCAACCTTCTCTAGAGGTCTGATCTCATCTACAAGTTCCCATACCTTGAGATCAGTCCCATTGTGTCATTGAAATGTTTGAACTAGCTTCAAACAGGGTGCAATGTCACATGACAATAATTTCTAGCACGTCTGATGGGACTAGTTCGATGAGATTTATCATCTATTGAAGAATTTGGTGTGTTCTTCAATGCATTTTTCCATTTAGGGTAGTCTTCACAAACACCATGGTGACTCTATTGAACAAATCCACTGGTACAACCAGTTCAAACGCTTAAAAAATTCATCAAGGATCAAGACTTCAATAGTTTTCTTGATCTTTTCTAGATTTCAGAAGAATCTTCAATCACCAAGCAACTCTTTCTTGGTATGTATCCATTTTCTCTCTGGTTGCAGACCAATTTTACTCTAATTCTGACATTTTTATGATTATCCAGCATTTAGATGCTATAAAATGTCATTTTTTCATGGGAATCATGTGTTGGAATACAATGGATCACTGAGGGGGGGTGAATCAGTGATCTAATAAAACTAATTCATTCATCATGCTATTAACATCAACATACCAAGGACATAGAGAGCAACAGAATCATGAGACCATAACACAAATGTTTAAAGTAGAAAACCCTATCCAAGGAAAAACCATTGCATAACCTCATCAAATTCTTTATTAGGTCTCACTGACCAAAATCTCACTGATTACATACATGTCTCACTGACAAGGATTTAACTCATCACAAGATCTCACTAATCACATCAACTCAAATCTCAATACAAGAGGATAACATAGAGTACTACTATGTTTATAATGATATCAATGGTTATAGATGAATTCTATAACTCATTTGTTTAAGCATGTCTATTCTCCTAGATCTTCATGAATATCACAAAGAGACTCCTTTCTTTTACATAAAATGAATCCTCAAACAACTCATCATTCATCCAACACAAAAGTACATTGTTTTGACATAATGGGACAGCACAAGATCTCTTGAACCCAATAGATACTCATGCCTAGATCAAGAATTTCATCTTTACATATAACATTATCTTTTTGTTATTAAACCTCTCAAACAACCACTCTATACAGACACTTGTATTTTTTTCATTGTTGCATTATCATTATAAAGCCATCACAAACAAATACTGAAAGGACTTGTTATCATGTTGTGAGCATTAAATCTTTACCTAATACATACACTGCAGTGATCATACTCTCATCTTCATACCTTGTCAAACACAATTCTAAGCAGTTTCTTTCTTTGTCATCTTTCCTTTGTCCTATAACTTTGTAATAAGTCTATCTTCTCTATTTTGCTATCATCTCCTTTCATTCTATCTGCATATCTACTGAGACATTCTCAATATCCTCGAATCAAAAAACATTACAAAAGCCCTTCACATACTGTCCCATAGACTCAGACCTTCATTAGAGTTTTTATCAATATCAAAAATAGAGAACAAGAATAGTTAATAATTATTTCTTTGCACAGAGGTAATGAGAATTGATACTTTACAATATTGGTTACTGAAGTCCATCTATATTTAGATTGGTGCTACATGCATTATGCATGTTTAGAGTTCAAATTTATTATGGACTGTTGTTTTTTTAGTCTCTGATTATGCTCAATAGGTTTGGATGTGGAAGGGATAGTCAAATGCCCATCAAAGGAGAGTCTCATGAAGGGGTCATTACAATTTGAAATAAGTTTGAATATAATCTATCGATTTACCTCTTCATGCCCTCAAGACTTTAAACAACATCCTTTGATTTAAGTTTGGTGCCTGATCAAATGACCTTTACTAGATGAAACTGGTTCCCCTAGGTAAGGGGGCTAGTCATCTAACGAAGATGACATACAAAAGTTGTGACTTAAGTGGATATTCACTTGCTATAAGGAGTCAACTTCAAAAGATAAGAAAAGTGCAAGACGGGCACTAAAGTCTTTAGGTCCTTTAGGAATTGTGAAGGGTTTAGACTATTAGAACTTAGGGATTTTAGGAGACTATAGATTAGGTCATTACAAATTGACAAACACTAATTTCAAGATTACCCTTTAACCTGAAATCATGCAAACCCTAATTCTATGGAAGGGGATAGAAATTAGATATGACCTTTTGATTTTGGAAGAGATACTTTGTCTTAGGGAACCTAGGTTTGAAAGGCCTTACACTAAGGGTTTTGAATTTAGGTCTTTTGAGACAATTTCTCAAACCCTAAGACTTCCAATTGCTCACTGTCATAAAGTTGACACCAAAGAACAACCAACACTGCAACAACACCATTTCACTTTGCATCAACATACACCATGAAATGGAAAAAAGTACCTTTGACATCCTAACAAACTTGTCATGAAGCACTGCAAAACTTTGCATTGTACAAGCATCTAGAATGGTCTATCACACCACCACTGACCAATCCATTGACTAGAGATTTCCTGATGTAATATCTCATTGCATAAAGGATCCTCAAACAATCTCTTGCCTTCACTTAGTCATTAATCATAACTCTACCTAACTGAGATCATATGCAACCATGCTAATGCTATTAACATCACTTTTCTTAATGACAATGTTTGCACAACACTGAAGGTTTGGACAATGCAGACATAGCACCTTTGATCACCTTTGAGCACATATCAATAGTTGATTTCAATGCCAATACTTAAGACAACATGTAAACCATGCCAAATGCAACTGTCTTGAAGCCATAAGACAAGATTGCTTTCAACCCCTACAATATCACATGATAGATTTAAGATCAATGATGAACAAATGTTGACTGATGTATAGTTGACATCAATGCCAACACAAAGACCATCTTGAACTACCAAACCAACCTCATTTCCTTTGTAACAAACTTCATTATCATTCATATCAATAACTGACATATCAACCAAGAGAACTGAGCAAGCTCCATTCTACCTTTTTCATACATCATGAATGAATCAAACACCAAACCTCATTCCAACAAACATGTCACATGACATCTGATAATGATCCTCTTAATAACCTATCACATGACATGAACACCATACTGATAACAATGATCAACATAACATACTAACATACAAACCCCATATGAAGCATGAACACCATGAAATGAATGGTAGAATCTTCTTGACTGAAACTTCTTGGAATGAACAAACACAAACATCAATCACTTTGATATCATATCACTTTGATCTCACATCACTGTGATCATTAACACCCATCAACCTTTGGTCTCCAAACACAACTCACAACTCCATCTCCTGAAGCATGAACAATATGATCAACATCATGAAGCATAACCTTTTGACATCAATGACAAACCTCATTCCAACAAAATCCCTCTTTGTCATTGATGGCAAAATATTCATCACTCTCACTCTCCTCCCATTTGACATCAAGTGACAAAGGACCCTTGATTGCAAATAAATCAACACTCCATATACTCCCCCTGCATATAAGTATATCTCCATTAAAAGAACAATAGCAGTCATCTTGCCTTTGAACCTTCTTTACTCTCAAGCCTTGAAGATTATCTCTTTATAGGCATTGTGCTTGTATCACTGTCATGACATTTGCATACAACTTCATTGTACCATATCAGTGCTTATCACTGTTCTTTGAAAACTGCAATGGACTACCTTGGCATAAGAATAAGCAGACCTTGATGGTCTTGAACTCTGTCATACCCTACACACTCAACATTTTTGTTTGTCTCTATCACATGTTTGGTGAGAGTCCTCTATATTTAACAACATTGACACTTTTGTAAGTGTCTCTGCATCTCTATTGAAAACACTTCCTGTATTCTACACCTTTATCTGCTGAATCTACTAGGTCTTAGTCTCCTTTGGCTCAGTCCACCATCTCCTCTGTGCCTTTGATATTTACCAACCTTCTCCAATGACCTGTCAATATCAAGGTAATGTTTGTCAAGGTTTTAGCATCTTAGTCTTCCCCTGCATTATCTATGTCCATGCTTCTAGTGAGAT
Source organism: Cunninghamia lanceolata (assembly GCA_027924645.1). Classification (NCBI taxonomy): domain Eukaryota; kingdom Viridiplantae; phylum Streptophyta; class Pinopsida; order Cupressales; family Cupressaceae; genus Cunninghamia; species Cunninghamia lanceolata. Next base: position 3,645,717 of record BSBN01000263.1, on the reverse strand, counting down.
CTTCTATTTCTTTTCCAGCATCTCCTAGAACCCACTTGATTGGGTCATCATCTGCTTTCTCTATTCTATATAGGACATCCTCATCAATTGCACGAGCCTCTGTTACTTTTGATATGTCCCTATCTATTGCAGAGTCTGATTTTACATTATTCCTTAGGTCTTCCAACTACATATTCCTTGAAGATTACTAAGACCATTTCAATCTGCAATCACTACACTCATTCAAATAGAGATGACTTATCTAGTGATAGAGTTGTCCAAATTGTAACACATTTAAATTATGTATATCATACCTTAATATCTTATGCAGTCTGCTTGCAATTACTAAAATGAATTCATTGACTAATCATACCCTATCCACTACTTCTCAACAAATCCAAGTCTGATCCTTATAACATGTTAAGTGTCTTACTTATGATGGGAGCACTTATATTGGCTGATACAAGGAAAAATCAAATATTTATTGACATGAATCACCATCTTGTCAAAACAACTCCAACACTATCAAATATTGAACAAAGTAAATTTTATTCTAATACTATCTTGAAGATCTAATCATACCTTGTTGATTGTATCATGACAGTCCAATAGACCACATTTCTTGAAAGAATTTTGTCATAAAGTTCAAGTACCTTGTTTGCATACATTTCTACTAGAACACTTGCAACTACACTAGTTGACAATAGTTTATACTTTGATGGATTTCGTACCCTGTTCTACAAATTCAAGAGTGTTGATAGAGGTTGCAAAGTCTAACTTTACACCTACTAACTAAATTTTCTTGAAAAACCTTTTCAACAAATCTACTTTGTGTGTGTTTTGCATTCAATACCATCAAAATGGAGCTGTGATCTGCAAAATTCTCTATCATGTTCATTGTCAAGGTGGCACTATATACCTGTAATACAACTTTTTCAAGACAACCCATCACTGCCCAAAATTGGCACTATCATATTGATTAAGATTGTTCAAACAATAAGAAGTCCTCATGACAGCCATCTCATGCAAATTCATCTTTCTGTTCATTAAGTTTAGACTCATGACTACCTCTATTCCTTAATATGCTCTATGACTATCCTCTTAAATACTTAACAATACTAAGACTGTCCTCATTGAAATATAGAAGAGAGATACTTGCACCCCTTTTTGAAGAGGTCAAACCATTATTAGAAAAGCATGTGACAATTTCTAACAAAGGTCACAAGATCACTATGTTAGAAATCTTGAATAAGATTGAAAAACTAGAATCTGTAAGAGAGATCTAAGCTACATAAACTAAAATGCAAATGAAAGAAAACCAACGATTCTGAGAGAAATGCAAAAGTTGATGAGATGCAAATGCAATAAGATCTCAAAGAGAGAATAGTAGAGTAACAATACTATGCATTCAACGTTGATGAAAATAAAAGCTAGGGAGCATGCTTATATAGACCAAGGAGAGGGAGGAGGTGGCAACACTGACAAATGAGGAGCAACAATCTATCATACTAAAGATAGAAAAGTATCTTCCCAAGATAGCTAATGGATGCTCACATGTAGGAAGGTGACACCTTATAATCCACTCACCTAATAAAACATGCTTTATTAACCTAAGCAAGCTTAAATAAATGTGTAGGAAAAATCTTATAAAAAGAAATAAAAAACCTACACTAACACCCCCCCTTAAGCCTAGCTTAGGTGGGTAAAGAGATGGCTCCTAGCAAATGAAGCCTGATGAGGTACCCATGTACAATGAATTCCCTCCCAAAAGATAAGTAGCCCCTAACAAAAGAGAGTACACCCCCCAGAATATAGACAGAAGGAAAGAAGGAGGTAAGAAGCCCCCACCATGGAGAACACCTGCCGCACCCCAAGCAAAGCTTGCAAATGAATGAAATTTCTCTCAGTAAAGGGTTTGGTGAAGATGTTTACAGTTTGATCTAATGTCAAACAATACTAAAGATCAAGAACCTACTCATGAATTAGCTCCCAAATGTAGTGCATGTGAATCTCAATGTGTTTGGTCTGGTAATGATGGACCAGAATGTGAGAGATTTGAATAGCACTCTAGTTGTCACAAAAGATGATTGTAGGCTTCCTGAAGGAAATGATAAACTCAGTGAGAATGTGTTGAATCCAAATGGCCTTAGTAGAAACATTAACTACTCCTCAATACTCAACCTCTATAGATGAAAGAGCAATAGCAAACTTCTTGCTCGACCAAGAAATCAAACCAGAACCAAGAGAGAAACAATACCCTGAAGTAGACTTGTGATCCTGAGAATCGCTTGCCCAATCTGAATCTGTGTATTCCACCAAGTCAATATCCACACCCACTACATAATGAATCCCATAACTGTGAGTGCCCTGTACATAGTGAAGAATCCACTTAGCTACTTTCCAATGTAGCTCATGTGGCTCCTGCATGAACCTAGAGACCAAGCCCACAACATATGAAATATCAGGCCTTGTGTGAGTCAAGTATATGAGACTCCCAATTGGTGATACAAGGTAGCATCTACCAAAGGTGAAGATCAAGAAGCCTCAAGTTTGACCCCTGATAGAAATTGAGTCGGCGCAGGCTTACAGTCAGCCATGCAAAATCTGGAAAGCATATCAAGAGCATACCTAGGCTAAGAAAGAAAGATACCAGCTGTAGATTGTGTAAACTCAATGCCCAAGAAGTAATGAAGAAGACCCAAGTCAGACATCAAAAACTGATCATGAAGGGCAATTTTCATTGCCTTGATGGTGGATGAGGAACTCCCTATAATCAACAAGTCATCAACATAGAGAACAAGGAAGGTGAGAGTATCATCTTGCTGCAAAATGTAGATGTTTGGATCAAAATGGCACCAAGTGAACCCAACTAATAGAAGGAGGGAGTCCATCTTGGCATACTAGGCTCGAGGGGCCTATTTAAGGCCATAGAGAGACTTCTAAAGTCAACAGACAAGTGAAGGATCCTAAACAAACCTCTATAGTTTCTCCATATATATCTCCTTCTGAAGGTCACCGTGAAGAAAAGCACTCTTCACATCTATTTGATGAACTTCCCAGTGATGGGCTATAGCAATGGAAAGGACAAGTTGGGTTAAATTCATCTTGGCAACCAGTGCAAAAGTCTTAGAGTAGTCAATCCTAGGAACCTGGGAGAATCCTTTTGCGACCAAGCGAGCCTTATGTTTATTGACCGACCCATCTACATAAAATTTTGTTCAATAGATCCACTTACATTGAACATTTTTTCTTCCCTTAGGAAGAGGGACTAAATCCCAAGTGTGGTTCCTCTCCAAGGAATTGAACTCTTCCTGCATAGCAGCATCCCACTCGGGGACACCAGAAGCTTCCTTGAAGGATTGTGGATTAGAAGTTGAAGCAAAGAAGAGATGAGGAGCCTGCTTGAACTGTGACCTTGTTCTTCTCGCATCTAAAGGATCACCAACCCAATCACCCACTGACTCCAAAGTCTGACAAACCTAAAGAGGCCCAATAGCTGGAGAACCTGGAGGAGAATCATCATCCTTTGAATGATGACTTGAAGAGGAGAAGGAAATGACCTCAACATCAACTTTGCCATCTAAAGTGGAGGAAGAAGACTCCTCATGTGGTGCAGGAGGATTAAGATCCTTGGAAGAACTATGATCATGTCGTCGTGTCTCCAAAGTGATAGAAAAAGGAGAAGTGTTGGAAGCTATGGAAGCATCCTCCTCAAACCAAACACTTCTCTCAATGAACAACTCATGTGTAGTGGGCTAAAGAAGCCTACAGCCTTTGACACCATCTGGATACCCAACAAATATGCAAGGCTTGCATTGTGGATCCAAAGCCTTACATTTCTCTACTAGAATGTGGGCCCATGAAGGAGATCCAAACACTCGAAAGTGCTTCACTATGGGCTTCCTACCAGTCCAAGCTTGAAAAAGAGTGACTCCCTTCACAGCTCGATGAGGAACCTGATTCTAGATATATCACACATAGTTGATGGCCTCCGCCCAATACTGAGGTGCCATCGACCTGGAATGATTCATACATGTAGCCATCTCTTTCAAGGACCTATTCTTTCTCTCTGAGACACCATTCTGTTGTGGACTATAAGGAACTGTATGCTGAAGATCAATGCCCTATGAGGTACAAAACTACTCAAACCTTTGGTTGACATATTTCCCCCATTGTCCGTAACCAGAATCTTGATGGCTTTCCTAGACTATTTCTCTACAAAATCTTTGAAGTCTTGAAATGACTCAAAGACCTCAGACTTGTGTTTGAGAAAGTATACCCATGTATATCTGGAAAGATCATCAATGAATGTCAAGACATATCGAGCCCTGCTAAAAGAAGGATGTGGCAACAGACCCATAAGGTCACTATGTACTAACTCCAAGAGTTGTGTGGCCGTCCATGCTTTGCCTTTATCAAAATTTTCTTTAGGATGCTTACCAAGAATGCATCCCTGGCAAACTCCATCAGAATACCAAATAGAAGGCAACCCTCAAACCATGTCTTGTTGACTGAGCTGTTGTAAGTAATGGTAGTTCAAGTGGCCAAACCGCTGATGCCACAAGCTGCTCACCTCATCTGAGTGAGTAAGCAAAGTAAGTGAAGGACAATTAGGAACAAAGTGAGCAAAGTGATATAGTTGGGACTAATGATCAGCCTTGCCCACAACAATTGTATACCCATTGTGCATCTCACTGATTACCACTGTGTCTAGAGTGAACTCAACCTGCTTGCCTGAGCCAGTGTGAGTGATCTGATAAACAGATAGGAGATTAGTTGACAATGAGGGCACACAAAGAACATCATGAAATGTACCATCCCCCACATCAATAGACCCTCTCCCTTGTACCTCTACAGGAGTATCATCACCCAATAGAATAGATGACAAAGAACATGACTCCGAGGAGGCAAAACTACCTTGTGATGGAGCCATGTGGTGCGAAGCACCTGAGTTAATGATCTTGGAATTTAGCTATGAAGCAACAGCAACTAGGGCCTTGCCCTTTCCTTTCCCCTTACTTTTATCTATGTCCTTTGAAGATTTTTGAGATGAACACTACTTGATAGAATCAGGCGCCTTGATGTTGTTCTTTTCTAGAAGATGAGTCAAGTGATCTATCTGCTTCTTTAGACACTTATGCTCATCGTGACCAAGTTTCTTGCAATAGGAACACTAAGTTTTCTCCTTCTTGGGCTTGTCACCTTTTAAACAAGAGGCATTATTAGTTGTGTTTGGAGCAACTTGTTTATGTTCTTGCTTCTTTTCTCCTTAGTTCTTTTATTTCTTATCTTGCTTACCAGACCCTTTTTGATCTTTAGTGCCCTGATTTGCAGCCAAGACATGAGATTTAGAGGGCTTAATTGTGACCATTTGAACCAACTTGTCTTGCTCTTTAGTGATTTCATTTACAAAATCATCTAAAGAAGGCATCTTATATGTGGTTCCTAAGGCACTTTTAGTGGCATAGAATGTAGAAACAAACACAGAGTAGTTGGAACCAAGTTTAGAAAGAATGCTAGGAATTAATTGACTATCTTTCTTTTCTATCCCACATTGCTTCAACTACAATCTTAAAGCCTTTAGTTTTGTGAATAAATCCTAAATTGTATCAAAATTACATGGATTTAACCCTATCAGCTCATTCTCTAGTAAATGTCCTCTAAGTTCATCTTGTGCACCAAAGAGGTTTTCCAAGATAGTCCATACATCTTGTGGTGTTGTAGAAAACTCAATATGAAAAAGTAAATTTGGAGATACAAAAATACATAAGGTTCCAAAAGCTTCATCAAGTTTGTTAAACCATTTAGGCTTTTTTGTAATTAGAGATGGTTCAATTTCTAAACCCATAGTTACTCTAAACAACCCTATCTTCTTAAGATAGATTATCATTTTAGACTTCCACTCATAGTAGTTATAGGGTGTGAGTATAGGCACTATTAATTGATCCATTTTAATGTAGAAGTAAAGATTGTTGTTGTGTAGGAAAGAGAGCTCAAAGGCAATGAAGAAAGAACACACTCAAGACAACCCCCCCTTTTCACTCAATCAAAAGAGCCCCCGCCCAGAAAATATGTTTTGGCACTTTATAGATCAGTGCATTTACAATGCTGGAGTTGTTTTCTAGAGTTATACAAATGTCCAAAAATGGACCCAAATACTAAAGGTACAAAAATAATCTTTGAATGACAACTTCAAACCTACATAAATGTATAGTGCTCAGAAAAATATCCACTTTCAAAAAAGAATGACCTCGGTCTGAGATCATAGGAGATAGTTATAGTAGTTTGAAGTTTAAAAGTTGAGGACTGTCCTTCCGATCTGATCAGAGAACTTAAATTCTGGAAAAACGGGGTCACTTGAGAAAAAATTGATTTTACCACTACAAAGAGCATGAAATTCTAACTATTTTCAAAAAATATTTCACTAAAAAATACCTCCGTATGGTTGATAAGGAGATGTTTGAATATCCGTGGTAAAAATGAAAAATGCAATGGTGAGGGGTCTAGCTAAAGCTTTCTGATGCAATTTCTACTTGATTTATTGATTGAATGAAAAAACTAACTATTACCTAGATAGTTTTTCGATGCCTTAAAAAACCTAGAAGGCATTTTTCTTTGTCACTTGCAGAGGATGTGGCCCTAGTGTAAAAAAATGTCTTCAACAAGGAAAAAATGACATGCAGAGCTTCCGATGTCTAATCTACACAAACCTTATATGGAAATGGGGGTTTTAGGGCCTTCCAAAAATAATGGAAATGTTCTTTTGGCTTGAAAATATCCCATTTGAAATATGCTTCACAAAATATGAGCTTCAAACCCCCATTTGCAACTTTTTCACATGATCTCCAAATCAGATGAAATGAAAGCCATTTCTGACTTTGGAATAACCAGAAATGTTGCTAATGTAAGCATAAATGCTGCAATTACCTAGATCTTACAAAAATTACATGCAAAAATAAAGGGGTTAATGGGTCTTGTTATATCCTTTCTGATTCTCCAGATCGTTATAAAATGCAAGAGAAGAGCATACAGGATTGACAAGATATTACAAAACTCAATCTCTCAATCATGAATCAAATGAACTCAAAACTCTCAAACTATTTCTTTGATACCATGTTAGAAATCTTGAATAAGATTAAAAAACTAGAATTTGTAAGAGAGATCTAAGCTACATAAATTGAAATGCAAATGAAAGAAAACCAACAATTTTGAGAGAAATGCAAAAGTTGATGAGACACAATTGTAATAAGAGCTCAAAGAGATAATAGCATAATAACAATACTATGCATTCAACATAAATGAAAATACAAGCTAGGGAGCATGCTTATATAGACCAAGGAGAGGGAGGAGGTGGCAACACTGACCAATGAGGAGCAACCATCTATCAGACTAAAGATAGAAAAGTATCTTCCCAAGATAGCTAATGGATGCTCACATGTAGGAAGGTGACACCTCATAACCCACTCACCTAATAAAACATGCTTTATTAACCTAAGCAAGCTTAAATAAATGTGTAGGAAAAACCTTATAAAAAGGAATAAAAAACCTACACTAACACACTACACCAGAAAACACTATCAGCATCGACAAGCAGCAATGCATCAAGTCATTGAAAAAATAGCATCACTATCACAACATGATCAAGAATTTCACTGTCATATCCACAAAGAGACTGTCACCATTATCAACAACAAAAATCTACTGTCAACGTCTACTACCTCTTTATTTTCACCTTAGGGGTAAATGATAGGGCATTGAACATCTCCCCCTGTCCTCATGCTGCATCTTATGTAACTTGTGATGTGTCTTGTACAATATTCACAAGTTTAGGTCTATCTTTTTCTTGATTTTGTTTCCTTCTCCACACTTTCATAGGTTCTCTCTTTTGTTCAAGTTTCTTCCTCCAAACTTTTTCAAGCTCTTTCCTTTTCCAACCTTTCAAACTAGGTGATCCTTTTCCACAACAATGTGCTTTGTGCCCAAGAGTGTTACACTTATAACATATGATATTGCAATCTAGATCAAATAATTGATAGTTTCTTTTTGACAACCTATGAGCACGTCTATTGCTATTCCATACCTAATCATACCTTCCATGCACTCTACAATTTCTTTTTATGTGGCCAACATTGTTGCAATTGTAGCACACTAGATAAACATTCCTTACTGAAGCAGAAGAGTTTCTTCTCATAAAATCAGACCTTCTCCTATGAGCAACTCTATATGTAGTAGCCTTATGACCATATCCATTACATGAATAACAATAACCAGGAAAGGAATAATTGTACCTTATAGATTGACTTTGTCTGGTAGGTCAAGATCTTATGGACCTGATGGTTCTTTTTCTTCCTCCACTGTTGATGTTCTTGAAAAACCCATTATCAACACTCTTATCTTCTGCCTTCTTCTTGTCTTCAGTCATAGGAGTAGCAGAATGATAGTCTAGATCTATCTTCTTTCTAGGAGTTTCTCTGACTTTAGAAGTTTGCCCCTTTTCATAGCCTAATCCAGTAGTGTCCTTGTGATGTTTTTTCTTACCCAACATCTCATACAACTTTCTAGTGTTGTCCTCAAACTTATAATTTTTCTTTGACTGAATATTGAGATTTTCAAGATTTTTTCTCAAGGTGACTATCTCAGCCTCTAGTTTTAGGCATTGAATTGATTTGACTTTAGATTCAAACTTTGTAACATTTGCTATCCTTTTGGCTTCTTCAAATATATGTTTTTGGATTGTTAATTAATTTATCTGATTCTTCAACTTGTACCCTTAAGTCCACAATCAGATTTCTTGTCTCTTCAAGGTCTAAAAAAGATTTTTCAAGGTTTGAAAATACTTTGTCCTTGGAGTCCTTTTCTTGTTGAAGTTGTAACTCTAATCTTTGGTTCTCCTTTCTAAATTTCTTGATCTCATCTAGGGCACACATGAGTTCACCTTCAATATCAATTTCACATTCATCTTCATCATACTCCTGTTCATCTTCACTCACAATGTGGTCTCCTTCTTTGTCAACATTCTCAACTATAAAATCATTTTCTCTTTCAGATATATCATATCTTGTGTCAATTGGTAGGGGTGTTTCTTGCAACAACTCATCACTTGATTTGATTTGGACTTGTTGAACAATTTTTTGCTTGGCATCTCTATTTCCCTTGTTTCTTTTACACTTACCCATAGTATTCCACCTCCAAGATCTACCCAAGTCTATTAGACTCCTACAAGGAACCTGCAGCTCTGATACCAATTGTTGGAATACAATGGATCACTGAGAGGGGGTGAATCAATGATCTGATAAAACTAATTCATTCATCATTCTATTAACATCAACATACTAAGGACATACAGAGCAACATAATCATGAGACCATAACACAAATGTTTAAAGTCAAAAATCCTATCCATGGAAAAACTACTGTACAACCTCACCAAATTCTTTATTAGGTCTCACTAACCAAAATCTCATTGATTACATACATGTCTCACTAACAAGGATCTAACTGATCATCATAGGATCTCGCTAATCACATCAACTCCAATCTCAATACAAGATGGTAAAACAAAGTACTACTCTATTTACAATGATATCAATGGTTATAGATGAATTCTATAACTCATTTGTTCAAGCATGTCTATTCTCCTGGGTCTACATGAATATCACAAAGAGACTCCTTTCTTTTACATAAAATGACTCCCCAAACTCATCATTCATCCAACACAAAAGTACATTATTTTAACATTACATGGCAACACAAGATCTCCTGAACCTAATAGATACTCATGTCTAGATCAAGAATTTCTTCTTTACATATAACATTATATTTTTGTTACTAAACCTCTCAAACAACCACTCTATGCAGACACTTGTCTTTTTGTCATTGCTGCATTATCATTACAAAGCCATCACAAACACATACTAAAAGGACTTGTTATCATGTTGTGAGAATTAAACCTTTACCTAATACATACCCTGCAGTGAACATAATCCTAAGCAGTTTCTTTCTCTGTCATCTTTCCTTGGTCCTGTAACTCTGCAATAAGTCTATCTTCTCTATTTTGCTATAATCTCATTTCATTCTATCTACATATCTGATGCGACATTCTCAATATCCTCGAATCAACAAACATTACAAAAGCCCTTCACATACTGTCCCATAGACTCATACCTTCATTAGGGTTTTTATCAATATCAAAAATAGAGAACAAGAATAGTTAATAATTATTGCTTTGCGCAGAGGTAATGAGAATTGACACTCTATAGTATTAGTTACTGAAGTCCATCTATATTTAGATTGGTGCTACATGCATTATGCATGTTTAGAGTTCAAATTTATTACAGACTGTTATTGTTTTTAGTCTCTGATTATTCTCTATAGGTTTACATGTGGAAGGGACGGTCAAATGCCTATCAAAGGAGAGTCTCATGAAGGGGCCGTTACAATTTGAAATAAGTTTGAATATAATCCCTTGATTTACCTCTTTGCACCCTCAAGACTTTAAACAACATCCTTTGATTTAAGTTTGGCACCCGATCAAATGGCCTTTACTAGATGAAATTGGTTCCCCTAGGTAAGGGGGATGGTCATCTAATAAAGATGACAAACAAAAGTTGTGACTTAAGTGGATATTCACTTGTTATAAGGAGTCAACTTCAAAACATAAGAAAAGTGCATGACGAGCACTAAAGTCTATAGGTCCTTTAGGAATTAGGAAGGGTTTAGACTATTAGAACTTAGGATTTTTAGGAGATTGTAGATTAGGTCTTTACAAATTGACTAACCCTAATTTAAAGATTACCCTTTAACCTGAAATCATGCAAACCCTAATTCTATGGCAGGGGATAAAAATTAGATAGGACCTTTGATTTTGGAAGAGAGACTTTGTCTTAGGGAACCTAGGGTTGGAAAGGCCTTAAACTAAGAGTTTTGAATTTAGGTCTTTTGAGACAATTTCTCAAACCCTAAGACTTCCAATTGCTAACTATCATAAAGTTGACACCAAAGAACAACCAACATTGCAACAACACCATTTCACTTTGCATCAACATACACCACGAAATGGAAACAAGTACCTTTGACATCCTGACAAACTTGTCATGAAGCACTGCAACCCTTTGCATTGTACCTCTTTGCATTGTACAAGCATCTAGAATGGTCTATCACACCACCACTAACCAATCCACTAACTAGAGATATCTTGATGTAATATCTCATTGCATATAGGATCCTCAAACAATCTCTTGCCTTCACTTAGTCATTGATCATAACTCTTCCTAACTAAGATCATATGCAACCATGCTAATGCTTTTAACATCAACTTTCATGATGACAAGGTTTGCACAATGCAAAAGCTTTGAACAATGCATACATAGCACCTTTGATCTCCTTTGAGCACCTATCAATAGTTGACTTCAATGTGTTGAACACTCAGGATAACATGCAAACCATGCCAAATGCAACTGTCTTGAAGCCACAAACAAGCTTTCTTTCAACCCTTGCAAGATCACATATGATAGATTTAAGATCAATTATGAACACATGTTAACTAATGTATAGTTGAAATCAATGCCAACAAAAAGACCATCTTGCACTACCAAACCAACCTCATTTCCTTTGTAACAAACTTCACTATCATTCATATCAATAGTTGACATATCAACCAAGAGAATTGAACAAGCTCCATTCAACCTTTGCAAACATCATGAATGAATCAAACACCAAACCTCATTCCAACAAACCTGTCACATGACATCTGATGATGATCCTCTTGATAACCTATCACATGACATGAACACCATGCTGATAACAATGATCAACATAACATACTAACATACCAACACCATATAAAGCATGAACACCATGAAATGAATGGTAGAATCTTCTTAACTGAAACTTCTTGGAATGAACAAACACAAACATCAATCACTTTGATCGCATATCACTTTTATCTCACATCACTATGATCATTAACACCCATCAACCTTTGGTCTCCAAACACAACTCTCAACTCCATCTCCTAAAGCATGAACAACATGATCAACATCATAAAGCATAACCTTTTAACATCAATGACAAACCTCATTCCAACATCATGGCTATTCCCCTCTCCCTAATCAAAATGTAGGCTTTTGGCCTCCTTACCAATAGTATTAGGCCCAAAATACTCCTAATTTTATGTCATACGCCCCTGTTGCAATGGGCCATCAACATCCTCATGATGCTTGCCTCCCTCCCACCCTTGATCATCCTTCTTGTTATCTAAATAATGCCTATTATCAACTGCAAGAAGACTACCTTAAGCTACTAGATCTTAGGGGACATTTGGATGATATTAAAAGAAATATGGGGTACAATCAGCCGCATGGAACCTTTAACTTTAACATTAGAAATGAATTTGATGTGACGGAGATACTCCAAGGGTTCTAATAGGAGTGGGATGAAATTCAAGGAGTGATCGAGTATAACAGACAACAAGAGGAGCTTTCTTATCAGGCTCACCTTCAGTAGCAGTAGATGGTGGTAGTGGAAAAAGCTTATTAGGAGCAAATTAGATTGCAACTCTTAGCCTCATCTAAGGAGCAATTAAAGCAAATGCTTACTAACATAGAAAGGTGGGAGGCACAATTAAGCCCTTCTATTCCTAGTTTCAGGAAGCCTCTCCCTATTACATAGGTCTAGCCTATAGCAGAAATAACACCCAAATTTAAGATCCCAAGCTTCAGGCAAGACAACCCCTCTAGGCCTCTAAAAGCACTTTCTAGTTTTAAAATTCCAAGTTTTAGAGGCCCCCAGCCTTCACGAGAGCCTATTTCTATACAAATTTAGCCTATCACTCATTAGGAACAACCCTCTCACGAAGACATTCTAGCCCCCATTCCATGTTAGCCCTCTTGTCCTGGCACTAGCCCAAGAGTTGAGGACAAGCCAATTTTTTGGTGGTATACTGGGTTCTATGAGCCAGAAAAGGAAGTATTTGAGGTTGCTGTGAAGTAGCCAACTAGTTGTGAACCCTCACATGCCATTGAAATAAAAAATTTAGACCCGCTACAAGAAGAGGTTGAGCCAAATCAGTTGGAACAACAATGCATCTAGTCTGGGGTTAGTGCTGAGTTAGATGCAAGGTTGAGTCCCTTGGATTTTGGCTTATTTGAGGATTTTTCCCATGCTCTTAACAAGAGAAATGAAAGCAAACTGCAAGGAAAGCATGGAGAAGAGTTCTAGTTATAAAGACAACTCAAGAAAAATGCAATGGAGCAGCTATCAAAGGATGAGGGCATGGTGGAGGAGATTACTCCAGTTGCTCCAAGGGTGGAAGATGCTACTTTATTTGATAAACTGCCTAGCTATATTGAAGATGAAGAAGTCATGCAGATGCCAACATAAGCTACAGTTCTGGAGTAGCGTGGGGACATTGAAATTGATGATAAGTTGTTGGGATGTGTGGATGAGCATGACAGTGAGGTTCCAACCCATGACAAGGAGCAAACATGTTGCTCTATGCTGAAAAGTATAGAGGTTGTTGATGCAGGTCTATTTATGGAGCTCCCAAATTTTATTGAAGATAACGATGTGGAGATCGAGCATGGGCAAGAACAACTTAAGGATTTGTTCTTGATTATTCAGTAGGGATGTTAGCTCCTTGATGAAGGAGATTTCTCCATCGAACATGTGTAGGGATCATTTCTTGAGCCTAATTTAGAAAATCATGAGCATCTTGTTGATAGGATGGAGGCAACCATATCTCTAGCCATATTTCTAGTTAAACCACAGGAACTGGAGCATTTAGACCAGTAGTAGAATGATGAAGAATTAGAATAGAGTCATGAAATCAACTTCATTGATTTGCATGCCATTTCAAGGGGATGTCCTATAAGGCATTTGGCCTAGCTAGAGACATGCCATGAAGAGTCATCACTTGTGATGCTCACTCCTGAGCATGAAGTTGAGCATCCAAATAAGTGGGATCAACCCACTTATCCACTTCCAGGCAATTGCATTTTCAATTAGTTCAGGTGGGTAAGTGAGTTTGTTCCTATTCTTGGGGAGTTGTTTTGTCAATTTATTGTTCGTTCATCCCTTCCCCACCTTCTTTTAGCTACCCATAAGCATGCAAAACACTGTAAATTGTTGAGAAAGGGCAGTTATTTTGAAAAACCATTTGATGGATTTGTTTAATATCATTTCTAGTTGGTTAGTTTAGGTTTAGGTTAGTTTTATTTCTGTTCTAGGTTTCCCTTCCTCTAAGTGCTTTTGCATAGGCAACTTTCTCATTAGGAGATTGTCTTGCCTTGTTTGTTTTGTTCTTATTTTTTGGGAGGCATTTTCAGTTGTTTGGTCTTGAGGCTACTTTCACTTGACCCTATGCCCAATGGACTATATAAGGTAGTTGGATCCTTGTGTTTAGTAGGCAAATGCCCCTGCATAGTCACAAAAATGTTGTCATATTTTGCCCATCCCAAAATATTCTAGAATCCCTCCTATTAGAAAAATTCGATCAGAGAAATCCCAAATTGAAGGAGATAAATCTGATATCCTTCAAAATTCAATGTGTTCCCCTACACAAATCCCCAAAAATCACTGTGGAGAATCCTTACAGAAAACCCAGAAAAATCTAAGCCACTGCCTTAGTTTTTAGGGCCCTTTTGGCCTTTATCAGTAAAATTCCAAGTCCCTAAACTTACAAAAAAATAAAAATTTGGTAAGGCATGAAATAGGGTTTTCTCCCTTTGGTTGGTAATTTTCATCTTTTATGAACTCTTCTCTAAGTTCATCTATTCTCAAGTTTTTTGATTCAGTGATTCACCAACAAAGTAGGGAGAGCAGGTTTTCTCAAAATTTGGCTAAGACATAAAGGAGCCAAGTGGCACCTTTATTAGCAATTTTCATCAGTCACAAACTTCCTAAAAGTTCTAACATTCTCAAGTTCGCCGATTTGGAGATTCCCTAATAAAAGAGAGCAAGAGGAAAGGATTTTGCAAGAAACAACTAAGTCAAGGAAAGGCTAATGTTTACCTTTGTCGGCAAACTTTTGGTTCAACGAACTAAAAGTTCACTGATCAGCAAGTTCGCCGATTGGCAACTTTGTTGACAAGTTAAAAGAGCAGTCGAGGGCTGATAAGGAGAAATTTGGCTAAGGCATGGTAAGTTCAAAAATCTACAAGTTCACCGACAGGGAAAAATGAGAATGAAGACATCAGCAGGGAAGTGGTTTGACAAAGTGAACTTTTGCCGACAGGGAGGCCTTGGTTCAAAAGTTTGAAATTTTGCCGATAAGGTGAAAAGTGGCTAAGGAAGGTCAAGCCAGGGAATCGGCAAAACGAGAACTTTTCATCTAGTTCAGTTTTCTTATGGTTCATTGACAGGGCAAAAAGATGATAAAGGAGCATAATAAGGAGCAAGCAAAGAGAGGAAAAGTTGGCCAAAGGAGATAGTTCAAGAAAATAATAAATTGCCGATAAGGGCAAAGTAAACAAGTTTGGTTCATGGAGATAGATCTTTATTGACAAGGCAGAAAGGCAAGGCAAAAGGGTTCAAAAATTAGAGATTTTGCTGACATAGGCAAAAGATGATGGAGATAGTTCACCAAAGATAGACTTTACCAATAAGGCAAAATAGTGATGACCAAGCAAAGTTCAAAAAGAAGATAGTTTGTTGATAAGGCAAAAGCTAGCCAGAAATAGTTCTAGAAATTGAAGGTTTGCCGACTGAAGGTAGAAGAAGTTGAAAGAAGAGACAAAGATAGTTTGGCAAACAAAGATTTTGTCAATGGGAAAAATAAAGGAGAAAATGAAGAAAATAGATAATTCTTTGGAGAAAAGTGTGGAATTTCAAGTGTTGTAAAATCTTGCAGATATCCCAGCATTCAATTCCATAGGACAAGTCAGTTACAGGTAGGTAGAACAGTGAAAATATTCAATGTTGTTGTACATATGTTGCCACAAAATGAATTTACAGGGATAAAATAGGACTTCCAGCATTCCTTCTTTAATGTTGGTACCCATGCATGTGGGTGATCTTTGTTGTAGAGTTGCAGGTCCATTAGGGATATGGGTTCCATCCCAGATTTGTAGAGCTTCTGAGAAAAAAATTTAATGAAACATGGGAATGTCCTAGGTCAATTGACCAAATCGAGTGCCACTATTGCAGAGTGCTCAAAATTGTTATAAATACATCAGAAAGAAATGTATTTCTATTAGCTATTCTTTTGGACTATTTCAAGTTGAGAATTCTTGTAACCAGACCTCTATAATGCAGTTGCACGAACCAGTTGAATTTGATGTATTGTACTCAACTCAAAGCTTTTGTTGTCTCCAATTTTTTAGTTCATCTATGAATGTAATTGGTTATTCTGTGTTTAATTTCTTTGCATTATTCTCTCTTTTGTAATGGCTATTTGGCCTTTGTAATCAATACAAACTGATATTTTTGCCTCTCTCATTATTATTGCACTGTCTATTTTTGATTAATGTGAGCTATGTATTGTGGATAAAGCGGTCCCTTTCATACCTCCATTTTTCTGTCTTGGCCTCTTTTAGGACAAATATGAGTATGTGTGTTTTCTTTTTAGTTTTGAGGTTATTATTGTGTTGAGTCAGTTGCAGTTGAACATACTCAATCTGGTGCATCACCTTCTTTTATTTCATTATCCTTCTTACCCTTTTCCCCTACAAGTAGTAGCACTAGATTTAGTTCAATTCTCTAAGACTTAGGCTTAGAAAGAGGAACCAACCTTCTCTGGAGGTCTGATCTCATCTGCAAAGTCCCATGCCTTGAGATAATCCCATTGTGTCATTGAAGTGTTTGAACCAGATTCAAATAGGGTGCAATTTCACATGACAATAGGTACCAACATGGGAGGATTGTTTCTCTTGGCATGTATAGCCAAGGCCATGCGAGGATGGATGGAATGTGGTACGGATGGGCTCCGAGATGCCTTGTTCATGAAGGCCTAAACCTTTTCCTTGATATTTCATGTTTTGGAGTATGTGACATGCAATGGGATGTTTGGTGCTTTGGAAATAAGACGCGAGTCCATTATTTGTTGGAGAATGATAGGTGGTGGATGGAAGTTGTTCACATCCTATCAGGGATCCACCATGGATGAAGGTGTTTTTTTCCAAGTGGATAAGAGGATGGATTTGGGATGGGATTGGTAGATGGTGTGGGATCAAGGGGGATGGTAAGGGGGTGATATAAGATGGGGGTGTTGTGGTAGAGGTGATAGGGTTGGTGTGGATAAGTTGATCACTAGATGGGAGGGGATTAGGTATGGGATTAGATAGGAGGGAGTTAGGTATGGGATTAGATGGGATGTTTAGATCTTGATTAGGTTGGGGGTTGAAGCTTCAATATGCTTTGGATTTGACTCTTGACATAGCTCTTGTGTTTGCATGGAGGTGGAAATGACTTGGATGGATGTGATAGGTTCTTGGATGAGCTTGGTAGATGTTGGACTATGTGATGGCACTTGACTTGTGTTTATGGTAGAACATGATGGCAAATGATTCCTTGCTAATAGCCAATGGATGACATCCTTCATAATGTATGGGTTGAAGAACAATATAATGGATAGATAATGATAGTGGATGGTGTAGGATTAGGATTGGATGAAGGGGTGATGGGATTAGATGGTGGTGTTTCTTGGATGGGATCAAGTATAGGCATTGGATTAGATGTTGGTGTTGGAGGGGTGGGGGAGTTGGGGGACTCCATATCTTTGCTTTTTCTTTGGATAAAATCCCTAAAGGATTCATTGGATGTTGTTAGCTTAGGATTTGGAAGGTTTGATGGTGGATTAGATGGTGAATGGATGATAGGGGTTGAGGGATTGGGAGATGGATAAGTTGATGGATTAATGTTGATAAGGTTGGGGGGATTGAGATTGATGGATTGTAAGATAGATATGGTGATGTATTAAGGTTGATAGGATTGGAGGGATATTGTGATGGAGGGATTGGAGGATGGTGATTAGAGGATGGGGGATTCACATAGGATAATGGTTGTGTATGTAGGCCTTGGATTTTGGCTATAAGGTGTGCTAGGTTGGTGTTCCCTTGATCAAAGTTAGGATAACAAAGGTTGGGGGATCAATAAGTTGGAGGTATTGATTGGTTGGGTAGGTATGATGGCATGGATGTATAAGGGGATGAGGATTGATATGAGGTTGAAGGTTGATATGAGGTTGATGGGGTGGACATGTAGGGTGTTGATGGGGATGAAATAGGAGCTTGAGAATCTTCAATGATGAGGTGTACTAAGGGGATATCCCTAATGATATTTTTGCATTTTTCCTTAGTGATAGGATCAAAAATCCTCATAGGCATATTTAAGCCTTTGTAGATGTTGCATTGCTATGTAAGGATCCATGTTGTTGGTAGGATATGAGATGAAATGGATAATGGATGATTGTGATGTTGGGGATCAAATTTCAAGACCTTAGAATGATTTGTTTTGTTTTCATGGATGATTGATGATTCTCTATACTTAAGATAGACTAATGATCATAAGAAAGAGGTTTGATTGATTTGATTGTTGATTTTGATGACTTACTTAAGATAGACTAATGATCTCAGGCAAGTCTAGATAAAGGTTGATGATGATCAACTAAGGTCTTGATGTTTTATTGGGTTGATTTGGATTTGAATTTTGGTAATGATGTTGGGGGATTTTGATAATGATTGGGATTGGGATTTTTGGATGAAAGATTGATGGAGGATGAAGGAGACTAAGTCCTTAACCAAAGTTTGATTTGTAAAAGGATGGTTTGTTGATTAAGGATTAGGGGTTGGAATGTTTGATTGGAATCGATAAAGGATGAAGGATGATTGATGTTGGATTTGATTTTGGATTTGGATTAATGTTATGATTTTGACTTGGGGTTGATTTTGGATGAGGATTTGAATAATGTTGTTGCTAGTTGGATGATGTTGGTTGGATTTTGCATTTGATTTGGATGAAATTGATCAAATGGATAAAGAATTGGATTAAGATGATGGTGATGAATTAGATTAAGGATGATGAGGATGATTAGGATGAATAGGATATGATGGGTGAGATATTATTTGGATAAGTTGGATGATTTGGAAATGAATAATATAGGTGGTTAGGATTAGGACCTTGTCTTGACTTAGCAAATTGATTGGGATTAGGGTCCAATGATGGTGGATTAGGAGAATGATTTGGGTGACTAGAGTAATGATTAGGATGAAATTGAGGTGATTAAGATTGGATAAATGGTTTAGGATATAGATTGGGAAGATAATGGATATTGGATTGGAAAGTGAATAAGATGATAATATGGGATTAATCTCAAAGATGGGGATTAATTAAGATCAAATGATGTGGATTTGATAAGTGGAGGAGGGTTTAACAGTGTTGGGAGGAGACCCATCCCAACATTAGGGGGGTACAGGAGGACCAAAAAGTTTTTGAAAATGGGCTTGTAAAATTGATGCTTTTGATGGGGAAATTTGATTTTTGGACACGAAGGGAAGTGGTGCTAAAACAGATGAAGGCACTAAAAGATGAACTAAAGGCACTAAAAGATGAATAGATGGTGCTAAAGGATGAATATATGGTGCTGACAGATGAGTAGATGGTGCTAAAGGATGAATAGATGACACTAAAGGATGAATATATGGCGCTAACCAGAGGACTTAAGGCACTAAAAGACTGTGAAGTTTTGAAAATTGTTGGATTGATGGATGAATTTGATTTTTCTTTGCTCAAAGATTCTTAGCAAGAGATAATGCAAGCAAGAAGACACAATGGCTGACTTCAAAGCATAAAATTAATTTTTTGATTCACGAATTTTGACATAAAAGACACACCATTCACATGAAAATGCTTAGATTATTCAAGTGGGAGTATACAAGATTATGAGCTCATCTTGTTGCCTTTATGTAGATGCGACATGTAAGTCCCATGAGGAGGATCTAACCATTTTTTATCACCCAAGATCACTCTTACGTCATGAGGGGAGAGTATACATGGCATGCATGTTTGTTTCTAGAGGGCATATGCACTTGGAGATAAAATCAATGTGGCTTGTGCAATGAGTAACTTCCCGGTCCCTATAGGTATCCAGTGCATCACAATATCATATGGCTAAGAGGTCTTAAGCTAGGATTTAACAAGCTTCTAGGGAGTCCTCTTCATACACAAGGTATATGAGGCCCAAAACTGTGAACACTAGTCCATTGAAGGGATGGGGCAATCCACTTCAACTTGTGTTTAGAATCACCCAGGGCCCCAAGGTTGTCCCAATGACAATGCAACTAGATTTGGGTACAAGTTTCCTTCTCCCCCCTTTGATATACCGCACCGGTACACGTGGTTGAGGTTGTCCCCGTTGCAAGTATGGGCCTAACCAATGTTGTCATTGATGTCAACATACTCCTATTGCATTAATGATAAGGATTGGATGAATTGTTTGCTGAGGATATTGAGAAAATTGGTCATATTAGGAACAACGAAGAACAATGAAGACAGTAAGGTAAAATTCCTAGTTAAGATGAGGATCAGAGGATGCAGTTCAAAGGGTGTGTAGATATGTGTCTTAAGGTGTTCCAGTAAAGATTTTAGAGGTCCACATGAAGATCTGAAGAAGTTGTGGCCGCTCAAGTAAAATTGGTTCTGACAGGTGTTCAAAGGTGACAAAGTGATACAGATAGGTCTGGTGAGATTTGGAAATGCATTATCCTATTCTGTAGATTTGGTGGAATGTTTAGGAAGTCCTTTTGAAGTGTCAACTTGATTGGTTCATGGTCTAGAGGTCTGCAAGCATCTATTTCTTTGTGGCAGTGATGACAGACTATGTTCTTGAGGTTCTAGATGAAGGAGAGAAGGATTTCAGTAAGCAGATGAAGTGTGAATGTTCTTGGTGATTCAAGAAACCTTGTGGAGGTCTTTGGATCGTGTCCAGTTTGTGTTGGTGGTCTGTATTTAAGTTTGAGCTTGCAATTGAAGAATTACTTCCGGATGATGGTGTTCTTCCTGAGTCTGGCCGACCGGATGAGTTACACATCCTGCGGATGTTCTTGTAGATGTTTTCCAACTTAGATGATTATTCCTAAGTTGATGTCTTGTATAATTAAGGGATTGGAAATTCATTTCAATGTGATCTGGTGAAGATGAGAGTGTGGTAGCAAGGAGGAGAGTGAAAGGCAGAGCAGAAGTATTGGGCTTAAATGGAACTGACTCAAGCATGGTGAAGATGTTATTTTCCAATTCAAGTATGTGATACTTATTATTTTGTAGATAGTGAGTCTCCTGTAGGTAGTGAGCCTCTTGTGAGCAGTGTGCTCGGGCAGTGAGCCCTAATTGGTATGTGTCATTTTATTCTTTCTATTCTTCTAACAGAGAATACATTCTTGGGTTAGTCACCCTGTGGTTTTTCCCTTAATCAGGTTTTTCACATCAAAATCTTGGTGTCTCATGTGTTAATGTGTTTCTGCTCTTAATTTAATGCATTATGTTTCATGATTGATTAATTATTATGCTGCTGAATTATAAAGTGGATTTAAGTGTTTAAATTGGAAGAAAGGTTTGGACAACTGATTCACCCCTCCTCTTAGTTGTTTGCCCTGAATCTAACAGTCCCTTAGGGTGATGAAATCCCCAAGAAAACCTCCTAAGAAGAAATCACCCTTGCTTTTGATCACCCAAGATCGTACGAGGTGCAAGGGGAGAGCATATGCAATAAAGTGACCCCTTCTTAAAAGTAATAAAATGTTTGAGTGTGAACTTTTGATCCCCAAGATCCCCTAAGGTGTGAGGGGAGGGCATACATCCACACACAAACCAAACATGACACACAAAGTTAATTTCTCACTAAGCTAATTTAGTGCAACTAAGCTAGTGGTAAAACAAATTCTTAGACCAACAAAACTTGTACCAAATAAGTTAGTAGTTTGATAAAAGTTTTAAGAAAATGTTTATGATACATGCAAACACCTGTTAGTTACCTACACAGATCTCAAAATTGCTATTAGAAAATAGCACTAAAACAGGGTGATATGGTGCTAAAACATAGATAAATAGTCTACAATAGATAGAAATGGTGCTAAAATAGAATTAAATGGCACTACAACTGATAGAAATGGTGCTAAAACATAGAGGCTGAAATTTAACATGTAGACTATCTGACAGAGGGCTAATGGCATGATTTTGGGTCTGTATGGCACTAATCCACAGAAAAGAGAATAAAACTGCATAAAATAGACACTAAACTTGCACAAAATGATGAGGTGAGTTGTTAAAACCTACAAGGTTAGTCCAAAAAACTAATATGTCAATTTATTTGGCAGGAAATCAGGGTTATATGTGTTAGGTAATGAAAAATGTCATACTAGTTATTTCTTAAAAACATATCAAGGAAAATTTGAGATTTATAACCCCTTAGGATTTGAAGATCTTGTCAGAAAACAAAGACCAAAATGATGCAGGCAGTGATGAAAAAAAAAAATCTGACATAAAAATTTTTCCTAAGCCAAAAAAAGTTAGTATAGTCACAACGAAATAGCGCTAAAACAGAGCAAGATGGCCCTATAACAAAGCGCTATGGTGCTAAAATGAGGTGAGATGGTGCTGAAATAGAGGAAAATGGCACTGAACCACAAGATGATAGTGCAACCACAAGAGGATATGGCACTAATCTAGACTTGCACGTTAAGAAAACCCACAAAAACTCAAAGAAAAGGTTAGCTTAGGACTAGGGGGTCCCACCGAGCGTGCCAAATGAAGATGAAAGAAGATTCAAAGGAAATAACACAACCAAATTTAACAAAACACAAATGATATTTCTTTGAAAGTCTCCCACTCCTTGATAAGATTGAGAAGCTTACACCCAAGAGCTCCTAGCTTTACCCAAGTTGATGTTGTGTATCTGGATTGCTCTTTGACATTCAACACAATATGATAAGGGATTTGATGATAGATTGGATGGAGATTGGCTATGATAAAGATAAGATGAGATTTAGCTATGGATTGAGGAATGATTTTGGCATTATGATGTAAGGATGAGATGTGAAGATAGAAATTTGGACAACATAAGGATGTTATGAAGAAGTTATTAAAATGGCTTGGGTTGGCCTTGTATTTATACTCAAAATTGAGAGGGATTTGAATCCAATGGCTAGGATTTAAAGTTGAAATCAAGGGTTGAGATGAGAGGATGAGATCAAGGGCTAAGATCTCATCAACAAGGATGGAGGGTTGGGATTAAAAGTGAATTTTCAATTCACCTTGGGAAAGATGAGGAATGAATTAAAAATTCATTTCCATGGGATAGTGTGAGGATGATGTGGACTTGTCAATGAATTAAAATTTATTTTGTGGGGGAGTGTTGAATTAAAAATTCAAATTTATTGATAGAAGAGATGACATGTGACACGTGTTCTTTTGGAAATCACATGTGTGAGCTCTTTGCATAAAAAAGAGTTCTTACATGGAAATGGAAAGGTGAGTTGGAAGGGTCATGTGACCCATTTGATTAAAAGGTAACTTTTATTTGTGGGATGTGGGAGAAGGTGCTAAGTGAGATTTGCCTAGGTTAATCAAGGGATTAACTTAATTAATGTGACTGGAGAAAATTAGTTAGTGGACTAATATAAGATTAAAATTAATTAAATAATGATTTATTTAATTAATTTTGGTCAAGAGGTCATGTAGGCTAGGGTAGCTAATTAAATAATTGCTATTTAATCAACTAGGCTAGGTTTAGACTATAGGATAGGGTAGATTAATTAAATAAACATGATTTATCTAATTAATCAAGATTAGGGAGATGGACAAATTAACTATATAAATATTAAAAATATTTATTTAATTAATGAGGGATAGTGTTGTAAGGTTTAGTGATAAATTAAATGAATTAATTTATCACAAGTGGATGATTTGGGGTAAATGACTAAGGGTAGATGATTAGAGATGGCTTACGATAGATTAATTAAATAAATTGAATTTATTTAATTAATTGGGTTCAAAGGATAAGTTAGTGATGTGAGGATGTAGGAAAGTGGCTTGCGGGGCAAGTCAGTTTTAGGTGTCTACACTATCTTCATGTGATGATTCCTCATCTAACCCAATAATAAGTGCTACATCTATGGATGAAAATGCTTGGAACTTGAGGCAAGCTTCGACTAGTTTTTTTCCAATAAAAATATGAAGAGATTGATTGTAGCCATGTTGGACATAGGATATATCTCATCCCATGTACAATGATTCTTTAGGTGATAAATCAAAATAATGTGCACAATCACAAAAAATCTATCTACACGTCAATTTGTGTATGGAATGTTATCAATCTTTTGAGTTTTGTGCCCATCATGAACTACAATGAAGACTAGAAATGGATAATAAATCTATTATCCCTATCTAATACAATGGTCTATGGTATGCTAAAACTAACCCTTATATTTTCAAAGAACATCTTGGTAGTTTCTTCTATCGAGATCCAATTATTGTAGGGCATTAGAACAACCATCTCAAGATCTACTTGACCCCAATATATACACAATTATGACCATGTTTATTTACTAGGAGACCTAAAATGAAATACATAGAAATAAAATGCCAAATTTGTTCAAGAATTGGTAGGGTTGTTTACATAACCTATTTGATTGGTTAAATTTTCAATTTAACAGGTTGTGCAAGATCTAATGTATAAAACATCATTATTGGGAAAAGTGTTGTACACTTTCCATAAAATACTTAATTTCATAAAGTTGTGGTCCACCTATCTAGTGGGATGCCAAACTTTGGTTAGAGAAATATTTTCTTATGTAGTTGTTGTATGAAACATTGGAAATGCATTTAATGTGCCCGGTCACATGAAGACAAGCTATTTTGAGCACTTGGATTGGGAGAGCATTTGGATTTTCCTTGGAGTTTGTAATTGGGTGTAATGTCAAACTTGGTGAGAACACTCTAGTAGTAATTATCATAGCACATCATTCGAGGTATGTTGCACAATTACTTGTTGTCTTTGATCCTTCACTTAGATTTGTACAACTAGTTTGTTAGGGGTTTGACTAAGGAGCACTTACTTCTTGTGATTTGTTAGCTTCTCCAAATGTATTCATAAACACCACCTATCCATACACACATTAATACATTAGAAATTAAGGAAAGAAAATTCTAATGGTTCACATTCCACCAAATCAGATATGTGAGTTACAATTAAGGTCCATGCATAGGTTTATATGTGCACTCTTAAAGATTAGGTTTGCACTTGTGAAGGTGATCTTGAGTGAAAAGTAGTTAGTTTATAGAATTTGAGATCTCCATCTGGGTCAATCCTAAAACTTTAGAACATTGATGAAATCAGCTTCTGACCACCATATTCCCACCTTTAAAATCTAGCTAAATATTGTATTTGAATTTATTTCAATTCCACATTTAATTCAATATTTATTTCAGTTATCAATCCCAACTCCTAAACACTATTATTTTGTAATTATTTGTCCTAAATAAATTATAGTTCAAAAATCACGTCAACACTTTATTTTCCATTTCACCTACATTACCACAAATTTCATTTCTTATATCAAGTAAAAAATTCTTGAAATCACTTTTAGACATTTTTAGAAAGTAATACTTCATAATTATCAACAAGTGAGCAATCATTTATGCTCATGCATAAATAGTCAGCACATTGTTGTGTCGACTATCCAAAAGACTTCGACCTCACGACCTCCACTTTTCAATTACACTGATTTCACTTACACTATTTTAAATGCACTCTACTTACATATCATCCATTTTGATGGTCAAACAATCAATAGAAATTTTACACCTCATTCACAACAAAATTGGCAAATACTTGTCCTACTTTTATTGGACAAAATTAATCTTTGACTGTTGAAGCGGATGATATTTAAGAATAACCTTTTAAATGTGTGTATAATTATCAATGACTTTTCATCAATATTATTTCGACAAATCCAAAAGACTTCGACCACCTCCACTTTTCAATTACATTGATTTCACTTACACTATTTTAAATTCGCTCTACTTAAATATCATCCATTTCGATGGTCAAACAATCAATAACAATTTTACACCTCATTCACAACAAAAGTGGCAAATACTTGTCCTACTTTTATTGGACAAAATTGATCTTTGACTGTTGAAGTGGATGATATTTAAGAATAACCTTTTAAATGTGTGTATAATTATCAATGATTTTTCATCAATATTATTTCGACAAATGTCAAAATTACAATGTACCGACTAGATAAGATTTACCATCCTCCATTATCAATTATCAATAGAAACTATTGTACACATAGGAGAAACATCAAAGTCTTCATGTGTTGTTTCTTTTCCACAAAGCCTAATCATAATCTTATTCAATGCAAGGTAGAGCCAAATTGTGAGTTTTCTATATCATCCTTCCATGTACAAAATATACCATTAATTTATTTTGTGACCACTAAGGTTTTCATCACACTTTAATGTACAAAAGGTGGTATAATCACAATCTTATTCAATGCTAGGTAGCGCCAAATTGTGAGTTTTCTATATCATCCTTAACATACAAAGTGAAAACAATATACCATTAATTTATTTTGTGACCACTAACGTTTTCATCACACTTTACTATGCAAAAGGTGGTATACTCACAATCTTATTCAATGCTAGGTACAGCCGAATTGTGAGTTTTCTATATCAACTTACAAAGTGAAAACAATATACTATTAATTTATTTTGTGACCACTAAAATTTTCTATCACACTTTAATGTGCAAAAGGTGGAGGAGGATACAAAAATAATTTGGTGCATACTACTTTCCAAAATAGGGTGCAATTGGGTAGGACTCACAAAGAACAACTAGAGTGTGACAGGTTCTTCGTATGTGTTTGATAGGTCACATAATGGTCTATCAATAATGCAAGTCACTATCACAGGTTTAATTCTCACTAAGCTCGAGGAATGAAATGCTAACATCTTCAACGCAAGTTTACCACTCATGATTAACTATCAGTGGAAAGGTATTTAAAGCAATAAACATATTCAGTTTGGTCCGAGAATCACTATAACTGGTTTCTTAAGCTATTCCATTACCCAAATATTTTATTTCCATCAACAAAACTGTCAACCGCCATTACTATAATTCCTAAGAACGATACAAAAAAGCTTCGGCTAAATAGTCCTTCAATTCCATTAATGTCTATGGAGTAGTAAAGATAATTATCATCTAGCGGTCGGTCATACATCAAACTCACGAAGAATAGAGAATTTCGTTACAAACAACCATCATTATGAACGATCAGATCATATAGACCCAATTAAGATGGAAACACTTTACTTAGTATCATTGCATTCATGGGAAAGAATAATGTCAGTAATAACAGACCCTACATGGCGTTCTGCTCGAAGAAAAAATTATAACATTAACCAAATTCAAGAGTTCCCACTCAAAGTTATATATTTTAACTTAAAAGGACAGATGTGACAATGCTACAAGAAAACAGGGTACCTGGTGGGTAGCTGATGTGAACTGTTAGCTATGGATGGCTAGCTCAAAAGTGAACAGTCCCCATGCTCTTTGTTATTTAAGATTCCAGAATAACAAACAATGTATTGACTATTAAAGGAAGATTGGGTCCTCCACTTAAACAACTCATGCCTTGTACTGTTTGTTGTCGGGCTTCAGATTCATTCATGACAAAGATATAAAGGAGCATAAATATCTCAGCAATACTAATTTGTTTCTTTCCTCCTCCCGCAATTTCTCCAACTCTCTTCAGAACATGAAGAAATAACTGGAATGAGCCCTGCAGAATGGACCACTGCACTTTGTTAGCAGCTGTATGAAAGCTCTTCCATGATATAATACTTTTATAGCTACCTACCAGTCAATGAAATTTCATCTGAAATTATAAATATAGCATATGTATGTATTATTAGGAAATAAGGTTTACATTTAATAAATTATTTATTAGGTAGTTAGTAGGGTGGGAAGTTATTCCTGTAGACAGTTTGTAATGGGAAATAAGGCTTTATTAGTCAATTGTATAGAATGTAAAACACAAGGAATGAATATATTGAAATTCCAATTTATTTTGTTAGCATGTAAATCTTCAATATTGTATTTTAGTTTTTGCTCTACCAAAATTAACATGTATGACAGATTGCCTCACATGGTAATATTGTGATGGCTAAGAGACTAATTATTATTGTCAGGCAAACTATCCTAAAAGCCTGCGGGTGAATTTTCTGGATAAAGTTCTGTAGGGACAGGCACTTTAACTCATTGTAATGGTATTGCTCGTGACTTCTGAACTTAGGAACAATTTAAAAAGCTGTCAGTAGGGTACTGAGATTTCCTCAGCAGTTGTAAAAATATGTGAAACATTAGAAATTTAGAACTCTTTTGTTTTACAATGTGTTACTTCCTTTAGCAATGGCATGGCATCCCTATAAGTACTGTTGCTTTCCATGGCTATAATTGGTGGTGTCACAGTTGTGCAGTGTACAATAGAGTCAGAGAATGTCAAGTGAAGCTATAACAGAAATAGCCATGAGATTGAACACCTGTTTTTTAAATCTGACAAATGAGAAACTACTTTTTTCAGCAAAGTGCTATACAAAAATTAATAGTCAAGTTGGTTGCTATTTAGAGTTTTTTCAGCAAAGGGCTTTACAAAAATTAATAGTCAAGTTGGTTGCTATTTGGAGTTTTTTCAGCAAAGTGCTCTACAAAAATTAATAGCCAAGTTGGTTTCTATTTGGAGTCACATGCAAGAGAAAACGGATGGGATGGTGTAGATTTAAATATGAATGCCCACAAGTGGTGGAGTGGACTATGGGAGTAAACAAATGTGCTTTTAAGGGTGAAAATATCCAATTTATTGGACTACCTAGAGATATTGTATTTTATGTTTTAATGTAATAAATTTATTTATAGTATGTTCACATATTATATGATAATTGCAAAAAGAAGTGGCATTCAATTGTTTTGGGATACTTTTAGATTTATCAATAGGTTTTATCAGAGGTAGGGTGGTAAGTTATTGTATAGAAGTTATTCTAACACTATATGAGGAGGAATTACTAATTCAATGAATTTTCTAAATTTCTTTAGTTTTACTTGAATAGTTTTGTTATGAGTGGTGGTAGTATAAATGTTAGATCCTTCTTGGAAAAGATTATTCCAATAAAAAAATATAAATTGCTTATGGAAACACAAAAACTATATTGCATTAAATTGACAAATTTGTATTATAAAAAATTGCAAACCTCTTCAAGGGGGAAACTTCCTAGAGCAATACTCAATACAATATAATTCACGAATGCCCATACAATAGCCAAAGCCTTATATTTATACTAGTTCTATTAAAACTAACTTATATTTCTCAAGCATATGGAATTATTCCTAATAGTTCAAGGGATGACTTATGAAGCATATGCATCCAAAACCTATATTACAATAAGAAAAGAATTAGGAATAAGGGATCCTACTAGGTAGATCTCTAAACATAAGTAATTGGGTGTCAAATGAACAAGACTCAAAATTGTTTGATGTTTTATGCACACATTCAAATGCGTTTGCATGAGAATACATTCATATAAAGGGAATTCACCCTCACATATGCACTCGTCGTATTTACACAAAAGATATAAGGATTGTAAGACAACCCCAACAAAGGGTAAACCTTGCTCTTTGAGACATAGTTAAAACTAAAATTGAAAAAGTATTACAGGTAAGATTTATATATCCACTTTTAGATAGCTAATGGGTTTCCTCATTAGTTATGGTGCCAAAGAAGATGGTAAATATACAATTTGTGTAGACTACAGAGAGCTTAACAAAGCAACCTACATAGACTATTTCCCTTTTCCATTTATTAATAAAGTTAAGCAACCTACATTGACTATTTCCCTTTTCCATTTATTAATAAAGTTTTAAACAATTTAGTTGGAAAGAAACATTTTCTTTCTTAGATAGACTTAGTGGGTATAACCAAATACAAGTAGTGCTAGAAGACCAAGATAAGACCACCTTTTTTTGCCCATGGGGAACAAGTGCATATAGAGTCTTACCTTTTTATTATGTAATGTACACCCCACCTTTCAATATACAGTGCTTTCCATATTTGTTGAATTAACCACTAAATGCATGGAAGTATACATGGATGATTTTACCATGTATGGAAATTCCTTTGATGAAGCCCTCTAAAATCTAGACAAAGTTCTCACAAGATGTGGAAAACATCAGTTTTACTTTATTCATGATTATGGTTGATCAAAGCATTTCCTTGAGCTATCACATTTCATTTGAAGGAATAAGGGTAGATCCCAAAAAAAGTTAAAGTTATTGTGTTGCTGTCTTCACCTAAAAACTAGATAGGCATTAGAAGTTTTTTGGGTCATGCAAGATAATATAGGCATTTCATTGAGAATTTCAATAAGATTGCAACACCAATGTTTTTCCCTACTTATGAAGGATAGTGAGCTTTGGTGGATAAATAATTCCCAATATTCA
Source organism: Cunninghamia lanceolata (assembly GCA_027924645.1). Lineage (NCBI taxonomy): Eukaryota > Viridiplantae > Streptophyta > Pinopsida > Cupressales > Cupressaceae > Cunninghamia > Cunninghamia lanceolata. The sequence continues at coordinate 3,615,252 of BSBN01000263.1, read as the reverse complement.
TTTAATATAATAAAGGAAAAACTGACCTCTACCCTAGTATTAAGAGGTCCTAATTAGGAATTTCCTTTCTATATTCAAATTGATTCTTCTAATGATACAAAAGGAGCATGATAGAAAGAAAAAGGAAGTGGAATACATGCTATTTATAATGTTAGAAAAATTTGACTACAACTGAAAGAAATTATAAGTATTTATAAAAAATAATTTATTGTTATTGTCATAGTATCAATAAGTTTTTCCATTATATTAGTAGTTACAAGGTAATAGTATACTTTGATCATTCAACCATTAAGAATTTGTTGGGTGAATATTTTGTCTTTAGAAAATTAAAGGCAAAATGGTTATATCAACCATAGTGTGATAAGATAAATCTCTCCTCTCAACAAGGGGAGGTTCCTTTTTATTGCCAAATACTAACTAGCAACTATTACAAACTTATTTACACTAAATACTAACTTTGAGGTGATTCTATATCATCCATTTCTCTTTTTTCAAAAATGATGTTTACAATTCTCAATATGAAATTCAACACAAAAAAGGCAATTGAAGCAATAACAATATACTTAAATCACGAAGAAACCCATGAAAACACAAAGTTCATCGTTGCTCCTTATGCCAATTGAAAATGGAAGATTTCAGAATAGAGTGCAGCTCAAAGTCTTCACCATATGCTGATATAAAATAACACGATCACGAACAATAACTTACAGCCCAAAGTCTTCAAGTTACTTCTCATTCACAAACTTAAATGCAAATTCCAAATATGATATAGCAGCACAAAGTCTACAAAATCATATTTGAATCACCTTCTGAACACTTGATTTCCACGCTCACAATTCAAACATCTATACAAGATCATGTAATAGAAAGGACATAAGAACAATTCTATAACATTACAAAATTGCTCCAAGATAAAGATTGGATGCCAACTTGCTTCTTTATATTGCTTGAAAATTGATTTACAAAATAAGCTCAAAGTCTCAAATTGCTCTTCAAAATGGCAGTGCTTCGCTTCAACAGACAAAAGATAATAATTATAGTAGAGGCTCTCTTTATTTATAGAGAGAGGCCTTGAGAAAATTTAAGAAAAACCTAACTACTTTGACTTATTCAAAAATAGGAGTCCTTATTGAGTTGGGATTTCCTATGGTTTTACATGTAATTACATATGAGAAAAGTACATGTAAAAGTGTGCAAAACTAAATGAAAAGTACATATGAAAATACAAAAAATAAACTAAGTCATGACACTTTACATCAACTTGCATCTCCACCCTTCTTCAGATGAGCATCATATATTGTGAATGTTGCTTGCATCCCTAAGCTGTTAGGACTAGCAGTGTTGCTAAAGACTACTCGAGCTCTGATCACTGCATCTTTCACTTTTGTGATTGCCTTTTCATGGGCATCTACCACTATCCTGTTGTTTTTATTGTAGAAATGAGAAACTTGGAGAACAAACTCTATGATGTGTGCAAAAATAGGGAATGAAGCCACCAGATGAATATTGCTTTTGACAATCTTCTACATATAAGGACTAGGTGTAGACACCTAAAATTGGCTCAGGTTGAATTAAGTAAATATTCTAATATTTATCTTAATTCATATTTTCTTCTGTCAATTAAATAAATATTATAAGTTTATTTGATTGGTTCATTATCCTACAATTAAATAAAATTATTTTATTTAATTAAAATCACTAAATTCTTTTAATGTCTCAAATCCTAAATCCACCTCACAAAATCCACCTCATCTTTCCACCTCATCCATTCCACCTCACCATGTTGCACATATAATTAAATATTCTTAATATTTAATTAGCTAATATCCTCCAAAATCCAAAAATAAATCTTTAATTCAATTGTTCCCCACTATACTCCACCTATTGAATTCTTAATTCAATTGTTCCCCACTATACTCCACCTATTGAATTCTTAATTCAATTGTCCCCCACTATCCTCCACTATTGAATTCTTAATTCAATTGTCATAACCCACTATCCTCCACTATTGAATTCTTAATTTAATTGTCATAACCCACTCTTCTAAAAAAAAAGAATTTTTAATTCATCCATTATGAATTAAAGATTCACAAAAAATGAGAGCCATTGATCTCATCTTTTGATCCTCACCCTCCATTGCCTTTTCAGAAAATCTATAAGTAAGACTCCTCTCTAAGCAATTAGGGGGGACTTCTTCTAGCATCCTTATCATGCCCAATTTACTTTAGGAAATTTTCTTCTGGCATCCTCATAATGCCCACATTCTTCTCAATTCCCTTCTTCATACCCTCCTAATGCAGAAATTATTCTAGCCATCCCACATCCTCTATTCATTGTCCCTGTGTTTGAAGCTCATCTTCAACACAACAAAATATCATAGCCATTCTGTTCTTGTCACCGTCAACAAGCAAGGAAGCAAACTCACTGAGGGCCAATCTTCTTCATCAAGGTCGAGGACAGATAGGTGAACAATGGAAGCCGTAGGGTAACAGGTGTTGTAAGTTTGTAATTTGTTTATTCTTGTTACTCACATATTTCATTGATGTTTGGGTTTATTTATCATTATTGATCAATCCATTTTTCCCATTCACATTTTGGCACCCACCATAATCTAATCCACAATCTTGTGAGTGTTTGTCTTTGAAAGTCTCATTGCAGGATTCAGGTGTTTCAGAGAGAATTCAGGAATCGACTTCCACAAACAGTCTCCTACGCACAAATCAAGCTCACCATTGAGTCCAGGAGGTTTCGGAGGTAAGAAATCACCTATCATTTCCCTAGTTTTGTTATTTGAAATTTTTTGAAATTTTTTTTACTTTTCAAAGTGTTTTTGTAAAAAAAAAACAAAAAACAAAAAAATTCATTGGGGGTTTATGTGTTTCCTTTTAATATTTTCATTTTAAAAAAAAAATTGAAAAAAAAAATATGTTGCATTCAATTTTTTTATCTCTCTTAACATTTTTGTTTTAACCCACCAGAAATAAAAAAATTAAAAAAAAATAATCAAAAAATCAAAAAATCAAAAAAAAAAAAGAGCAAGGCCCGCAGGGGCTGTAGCCCCTACCGCCCTCCCAAAACCCTCAACAACCCCCGACACCCCTTAACCCCCCATCCCTCACCCACCACCCTTCGGCCCGCCCTCCCCCATCCCTCCTACAGACCCCAGCCCCTTTACCCGTGCCACTCTAGCGCCGCCCCACCCCTCGTCCCCGCCCCCGCTCCCTTTCCCCACCTCCCTCTACTCCCCCGACCCTCCTCCTCTCTCCCCCCAACCACCCCTCCCTGCGCCTTGCCACCCACAGCTGCCCATCCCTCGGCCCCCCTGCAAACCCTCTCTCCTGCCCACAGACGCCACCCGCCACCTGTCCCTGCCTTCCCCTCCTGCAGCTGCTCCCCCTTTGCCGCTCTCCCTCCTACGCCCCCCTTCACCGCCCAACCAGAACCCCCGACCGCCATCCCTCCACCTCTCCACCTCCAACCAGCCGCTTCGCCTCCACTGCCGCCACCAACACCTCTGCCCAGCCACCACTGCACCAATGACCTCCACTTGCCCTCCACACACACACATCACTTACAAACACAAAATAAAAAAAAACAATACAACAAAACTAAACAAACAAATTTTTTTTTTTAAAACCAACTTTTTAAAATATCAAAATTAAAAAAAAAAGCAAAAAGCAAAATAAAAAAATAAAAAAAAAAACCAAAATTTAAAAAAAAAATGAGTTATTTATTTTATTTTTATTTTTTTCTTTTTTGACTTTCCACATAGCAAAATAGGCTATTTTTTTTAAATTCACACAACTTTTGCATACGAAGCCAAAAATTTGCAAATTTGGACTTTCCGGAAAGCTAATGAGACAACCTTTGCCATTGTGAAGAAATTTTCTGGTGAAATATACCAAGCCAATTTTTTCACTTTTCCAATTACAACAAGCAGAGCAATACACAATCGTTGAAGTTAGCAATTAAACCAAACGATGCGGAATTCAACTCTAACCAAGAATGTACACTAGGATGGCGTGATCATATGGTCAGAGGATCTCTATGCAATGCTGATAAAGGAACTCTAACCAAGAATGCGCGGATGTCGACGAGCATATGGTCAGAGGGTCTTGATGCAATGCTGATATAAAGAACTCTAACCAAGAATGCGCCTGATGATGACGAGCATATGGTCAGAGGATCCCTACCAACTATTATGCTGAAATAACTCGACGTCAAGAATGTGCTTTCCAACCCAAAGTGGAATTGGAGCTACCATATGACGGAGATGCAAAGTATTATAAAGCAAATATGAGAAGAAGTATGAAGTGCTGACAGTACTACTGTTCAGCTTACAATAATTGGAGCCTTCCAACCCAACTCAAATGATAGAAGTTAGCAAACTGAAATGACGGATCAGCAACTTTGAAAAACCAAACCAGCAACATAAAACCCTACAAAAATGCTCACACCTCACTCATTTCTCAACTAAATGACCTCAAATCTGATGCAATGCACTCCTATGACAATGGCAACCAAGCTACACACTATAGACCACTCTTAAACCCAAGTATTTATTTAGCATGCTTTCTAATGCACTCCAAAGAGGGGCGGCCAGCAAGAAGGGCGATTTCCTTCTAGAAAATCAGATTCTTCATAATAAATTCTATAAATTGGCACAATGGGGCGCCCAACATAGACAAAGGGAAATATGAAATACCCAGAACAAATGCCTTTTTATTTTCAGATTTATGAATGAAACTACAGATTCAGCCCTGTTATCAGCAACTCCAAAAAATAACATAAAATGCAAATAACTGAACTACAAACAAAACTCAAGCTACAATGCAAACCTCACTACAAAATCACTACTATCAATAAACCTCTCCCTAGGTGCTATCTCTCAAGCACGAAGTGAGACTAGGCTAGGAGGCATTCACTCCTCAAAGCAGTCCCAAAACCATTACGGCAGCATAACATTATCAAGATTTCAGATGCCCAAATGAGAGCACTCTTCCTCCTTTTATACTTTTCCAACTGGGAGTCTCTAAAATCCTCTTGCATATGGGATAAAACATGAGAGGGAAAATAATATAATACTCTTCAATTCTTTTTCAACCTCAACCTTAAAGTCCCCTCTTTTAAAACAACATTAATATTAAATAATAATATTTATTTTACGGACTTTAAAACGGAGGCCAAGATGATGTCAAAAATCAATGATCTATAGCTCGTTGGAAAGGTCTTGACAAGACGAATCCAACCCCACTCTCAAAATCCTGTTCTGGTGCCAATCCTAAACTTACTAAAAATAGCCGTAACCAACAGGGACTAAGGAGAACAAACCCGGAAAGAAACTGCCAACCAAACCACAATCCACGAACAAAAGCAACCACCAAAACATGAAACCCCAATTTCAACCTTCGAGTAGCCTATGGGTCTCTGGAATAGGCCAACGGTCAACTATAAAAGATCAATCTAGAAAACGGGACATTACATCTGGTGACAGTACCATTTTACAACATTTTTTCGCAGTCAAAGGTCAAACATACACAAACTTCAAATGCCCATATCTTTTACGTTTTTTATCAAATTTTTGCAAATATTTTTTTGAAACCACATAGAATTTCCTCAAGAATCTATTTATGTAGTCATTTTGTCTATATCAGTTCATTCTTCATCAGATTTTTCTTAGATTACCAATATTTGCATAACGATCATCTTGGCTAGTCTTTTTTCTCTGTTTTTGTTCTAGTGATTTGCAAGTGATCATTCAGGGTTGGAACAACATCAAGATTAGAAAAAACATCAATTTAGATAGCCAAAAAAAAAAATATAGGTGCATCCATTTTCATCCTTTATCTCTCAATCTTGTTTGCAAACACATTTTGATTTGGGCTTCTAAAATGAACTTTGTTTGAATACACATCATTGAAATTGGGCTTAAAATCAACCAGTGTCTTCAATCACATCTTGAAATTGGGCTAAACAGAACCATTGCTTGATGTGTCTTTCCTCAATTTCAATTTCTAAGGGATAATTTACAAGTGCGAGTGTGAATCAAGTGTGCGTTTGTATGCTCTCTCCTCGCACTGCAAGGTGACCTTGGGGATCAAAAACACTTCACTTGATTCACTTCTATTTACTCTGTCCTAGGAGGCCTGCTAGGGGATTTCATCACCCCTAAAGACAACCTCAATCGAGGCTGAATCGAAAGACACCCTCATTGGGAGTTGTAAATCTTTTCACTGTTAGCTAAGCCCCAAAGGACTTTATACCTTTGGGAAGTGAAGGTGAAGGGTGGGTTACCCCTTTCTCCTAGCTGTATGGCAAGATTTCGCTTTCAAATTCCTAGTCAACCTCGTGCAATCTAGTCTAAGACCTAATTGGCCATACCAACTTGACTAGACATTAGGCTTGTGATGTGTTTTCAAGTGCTTGTTTAATAATCATCACATTTCATTTTCAAAGTCAAAAACTTGCTTATGTGTCTTGTGTGTGTGATTCATGTGTGAATATGCATAATCATTTGTTTGAACATTGCCAAATCAAGCTATAAACACCAAACACATAAACAAATCAATATAAACCTTCATCCTAATCAACTTCATCCAAACAATCCACATCATCATCGAATCATAACCAAGGGCTTGCTAAAAAGGACTTCAGACTTAAACACTTGTGTGACATCATGTCAGCCTTAGAGGACCTCCAAAAGCTCCTTCATAGGCTTCACCACATGCATGCAAGTCCAAGTGGCCCTTTTTATATAAACCATGCTAGCCTAATACAAAAAGACTTAATTACCTTTGACAAGGGAGATACCAATCTAGCCAGTGCATCTTATGAGTGGCCTTCACCATCCAATCCCACGCCAACACATGAGCTAACAAGTCCTATCATAAGACCACCATGTGATCCTACCCCTAGTCCATCTTCTAGCCCATCAAGCCCTTCATCAACTCCATACCCATGTTCTACCAATCCTCCAGCATAGGATCCCTTGGACATAATCGTACAACAATTAGTTCAAACAAATTTGATTGAGCTACCACCGATAGACCCTTTTAAACCAATCCTTAAACCCCCTCGATATAATGAAAACCATTATTGTGTATACCATAGATATAAGGGTCATACAACAACCCATTATGTCAAACTTAAGAGATTGATCAAAAACATCATAAATTGTGGTAAGATTATCCCTTCATCCAATCCAAATCCTAATCCACCCAATCCAATTAGCCCCCAACCTAATCCTAGTCCTAAGCCTACAACATCATCCACTATTATTGCTCATCCATTATATCATCCATCTACCCATACACCTGTGATGGATGTGATCCAAGGACTATTAGTAGAAAGTCAACCATATCCCCAAAGTTTGGTCCTTGACCTTACCAAAGATTCTTCCAATACCATGTCAAATCCTACAACCCCTTCATGTCATCCGCAACCCCTTGAGCTTCTCAAAGAGCCTTCTACCATGCACCAGAGTCAAGGTCCGTCACACCCTCATGTTGTTGACCATGAGCCCATCCAAGTGCCTTCCACTTCCATTCAAGCAACCCAAGAGGTATGTCAAAGGTTTAATCCTAAGCATGTGGAAACATTAAGCCCTAGTCCAACTCAAGATCAAATCACTTTTATGCAACCCATCCATAATATGTATCTTTTCCATGATCAAGATGATAGCCATAATGATGAATCTATCCATGAGCCACTTGATCCTATCCATCTCCCAACAACCATTTATGAGCAAGCTATCCAAATTCAACCCATCCAAAACATTTACCTTCTTTATGATCAAGATAATATCTATGATGAAGAAGCTATCCATGAGCACCTTGGTCCTATCCATAATCCTCTATCCATCCATGAGCGAGATATCCAAATTACTCCTAGTCATTTGTCATCAAGCCCTATCCAGAATGAGCAAACATCCACTTGTCATGATGAGACACTTGTCCCCCAAGCAAGCATAGAAGATCAAACCAATAATACTCCTCAGCCATCCATTATTGACCAAGCTGCAAATCCTCCACCATATATCCTTGGTCTTACTACCTTCATGCATGAATGTTCTTTCTTAGAACACCAACAACCATTATCCGCTATCTCGCCTTCCTCATCCAATAAAGAACTTGTGTCTAGTGTTCCACCTACACATAATCCTGTTGTCTACCGCATACTCCAACATATGAACTATCAAGGTAAAGGCTTAGGCCTTCATGAACAAGGTATTTTGGAGCCCGTCCATGTCAATGTTCCTCCTCTTTCATACGGCCTTGGATACATACCCCAAGGTGAGCAAACTCAAGATGTTGGTACTTCCTCCACTCCTCCAAAGTCCACAACTTTCCATTGCAAATCCTATCATATTCCCAAAACATATGTCGCCATCCCACCTCCCTTATCATACACATCCCAAAAGCATGTGACCATACACCTTCCACCATCCAATCTCCCTTCGCTACTTCCAACTCCTAATATCCCACCATCCAATCTCCCTTCGCTACTTCCAACTCCTAATATCCTACCATCCAATCTACCTCCGCTACGTGCAACTCCTAATATCCCACCATCCAATCTCCCTCTGCTACTTCCAACTCCTAATATCCCACCATCCAATCTACCTCCACTACTTCCAACTCCTAACATCCCCCCAAGCTTTTTACCACCACTTCTTCCAACACCTTATCCATCCATCTATAAATCCTCTAAATATCCCAATCGTGGCCGACAAATGCACATATTGTTTAAATAAGGAGCTTTCACCAACCCCACTTCTACCATCCCACAGGGATTCAATGACAAATATGTGGATGCCTCCACCTATAAAGTAAAAAATCCTAAGAGTCCTCATGACCTAGGATATAAAAGCCAAGAATCAAAGAAACATCCTTCTACAGAGACGCCTGCACCCACAAATCTATATGCCAAATTGAAAAAGGTGTGGATCCCCAAGCAACAAATGCTTACTCCAAAAGCTGCCTACACCCAAACCCATACCTTCACATGTACTATCTAAAAATAAAATGGTTTGGGTACCCAAGCAAAAAGTCCTAAAGTTACATGAGGCATCCACCTCTCAAGAATCTCAACCATCTACTTTCTCCCATTCCATCCAAAAGTCTCAAATTCTTCCATCCCATATGGCAAGCAAAAATCCAAAAAATACTAAGTCTATGTGGGTCCATAAACTCCTAAATCATTCATCCACCAAGCAAAAATCTCCATTACTTCCTACACCATCCTCCTATCATCAGCTTCAATGTTTATCACGATACGTGCAATCGTTGGTCATGGTTCCCTTCCATTCCATAACACTTCCATATAACTACATCTCCCTTCCCTTCCACTATTATCCTACACATCTTCCTCATCCTATTCCTATGGTCCATACTTTTGCATAAGCCTTCCCTCCATATTCTGCGTCATCATCCACTATCACACCTTCCATAATCCTCTATCTACATACTGGTATCTCACTTTCATATGATCCCCTACCAACATCTGTGAGAACACTTAACATTGTTCATGTGACAACATCCATCTAGTGGGACTATCACCTTTCAAGGAACTCTATACTTGAGTCTTTCCATATCCACCTTGTCCTATCTAAATATTCAAAAACAAAAAAAAATGAAAAAAGTAAAGAGAAATCCCTTCATCCAATGGTGAAAACTTGGCAAACAGGTGCCTTGGATAAGTACCATGATGAAAACCTGGCAAACAGGTGTCATGTGTAAGTTGATCTTCTATGTCACCTACACTTGGGGGCACCTTGTCTCATCGGCATATCACTCTTCTCCTACTAGTTTTCTTTCATACCATTTCCTATCCTATCCTCTATCCATTGCATACCTATCCTGTCCCATCCATCCATCCTAACTTCCTTTCCTCTATTCTTTGGTCTTGATACAGATTGGGGGCACAATGTTGACAAATGTTCTAGATGTCTCTTGACATACCTTATCCCTCCATGCAAATCATTCATTATCCTCTCATCCTCCTATCGTCCTTAGCATTGTCACGAAAAAATCCTACGTACTCTACCTACAATGGGGCATGTTATACTTATGCGACATAGTCCTTAGAGATCACATCCTTGATTGCTTCTACCTGACCATCTGTATCTAATATCACCCATACAACTACATATCCATGGTGTTTTCCTTGTCATCAGTATCCTCCGATCCATTTTTGATCCATATCTGATCCATATCTATTCCATGTCACGTCTTATCTGATCCATATCTGATCCATATCAGTTCCATATTGTGTCTTATTTGATCCATATCTAATCCATATCGGTTCCATATCATGTCTTATTTGATCCATATCGGTTCCATATCGTGTCTTATATGATCCATATCTGATCCATATTGGTTCCATACCGTGTCTTATCTGATCCATATAGGTTCCATACCATGTCTTATCTGATCCATATCGGTTCCATATCGTGTCTTATCTGATCCATATCAGTTCTATATCTGTTCCATACCATGTCTCATCCGATCCATATCTTAGGTCCATTAGGGTTCTTGTCGAACTATGTTGCCTCTGCGTCGTCACGTAGGCAAGGCCATTATCAATGCACCCCCGAGGCTCCGCTTCCCTATCCATCTCATATCTTGTCATCTATCCTCTAGTCCATCCATGGTCCAATCCCCGAACTACGTTGCCTCTACATCGTCACGTAGGCAAGGCCATTATTCTCATGCGCCCCCGAGACTCCCCTTTCCCCTTCGTTCCATGTCTAGTCCTTCTATCCATTTGAGTCCACTCCACTTCCTGTCCATCCCATGTCTTGTCGTCCGTCCCACCAATAAGGATTGTGATACCTTCTCACTAGATAAACAAGAGCAGCAAAGCAAGCTACCAAAAAAATAAAAATCTTGACGTAAAACATCAACCTATCCAAGACAAAACAAGAGTACCATATCAAAACACTCAGCTAATTCTATCTCAAATTATGACAAGAAACAAACACATCTAAATGCAAGAATGTTTTGTGTTGGTTAAATTAACTTACAGTCTTGATTTATGTTATCATGCCTTTCTATGCTACTCGAGGATGCCAAAAGCTAGAGATGCTATGATGGGGGCATGATTATTTTATTTGTCTGCTGCTTGTGGATTAAACTCTAGTAATGTGACGACTTTTGTCTAACGACATGATCGGCAAAAGATCATCGAGGACTCCAAGGTCTAAACATGAAAAGGGGCAATCCTTGTATGTTGAAAAATGCAAGAAATGCTCAGGTCATCTAGATTTAATTTTGGCTAGATGCTTGTATTAACTTGCTATATCAAAATCCATGTAAGTAATACTCAGGTCATCTCGGTTTAATTATACCTAGATGCTTGTATTTTCTTACAACATAATAAAAGCCCAATGATGAAAGCGCTTCAAAATACTTGCTATATCAAGGTGACAAATATCCACATCTCATATCCATACCGTATCCAATTGCATCTCATATCTGTACCCACATCCATATCCATACCGTATCCAATTGCAAGTCTATCCTTAATCCATATCAATCAAGTCAAGTCAATCTTGTCAAATGATCCAATCACAATTAGTGGTCTTAATCCTTGTCTGGTCGTAAACCAACTCAATCAATCAATCAATCAATTGTCTTAGACAGGATGTTGCATTGTCGAAACAAGACCAACACACGCATCTTATACGACATGCTTCATTTCTTGAAACCAGACACTATCCTTCATGTTGCTCTAGGGATCCATCATTCCCCACCATGACAACATGCCTACCATGTTGGTCTAGGGATATATTGTTCCCCGCCATGACAACACTATCCTATAGCATTATCATATCAAATGTCTTAGACATGATGTTATATTATTGAAACCAGACCCAGAGTCTTATACGACATACTTCATTCCTGAAACCAGACATCATCGATCTATATCCTTGGTTTACCACTCGATAGGGGCAATACCTTGTTTGTTCCTATATCATTTGTGCATACTTGCTTACTTGCTTATGTGTGTTATCATTTTTATCTTGAATTCCATGTCATTCATCCCTTTCTTCTACATTCAACCATTTCATCTCCTGTCAACATATCTTATCGTGAGATTGTCCATCTCACGCCTGCCACCCTCTCCCCATCCAATCTCCCGAGGGGGCATCCTATCATCATAACCTGTACCAGGGGCAAACTGGGGCATGTATCATTATCAGACTATTTATTCTTTGAAACAACGTGATAAAACACATTGCTTCAAAGAGGGGCAAAATGTAGACACCTAAAATTAGCTTAGGTTGAATTAAGTAAATATTCTAATATTTATCTTAATTCATATTTTCTTCTGTCAATTAAATAAATATTATAAGTTTATTTGATTGGTTCATTATCCTACAATTAAATAAAATTATTTTATTTAATTAAAATCTCTAAATTCTTCTAATGTCTCAAATCCTAAATCCACCTCACAAAATCCACCTCATCTTTCCACCTCATCCCTTCCACCTCACCATGTTGCACATATAATTAAATATTCTTAATATTTAATTAGCTAATATCCTCCAAAATCTAAAAATAAATCTTTAATTCAATTGTTCCCCACTATACTCCACCTATTGAATTCTTAATTCAATTGTCCCCCACTATCCTCCACTATTGAATTCTTAATTCAATTGTCATAACCCACTATCCTCCACTATTGAATTCTTAATTCAATTGTCATAACCCACTCTTCTAAAAAAAAAGAATTTTTAATTCATCCAATATGAATTAAAGATTCATAAAAAATGAGAGCCATTGATCTCATCTTTTGATCCTCACCCTCCATTGCCTTTTCAGAAAATCTATAAATAAGACTCCTCTCTAAGCAATTAGGGGGGACTTCTTCTGGCATCCTTATCATGCCCAATTTACTTTAGGAAATCTTCTTCTGGCATCCTCATAATGCCCACATTCTTCTCAATTCCCTTCTTCATACCATCCTAATGCAGAAATTATTCTAGTCATCCCACATCCTCTATTCCTTGTCCCTATATTTGAAGCTCATCTTCAACACAACAAAATATCATAGCCATTCCGTTCTTGTCACCGTCAACAAGCAAGGAAACAAGCTCATTGAGGGCCAATCTTCTTCATCAAGGTTGAGGATAGATACGCGAACAATGGAAGCCGTAGGGTAACAGGTGTTGTAAGTTTGTAATTTGTTTATTCTTGTTACTTGCATATTTCATTGATGTTTGGGTTTATTTATCATTATTGATCAATCCATTTTTCCCATTCACACTAGGTTTATCTGACTTCGTTCTCTCCACAAATTCAGCCATATCCACATGACCGGTCTTTGTATCCCGCATTTTATCAACATTTGATGTGACTGGAGTTACAGGAAAGACACCTTGATATTTGTACTTCATCACTTTGGCCTTCTTTGGACACGGGTCAGTCATTTGAAAAGAAGACTCCTTCAGATGAATTGAAGAACTTGACAGCTTGCAGGAGAAACTGTAACAAAAAGTCATGATCTTGCAGTTAGGGGGAAAATAGGCAATTTTGGGAAACTACATGTTGATGATCATGATAACAGGAGTGAGATTGAAAGGGCTAAAGACCAAGGAGGTCAAAAAAAGGACAAAAGTGGGCTCAAGATGGCAATTTAGAAAATTCCCCAGAGTTAGACAAATTTTAGAGAATGAGTGCATGGGCGGCAATTTTTGCCGCCCTTGCATGTTAGGGGGAATTGTTGATGTCAAGGTGGAAAAATCTTCCACTCCTACATGTAGGGTAGAACATTTGCAAAGAAAATGGCATAAGTGGCAAATTTTACCACCTTTGCACTTAGGAGATAGAGCTTCATCATGTTGAAGCGGCAACTTTTGCCACTATTGCATTGGAAGATTCAAATGTTAATGTTTGAGTGGTGATTTATACTACTTTTGCATGAAAGAAGGATTTTAGAAGTACAAGTGACTAAGCGATGATTTATACCGCTTATGCACTAAACCTTACTATCACCAAACTCGTGTAGGAGCAGTAAATTTCACCACCTTTACACCTAGGGTGAATCACACATAAAAAGAAAGACACTAGCGGTGATTTTTGTCGCCATCGCATTTGAGTATTACTACTAACACATGTATAAGAGGTAATATCATCCGCTCGTCACTACATGTGGGTAATTCCTAAGAGTCAAAACCTATGTTTTAAATAGATGCAAAAATAAAACCGCCGACCCATCATAAGACTCGGGTTTGGCAAAAATAGTGGACAACAAACAAAAATTGGTGAAAAAACTTATGCTAACATTTGGGTTTTGAAACAATAGAAAAACAACCATCCATTCTTTCGATTGAAGACTAATAAAAACAACAATGTTCACATTGATTACAAATAAACACTTAAATTACAAATGAACCTTTACAAGAGAAAGAACAAAAAGAAGAAAAAGGGAAAATGCCATCCTACCTGGCAAGAATGCTTTGAAAACCTAGGTGATATCACTAGCAAAATCCACTCAATCCACAAGTTTCTGTGACTCAATCGACTTCAAAGAGGATTGGATGGCTATCACGAGGGGTTTAAAATGAAGACTAAATGAAAACAATAACTAAAAACACTTTAAAAGGTTTTTAAATGAATGCATTAAACCCTTCCATGAGTGCCATTAATACACTCATAGTTGACCAAAGATACTCGGGATATGTTCTGGTGGCAATTTCTTCCGCTTTCGCATATGGCAAGGGAAACATGCACGGGCGGTGATGAAATTATATTAAATGTGGACCTAGTCTTGTGTTACATAGGTGTGTGTGTAGATGACATTTATGACATCCTAAGGGATTACCATGGTGAACTAACTTACAAGGTCATTATTCAACTTCGAGAACCATCCATAAGGTTTAGGTGTTGTGTATTACTATCCTTTACTACACAATGATGTGAAGAAACATGTGAGGCAATGTGGCCAATGCCAAAGGATGGGAAAACCTACACTTTTCAATTAAATGCCTCTCCATTCTCAAGTAGTTTTAGAACCTTTTGAGAAATAAGGATTAGATTCCATCATACCTATTGATCTAATATCACAAGGAAATGAGTACATTATAGTGTGCACTAACTTGTTGGTATGTGGCAATTAATCATGTTCTAGGGTTGTGGGTACACCCAACAAAATAAATTTTGGTGACTTTAACAACCATGGTTTCCCCCAAAAATAATTAACGAGGGAGTGCAAGGGGAACCCAATATTTAATAAAGGAGTTGGTTGTTAGCTGACATTGTAAACTGACTTTGTAAACTACAAAAAAGTCTTGATAAATAAGCGACTGGAGAATGTGAAAATTCATGAGACAAAAATGAGATTGTGAGTACATTTCATTTAGCTTAGCAGTGGATAAGTTGTATGTTGTAATCTATTTGATTTATGCGGGATAATAAAAATATTGGATGGTTGTTTCTGCAGACGTAGCCCACATTGGGTGAACCACATTAAATCTGTGTTGAATTGTGTTCTTTATTTTTTGTGTATTTAATCTACATTATAATTGTTAATTTGTATTGCTCTAGTAGTAGAATCTTAACATGATTATGTTACCAAATGGATTCAAGCACAAGCTTTACAATTTTCTTGAGAAGAAAAGATTGTTGATTTATTGTATGACAAAATCTTTCAATAATTTGGGGCACCTAGATCCATTATTTGAGATCAAGGGTCATAGTTCATAGTTGATGTGATATAGGAATTCATCAATAATTCTCAGATCAAACATAGTAAATATTCTACCTATCATCCTCAAGAAAATGGTCAAGTGGAAGCCACCAATAGATAAATAAAAATTATTCTTACAAAAATAGTGGTTGTTAGTAGGAAAGATTAGGAAAATAAGTTACATGAAGAAGTTTGGTTTTAAAACACAAATTTGAAATCAACTACAAGGCTCACTCTGTATGAGTTGGTATATGGAAAAAGACCAATTCTTTCCATTGAGTTTGAATTGTAAATATTGAGGAAAACAATTGAAGTAGTAATTGATCTAACAGAAGCATAATGTGAGTAGGTTTTATAATTGAACAAGCTAGATGAAATGAGACTTGAATAAATTCAACAAATAGGGTTCATTGCAATAGTATGAAATGTAATGGAATGACCATCATATCCAAAAGACTAAGTTCATTGCTGTGGATTGGGCCTTGTTTGATTCCATGTATAAGGACTTTAAAGGGAAAATTCATACTCAGTGGTTTGGGCCAAATGGGATAGATGCAATCTTCAACAATGCATCTATTCAATTATTACCTATTGATGGAGACTGAAGAACATTTCTAGTGAATGGACATAGGTTACACTTATATCAATACCTAGCCACCAAAGAGGACTTTGCCACCCAAATAGTGTCACATCTAGAGTTATGTTGTGTGAAAGAGACCTTTTCTTTCACTATAATGGACCTCTAAGTCTATGTTTAAAGGCTTTAAATGGAGAAAAAGAGTTGAAAACCATAAATGTTAACTCTTTTCTCAAAAAAAGAAAATTTTGAAAAGAGTTTAAAACCAACAAATGTTAGTTCTTTTCAAAATAATTATTGAGAACTTTTGTGAATAAAACTCCATTTTTAGCACTCGAACATCAACATGAAGGAGCTAAGCACACTCAAGAATATACTCAAGGTATTTATATCCTATTATTTTATTTTTAAACATAGTTATAATTTTCTTTTAACTAGAAATAGTTCCACTTTATAACAAATCTCCTAAAATTGGAAATATGTCCACATCATGCTAACTGTCTAAAAAAATTATGTTAATTTGTTAGTACTTGATGGAAAAATCCAACTATAAACATGCAAGTACAATGGAAAGATTTATCATATCATCATAATGGAACAATACAGGAAAGAATGTAATCACACACATGGAACTGTGTCTCCAAGTAATTTGAATTTAGTGCCAAGCATGGGAAGGTGATAACAAGGTGGATGCAACTCATTGCTAAGCATAGCAATGATATTAACAACTAATTATATCACATTGATTTAAATCATCATGCTCTAGAGTCACTTTTCTCATGCAAGCTTTCTTCCTCTGTACAATATTCTCACTATTTCTCTCTATTGCACACTCTTCAAGATACTATCTCCCTCACTCCTTTTTGTTCTCTATTTTACTACTACTATAAATTTTACACCACTAAGTTCATTGTCAATAATGAGATAGAACAATTAATTTGAACGCAATTCCATCAAACGGTTGCTAGAAGATTAAGTAGTTTCTTAGATATTTAGGGATGCATGATAGAGAGGTTTTTTGAGAAATTCAAGGGATTTGATAACATCATGGAGAAAAAAATTAGAACCTTCAAGAAAAATTTTCTACAATTCACAAAGTTAAAATAGAGGTAGCCTCTACAATGATAAGTAATATTTTTAGCATTCTTGATGATGGTGAGAATTTTTCAAATTATAAAGCCCCTTATAGTGAATTAATGAAGATTTTTCATAAGGATACTGAGTCAAATTTAGAGTTGATTCATAGTAAAAAGGGGAAGTGTAAAGGAATCAATAGGGATAGCTTGCTCGAGCCTTGGAAGATAGTGATCATGTGGGCCATGAAAATTTTTACTTGTGATGGCCAATATGTCATTGTATTGAGCCTTGGAATGAAAATGATAAATCATTTGAGATGTGGTGTAGAGAGTGTTGAGTATAGGTTAAACCTACTTGGTTTCTCATAGACCTCCATTTAGACCATGACAGAGAAATATAGGAAAGATATAGGACCACTAAAACATTATGGTATGATCCAATTGATTTATAAACATTATTTTTTGAAGAATCCTATAGGAGAAAACAATGGAAAGAATATTTTGAGAATAATGATAGAAAAATGAGGTGAATTTCAAAACCCTTTGTAGTTTTAGCAAGCCCTTCTTAAGAGAAAGAATTTGGAAGAAAAAATAACAAAACAACCCTAGAGAGTAAGGCTCCTCAAGGTATTATAAAAAGGAAATAACATTTTAGTTAGGAGAAACAATTAGGAGCTAGGGTTTTATCTCTAGAGATACTCAAATCTAACTTTGAAGAATAGGAAGTAGGGGGAGTAGAAAAAATAAAGAAGACATCCCCTCCTCTCTAAAAATGTAGAAGGCAATGACTAGTTTTGTTGTCTCATGAAAGCTCGGAAGAAGAGCATGTTGTGGATGAAATCATTAGGAGCATGCCTCAAATAAATATATTTAAAGCTATATCTAGAGAAATACAAACAATTGAGGTCCAAGAAAGACCAATTGTTGAGATAGCAAAAATATTTAAAAAGTTGTTAGTAGAGTATTGAGATTTCCTCAACAGTTGTAATAAATATGTGAAACATTAGAAATTTAGAACTCTTTTTTTCTACAATGTGTTCCTTCCTTTGGAAATGGAATGGCATCCCTAAAAGCACCATGCTTTTCATGGCTATAATTGGTGGTGTCATAGTTGTGCAGTGTACAATAGAGTTAGAGAATATCAAGTGAAGCTATAAGAGAAATAGCCATGAAATTGAACACCTATTTTTTAAATTTGACAAATGAGAAACTAGTTTTTTTAGCAAAGTGCTTTACAAAAATTAATAGTCAATTTGGTTTCTATTTGGATTTTTTTCAGCAAAGGGATTTAAAAAAATTAATAGTCAAGTTGGTTTCTATTTGGAGTTTTTTCAGCAAATTGATTTACAAAAATTAATAGTCAAGTTGATTTCTATTTGAAGTCACATGCAAGAGAAAACTACTAGAATGGTGTAGATTTAGATGTCAATGCCCACAAGTGGTGGAGTTGACTATGGGAGTAAAAAAATGTTCTTTTAAGGGTGAAAATATCAATTTATTGGATTAACTAGAGATATTACATATTTTATGTTATAATGTTATAAATTTACCTATAGTATGTTTACATAATAAATGATAATTGCATAAAGAAGTAGCATTCAATTGTTTTGGGATACTTTTAGATTTATCAATAGGCTTTACGAGAGGTAAGGTTATAATTTATTGTGTAGAACTTGTTCTAACACTATATCAAGAGGACATACTAATCCAATGAATTTTCTAATTTTTTTAGTTTTACTTGAATAGTTTTTTTATGAGTAGTGCTAGTATAAATGTTAGATCTTTCTTTCAAAAGATTATTCCAATAATAAAAATTACAAAAAATATAAAGTGCATATGGAAACCCAAAAACTATATTGCATTGAATTTGATAAATTTGTATTATAAAAATGCAAACCTCTTCAAGGGGGAAACCTCATAGAACAATGCTCAATACAATATAATTCATGAATGCCCATGTACAAATAGCCAAAGCCTTATATTTATACTAGTTCTATTCAAACTAACTTCTATTTCTCAAGCATATGGAATTATTCCTAATAGCTCAAGGGATGACTTGCAAAGCATATGCATCCAAAACCTATATTACAATAAGAAAAAAATAGGAATAAGGGATCCTACTAGGTAGATATCTAAACATAAGTAATTGGGTGTCAAATGAACAAGAATCAAAATTGTTTGATGTTTTATGCACACATTCAAATGCATTTGCATGAGAATAATTTCATATGAAGGAAATTCACTCTGACATATGCACTCATCATATTTGCACAAAAGATGTATGGACTGTAAGACAACCCAAACAAAGGATAAACCTATTGTGCCTTGCACACATGCCCCATTTTGCCAAATGGAGACCCCTTCTTTTGCTTTGGCTTGGAGTCTAAACCTTTCCTCTTTATGACAATGAGAAGGTGAACTTGTGCTTAGAATGAAGGATTTGCTTCAAATTTGAGTATCTGGTATGTTTAGAGTCATTTGATGTCTTTCATAATTGATTTGGAGGAGTCTTGATTAGGTTTGTGCTTAAGAAATAGCCATTTGTTACCTTTTGTGGTAAAATTGGGTGTTACTATTTTTTTCTCTAAAATCTTGTCATTGGATAATGTCCTTGAAATTGCTTCTATAGGATGTGTCATGTTGAAATTCCTACTTTCTAGGCCTTAGAGTTGCAAAATTACGTCAAATTCCAAAAGGTTTCATCAAGGGGTTCATGTGCCTTCACCCTGATTTGGCTAAGTCTGAAACCTTGTAAACCCTAAAAATGGCTAAGTCTGAAATTTGGTGGATCCCCAAAAATCTAGAATCTACATATCAAATCCTACAGATCTAGAACCTATCTCAAACATCCTAACAATATATTTCAAAATATTTAAAGTATATGAACATATACTTTAAATATTTCAAAATATACTGTTACCTAGGACACTTTCAAATCTGGTGGAAAAAACACCCCTTACTGCACTTTGTGCTAATATCTAGTGTCACTACATATCAGTACTGGACCCCATTCACACAACACAGTGTTAAAAATCCACTGTAGAGGATAGTGCTAAAAAATGGTCCTATTGCACATATCTCGCACCCTTAAAAACCTTTGCTAAGACATTTTAACCAAAAAATGGGCATTTCTTGCATGACCGGATTGGTGCTAATTTTGACCTCTACTAAACATATCCAGTAGCATTCAAAAACCCCACTGGTCTAGTGCTAATCATTTTCCCTACCAAGAACATTCTTATGTTTTGCACTAAAATTGTTGCCTACTGCCTTGCGTTGAAATTCTCTTCTATTGCACATGTGTAGTACCCACCAAAATCCTCACTTGTGCAGTAGCCCATGAAATCCCCACTTGTGTATTAGCCCATGAAATGCCCACCAAAGACATGAAGGAAGGCCAATGCTAAAATTGACCTCTATTGCATATGTGCAGTAACCCTCAAAATCCCCGCTTTTTGCCAATTTGGGCCAAAAAACTAATTTTTTCAAGGTGTAAACTAGATTTTAATGGTGAATTTGAATTGCACATCCATCTATCACATCATGATGGACATTTTTATTAGGTTTGTAAGGATTTTGGGCACTTTTTGCATCAATTAATGTCATTGCACCTGAATGTGTAGTACCCCCAAAAATCTCATTTTTTTGCAAAAGAAGGATATAAAAACGTGAAATAAAAGCCTCCAAATGGATCCTAATGGCCACAAAAACTTCCCAGATCATTATATTTGCCAAATTGGTACTCAAAAATGGTGAAAAACTCAAAAAATCATGAGAAAATCATTGGATTTGTGAAGTTGTTGATAAGGAAGCAACATTGACATTGAGTTGTCCCTAAGTGATTCATGGTTGCAAATGGACACATCTTGATCTAAATTGATGGAAAATAATTTTTTATGATGAAATTGATGCTTAGCATTCTGAATTGTAGGTCTAAAAGGATACTAGAGCTAGTTGGAGCTATCTTGGAAGGATGAATACACATAAGTACATTATTGACCTGAATATGCAGAATTACCATTTTGTCAACCAAATTGATGTTGCACCTACAAGAGAAAGTTAGTATGATGGAGATATGCCCCAGGAGATTGAAGACATAGAAGATCACGCCTTTATCAATGTTGTTCCTATAGATCTTGTTTAATGCAATGGACATGTTCACAGTTGTCTACACTTGTTCCAGCAGTCCAGTCATCAAAAGTTAGTCCAACAAGTATCCAGTTGGATATGTCTTCATCAAAAACATGTCACATACACATTTTGACAAGTCAACACATTGGAAAAGTCATTTGTCCCATTAGACAACTTAAAAAGATGCTATTTTGTCTTGTTCTCATGAGCTAAAAAGTTGTAATTTCATCTTTTTCCTACAAGATAAAAGTAAATCTGAGATTTTAACTACCCACCAACCAAATTAAATGCCATGTAATTTGGACCATTGGTGTTGAGGTAATCTCCACCATCCATTGAAAAACTTAGTATGCTATATAAAGGCAACATCTCTCATTGTAAAGGTAATGAGAAAGCACTGAAGAAAGGATTGTTGAAACTCTACCATTTTTCTGAATCAATACAAATAGAATTTCATTTGCCTCTGCCACATGAGTTCATTTTATTGGTTGGATATGGTTATCATGGTTCCTCTTCATCTTTCCAATTAGTTATTCAATTGTAGTTGTGGTTAATTATTCAGATATTTGATGGATTTCTTGTCCATACCATTAATGGCTTGTTAATTGTATGCCATTGTTCATGGTTAGTCTGGGCATATTTCATATGAGCTAAGTTTGATTGTGTAAATTCATTGAGCTACACCAGGAGTTGGGTATTTGATGAATCCTCCACAGTTTGAAAACATTTATGTTTCCTTAGAAGATTACACAATCTCTATGGCATTGTGGGCTACTTGGTTAAACGGGGATTCGTTTATTGTCGGGAATATGTCTAACTGCGTGTTGATCATTTCTGTAATTGTCTATAGGATTTCTTATCCCTTCTCTCTCTTCCCTTTCCTTTTGCATTTTATTTAGTCAAATTTTGTTAGCTTAGGTTATAAGCAGCATATACATACTGCTTTCATATCTTATAAACCCTATCAAACATAAGTCCCCTTGTTGGTACAGCTGAAACATTCCATTGAAGTTATTCTTGCAAGCTACTTGACCTAGCTATATCAACCTTGGGGTAGTCCTATCTAGGATAGGATACTTGTTTCAAGAGAGGTTAGATACCCTTGCATTTCACCTGTGTTGTTGTGTGTTAAAACCACAATCAATAGAATTGGCGCTAGAAGGAGGGCCTGGATTGAGACTTTGATGCAAGCTTTCAGTTTCGGTGGTTCGTTGCACATGTTGAAATGAATTGAATATTCAGGAGATTCAACTCCAATGGATACTAGACATAAGGGTTTTGGTCATGAGATCCCTTCATTCTTTAGGGGACTATCATAGTTGTCATATCATGAAGATAACTTCCAAGTAGATATCCCACTTTTCAAAGAAGTGTTAGATAGGCAGATCAGAGCGAAGTATCCTCCATTAACATTGCTTGATTTTAGTTCACCTCAAGTCTACATTGTACATCCTCGAGAGTTGCATGACAAGATTGACTGTTTAACTTTTCTTCAAAGATTGGATCTGCATTTAAAGGGATTGCTTTCTATTTTTGAAATTTATAAGGCTAAAGTAGGGTATATGCATAATAGACATATTCCGAGCAAGATAACACATCAAGGAGTTGTAACACAGATTGATGCATGTGCATGTGATCATGTCTTGGTTAACAACACTCAAAGAGTTGATGTTACATGACTTATAAATTCATTTGTAAGTGATCACAGTCAAAAGGGTAGTCTCCATATTGGTAAAATTGAAGTCCCTCAAGTTTGTCAAAATACATATCCAAATGAGGATGGAAGGAAATGCATGTGGTTTGCAAGTCACCCAACTAATGAATATGAGATCCACGACTGGTTAAAATTCCTTCCTTAGTCAGATAAGTCATTCAAAGAATATGATGTCCCATCTCAGTTAAAACTTAGTTTATAGGACAATGAACATAATGATAAACAGAGTCATATTTCTACTACTAAATATGTGGACATGGTGGTTGAATCAGACTTGATGAACAATCATATTGAAGATGCAGTTCAGCAGCTAGATGCTTCACATACATCAAGTTCTAAACCTGAATTTGTTGCTGTAGAGGTGGAGGATGGCAGTTCATTTCAGTTGGTTGACAATTTTGAGTTTGAACAACAGCTTGATTAGATTAGATATATGCTAGAACAAGAAGAAATCAATCACTCAGATGAAGAATCATGGACAACAATGCAAGAAGACCTACAATTAAATTGTCCAGTGGAAAATGATCAAGTTCTTGACTGTATCAGCCTAGTATACCATCATGACCAATCATATCAAGCTGGTGTAGTTACTCCAATAGAGTCTCCAGTTGATTCAAATGGATAAAATCAGGATGATACATTACTTCATGTCAACATTGACATCATGAATTCATCTATGCAAGAAGAAAGAGACCCTATTGTTGCTATAGAGAATGGATGTGCAATCCAAGTAGGAGGGTTGCTGATTAATACAGATGAAGATTTTTTAGAACATGTGACTGACATTGATGAAGTGGGTTAGAGTATATCATATATTCATCAAGCTGATCTTTTTCATATTTGCATAAAAGAAGATCTCCACATGGTTGATGTTGACCTAGTAATGACAGATGAGAGCAAAAGTCTGCAATCCACGAATGAAAATCAAATAGTCATGCAAAGTGATGGCTTGGGAGTTTTTTCATGTTAGTCACTTGATCACATAATCAAGCTCGTGTCAAGAATGAGCAAGGATATGCTACTGTATGGGAATTCACCACACATGTCAAATTTTTCTTTGGTTGTTTCATGCAAAATTCATCCAAATGATCCACATTCTAAAGAAGGTTGTCCAAACTTCATGTTTTCTTGGGAGGTCACTATAGCATTTAGTGATCCGAAGGTATCAAATGCATGTGATATGACCCGACACAAATTGAGACCCCCTGAAGATGAAAAAGTCAATGGTATGATGCAACAAGGTGATGAACTTACATGTCTGACTGACGATACTATAAACTAGGTTGTATCTTCCCTCTTTTCACTTGGTTTCAATAGTTATCAATTTGATTATGGTGATTTAGGTAAGACAACTTGCATTTGGATTGATCATGGCCCTAATGGACCACCTCAATTGTTGATCTTATGTAACTGGCACCCTGAACATGAACCCAACCTGTCCATACCTTACTTTTTAGAGTATAAAGATGAATTTGCTAGACTTAGGACATTGACCTACACCTTGTTACTTCTGCATGTCCTGAGAAATAAATCATGGGAAAGTGTAAATACATTTTATCCAAGGCCTTTGTACATAGTTTTGCTTATTTTTAGTTAGATTTTAGTTAGTTGTTTGTTGTTTAGTTTAGTTTCTACTTTCTTTTTTGCTTTTCTTTAGTTGTTAGTTGCTGGTTTTTGCTTTCTATCTTTGCTTTGGTTAGAGCAGTTTGCTTGGTTTAGGTTGGTAGTCTGCTTTGCTTGCTTTGCTTTTGTTCATGCGCTTGTTTTGCTAGGGTTCTCCATTTCTTAAACATGGTGGCAGTTGTGTAGTCCTACAAGAGGTTCTCTCTGGGTAAGTAATCTGGAGGATTTTCTTGAGAAACTTTGGTTTTCCACTCAGGTCTTCCTATGGGTTCTATTGTTATTCTCAAATGGTATGATGCCTGTTCATGGGAAAGGAGTCATTAGTTGGGTTCACTTGAAGTATTTTCTAGTCATATATCTTTCACATACTTAAATAATCTTGAAGCTTCTAAGGGAGTCTTGGTGATCTTGGGTTAAGTGAAAAATCTATATAGGCTCACCTTTGCCACCATTATGATTCCTAGCATAGCGAAGTTGAACCAATTCATAGCCCATGTGATATTTATCATGTGCTACAAGGGTATGCAGTGCTTTCTAGTACTCATATCAAGAGCTAAGCTCAAATGCATTATCAAATGAATACTCTGTTAAATAATGTTCAATCGGTTGGAGGATTTAAGTAACTCTATCAGGGGCTATGGATGCCTAATGTGTAGTAGAGCAATGATTGAGGGAATCATCGAGACAATTCTGTTGGGGCTATAGATGTCTATTGGCAGTGGGGCAATGTCTAGGTAGTTCAAAAGGTGTGTATCTTTATGTAGCTTTATGCAAGAGAACCTTGATGATCTTAGTTGCCAAGGGATGGGAATGAATGCAACTACACACACTCAGACTTTCAGGATACAGATAGTTGTACTAAGTTAGTGGTCTCTGCTTCTTTGATATTGTATCATGTTGTCTAGTCTAATAAGTGGAAAACATAGAGATTTTGGGTTCAAAACTAAGATTTATCTTTAAAATGTTCTAGAACATTTCTCCAACAGAGTCACCATTTGTTGTGCCTTGCACACATGCCCCATTTTGCTAAATGGAGACCCCCTCTTTTTCTTTGGCTTGGAGTCCCAACCTTTCCTCTTTATGACAATGATAAGGTGAACTTATACTTAGAATGAAGGATTTGCTTCAAATTTGAGTATCTGGTATGTTTGGAGTCATTTGATGCCTTTCATGATTGATTTGGAGGAGTCTTGATTAGGTTTGTTCTTAAGAAATAGCCATTTGTTGCCTTTTGTGCTAAAACTAGGTGTTACCACATTTTTCTCTAAAATCCTATGACACTGGATAGTGTCCTTGAAACTGCTTCTGCAGGATGTGTCATGTTGAAATTCCTATTTTTTAGGCCTTAGAGTTACAAAATTACATCAAATTCCACAAGGTTTCACCAAGGGGTTCATGTGCCATCACCTTGATGTATGTTCTTGGCACCCTAATTTGGCTAAGTTTGAAACCCTAAAAACCCTGAAAATTGGCTAAGTCTGAAAACTGGTGGATCCTCAAAAATCTAGAATCTACATATCAAATCCTATGGATCTGTTGGTCATGATGTTAGTCATTCACAAACATAGAATAAAAGTTACACAACAACCTTTACTCATCTTGAAAGACACAATGAACTCAAAGAATTCATGATCCCAAGTCTCCGTTGATTAGGTCTTAATCTACTGACGTTACTCAGTGGTTGATGTGTGTTGCTGTTTTCCATTCAGGGGCCTTACGTGTTTCTGCAAAGTTCATCATTATTTCTTCAAATATCCTGCTCTATATGCCTGCTCTGCATAAATATCCAACAATTCTACCTCTTCACTATGAATTTAGTCAAATAATGTGCCTACAGGCTGATATTTGCATGATTTCTACCATTATTTATGATTCTTTGCATGATATTTTCAATACTACATGCATTTAACTCAAATATGCTAATGATTTTCAGTTACCTACGGGATTTCAGCATATTTCTCTGTTGTTTGCTTAAGATTATCAATTTATTTGCAATTGTGATAGTGAGATGCTCTGAAATTGAAAGAAATTAAAGGAAATACTTCTAATTAAGTTGAACCTTTAGCTTTTGATCCACATACATGCTTGATACTGTCATGAGGAGAAGAAATCAAACCATATGTTCACCAGGACATTCCACAGCTAGATACAGTTGATGCAAACTTCAGAGGATAATGAATGAAAACAATACATGCAACATGATGAGCACTCCAAGGGACACAGCAAATCAAAGCACATATCCAGAATTCAGACACGGATTACTCAAGATTTACGAAGATTTGTAATCAAAACACTCTTCTCTTTCATTAAGTATGCAAAAGACATGTACATATACAGCAGCTTTGAAATAAGTCCTGAATATTTCAGCAATCAAATTTCAATTAAGTTTCGAATGAATATAACAAGGCATTCCACCACCTTTTATAGAATAAGGTGAGGAATCCGTTACAAAAGATCCACGGATCAGATATGTCAATACAAATCAACGGTCATCACTTCATGACTTGTCAATTTTACAAAAAGGCACAAGTTGCCAGCTGGCAACTATCTATACTGCATATGCAAAATACTTCCCTTTCATGATGTAGCTTCATCATGTTCTTCATCTGATGCACGCGGGTCATCATCATGTGCATCACTTCCTGAACTTTCGCTATCCGGATGATGACGCTGCTGCATATGGGGTTGCATGCTGCTCTGGATTTGTTCGTATGACTGCACAACTTGGTCTATTCCTTCGCCATCTTGAGTCTTTGCCTTGATAATGGCGTGTTTGTGCGCTTCATACTTATCCCTGGTGTTATCCAGCTTATTCTTTCTGTCCTGCAGTGTCTCATTATAGGTCTCCATCTTGACCTTGATCCTCATCATTTTATTTATTATCTCTTCTGTCAAGTGGACTAGCGGACCATCATCTTCCACCTGGAAGTTATTACGCAGAGCCTTGAGGGCAGAATCTTCATCTTGATTCTCTATCTTCCCTTCCACCTTGCCCTCTAATGCTTCGAGCATGTCTGCTTCAATGCCCATTAAATCACGTAGCCTCATGCTGATCTCCCTCAGCTTATTATTTCATCTCTTGAGGACTCCGCATTCGAACTGTACATCTTTATACCATATATCCACTAATAATGCAGTATTATTATTTAACACCTGCTTACTGATAAGCAGTTGTGGATTTATCTTCCTTATTTCGTCCAACAGGCTGAGGACTTTCTCCAGTTTATAAGACCTTTTCCCGGTCTGCATCTGCAACCTGTCCACCTTGGTTTTGGAGTCACTCAATATGCTCCATCTCTTCAAAGAACCTTTCATTATTTCAATGGCATCATCCAATGTGGATGACACCCATTTTCTGATTACGGACACCTCATGTTTCATGAGGTCCAGTTTATTTACCTCCTCCTGAGAAATGGCAGTCAATGGGATTGCAGCTTCACCTGTGGTATCCTCAGGATTGGTCAAGCCCTTAATGTATGCATGCAACTGAGCAATGTGCTCTTTATGTTGCTTATTCTTCTCCTTCTCTCTTTTCACCTTCTGAATTAGAGAGTCAATAATGTCCTTTCCCTCCTGACCTTCCTGCTCTTCATTGGCAAAACCTAAATCAACTGTGCTTATCTGGAACTCATCCACAGTGATTTTGCCTTTCTCTTTCTCTACGGCAGGCACAGCAATCTGTGCGGTCCTTCTCCCTGTCGCCAGATCTCTTTTGATGGCTGAAGTCATCCTGGCCTTCCTCCTGGGTTTCATTATATCCACGGCGAACAGGGTGGAGACATCGAACTCTTGAATCTCCAGCTCCTCCTCAACATTTACCTCCTTTTCTAACCATGGAGGCACCTGATCATGCTTCTCAGCATCATGATGCTGTTCACCTCTATCTCCTGTTTCCACCAACAAGCGTTGTGGAGATGGTGACTTTTCTTTTTCCGGCTCTTGATGCTCACCTTGCTATGAATCTTGTGGTGCCTCCTCCTGTTGAGGAACTTCCTTTTCTGGGGGAGCATCTTCTCCGTGTGGGGAACCTGGCGGTGTACCTGTAGGTAGATCATGATGATCATGATCTTTCTCCTTCGTTATTTCACCTGTCCCCAGTTCTTCCTCCTGTGGAGGTTGATCATCCTCCTTTTGTTTTTCCACTTCTGGTGGTATGTCCACCACCTTTGATATTGTAGGATCTGCCTGAGGTGATGGCATCTGCTCCGCGGTGGCTATCTGTTCTGTACCTGCAGCATCCACCTCTTGTGCCTTATCAGCAGGATCCTCTATCATTTCATTCTTCTCATCATCAGCCTTTGCTTCTTCTCGGACCTCTGCTATAGCAGGTCCTGCTGATGTATCCTGTGGGCTCTGTTGGCCTGATTCAAGAGCATGGCCTTCTGTTTCTGCCATCTCTATCTCTTTTATTAAGTGGCCCTTATCAGGTGATCCTGCTGGCTGTTCAGGACTTGCATCCTGCTTCTCTGTTAAGTCTACCACTGCAAGACTTGTCACCTCGGTGATCAGTGTATCCAGCCCTATGTCCTGAGCTACCTGCTCTGGGCTCTTCTCTGGTTCTGGGCTCTTTTCTTGCTCCGCCTCTGCTTGTTTCATCTCTTCAAGCGTTGATTGGACAGATGGAGGCTTGTGAGGAGCCACACTGATGCCAGCAGCTGCAAGTGTTTCCATTTCTTGTGCAGCTACATCCTGCACCACCTCATCATCAGACAAGTTTATTGTCTCGTCTAGCGAGACATGCTTTTCTGCTTGTGCCTGAGATGATTCCTTTTGTTGCTCTTCTGCAAGTTCAGTTTTGAACTTGACAATGGTAGGAAGTGGAACATTGTGCTGAAGTTCCTTCTGCACTTCACTACCTGCCCCTTGTAATTGCACTGGGGGTTGACTCATCTCACCTCTCATGGAGGTTCTTGGTTTCTTAGGTGTCATAGGAACCAACACCTGTGGAGCTCTCCTCTTTCTTCTAATTACTAGTGGAGCTTCCTCCTCTTCTTCAGGCTCTTCCTCCATGAGGATATCCTTGCCTGGTTGTCTGGATGATTGACCCACTTCTTGGGTCTCTATGGTTCCAGCCTCTGCTGTCTTGGCTTTCTTGGGCTTTGGAGGAGAATCTGATTCTAACCCTGATTTGGCTACCTCCTCCGCTGTGAATACTGCCCTATCAACTATGACCCCTTTGGGTCCCTTTTCCACCTTCTTGCCCCTTGTGGCCCTTTTGCTAGGTTGTTGTGGTGGAGGGGTCCTCTCTCCCTTAGTCTTCCGCTTCTCCAGCAGGAAGTCATCATATTCATCTGTGGGGATGTCCTGCCCCTTCTTCTTGCTATCTATTGTGATGGCAACACCCTTTTTCTTCACTGCCTCTACCTGTGCATCTACCCAAGCTTGGGTCAAGTGTATGGTTCTGGCAAAGAATGGGTCCAAGGACATATCCTCCTGCATGGTGAGGTCAGGGGCAGAAATGGTATCATTGTATATCTTCTTCTGCTCATATTCATCTGCCATGATCCTGCCGTCATCACTCTTCAGCTGCTAAGGGAGGGGTATGTAGTCAAATGTTCTAATCTGGTTCAGAGTTAACCTCTGATACCTCCTCCTCCTGGCCTGTGCCTCATCTTCGCAGTCAGCCCAAAAATCTTCTAGGTGCCTCTGGTGAATAGGCTTTCCTAGGATCTTCTGCATTCGGCTGTAAGGATCATATGGTCTCGTTACTGGGAAGGGCAGTAAATTCATCTTGTTCAGAGTGACCATCACCTTCTTAATATTGTCAGAGTCAGGGCACATGTAGTTGCCAATGCTAACTGGGAACAAAATTGGTGGTAGCTTCTTGGCATCCTTATACGTCTGTATGATGGTGGAGCCCTGCCTGATAAACTCCATTAAAACTACTGCATCTGTAGGATATCTTGGCAGCATCAGGGGATGCCCTTCAAAACCTTCTATCCTGATGTAGGAAAAGGTGGCAAATTGGATGTACCATGCCCCATGCCTGTATACTGCCTCCTGAGCTTCCATGCTCAGTCTTTTAGTTCTGTCATCTTCCATGGTCCTTACCAGATGCATAGAGAATGCATCATTGACCAGTTTGTAGTCCTTGATGTAATTGGTTCTTTGCAGCTGGGGATGATGATCCCAGATATATGCTGCATTTGTGCCTGTTAGCTTCCCATCTGTGGTTAAGGCATCAAAAGTACCTCTATGTGCACAGGAATAAACAATGTAAGAGGTCATATAGAAGGCACAATCTGAACCTCCCAGGTTCAGCAGCTGCTCATGCAGAGCATCACTTATGATTTGGCCCCACAGTGGCTTGATGTCTAAATATAGGCACATCATTATTATGCCATACATCCAGTCTCTGAATTCTCCAGTATCAGGCTGGCCAGTCACCCTGTTCAGTAGGGCAATCACATACTGATATTCTTCATTAAAATCAAATTTGAACATGTGCACAGGGAGCTTGGCCGCTGCATTATATGTGCTGTTCTCGGCCCGCCAAGCATACATGTTCTTTCTGGCCGTCTTCTTGTTGGCCTCATATTCTCTTTCAGACTTCTTCAAGTCTACACTCTTTACCTTGCTACCCATTGGCAGTCCAAATGTTTGGGATAGACCTTTGATGGATAGGTCTGCATACATTCTCCCATGCTTCACCACCTGCCTTGTCTGAGGGTTGTAATTCCAGGCGCACTCAATAACCAGCTCCGGAGACTCCATGGAGTAGGGGAAGCCAACAGCGTTCCACATACCTGATACAAACACAGCGTCCAGCACCGGACTCTTATCTTGTCCATCATTCAGCTTGGTTGACCAAGCTTCCAGGTTGGTACTCCCCTGATGGGTATCTGTAATTGCCCCAAATTTAAACAGGACCCCTCTCTGTGAAGAGAACATAGGCCGGCTGAATTCTTCCTAATTCTTGACTGAGCGTTTTTTAGCCATGGGTACCTGCAATTAACAACATTTCTTCTCACAACGGGATATGCATGTATACATATTGCAAATATCATGCCTACTGCATCAATTTCACATTACCTGCTTACATGGATATATAACCAGAACTTACAACATTATTTAGAAACAACACGATGAGGGTTTCATTTCACTTACCTGGTTATGCAGATATCTTTCTATACCAGTATATCGTTGAGATGCCCTTAATTCGGCTGCTGATCACCTTCTTTCCTCAGTTTATGAGCTCCAGTCACGCAATGGTAGCTGTTGTGCAGATATGGAGGCTAGTGCTCTGTAAAACAATTTTAACGCAGGTGAATATAATAATGGCAGTTGAATTACCTTTTAACCTCGCAATTAGGGTAAACTTAGGGTAACTCTGACAAGTTGGATCGCAATCTTTGATCATTCGTGCGAAAACTCAGGATCTTGCCAGACGTTTCATTGGGTTCCGGGGTCGGCGGGAATCACCTACCATATCCGCGTGCATTTAATGGCAATGGCGGCAAAGGGAGCAGGGGAATATTCATACAACAAGATATCATGAGGGCAGGATGATATTTCACAAATATCAGGTTGAGTTTCAATATCATCCTCCCTAGTCTTGAAATTGTTATCGCGACAAAATTCGAGTGACAACGCACCTTTGTTTACACTTTAACACATCAGGAGGATATTTTGGTCCATCGGGTGATATTTCAAAATATGATGATGACCTTCAAACTTACTCATTCTCCTTTCGGAATATCAGGATGACGTCGTCATGATATTTGTTCTTTGTATTGGAAATGTCTTATGACGTCATCGTCATATTGGGTGAACATGATCATGTTTACAAAATATCTTGTCGAAATGTAAATATGATGATGTCATCAGGATGTTTGTTTCTTTGTTTATCGGATTCAGATGATGTCATCAAGATGTTTGCCAAGGGTGATATTTTGCATCAGGATGATATTAACGAATATCGGGTTACTTTCAAAATATGATGCTCACGATACAAAAGACCGTTCGACGGGGAAGACTTACTATCACTTAAAGTTGACGTCCAGATATTTGAACTGTAGGATATTATCGGGGGGACGTTTCAAATATGATGATGATGTTCTTCAAACAGCACAACTGAGTTTATAAGATATGACCCTCTTCCTACGAATATCAGGTTTGACCAAGACTTTGACTGTTCATAACCCTCACATCCTGATGAATATCAGGGTGATGTAAAAGGCAAACCTGCATGAATTTTAATGCTCTTTCAGAATAGGTGGTCATATTTATGAAATACGAATTTTGACAAACAGACCTCATATTGGGACTTACCTCATCTTGACTCCACATGATGATGAACATGACTGATTTTACCAAACCGCCAGAAAGCAGACAACACAAGCCAAAAGAAAAGTTGGGTCCCTGTTTTGCCAAGTCAAAATGGGGCGTGTTGTGTAACCACACAACAGGATCTGGAACTTATCTCAAACATCCTGACAGTATATTTCAAAATATTTAAAGTATCAAATATATTTTGAAATATACTGTCACCTAGGACACTTTCAAATCTGGCAGAAAAAACACCCCTACCGCACTTTGCACTAATATCTAGTGTCACTGCATATCAGCATTGGACCCCATTCGCACAACACAATGCTAAAAACCCACTACATAGGATAGTGCTAAAAGTGGTCCTACTGCACATATCTGGCACCCTTAAAAATCTCCACTAAGGCATTTTAACCAAAAAGCAGGCATTTCTTGCATGACCGGATCAGTACTAATTTCGACCTCTACTGAACATATCTGATAGCATCCAAAAAACTCGTCGATCCAGTGCTAATCATTTTCCCCACCAGAAACCTTGTTATGTTTTGTGCTAAAATTGCTGCCTACTGCCTTGCGCTGAAATTCACTAAAATCGCCCCTTGTGTAATAGCCCATGAAATCCCCACTTGTACAATAGCCTATGAAATCCCCACTTGTGTAGTAGCCCATGAAATCCATGCTTGTGTAGTATCCCATGAAATCCCTACCAAAGAAATGAAGGAAGGCCAATGCTAAAATTAACCTTTACTGCATATGTTCAGTAACCCTCAAAATTCCCACTTTTTGCTAATTTGGGCCAAAAAAATAATTTTTTCAGGGTGCAAACTAGATTTTAATGGTAAATTTGAATTGCACATTCATCTATCACATCATGATGGACATTTTAATTAGTTTTGTGAGGATTTTAAGCATGTTTTGCATCAATTAATGTCAGTGCACTTGAATGTGCAGTACCCCCCAAAAATACCGCTTTTTACAAAAAGGGCTATAAAAACATAAAAAAGCCTCCAAACGGATCCTAATGGCCACAAAAGCTTTTTAGATCATTATATTGGCCAAATGGGTACTTGAAAATGGTGAAAAACTTAGAAAATTATGAGAAAATCACTTGATTTGTGAAGTTGTTGATAAGGAAGCAACATTGACATTGAGTTGTCCCTGAGTGACTCATGGCTGCAAATGGACACATCTTGATCTAAATTAATGGAAAATGATTGTTTATGATGAAATTGGTGCTTGGCATTGTGAATTACAGCTCTGAGAGGACACCAGAGCTAGTTGGAGCTATCTTGGAAGGATGAAGACACATAAGTACATTCTTGACCTGAATATGCAGAATTACCATTTTGTCAACCAAATTGCTACTACACCTGCAAGAGAAAGTTAGTATGATGTCCAAGATTATGGAGATATACCCTAAGAGATTTAAGATATAGAAGATCATGCCTATATCATTGTTGTTCCTGCAAATCATGTTTAATGCACAGGACATGTTCACAATTGTCTACACTTGTTCTAGCAGTCTAGTCATCAAAAGTTAGTCTAGCAAGTATCCAGTTGGATACGTCTTCATCAAAAATGTGCCACATACACCTTTTGATGAGTTGACACATTGGAAAAGTCATTTGTCCCATTAGACAACTCAAAAATTTGTTATTTCATCTTGTTCTCATGAGCTAAAAAGCTATAATTTCATCTTTTTCCTACAAGACAAAAGTAAATCCAAGATTATAACTACCCACCGACCAAATTAGATGCCATATAATCTAGACCATTGGTGTTGAGTTAATCTCCACCATCCATTGAAAAACGCGGTATGCTTGCCTCTCTATATAAAGGCAACATCCCTCATTATCAAGGTAATGAGAAAGCACTGGAGAAAGGATTGTTGAAACTCTGCCATTTTTCTAAATCAATACAAATATAATTTCATTTGCCTATGCCATATGAGTTTATTTTATTGATTGGATATGGTTATCATGGTTCCTTTTCATCTTTCCAATTAGTTATTCAATTGTAGTTGTGGTTAATTATTAAGATATTTGATGGATTTCTTGTCCATACCATTAATGTCTTACTGATTGTATGTCATTATGCACGGTTAGTCCGGGCATATTTCATATGAGCTAAGTTCAATTATGTAAGTTTATTGAGTTGTGCAAGGAGTTAGGTGTTTGATGAATCCTCCACAATTTGAAAACCTTTATGTTTCCTTAGAAGATTGCACAATCTCTGTGGCATTGTGGGTTGCCTGGTTAAATAGGGATTCATTTATTGTCAGGAATCTGTCTATGTGTTGATCATTTCTACAATTATCTATAGGATTTCTTATCCCTTCTCTCTCTTCCCTTTCCTTTTGTATTTTATTTAGTCAATATTTGTTAGGTCAGGTTATAAGCAGCATATACATACTGCTTTCATATCTTATAAACCCTATCAAATGTAAGTCCCCTTGTTGGTATAGCTGAAACATTCTACTGAAGTTATTCCTGCAAGCTAAGACCTAGTTGTATAAACCTTAAGTAGTCCTATCTAGGATAGGATACCTTTTTCAAGAGAGGTGAGATACCCTTGCATTTCACTTGCATTGTTGTGTGCTAAAACCACCATCAACAAAACCCTGCTCTTTCAGACATAGTTAAAACTAAAATTGAAAAGGTATTACAGGTAAGATTTGTATATCCACTTTTAGATAGCCAATGGGTTTCCTCATTAGTTATGGTACCAAAGAAAATGGTAAATAGAATATTTGTGTAGACTACATAGAGCTTAGCGAAGAAACCTACATAGACTATTTCCCTTTTCCATTTATTAATAAAGTTTTAAACAATTTAGTTGGAAAGAAATATTTTCTTTCTTAGATAGATTAAACAAGTATAACCAAATACAAGTAGTACCAGAAGACCAAGATAAGACCACCCTTTCTTGCCCATCGGGAATGTTTGCATATAGAGTCTTACCTTTTGGATTATGTAATGCACACCCCACTTTTAAATGTGTAGTGCTTTCTATGTTTGCTAAATTAACCACTAAATGCATGGAAGTATACATAGATGATTTCACTATGTATGGAGAATCTTTTGATGTATCCCTTTAAAATCTAGACAAAGTTCTTACAAGATGTGAAAAAACATCAGTTTTCCTTAAGTCATGAGAAATGTTTGATTATAGTTTATCAAGGAATTTTCTTGAGCCATCATATTTAATTTGAAGGAATAAAGGTAGATCCCTAATACCACCTTCACCTAAAAACTAGATAGACATTAGAAGTTTCTTGGGTCATGTAGGATAATATAGGTGTTTCATTGAGGATTTCAATAAGATTACAACACCAATGAATTCTCTACTTATAAAGGATATTAAGTTTTCGTGGATTAAAAAATGCCAATAGTCATTTGATATAGTAAAGGAAAAACTAATCTTTGCCCTAGTAATAAGAGGCCCTAACTAGGAACTTCCTTTCTATATTCAAATTGATGCTTCTAATGATACAATAGGAGCATGATACAAATGTAACATCTAAAAATGTCCCCTTGGGGGATTTTCCCTCAAAAGGTTTAGCTCCTGGGTCTCTTAGCTACATTTAGGACATATTACATCATAATTTGGCATCTCGATGGAATGA
Organism: Cunninghamia lanceolata; assembly: GCA_027924645.1. NCBI lineage: Eukaryota > Viridiplantae > Streptophyta > Pinopsida > Cupressales > Cupressaceae > Cunninghamia > Cunninghamia lanceolata. The sequence goes on along the minus strand of BSBN01000263.1, from coordinate 3,578,548 downwards.
ACCCTTGGTATCATGACAAATGGGGCCTAGAGGGACCCCTTGAACCTAACCCTACCCAAAATAGGGGGGAGGACTTGGGCGCCCGCACCCTAGTCCTGCCCTATTTTGGGTCAGGCCCAAATTTCTAGTGTCAGTTTATGACCATTATTTGGTCCCTAGGCCGACACGGTAAGTTTGAATTTATGAAATCTTGGTGGGAGTGTTTGTAGTTGCATATAAAAAAACTAGAGGATTACAAGATTTCAACTAGATTGTTATTGTGAACTTTATGCATCCTAAAGGTGATTCAAGGCTTTCATTATGTTGCAAGAGCAGATTTGTGTTGTCTATGTGTTTGTGTTTGCAGATTTGAGCATCCATCTCCTCATGGAATGAAGAGCTTCATCCTCTCATGAGATCTTCACTACAAGGTGACATCTATTCTAATTATTGAGCATTTATCATTTAGTTTTTGCCTCTGCCTCCCTAGGTACACACTCTCTATTTGACAACAATGTTTGGAAGGCTTGAATGTCTCTCTAGGGCTTGACTGAGGCAAGCCTCTAAACACCACAACCCCCTCCCAAAGTTTTCATGATTACAGGTTATAGGTTCAAGTTGCAAACAAAGTGAAGTTGTAGGAGGGTACAACAGAGTGTTAGGATTGTAGATCAGTGAAGAAAAGGACACCCTGGACTAGGGTGCCCGCTCATTAGTCCTCAAAGTTCCACAACGGGAAAATCTCTGGTATAGTAGATACAAGTTGCAGACCTTGTTTCTAGATCTTGACAAAAAGTAGGGCCTTGGACTTGGGCACCCGCTCTTTAGTCCCTGACTTTTCCATCTCTAGACCGTGAAAATAGGTATGTAGTTATTTGATATTTAACATCTTTCTACAGATTTGTAATTCATCAGTTTACTGTCGTATTTGCATAATTAAGGTTTTAAGGTACAATTGAGCATAAGAGAAGGAAATTGTCAATCTAATCATAAAATCCAAGTTTCCCTACATTTCAATAGTGACCTAGGGTATGATAGTACATTGCAACTCGACTCTAGGTCCTTGAATGTAAGGGTGAAAGGAGGATATACACCAAAACTACCAAAAACTCAACTATCCAAAAATCACCCATTACATTTTGGTGAACCCATGTTATTGGACTTGTTTGCACCTTGCTAAGTGTTTTTCTTCAGATTTACAATAATTTGATTCATTCATATAGTCATTCATCTTATTGTATTGAAAAATTTGCAAAACAATTGAAAAATTCAAAAAAATGGCATTTTAGGGTTTGCATGTTGCATTAATTAATTTGAATTTCATCAAATTTATAATTTTTTCATTAGATATTATTTAAATTGCATAAAATTACAAAAATTCATTAGTTTGCATTGCATTTTCATTATAAAATTGCTAGGGTTTTGTTGAAAATTGTGAATTTTGCATATAACCTAGTAATTCTAAAATCTAGGGTTTGTAGGTAAAATCTTGTTTCATATTTTTCTACTAATTTTAGAGACTCATTTTAAATTTCATTTGGCTGTAGTATTGCATTTTAGAACAAATTTGCATTTAGATTTTAAAAATTTGCATTTTCGCATAGAAAAAGTCAACAAAAACTAGCATTTTCATTGATTTTTCACTAGATTTGCATTAGCATTTTGCATGTTATGGATTGAAAATTCATATCTGAGTGTATTTAATTTTCATCATATATCAGCTTGCAAAACTGTCATATAGAATTTTGGGTCAAGATCTTAAACCTAGGGCTTCGAAAACATTGATTTTCACTAGATTTGGCCTTATCGACTCTCTAAATTTTCACCATAGGCATGTTGTGAAGAATATCTTTGCATTACTTAGTTCTTAACAGGGTAATCATTTTCTCCTCCTCCTAAAAATCTTCACAACACTTTTTTATTGGGCTCTTGTATTGAAAATTTGGTGAAAAACCGCACATTTTTGCCATTTTTGCCCTAGGGTTTGGCCTAGTTTACACTCCAAGTGTGTTGTAAAAAATTTTATGGATTGAGGTGACTGATATCATCAGTATTATTTTCTTCACCTCCTAAAATTATTTACAATACCCCTTTTGCTAGGTCTTGGAATTGAAAAACCGTGAAAAATTGCCTATTTTGCTACATTTTCACTAGGGTTTGACCTTGCGAGACACTAAAAGCATGTTGTGATGGATATTTTGGCACTAAGTGGCTGTTGCTACTGATGTAATTTTCTTTCCATCATCACTGTCCTCACAACACCCTTTGTCTTGCTCTTTTGCATTGAAGATTTGGTGAAAAATCGCATGTTTTAGCATATTTTCACTATATTTTGACTTGGCATCATCTTAGATTTGCATCAAGAGGGTGTTGTGATAGATCTTATTACTGTATTGGACTGATATTAGACATATAATTTTCTGCCCCTGATCAAAATCCTTACAACACCTTTGCTTTCACTTATTGGCATTGAAAAAGTATAAAAATCAAACATTTTAAGTCATTTTTGCATATAGTTTTGCACTTGACTTGTGCATAACTGTTGGAAAAACTTTTAAAATCTGATTTGGCACTCATTGCGTCATCTTCTCAATACTCTTTGTAATCTCTACATGCATATATCACAAAATTTGAAAATCTCTACAAATTTCTTAGCATGCATCCTCATGTCATTACCTATATACAAGCTATGTACAACAAGGATATATTTGTGTCCTCTTCCTTCGAAATCCTTGACTATGTATCTAATCTTAACAACTTCATATCTGTCATCAATACATAGCCTTGGGTAGTAGAAGAATTGATTAAACACACTTTGAATGAAGAGCATGAAACTCCTCTTAATAGTTTGGAATTGATAGCTGAAACATATGGAGACAATATTGACATTGACTATGAGAGAGATGATGAATTCACAAGCCACCCTACTTCTCCTACATATGAGCATTCAGATAACTCACATGAGAAGACTAGGGACATCTCTAGTAATTCAAATAATCCTCCTAACCAAAATGAAGCATTAATGGATGACATCATGACAACACAAAGACCATTTTGATTATCCTGGTCTATTTGGAATGATTGATGTGGATAAGGAATTGTTTCAAAACACACCTAGTCCACTAAGAGATGATATTCATGTTGAGGTCCACCCTTCGTTATCCCCTCAAGAATTGGGAGGTGATCAAAATATATTAGACAGACAAATAGAACAACCTATAACCCTTTCTAGCATTTAAATTTGGGAAGATGACGACCTCCTTGATGATTTAATTGATGATGAGACTTAGCATGAAGACTCTATAGGTAAGTATCTCTAACCCTTTATCTCTCTCATGATGTGCTTCCACTGTGATGTGTTATGTGTTGTCTAGGCCTCCTGGGATGACCCTTGATTCTCTTGTAAGGTCTAGGATACTAGGGGACTACCTCTTTTGTGACCTATTTGTATCATCATTCTTCTATATTGCCTCTCTCTCTAATTTCATTGTTGTGTGTAGTGTCTTGCGGACACAGCATTACAGTTGGTGACCTGGGGGTACCCTCCTGTGTGACTATCCCTAAGACATTTGTTTCTCCTCTCTTATTTACTATTTCCCTTTCTCTAGTGTTTCCATCTAGCAGGCGGATGACAAAAAACATTTATTACTGATGCGGACCTAGCATCCCTTTCACAAGAAATCAAAAATTGGACTTAGCTCCTAATATGATGATGGGCTTGTATATCTTATTTGACACTTGGCTAGTGGAAGCACTCGTGCTTTCCATGCAGTGATTTTGATGGTGTTCTATCTCATTCACAAATCATAACAATATTGCTGCTCCATGCACTTTGTCTATCTTGAATCTTGCATACCTCAGATTTCATATACATTGATGTTGTTATTTATCATGATTATGGACACTAACATGTTTCTTAAGGAATGTGTTTGTGGGAACATTTGGCGATCATAAAGTACATGTCACCTCTAGGGGGCATGGGCTTTGTGAAAGTCCATGTTCCCTTGTGTGTTTTCTTCCTACCTTAACGTGCTTGATATCAATACATGATATCAACCACCTTAAGGTGGTGGCATATATAAGGTAAGTTGTCTATTGTAGATGTTAGCAATGTGTTTGTCCTCAGGTGCAGTTTAAATACCTGCACGATGAGTGCATCCTACATCCTAAGTTTGTTTGTAATCAATCAATCAATCATGTAAGCCCTCTGTGGAGGTGGGATATCGAGCATATCCTTTTTTTTAAGCCCTCTGTAGAGGTGAGGATAGTGTATTTCTCAAAGTAGATTGCACTTCTTGTCATATTCAAAAGTCCTCTGTGGAGGCAGGGAGCTGAACTTCTATGACTAACTCAACCCTTAAGCATGTCTTTGGTGATTGTTGTGGTGAAGCCAAATCATCGATGTGTGCATGCAATGTGTCTGAGATGGTGTTGGACCAAGAGATAGGAACACTCCATCGCTCGTCTATTGTGTTTTCTCCATGTCTTCAAAGTGTGTGTGTTTGGCGTGCTTGCTTTGTGTGGTCTGTTTGTTGCCCCATATGAAGTTTAAAGACCTGTGTGATGAGTGTTGTTGTGTGGTTATGCTACATGCCCCTTTTTGCCTTAGAAAAATAGGGACCCAACTTTTCTTTCTACTTTTTACTTGCTTGTTTCTTGCTTTGGGCGGTTTGGTAAAATTAGTCATGTATGTCACCTTTGATAGGGTGGATGCACCACAAGATGAGGTCAGTTGCCAAAGTCAACATTTTCTATCATAAACCTCATGGTTGGAAAGTACACAAAATTTCAAGTGGGTTTGCCTTTTGGATCATCCCAATATTGTCTAAGGGTAGGGAGTTATATTGAGTTAAAGTTTGGTCAACCCTAATATTTCCCATAGGGGGGTCATATTTCTAACATTAGTCATATTCACTAAGATCACCCGGACTTAGAATTATCACCTGTGACTCATTAGGTACCCGATACATGAATGTCAAAGTTAAATAAGAGCTGGTATCTACCCATCAAAGAACCTCATGTATTTGCAGGGGGTCATATTTCTAACATCATTCATTTTATCGAATATCACCCCTACGTGAATATCACCCTACGCCAATATGATGATGATGTCATTTAGTTCTAGTAAATAAAATAAATCACCTTGATGATGACATCATCATCTCACTCAACCCACGGAGGGTTATTTACCCAAATATCTTTCATCTTTCCCAACATGACGATGATGTCACCAAAACTGATAACTAAAGAACATCAATGACATGATGATGTCATCACAATCTATTCCCCAGGGGGGTCACATTTTGAAGTACCCCTGATCTTAATTTCATGACCCGATATGCTTCATGGTCAAAGGTTGACCATATCACCTAATCTTTAGTAAACGATTATCCCGCATAAGATGGGGGGTCATATTTTTAAATATCCCTGATCTTTCAAAGATCACCCTTTGGCATTAAATGCAATTAAGGTGGTAGATGAAGCCCCGCTGATTTCAAATACAAATCAAACACTTGGTGGCATCTATTAAACTCCATGAAATGATTGACAAATCAGATTAGAATAGTACACTATGCCCTAATTTGTTATATTGATCTATTTAAAAGTGAAATTCAAGGGTTATTTGCATTTACCTTGAGATTCACAAAGAATTACAAAGCTCCAGAAGTCAAACCCTTATCAGCCACCTATTAGCAGATCATGATATTCAACACAACAGAACAGGACGGGTGACCCCACAAGTTTATATTATTTCCTGTTATCAATCATATAATCCAAAAGGGAAAGCGTTATTAGGTAAGTAACTTCCAAACCCTCTCATTGTCTTTTTCTACAATACCCAGGTAAAATGTTTATCTTTACTAGGGTAAATCTACATGATGATGCATGCGAAGTTTTAAAGTGATAAGTAATAAAGATTAGATGCATGATATTGTCAAAAGTGCATATGAGTACCATAGGGTAATATGTATCATGTCTATTGCAGGATCTAATGGCAGATGTTAGAAGGAACAGGTTTGAGGCTGAGTTTTTGAAGCCTATATTCATGCAGCATGATGGAGTATAGTTCAGATATGGTGTCATTAGTGATACACATCAAGGAAGTACAGACTTAGATGTATGGTCAAGGAAGCTAGATGATGATACCGACAACCCTATACTCAACAAGATATTTACAATAGGTATGTGGCATGCAACTAGATTCCCATACACCATGGATGCCATTGAGCTAGTGGTAGAACGTGCCAGAAACTATAACCCTGCAACCAAGAGGGTAGAAAAACATGGTAGGATATATGCTGACTTTTTAGTCAAGGGCCTCACCACCACCTTCAATTTACTAGTGGGAAACAAGGTCATTAGTGTGGACCTCAACAAACTTGAGAAAGAATATAACAATGACAAGAAGGATGCTAGGAAGAGAATGTATCAGTGGAGGGCTAAGAACACCACCTACACAGCCTCGACCAAATTGCCGATGTACCTGTATAAATTTGATTTTGACAATGAGTACCAATACATAATTGCCCTACTGAGCCAGATGACCGACAAACCTCATGCTGGTAATTTTGAGAATTGGATATTTGGAATCATCCAGATGGTGTTGTACATAGATAACAAACCCCTATGCGCCAAGATCATCAGTGATTCACTAGATGAGGGGTTGAGGAAGCTAGGAGGTCAAGCATGCCTATTCTACATGACCTCTTATGTTGTGTATTCATGTGCCTTCCAAGCAACTTTTGATGCCCTACGAATAGTAGGTAAAGTTGGGAGTGATACAGATGATGTGCATATATGGGATCATTATCCCCAACTACAGAGGAAGGCGTACCTCCAAGATTACAAGATAGTAAATCATGCATTTTTTATACATCTAGTCAGAACGATGGAGGAGGACCAAACCAAGTGGCTGAGCATGGAATCTCAGGAAGTTATTTACAAATATAGAGTTTGGTTCATCCAGTTTTCCACTTTTTCATAAATGAGGATTGAAGGATTTGAGGGATATCCCCTCATGTTGCCAAGATACTGCACTGATAGGGTCATCTTGATGGAATTCGTTAGGCAAGTGTCTACCTCAGTGGAAACTTACATAGAGCAAAATAAGATTCCTCCTATACTATTCCCAATATATATAGGATGGTACTTATGCCTGGATAGATAGAGCATCAAGTACGCTATTGGAGGGCTGAAACTCATCTGTTTACAACCATTTCCTATTGCCAAGTCATATGAACCTTATGGCAGGATGCAGAATCTATTAGGAAAATAGATACATCAAAAGCATCTAGAGGACTTTTGGACTGATTGTGATGATGAAGCTGAGGTGAGAAAAATATAATATTAGAGGCTCACCTTGAATCAAATCAGGACCTTTGATTGCATCCTAGTGCCTGCACAACTACATCATGATGATGGGAAGATAATGCACAATGAATATGAGGACAAAAAGCTGTATAATGACACCATTTTAGCCCCTAATCTAACACAACAAGAGGATACCTCCTTAGAACAAATAATGCAAGGGGTGATTCAACTGACCCTAAGTTGGGTAGATGCAGAAATTACCAAATTGAAGAAAAAGGGCATGGCCCTTATTGTTGATAATAAGAAAAAGAGACAGGAGTTATCAGATGAAGAGTATGATGACTTCCTTATTGAGAAGAGAAAGTCTAATGGGGAGATACTACCCATTAAAAAACAAAAGAAGATACCCTCCAAGGGTAAGAAGGTGGAAGATCAACCAAAGGGGGTGGTCATAAAAAGACTTGTATCTAAAGGTGATGGGGCATCTACATCAGCCCATGTGTCCACATCACAGCCTCCACCTGATAAACCAAAAGACTAAAAGGACATTGAGGCCTGTTACTGAAACCACAGAGAAGTAGGTAGAGGACCAACCTCTACAAGATGACTTACAGGAAGGTGATCCCTTAGAGGAAGAACAAGTGAATAAAGAACCTAGGGATGATGACTTGTTAATAACAAACAAGAAAAGGAAGTAGGTGCTATAGACACCACCACTCAAGAAGCAAAAAATAGCCATGGGGGGAGATGTTAACACTGATCCTATCATATTAATGGGTATGGAAGATGCAGCCTTCAGGAGATGCTTATACGTCTAAGGATAAAGAATAAAGTTTGTCACAGGGTGACAGAATAGAGAAAGGGATAGAGAATGTGGCCAAGGGTGATCAAGGTGATATCCAAGGTCAAAACACACAAACCTCTCAAGAGGCCACTGTATTACAAGATCAACTAAATAAGAAAGATATAGAAGTTCTAGGGGAGAACTTACAAAAGGAGGCACAAGATCAAAGTGTTAATACTTCACAAGAGCCTCCTCCACAAAAAGAAGTCCCTCAACAAGAGGAACCCTAGCAAGATCCCCCTCATGATAAGGTACATGAGGAAGAAATCAGGAAAGAACCATCACTGCCAAGGGTAGAATGTAACACAGGACCAAAGGACACCCAAAATATAGAGGGTGATCATGAGGAGCCTAGGGGTGATGTACCTCATTGGTTGCAATGAGAGATACATTTGCAACAAGTTAAGGAGGTACAAGATTTTGATGTATCTACAATGTTTGTTGGGAACATGATGAAACCCAGAAGAAAGGCTAGGCTGACATCAACAATCAAAAGGGACCCTACTACAGGTAGGAGAACTACACAAATAGCCATGCCTACAGTTGAAAAGGAGAAAGGTAAAATAGGCCTTGAAGATTTTTAGATCACTAATGTTGATCTAGGTTTTGCGAATGAGGACTAGGAAGGTCAAGAAGGAAAAGACATTATTGACTCTCTAAAACAAAGGATGAAGAGAGAAAAGGAGAAGAATAAGAGACATAAAGAGTACATTTCTCAACTGCATTCTTTTATTAAAGGGTTAATTAACCCTGATCATGCACCTGCTAATCCTGCCACCCCATTATCCATTATATCACAAGATGAGGTTACCAAATTGGACCTGATGAGACACAAAGCATAGGTAATGGAGAAGTGGATGTTATCATCAATTTTTGAGGTAGAGGATATAGTGAAAACCTCTTTGGAGAGGTGGAATTCTTTAAGTACCCTAAAGAGAAAGGTAGACAAACTGCAAAATGAAACAGGGAGAAGGTTATTTAGGCTAGATAAACATCTAGATGCACTAGGTGAAATGAAGAGGATAGATACCCAGATCCTAATAAGTCATAATGTATTGGATAATAACACCTCCCAGCTGCTAGGTATCTGGTATGAAGATACTGGGTTTGAATGTGATATATTGAAGAGGTGTAGTGGAAAGCTCTGAGATATAAGTGTCAAGTTGCATAACCTTATGGCACATAAGGGAGAGACCCTAGAAGCTTTGGAAGGAAGAGTAGAGGGTAAGATTGAAAATCAAGATGTTGATTTCACTGTCAGGGCCTTCCATGATAATTTCAAGCAAGTTGCAAAGGACCCCCTAAACCACTTAACCAAGGAAGTGATGAATAAGGTCATGACAATGAAGGTCAGGATGGAGACTTATAATGAGACCCTAAACAATAGGAAAGGCAAGATGGAAGCCCTCCAGGTCAAATTCCATTCCCATAGGCATGCAATAGCAAAGGCCAAGGTCCAAGATGGAGGAGAAATAGATAGAATTGTGTAATTATATGAGTCCATTAGAGAAACAATAAAGGGGCATATAAGGGATGATCTACATCAAAGTGACAGTGATAATGAAGAAGAAGATACTATAGAAAGTGAAGAAGAAGAGAGGGAAGAAGAAGAAGGAGATAAAGAGTAAGCATAGATGCATCATAAGGTAAACATATGCATAGGCTACTTATAAGCAGTAAGCTCTGCTAGATAGTTGCCAGCTGGCAACTTGTGACATGGATGAAGATGTTGACTAAGTCAATGAGGAATTGTTAGCCGTTTATCTGAATTGATGAATCTTGACCATTGGTCATTTGTAACCACCTCCTCTCCTTATTCTATAAAAGGAGTGCAATCTTTTAGTCATTAGAAACTTAATTGAAATTTGATTGCTAAAGAATTCAGGACTGATTTCAAGGTTATTGTGAATGTACATGTTTTGAATACTTAATGAAAGAGAAGCTATTTTGATTAGAAGTCATTGTAAATCCTGAGTAATCTGTGAGTGGAATCTAGATATATGCATTGATTAGCTGCGTCCCTTGGAGTGCTTTTTAGTTCACATATGTTGTTTTCATTCCTTATTCCTTTGAAGTTAGCATCAACCATACCTAGCTATGGAACAACTTGGTGAATTATAGTTTGATTTCTTCTCTTCATGACTATATCTGGAATGCATGTGACTCAATAGCTAAAGGTTCACCAAATTTAGAAGTATTTCTTTAAATTTCTTTGAATTTCATGACAAATCACCTCCATAATTGCAAATAACATAAAATCCAAAGAAAATGAACATGAAATATGCCTATATCTCGTAAATAATTGAAAATACAGAGCATATTTTAAGTGAAAGCATGTCAAATTGATAAATATCATGCAAATATAGATAAATATCCATGATAAACATATTAATATCCACTTGTAGACACATTATTTGAATAAATACATAGTGTAGAAGCATGTGTAAGTTCATTATGATAAATGTTTAGAAGAATTGATCAAACTTATAAATATCACAATGATCTATGGAATAGAGTAGAAATAACCTTGTTTTTGAAGTGAATTTACAGAATACAATTGCATTATTGATCATCCAGAAAAACGTAAGACCCCTTGAAATGGAAAACATCATGTCACATCAACCTTTGAGTAATGTCAGAAGATAATGACTTGATCAATAGAGTTTTCGAGTCATCAATTTATCTTAAATTAATTGTACTTTACAAGATAATAAAAGTTTGTTGTGCAAATTTTTATGCATGTTGTTATGACTAACAATCATCATTGACATAAATTGGCACTAGAAGAGGGCCTATCTTCACTACCTAGCAGGTGATTCAGTAACACATGTATTTTCCTATGTTAGAAGTGAGGTAACATTCTCAAGGATTATTACTTTAAACATTCTTGCAAAGATTTTCTATTTTGAGTCTTTTTATGCTTGTTCATCGTGAATATTTTAGAATTGAGCATAAATATCTTAAGCTTTGTAGTCAATTCCTATGATTCTTGAAAGTTAAGTTGTCATTCAGGTTTTCTTACTAAATCTTTGAGGTAATTTGCTTGTGATACCTGATACCCTGATATCTGTGTGTGAAAGTCTCATACCCATTCATATTTGCATCATTTCTGTAAATATTGCACAAATATCTAGTCAGTTTTAGATTCTGGTCATAAATACATCCTTTACAGGAGTAGTTTAGTTGATCTTTATAGTAAATCAAGCCAAATTTCCATAAATTGTAGAAATCCTAGCTCTCAGGCCAAATACCAAGTCCAGATCTGGTGGACTCTTTGAGGAAATGCATATCCGTGGACTTAGACCTAGAACTATAGACATTCATCACACTCCTGGTTCTAGTACATCAGAGGCTTCACTAGGACATACTCCAATAACCCCTGTTGGATTGAAAACACCTACAGGACCACCTGTAACACCTCTAGTCCAACCTCCACCAGTCACAATGTCATTCTTTGCTGTAGAGTCACCTCTGACTTTCACAGCATATCATCCTTTACCTAAAAATCCTAATACGATTTGTCCTAAGTATTATCAATATCAAGATGCTGATGATCACATCAGAACATTCAAGGAAGCTTGTTGTAGGGCAAGAATTAAACATCAAGATGTGGTATGCAGATTATTTCCATTTTCCTTAGGGGAAGAGGCATATAATTAGTATATCATTCTTGGTCAAGGTTCAATTGGTTCATGGGCCAACTTAGAGAAAGATTTTAAAGATAGATTCAAGATACCTATAGATCCTTCAATGAATTATCACCTATTAGCCACAATCAAGAGATTTGAAAGAGAGCTTATTGCTAACTTCAATGCTAGATTCCAAAAGATGATTTCAAAGTCAGTTGCCCCTTATACTGTAGCAGATGAAGCTACTAGGAGTATATATTATTCAGCCCTAGATCCCTTGACTTCTATGTTTATCAAGAGGACACATCCTAATGTCACAACTCTGGTAGGAGCTTTTGAAGAAGCTATAAAAGTTAATCAGTAGTTGATTCCTGCTCCAACGCCTAACATTGCATTCCCTACACATCTTGCATATTCTACTAAAAAATAGACCAATGGAGCTATGATGCCTCCAATGGTAATGCCAAGTCCTTTACAAGTACCTCCACTTAGCATCATGCCACCTCTAAATGGAAATGGCCATATGGTGCAATATCCAGGACATACACAAGTACCTCAGGATGTAGGATAGAATAGTAATAACAATGGTTCTTCCTTTTTCAAACCTCAAACAGAGAACATAGTAACCAAAGTTCAGGAAGAAATGGAAGAGATTAAAGAGATGTCAGCACAGCTGAGGAGACTGACAATTGAAATCACTCATCTAAGAAGTCAGAATTTCTATTCCCAACCAAATTAGAACAGAGGATATAATAATGATAGATCTAGATATCCTGATAGGGGATATAATAACAATAACAATAATAGCAGTGGTAACAATAATGCCCCTAGATAGCCTAGAGTGTGGAACACTAGGCCAAACAATGGTTCCTTGCCATCACCCTTAGATAATCAGCCTCCTAGTGAACCTAAGAAGACCACTAGTGTGAACCTTGCAGAAGCAACCCTTACAAACTGGTGTAGAATACATAACACCAATGCTCATGTAGAGCTGGATTGTCCTCAATTTAGGATAGCAGCCAATATATTTCAAGCCGAAGTATCAAATACTACAGGTAATACACCTTTTGTTGAAGGAAATGAAATTGTCCCCTATGGATATGAATCTGCTCTTGTATTGGAAAGTTTCACCAATCATCCTCATCAGCAGATAACCTTGCCTCATGAGAACTACACCTTAGCATGTGAAGAGTCAGCTATGGCTTTTGAAACAAATTATGTTTTTTTCCTTTTGAAGATGAGAATCAGCCATCAGTTGAACATGAAGAAGTGCATGCATATCAACAGCAATATCAGGGTAGACATAACTATAACCTAAGGAATAACTCAAACAGGCCTATTGGCCCTTTGACTACATCCTTGCCCCCAAATAATTTTAACACTCCTCTTGATCCTAAGGCAAGTAATAACCCTAGATTTCCCAAAGTTAATACTCAATACTTAGCACCACAAAATGCAGTGGCAAAAGTTAGTAACTAGTACCCAGATTCTGACAAATTGGTCACATACTTGGCAGATGAATTGAAAAAGATCAAAATCAGTCTATCATTGCCAGAGTTACTTAAAACCCTAGCTATGAAGAGGTCATTAATGAAATATTTGGATGACCCTACACCAAAAGAAGACAGTCATCCCTCAAACCAGTCTTTGAAAAAAGATCATGCAGTTAAAGATACTAATGTTAAACACAGAACTTCAACTACGGTCCAAGTTGCTGAACTTCACACATGACCCTTTATAGGGATAAAACTGAGTCACCTCCATTTCTCCTTACCATAAGGATGTTCAGTAAGAATTTACATAATTGCTTAGTAGATTTAGGTACATCTACTAATGTAATGTTATTGTCCATATGTAATGCTTTAGGGTTACATCCTGCCAAGTCACTAAGAAGGTAACACAGTTAGACAAAATTGAGGTGAGTGTTGTAGGAGAATTAACTCACATTCATATGTAGTTAGCATTAGATCCAAGAATTCAAAACTACATTGATATCCAAGTAGTAGATATCTCTGACACATGGAATGTTGCTCAGCAGGGATTGGTCAAAAACACTTAATGGATACATGTCCACTAATTTCAGTCACATGTGGCTACCTTGGAAAGGGATTCCCAATCAAATTAGGATAGATGTTGAACCACACATGAAACATATGATCACTGAGTATAATAAAACTAATGAGATAATGTATGTAGATGTTGAACCTAGAGTCTACACCATCAAACTCCAAACCATCAAGATAGAGGAGATCCTCATGTATGATGTTCATGTTTATAATGATAATCTTTAGGATGATAGAATAATTATAGAATCTAATTACAGTTCAGATGATGATAAAGAAGTAGACCATTTTAAGAACTTTTAAATGTATTTATCCAGAGAGATACAACTTTACCAAATGCTAAATATGTCTAATAAAGATGTTTTGATTGAGGGATGGTGCAGGTTACATGATGAAGCACATTCTGAAAAAACTTGTGATGCTTATTTAGATATGATGGAATTAGAACAAGTATGTAGTGAGAAGGGATCATCATCATCCATGGTAAGTCATATAGATAGTTATAGTGATACCGACTCTTGTTTATCATCTGCAGGTACATAAGAATGCACATATCATGATAGAAGTTACATTCATAAGATAGAAGAGATCCTAGTGTGCACTAAGAATAATTCTGAGAGTAAAAAGAATATCACCTCAGAGACTGACTGTTTGATTGAATTAGATTATGAAGTATCTGATGAAGATAGAGATAGTAATTTGACCAAGTTTGAAGAATTTTTATCAAAACAAATTTAGAAGATGTTACTACAGCATACTTCTTCACATGATGCTCTAATTGAAGGTTGGTGCAAGTTACATGAAACACCACATTTAGAGACTACTTGCTTATTATGCTTGCATATTTGAAGAAGAAGATGATGCTTTGAAAGGATCACTCTTCTGATAGTAAATAAAAGAAACAAATATCAGCTTCATATCAGTCAAATAAGGTGAAGTTTGAGAAGAATGAGTTACCAAAACTGAAATGGATATCAAGTGGTGTAGCTGCCAAAGCTAAAAAGAAAAGAGAAGGTCTAGATAAACCTTTAACTGAAGATAAGCCATGGATCCTTAGGTTTGATGGATCTAAATCAAAACAAGGAGCTGGAGTAGGAATAGATCTCATTGATCCAGCTGGAAAATCCTACTTAGAAGCATATAAATTACAATTCCCATGCACAAATAATGTGACATAATATGAAGCTCTGATTCATGGGATATTGTTTGTACTCAAAAATAAAGTAAAGATTCTACATGTCTATGGAGACTCAAAATTAGTGGTAAGACAAGTGAGAGGTATTTATTCTTGCAGTTACAAAAGGTTGTCTAATTACAGACATAGGGTATGGGATTTGATAGAAGATTTTGTTGCATTCAACATCACCCACGTGCCTAGAGAACAAAATCACAAAGCAGATACCTTGGCTCAAGATGCAAGTACTTTGGAGCCATTATCCATATCTAGTTTGAAGAGGTTTTTAGTTGAATTAATATCAGTGCCCTATGTACCAGATAATGTCATCAATCTTCAAGTGTTTGATGATGACCAACACATTTTGGACTTCATATCAAATAGAGATGTGTTTGATGCACAGATCATAGATGAAAGAAATGTGGAAGATCACACCTAGGAAGAAAAAGAGATCATGGATCTTCCCAGTAACAAGATTCCCAAAGGGATGATAGAATTAGAAAGATCATTTGATTTAGATAATATACTAAAACAAAAAGATCTCCCTAAAATAGATGGAGGAGAATATTCACCAATCAACATAGGACAAGATGAAGAAAAAAGGAATGTCCTAATTGGTAAGGTGTGTACGGAAGAAAAAATGATAGGGATAACTCAAGCACTTAAAGATTATGTTGATGTTATTACCTAGACCTATTATGAGTTAAAGACTTATGACACTTCAATCATCACTTATACTATACCGTTGAAGCCAGATGTTAAACCCTTTAGGCAAAAACAAAGGTCTATTAATGCCTTATTAGAGCCCATCATTTTTTAAGAAGTAAAGAAATTGCTTAATGCCAAGATCATATTCCCTATGAGGCACTCCACTTGGGTGGCCAACCTGGTCCCTATAACAAAGAAAAATGGTGATATCAGGTTATGTGTAGACTTCAGAAATCTGAATAGAGCTTTTGAAAAGGATAATTATCCTTTACCTTCACTGGATGAGGTCTTAAAAATACTAAATGGTGCAAAGATGATGTCATTTTTGGATGGTTTTTCAGGTTATAATTAGGTGATGGTAGATAAAATAGGTAGATTGAAAATTGCATTCACCACCAAGTGGGGGATATTCACCTATAGGCGCATGCCTTTTGGATTGATAAATGTTGGGGCCACTTTTCAATGAGCAATGGATATAGCCTTCAAGGGGTTGATTGGTAAATGCATAGTCATATACATGGATGACTTGACAATTTTCTCCAAGCAAAGAGGTGACCATATAGAGGACCTCAGGAAAGTGCTTAAGAAATGTGAACAGTATGGAATATCCCTGAATCCCAAGAAATGCATATTCAAAGTAATCATGGGTAAGTTATTAGGTCATCTAATAATAGAGAATAGGATCATCATTGACCCTACAAGAGTAGAATAAATCATGAAGATACAGCTTCCTGGAAGCAAGAAAGAACTAAAATCTTACTTTAGTAAGATAATTTTTGTTAGAAAATTCATTACTAGTTTTGTAGAGATTGTTAGACCATTGAATGCAATGCTAAAAAATATGCCAAAATTGAGTTGACACCTGAAGCAAGAGCAGATTTTGAAGACATCAAGAAAGCTATATCTGAGGCCCCTGTTTTGATCAGTCCAAATTATACTAAGGATTTTTACATATATTCATTTGCTTTAGAACATACATCTGTAGCAGTATTAACACAAAGAAATGAGGCTAAAGAAGAAAGCCTATAGCTTTCATGAGTTTCCCATTCAAAGATGTAGAGCTCAGATACATGGATGTTGAATGACAAGCCCTTGCTTTAGTCTGTGCAGTCAAGAAATTTAGACATTACATTTTGAGAAGTAAGATAATTGTTGTAGTACCAAATGCAGTGGTAAAGATGCTCCTGATGCAAAGTGAGCCTGGTGAAAAGAGAGCTAAATGGATAACAGTTCTTCAAGAATATGATATGGATATAACACCCATGAAGTTGGTAAGAGGACAAGCCTTGAGCCAAATGATATTAGAAATTGATCCTAACATCATGACCCAACAATATGTGATAAATGCTAAGGAAACTGAAGAGTGGTATTCAGATATCAGACACATCCTAATTACTGAAAGATGTCCATCAAGATTGCAGGCTTCACAGAGGAGAGCCTTTAAGATAAGATCACAAAAATACATGATAAATTTGGAACTGCACATGGATCGCATTTAGCTACTGCCCATGCTATCCTTAGAGAAGGACTCTACTAGCCCACTATCTTTAAGGATACTACTGAACACATTAAATGTTGTCACACATGTCAGGTTGCAGCTAATAGAGAAAGATATGCAACTCAACCCTTGCAACCAATGATGGAGATGTGCCCATTTGCTCAATGGGGCATGGATTTCATAAGACCCATCAATCCTCCATCACCTTTAGGTCACTAGTATGTATTGACTATCACTAATTATTGTACCAGGTGGACTGAAGCTGTTAGCAGTAGGACATGCAATGCAGAGGATGTGATCAAGTTTTTGGAAAGCAACATAGCAACTGGGTATGGAGTTCCTTATGCTTTAGTATGTGACAATGGACCTACCTTTGCATCATTAAAACTATCAAGTTGGGCTTTTGACCATGGAATCATTCTTAAGTTTTCTTCAAATTATTATCCTCAATGGAATGGACTAGCAGAGTCTACAAATAAGAACTTATTGAATATCATAAAGAAATTAATAAAAAAAAACCCTAGGGAATGGAATACCCTACTAAAGTATGCCTTGTGGGTAGATAGAACTAGGATGAAGGCTGCATTAGGAAACTCTCCTTATCAACTAGTTTATGGGGTGGATCATATTCTCCCTGTTAACCTAAAGATCCCCACATTGTAGTTTACACAAGAGTATCTAGGCATAGATAGCAAAGAAGAAGTCATGTTACTTCAACTAATGTACCTAGAAGAAAAAAGAAACAGAGCAATTGATCAGTTTGCTAAACATCAGGCTATTGTTAAATGCTGGTTTGACAAAAGAGCCAAAGTTAAAGCTTTTAGGATTTCAGATCTGGTCCTTATGTGGGACAAAGCACATGAAAAGAAAGGTGACAATGGCAAGTTTGACAAAATTTGGATAGGTCCTTTTCAATTTTTAGAAATCCTAGGAGATAGTACCTACAGACTTAAGACTCTAACTAGTGAGGATGCTTCATTACCAGTTAATGGACAATTCCTCAAGCATTAATTCCAAGCTTGAAACAAGGTCATATAAGTCAGATGTATCATAATGTGCATATTGTATAGTTGTTTGTACAGTTTTGTTTTGTTCATGTGTTTTTTTGTTTGTTTTGTTGAGTTTTTGTTTTGGTTAGTCAAGATGATGCAGCTTATCACCCTAAGAAAATAATCAAATTGTTAGGATTCAAGTGATGAGAACAAATTCCTATATAGGTTATGACTCATTTTGAAGAGTATCTGTGATCAGGGCTGTGATATCTTTTTCATCATGATGCCTTTTCTTAACTAAGGAGATTTTCACATTGACTCCCCTAATAACCTTGGGTTTGTGGAACACATAAGTATAGGTGTTAAGTGAAAAATCCAAAGTGACTCCCTTGCTACCAATACAATCTCCAATCATAATCACCAAGTGACCACACCTTGCATATTGAGCTTACATGATGATATCATATGAACACAAGAGATAAATATTGAAAATTCAAAAGAATAAAATTACGCAATCTAAGTAACTCTACCAGGGCTATAGACGCTTGCTAGTAGTGGGGCTCTACTTAGGGGGATTGTATAGATAACCTTGTCAGGTCTATGGATGCCTACTGGTAGCAAGTCTGTATCCTCGTTGGCTATGAGGGATGATCCCAAAATATGTATCTTAACACTAGTTACTCATGTTTTCAACTTACTTTCAAGATGAAGATAATTAATCATTTGCACACACTTGATCCCTTGCTAGCACTTTTGCAATGATGAACATCATATCATTCAGAAAGGTCATAATACTTATGCTTAGAAAGAATTAAAATGCTATGTTAGAATGTGATCACATCACTTGAGTCATTTGAATTTGATTATTTTCTTTGGTGGCAAGTTGTTGTGTGGTTACATAACATGCCCCATTTTGCCTTAGCAAAATAGGGAACCAATTTTTCTTTCTGCTTTTTTCTTGCTTGTTTCTTGCTTTGGACAGTTTGGTCAAATCAGTCATGTATGTCACCTTTGATAGGGTGGATGCACCACAGGATGAGGTCAGTTGCCAAAGTCAACATTTTCTATCATAAACCTCATGGTTGGAAAGTACACAAAATTCCAAGCGGGTTTGCCTTTTGGATCACCCCAATATTGTCTAAGGGTAGGGTGTTATGTTGAGTCAAAGTTTGGTCAACCCTAA
This sequence comes from Cunninghamia lanceolata, assembly GCA_027924645.1. Taxonomy (NCBI): domain Eukaryota; kingdom Viridiplantae; phylum Streptophyta; class Pinopsida; order Cupressales; family Cupressaceae; genus Cunninghamia; species Cunninghamia lanceolata. Next base: position 3,559,167 of record BSBN01000263.1, on the reverse strand, counting down.
TATTTCCAATAGGGGGGTCATATTTCTAACATTAGTCCTATTTGTTAAGATCACCCGAAGTTAGAATTATCACCTGTGACTCGTTAGGTACTCAATACGTGAACATAAAAGTTAAATAAGAGCTGGTATCTACCTATAAAATAACCTCATGTATTCATGGGGGGTCATATTTCTAACATCAGTCATCTTACCGAATATCACCCCTGGGCAAATATCACCCTGCGTCAATATGATGATGATATCAATCAGTTCTGGTAAATGAAAGAAATCACCTTGATGATGGCATCATCATCTTACTCGACCCATGAAGGGTTATTTACCCAAATATTCATGTTTCTCAACATGATGATGATGTCACCAAAACTAATAACTAAAGAACATTGATGACATGATGTCATCATGATCTATTCCCTAGGGGGGCCACATTTTGAAGTACCCCTGATTTTAATTTCATGACCCGATATGCTTCATGGTCAAAGGTTGACCATATCACCTGATCTTTAGTAAATGATTATCCTACACAAGACGGGGGGGTCATATTTTTAAATATCCCTGATCTTTCAAAGATCACCCCTGGCATTAAATGCAATTAAGGCAGTAGATGAAGCCCTGCCAATTTCAAATACAAATCAAACACTTGGCGGCATCTATTAAACTCCATGAAATGATTGATCGATCATATCAGAACAACACACTATGCCCTAATTTGTCATATTGATCTATTTAAAAGTGAAATTCAAAGGTTATTTACATTTACCTTATGATTAACCAAGAATTACAGAGCTCCAAAAGTCAAACCCTTATCAGCCACCTATTAGCAGGTCGTGATATTCAACGCAACAGAATGGGATGGGTGACCCCACAAGTTTACAGTGTTTCCTATTATCAATCATATAATCCAAAAGGGAAAGTGTTATCAGGTGTTATCAGGTAAGTAACTTCCAAACCCTCTTTGTTATCATTTTTTGTAGTATCCAGGTACAATGTTTATCTTTACTAGGGTAAATCTGCATGATGATGCATGAGAAGTTTTAAAGTGATAAGTAAAAAAGATTAGATGCATGATATTATTGAAAGTGCATATGAGTACCATAGGCTAAGATGTATCATGTCTATTATAGGATCTAATGGCAGACATCAGAAGGAATAGGTCCGAGGCTGAGTTTTTGAAACCTATGTTCGTGTAGCCCGAGGGGGTACAGTTTAGATATGGTTTCATTAGTGATACACATCAAGGAAGTACAAACTTAGATGTATGGTCGAGGAAGCTAGATGATGATATTGATAACCCTATACTTGACAAGATATTTACAACAGGTATGTGGCACGCGGCTGGATTCCCATATGCCATGAATGCCATTGAGCTGGTGGTAGAATGTGCTAGAAATTATAACCCTGGAACCAGGAGGGTGGAAAAACATGGTAGGATATATGCTAACTTTTCAGTCAAGGGCCTCACCGCCACCTTCAATTTACCAATGGGAAACAAGGTCATCAATGTGGACCTCAACAAACTTGAGAAAGAATATAAAAATAACAAGAAGGATGCCAGGAAGAGAATGTATCAGTGGATGGGCGAAGAACAACACCTACACAGCCTTGGCCAAATTGCCAGTGTACCTGTATAAATTTGATTTTGATGATGAGTACCAGTACATAATTGCCCTGCTGAGCCAGATGACCGACAAACCTCATTCTGGTAATTTTGAGAATTGGATGTTTGGAATCATCTAGATGGTGTTGTACTTAGATAACAAACCCCTATGGGCCAAGACCATCATCAATTCACTAGATGAGGGGTTGAGGAAGCTAGGAGGTCAAGTATTCCTATTCTACATGACCTCTTATGTTGTGTATTCATGTGCCTTCCGAGGAACTTTTGATGCCCTATGAACAATAGGTAAATTTGGGAGTGATTCAGATGATGTGCATATATGAGATCATTATCCCCAACTGCAGAGGAAGGCTTACCTCCAAGATTACAAGATAGTAAATGATGCATTTTCAATGCATCTAGTCAGAATGATGGAAGAGGACTTATTAACAAATATGGAGCTTGGTTCATCTAGTTTTCTACTTTTTCATAAATGAGGATTGAAGGATTTGAGGGACAGCCCCTCATGTTGCCAAGATACCCCACTAATAGGGTCATCTTGATGGAATTCATCAGGAAAGTGTCCACCTCTATGAAAACTTACATAGAGCAAAAGAAGATTCCCCCTACACTATTCCCAGTATATATAGGATGGCACTTATGCCCAGATAGACAGAGCATTAAGCACACTATTAGAGGGCTAAAACTCATGTATTTACAGCTATTTCCTATTGCTAGGCATGTGACCCTTATGGCAGGATGCAGAAGCTGTTAGGAAAATAGATACATCAAAAGCATCTGGAGGACTTTTGGAATGATTGTGATTATGAAGCCGAGGTGAGAAGAAGAAAATACCAAACGCTCACCTTGAATCAAATCAGGACCTTTGATTGCATCCCAGTGCCTACACATCTATATCATGATGATGGGAAGATAATGTCCAATGAATATGAGGACAAGAAGGTGTATAATGACACCATTTCAGCCCCTAATCTAACACAGCAGGAGGATACCTCCTTGGAACAAATAATGCAAGGGGTGATTCAACTGACCCAAAGATGGGTAGATGTAGAAATTACCAAATTGATGAATAAGGGCATGGCCCTTACTGTTGATAATAAGAAAAAGAGACAGGAGTTATCAGATGAAGAGTATGATGACTTCCTTATTGAGAAGAGAAAGTCTAATGGGGAAAGACTACCCATTGAAAAACAAAAGAAGATACCCTCCAGGGGTAAGAAGATGGAAGATGAACCAAAGGGGGTGGTCATAAAAATAATTGTATCTAAAGGTGATGGGACATCTACATCAGCCCATGTGTCCACATCATAGCCTCCACCTGATAAACCAAAGACTAAGAGGACATTGAGGCCTATTACTGAAACCATAGAGAAGGAGGTAGATGACCAACCTCTACAAGATGACTTAGAAGAAGGTGATCCCTTAGATGAAGAACAAGTGAATAAAGAACCTAGGGATGATGACTTGTTAATAACAAGCAAGAAAAGGAAGCAGGTGCTATAGACACCACCACCCAAGAAGTGAAAAATATCCATGAGAGGAGATGTTAGCACTGATCCCATCATGTTAATGGGTATGGGTGGTGCATCTTTCAGGAGAAGCTGATACATCTAAGGATAAATAACAAACTTTGTCATAGGGTGACAGAATAGAGAAAGAGATAGAGAATGTGGACAAGGGTGATCAAGGTGATATCTAAGGTCAAAACACACAAACCTCTCAAGAGGCCAGTGTATTACAAGATGAACTAAATAAGAAAGATAAAGAAGTTCTAGAGGAGAACTTACAAAAGGAGGCACAAGATCAAAGTGTCAATATTTCACAAGAGCCTCCTCCACAAAAGGAAGTTCCTCAACAGGAGGAACCCCACCAAGATCCCCCTCATGATAAGGTACATGAGGAAGAAATTAGGAAGAACCATCACTGCCAAGGGCAAAATGTAACACAAGACCAGAGGACACCAAAAATACAGGGGGTGATCATGAGGAGCCTAGGGGTGATGTACCTCATTGGTTGCAATGAGAGATACATTTGTAGCAAGTTGAGGAGGTACATGATTGTGATGTATCTACATTGTTTGCTAGGAGCATGATGAAACCCAAAAGAAAGGCCATGCTAACATTAGCAATCAAAAGGGAGCCTACTACAGGTAGGAGAATTGCACAAATAGCCCTACCTACAGTTGAAAAGGAGAAAGGCAAAATAGGCTTTGAAGATTTTTAGATCACTAATGTTGATCTAAGTTTTACGAATGAGGACTAGGAAGGTCAAGAAGGAAAAGACATTATTGACTCTAACACAAAGGGTGAAGAGAGAAAAGGAGAAGAATAAGAGACATAAAGAGCACATTGCTCAACTGCATTCTTTTATTAAAGGGTTAATTAACCCTGATCATGCACCTACTAATCCTGCCACCCCATTATCCATTATATCACAAGATGAGGTTACCAGATTGGATTTGATGAGACATAAGGCATAGGTAATGGAGAAGTGAATACTATCATCAATTTTTAAGGCAGGGGATGTAGTGAAAACCTCTTTGGAGAGGTGTAATTCTTTAAGTACTCTAAAGAGAAAGGTAGACAAACTGCAAAATGAAATAGGCAGAAGGTCATTCAGGCTAGACAAACATCTAGATGCACTAGGTGAAATGAAGAGGATAGATACCCAAATCTTGATAAGTCATAATGTATTGGATAATAATACCTCCCAGCTGCTAGGTATCTGGTATGAAGATACTAGGTTTGAATGTGATATATTGAAGAGGTGCAGTGGAAAGCTCCAAGATATAAGTGTCAAGTTGCATAACCTAATGGCACATGAGGCAGAGACCCTAGAAGCTTTGGAAGGAAGAGTAGAGGGTAAGATTGAAAATCAAGATGTTGATTTTGCTGTCAGGGTCTTCCATGATAATTTCAAGCAAGCTACAGAGGACCCCCTGAACCACTTAACAGAGGAAGTGATGAATAAGGTCATGAGAATGAAGGTCAGGGTGGAGACTTATAATGAGACCCTAACCAATAGGAAAGGCAAGATGGAAGCCCTCTAGGCCAAATTCCATTCCCATAGGCATGCAGTAGCAAAGGCCAAGGTCCAAGATGGAGGAGAAATAGACAGAATTGTGCAATTATATGAGTCCATCAGAATAACAATAAAGGGGCATATAAGGGATGATCTACATCAAAGTGACAGTGATAATGAAGAAGAAGATATTGTAGAAAGTGAAGAAGAAGAAGAGAGTGAAGAATGAGGACATAAAGAGTAAGTATAGATGCATCATCAGGTAAACATATGCATAGGCTACTTATAAGAAGTAAGTTCTGCTGGATAGTTGCCAGCTGGCAACTTGTGCCATAAATGAAGATGTTGACTAAGTCAATGAGGAACTATTACCTGTTGATCTGAATTGATGAATCTTGACCATTGGTCATTTATAACTGCCTCCTCTCCTTATTCTATAAAAGGGGAAGGAGTGCAATCTTTTAGTCATTAGAAACTTAATTGAAATTTGATTGTTGAAGAATTTAGGACTGATTTCAAGGTTATTTTGAATGTACATGTTTTGAATACTTAATGAAAGAGAAGCTGTTTTGATTACAAATCATTGTAAATCTTGAGAAATATATGAGTGGAATTTGGATATATGCATTGATTAGCTACATCCTTTGGAGTGCTTTTCAGTCTACATATGTTGTTTTCATTCCTTATTCCTTTGAAGTTAGCATCAACCATACCTAGTTGTGGAACAACTTGGTGAATTATGGTTTGATTTCTTCTCTTCATGACTGTATCTGGAATGTATGTGACTCAATAGCTAAAGGTTCACCAAATTTAGAAGTATTTCTTTAAATTTCTTTGAATTTCATTACAAATCACCTCCATAATTGCAAATAACATACAATCCAAAGGAAATGAACATGAAATATGCCTATATCTCATAAATAATTGAAAATACAGAGCATATTTTGAGTGAAAGCATGTCAAATTGATAAATATCATGCAAATACAGATAAATATCCATAATAAACATATGAATGTCCACTTGTAGACACATTATTTGAATAAATACACAGTATAGAAGCATGTGTAAGTTCATGATGATAAATGTTTAGAAGAATTGATCAAACTTATAAATCTCATAGTGATCTATGGAACAAAGTAGAAATAACCTCATTTGTGAAGTGAATTTATAGAATACAGTTGCATTATTGATCATCTAGACAAATGTAAGACCCCTTGAAATGGAAAACATCATGTCACATCAACCTCTGAGTAACATCAGAAGATCATGACCTAATCAATGGAGCCTTGGAATCATCAATTTATCTTAAATTGATCATACTTTACAAGATAATAAAGGTTTGTTATGCAGATGTTTATGCATGTTGTTATGACTAACAATCATCATTAACAAGTGCATCCTACATTTTGGGAGTTTTTTGTGTGTCTTGTGTGTGTGTTGTCCCATATATAGAGTTTAAAGACCTACACGATGAGTTCATCCTATATTATGGGAGGTTTATTTACTTTCATGTACTTGCATTTGCATTTCATATATATGAGAAAAAGAAAAGAAAAGAAATCATTTATGTCTTCTATGCATTAATGTGTCTTCCGTGCATTTACTGAATTCTCCATATTCTGTGTGACTGTAACTGTCTTCTCCATGTTTTATGTGCCTGTCATTGTCTTCAATGTGTCTGGTGTGTCTTCTCTATGCTTGGTGTGTTTGATGTGTTTTTTGACTTGGATTTCTACATACATTAAAGTGGGGGCTAAATGTAACGTCAAAAAATGTCCCCTTGGGGATTTTCCCTCAAAAGGTTTAGCTCCTAGGTCTCTTAGCTGCATTTAGGACATATTACATCATAATTTGGCATCCCAATGGAATGAACCCTAGGTATCATGACAAATGGGGCCTATGGGGATCCCTTGAACCTAACCCTACCCAAAATAGGGGGAGGACTTGGATGCTCGCACCCTAGACCTGCCCTATTTTGGGCCAGGCCCAAATTTCTAGTGTCATTTTATGATTGTTATTTGGTCGCTAGGCTGACACGGTAAGTTTGAATTGATGAAATCTTGGTGGGAGTGTTTGTAGTTGCATATAAAAGCATGATTAGGCATTCACTTGTAAACTAGAGGATTACAAGATTTCAACTAGATTGTTATTGTGAACTTTATGCATCCTAAAGGTGGTTCAAAGCTTTCATTGTGTTGCAAGAGTAGATTTGTGTTGTCTAAGTGTTTGTGTTTGTAGATTTGAGCATCCATCTCCTCATGGAATGAAGAGCTTCTTCCTCTCATGAGATCTTCACTACAAGGTGACATCTATTGTGATTATTAAGCATTTATCATTTGTTTTTTGCCTCTGTCTCCTAGGTATGCATTCTCTATCTGACAACAGTGTTTGGAAGGCTTGAATGTCTCTTCAGGGCTTGACTGAGGCAAGCCTCTAAACACCACAACCCTCTCCCAAAATTTTCATGATTACAAGTTACAGGTTGGAGTTGCAGACAAAGCAAAGTTGTAGGAGAGTACAACAGAGTGTCTAGATTGTAGATTAGTGAAGAAAAGGACACCTTAGACTAGGGCGCCCGCTCATTAGTCCTTAAAGTTTTGCAACAGGCAAATCTCTAGTATAACAGATACAGGTTGCAGACCTTGTTTCTAGATCTCGACAAAAAGTAGGGCCTTGGACTTGGGCACCCGCTCTTTAGTCCCTGACATTTCCATCTCTAGACCCTAAAAATAGATATGTAGTTATTTGATATTTTACATCTTTCTACAGAAACATTTTCCATAATTCATCCATTTACTGTTGTATTTTCATAATTAGGGTTTTAAGGTACATTTGAACATAAGAGAAGGAAATTGTGAATCTAATCATAAAATCCAAGTTTCCCTACATCTCAATAGTGACCTAGGATATGATAGTACATTGCAACTTGACCCTAGGTCCTTGAATGTTTTAGGTCTCAAAAATGCAGGTTGCTAATCCTAAGAGGATGCCAGGCTCTATGTTTAGATTCACAATGTTTTTGAACTAACGTGACGGAATCAACCTTTATGGTTTGATGACTCCCTGCACTTTAGGTCTTGCTAAACCTAGGTGGATGAAACTTGAAGATTAAAGTAGATTGAATGTAAATATCTCAACTAAATAAATGGATCTACCTACAGTGGCAAATGGTGTAGAATAGATAAAATGCTTGCTAACTAATTCTATATCTAATATCTGATGAATGGTTGGTATAAATTGTATAAGCAATATCAAGGTAAATTTTATGATTGTATTTAACTATTAAAAGGGTTTTAAATGATGAATGGAAATAAGACCAATGCCTTGTTGGGTAAACAGAGTTAAATGGAAGACTAGGATAGTGGCTTATAGTGGGCTATAACTCTAACTGTTTGGCACAATATTTTAGTTTATAACTTGTATAAATGTGTAGGGAAATGACTGACAAACTCTTCTTAGTAATCCAACCAATATAATCAGATTTCTTGTTATTCACTAGAAGGAATTTTAATCCTTTCTTGAAGGAACCAATTGAATGAATTATGCAAGAACAACAGATGATATTAAATTGGAGATAGAATGCCAATCCTAATTATATGGTTCTTCTTAGTAATCCAAACATAACACTTCCAAGTTACTATGACTGACTAGAAGGATTTAATTCCGTTAATGGAAACCAATTAATCCAATTAGGCAAATACAACAAATGTGCATTGACAAACTAAATATATGCTTGATATATCAATTTGAATAACAAGGAAATATTAAACTGGAGACAACCATATAAATGAATAATTTTAACAAACAATTGATGCCAGAATAAACCATAGAATCAGAGAACTTCAATTTACATCATCCATATAATGCTTACAACATGGTCTTTAAAATACTATAAATTTCATGTATAATATCCTACTACTGATGATAATTCAGCATCATGTGTTCAAATTATATAGGAATATTCATGAAGAGATATAACTCTTCAAAAAGTCTTTTGGGAATCAACATGATTAACATAACAACAATAAAATAACAATGCTTAAGCTCTATTCAACCACAAGTATAGCTGAGCAATGTGATCTAAGTACTCCTGGCTGTGATGTGAATCAGTAAATTCAATATCATTTCTTGTGATCACATCCATCATAACCATCTTCTCAAAATACTTGCAGGCATCCCCGGATGTAGAGTCTTTATCCTTGAGAGCTCCTAAGGCTTCATGCAATATCACTTGGTAGTCTTTACTCCATTCCTCTTTGCTCTTTAATTCTTTATTGTTCTTGAACAACGTGGGCACTCCTGCTTTTGAGGCTTCAACACATTCTTTGGCATCGTTCTTAAGTTGGTCATAATACTTCTGATGCTGTTCAATCAAATCTTTTGTACTGGAGGTGCCTGTAATGTCAGAAGTATCTTTACTTTGTGTCTCATTGAGTTTCTCCTGCAGCCTTTTGTCAAGCCTCTCATGCTCTTGGATCACTTTATAGTTTTGAGAATAATTATCCCAAAATTGGTTCAACCAATGCATCATGTTGGTATGCCTGTTCTAGAGCAATGTGGCAAGTGTATCGATCTGAATTTGAGATATCTGGTCAATAGATGGTGATTGGGCGCTTTGTGAACTTTCTCCCTGAGTTAATCTTTTTATTGACCCCATGAAGGTGCTCTTAACAACATCTTTCAAATAATCATTTTCTTTTGTTAATCTCTCATAGCTCTATTTATATGCATCTCTTTCTTTGATTAACTAAGCCTGTGCCTTATTCAACTTTGCAACAATAATGCCAATGTCTGCAGTGATCAAAGGGTCGGTCTCCCCTGCCTTCAAAGTCATGACATGGCCAAAAGTCTTCTCAGTGTCTATAATGGCTGTCTTTTTATGGGGAGTATATAGGGCCCATATCATTAATGAATTTTCATTGTTATTATATTTGGTGCCCACATACACTTCTGTGACACCTTCTGGAGTGAGCTTGTATTTATCATCTGTTTTATGCAGAAAACTATCAAATACTAGAGCAGAATTCAAATCAAGACCAAGAAAGATCATCACCCCTGCTTCTTTGAGTAGCTGTCTACCCTTACTAGGGGTCATATCTTGTAATTCATTATCCACTGTTGTTTTCAACATATCAAGTAACTATCTTTCATTGTTGGCAGAGATATCATCAACTGACTCCCTAATTTATTTCCCTTTGCATCTATATAAAAATGATTTGAATTCTTTAGAATGAATAAATTTATTATAAAAAATAAAAGAATCATATGCTACTTGTCTGGGATTTGTTGATGATGATGTTACTCACACACAAACATGAAATAAAATTTACACAACAACCTTTATTTATCTTGAAAGATATGATGAATTCAAAGAGTTCATGATCACAAGTCTCTATTGATTAGTTCATAATCTACTGATGTTACTTAGTGGTTGATGTGTGTTGCTGTTAATCATTCAGGGGCCTTACGTTCTTCAGTAATTTCTGCAAAGTTCATCAATATTCTTCCAAATATCCTGTCCTTTATATCTACTCTGCATCAATCTCCAACAATTCTACCTCTACACTATGAATTCACTCAAATAATGTGCCTACAGGTTGATATTTGCATGATTTCTACCATTATTTGTAATTCTTTGCATGATATCTTCAACACTACATGCATTTAGCTCAAAATATGCTAATGATATTCAGTTATCTACGAGATGTCAGCATATTTCTCTATTCTGCTTGTTATTTATCATGATTTGTAGTTGTGGAAGTGATTTAATGAAATTAAAATGAGAAAAAGGGTTAGAGGATGAGATTCCCAAAATTACTTAACTGAGTTCATTGATCCACATACATTTTCTGATATAGCAATGAAGAGAAGAAAACTAGAATCATACTTCACTAGGACATTCCACAAATCCGCATGATCCTGTGCAAATCTTTAAATGAAAAGTTGACAACAACATGCAATAAAATGAAAGCGCTTCTATTGAACACAGGATTCACCATTACATATCCATAAATCAACTTGAAGATTACATAAAGTTTACAATTAGGATGTAATCTGAAGCTTCATCTCCATCTAGTATGCTTTAGAACAAGTACATTTATAATGATCTGAAGAAAGAACCTTGACATTTCAACAATTCAGTCCTCATTAGTCTTGGTAATCTGATCTCTTCTTAATTCTACAGTAATTGGCCTTATTTTGCTAGATATTCTCTCTATATGACTCCCCCTCCTTATTTGGACAAGTTCTGGCCCTTTTATAGAACAAAGGCCAGAAAATAGTTACATTGATTCAATAATCAGGATCCTCTCATAACATTCAATAGTCCAGATGAACAACACGTGCCTACCAGTTGGCAATCACATAGCTGGCATAAAATATTCCAATATCTTTGACTCAGTCCACCTTCTAGTTGGCACACAGCATATTTGATGATATCATCCTCAGCTCAGGTTCATGTTGCTCCTATGTGTAACTTTGTACTACCCAGTTACTTTGATCTTAGCCTCAAATAACTCCATGATCCTATAATAGATAGACAAGAATTAAGCATCATCATTTAAATAACTAGCAGGAAGATAAAATTACATTAAATCAAGCTTAATGCGCAAACACAGCTATCGGGTTATGAATATGTGAACAATCACATACTAAATGCATATACAACATTAAAATGGTAGAGTCAACCATCGTTGACCAAAAATATGCAATCAGACCTTAAAAAGACTTTAAAATCCTCCTGCTTTGCTTTCTCACCTTTCGCATGCTTAATTCCTTGTATATCGGGTTGTATATTATAAACATGCAAGCATTCTGAACATACAATGAATTTTTTGTATTTAACTTTCTTTTTACATCTAGTGCTTGTATATCGGCCTGCATCCATTTGTATCTATTGCTTGTGTCTTCAAACATACAAACCATCATATACATCCAGCAGACCTAATCAGATTATTGATTATAACTTTGACTCTCTTCATTAATCAAGATATGATGATGATGTCATCATCATGGATGGACTTCGCTAAAATGGGAAAGGATGACGTCATGGTCATACCGAAGGAAATTAGGAGGTTAAGAAATATGACCCTGATATTTAGGAATATCACCCTCCAAATAAGATGACGTCACGGTCATATTGGCCTTGGGGTGATATTTTGCGACAGGGTGATATTTGTAATATGACCCTTGCAAAATATATGAAGTTGTTTGACGGACAGATACAGTTATCACATGAATTTGACGTCTGGATTTTGTGAACAAAATGATTATCGGGTGATAAACCAACATCGGGGTGATCTTACATAAGGTGACTGATGTTTGAAATATGACCCCCCTTTGGAAAAATTAGGTTTGACCGAAACTTTTACTTGTCATAACTTTCTTATTTGGCCAAATTTCAGGGTGATGCAAAAGGCAAACCTACCTAGAATTTTACACTCTTTCACATGGCAGGCTTCCTGAGGAATTCAGACTTTGAGATTTGGGTTCAGACTTCAAGATCACAGATACACCTAACATTAGGCATATGCATACTGACTGATGTTGCTTTACCATTACCGTCCATAACACAAAAGCAAGGGAGCAAGCCAGCAAAGTTGGGTCCCCGTTTTGCTAAGGCAAAATGGGACGTGTGGTGTAACCACACAACAGGATCCTCATCAGCAGACCCCTCCTCATCATGTTCCATACTAGGAGACTGATAGTATTGCATTTTTCTTTTGGACATTTTTGTTGTCTATTGATATGGCTCCTCTTGTTCTGTAGGTTCTTCATCACCAGAAGATAACAATTCTATCTTTGCCAGTTGTTTCCTCTTCTCATCTAAGTCCTTATTGTATTTCTCAACCACCAATTAAACTTCAGTCTCTTCCATATCCCTAATGATATCATCATGGGGATAAGGGACGTGTCTATCCACTAAGGTTTTGTTTTCTCTGAGAAAGGTCAACGAAACCCTCAGGATCAAACCCTTTTCTTGCCTCAGCACATCTCATATTTTAATGCATTAACTTATCCATAATGAGACCATAACCCTCCTTGGATACCACAGTAAAAACTCCAAAGCAAAGAATACTAGGCATGAAAGATTATTTGTCATGGGAGCTCAAGTACATCACATTAAAACAATTCATTTGCCTAACTATTTCTAAGTAAGCAATTCTGTCAGGGACTATCTTAGGCAAGATAAAAGGAGTGTCTTCAAAACCATAAACTCTGACCTTAGTAGCATCCTCAAAACAATACCAGTCTCCCCAGTTGTGAGTAAGAGTAGGAGGACCACCAAAATCTTTAGGTCTAAGAAAACTCTTTATTTCATTTGATAATGCATACTCACAAGGATGACTGAAATATCCATATAATACTTTCACACAGTATTCTTCAAACTAAACATAGCTAGAATGGGTATACCTACTATCCCATATTCTAGTCCACATCTACACGGATGACTTTTGCCCCCTCTGATCCATTGGAACAACATTGAATTCACTTGGCCATAATCCCACTTCCTGGCCATAATAAAGCACCATGTGCATTAGGAGTGAGTAGTGTTCAAAGGAAACTGATGGGGCATTGTTCTTTATTGTGGTTAGACCATAATCAATTCTACTAAAAACATAGGTAGCATAATCAAACTACATGGAATTGTGGCACTGGATGTCTGTGGCAATCACCATCATGGGAATTGTCATGAAATCTGGGACCTTTGATCCTAGGACTTGGCCCATAGCATAGTAAGTGTATTGTATGTATGGTTCAAATAATGACACATGAAAAGGAGGTCCATCACTCTCATTTAGAGGCACCATTTCTCCTTCTGCCCTAGGCTTGTGAATTGGCAACCTCCATCCATTATATGTAGTATCCATTCTCCAGTACTTTTTATCCAAATCCTCATAAACTATGGGGACAGTACATAAATCATCCACATCAAAAACCTCACAAATGGCATTCTTAGACAAGTGTATAATAGGCTTCCCTTGAGGGTTACATATGGCCTTGAGGCTTGGATTATACTGCCTAGCTAGAAGTTGGAGGAGTTCTGCATTTAGAAACACATCAAGAACAACCAATTTACCTAAATTCAAGTGCCATGGGTTAGACACTGGGAAATTCCTAAATCTTCTATTGTAATGGATTTTGAGAAGATCATAACCTCTTATAGGTGTCCAAACATTTCCTAGGTATTTACCCTTGTCTTCTAGTTTCTCCACTTCTGCCCTAAGTTGTGCAAACCTTTGGGCTTTGGGAGTTGATCCTGGTAGTTGGTCAATCAAGTCTTGGTTTAGTTTCCTCTCTTTTGTTTTCTCCTCAGGGGTTTTGTCAATTTTTTGTTTTTTAGGTTTATTGGTATCACCCTTTTGTTTTTTGGCTCTTCCTTTCACTAGAGTTTCCATTTTAATCTTGGACAACAAATTCAAATTGTAAGCTACTGCACATAAGTTTGTATATGGGTACCTGTTATCAGAGGCACTGATCAAATTCCCCTGTTTTCTCCTCCAAGTCTCCACTTACTTGCTTACTTCAGTTAATTCTTTTGAACTTAATTACAAGATTTTCAAATGGCCTTTCAGAGGATTTCTTCATCATCTACAATTAATTGTTCTAGCATTTCAATTTTCTTGATCATTGTGAAATGTCACATCATCATAACTTCTCTCATTGGCATGATTTTTGTAATTTCAAGGCAACTTAATATCTTCTTATGGTGTGAACATTTGCTCATGGATCAATCGTTGTGACCCTTCACCTGTCTCCTCAATGTGGTTTTTTATATGTGAGTTTGTATCGGCAAGATGTTTTCAAGCTCTACCTGATATATAAGTGAGCATGGTTGTCATCAGCCTAACTTTCTTCATCACCGTGGGAATAACATTCTTCTCTAATATCTCAATTGTCACCGATATGACCATCAGTGAGAGTCTTGTCAATGAATCGTGGTCATCATTGTCATCGGGATAGGATATGCCATTAGGATAACTTATTTCAAGTTACCCGATTGTGGTTGTTTCCCCAATAGCCTTTTATATCCTTGATTGGAGAGACCTTCACAACATGTCACCAACATTGTTGTGAGTATTGTTTCGGCCAAACTTGCAAGCTTTGTTCCGATTCATTCACTTTCACCGATGGTTCTTATCTTCCATACATGTTGGCATGACTTATACTGAAACACTTTCATTAGTCGTTGAGACATTAGAATATTGGAGACTCCTTAATTTTTTGCTCCAATGCTTATCTCTTGCTAATGATCGCTAGTTCCCTCCATTCCATGGGATGCTTGGTGAGAGTCCTACCAATTTCCTCCATCGGTATGATTTATACTATCAAGGGGATTTGTGGAATATTACCCGATAGTGTTGTCTTATACCGATCGACGTGACTTGGAATTTTCTTTTCGACGAAGGGTCATCAGTGCTACTTTCCCCATCGGTGGTCCTTGAAATCTTCTCCCCAATCCTTATTTTCATGCTAATACTCATTTTAGCCCATTTCTCATATAGAGTATGGATCGATATGACTAAAATTAGGTCATGCTGATATTAAGGAATTGATGCCCTTTACATTATTTTGTGATAAAAGTCATATGATTTTTATGGGATATACCAGTTGTTACTCTAATTTTGGGCTAAATGTTATTTTTTATTTGGTTAGACATGAATGGGTATGAAGATAAGAAAATTTTAAATTTTCCTATCCCAATAGTGGCTCTGTCTGGGATGTATATCCCTTGTGGGTATAACAAGAATTCAAATCTCTTGGGGGAGTAGACCATATATTTTGTCTATTTGGGATGACGGTTTCACATAATTGTATGAGAATGGGAGATGCAAGTGATAAAGATGGGGAACGGGGATGATCCTATACTACTGTACATGGAAAAGATTTTATATTATATATATATATATATATATATATATATATATATATATATTTTAAAAAAATTAAATTTTTTTAAAATTTTTTATTTATTATTTTATATATATATATATAGAGAGAGAGAGAGATTCATAGGACATTCCATGTACCAAAAGATCCTAATCTTTTTTTATTTCCCTAGACTACTGTGCATGGAATAAAAGTATTTTGAGAATTGTTTAAGGGTTGTCCATGCATTGGCAACACTTAACCCTCTTTGTGTATGATTTTAGTATTTTATGAAAAGAAAAGCTTTAGATATTGCCCATGCATAGGAAAGTCCTGCTCCTCTCTAGACATATTTTACAAATAATAAGAATCATCACCTCCTTTTCCAGTTACAACAAAAGAACCTAACCACAAGGCTTCAAACTTTCCATGTGTTCCTTTGTCATAGCACCTAGCATTCCACATCAATACTAAGTCATTTATTTCAAATTTCCTATCTTTGGCCTTTTTGTCAAAAAGGTATTTCACTTGTGATTGCAACTTGATACTCTGCCTTTGAGCTAGTCTCCTTGTCTCATCAAGTTCTGCAAAATGTTCCAATCTTTCTTCCATTGGTTTAGGAATGTTTAAGTCTTCCTGAAGAACAAATTTGTAAACTGGTAGGAGATTTTCTAATGGTATTCTTTCTTGTGTTCCATACACTAGTTCAAAAGGAGAGCTCCCAATTGCTCTTTTCACAATAATCCTATCAGCCCATATTACCATTCTTAACTTTGAGTCCCATGCTTTCTTATTTCCCAACATTCTCTTTATAATTTTTAGAATGTTTTTGTTGCTGGATTCTGCCTGCCCGTTTGCTTGTGGATGATAAGGGGCAACATAGGACACGATGATGCCATGTGTACTACATAAATTTTTGAATTCATCAGAATTGAATCACATTCCATTGTCTGTGATTAACCTCACTGGAGTGCCAAATCTTAATATAATATTTTCCATCAAAAAGTTGATCACCACCCTGCTCGTTGATTGTTTAGTTGGGATTGCTTCCACTCATTTTGTGAAGTAATCTATTGCCACTAAAATCCATTTATGTCCACCACTTGACTTCTCTACAATTTCTCCTATGAAGTCAATGCCCCACTAATAGAATGGAGCCTCCACTTGCACATGTTTCAAGGGTAGTGCTCCCTGATATTTTAATTTTCCTAAAAATTTATGACATGCTTCACATTTCCTAGTGTAATGATATGAATCATTAAAAAACTCTAGGCCAATAGTATCCAACCCTTAGGATCTTGTGGGCTATAGTCTTTGCTGAAAAATGACCTCTACACATGCCTTCATGTAACTCTTTCATGACATGTTTTGATTGATGTTCATCTAAGCATAATAGTAGAACACCATCCCTATTCTTCTAGTAAAGATTTCCATCAATAAATACATATTTTGAGGCCTGTAATTTGAGTGTCCTTCTCCTATTATCATCATACCCTTCAAGACATTTCATGTGCTTCAAATAATATATGATGTCAGTATACCAATGAATATGCTCAATGCTAGAACTTGTGTTATCAACATCATTAGCACTACATATCTGAGAAGCCTCGAGATTATTTTCAGCAATTAATCTAGCAAGACCTTGTCCTCTCACTAGTTTGGTGATTTGGATCTCAATATTGAACTCTTGAATTCTATTAATCCATCTGCATCTTCTACCTGTGACCTTAGTTTGTACTAATACATCTTTTACTGTAGCATTAGGCACATATGCTATTATGTTAGCTCCCACCAAGTATGACCTAAAAGATTTAACTGCCCTCACCAATGCATATGCTTGTTTCTCAACAATGTCATATTTTAGTTCTGCATTTTGAAGAGATTTGCTGAAAAATGAAATGGGTTGTTCATATCCTTCATTATTTTTCTGCAATAGTACTGCTACAACTGTATGATATGATGCAAATGAGAACAGTTGGAATGGCTTACTGAAATCAGGGGATATCAGAACATGGGCTTCTTTGATTGCTTTCTTAATGGTGGCAAATGCCTCCACTATTTCTATTGTCCACTTCACTTATGAATTCTTCTTCAACATTCTTGATATGGGACTAACAATTTCTACAAAATTTGATATGAACCTTCTGACAAAGTTGATTTGGCCAAAAAATGACTGTATAGCTTTTACATTCTTACGAATGGGAACTTGGTCAATGGCTTTTACTCTTTCAGGATCTATTCTTACTCCATCTTTTGAGACTATGTGACGAAGTAACTTTCCCTCTGTTACTGCGAAATGGCACTTCTTAGGATTCAATGAAATCCCATATTCCAAGGCTTTAATAAATATTTGCTCTAAATGTGCACAATGATCCTCAGCCCTTTCAGAATATGCTGTTATATCATCCTAATATACTATCATGATTTTATTAATCAATTCAGCAAAGGCCACATCCATTGCTCTTTAGAATGTTTCTCCAGCATTAGTGATCCTAAATGGCATTCTTAAATATACATATGTTCCCAATGGTGTGGTGAATGCAGTCTTATATTGTTCTTATTCTTTGACTTTCACCTGATTATATCCTGAGAAGCCATCCATCATTGACAACAGTTCACATTTGGTAACCTTTTGTAATATTGCTTCCATATTAGGGAGGGGATAGTTGTCCTTAAGAGAAGATTTATTTAGATTCCTGAAGTCCACACACAATCTAATATCACCATTTTTCTTCCTAACAGGCACCAAATTAGAAACCCAAGAAGAATGCCTGATGGGTTTAATGATAGCTCCATCTCTTAATTTTGTGAGTTCTTCAAGCATCTTAGGAGCTAATGTAGGATTGATAGGCCTTTGTTTTTGCCTAAATGGTTTAGCATCTGGTTTTAATGCTATTTCATGCTGAAAAAGAACCTCCCTATATGCTTTTAAATCATCATATGACCAGGCAAATATGTGTCTATACTTCCTAAGCAAGTTGATGATCATGCTCCTAATTTTGGGATTAAGATTCTTTCCAATGTATACATTCTTTGGGGTTGCCGGTGTCCCCAAATTAATTTCTTCAAGGTCATTTTGCACTATTGGTGTGTCTTTCATTTTAAAGCTTTCATGTCCATCAAATGCCTTTTCCAACGCTATAAGTCCCTTAGGTATTTTGTTTATTTTTAGCTGAACTATCTCTTGACCAAAAAGGGTTTCCTTCCCATCATGTTCTTCTACAAACACATTAAAATCAATCTCTTGGTTTTCATAATGATCAACACTGTAGACACCCAAATTTGTCCATGTCTAGCGACACTTTGTTAAATCACTAATCCATTATCCAATTAATTAAATAAATTTTATTTATTTAATTAAAATCCCATTCACATTCACTTAGCTAATTAATTAAATAAATTGTATTTATTTAATTAATTCCACATCATGTCTTATCCCATTTTATGCATTTATCATATTAATTAAATAAATTTTATTTATTTAATTAATTTCCAACTCATATCCCAACTAATTCAAATACTTTATTTGAATTAAGCCTTTATCATTTATCACATTTTAACACTTGTCCATTTCCCATTTATCATGTGTTGTAAGACAACTTTCATTTAAAATCTTTCACATGCACAACTAATTGGACCTAAATTTAGTAACTTTCAATCTTAGCCATTCACATAGCCTCTGAATCTCCACCGTTGATTGATCTTGGTTGAGTTCTATATAAACAGCCTCTCACTCCATATGAGACATCCAGAAATCATATAGTATCTAGCAATCCAGAAATCATATAGTATCCAGCAATCCAGCAATCATATAGCAACTCCATTATCATCTTGAGCATTTGAGCTTTTATCATCCATGGCAGCTTTCAGCTTTGTAATTGCTTATCGTTGAAGAAGCAGTCCACATCTCCCTCTCAAATAAGGAATCGCATGATCTAGGTGATGTTATGCTTGCATTGCATTGTTCTTTTGATTTCATTTTAGGGTAGATTCCTTGATGATGGTAGGGTTAGGGTTTCATGACTATGTCTGATCTGCCACACCTGACTTTCACCTATCACATTTTGGCACGCCCGGTGGGACTCACGTCCCTGATTAACTTCGTCTTTTGGAGTTGTTTCTTTGAAGATCAGATTTTGCAGGTGCTCGCAGAAAATTTCAGTCGCTTTTAAACGAACAGCCGCCGCTTCCGAATTTCTACGTCGCTTCTAAGCTGGAACAGGCTGCATATTCCTCTCTAGATCGCCTTTGAATAAATAGTCGACGCTTCAGGTGAAACGAATCGCTTTCATCTTTAAGATGATCACCTGTAATGTATGCGACTGTGTTCACTGTATTTGCCACTTTTGACCTAACATCCGCCGCTTTTGCGCATAATCAGATCGCTTTTAACCTAACAGGGGCCGCCTTTGCACAATTTCGCATCGCTTTTGACCTAACAGTGCGCGCTTTTATGCTGATCTGAATCGCTTATGAGCTAATAATGTTCGCCTGTGCAGGTTAGGGCTTAGTTTTTTGTTTTGCAGGGACAGGTCGCTTTTGACTTACAACAGGCCGCTTATGGTATATCGAGATCGCATATAACACGACAGAGGCCGCTTTTGCATCCATTTTTATCACTTATGGACTGATATTGTTCGCCTGTTAAGCCTATCAAATGGATCTTGGGTGTATGAGAACTTGTCATTATCTTTAGAGGGCCTGCCTTCCCGGTGTGAGAAGGGATACGACCCAAGCGGTAACGGGCTAAAGCCAAGTCCTTCCGAACCGCTATATAAGAAAAGTGTTTGTGTCGAAAGCCACAAACAATGGGTACAGTTGTGTTATACTGACAGCCAACCTCCCCCAAAACCCTCCAAGGCACAACCCTTGGAGGCTGGGAGACTCCATAACGAAGAGTAGCGCTGCCGCATGTATAGCCACCCGAACGGATGCCCTTATTAGCAACTTTGTGTAGTAGCCAAAAACCTTCTATCTGTTGACGCAGAGGGCAAAACCCTTGAAGCGGCCCCGATTCATGCGGTTCTTAGCCGAGGTAGCAGGGACAATCTAAAGGTTTGGAGAGGGTCAAGCCTTATAAGAATCCTGGATCTTGGTATGCGTGAGAAGTGTGTGCAAATGTAAGGAGGAGCCGGTGCTATCAAGATCCTGGAGCTACCCACTTTGAATAGGCGCAGCTAGGGGATTCAACAGATACTGTCCTATCCTAGCCTAGGTTGTATCAGTTTGTGCTTGTTGTAAGTGTGAGTGACTGTTATCATTGTTTTCTTGCTGGAAAAAACTGCAAAATCAGACCACTGTTACACAAACACAGTCGCTTTTGAACCTAAACTGCTCGCACAGATCATCAACATCGCTTCTGAACTATAGTGACTCGCATCTTGCCTGAATTGCGTCGCTTTTAAACCACAATTGCCCGCATATTGCTTAAACAGAGTCGCTTTTAAACCACAGTTGATCGCCTTTTGCTTGAACAGAATCACTTTTGAACCACAGATGATCGCCTACTGTCTGAACCAAGTCGCATCTGATTCATAACCAGTCGCATATTGCTTGAGCTAAGTCACTTTTAAGCCACAGTTATTTGCCTGATTCCTGAACAAGCTCGCCTATGAACAACAGACTGTTGCCTTTAGGGATATCTGAGTCGCCTCTGAACTAATAGTAATCGCCTTTGAACCAACAGTTGTCGCCTCTGGAATAGCATTCACTTCTGGTTAGCACTGTCATTTTCCTGTCACATCTAAACCAGGTCGCATTTGAGCTATCATTAATCGCCTTTAGCATCCTTTGAGTCGCCTTTGAGCTATCATCAGTCGCCTGTAGCTAAAATTCCTGCAAATCTCAGTGCATTAGCTGAATTAGCCTCAGGACCAGCTTGCTTGAACCTCAAACATCAGCTTTCAGACTTATCTTTGATCAATAGCAAATACCTGGACTTTGTCTCCTATTTTGAGCTTATCAATCAATCACAACTCATGAGCTTTTCCATCTTTTGAGACCCCAACCAGCAAATCAGACATCAACCCGATCATTTCAATCAACAAACAACCTTTAGTTTTCGCTTCGGCCAACAAACATCCTTCAGCTTTAGCTTCAGCAAGCAATCTCTTTTAGCTTTAGCTCCAACAAACATCAACAGCAAACAATCTTTCCCTTGAGTGATTAAGCTACCTCTAGGGACAACCAACAACAACTCAGCCAAACCAAATCAACAAAGCAACTTAGCCAAACCAGCAAACCAAAACAACAACCAATCAACCAACCATCATCTTTTGGGTCTCAAAACTTTGACAAGCTCAATTTCATCATCAACATCATGCCTCAAACTAGGAGTCAATATCGAGCTGAAATAGAAGCCAAATTGAAAGCTGAAATGGATGCCAAATTGCAAGCTGAGATGAAACAATTCACAACACCTCTTAAGGACGCAACTCAATTCACAACTGGTATGCCTTCTCATATGTTTATACCTCAAGGGTACACTAGGGGCGAATCATCTTCACAACAAATGCACCCTCCACCATCCTTGGAAACTTTCGAAGAATAATCTCAAGACGACTCATCAGAATTCCAAGATACCTATCTATGGGACCAAGTTGAGAAACTCATGATATCTGAGCCTGATCGCTGTTTTCTCCAACTTGCTCGCATGGGTGCTAAACTACCTAAAGACTTTGATATATCCACTATTAGAGAGCACGATCCCAACACTACTGCTGTTGTTGCGAATAGACCATCTACTATAGTCACATCATCTTCTACTACCTCGCAAACACCATCCTCATTGCCTATTGTTGCTTCATTTGAGTTACCGCGATCAGAGCATACCTTAGAACCATTGATAGTGCCCACCAATGTGCTTCCTTTCATGTCACAAAATCTCAACATCCCACCTTTTCATGTCCCTCAACATATCTCTCCTTCTACCATGACTGTTTCCATGCCTCAAGTAACACAAGCTGTCCATGCAACACAAGCGCAAACACTCCAAGCGTCACAAGCAATTCCCATATCTTACGGTGTGCATACCTCTCAAACCATTCCATCAACACATGTTGTCCATGCTTCACAACCATTGCAATCTACCACATCTCATACCAAAATTGCTAATTCATCCATGTTATCCTATAATCCCAACGTTAGCCTTATTGACATGAGTGATTCCCTCATTTCTCAAGCCAATCCAAACAATAAGGTCGCTTATGTTGATCAGCTTACATCCATGCTGTCCTCTTCTTCCAATCCTTCACACACCATCAATCCATCTTATGCTACCCAAGGCTTCCCTAATATCACTCAAAACATGACATATACCAATCCTCATATTGTCCAAAATACCAATCCCAATGTTCACCCTTCTGTTGTATCTACCAATCCCTCCGTCACTTACCATGTCATGAATTCAATCCTAACTTCCCAACCATCTGCTACTATCAATCCAACGTCCACTTCTCATGTGATGCACACCCACTTGCCACTTGTGTCTCAAGGACAGCAATCCTCTAACACGTACATGTCACATACCACTCCTTTGACATACATTGTGGGTACACAACCTCAACAAACAGTCACAGCTTCGTACATCCCACAACCACAACAAACAGTCACAACTCCACATATACCACAACTGCAACCACAATATGTCTCATATCACACTCAACCCCCTTCGCAACAACAGCAGTTATCCTCAGCCGATATCCAACAGATGATCGATGAAAGATTAGGACAAGGCAAGAAACCTTTCTCTCTCGAAAACATATGTGCTTATCCATTTGACAAGTCTCTTAATATGATACCTTTTCCACCACACTTTGAAATCCCACAATTTGATAAGTACAAAGGGAAAGGAAATCCGGATGACCATCTTCAAGCCTTTTTCGTGGCATGTCTCGATGTTGCCTATGATGATACATATCTCTTGAGACTATTTCCTCGAAGCTTAGCAGGACAAGCTCTCGAATGGTTTTCCCATTTACCTCCAGGAATTAAGACTTTTCCCGAATTGGCAACCAAGTTTCGATCACATTTTGCCTTCAACATTGAACATGAGGTAAACATGAATGACCTTTTCAACAAAAAACAACGCAATGGTGAAACCTTTTCCTCATTTACCCAACGATGGCGTAATATGGCTAGCAAATTATCATGGGAAATCCCTGAGAAACAACAGCTTGACATCTTTGTTCAAAATCTTCATCCTGAATTGTCATTCCAACTACAATTGCAAAGTGCTAGCACCTTTGACGAACTAGTTTCCAAAGGCGTTATTATTGAACGAGCCTTAATTGCCAGAGGAACTATCAAGATCTTTCGTGATAACAAGGATTCTCCCCAAAATTCCAATGATAAGTCTCGCTTTTGGAACAAGAACAAGAATGTTGTCAATGATGGTATTGTTGATACAAAGAATATCCAAACTATGAGAGCTCCCATCAACATTCAAGCAGCCTCTCCACCAAGACAGTCTTTTCCACCATGAAGAAACCAACGCCAAACTTCTAATCCACGCCGACAATTTACACCATTAGTGGAACCCATGGAAGTTATTCTTCGAAAGTTGCTTCAAGCCGGAGATGTTATTCTACCCGATGCACCGCCAAACGGCGAACCACTCTTTCGAGCTCCTTGGTACAAAGAGAATGAGTATTGTGATTACCATCGAGTTAAAGGACATAAAACAAATGGTTGTATGCGCCTAAAACATGTTATCCAAGATTGCATTGATCAAGGTCTAATCAACGTCACACCTTCAACACCTCAACCTGCTCAACAATCCACATCAAACTATGATCTAGAGACTTTCAAGAATCCACTTCCATCTCATGATCAGACAAATAACCTTCAAGCTGGAAATGCTATTCCCTATAGCTATGCATCATCTACCATTGGCCGCATTGACCATGCTCGCATTTCTACCATTACCGTTCAAGGAGCACCTCCTCATCCTCCTTGACCTCTCTCTGACTATAACCTCTTGGATCACCTTGGCAAAACACCCGCACACATATCTATCCTTGAGCTGCTCCGCATATCCCCCGCACATAAAGCTATTCTTGATAAGGCCTTACAAGAGTCTTCGGTCCCTAATAATATTAATATCACACAATTTCAATCCATGGTCGCTAGCATTGCAGCCCCTTGTCATTTAACCTTTTCCGACAAAGATCTTCAACCCTCAATTCATCCGTCACACAATGAGGCCCTCCATATTGAAGTGTTTGTTAATCAACGCCGTATCAAACGAGTCTTGATAGATGGGGGAGCTGGTCTAAATATATGTTCTTTGAAACTCATCAAACAATTGGGATATTCGGAGAAAAATGTAGACACCTCCAAGGTTATTACCATCAGAGCATATGATGACGCTGAAAGAGATACTGAAGGGATCATCTTATTGCCTATTCAAGTTGGACCGGTCATTACAGAAACTCGCTGTCAAGTCCTTGATATTGATCTGCCTTACAACATCATCCTCGGTCGCCCTTGGATCCATACCCTTAAAGTAGTTCCATCTACATATCACCAATGCCTTAAATTTCCACATAAGGGTGTTGAAGTTACCATTCAAGCTGATCCCAATCCATTTGAGTTTTGCCATGCCTTTCAAGCTAAATATCAAAGTCCAAACCGTATCCCTCTCAACACCGAGGCATATCCGTCATCCTCCTATGTAGACCCCTCCGATCTCCTCAAGCCCTCATCTAGCAAAGCCACTTCCAACCTCCATATCAAATATACCGAACATGGCCCTGGTGAGTACAAATTGCAGGACTCCTGTTGCGTTGGCACCCTTCCATTATCTCCTAAATCCCACGGTAAGTCCTCTACATCTAAGCCCACTTCATCCTCCGTTGTTATCAAAGCTCCCCCTACCGTATTCATTAAAGGTGGTTTCTTGGATGACGAAGACATTGAGGACATCGACTCTTGGATATTCTTTGATGAAAATGACCAAGTCCAACTTGAAGTAGAGCGATACAACAACGGGTTTCGTATCATAAAGAACATGGGCTATAAAGGACATGGCGGCTTGGGATCACAGGAACAAGGACCTATTGAGCCCCTTATTGTGTCTAAGAAGTTTAATAAGCAAGGCCTTGGTTACCAACCGGAGGTACCGCGACCCAAAGACATTAAGTGTATTTCCGATATTGACGTTGGACCTTCCTCGGTAGGAGAGACTTCTAACTCGGATACCATCGATGACTCCTCCCTTCATATCACCGACCTCTTTCAAGAACATTCCATCTTCATGTTTTCCGCAACCTCTTCTAGCCATCATAATCCCTCCATTCGCCTCTCCCTCGTATATCCTGACCTCATCGATTGGGACCAACAGGGGGCACCGATATTAGATACATTTGAAAATGACGAAGCCATTGCAGAATTCATGGGTTTGAGACAAGGTATCCCATTGGGTGATCACAAAGTAGGTTTCATGATGGAATTACCTAAACTAGCATATTTTGGCAGAAGTATCAAATCTTTCAGTCGCAAAAGTGAAATAAACAAAATTCAACAAAATAGGTCACTAGGTGAAAACCGCAAGGCGCCTCTTGACCGTGAAAAAGTAAAAATAAAGGACGTATCCGAAGGTGAAAACCTCTCTGAGGCACCTGAGGATGAGGGATTTGATCTTCCTGTTGCCGCTGATTACCATGAGAAATCAACTGTGCTAGTTGAAAAATCACAAGACATGAACTTGGGGACAGAACAAAATCCGAAGATCACTTTTCTGGCAGCATCACTATCCGAGCAAGAACGAAAGAACTTCACAGCATTTTTTCTGAGACGAGCTATAAATTTTGCATGGACTTATGCAGACATGCCAGGACTAGATCCTTCACTTGTGGTACATCATTTAGCAGTATTCCCTGATGCAAAGCCTGTCAAACAAAAATTGCTCAAAATGCATCCACAGGTTGCCTTATTGGTCAAAGCAGAAATTCAGAAACTGTTAGAAGCAAAGTTCATAAAGCCTATTGATTATCCAGAATGGGTTTCAAACTTAGTACCTGTAGCCAAACCAGATGGACGAGTTCGCTGCTGCACAGACTTTAGAGATCTTAACAAAGCATGTCCTAAAGACGATTTTCCATTACCAAGCATAGACAACATTGTTGATCTTACAGCAGGACATGAAATGCTATCTTTGATGGATGGATTTTCTGGTTATAATCAAATCAGAATAGCAGAGGAAGACCAAGATAAAACATCTTTTATTTGTCCATGGGGCACATATTGCTGGGTTGTAATGCCTTTTGGTCTCAAAAACGCTGGAGCTACCTATCAACGAGCTATGACAGTTATTTTCCATGACCTTTTTCATACTATCATGGAAGATTATGTTGATGACATCCTGGGAAAATCTAAGACAAGGGAAGGACATCTACAAGTATTGGCACAAATTTTTGATCGATTAGAAAAATACCAAGTTAGACTAAATCCAAAGAAGTGTGTATTTGGCGTAACATCAGGAAAACTATTGGGATATATTGTGTCTCGACGAGGAATAGAAGTGGACCTAGCTAAGGTAAAAGCTATCATAGAAATGCCTCCACCAACGAATCTCAAACAGCTCCGCAGTTTACAGGGTAGGCTACAATCTATCCGCAGATTTATCTCACAACTCACAGATAAATGTCATCCTTTTCAGCATCTTCTTCGCAAGGGTGAACCTTTTAAGTGGGATGAAAAGTGTCAACAGGCTTTTGACAAGATAAAGGAATACTTGGCAACACCTCCTGTGTTAATACCTCCTGTACTTGATCGTCCATTACTGCTGTATATATCATCAACAACTGCAGCATTGGGTGCAGTTCTAGCTCAACATGATGATTCAGGAAAAGAACAAGCTATCTACTGCATTAGCAGAACTCTTGTGGGATATGAGCTCAATTACTCGTTCATGGAAAAAGCTTGCTTAGCATTAGTGTTTGCTTCCCAAAAGTTGCGACATTATATGCTGAACCAAACAACAAAGCTCATCTCTAATGTGGATCCCCTCAAGTATCTCCTTTCAAAAGCACTTCTCACAGGGAGATTAGCAAAATGGGTTATGATCTTGAGTGAATTTGACATACAATACGTGAATCGTAAAGCTATCAAAGGACAAGTCATTGCTGATCAATTAGCTGCAGCGCCTATCACAGACATTCAGCCAATATATCCAGAATTCCCTGATGAAGGATTGTTTAATTTAAGCTCTCCAGCACGATGGCAGCTATACTTTGATGGATCATACACTCAACACGGATCTGGAGCAAGTATCTTGTTTGTCACTCCCCAAGGAGACTGCATACCTAAATCATACAGAATAGCATTCCCATGTACCAACAACATAGCAGAGTATGAAGCTTTAATAACAGGTTTGCGCATGGCAGTACAATGGGCTATCAAATAGTTACAAGTCTTTGGCGATTCTCAGCTGGTTATCAAACAGGTCTTAGATGAATATCAAACAAAAGACGAGAAGCTTCTTCCATACAAGCTAATGGTGGACGATTTCAAGCAATATTTTGAGGACATTACCTTTGAGCAAATTCCAAGACTACAAAACAGAGCAGCCGATGCCATGGCTATGATTGGATCTCTTTTAGACATGCCATCTAACATCCATAAATGTGAATTCTTGGTCGAACAGCTTTTGATCCCAGCATTTGAAGTTCCACAGTCTGAGCTCATATGTGAGATTGTTGGTCCCAACTCGTTGTGGTACAAAGATATATACGAGTATCTCCGTAATCACACCTTGCCTCTTCAACTATCCAACACCCAGCATAAAACTTTTATCCGTCGAGCCTCTCGTTACACTATCTTAGGAGACACCCTTTATCGCCGGAGTCTTGATGGTATCCTTCTTAGATGTCTTGACTCCGAGGAAGCAAAAACGGCCTTACGTGAAGTACATGAAGGTGTCTGCGGTTCGCATTCCGCTGGCCCTGGCCTTGTTAAGAAACTTCTGCGAGCAGGATACTACTGGCCAACTATGGAAAAAGATGCCCAACAATTTGCAAAGTGATGTCTACAATGTCAGAAACATGGAGATCTAATACATGCACCAGCACATGAGCTTCAGCCTATTGTCACTCCATGGCCTTTTTCGCAATGGGGACTTGATCTTGTGGGTAAAATCCATCCTACTTCATCAAATGGTCATAAGTTTATTATCACTGCCACTGAGTATTTTACAAAGTGGGTAGAAGCCATACCAATGACCTACATCACCGGTAAACAAATAGCTAAATTCATCCTACATTACATCATCTACCGTTATGGAGTTCCTCAAGCTATTGTCACAGACAATGGCCGGCCTTTCAAAAACCAAGAGGTTAGAGATCTTTGCAACAAGTTTCATATTCAACATAGGTTCTCTACGCCTTATTATCCTCAGAGCAACGGTCAAGCTGAAGCCTCTAATAAGACAATCATCAAGATCCTTAAAAAGACTATTAACGAAACTGGTCGAGATTGGCATCTACAACTGCATCCTGCTTTATGGGCATATAGAACAAGTGTCAGAACTCCTACTGGCGCCACACCCTATGCTCTCATCTATGGCACTGAAGCTATTTTGCCTATCGAGGTTGAGATCCCCTCTTTGCGCATATCCTTGCAACATACTATCTCAGATGAAGAATATCGAGTGTCCCGACTCCATGATCTTGAGCTCTTAGATGAACGCCGCCTTACAGCATTGAACCATCTTCAAGTCTATCAAAACCGGCTACGCTGCAGCTACAACAAAAAGATCAGAGAATGCAGATTTCAGGTTGGCGACCTTGTTCTTAAAGAAAACCAAAGGAATCAACAGCATCGAGAGAAATAGGGCAAGTTTGAACCAAATTGGCTTGGTCCTTTCATTATCACAGCTGTCTATGGGTCCGGCGCATACACTTTGTCAACACCTGAAGGCATTTCCTTGGATGAACCCGTCAACAGCGTTCATCTCAAGAAGTTTTATCCATGAATCTCAGCTATCACACAAAAACACAAAAAAAAAAAAAAAAAAAAACATAAGATAAATAATCCGTCCAATGGTGAAAACCTGGTAAACAGGCGCCTTGGATAAGTACCATAGTGAAAACCTAGCAAACAGGCGCTATGTGTAGTGACCAGCTTCCCTCATTTGTTTGGTTCGTTTGATCATTTTCCCCACTGCATCTTGTATAACCCATCCTCATAAGCCCTATCGCAATCTCACACATAGCCTTTCCTCTTCATCCTTTGCCAATGCTAGCTATCATATGTGAGACATTGTCGTGATATCTATATCTTTTGGCACCTTAGCATCTTGGCTACATCTTTTCTGCATTGTCGCTTCTGCATAATAAACCTCATCCCACATTGGGGGCATTTGTTGAGTCTTATTTGGAAGTGGATCCTGTTATCTCTAGCTCATAACACATCAAACAACTCAGCTTACAACACAGAACACCTTCTCAACTTCAACCATGGTACATGTCCACCGATAGATATGACCTAACGACTTGCAACCAGGACTCATACCTTTACAACTCCATCCACATTCATCCAACAATCGCAACAAACATCGCTTGATCAAACATCCAATCGATTAGCCACATCAATAAGAACTACATCCAGCTCTATCGTTGACGCCTTGATCCCGTGGATACAGGGTATGTAGGCAATCTGAGATGCGAAAGAAGATCTCTGATTCAGGCTAAGACGATAGCCCCTTTCATCAGTCATCTATCATCTTTTCTTCTAAACATTCTTCAGTCTTTCAGCTCACATTCTTCTATCTTTCATCACTTACATCATCAATAAAACCCAGAACTACATATTCATCATGTCTCATCTTCATCGTAAATGTGCTTTGATCCCGTGCATATAGGGTATGTAGGCAGTCTGGAATACGAAGGAAGTTTCCAGTACTCAAGCACAGATGATCCACCCCATCTTCTTCATCTTCATTCATCATCCATTTTCTTCTCTTTGATCAGCTCAAACAGGAAGCAATCCATGTGTCTATTGCAAGCTCCAGCACTTTAACCAATCAAAGGTAAGCCAGAAGCTACTTGTCCGCATGCCTTAAGTCAACATTTGCTATAGCAGTTTATCAACAACCTTAGCCTTCAACAGGATGTAGCTTTCCTCTTAACAAGGCGCCAACTTAATCTATCCAAGAGCACCCAAATTTGGCAAGAGAACGTGATGACAGTATCTTTTGTTTTATCTTTTGATTTATCTTTTGTCCCTTTTCTATACCTAGTCAAGACTGCCATGATCTCTTTATATCTTGGTATGTTGCGATGAAGTAAGGACTAGGGCATGGTCATATAGCTTTCGTATGCCGTGTTTGCGGGATGATCTTATTCTCTTCCTATGCGTCTTGGTATCTTGTACGTGTTGGGATTAGCATCTTACATATCAATATCTCTAGCATCTGAGAAGCTAAATAGTCTCTTATGCATTGGAGACTATTCTATGTTAAGACTAACTCCATACATATAACCAGAAAGCTATCATTATGTGTAGTGGAGATAAGTTCAAACCATTGTTTGTAGCGTCAAAGTCCAACACTAGCTGCTATTCATATCTTGTGCATGTTGGCTCAACATCTTGACCTCATGCGTTCAGACAAGATTGTAACATGCTAGTTGCGCATTGGATACCTCGACACCTTGGTTTCTGATGCCCTGGTGCATAACATCCATATGCTATATCAAACATAAGGACTACATTTCTTTTTATTCTGAGCAATTATTTGAAAGTTGCCCATCATCATCCTATCTTATTCATTCTATCTATCCATTTGTTCCATCATCCTCAGCCAAGATCAATCATCTCTATCATCCTTTCTCCATTTCCCGCTCCTGCACAACAAGTGTTAGCCATACATAAGTCCATTACATATCTTTTTCATTACCATCTACCTATATGCCTACATCTATTCATGTCATTACCTTTTACATATTCACATATTTTCTATCCATTACCATTTGCATAAACATCTATCCATAATCCATCTATAATCCATACACATAACATGCCTAGCCATCATAATATCAACATCACAACCATTATAACAACATATAGATAGCCAAAACTACCATATATATATACATGTGTGTCAAAATACAAGTGTCTACAATACAAGCTGAGCCCTGAAAAGAATGAATATACAACAATGGCTCTAGGCCTCATCATGATACAATGTCAACAAGGTATGCCCTAGCGACTACCTGCCAGCTCCCTTGCCCTGACCACCACCACCAACAGGTCCTGTACCTAGTCCTCCATCTCTCGGTGGCCCCGTCACTGAAGCTACTGACCGAGATCCACCTGACCTCCGTGAGCTCGAAGCCCCTGACCTGCTCCTGAAGCTAGGCTGTCTCTGCTCTGCTGGCACAGCTCCATAATATAAGCCCCTATAATACTCAGCCTCACCCTGCACTCTCCGAAGCTCGGCCTGTACCACTGTCAACTGTGTGGCTAAGTACATGGTAGCTCCATCAGTCCCCAAGGCAGTCACTGCTCTATCCCGCTCACTAGTCATAACCTGCAGCTGTTGTACTGCCCTATCTCTCTCAGCTCGCAGACCATCTCTCTCAGCTCGCAGACCATCTCTCTCTGCTCTCATAGCCTGCTCCTGCTGTACTGCAGTATCTTGCTCAAGCCTCATCATCTGCTCATGCTGCCTAGCTGTATCCCTCTCTCCTGTAACTCTAGCGAGAGCACCATCATCCTGTCCATCTCCTCTCTGAGCTCCCAACTGTAGCTGAGCCTGATAAGCCTGTGCCTGTGCTCTAGCATGCCTCAGACTGATCATGGCCTGATGCCTATCCATCTCCACTCTCCTCAGCCTCATCTGTGCCCGCTGCCTCCATCTCCTCTCCTCTCTGATCTGTCTCCGCAGCTGCTGAATACCCACATCATCCCCTGCTCCGATCTGTGCCTGTGGCTGTGCTAATATAGCAGGCTGACCTGGCACCTGCCCTGGCATCTGTATCCCTGGTGCAGCTGGCACTACTACCTGTGCTGGTGGAGCCCGCCGTCGTCGCCTCCGAACTGGTCTCTCCATCCCAATCTCCCCAATCTCTCCATCCCGTGTCAACCGAGTCAGCCTAGCTGTCGCCCAGTGTGCATCATACTCTGGCAATGTACCTGGATCTGCAGGACCCTGTCTCCACTGCCATGCTACTGGCTGCAATCCATCTCTCTCTGCCAAGGCTGTGTCCACCACAACCTCTGGACCCCAATCGAACACCTCCTGTCTCGTCCTCCCAAAAATAGCATCCCCTACAGGTACTGCCTGTGCCTCTCTGAACTGTCTCAGGGCTCTCTCTGGCAAATAGCGCTCTATAATGTACACGCCGCGTCCAAAAATGTACCTCACCTGTCTCGCATAAGCAAGCTCGGCATCCTCCTCCTCCCACTGCTCACATCCTAGCCATGGCCTCCATACAAATCTATCTATCTCATCCAACCTCCGCCGCCAGTATACCACCCCTCGGCGCTGTCGATATGTCAAGGCTCCTCTATACATCCGTGCAAATGGCTCTCCTGCTGCTCTAGCAACCCATCCCTCTGGTCTCATCACCAGAATGTGCTCATAAGCCCATACATGCAAAACTGTCACTCCTGCTGACATACTGGCTCCGAACATATATGCACAATCATGCAGGTAATGATAGAGCTGTCCCAACACGCACTCTGCCCATGCATATCTCGTGCCATAGGAGAACATGCCCTCCATCACTGTCCCCCATCCTACAGGAAACCCTCTGGCTCTCCTATCACCCACTAGCCATCTAATGATAGCCACTACCACTCGCTGCAACCTGTCACAGAGCTCCTCCATCCTCCCCATCGGTATCTCCGAACCCTCTGCTCCGATGTCTGGTGTCCCAAACAATCTCCTGAAGGCAGCTGGGCCCATCTCTGGATCATAATCTACACGATCCCCATCTATCAGAATCCTCAAAATCTGGAACACATCCTCTAAGGTGATGGTCGCCTCACCTATCGGTAACAAGAATGAACTGTGCTCGCTCATCCATCGCTCCACCATCGCAGTCATCAACCCTCGATGTGCCTGAACTAGCTCTAATCGTGAAACATGCTCCAAACCCAGGATCTCTAACACCAGCAGCTCCTCTGCATCCAACCGTCTCACTAGCCGCAAATCTCTCGGATGGGGCTCCCGTGATAGAAAAGGCGGTAGTACATCCTGCATCATCCATTTACCCTTGTCAGTCCATCCCGTTAATCATTCATATCAAAATCTGCCTATCTATCTGCTATTTTATTCTACACCTACCATATGCAGTTCACTTTACCACATGCGACCTTTTCCTGCTCACTAGCGACCCATGTTACTACATGCACCTCTGTTTTGACCAAACGCGACCTCTTTTACATATGCGCTCACTGTTTTCCTATAAGTGACACTATTACCATATGCGTTCATCCTTATTTTATATGCGAGCCATATCCTATGTGCAAGTCTTTTTACCCTACACGCGAGCCCTTTTCCTATATGCACCTATTTTCTCATCATAAGTGAGCCAACTCACACTAAGCGACCATTTTCACCCTATACGCGCGCTATCTCCCATATGCGATCTGTTTCTAGTCCTATGCGAGCTAAACTACCCTATGCGACTACTATCTGCTCATAAGCGACTAGTTTCCCTCCATACGCGCATTTCGACTGCGTTTTTCCCGCCGACAGGATGCGACCTCGTTTTCCCTAAGCGACCTACCCGCGCCCATAAGCGACCTGAAATACTCTAAGCGACCTCTACTCCTACATAAGCGACCTATATGTGCCATGTCCTAACCTAGTCGCTTTTGGTGACGTGTGTGCATTAATTACGCTTCTAGGCTATTAAATGCATGCTTTTGGGAAAACTTTTGAAACTTACCGGTGCGCCTGCTCCCTCTGGTCGTCCATGTGTCCTCACTCGCTCCGCACGATGATCTCTGCGTGGAATCACCATCCTGCTAGCTCTGCCACTCTCACTCTCAGGAGCTCTGGATTTCTCTAAGTTTCTAAGCACAAATGAGCACAAATGAGCCTATTTGCCCTTGAAGCCCCTACTTATAGCCCTTCTCCAAACCCTAATTCTTCTATACCATAGCCTATTTTCTTCCATGCAACCCCCCTTTCCTTCGCGTTTGCCCTCTTTTCTGCCTTTTCTTCTATCAAGAGCCAACCCAGCCCTTCCTGGTTTGCCTGGCTTACCTCTCGAGGGGGCATCACCTGCCAGTTACACTGGGGCATAACTTGTTTATCGAATGTATCTCACATCTTCTTTGACACAACGTTCTATCGAACATTGTATCAAAGAGGGGCAAAATGTAGACACCCAAATTTGTCCATGTCTAGCGACACTTTGTTAAATCACTAATCCATTATCCAATTAATTAAATAAATTTTATTTATTTAATTAAAATCCCATTCACATTCACTTAGCCAATTAATTAAATAAATTGTATTTATTTAATTAATTCCACATCATGTCTTATCCCATTTTATGCATTTATCATATTAATTAAATAAATTTTATTTATTTAATTAATTTCCAACTCATATCCCAACTAATTCAAATACTTTATTTGAATTAAGCCTTTATCATTTATCACATTTTAACACTTGTCCATTTCCCATTTATCATGTGTTGTAAGACAACTTTCATTTAAAATCTTTCACATGCACAACTAATTGGACCTAAATTTAGTAACTTTCAATCTTAGCCATTCACATAGCCTCTGAATCTCCACCGTTGATTGATCTTGGTTGAGTTCTATATAAACAGCCTCTCACTCCATATGAGACATCCAGAAATCATATAGTATCCAGCAATCCAGAAATCATATAGTATCCAACAATCCAGCAATCATATAGCAACTCCATTATCATCTTGAGCATTTGAGCTTTTATCATCCATGGCAGCTTTCAGCTTTGTAATTGCTTATCGTTGAAGAAGCAGTCCACATCTCCCTCTCAAACAAGGAATCGCATGATCTAGGTGATGTTATGCTTGCATTGCATTGTTCTTTTGATTTCATTTTAGGTTAGATTCCTTGATGATGGTAGGGTTAGGGTTTCATGACTATGTCTGATCTGCCACACCTGACTTTCACCTATCACAAACACAATGCAGGAAGTTTATTATATCAGTATCATTATCAAAAATCTGCCAGTTATGTACATTATCTGAGATAGTGGGTCTGGTTTTGAATTCAATTTCTGTAATACCTCCTAATGTGATATCATCTCTTTTTAATGTGATATTTGCTAGAAAATCTGCCATAATGTTTTTTGATCTATCAATCCAATTGATTGAGAAGGCATCAAACAACTCAATATCATCCTAGACAACATTTTTGTACTATCTCAACCTCTTGTTTTTTGACAAGTATTTCTCTCACTTGGGAAGCAACCAATTCTGAATCACCATATATAGCTAACTTTTTTATCTTATGCTTGGTGGCTATATTCAGACCAATGAGCAAAGCTTCATATTCTGCTACATTGTTTGTGCATTCGAATGTCAGTACAAAGGAGTATTTGAAAGTTTTACCTATTGGTGAGATAAATAACACTCTGGCCCCATTTCCCATTTTGCTACATGCACCATGAAAATACATCTTCCACACATCATTTTCTTCTTTCTTAGATTCAACATGTATCAGATTAGTAATCTACAATTCTAGCTGATTTTTCTCAACATTGAATGCTCTCAAATCTGTATCACAAAAGAAATTTATTTGATGTTGATCCAAGCATTCTATGATATTCTCATATCTTGGCTCCCTACACATCTTGACCTCTTTACCTCCTACTAGTATTGTGGTGTATGATAAATCCAATTGGACATTCCCTCCTGCCATTGCAACCCATTGTCTTGATAAAAGCATTCCATAATATGGCGGGATGTCAACCATGGTAATATCAATGTTATAAGTTGCTTTAGGGTATGAAGCAAGTTTTATCTCCACATCTCTCATAATGCCTACGACTGGGATGGATCTATTATCCATTGCATAATACCTACCAAATGTAGTGTCAACCCACATTCCTAGTTCTTTCATGACTGATATTGGCATGATATCAAGGCCACACCTAAATCAATCATGCAATTTCTTACTATCCTATTTTTGATTAATAAGGTAGTGTAGAAAGGATCCACCTATGAGGGATTCTTTGTCAATGTATCATCTAAATATACCTCAGGAATTTGGAATGTTTCTTGGTGAACATTGTTTGTTCTATTCTCTAATCCTTTATGTTTTTGATTTGGTATATCTTAAATTAGCTTAACTACTGTATTCCTATATTTGTCTATCTTCATCATTTCTAAAAGTGGAATTGACATCTTTACCTGAGATTTCACATGAGCAATGTCAAATGAATGGGCCATAGTCTAATCACTCTTTTCTGTCTTTGTATGTTCTTTTCCTTGATTTTGTGACTTATCTTTCATTTTACTTTTATCAGCCTTTTCTAGTTCTTTGAATGATGACTTTGCATTATTCTTTTTGTAATTCTAATCTTTTATAAAGATACTCCCAGGTGTTCCTTGTTCAACATTCACTATCCTATTCCTTAAGTTATAGGAATTTTTAGCTTGAGCTATTGCAACTATTGTAAGAGCTTATCTTTCATTTTCAATGGGCTTTCTCCACTGATCATATGGTGGATTGTTATAATAGGTAGGTTTTTCATAACCATTCTCCTGGTCTGAGAATACTTCTTGTTTTCCCATATTGATATGATGTTTCTAGTTTCCCACATCATATTCATATCCTTCTTCTTCTGTAGAAGAATAGTCTTCATTCAACAAATAAGGTGTGTCTTGCATCATATTTATTGTGTGATTGTCTCTGTTATAATTGTATAATGTTTCTTCTTGCTATACTATTTTAGCCACCACACAGTATTCAGGTGAGTGTGGTAAATTGCACACCAGACACCAAGGTTAATCTTCTACCATATGTGTCACATTTCTTTTTAGAGGGTCAGGGGTATCTTTGGCATAATGTTGCTTTCTATTATTTTCAATGGGTCTCCCATCTTTCCAATTTGTATTGTATGGTATATCATGCAACCTAGGCCTTTCATGTCTATGCTGACTTTCTTGTTTAGTCTGCTGAATGTTTGGATTCTGAGGAATTCTAGGGTTATCTCTTTTGTTAACCATATATGCAGCTTTCCTATTGTTCTCAATAGTTAATGCCACTTTCTGTGCTTCAGCTAGGGTCATAGGGCACTGATTTCTAAGTTCGTACCCTGTCTTGGGATCAAATGCTTTTAGATAAATGCTCAATGCTACTGGATCAGTTAGTTTAGATCCATGTGGTATTTTGTTATGTAATTTGGAAAATTTCAGATTGAAGTCATATATTGATTCATTCTGGTGTTTCTGGATGCTTATCAATTCATGCAATGCAAACTCAGGGGCATACTAATTGTCGTACTGTTCCTTGAATTGATTGTGGAAATCAGTTATTGAACTAATTGAAGCATTAGGTAAGCTGTTGAACCAATCTCTCACATCTTCAGTCAAAGACATCATGAATAACCTCATTCTAACATCTTCATAGTCCATACCAATATCTTGTACAAAAGCATTGAAGCTTCTGATGTGATCTTTAGCTGATATGGCACTGTTCCCAGTGAACTTGGGAAATATGTTTCTCCAATTGCTATCCATAGGATATGGATACAACTGATATCTAGTTAGATCAAATTGGCTACATATGTTTGTGAGGTTTGAGGTGGAAAATTCATGGGTGGTGGATTAGGATAGTAATTATATCCACCTAGAGGCTGATGACAAGCATATTGCTGTGGGTTTATGTGGGGATTTATATAAGGATTTTGTGGTCTATAATACTGTTGGCCACGGGGTGGGTATGGATTAGACATATGTTGAGAGGTGTTGTGTATGGGAGGTGGTCTAGGATTTCTAGGGAGAGCATTTTGATGACTTCTGGATGCTTGTGAATTTGAAACACCACATGTATTTTGGTGTAAATTTTTCTATGGGTTCCTCAAAGTCTTTCCCCTATGTGGAGGTACATATTTTGGGGGTGGTTGTTTTAGCCCTATTCTTTATCTGTTGAATCTCTTGTTGTAATAACCTCTTAGTTTCCTCTATCTTGATCATTTCAAGTTCTTCCTAGAGCCTAAGCAAATCTTGTTGTGCTTCATTCATACCTCCTGAATTCTTTAGACTTCCATTTATTTCTTGAGTTGAGAATCCATGTTTTACCCCTTCTCCTTGATTTAATGACATTTTAAAATCATATTCAGCTTGCCTTTGATCAATTTCCCTCATGGCCCATGCTTCACACTCAAGTTGCTCTTGAGGATCAGGTTTGTATTTTGCCAATATGTCATCAGTTACTCTATTGAGATTTTCATTTGATACATACAGAGGTGTAAACTTATTGTGAATTGTGATAGTTTTCTTAGCATTATCCTCTTGAACCTCCTGGTTATTATTCTGGTGAGAATAATTTGATGTTCCATTTCTCTTGGAGATGTTTCTAATTGGTGGAGATGATTGCAATTTCTTTCCTTCCCTCTTGGATCTCCTACCATCCATTTGGTATTAAATTTCTGTTATAACAGTTTCTAGAGTCGCCACCTATTTTGTAAATAGGAATAAGTTTATAATTTATCTTTCTGGATTCTTCTTGCTAGCAGAGTTACCAAATTAAAATTTATGACTCTATAAAAAGAATGGTTTCTTACTAAGGTTCCTTATTTGGTTCCCTAGTAGACTCGCCAATTTGTTAGGTCTCAAAAATGCAAGTTGCTAATCCTAAGAGGATGCCAGGCTCTATGTTTAGATTCGCAACATTTTTGAACTAATGCGACAGAATCAACCTTTATGGTTTGATGACTCCCTGCACTTTGGGTCCTGCTAAACCTAGGTGGGTGAACCTTGAAGATTAAAGAAGATTGAATGTAAATATCTTGACTAAATAAATGGTGTAGAATAGATAAAAAGATTTCTAACTAATTCTATATCTAATAGCTGATGAATGGTTGGTATAAATTGTATAAGCAATATCAAGGTGAATTTTATGACTGTGCTTAACTATTAAAAGGGCTTTAAATGATGAATTGAAATAAGACTAGTGCCTTGTTGGGTAAACAAAGTTAAATGGAAGACTAAGACTAGTGGCTTATAGTGGGCTATAACTCTAACTGTTTGGCACAATATTTTAGTTTATAACTTGTATAAATGTGTAGGGAAATGACTAACAAACTCTTCTTAGTAATCCAACCAATATAATTAGATTTCTTGTTATTCACCAGAAGGAATTTTAATCCTTTCTTGAAGAAACGAATTGAATGAATTATGCAAGAACAACAGATGATATTAACTTGGAGACAGAATGCCAATCCTAATTATATGGTTCTTCTTAGTAATCCAAACATAACAATTCTAGGTTACTATGACTCACCAGAAGGATTTAATCCATTAATGGAAACCAATTAATCCAATCACACAAATACAACAAATGTGCATTGAAAAACTAAATATATGCTTGATATATCAATTTGAATAACAAGGAAATACTGAACTAGAGACAACCATATAACTGAATAATTTTAACAAACAATTGATGCCAGAATAAACCATAGAATCAAAGAACTTCAATTTCCTTCATCCATATGATGCTTGCAACATGGTCTTTAAAATACTATAAACTTCATGTATAATATCCTACTATTGATGATAATTCAGCATCATGTTTTCAAATTATATAGGAATATTCATGAAGAGATATAACTCTTCAAAAAATCTTTTACGAATCAACATGATTAACATAACAACAATAAAATAACAATGCTTAATCTCTATTCAACCACAAATATAGATGAGTAATGTGATCTAAGTACTCCTGGCTATGATGTGAATAAGTAAATTCAATAGCATTTCTTGTGATCACATCCATCGTAACCATCTTCTCCAAATGCTTGTAGGCTTCCCCAGATGCAGAGTCTTTATCCTTGAGAGCTCCTAAGGCTTCATGCAATATCACTTGGTAGTCTTTGCTCATTCCTCTTTGCTTTTTAATTCTTTATCATTCTTGAACAACGTGGGCACTCTTGCTTTTGAGGCTTCAACACATTCTTTGGCATCATTCTTAAGTTGGTCATAATACTTCTAATGCTGCTCAATCAAATCTTTTGCACTGGAGGTGCCTATAATGTCAGAAGTATCTTTACTTTGTGTCTCATTGAGTTTCTCTTGCAGCCTTTTGTCAAGCCTCTCATGCTCTTGGATCACTTTATAGTTTTGATAATAATTATCCCAAAATTGGTTTAGCCAATGCATCATGTTTGTATGCCTATTTTGGAGCACTGTGGCAAGTGTATCAATCTGAATTTGATGCTGATTGGACACTTTGTGAGCTTTCTCCCTAAGTTAATCTTTTTACTGACCCCCCGAAGGTGCTCTTAACAGCATCTTTCAAATAATCATTTTCTATTGTTAATCTCACAGCTCAATTTATATGCATCTCTTTCTTTGATTAACATCTGAGCCTGTGCCTTATTCAACTTTGTAACATTAATGCCAATGTCTGCAGTGATCAAAGGGTCAGTCTCCCCTACCTTCAAAGTCATGACATGGCCAAAAGTCTTCTCAATGTCTATAATGGCTATCTTTTTATGGGGAGGATACAGGGCCCATATCATTAATGAATTTTCATCATTATTATATTTGGTGCCCATATACACATCTATGACACCTTCTGGAGTGAGCTTGTATTAATCATCTGTGTTATACAGAAAACTATCAAATACTAGAGCAGAATTCAAATCAAGACCAGGAAAGATCATCACCCCTGCTTCTTTGAGCAGTTGTCTACCCTTACTAGGGGTGATATCTTGTAATTCATTATCTACTATTGTTTTCAACATATCAAGTAACTATCTTTCATTGTTGGCAGAGATATCATCAACTGACTCCCTAATTTCTTTCCCTTTGTGTTTATATAAAAATGATAGGAATTCTTTAGAATGAATAAATTTATCATCAGAAATAAAAGAATCATATACTACTTGTCTAGGATCCTCATCAGCAGACCCCTCATCATGTTCCATACCATGAGACTGATAGTATTACATTCTTCTTTTGTACATTCTTATTGTCTGTTGATGTGGCTCCTCTTGTTCTGTAGGTTCTTCATCACCAGAAGATAACAACTCTATCTCTGCCAGTTGTTTCCTCTTCTCATCTAAGTCCCTATTATATTTCTCAACCACCAATTAAACTTCAGT
Organism: Cunninghamia lanceolata; assembly: GCA_027924645.1. Taxonomy (NCBI): domain Eukaryota; kingdom Viridiplantae; phylum Streptophyta; class Pinopsida; order Cupressales; family Cupressaceae; genus Cunninghamia; species Cunninghamia lanceolata. Next base: position 3,517,380 of record BSBN01000263.1, on the reverse strand, counting down.
CTCTTCCAAACTCTTGATGATATCATTATGGGGATAAGGGACATGTGTGTATCCACTAAGGTTTTGTTTTCTCCGAGAAAGGTCAATGAAACCCTTAGGATCAAACCCTTTTCTTGCCTTAACACATCTCATATTGTAATGCATTAGCTTATCCATAATAAGGCCATAACCCTCCTTGGATACCATAGAAAAATCTCCAAAGCAAAGAGTACTAGGCATGAAAATTTTTTTGTCATGGGAGCTCAAGTGCATCACATTAGAACAATTCATTTGCCTAACTATTTCTAAGTAGGTAATTCTGTCAGGGACTGTCTCAGGCAAGATAAAAGAAGTGTCCTCAAAACCATAAACTCTAACCATAGGAGTATCCTCAAAACAATACCAGTCTCCCCAGTTGTGAGTAACAGTAGGAGGACCACAAAAATCTTTAGGTCTAAGAAACCTCTTTATTTCATTTGATAATGAATACTCACAGAGATGACTAAAATATCTATATAATACTTTCACATAGTATTCTTCAAACTGAACATAGCTAGAATGGCCATACCTACTATCCCATATTCTAGCCCACATCTGCATGGGTGACTTTTGCCCCCTCTAATCCACTAGAACAACTTTGAATTCACTTGGCCATAATCCCACTTCTTAGCCATAATAAAGCACCATGTTCATCAGAAGTGAGTAGTGTTCAAAGGAAACTGATGGGGCATTATTCTTTATTATGGTCAAACCAGAATCAATTCTACTAAAAACATAGGTAGCATAATCAAACTGCTTGGCATTGTGGCACTGGATGTCTGTGGCAATCACCATCAAGGGAATTGTCATGAAATCTAGGACCTCTGATCCTAGGACTTGGCCCAAAGAGTAGTAAGTGTATTATATGTATGGTTTTAATAATGACACATGAAAAGAAGGTCCATCATTCTCATTTAGAGGCACCATTTCACCCTCTACCCTAGGCCTATGAATTGGCAACCTCCATCCATTATATGTAGTATCCATTCTCCAGTACTCTTTATCCAAATCTTCATAAACTATGGGGACAATATATAAATCATCCAAGTCAAAAACCTCACAAATGGCATTCTTAGACAAGTGTATAATAGGCTCCCCTTGAGGGTTGCATATGGCTTTAAGGCTTGGATTATACTGCCTAGCCAGAAGTTGGAGGAGTTCTACATTTGGAAGCACATTAGGAACAACCAATTTACCTAAATTCAAGTACCATGGGTTAGACACTAGAAAATTCCTCAATCTTCTATTGTAATGGAATTTGAAAAGCTCATAGCCTCTTATAGGTGTCCAAACATTTCCTAGGTATTTACACTTGTCTTCTAGTTTCTCTACTTCTTCCCTATGTTGTGCAGACCTTCAGGCTTTGGGAGTTGATCCAGGTAGTAGGTCAATCAAGTCTTGGTTCAGTTTCCTCTCTTTTATTTTCTCCATAGAGGTTTTGTCAATTTTTTGTTTTTTAGGCTTTGGGAGTTGATCCAGGTAGTAGGTCAATCAAGTCTTGGTTCAGTTTCCTCTCTTTTGTTTTCTCCATAGAGGTTTTGTCAATTTTTTGTTTTTTAGGTTTACTGGTATCACCCTGTTGTTTTCTGGCTTTTCCTTTCACTAGAGTTTCCATTTTAATCTTGGACAACAAATTCAAATTGTAAGCTACTGCACAAAAGTTTGTATATGTGTACTTGTTATCAGAGGCGTTGATCGAATTCCCCTATTTTCTCCTCCAAGTCTCTGCTTGCTTGCTCGCTTCAGATAATTCTTTCAAACTTAATTGCAAGATTTTCAAATGGCCTTTCAGAGGATTTCTTCATCGTCTACAATTAATTGTTCCAACATTTCAATTTTCTTGATCATTGTGAAATGTCACATCATCATAACTTCTCTCATCGGCATGATTTTTGTAATGTTAGGATGACTTAATATCTTCTTATGGCACAAACATTTGCTCATGGATCAATCGCTGTGACCCTTCACCTATCTCCTCGATGTGGTTTTTTATATGTGAGTTTGTATTGACAAGATGTTTTCAAGCTCTACCTGATATAGAAGTGAGCATGGTTGTCATCAGCCTGACTTTTTTCATCACCGTGGGAATAACATTCTTCTCTGATATCTCAAGTGTCATCGATATGACCATTGATATGAATCTTGTCGATGAATCATGGTCATTGTTGTCATTGGGATAAGATATGCCATCGGGATAACTTATTTCAAGTTACCCGATCGTGGTTGTTTCCTCGATAGCCTTTTATATCCTTGATCAGAGAGACCTTCACAACATCTCACTGACATCATTGTGAGTATTGTTTCAGCCAGACTTGCAAGCTTTGTTCTGATTCATTCACTTTCGTCAATGGTTCTTATCTTCCATACATGTCGGCATGACTAATACTGAAACACTTTCGTTATTTGCTAAGACATTAGAATATCAGAGACTCCTTAATTTTTCACTCCGATGTTTATCTCCTGTCGATGACTGCTAGTTCCCTCCATTCCATGAGATTCTCGGTGAGAGTCCTACCGATTTCCTCCATTAGTATGATTTATACTATTGGGGGGATTTGTGGAGTATTACCCGATAGTGCTGTCTTATACCGATTGGCGTGATTGGGAATTTTCTTTCCGACAAAGGGTCATCATTGCTACTTTCCCCATCGGCGGTCCTTGAAATCTTCTCCCCGATCGTTATTTTCATGCCGATACTCATTTCAGCCCATTTCTCTTATAGAGTATGGATCAGTATGACTAAAATGAGGTCATGCCAATATTAAGGAATTGATGCCCTTTACATTATTTTGTGATAAAAGTCATATACTTTTTATGGGATATACCAGTTGTTACTCTGATTTTGGTCTAAATTTTTTTTTATTTGGTCAAACATGAGTGGGTATGAAGATAAGAAAATTTTAAATTTTCCTATCCCAGTAGAATTTAAGGGTGAAAGGAGGATATACACCAAAACTACCAAAAACTCAACTATCCAAAAATCACCCATTACAAGAAAGAAAATGGAAGTGGAATTATGCCATTTATTATATTCTAGAAAAATTTGACTACAATTGAAATGAATTATATAGTTCTAAAAAAATAATTTCTTTCTATTGTCATGCTAACAATAAGTTTTGTCATTATATTATTAGTTATAAAGAAATATTGGAAATAGTATACTTTGATTGTTCGAACATTAAGTATTTAATGATAAACTAGTAGTAAGTGGATGTATTATTAGATGGTTGCTACTTTTGTAAGAATTTAATGTAACAATGATTAACAAACTTGGGTTCAATCTAATATGGTTACAGATTTATTGTCTAGATTGAATATTTTAAGAGAGAACAAACTAGTTGAAGATGAGTTTTCAAATGAAAAACTATTTTAAATATCAACATACACACCTTTGTTTTATAATTTAGCTAATTATTTAGCCACATGGACTTGTTTCCATTTGATTTCACTAGCAAACAAAAGAGACACCTTGTTGTGGATAACTTGACATTTAAATGGTTGCATGGAATTCTATTTAAATGTGGACCTAATATTGTGTTGCATACATGTGTGGGTGTAGATGAAATTTATGACATACCAAGGTATTATGATGGTGAATTAGTAGCAGGTCATTATTTAACTCAGAGAATCATCCATAAGGTTCTATGTGTTGGGTATTACTAGCCTTCACTACGCAAGGATGCAAAGAAATATGTGAGGCAATGTGACTAATACCAAAGGATAGGGAAAACCTACAATTTTCAATGAAATTCCTCTCCATTCCTTTTGAGAAATGAGGATTATATTTCATTGGACCTATTGATCCAATATCACAAGGAAAGGAGTGCATTATAGTGTGCACTAACTATGTTACCAAATGGGTTGAAACACAAGCTTTACAATTTGCTTGAGAAGAAAAGATTGTTGGTTTATTGTATGACAAAATCTTTCAATGATTTGGGGAACCTAAATCCATTATTTTAAATCAAGGCTCATAGTTCATGTCTAATATGATATAGGAATTCACTAAAAATTCTTAGATCAAACATAGTTAATCTCCTCCTTATCATCCTCAATAAAATGGTCAATCGGAAGTCACCAATAGAGAACTAGAAAATGTTCTTAAAAAAATAGTGGTTGTTAGTAGAAAGACTGGGCAAATAAGTTACTTGAAGAAGTTTGGGCTTACAACACAACTTGGAAATTAACTACAAGATTCAGTTTGTTGATTTGGTATATGGAAAAGACTAATATTTTCCATTGAGTTTGAATCACAAATGTTGAGGACAACAAATAAAGTAGGAATTAATCTAACACAAGCATAATGTAAGTAGGTTTTATATCTGAACAAGCTATTTGAAATAGAACTTGAAGTAATTCAACAAATAGTTCTCAATGCAATAGTAAGGAATATTATGGCATGACCATCATATCCAAATGAGTAAGTTCAAGGATAGGGATTTGGCCTTGTTTGATTCCAAGTATAAGGAACTTAAAGGGAAACTTCTACTCATTCATTGGGAACATATAGGATAGATGAAATCTTCAATAATGGAGCTATTCAATTATTACCTATTAATGAAGACTAAAGAACATTGCTAATTAATGGACATAGGTTACACCTATATCAATGCCTAGCCACCAAAGAGGACTTTACCACCCAAATAATGTCACATCTAGAGTTTTGTTGTGTGAAAGAGACCTTTGCTTTCACTATAATGGACCTTTAAGTCTATGTTTGAAGGTTTATAATAAAGGAAAAGAGTTGAAACCCATAAATGGTAATTTTTTAAAAAAAAAGTTGAAAAGAGTTGAAAACCAACAAATGATAGCTATTTTCAAAAAAATTACTATGAACTTTTGTGAATAAAACTCTATCTTTTTCACTCAAACATTGACATGAAGGAGGTAAGGACATGTAATAATATAATACAGGTATTTATCCTATTATTTTATTTTTAAACATAGTTATAATTCTATTTTAACTAGAAATCTAGATCCATTTTATAACAAATCTCCTAAAATTGGAAATTTGTCCACATCATGCTAACAATATATAAAAAATATGTTGATTTGATAGTACTTGATGGAAAAATCCATCTATAAACATGCAAGGGGTAAGTGCAAAAAGATGGGGGGCCAAAAAGTGGCCATATGGTTTTAAAAAAAAATTAATACATAATGCGAGCGCGTTATTAACTACTTTAAATAAAAAAAGGGCTTGCCATTTCATTTCATTTCTATTTTTCTCCTCTATCCCCGTGGCTTGCAAACCTTGGGAAGTGTGCTTGTGTTTTGGAAAAGACAATTCAACACCAAAATCTTGCTGGTTTGTCGCCAAAATGCTTCTAAATAGGTAGGTTTGAGTTGTTTTTTGATGTATATTTCGTTAATTGTCAGGAAATGTTAATGTACCTCCTCCTCCTTCTCAAAATCCACAAAATCCTGAGGAGGAAATACTTGCAGAACAACCTCCTCCATCCATTCCTTGACATGCCCCTAGAACACAAGAAAATATAATGAGGCAAATTGAAAACAACAAAAAAGAAATTGAAGATATAATTGCAAGGTTGAAAGATCCTTCCACTTCAACCTTGCATAGGTCCAGGCTTGCTAAATCTCTTGAATCTATGTTATCAAATGTAGATTCAATTAGCAAGCAAATAACTAGTTGGACGGGTAAGAGGAGAGAGTTTAGAGATTATTATGCAAACAAGCTGTCATACTAAGATGTGAAAAAATTACAGATCACAAAATTAGACTTGTGTTCGATTTTCACAAACCCACAAACAAATCGACCTCCACCCATTACATGCAAGAGGTTCCCTATCCATTGGTGCAACAACCAAGCGATAAGGGACAATTTTGGGCAAAGGTGGTGGATGGTTTTTGACCATCCTCCATGCAATAATAATGAGGTCCCGCAATACTTTTTGAGGAAACTCTACTACGAGTTTGTCCTCAATAAAGTGCCAAACTATTTTGATATGCGGGACTTCCAGGGTAGAGGTGGGGGGTCAGCACAAGATAGACTAGGAGCACGTCTTGACCCACAATGGGTAGTGAGATGAGTAATCAACAGAGCAGCCCATGAGCATGTTTCTATCCCTTCCATTGTGAAGGAGAGTGTTGAGGTTGATACACTTCAATCCATTAGTGCCTTGACCCAGAGCATCATAGAGCATGCTGGTCCTGTAGCACAGGGTGGGTTGGGAGATAGTGCGAGGAGTAGGGTCCCACCCCATGCTTGTCAGGCTTGTTGGTCAGCCTATGGTTATGACCCCATGGATAGTCAAGACGCAGGTGCATAGGCTACATCTGTAGCTGAGCAAATGGTGATGACAGATACCCTACTGAGTGAGACTTTTGGCCTTGATACTCAGGTAAATATTAGCAAGTTTATTGAATTTAATTTATAAAATTTCTTTTTTGAAATGCAAGATTAACTAATTTAAATTGACGTTTTAATGAAATTTCAGGGTCATAGCATCGATACAGTTTTCAGTGGTTCTCCACCTACATTTTACACTAGATCATCTGTTGTCGGGGAATGTAACTAGTAAACAATTATAAATATTACATGTGAATAGCATCGTTATATGAATGGTATTCTAATATCTGATTTTGGATGTTGACTAGGTTAATACTGTAGATTTCACGGCAACACCTACCATCGGTGGTGGACTTCAAAGCTTTATGGAGGCAATAAAATAAATAGTTTAATGAATGAATTGTACTTACTAGATTTTTGTATGTGACTTGTGTGCTTTATTGTGTGTACTTCCATGTTTAGATGAACATGTGTGTATGTTAGGAGCCATGAATTGCATCACTATTATAGTTTTTGTAATTGAATAATGTTGTTTTATTTCCAGATGATGCAGGCTGTGGAGACACCTCCCCATGTTCATAGGGCAATGGAGCAGGGTGTGGCCTCTACGATTCATAGCTCCATGGCATTGATAGAGGTATGAGGCAGATTAGTAAATTTCAATTTACATTCATTATTATAGTTGTCTATTTTTGAAAAATCAAAAGATTATTGATTTGAAGTTTAATTTCTATCTGGATGGTTTCTATAGGACATGACATCACCACGGCCTATTCTTGCTACTGAGACAAGTGAGGAGATAGATTATATGTTAGCAGTAAGTGATTATTTTGTTAAATGTTTCATTTTTTATAACATGTAATTTCTATAAATTAATGTCTATACTTTTTATTATAACAGGTAAAGATGCAGGAAGAACTAAATAGGAGGAGCAACCCTTGGGTTCATAGTAGACCACCCACATGCGCGTCTCCATCCCCTAGAAGATCAAAGGCTAGCCATGATCTATTCTCTTCACCAACTAGAGGGGAATGACTTTTTATTGTGTTCCTTTGTTGTATGCCTATATGAGATTTGTGGACATATATTTTGTATTGCATATAGTTGACATTGTATGCCTATATGGCATTCTTGTAAGCCTATATGGCTATTTTGTATATATGTTATACTTATATCAACAGATATTGATGTATGCCTATATGGATATTTTGTTAATACAAATCTTTTTTATTGATGGCGTCCATACTTGCCTTATAAATCCACGTTTGAATGGATATTTGTAGATGGCTACTTCAAATATTTAAAGTCCAATTGTATTACATAGGATGTTTGTTGATCCAATAAGCTAGCTATTGTTATTCAAGTATAACCTAAATCTCATTTTGGAACTAAAAGATAAAAGTTGTATTTAAAAAAAAATGAATCATCATGTTGAACAGAAAATATTAATATTCTTTATGAGTAGCATAGAATGTCAACTATATGCAATACAAAAAAATGAATCATGTTATTCTTTATGTTTGAGATCCTAAAAATGACTAAGTCGGGTAGCCTGATATCCTGAAACACTAGGATGAATATCCAAGTCATTAGGATGATTGCGCCTTGAGAAAAAGTCATTAAGATGAGTACCTAAAGGAGACTTTCTTAAACATTCAAACATTGAGCAACAAGCATGAAGGGTTAAGGCGCAATTTGTAACTCATAAATCCTCAAAAGGGTGCCCAACTTAGAGAGAGCATTCATTTAAGACAAGGCGCCCATTGACACCTATTCCACCATAAAAGTGTGCCTAAGGTGGAAGGAGAATAAGCCTCTAGTAAGTGAAGCGCACCTATTGTCTAAACCACTTCATTATGGCACCCTAGCATGAGGAGGAGTATATAAGTCAATAGGAAATGGCACCTATAATGCAAATGAAGGACTAAGTGGCATTTTCAATAAGCATCAATTCACCTTGAGCTTTCAATAAATACATCAAATTGAGCCCCATAAGCCTAGGCGCCCTTTGCCTTCAAAAGAACCTTGTATCAATGTCAAGAGTTGGTCGTATCGGCGTCTCGGTAGACCTTGGTTAGGCTTTGCCGATAGTGGTTTGTCTTGTTGACAATTGTGGTTCGAAGTCAAAGACATCGGTGTATCAGCCCAATGAGATTAGAGTTCACCGATGTTTGGAGTCTTACCGATGGGTGTGGTTCGAAGGTTGTCATTGGTGAGATCAGTGTGTCAGTAGAAGAGTTTTTGAGTGTGTCGATGGTATTAAGTCCTACCAATAGGCGAGGGACTTAGAGTCTCATATCAGAGTGACAAAGACATCGATGTGAAAGGATATAAAGTCACCGATAGTGGTATGTCTGACCGATAAGAGTCAATGATGGGATGTTTGTCAGAAGTGAAATCAAACGGAGTCATGGTGGCATCAGCCTATCGGCTGATGAAATTTTAAGCTCACCGATGGTATGTTGTCTCGCCAATAGTGAGTTCGAAGGTTCAAAAGTTGATAATTCTATGCTTTCACTGTGTGCTCTGCATCAGACACTCATCCCTACTATAGTCTAGCATTCTCTAGTTGTGTTCTCCCTTTGTTTTTGTGAACGCCTCTAGAAGTAATGTTGAGTTACTTGTGATGTCCTTATTGACTAGTGTTGTTTTAGATTCATGTGTAGTCCTTGTTCCTTATAGTCTATTGTCTACCTGACTGTTTGTTGTAACTTATTGAACCACTATGATTTTGAATATTTAGATTTAGAGGGCATTAGACACCAAAACTTCTTGACCTTTAACAACCCAACCTAGAATCAATAGATTTTTGTCCATCCCAACTATTCTAGTCAAGACAAAGCATGTTGATTCTCATTCAATCCAATGTTCATTAACAGGATTATCTTATCATAATATTTAGGGAAATGACCACCTAGATGGACAATGATGTGAGCTATCTATAAAGAAACTTGCAAGAAGTATAGGAGGCATGAGAATCCCTCCATGTTGTTTATCAAGTTGAATGATCTATGACACATCCTGTATCATTAGAAAATATTCTCGAAGAGAAAGCAAGTGAAAATACTCAAAACAACCCATAACAAGCTGGAGAAGTTTAAAGGATGGAGGTTGCAACACTTTCTGACCTCATAGCCACACTAGTCCAATGGATCAGGATAATACTATCAAGCATCCACATAATAGTAGATAATCTTATCAAAAGTCACAGAGAAATTTCTAAGGACCAAAGTGTTATCCCTATGACTTGACACATACTGCTTGTTTCATAAAGCAAAGGGACATGATATAAATATTGTTGTTACATGAAGCCTAATCAGACTCAGAGGTTAAATTTACCCAACTTTTATCAGCGTGGTTTCCCCCCAAATATTTTCCTACTAGTTTTGGCACCTTGAAGTCTAAGTGCATGAAAATCATTCTAAGTTGGCAATCTAATCCAATGACTTGACACGGATCCCAAAACCACCTATTGGACCAATAGGATCCTAGGTGCTCACTTCATGGATTATGATTTCTAGGCACCAGTTTGATGCTCCATCACAAGGAAAGTGCACCCACACTTGCAAGTGTTTTTCTTCAGGATCTAGGTGCTAGTTGAAGGTTGTAGTTACCAACAAGCGTACCTAGCAAGAGGAAGTCCTTTAGAGTCTCCAAAACACATCAAACACTTGACTAACAACAAGATAACTTTTTTCCAAGTTAGGTGCTTCAAGAGGGAAGTTAAAACATGAATAAGTGCCAATTTGTCTAGGCGCAAACTCAAGCTTGTTGAGGATACACATGGCACCCAACATTCCTTGGTGATTTCATGAAATTCAAATGCTCAGAACTGTTCAAGGAATGCCCAATGCCCCTTCTTGATGATAGGCACCAAAGTGAGGGTGGAATTGCACCTTGATGGCATTAGGTGCTATCTAGAGTATGCTACTCCATGGAAATGCACCTTCTTGCTTAGAGTAATTCAAACACTCTAAGGTCTTCAGTGACCAATTCCCCAACTTATGAAATGTCCTTCATTTTAAAACACATTGTAATGCTCTAGAGAGATGACTATACCTAGGTGTCAATCTAGGTTAGAAATGCCTCCAAAGTGCACCTTCTCTTTCAGAATGCAAAACAAGGTCCAAAGGTGCTAATAAACTAAAGCACTTCTTTGGAAAAGTCCTAGAGGTTAAGATGCACCTTGTCTTAATGAGGTGCAACTCTTGGGTAAGAAAGCTTGTAAAGTGCACCTAACTTAATGAAGAGGTTGATAACTTCTAAACCCCTCTTAGAACTTAGATTGCTTCAACTGAAGATCATCTTGCACCAATACATCACCAAACTTTCAATCACAAGATCAATTCAAACTTAGGCTCTCATTAAGAGTCTTTCCAATGTTGGTGCATCTGAGAGGTTGAACTGGCAAGAGATGGCGCCTAGCTTCCTAGACCTTGTTTCAATATGTTTGAGTTTCAAAGTTGACTCAATGGTATCAAGATGGCACCATAGAGTCTTTGGACTAGTTCCTTAGAGTTTCAAAAACATTCTAGCTCCTTAAAATTTCCTCCTACATGCTTGGGTGCCATTTCAAGGTCCTGGAACCATGATGTAGTTCCTTATTTCTCTAGGCGTCCATTCATGATTGTGCAACTTGAGATTGGTGCCTAGAGTGAATAGGCTTTCATCTTGACTTAATACACTGCCTCCTGACAATTTTTGGAGCAGTAGAAAACCTTTCACCACGGGCAAATGTCTCAGAGATATAAAAAATTGAGAGAGGTTATTGTAGAGGCACTCTACGTGATCGCGTTACCTTAGATGAAATGTTTCTAAGTGACACTATTTTCGAGTAACATCTCGTCAAAGATTGCTTCCTTTTTGCACTTTGGACTCTTCAGGGATATCGGTGGTACAATGTAGCTCGGACTGTTTCGACATGTTTGGATGAAAAATAGGACCATGCCTAGTGTAAATGTACCCATCCAGATGCATTGGAATAGTTAGTTTGGTCACATCAGGAGCAGGACAAAAGTTACACCCCTTTGCAACTTTACACTACCTCCTTCTGACAATTTTTGGGGCAGTAGAAAACCTTTCACCATGGGCAAATGCCTCAGAGATATAAAAAACTAAGAGAGGTTATTGTAGAGGCACTCTACATGATTGTGTTGCCTTAGACAGAATTTTTCTAAGTGATATGGTTTTCAAGTAACATCTCATCAAAGATTGCTGCCTTTTTGCACTTTGGACTCTTCAGGGATATCATCATTACAATGTAGCTCAGACTGTTTTGACATGTTGGGTGAAAAATAGGACCATGCCTAGCATAAATGTACCCATCCAGATGTGTTGGAATAGTTAGTTTGGTCGCATTAAGAGCAGGACACAAAAAATGCAAAAGTTACTTTGTGCAACTTGACAACATTGACACTTTTTTGCAACATGACTCAAAGACTCAAACTAACTCCAAAGGACTCAAAGTGACTTAAAATCACCTTGATTTTAGCACCCAATGTACATTATACAGGTCTAGGCACTCCTTATCATTCAAACATCTTAGATGATCACCTAGGAAAGGAAAAAACTCTAAGTTTCATCATCATGAGCGCCTAATATCAAGAGACTTTAATGGCTCAAACCTTAGCATGGAGTCCTAAGGTGCATTTCATGTCTCCTTTCATCCATTTTGGCACCCTTATGTAGATTTTTCAACTTGATTTGGTACCCTGTATGTGAAGGAAGATCTAAAGGCATGAAAGTGGATGTCGTTTTGCAAGAGTTTGGATCATCAAAATTGAAAGAAATAAGTCTATTAAGCTTGGGCACCCTTGGTCTTCTTTTCATTCATTATGAGTGCCTTGGGAGAATGGTATATAGGTCATCATCATGATTGGGCACCCTGGATCTAGAGTGTTGGAGAGATCATCAAATGGTGTCTAGAGGAAGTAGGGTGAGTTATGAGTTTGGTCGCATCAGGAGAAAGACACCAAAAATGCATAACATGATGATGTAAAAATGTTTATATGTGTAAAAATGCAGGAGGAAATAAAAAAAAGATAAACCTTACAAATTAATGTGCATACTTACAACTCAATGTAACATGACTTTACAAAATCAATGTGAATACTTACAAATTAATCCAATGAACCATCCAGGTCTGCTCTACTCTTTATTGTGTCAAGTATTGCTTCATGGTCAGACTCATGCACCTTCCACAAGATTTTGTTCAAAGGTCTACCCCGATACTTTATTAAATGAACATTGGATGCCATGACAAGGTTCGAGTAATGAAAAATCTTCTGATGTTTGTCAAAGTCCTGAAATAGCCAAATATTAATACTCTTATGTGGGTACCTTCTAAGCCATGTTCCAGTAATAACCACTGAGCCTGTAGGGTATTCGATGTTTTCTCCATCTGTAATAGGGGCCTCCAATTTCTTTTTGGCCTCAACACAATGACATAAGTAATAATATGTTCCCTCTTCATTATCTTCATTTGCAATAACTGCATATACATGCCCTACATTGATATGTGTAGCAAATTAGATGAAATTAGTTAACATTACAAAAACACTACAAAGTAAGATGACATTACCTGGTTGAACTAGATGAAATTAGATGCATATACGTGCCCTATATTACCTGGTTGAACTAAATCTGATATGTGGTCAAAGTCAACTGATGATTCCATCTGTGTTAGTTCCAGTGCTGTCAGGGGTCGATACGTGTCAAGTGGGCTAAGATAACTTAACTGCCATTTGTCAACCCACTCCTTTGACTCACACTCATCCCAAACTTGAATTGTATAGGAAGAACAAAAGCATGACATCTTTCGTGTATGGATACTCCATGAACCTGCAATTGAGCTTCTGAAAGAGTGCATCTCATTTGATCCTGTTAGTGTACAATAGTCCTCATATGGTGCAATGTTAGTATCATCTATCAACCAAAAAAATCTATGAACTGAAGACTTACCTTCATTACCTAGACCCACGGAAGCATTACACCACTCGACAATTGATTTTGCATCTATCAACTTTGCATTGTCTTTATACTTTAACTCTTCTCATGCTATGGCTCTTTTGATACATGCTCCTGCACCATCATGCTCCCCCTTTCCATGCCCAGCCTCACAAAAGTTCCACATATGCTGAATACCTATAAAATTATGCCTCCTACTTAGCCAATATAAATTCTACAAGTTCTTGAATTGTGACACACAGTTATCCGACCATATGATATGCTGACTGAACGATATGCCCCTTCTAGCCAAATCATTGTAGAACACTTGAAAGCAACCTTGCACAAACTCTGTAGAATGCATGTGATCATCACTAATATAGAAATTATACTCCCTTATGATCTTTCTGTCATCCTTTGTACTATCATTCGCATGAATGAATGTGATGTGCACAAATATAGAAACCTGTGTGGAGTTGTACTATTGTGATTGCACCTCACGCTGTAGTTGTAGACTGTAGTTCTCTACAAAGTCAATGAATGAAACAATGCTACCAACTGGAAATGTGTCCTTGCATAACTTGAATTGTAAGTCCAACCATTGAGCTCTATGGGCAAGTCTTGCATACTCATACACTATGCTGTCATGAAATATAGGCATAAACTAATACACAGGAATCTTTTCAATAACCAATTCACACCTCTTTGCTTCTTACCATCTTTTGTATTGTATGCCACTATTTTATACTTACCAAACTCTACTAGTTTGTTTCCAACCGCATGTGTTCTTTCCATATGTTCACATATTGGCAAATGTTGCAAGCCACCACAACGATGACATGTGCCATCCAAGCATAATTTCTTGTAAAATATTTGACCTTCCTCTCTTTCACATAAACTTCTTGATATGAAGTCTCTTGAAGATGTTGGTGGGGCACATATGGAACAACCCTACAAATCATTGTTAGTATGCATATCTAAACATATAGACCTATAAGCATCAAAATGGTTAGAAAATTCAATATGTAATCTACAACAACAAGTAGTGCATGTGTGATTTATCTTAACATAGAAAGGTTTTAGTATTTCAAAATATATTTGACAAATTTTAATTTGAGGATACTTCTCTAGAAATTTACATAAAACTGTGTTTGAGTCTCATCCAAAAAATGCTTTAGATGTGGCTCACGGTTCTGACTACCGATTCTCCTTCTTACCACATCCCTTTGATTCAGAGATACCCTTGTGCAATTCTTCCAAAAGTCTTCAATTAGTGATCTCAATGCTTCAACAATTGGTTTATCTTTTCATGGTAGTCTCCTTGAGAATGCCCATAATTCATTGGCATTAGTGTCCTCAATTCTTTGGCATCATCCAACGGCTCTTGATAAAGTTTTCCTATTAATTCTCAATTCTTGACTCATCTTTCTAATGAGACAAGCTTTCCTCATTTGACTACTTACTATAGTCAATGTAATCACACGCCATGTTGCATTACTATCTTTTGTGCGTGAGGTGTTACCCACACTCTCATATGCACTCATTAGATTCTTGACAATAGATTTTTCACTTGAAGCCTTTAATGTTCTTAACCTAAGAATCTTAATGATAGACCTATACTTTATACTTTGCATCATTTCAACGAATAGTTGACATCTTGCAATCTCATTTAACTTTTCAAAGAAGAATCTCCAAATCTTATTAGCATATCTTCTACAAGTGCATTTTGGAATCTTACCTTCCATTGGCTACAAAATATTCTCATCAATATCAATCAAATACTTTGGCTTTCTATGCAAAATTCTGGGTGGTGTTAGGTTAGGTAAATTCATCTCAACATTAGGAATTTCATCAGTATTTAAATGATATGGGTTAGATGGCATACCTTCAATCAAAGATGGAATAGATGACATACCTTGAGGTTGAGGTGGGAACGATGGCGTACCTCCTTCATCACATGTGAGTGATGATGTACTCTCAACTTGAGATGTGGTAGATGGTGTCCCTACATGTTGACTTGTGGTAGAGGACGTGTCTCCAACTATGGTATTCAAATCTCTCGTACCACAAAATTTTTGCATTCGTTCTCTTTGTGCCACCAATACCATATCTTTTTGTGATGGTTGTGGTTCCTCTTCAATTGGTATGTCTTCATTTATCATGTCCAATTTCCTCTTCTCATGAAGTTCCCTCATAGCCACTACTTTCTTTGTATTCTTAGCTTCCATCTCTTCCTGTGTTGGTTTAATTCTTGATTGTTTCCTTGGCATGATGGAGAATTTGTCTGTAGCATGATAAAGAGACCAATGTTAGTTCCTAAGAACTGAATATAAGATAATAGTGGGATTGTATTTTTATTATGTTGTAAGGATTTATTCTTGTATAGTTTGACATCATGGTATGTTAAGGTATGTTTATTACACATAATTATTAAAGAGCCTAAGTGTAGAAAATATACATGGCATCATGTGAGATTGTAGGCTACTTTCTTGATTGGGAATGTGTCTATTTTAAACATGTATGATAAAGCATGATAAAGTAATTCAATCCGAAATAAGGAAAATGTAAAGAACATGCATGTAAAGACTTGACATACCTAAAAAATGAAGATTTGAATGGAGGGAGTACCCAATTATGTAGTGTTTTTTTCTTCTTGCATCAAACTCCTCAGCAATTTGAGTTTTTCACTACTTGCTTCCTTTTCAATGTTAAATTGAATAACACTCAAATATAATTACTAACAACAATACTATTAACCAATCTATGATGTTAAATTCCTAAAATTGAATCACAATTAACATTGCAACACTACAAAAATTGAAACTTGAATAGATATATATCAAACTTGGTGTGAAAACTATGTTATTTCCTCCTTCTCAAGTTGGTAAAGTAGAAAAGGTGGTGGAAAGATCATGCAAAGGTGGTACAATGTGTCAAATGTGCATGTGAACTTCCCAATAGCATGAAAGCACTTCTTTTTTGTTGGAGCATGCGCAGAATCAGTATGAAAACACAGCATGTGGGCCTAGATCATGGGGGTCAACACTTTTTTACCATTTCTATAGCAAGACAAAATGTGAGTGTGTTATAACGCACTTGCATTTTGTCCTGCTATAGATTGATCACATCCTTTGCATTGATCCATCTCTTTCCAAACCTTCCCCTTTAGACTTGAATGACCACAAGGTTTTTGAGGGAGAACTTTTCTTATTTCCTGTAAGAGCTTGCCAGATGCTCCACCATATGATAGGCATAACAATGAAGGGGCAAGCCCTCATAATCAAGTTCTTGATAGAAAATGCCCATCGAGGAAGAAAGACAGATCTTCTTTGGAAGCAAAAGTTCTAGTTTGTGACAAATCCTTATCCAAGCATAAATAGCAGGGGTTCTATCAAGCGATTTCCAATCCAATTCCACAAAGTCTCCTGAAGACTTCCTGATTGATTCCAAAACATCCACACCCCAAAACTGGAGAGGTAATCAATATAATCAAACCCATAAATCTACATTTGACAATAGAAACCCTCAACACTATACCTTAAACCCTAATCCCTCAACCCTCAACCCTAAACCTTATCCCTAAACCCTAATCCCTCAACCCTCAACCCTAATCCATCATCCCTCAACTCTAATTCCTCATCCCTAAACCCTCAACAAACTTGATACTATACCTTAAACCCTAATCCCTTATCCCTAAACCCTCCAACCCTATCCCTAATCCTTATACCCTCCACAATCTACTTTAACCCTAATCCCTCAACCCTCAACTCTATCCCTAAACCCTTGACCCTCGAACCTCAACCCTCAACCCTCAACATCAAACCCTAATCCCTCAACCCTTAACTCTGATCCCTCAACCCTCAACCTAAACCCTAAACCCTCAACCCTCAACATCAAATCCTAATCCCTCAACCCTTCACTCTAATCCCTCAACCCTAAACCCTCAACACCATACCTTAAACCCTAATCCCTAATCCCTCAACCCTAAACCTTATCCCTAAACCCTAATCCCTCAACCCTCAACCCTAATCCATCATCCTCAAACTCTAATCCCTCATCCCTAAACCCTAAATGCTATCCCTATTCCTAAACCCTCAACAGACTCGATACTTTACCTTAAACCCTAATCCCTTATCCCTAAACCCTCTAACCCTATCCCTAATCCTTATACCCTCCACACTCTACTTTAACCCTAATCCCTCGACCCTCAACCCTATCCCTAAACCCTTGACTCTCAAACCTCAACCCTCAACCCTGAATGTCAAACCCTAATCCCTCAACCCTTAACTCTGATCCCTCGACCCTCAACCCTATCCCTAAAGCCTAAAGCCTAAACCCTCAACCCTTCACTCTAATCCCTCAATCCTAAACCCTATCCCTAAACCCTTAACACTATACCTTAAACCCTAATCCCTCAACCCTTAACCCTAAACCTTATCCCTAAACCCTAATCCCTCAACCCTCAACCCTAATCCTTCATCCCTCAACTCTAATCCCTCATCCCTAAACCCTAAATGCTATCCCTATTCCTAAACCCTTAACAGACTCGATACTATACCTTAAACCCTAATCCCTTATCCCTAAACCCTCCAACCCTATCCCTAATCCTTACACCCTCCACACTCTACTTTAACCCTAATCCCTCGACCCTCAACCCTATCCCTAAACCCTTGACCCTCGAACCTCAACCCTCAACCCTCAACATCAAACCCTAATCCCTTAACCCTTAACTCTGATCCCTCAACCCTCAACCCTATCCCTAAACCCTCAACCCTCAACATCAAATCCTAATCTCTCAACCCTTAACTCTAATCCCTCAACCCTAAACCCTATCCCTAAACCCTCAACACTATACCTTAAACCCTAATCTCTCAACCATCAGCCCTAAACCTTTTCCCTAAACCCTAATCCCTCAACCCTCAAACCTAATCCGTCATCCCTCAACTCTAATCCCTCATCCCTAGACCCTAAATGCTATCCCTATTCCTAAACCCTCAACAGACTCGATACTATACCTTAAACCCTAATCCCTAATCCCTAAACCCTCCAACCCTATCCCTAATCCTTATACCCTCCACACTCTACTTTAAACCTAATCCCTTGACCCTAAACCCTATCCCTAAACCCTTGACCCTCGAACCTCAACCCTCAACCCTCAACATCAAACCCTAATCCCTTAACCCTTAACTCTAATCCCTCAACCCTCAACCCTTTCCCTAAACCCTCTACCCTTAATGTCAAATCCTAATCCCTCAACCCTTCACTCTAATCCCTTAACCCTAAACCCTATCCCTAAACCCTCAACACTATACCTTAAACCCTAATCCCTCAGCCCTCAACCCTAAACCTTATCTCTAAACCCTAATCCCTCAACCCTCAACCCTAATCCATTATCCCTCAACTCTAATCCCTTATCCCTAAACCCTAAATGCTATCCCTATTCCTAGACCCTCAATGGGATCGATACTATACCTTAAACCCTAATCCCTCTACCCTCGACACTCTTATTTAACCCTAATCTCTTGACCATTAACCCTATCCCTCAACCTCAACCCTCAACCCTCAACTCTCAACATTAAACCCTAATTCATAACCCTAAACCCTAATCCCTCAAACCTAAACCCTATCCCTAAACCATCAACCCTCAATACTATACCTTAAACCCTAATCCCTATCCCTCAACCCTTAACCCTTAAAACTTAAACCCTATCCCTACACCCTCAACACTTGACACTATATCTTATGCCTTAAACCCTCATCCCTAAAGCCTCAACCCTCAATCCTTAAACCTTCAACCCTAAACCCTATCCCTAATCCCTCTACCCTTGACACTCTAACCCTAACCTTGACATTAAATGCTAATTCGTCAACCCTAAACCCTAATCCATCAACACTAAACCCTAATCTATCAACCCTAAACCCTATCCCTAAACCCTCAACCCTCAACACTATACCTTAAACCCTAATCCCTCAACCCTCAACCCTAAACCTTATTCCTAAACCCTAATCCGTCAACCCTCAACCTTAATCCATCATCCCTTAACTCTAATCCCTAATCCCTAAACCCTAAATGCTATCCCTATTCCTAAACCCTCAACAGACTTGATACTATACCTTAAACCCTAATCCCTTATCCCTGAACCCTCCAACCCTATCCCTAATCCTTACACCCTCCACATTCTAATTTAACCCTAATCCCTCAACCCTCAACCCTATCCCTAAAACCTTGACCCTCGAACCTCAACCCTCAACATCAAACCCTAATCCCTCAACCCTTAACTCTGATCCCTCAACCCTCAACCCTATCCCTAAACCCTAAACCCTAAACCCTCAACCCTCAACGTCAAATCCTAATCCCTCAACCCTAAACCCTATTCCTAAACCCTCAACACTATACCTTAAACCCTAATCCCTCAACCCTAATCTGTCATCCATCATCCCTCAACTCTAATCCTTCATCCCTAAACCCTAAATGCTATCCCTATTCCTAGATCCTCAACGGGCTCGATACTATACCTTAAACCCTAATCCCTTATCCCTAAACCCTCCAACCCTATCCCTTAACCCTAATCCCTCAACCCTCAACCCTATCCTAAAATGCTTAACCCTCGAATCTCAATGTACTCAACCATCAACGTCAAACCCTAATCCCTCAACCCTTAACTCTGATCCCTCGACCCTTAACCCTTAAAACTTGAACCCTAAAACCTATCCCTACACACTCGACACTTGACACTATATATTAAACCCTAATCCCTTAACCCTCATCCCTAAAGCCTCAACCCTAAATCATTAAACCTTCAACCCTAAACCCTATCCCTAATCCCTCTACCCTCGACACTCTACCTTAAACCTAATCCCTCGACCCTTAACCCTAAATGTTTTCCCTAAAGCCTCAACCCTAAACCCTAATCCCTCTATCCTCAACACTCTACCTTAAACCTAATCCCTCGACCCTTAACCCTAAACACTATACCTAAAGCCTCAACCCTAAACCCTAATCCCTCAAGGTCCTAAACTCTAATCCCTTATCCCTAAACTCTAAATCCTATCCCTAAGTGCTCAACCCTCAACCTTAAACCTTAATCACTCAATCCTTATCCACCCCTCTCCTCCCCTATCTGGCTCACTCCCATCTCTACCCTCCTCTGCCCTCGACACTATACATACATACATATAGGCATACATAGATACATACATACATACATATTGGCATACATAGATACATACATACATACATATAGGCATACATACATACATACATGATTAATAGCCTTGAACATAAAAAATTTAAGGGGAACATAACATGAGCGCATTATAACGTGCTCGCGTTATGTCAAACATGACAAACAATAGACTTGCGGAAAAGGAAAAATACAAAGCAAAACATAATGCGAGTGTGTTATAACATGCTCGCATTATGTCTTGCTTTGGCAATCCCAAGCCTTGGGCTTGGGATTTGCTTTGGATTTCCAACCCAAAGGCTTGGAGTGCCTTTTGAACAGTCACAGATGTGTTTTTCTAGATTCTTCAAGATTTCACATAATTTTGTTCGTGCTAACCCTCAGATTTGCACGTGTTTCAATGTCAAACAAATCAAACACCTGGGTAATGTTAGGCTTTCTCTTAGCTATTTGACGATGTGATTTTTTTCACATTTTAACAATGTTAAGCCTTTCATCTTTAGTTTCTTTTATTTGTGTGTCCGTTTTTGGGCAAAAACCATTGTTTGGTCTTTTTTCATTGTAAATTAACTATTCATTGAAATTTCAAAAAAATTACATATTTAGAAACTAGACTCCATTCTACAAATATTAAAAAAAGAAAAAAATGATTTTCAATTAATTTTCAAAATTTATAGGGGTAGCACGGCCAAAATTCTATTTTTTAGGATGTGTCCACTTTGAAAATTAGTAAAAAATCAAATATTCATCAAAAAATAATCAGAAAAATCAAGCATAAACTACATGCTATTAGCTAATTTCTCACCAAAGTGATTTTAAAAATACCAAAAAAAATTTGACCTTTTGAGGGAGCCACAAAACATGCTATGTTATGTTTTTTTGACAGAAACAACACCAATTTCTGTGGCACCCTCTTTTGAACCCCTTAATCTATGCCATTTAAAAAAAAAAATAGTAGTTTAGAAAGTAGACTTGGAGCACTACGAACATTGTTTTGGTTGCATTTTAAAATTTTGAGTGTAACTATGCTCAATTTCTCATCCAAGGCAAGTATTTCCTAATTTCAAAAAAAAAGTGGCCACTTAAGACCCCTTTTTGGCCCCCCATCTTCTTGCACTTACCCCAAGTACAATGGAAAGATTTTTCCTATCATCATAATGGAAAACAAAAGAAATAATATAATCACACACATGGAAAGGGTGATTCCAAGTAATTTTAATTTATTTCCAAGCAAGGGAAGGTGACAACAAGGTGAATTCAATTAATTGCTAAGCATGACAATGATATTAGCAACTAATTATATCACATCAATTTAAATCATCATGCTCTAGACTCACTTTTATCATGCAATCTTTCTTCCTGTGCAATATTCTCACTATTTCTCTCTCTATTGCACACTCTTTAAGCTACTATCTCTCTCACTCCTTGTTGTTCTCTATTTTACTACTACTAAAAATTTTACACCACTAAGTTCATTGTCAACAATGAGATAGAAAAATAAATTTGAACCCAGTTCCATCCAATAGTTGTTAGAAAATGAAGTGGTTTCTTAGATATTTAGGGATGCATGATAGCTAGAGTTTTTTGAGAAATTCAAGGGCTTTGATAACAAAATCACAGAGGATTTTTTTAGAACCTTCAATAAACTTATTCTACAATTCACAAAGTTTAAATAGAGGTATCATGTACAATGATAAGTCATATTTTTAGCATTCCTAATGATGGTGATAATGTTTCAAATCCTATAACCCCTTATAGTGAATTAATGAAGATTTTTCATAAGGAGAATGAGTCAACTCTAGAGTTGATTCATAGTAAAAAGGTGAAATGTCATTATATTGATAGCTTACCTGAGCCTTGGAAGATAGTGATCATGTGGGCCATGAAAATTTTCACTTGTGATGGCCAATATGTCATTATATTGAGCCTTGGAATGAAAATGCTAAATCATTTGAGATATGGTGGAGAGAGAGTTGAGTATAGGGTAAATCAAATTGGTTTCATATATACCTCCATTCAGACTATGTAAGAGAAATATAGGAAAGATATAGGACCATTAAAACACAATTGTCTCATCCAATTGATTTGCAAACATTATTTTTTGAATAAGCCTATAGGAGAAAAGAATGGTAACAATTTTTGAACAACTATTAAAAATTTGACACAATGAAGAAGAGACCAAGGATAAACCACATCAATAATCAATAATTCATCTTCAACACTCAAATTATTACATTCTATGGCTTTATAAAGACATTCAACTTATTAACTACCCAAACCACTAAATACCAACTAAATCATAACTAATAGCTAACTAAAAACTAACATCTAATAAATTAACATTAACATGTTAATTTATTATTTATTACATTACTCTATGTCATACACTAATTAATTCCTAACAATAACAAGCATAGAAAAATGAGACGAGTCTTAAAACCCTTTATAGATGTAGAAAGCCCTTCTCAAGAGAAAATAACCCTAGAGAGTAAGGCTCCTCAAGGAATTATAAAAAGGAAACAACATTCTAGTTAGGAGAATCAAGCAAGAACAAGGGTTTTATCTCTAGAGATACTCAACTTTAAATTTGAAGAATAGGAAGTAGGGGAGTATAAAAAAATAAAGAAGAGACCCCAGGCTCCTGTCCAAAAACTTATAAGGCAATGACTAGTTTTGTTGTCTCATGAAAGATTAGAAGAAGAGCATGTTGTGGCTGAACTAATTAGGAGTATGCTTCAAATAAATATATCTAAATCTATCTCTAGAGAAATCCAAACAATGGAGGTCCAAGAAAGACCATTTGTTGAGATGGAAAAGACATTTAAAAGTTATCCCCTTGAGGAAAGAGCCTTGGATAAAAGTAAGGCTCCCATTCAACTAGAAGAGAAGGAACAACCTTTCACCCCAATAAAAGAACAACAAACTCTCTAGGTAATGACCGTATCAAAGGCTAAATTTTAAATTAAATCGCAAAAAAGAAAAAATTGAATTTTTGAAACAAGCATTGTTAGGTAAGGATATCACCATTTTTCATTACAAAAAAAAAGGATGAACAAAAAAAATCTTTCAAAACATGAGAAAATTAGTCAATCAGAAGAAGAGTTGGGGAAAGTTAGGCATGAAGCTATTTTTAGATTGCTATTCTTTATTTCCTCTAAAATACAAGTGAGGAGCAATCAAAAATAGCTAAAGGAGAAATAAAATAAAACAATTAGAAGAAGAATTGGAGAAAACAAAATAATAAATTAGTATTTCTCTCCAAATTATAGTACTTAGGGGTTTGTAAGCATGGATTGCAATTTACAACTTCTTGAGGTAGGTAGAAAAATAAAACTAAAGACTAAAAGATGAATTTGAGGAAATTAAGGGATAAAAATAGACCATTGAATCAAGATTGGTAGCAACTTTCTAGATTGGTGATTCTATATTTGCATGTAGTAATAATTCAAATGTTTATAGTTTTTTTAAGAGAATAGTTCCTCAGGTAGTAGTTATTGAGAATATCTCTTGGTCTACCTTACAATTTTGATGATGAAAAAGAATTCATTGGTAGTATATTTGGAAGGTAGAACTAAGAAAAAAAATGGTTATGTGAATTCTTTGTGTATAGATTCCTCCTTGGACACTAAACCAACTTCATGTTCAACCTATTTGTGGGAGAGGTTCAAGTTAGGGCCTTCATCTCCCTTTTGCAAAATTAGGAAGCTTGGGAGAATAGAACAAAAGAATATAATATCAATGAGAAGAGTGTGGGCCTCATGATGAGGCATGAACATCTAGAAACAAATATCTTTGGGGTAATTCTAGAAAAATGGGGGACCAAGAATTGGCCAAAAATTTTAATATTTCAAAATGCACTTATGTTTTGAAAAACATAATGCATGCATTATGGATCATACACATTCCTATTTTGACCAATCAAATTCCTTGATTAGGATTGGTACACATTTTAATTTATTAATCCTAAGGGTTGGACATTCAAATTGGGTGCCAAATACATGTATTACAAAACTCATAAAAAACACACAAATGTCAAGCATGGTCTCCATCAAGTTCATGTATTTTTTGATAAAATTCCAAAAATAACAACACCATGAGATAAAGTTTTGTTTTAGCTTTCTAACCATGTGATTTTTAAAAGATCTAAAATTATTAAGAACTTGATCTCTAATTAGTTTTAGTAGTGTTCATTTTATGCCAAAAAACTATGCATAACTTTTTTGGTGTCATTTTTTATCTTCTAACCAAATTTTGAAACAAATTACACTTTTTATTCTAGACTCCATTCTATACACACTAAAAATTTTGGTTTTCAATTACTTTTCTCAAAATTAATGGGGGAGCACACTCAATTTTCTATTTTTTAGGTTGTGTCCACTTTGAAAATCAGTAAAATAGCATATATTCATTAAAAAATTGATTTTTTTTCATATACTACATGATTTTAACTAACTTTCTAGTAAAGGGATTTATGAAATACTTAAAAAGTCAAAATTTTAGGGGGAGCACACCTTACACTATGGTATATTTTCTGACAAAAAATACCACTTTGTGTGCTCCCCTATTTGACCCTTTAATATCGACTATTTAAAAAAGAATAGTAGTTGAGAAACTATATTTTGAACACTACTAGAATCGCGTTCTTATCACATCTTGAAATTTTGACCGTGGGTATCTTGAATTACTCATCTAAGATCAATTTTTTCTGATTTCAGAAAAAAAAAGCGGCCTCTTTTTACCCCCTTTTGGTGCCCCATTTCCATTCACTTACCCTTTGTCAAAAAAAATTAGGCAATATGCATATATATCCAAGCTGAAAGAAAATACATTAAAATTTTGAAAGGGTGTATGAATGATTTTTTAGCTATGTTCTTAGTAGGATTTTAATTCAACCCACATGCCTTGAGGTAAGAGATAGAAGGGACCAACTAATTCCATGAAGAAAAGTGTGAGGCACACCTATTTTATTAGTGACTTTATATTTATTTGTCAAACTTATTAATGATTTATACTTATGGAGCTTCTTACTATGATTAGATTTTATTATTAATATATTATTGGATAGAGTGGATTTTGATATTATGGCTAGATAATTGATTTTGATAACATTGATATAATAGTTCAGGTAGCTTATGATTATGCTTTACTTATATAATTTGATTATGCATAATTAATAAAGAGTTATGTTTTTCTCACTTTAAATCATCATGAGTGAATTCTATTTATATTATGATGAAAATTAGAAAGAAATTGCATGGGATATTATTATATGAATTGTGTGAATGTATTCATTAGGTTTAAATTATTTTAATTATTATTGTTTAATTTTAGATGAATATGTTGATTATGATTTTTAGATAATAGGTACTGACAAATGTTTCAAGTATGTAGGTGATATCAAGGCCAATGGAAAAATTTGGAGGCTATTAAGAAAAAATTTGTTGTGTTCCATGTGATACCTAGACCTAGGCCTTTGAGGGACTAAGGTCTTCAGTGTGAGACGTGTTTAAATGTAATGTTGATTTGTAATTAGTGTTTTAAATGGTTTAAAGATTTTTTTTCACATTATTTTTGGTGAAATTATGTATTGGGTGCTTGTTTGTGCATAGAATTAATGTTATAATAAAATTTTGACCCTTCCTAAGTCACTTAGGAAAAACATGGTGAAAACAACATGGAAGGTCAAGAGTAACCTCCTCTTGGGAAGAGGAAGAGTCATATTGTATTCTTTGTTTTTTATTTTATAGGTATTTCTTAGGGATCTAGATCATCTGGTTGTAAAATAAATTCTAGTTACAATTTTGTTAATGAAGTTTTAGATTGATGAAATGAGACGCAAGTTGGCATTTGATGAGAGAATGAATTGAGTGAAGGATTGAAAGGAAATTTAAAGGAATCATTTTACTACTTGGAATCCCAAGACTTCTTGTTCTTTTCCAACACTATTTTAATGATCTTCATGAGGCTATTGTTGCTTGACTTAACCTGACCATTTCCTTAGGGATGATACATGGATGAATGAGATAAGTTTATTCCATAATTGGAACAAAGATCAACATAATTAGAAGACCTAAAACACATAGTGTTGTCACTTATGAGCTTTATCGAGACTCCAAACCTTGTAATTATATGATCCAAAACAAAGTTAGTAACCACTTTGTTGGTTGTCTGCCAAGTAGGGATAGCTTCAATCCACTTAGTAAAATAGTTTGTTAATGCCAATATCCATTTGAATCTACCACTATACTTTTTAGTGATCTCACCTATGAAATCAATTCCCCATTGGTGAAATGGAGCCTCCACTATTAAAGGTCTTATGGGTAAGACTCTAGATCCCTTTAATTTACTAGAGAATCTCTGGCATGCATCACAGTTTCTCACCAATTTATGAGCATCAACAAAGAAGGTAGGATGCCGATATCCTTCTCTGAGGATTCTATGAGCCATTTTTTTGGCCATGAAATGACTTCCACATTCTCCAATGTGCATTTCACTTAGGACCTTATTTGCGTCATCTTCATTCAAACATTTCAAATGTATGCCATCTATTATTTTCCAATATAGCTCATGGTTGTCAAAGGTGTTACACGTATGGTTCCTAAGGTTTCCATTGATGTCAACACTATCACAAGGTTGTCATTGATGTCAACACTATCATGGATGTGTGATGGTGTTCATGGTTGGGTGTCATGCCTTGATCAATGTAGAGTTGACTATGAAGTCATATTAAGATGGGAATTAGAAGCATCAAGAAGATACATTATTATGGGAATTAAAAGCACTAAGATAATCAGATGTGTTTCTAATGTTGGGAAGATATTATTGGTGGCCAGAAGCATATTGTATGATCTCTCTTACTATTCCTAAGAATGCATGTGTTGATACAAAGAAGGTTTGGCCTTCGGAAGTTGGTGAAAGTCTCTGCTACAGGATGACTACCTTTGAAGATAGTCTAGGAGATTGCTCTACATTCCTCTACATTTATAGTTATGGCTATGTAGTTCTAGAACTATGGTCATGGTGCTGTGAAGGTGATAATTCTGAAGTTTCAAATCATTTGTCCTTCCACTGTGAAAGTTATGCATGATAGAGTGTCAGCATGTGTTCTGACAGAGTAAGGTAGTGTTGAAGGCCTATTGGAATGCTCTGCATTCTTCCAGATGTGAATGTTTTCCTTTGTAGTTTTATGGACATGATTATGGATGTGCATTACATGCTTTATTGTTGTTTTAAGGTTCTTGGTGATCCATAACTTAGTTTTTTAATGACAGTATGTCGCAGTGTGTTCCAGATGACTTGTTGTTCTTAGAGTTCATGGTTGAAGATGTATGGCACAAAATCCTTGTCATGTGGAGGTAAAGGAGTGTTTGTAGATGTTGTATGAATCTTGTAGACTCATCTAGAAGAGTTTCATGAAGATCTTTCTTGTTTCCAATACCAAAAAAGGTTTTCAAGTTGTTGTGGCTATTATGCTTCAAGTTTCATATGTGTTTGCTTAAGGCTATCCTATTCTCAAATGAGTAGAGTGTGCAGATGTAATTCCTTGATGTTTGATGTTGTGAAGGATGGTTTGGACCTAGTTAAGCAAGTGTTGATGTCCACAAGGCATGGGTTTTCTGTTGGTGTAGTGTGTAGTTTTGTTTAGGACTTGTCCTCTACACACTTCATGTTGTGTGTTGTCAGCTGACTTGTAAATGTACTTTTCATGTTGTCTCTGGCCAAAAAGTAATGTAATCAATGTAATATCATGTATAAATTGTAAATCAAATTGACTTAGGCAAGGTGTGATTGATAAGTTTTGCAAGCAAGAAAAGGAGTAGAATGAATGTATTATGATGTGTGACTAAAGGAGAAAGAGCAGATCTATTAGAAGTTGTTCTGATTTAGCTTGAAGGAATTTGTGTGATATGAAGGAAGTGAAGAGTGTGCCTAATTGATCCAATCTTTAAAAGAAGTAGAATTTCAATCATCAATGGTGTGAATTTCAATGTCATTTTTCAGGTAGTAGAAGGGTTGTTATACTATAATCTTTTTTGAGTTTGTTCTCAGATCAAGGAGTAGTTGCTTCCTTGGGAGTGACCCTAAAACAAAGTCTTCAAGGAGTTGTAGCTTCCTTGGGAGTTTCTTTGGGTTGTAGCCCTAAAACAAAGTCTGCAAAGAGTAGTTGCTTCCTTGGGTTGTAGCCCTAAAACAAAATTGTTATTTGAGCTTCATATATTGTGATTTAATCCTCACCATGGTTTTTTCCTTCTTGGGTTTTCTATGTATATTTGGTGTTGTGTGCTGATGTGCATTGTGTTAATATTTCATGCTTATGTCGATACTATAATGCTTAAGTTTTAATCTACTCCAGAGGATCTATAGTTTGATTAGATACTGATTCATCCCCCCTCTTAATATCCTGGTGTGTTCAACAATTGGTATCAGAGCCAAGTTCCTCTGAATGAATCTTAACCACTTGAGGAAGGTCTAGGATGGCACATAATGGATCCAACAAGATACCTAGGTTTGATGGAACAAATTATTCTTTTTGGAAGCTAAGGATGGAAGCCTACATCAATTCTCTAGGGTGTGGTGTTTGGGACTCTGTCAAGATTGGTTACACAATTCCTGCTATTACTCTTACAGATTCAAATGAAGTTAAGGAGTATGATAACAATGCAAGGCAAAGTTTGCTATCATGATTGGGTTAGTTGATTCAGAACTTTTAAATGTAATGAGTTGCAGTTCTGCTAAACAATTTTGGGATAAACTTGAAACCATTTATGATGGGGATAAGAAAGTAAAGCAAGCAAAGATACAAATATTCAAAAGAAAATTTGAGACCCTAAAGATGATAGAGGATGAAGAAATTAATGGATATATGCTCTAGGTGAATGAAGTGGTTAGTGGCATCACAAGTCTTGGTGGCAAAGTATCTCTCCCGAAATCTTACAATCATAAGGTATCTGCTATTGAGGAGAATGTGGACTTGGATATGTACACACTATAGACAAATTATTTGGTACACTTACTACTTTTGAAATGAGAGAGTTTGGCAATGATGCTCCAAAGAAAGAAGTTGCTTCCAAAGTCAGTAAGAAGACAAAGGATGAAATTGTTAATGAAGATGAGAGCTCTAATAAAATTGAAGCAAATTTTGTGAGAAGACTGAAGAAAGGCACAAGAAAATACAAAGGTAAGTTACCTTTCAAATGTTTCAATTGTGGAAAGGTTGGTCACTTGGCTTCTAAATGTCCTCTTAAAGAATCTAGGAGAGGTAACAAAAATGATAAGTTCAAAAGGAGCCTATATTCCATAGAGGGCAGTTGTTCTTCAGAAGATGAGGATCATAATGACTCAAATGATGAAACACTTTTCATGGCCTTGAATGTTGGTGAAAAAAAGGATGATGTTGGAAAATTTGAGAAGACTAATGCCTTGGAAACAGACCAAAACAATGTTAGATCAATGGTTGTATGGACTACCTTTCATGCAAAAGAAGAAGCCAAGGCTTGGGTAATTGATAGTGGTTTCTCAAATCATATTACTGGTGACAAGGAGAAGTTTATTAGCCTTGAGAAGTGGGATGGTAGAGCTTTCAAGTTTGGTGGTGATGAGTCAAAACAAATCTGTGGAAAGGATGCTATAACTATTGATGGGAAGAGTAGGATTGAGGATGTCCTCTATGTCAAAGGGCTAAAGCATAATCTTCTTAGTGTCAGTCAGATGTGCAAAAAAGGTTACAATCTCACCTTTCATGCCAAAGGTTGTGAAATCAAGAAGGCAGGATCTAGAAAACTAGTAGAGAAGGTATCAAGTCAAATTGTGATATTTATCATTTGAAGGACGTAAATGGAAGAACATGTTTGTTGGCTCAATCTAGTGAATGTTGATTGTGGTACAAAAGAATGGGACACAAGAATTTTGATAATATGGTAAGGATTAGCTCTACTCATGCAGTGAGAGACATGCCCAAGATAATCAAGCCTACAAACACAATATATAAGGAATGTCAAATGGGAAAGCAGACAAAGAGAAGTCTCAAAAGAAAGGAGTATTCTTCTTCAATGCCATTAGAACTAATTCACTCTACGTAGCCCTACAAGAGTAAAGAGACAACAAGGTGAGAGGTATTTTATGTTGCTCATTGATGATTAATTTATAATGACTTGGGTTACATTCCTAAGAGAAAAATCAGATGCTCTTGATAAATTTAAGTTTTTCAAAGCTATGGTTGAAAATGAAATGGATGCTAAGATCAAATGTTTAAGGTCTAACAGAGGAGTTGAGTTTACTTCAAATGAATTTTAAAAGTTATGTAAAGATCATTGTATTAGGAGATGTTTGTCAGGTCCTAGGACCCCTCAACAAAATGGGGTAGTTGAAAGGAAGAATAGGACTATGCAAGAGATGTCAAGGACAATATTGAAAGATGCAGATTTGCCTGATATGTACTGGAAGGAAGTAGTTCACACTGTTGTCTATCTAATCAACAAGGTGCAACTCAGATTCAATAGTAGTAAGATCCCTTATGAGCTATGGTATGAAAGACCTCCCACTATCAGATACTTTAGGATCCTTGGAAAGTTTGATTCAAGAAGTGATGAAGGGATCTTTCTTGGTTACTCAACTAGAAGCAAGGCTTATAGATGCTACAAAAAGAGATTGGGAAATATGGTTGAAAGCACAAATATCAAAGTAGATGAAGACCTGTATCAGATCTCATAAGAATCAAAGGGCTCTAAATCTAAGATATTTCCATTCATTGAAGATGAAGAAGAAGAAGAGAAAGAAGAAAAGGAACAAGAACCAGAGAAAATGCCTAAGACTCCAGAAAAGTATGTTCAGAAGAACCACTCAACATATCAAACCATTAGAGATAACAATGAAGGTGTGCAGATAGGGAGAAGGTTTGTTAAGACACATAAGCAAGTAAACTTATGTTTGTTATCAAATTTAGAACTGAAAACCTTTGTTGATGCCACAAAATATGACGGATGGATAAAAGCAATGGAAGAAGAACTAGATCAGATAGAGGAGAATTAGACATGGGAATTGGTTCCCAGACTAGCCAACAAGAATGTTATAGGAACAAAGGGGGTGATCCGAAACAAGCTAAATGAAGATGGTCAAGTTGTAAGGAACAAAGCAAGGTTGGTTTGTAAGGGCTACTCTCAAGTTGAAGGCATTGATTTTGAGAAAATGTTTACTCTGGTAGCCAGGATGGAGGCAATCAGAATGTTCCTTACCCTTGCTGCTCATAAGAATTTCAAGGCATATCAAATTGATGTCAAGTCAACATTTTTGAATGATGATCTAGAGGAAGAAGTCTACATTGAAAACTAGATGGTTTTTAGATATCAGAAGATCCAGACATGGTGTACAGACTCAAGAAAAATTTGTATGGTCTCAAGCAAGCACCTAGGGCTTGGTATGCTAGGCTGGATAAGTACTTACTTCAAAAAGGCTTCAAGAAAGGTACTACAGGTAGAAATCTTGAAATCAAGGAAGAAGGAGACATGATATTAATAGTTGCAATATATGTTGATGATATTATCTTCGGTGGAGATGATGATATGTGCAAGAGGTTTGTAGAGGAGATGCAAAATTAGTTTGAGATGTCTATGATTGGTGAAATGTCTTTCTTCCTTGGACTTCAAATATCTTAGCTAGTTGATGGTATCTTTATTTCTCAGGCTAAGTATGTTAAAGAAATGTTGAAGAAGTTTGGTATGGAGGATTCAAAACCAGTGAGTACTCCTATGGTCACAAGATGTCACCTGAGCAAGGATGATGAGTCTCTAGAGGTTGATTAGACTTCCTAGAGATCTATGATTGGAGGATTATTGTACCTGACTGCTTCTAGACCTGATATCATGCATGTAGTATGTGTGGTTTCCATATATCAAGCTAATCCAAAGAAAACATATGAGAAGGCAATGAAAAGAATATTCAGATACTTGAAGGGAACTCTGGATTAAGAATTATGGTATCCAAAAGATAATGACTTTGATTTGAATGCCTACATTGATGTTGATTGGGCTAGTTGTGTTGATGATAGAAGTACAAGTTGTGGTGCTTTATTTTTAGGAAGTAGATTGGTTTCATGGCAAAGCAAGAAGCAGGATGTAGTGTCCTTATCAACTGTAGAGGTGGAGTATATTGAAACAGCATCCTATTTTACACAAGTTTTGTGGATGAAGCAAACCTTAAAGGATATCAAGGTATTGCATGATGAACCTATTCCTACTTTTTGTGACAATACAAGTGCTATCAATATTTCTATGAATCTAGTGATGCATTCTAGAACCAAGCATATATCAATCAAGTATCACATTTTGAGAGAGAAGGTTGCAGATAAGGAAGTAAAGTTGGAATATGTTCCAACAAAGGATTAGATTGCAGATATTTTCATAAAGGCTCTTGCAATGGACACTTTTGAGGATCTCCGACAGAGGTTAGGGGTAATTGCCCCTCCTTCTTATTGCTAAATGCATAGTGGTGCATCTGTCCAAGGGGAGTGGTTCATGTTATATATTTTTCTTAGATTGATGGTGGCTACCTCTTAGGGGGAGTGGGTAGTGGTTGCTGATGATAGGAGGAGTCTGTTTATTTCAAGAAGTTGTGCCATAAGAAGAGAAGAATTTGCCCTTTGTCCTTGATGTCAAAGGGGGAGAATTTGTAGGCATGTGTTGCCATCAATACCAAAGGGGGAGATTTCTACACATATGGTTCCTAAGGTTGTCATTGATGTCAACACTATCATAGATATGTGATGGTGTTCATGGTTGGATGTCATGCCTTGATCAATGAAGAGTTGAGTATGAAGTCATATTAAGATGGGAATTAGAAGCACTAAGACAATCAGATGTATTGCTGATGTTGGGAAGATGTTATTGGTGGGATGAAGCATATTGTATCATATCTCATACTATTCCTAAGAATGCATGTGTTGAAATGAAGAAGGTTTGGCCTCTAAAAGTTGGTGAAAATATCTGCTATAGGATGACCTCCTTTGAAGACTATCTGAGAGATTTCTTTGCACTCCTCTGCATTTGTAGTTATGGCTATGTGGTTTTGGAACTATGTTTAAGGTGCTATGAAGGTGATAATTCTAAAGTTTCAAATCATTTGTCCTTCTGATGTGAAAGTTATGCATGATAGACTGTCGGAATGTGTTCTGATAGAGTAAGGTAGTGTTGAAGGCAAGTTGGAATGCTCCACATTCCTCCAAATGTGAATGTTTACCTTTGTGGTTTTATGGACATGATTATGGATGTGCATTACATGCTTTCTTATTGTTTCAAGGTTCTTGGTGATCTGCAAGCTCAGTTTTTTTAATGATAGTATGTTGCAATGTGTTTTAGATGACTTGTTCTGAGAGTTCATGGTTGAAGATGTATGGCACAAAATCCCTGATTTACAAAGGTAAAGAAGTGTTTGGAGATGTTGTATGAGTCTTGTAGACTCATCTAGAAGAATTTCATGAAGATTTTTCTTGTTTCCAATACCACACATAGTTTTCAAGTTGATGTGGTCGTTATGCTTCATGTTTCATATGTCTTTGCTTAAGGTTGTCCTATTCTCAAATGAGCGGAGTGTGCAGATTTAATTCCTTAATGTTTGATGTTGTGAAGGATGTTTTACACCTAGTTAAGAAAGAAATGATGTCTACAAGGCATGGGTCTTGTGTTTGTGTAGCTTGTAGTCTTGTTTAGGACTTGTCCTCTACACGCTTCATGTTGTGTGTTGTCTGGCTTACTTGTAAATGTATTTTTCATGTTGTCGCTGGCTAATAAGAAATGTAATCTATATAATATCATGTATAAATTGTAAATCAAATTGAGTTAGGTGATGTGTGATTGATAATGTTCACAAGCAAGAAAAGGAGTAGAATGAATGCATTATGATGTGCGACTAAAGGAGAAAGAGTAGATGTGTTAGAAGTTGTCCTAATTCATCTTGAAGGAATTTGTGTGATAGGAAGGAAGTGAAGAGTGTACCTAATTGATCCAATCTTTAGAAGAAGAATTGCTATCATCAAAGGTGTGAATTTCAATGTCAGTTTTCAAGTAGTAGAGGGACTGTCATACTATAATCTTTTCATAGTTTGTTCTTAGATCAGGGAGTAGTTACTTCCTTGGGAGTGACCCTAAGACAAAGTCTTCAGGGAGTTGTATCTTCCTTGGGAGTGACCCTAAATCAAAGTCTTCAAGGAGTAGTAGCTTCTTTGGGTTGTAGCCCTAAAACAAAGTCTACAAGAAGTAAATGCTTCCTTGGTTTGTAGCCCTAAAACAAAGTTGTTATTTGAGCTTCATATATTGTGAGTTAATCCTCACTGTGATTTTTCCCTTCTTGGGTTTTCCATATATATCTGGTGTTGTGTGTTGATGTGAATTGTGTTAATCTTTCATGCTTATGTTGATACTGTAATTCTTAAGTTTTAATTTTCTCTAGAGGATATGTAGTTTGATTACATACTAATTCAAACCCCCCTCTCAGTATCCCAGTGCATTCAACAAAAGGTATACTTTATTGCATGTAAATTCAGAGTTCTCTTCTAACTATCATTTATCTAGTTTGGAGATTTCATATGATATAAATAGTAAACTATGTCCCTGTACTAGGGAGAATTTTTTAGGTTACACTTTTCCTCTAGGATACCTTCCTCCAAGAAATTCACTTGCACAATTTCCAAATTGGATTCTACCATGAGCTTAGCCAATCCTTACCCCCTGACTAGTTTTTTTAATCTGAATATCAATATTAAATTCTTGGATCTTGTTAATCCACCTACATCTCCTTCCTGTTACTTCTTGTTGGGTGAAGATGTCCTTGATAGCCAAATGGGGTACATAGGCTACAATCTCAACACCAACCAAATATGGTCTAAATTTATTTACTACATTAACCAATGCATAAGCCTACTTTTCCATAATGGCATATTTTAACTCTGCTTCTTGAAGAGAATTGTTGAAAAAGGAGATAGGCTGCTCAACCCCATCATCATTCTTTTGTAATAGCACTAATTCAATTGTGTGGAAATATGTAAAGGAAAATAGCTAGCAAGGATTTGAAAAGCTTGGAGAAGCTAATACTAGAGCTGGTTTGATCACTTCCATAATACCTTGAAAAGCCTCTATAGGTTCCTCTCTCCAAGCTATAATTTATCCCTTTTTAAGCATCTTTTAAAAGGTTTTGGTTTTCTCAACAAAATTTGGAACAAATCTTCAGAGAAAGTTGACTTTCCCAAACAATGATTGAATTCTCTTTACTGTCTTTGGTTGTGGGATTTTTTCTATGGTGGTGA
This sequence comes from Cunninghamia lanceolata, assembly GCA_027924645.1. Taxonomy (NCBI): domain Eukaryota; kingdom Viridiplantae; phylum Streptophyta; class Pinopsida; order Cupressales; family Cupressaceae; genus Cunninghamia; species Cunninghamia lanceolata. The sequence continues at coordinate 3,481,631 of BSBN01000263.1, read as the reverse complement.
CTCTCTATGGATCAATATTCACCCCCATCTTTTGATACAATGTGCCCCAACAACTTGCCTTCTATGACACCAAACATACATTTCTTTGGATTCAAAGAATTCTTGAACTCTAAGCATCTCTTAAAAAATTGTTCTAAGTGTCCATAGTGTTCATCTTCACTTTTCAAAAATGTTGTGAGGTCATCTTGGTACACCATCATAAGAACATTGATTAGGTCAAATAATGTCACATCCATTGCTCTCTAAAAATTGGCTCCTACATTTGTCAGACCAAAAGGCATTCTTATGTAAACATAGGTGCCTCATGGAGTAGAGAAGGCCATCTTGTATTGTTCTAACTCCTTAACCATGACCTAATTGTATCTTGAGAAGACATCCATCATAGTCAGGAGCTCACAACCTATCACTCTTTGCAACATAGATTACATGTTTAGCAAGGGGTAGTTGTCTTTTAAAGATGAAATATTAAGGTTCTTGAAATCCACACATAGTCTAATTTTGTAATGCCCCAATCTTTCACACAGGACATTAGCCAAACAAACACTGAACCAACAATTTTTTCACGTTTGCAAGTGTAACATTTACATGTCGCATTGCACTCACACACACACAAAGTGTTGCAACATGTACAACAACACCTAAAAGGACATCACCATTGCACAATGCAAGGTGGCAAAAGTAGAAGACTTCACCCATCATGTGACAACTCACCACGATGACCAAGAGAGAGGTGGAGCTCACTCCATGACGAGGATCAGATACATGTCCACGACCTCGCTCCCTCGCAAACACATGGAGTAGGATGAGGGTGACATCCACCTCAATCCATTCCATGATGACACAAGACATCCCAAACATAAGGGTAACGCTCACCCATGGGGTAGTCCAACTAGGAGGTATGATTCCTCAACCAACTAGAATGGTCACTAGTCAAACTCATTGAAAGGCACACATCCCAATGCAAAGGAAGGAATAATCCAAGAGTGCATATCACATCATGGAATGACACCAAAACACCTACGAGGCTAAAAAAATAATCGATGCCAAAAATGATTCATTTTAACCAAAAACATTAAGCTGATGAACCAATTATGTTCACATGTCAAAAAGGACAAAAGCGATACAAAAGGCTATGCATGTTCGACACCAACATCAACACATTCCAAAAGAAAAGATAGAATCCTCACCACCTATGTGGGATGAATATGATCCAACACAAATATATCCATAAACATCAAATAACTAAGTCTAAACATGCTAACATAACTAGATTCTAACATGTAAAATCTATCAAAACATGCCAACGTCCTCACAAACCGAGGCATGGAAAAATACAAGATGATATCTAATAATTACAATATTCGAAGGGCTTCATCCTAAACATAGATGAATCATAGCCAACATCATAAATCAACTCAAAGCATTAATTACATCTTATTACAAGAGTCTCAAAAGACCTACATTACAAAGGTTACAATAATCAATAATGATAAAATACAAGAGCATAAACCACCCAAAACCAACATGCTTTCCAAGGTACAACAAGGCACAAAGCACAAGGTAAACCACCTGCAAAAAGATCAAGGAATCCATCCAGTACCTGAAGATCATCATGAAGGACAAATGGGGAAATTTTGCTCACCTCCCAACCATATTGCCATCGTCGAGTGCAATAGATGTCTACACAACTCTAGGCAACCCTCGAGCTATGGAGAAGGTGATCATGGCAAACCCGCTAAGAGCATCTCACACATCTAGGGTATACAAGAAACATATGGAATACACGCCAATCAATGCACACAACACACATGACATAGCTGCCAATACAATGCATATAAACAACACATGGTACAACTACCATCCAATTGCATTCAAGTAACATATGGTACACTTGCCAAAACATAATAGAATGACATAACAACATTTAAGCATAAGGGTAATAGTCACACCTTTAATGCACACCAAACGAGGCATAAATCATAATCCATCATAGACACATACAAGCATGAATTAGGCATCACAATGCACATACAATCACATGGTAAACATCACACATCAAGTCAAACTCTGACAGTGGAAGAAGGAAGAGAGACCTAGGTAGTTAGGACAAGGAATGTCAAACGAGGACAATACTCACCTCGTGGTAGAACATTAGGGCATAACCTCCTCATAGCAACTAGACACTACACCAAAGATTGCTCTTTACACCCAAACCCAAACAAGGTAGACACTTCACCAGCACATGCAGTTTGGTGTAGATGATCTTATTATTAAATTTTATTACCCAATGTGTTTAAATGTTATTCTTGATTAAAACTTTCATTTGATAAATTCCAACAACCTCTTTGGGCCATGGTGCACGATGGAAGCCACTCCTTTCCTACTCCTAGACCTCTTCCTAAACACCCATAGCACCAATTTGACCAATTGGGCATGGCACAGATTTCAAGGTGACAAAATCACAATTTTGACAAAAACACAACATATTCTCAAAAGATGAAAAATACCATTCTAATTGGGAGACAACTCATCCCACAAACTAAAACATCAAGGAAATGCATACAAAGTAATTTTTAGGTTTTCAAAAATAGAGAAATAAGTGTCACAGATTTTAATGCACCAAAATGTATCAAAAAATAACATAGTCTCACAATATACAAAATCACATAATATGAAGGAATCAACTCATCCCTTAAAGCAAATCATAAAGTAAATGCATAGAATTCAGTTTTCATGTTTTCTAAAAGTACAAAATAACCATAAGGCCCTAAAAACTCCATTGGAGCTCTCTTTGGCACCTTGACCAAAGTTTGACCAATTTTCTAACTTTTGTTTTTCAATAGCTATGGATGATGTGACAACTACCCATTATAGATAACATGCCCAACAACCAATATATGCAATAAAAATGAGTTGGGGATTTCTACAGAAAATTTTCTAGCATTTTGTCTATATTTTCATGTTTCTAAAAATAAAAATACATAAAAATAAAAGCATACACAGCTGAAATAAATTTTCTAAGCTTCCTACAACTAAGCAAAGCCATCTTCAACCATTCTGATGGTGTGGCATGAAGGAAACAAAATAAAACAATTTAAATGAGAGGATTGGAGAAACTTACCTTCCAATACAAGCAAAATCCAAGGAAAAGAATGAGGTTGAATGTCAGATTCAATCCACACACAACAAGCAAACACCAAGCTCTTGAATCCAATCCAAACTACAAGCAATTCCAAGCAAAACTCCTTTCCAAGCAATCAGATATCCATTTTTCAAGCAAGAGGGTTTCAAACAAAGGAGAGCAAATTTTGGAGAGAAAAAGAATAATGAAAAATACATGTCTTTTTCCTTTTATTCCTCCAAAGACACTATTCCTTTTTTTTGTAATAAATTAATCCTTTTAGTGATTTAATCAATCAATTCAAAATTATAGTCTTTGCACAACTAAATCATTTAATTCATTTAATTCAATAATTAAATAATTGAATGTCTCTTTTGCAAATCAAATAGACATTTCAAATAACACATTAATAAACCCTTTTTTTACTTAAAACACCCAAATAATTCACTCAAATAGATAGGGAAATAGTTAGTCGAATGAACTCAACTATTCCAAGCAGGTTATTGCCATTTAACTCAATCTCATTCCAAAAAGTACAAACATGTCATACTAGGCATTCAGTTTCCTCATTTAATGCAATTTCTACCTTTTTATGGAAAAATATCAAATTTTAGAATCAAATCAAAATCACTCAAATTTGTTCCACAAGAATATAATGATGCAATGAACCTTTTCGCTAAAGCAAAAATAACAATTTCCAAATTAAAATCATTATTTTAATATGAGAACACAGAAAACATGCTTTTCGAAACATTTTAAAATAAAGTGCAAGAACACTAAGGAAACAGATGCAAATGATACCAAACACACATCACAGGTTTCCGCAACACAAGGATAAGGGTGAGATGGCTTAGCATCCCATGTCAACCTTCTCCACATTTCCCACATTAGTTAACACATGTAATTACCCGCACACTCAAGTAAACCATCAAGCATACCTGCTCCATACATAAAATAGCTGAAGCACATCATAATACCCAACATGGCATAATATTGCATAAGCATTATAAACATGGGTCGACAATCAATCAACATCATAAAATCATATATGCATAAATCAACTAACACAATCATACTGAAGACATCACATCCATCCAACATATTACACAATTGAAAACAATGAAGCTGAAGCACTACAGTAATCTAACACACATGAACACAATGTATGCAATTCATAATGCATAGTTGGAAAGACAAATAATAAAGAAAAACACCATTGGAAACACCTTAATGGTCATGTAGAATACACCCTTAGAACCCCTCGATGGCACCATAGACCTCATCGAAAAGTTTGGTGCAATGCATCAAAGCATAATAATCAAATGATACAATGATAGACACTCAGAACAACATATAACACATGAATCAAAAGCACACAAGGCACACACTATGATGGGCATTACAAATTTCACCATTCTTTTTTCTGACAAGGACTAGGTTGGACACCTATGTGGAATGCCTAATAGGTTTAATAATACCTCCATCCCTAAGCTTGATTAATTCTTACTATATTTTTGGGGCTAGTGTGGGATTGATTGGCCTCTGCTTCTACCTAAAAGGCTTTGCATCTGGCTTCAGTGAAATCATATGTTGAAAAAGATCCTCCTTGCATGCTTTTAGGTCATCATAAGACCACACAAAGACTTTACAATATTTTCTCAACAAAGAAATCAACATTGTTCTGACCTTAGGGCTCATTTTCTTCCCAATATAGACCTTCTTCAGTATAGATTTAGTCCCTATATTAATTTCCTCTAAATTTTCATTTTGAGTAATAATGGGCTTAGCCAAGCCCCTATCTGCTTCATCAAAAACTCTTTCCAAAGCAACTAGCCCTCTAGGGATATTATTTGTTTTTAACTGGATAACTTCATTTATGAACATAGTTTCTTTGTCACTCTCATTTTCAACAAATTGTTGAAAATCAATTTCCTCACATTGATATCTATCAAGACAATTCAATAACTTAAATATCACTGTCATCTTCAAATACTTGCCAATTTTGGATATTATCTGGTACTAAAGGCCTTGTCAATATCTCCACTTTTGAGATTTTTTCTAAAGTCAATTATTCAGATCGAACTACTATGTTAGCCAAAAAATCTTCCATAACATTCTTGTCTCTTTCTATCTAGTCAATAGAAAATGCATCAAATAATTCAATAGTGCCCCATAGAACATTCTTATATTGCTTTAGTCTTCTATTCTTTTAAAATATTTGGATCTTACCTATGAGACAACTAGTTTTAAATCCCCTAGAACTCTAAGGTTTTTTAATTCCATGCTTAATTGTCATTTTCAATCATAACAATAAAGATTGATATTCTACCACATTGTTAGTACATTCAAACCCTAACTTGAAAGATGACCTGAAACTCTCCCCATTAGGAGACATAAGGATTACACATGTCCATGATCCATCCTTGGAGTAGGCACCATCAAATTCAATTAGCCATACCTTATTATCATCAGAGATTTATTGAATTTTTCTGTCAATGGGTGTTCACTTCTCTTGATTAGGTTTAACTTCTTCTATCCTAAAACTATCCAAATCAATATCAATAAAACATACATGTTCATCACCATCTTCTGGTTCACCAAGGATGGAAGGGGATCTCTTCTCTCTATCTGGCCTTACTTCTTTTCTATCCATGGGAATCATCACATAAGAGAAGTCCATTTGAATGCTTCCTCCCACTATTGATGCCCACTTTCTTGACAACAACATCCTATATTGAGGAGGGATGTCCACCACAGTCACATTCATCTTATAAATTTTCCCTGGGAAAGCATACAACTTAAAGTCTATATTCTTCATGACACCAATAATTGGGACTTCTCTAGAGTCCATGGAAAATAATTTCCCATATGACTTGGTTGCTTGTAAGCCCAACTCATTCATAATTTGTGGGGGCATGGTATTTATGGATGCCATAGAATCTATCATATAGTTCTTTATCAATTTATTGTTCACAACTAGTGTGACATAAAAGGGATCCACCTGAGATGGGCATTTATGTAATGTAGTTCCTAGATACACCTTTTATATTTTAGTATTTGGCTCCTTGTATTTCTTTGTTGATGGATCTTATTTCTATGTTCGCATGTCATGATCTAAACTAACATCCTGATGTTGGGATGTTGTCTCATCAATGAGAGCTAATGTTCTATCTTTGTGCTTACTTGTCCTCATCATTTCTAATAGACGTACAAAAACTTTAATTTGGCTAAAGACTTGATTGATATCTAATGGAACATGCTTAGGCATGAGAATACTAGAAGCATTATTCATAGTAGTGATAGGGATAGATGTAACATCTCCCCTCTCCTTTGTTGTGTCCTTCTTACCACTACTTCCTTTATTAGCAACATTTTTATCATTTGACTCATTTTCCTTGTGGCTAGAGTCAACCCAAGATGTTTCTTTATTTTGAACATCTATTTTTCCTTTTATTCCCCCATTTTTAGAATTGAGGGTTTGTTATCTCTCTTGTCTTTTCTTGATAAATAAACTTCTTGTAGTATTGCTTTCACTTTGGTTTTTCTATTTCTCAAGATGTAATTTATTTTAACTTGAGCTATAGAAAATGTAGTGAGGGATCTGATTTCTTCATTTGATGGTCTCCTTAATTGAAATTTACAAACCTTTGAGTTCAAATTGAAAACATGGTGCTCTTCTTCTTCTTCATCATCTGAGAAAACTTGTTGATGATATAAACTTATACACATCTCTTGTCTTCAACATCTAAGTCGAGACCACCTTCTTCTGTAGAAGAATACGCATCACTTTTAGAATACCAGTGTGATAATATCATATTTATATTCTAATTTTCATGGTTAGCAAGATCACTACAGTCATCGCATGTCCATCTAAATCCACTACTGACAATGCCACTACACATTGAGAAGGAGAGTGATGTAGTTAACAAGATAGACATCAAGGGCTATTCTCAATAGTATGTACTCCTTTTCTCAAGGGATTTGGTGTTTCCCTATTTACATTTGCTTTACAGCTAGGTGGAGATGGCTTGCCATTATGCCAATTTTTATTATAAGGTTGATCAAACAATATTGGCATTCTTTCCTGCTTAATATAAGTTTATTTTTCATTTGTAAGGCCCCTCTCATTTCTATCTATTTTGTAGTTCATCTCATTTAAAGAATGCATTACTTGATCCAATTTATTGACTGGATCATGAGCATTACTATTTTGTCCTTTATTATGAGGCAAAACTTTGATGTCATTTCTTTTATGAAACTTACTAGATGCTCTCTGATTGTTTCCTATATTAGAAGCTATTTGTAAGCATATCTTAAATTCTAGAGATCCTTGTCTCTCAACAAGTACCCCATATTTGCATCAAATGCATTATAGTAAATAACAAGGCACATTGGGTCATTTGGTCTCATTATAGGAGGATCATATCCATGATCCTGGTAAATCTTGTATTGAACTCTGATACAAATTCATTTGAGCCCTTAACAATTCTAGTGAATTCATTGATTACAAACCTTGCATCTATCTTGTCAGCATAATTCTCTTTGAATATTCTTTAGAACTCCTCCTTGAATTCTATGTTGGCTCTTGATAAACCCTTATACCATTCTCTGGCAACATCATCAAGAGATTGCACAAACAAATTTATAAGGACATCCTCTTCACAAATATCAAAATCATCAATGAGGTTAATAAAAGACCTTAAGTGATCTTCCCCAGAGATAGCATTATTCCCCTAAAACTTCATAAGGTGGGACCTGGCCTTAGCTGGGACAAGATTTGGATACCTAGGAATTCTTATGAAATTTAGTTGCCTATATCTATATAGATTTAATGGGGGTCTTGCAAGTGGTTGTCCTCCAATTCTTTCATCATGATTGTGGTGATTTCTTACATTAGTATTTCTTCTTGCTACCCCAAGGTTATTTACATGACCCACATTGTTCAAGCTATCTACCCTTCTTCTTAAGACCTCTAAATCTTTCTTAACCTCTAACCTTGCCAGCTTTGCTTTAAGAGTATTCAGTTCTTGGAGTAGAATTTGATCTCTGGGAGCATTACCATCATTTTGTCCTTCCTCATCAAATTTTTCATCATCCCCTTCCTCATCAGCTCTTTCACCATCCTCCTCTACATTATAACCTTCTTATGCTAAATCCCCATACTAATAGGGACATTCACTTCCCCCTAATTCACTATCTTCACATCAAGTTTTGTTTACTACATTTGAATTTTAAGGGGTAGCTCTAGCTAGAAGGGTTTCATTGAGTCTATCCTCCATTTCTTTTATTTCCTTCTCTCTTTCTATTTTTTTTAACATTTCATGATGTCTAGTAGCATACCACATTTCTTCTTCTCTAGATTTGTTAATTCTAGATGCGGACACATTGATATCATAGCCAAATAATCTTTCCTTTGCGGTTTAATATTCATTATCTTTACAATGATCAACATTCAGGCTAGATGACTTACCTATTTTCTTTACATTCCATCTGGATGGCTCATTCTTCTTTATTTCACCTACCAGCTTATTTCTTGGGTTGCTTGATACAATGACCTCTCATTCATTATGAATAATTCAAGGTTGCTTTAACATAGAGTCTCCACCGTTTAAAGGGATAGACATGAAAACTTCACAATATAGCACTAGATACTAGCTGAGTATAAATGTCGATATTTGCTCTTATAATTCAAATCTTATAGAGAGGTACAAATAACTCTACTAATACTCAAGATTTGCAAATTGAGGAAACAAAACACTTAGTCACAACTCAAGACAAGGCTCAAATTCTGGCTACTCCCCAACAGAGTCGCCAATTTGTTGGTTCCCCAACATGTATCTCAGTAATTCCTAAAGATTTATAAGATCCTATTTTGGAATTAATAGAGGGCTGGCCAATGAATGGGAGATAGATTATGCAACATTCTCCCCTACACTTTAGCCTCTACAAGACCTAGGTGGGTTCCCCTTAAGACACTATTTGGAAATAGAAAATAATTTCCATGCTATAGTGCTGAGAAGATGTAAGTTTTCACACAAAATGATAATGAGATTTAAGAATTAAGCACCTATATGATTCATTCCTTGTGATCTTTGAGATTTGATGTGAAGAATGCAAATAATTATAAATAAATTACTATGGATTTGAGATTTGTCATTCTAGAATGTTTTGTGGTTGGCGGGAATTTAAAACTAGATCAGTGCCTATTTAGGGAGTACAAAGTTGATACTTTATGCATTACTTTGTTCAAACATTACATACACCTAATGGCCAATTTAATCTTTGCTAAATATTACTGTCTTTGCAACAATAATGAGTCATGTAAGATTGTTATAGTGCATTCATACTTAACAATCCATTTGTATTGCAAACAACATTATCATCTCCTATGAAGGATTTACCCTATTTCTCAAACAAAGGCTAACATAGAAAGAAATTGAAAACAACAAATGTGCATGAATAAATTGATGATCCTTGATTATTGGTTTTGTTATTGTAGGTTTTTTATTCCTTTTTATAAGGTTTTTCCTACACATTTATTTAAGCTTGCTTAGGTTAATAAAGCATGTTTTATTAGGTGAGAGGATTATGAGGTGTCACCTTCCTACATGTGAGCATCCATTAGCTATCTTGGGAAGATACTTTGTTATCTTTAGTCTAATAGATGGTTGCTCTTCATTGGTCGGTGTTGCCACCTCCTCCCTCTCCCTAGTCTATATAAGCATGTTACTTAGCTTGTACTTTCATTCGATATTGAGGATAGTTATCTGATGCTATTTTCTCTTTCAGAATTTCACATCAATCTCTTGGTATCATTATTCTAATGTTTTGATTTCTTTTACATTTATAATTTTTGTTTCTAACTCTTTCAATTGATTATGGGTTATAATCTGATTTACGAATTCTAATATGGTATCAGAGAAAGTTTTGTAAGGTTAGATTCTTTGGAGAGATCTTGCAAAATCCCGTATGCTCTTCTCTTGCATTTTTCAAATGATCTAGAGAATCATAAAGGATTTATGAAGATCCAGTCTATCAAGCTCAAATCTATCAACTAGCTTGCATATTTTGTGTTTTAATCAGTATTGTAGGTTGCAGCATGCCTTTGCTTGTCTTAGGTAGCTGATCTTGCCTTTGCATGCCATTTTTTGGTTGTTGGGGTCTTTTTTGTAGCTAAAGGCATTTGTTTTACATTAGATCTACATCTTCTATACATCAGCAAGAAAAATGCCTTTTGGGTTTTGTTTGTAGCATTCAAAAATTGTCTGAGTATCTTTTAGTTTTTGCATGTAGTCTGTATGTTTTATAGAATCAAACTCAGAAAGCTACAGTAGTACCCCTCTCCATTGGCAGTTGCATATTTGAAGGCAATTTTCAAATGCTCCATTCTTTCTCATACGGACTCCATTTCTCACAATTTTTTTTATTTTGGCTATTTTTTCATGCTCTATGTACTAGTGTAGTCATTTTTTGATTTCGATGCAGAGAAATTCTAGAAATTGTAGATTCTCAGTCATGACACTATACAATTCTCATCTTGGAAACTTCAAAGAGACATAACTTTTGCATAAAACCTCAGATCAAGGTGATTCTTTTTTTGAAAGTGGATGTTTTTTCGTGTGTCTTGAATTGGTGTTGTTTATTTCACTGGGTTTTTTTTGTCAAAGTTGTATTTTCAGTATATTCTCTTCTTGAGGATTTGTAATAGCATTAAGATCAAGTCTACTCAGTATTTCTTGTTGGTGGCAATTGTAAGCACACTAAATATAAAGTGCCAAATCAATATTTCTTGGGGGGGTTCTTTGATTGAGTGGAAAAGGGGGGTATCTTGTGCATTCTTTCTTGCATCTTTTCTTTCCTCACAATAACAACAACAACAATCTATTTCTACATTTAAGATGGATCAATTATAGTGCATGTCCTAACACCCTACAACTACTATGAGTGGAAGTCCAATATGACTATCCAACTTAAGAAGTTAGGACTATATAGAGTAACTATGGGTTTAGAAACTGAACCAACCTTAATTATAGAAAGGCCTAAATTTCATAACAGGCTAGATGAAGCTTTTGGAACTCTATGTATGTGTGTATCTCCTAATCTTCTTTTTCATGTTGAATCTACTACAACACTAAATGATGTATGGACTATTTTTGAAAATCTATTTGGTAAACAAGAGAATTAAGGGGACATCAATTGGAGAATGAGCTAATAGGGTTAAATCCATGTAATTTTGATACAATACAAGACTTCTTCACAAAGTTAAAGGCCATTAAATTATAGTTGAAATAATGTGGGATTGAGAAGAAAGACACACAATTGATCTTAAGTATTCTTTCTATGCTTGGTCCTAACTACTCAGTGTTTGTTTCTACATTTTATGCTACTAGAAGTGCTCTTGGGGATACCTACAAAATGCCTTCTTTAGATGAATTTGCTTCTGAACTCACTAAAGAACATGATAAATTGGTTCACATGGGCACTATTAAGCCTTCTAAGTCTCATGCCTTGGCTGTAAATTAGGGCACTAATAATCAGAAAGGCAATGTAAAGAAAAATAAGAAACAAAAGGATCAAGGAGAGAAGAAAAAAGGTCCAAAACAAGCTACAACCAATGTAGCTCCTGAGTTTTCCTCTAAAGATAATAAGTCTAAAAAGGAGAAGACAAAGTGTGCCTTTTGTAAGAAATCTAGTCATGATGAGCATAAGTGTTTGAAAAATCAAATAGCTCATCTTATTCATCTTCTTGAGAAGAATAATATCAAAGTGCCAGATTTAGCTAAGGAAGATTCTTTAGAATCTTCAAATGACACGAAAAATAATAAGGGGAAGGGCAAGGCCTTTGTTGCAATTGCTACACCATTAGATAGTTGGTTAATTGACTCAGGTACTTCTCACCACATGGCCAATACAAAGGAAAGTTTCTCATCCTTGGAGTCATGTTCTGCGCCTAATATTCTTATGGGTAATGATACACCAGAAGAAGTTCTTGGGAAAGGGTTTGTTGATGTTGGTGACAGGACATTCCATGATGTTCTTTGTGTGCCTTCTTTGTCAACTAATCTCCTATCTATCTACCAGATCACCCATATAGGTTTCGGCAAGAGAGTTGAATTCACACCTAACTCAGTGGTTATTAGTGATTTACATAGTCAGTCTATAGTTGTTGTAGGAAAAGTTGATAACCATTCACGTTTCTATCACTTTTCTCATTTTGTTCCTAATTCTCCTTCATTGGAATTTCTCACTCACTCAGATGAGGTGAGTCATTTGTAGCATCAGCAGTTTGGCCACTTGAACTATCGCTACTTGCAGTAGCTCAGTCAACATGACATGGTTACAGGGTTGCCTTCTATTCAATTCTCTAATGGAGTTTGTCAAGGCTACATTCTTGGCAAGCATCTTGAAGAAAATTTTGATAAAGGCAAAGCATGGAGAGCCACACAGCTCTTGGAGTTAGTACATAGTAATTTGGTTGGACCATTTTAGTATCCTTCATTCAGTAGAGCTAGATATGTATTGACCTTCATTGATGATCTTTCTCGATACACCTTTGTATACTTTCTTAAACAAAAGTCTGAAGTCTATGAGTCTTTTCAAGACTTTAAAGCTTTTGCAGAGAAACAATCTAGGAAGGTTGTCAAGATTCTACACACCAATAATGGTAGGGAATATGTCAACCAGAGGTTTGAGTAGTTTTTTGCCTCAGAAGGCATTGATCTTCAGCACACAATTCCCTATAGTCCATATCAAAATAGAGTTGTAGAATGTAAGAATCTGTCATTTAAAGAAATGGTTAATTGTATGATTCACTCCAAATCATTAGCACCTCAATATTGAGCAGAGGCCATCAACTGTGCGTGTTATATCTAGAACCGAGTTCCACACCGAGTTGTGAAGGGAGTAACTCCTTTTCAAGCTTGGACCAGTCAGAAACCCATAGTCAAGCACTTCTGAGTGTTTGGATCTCCTGCATGGGCCCAAATTCCACTAGAGAAATGCAAGGTTATGGATCCACAAAGTAGGCCTTGTATATTTATTGGCTATCTAGATGGTGTCAAAGGCTACAGGCTATACCACACATGAGCTCTTCATTGAGAGGAGTGTTCATTTTGAGGAGGATACTTCATCTACCACTTCTCCATCATTCATTCCCATGGAGACACTATGAATTCATGATAATAGTTCTTATGAGGATCTTACTCCTCTTGAGGATTCTTCTTCCTCCACTTTAGATGGCAATGATGATGGTTCATGTTCCTCCTCTCTTAGTCATCATTCAAAGGATGTTGATTCTCCTCCAAATTCTTCTGATTCTCCTGCCACTAGTCCTATTTGGGCTTGTTAGGCTTTGGAGTTAGTAGGTGATTGGGTTGGTGATCCCTCAGATTCAAGAAGAACAAGGTCATAGTTCCAACAGGCTCCCCATCTCTTCCTTACTTCAGCTTATTGAAATTAGGGCAGACAACTGAGAGGGGGGTGAATTAGTTGTCACAAAACTTTTATCTTTTGCTGCATTTAATCTTCTTCACCACTTATTAATAGATTAATGATATAACCATGAAAGCATGAATCAAGAACACATGAGAAGAAACATAATCAACACACATAACACCAAGATTTTTACATGGAAACTCAGTTAAGGGAAAAACCATGGTGGGGGTTAACCCACAAGATTTCTTCTCTATTAAAAGAATAGAAAAATGGGAAGGCACTTGCCTTCAGGTGCACTGCCTAGAGCTCACTTCTCAAAGGAGGCTCACTACCTATAAGAACATTTATAAGGTTAACGCTGAAAGGTTGAACTGAGAAACAACATCTTCTTCATGCAAGGTTCAATTCCATTGAAGCTCACAACACCTCTACTCTACCCCCAAACACTTCTTTTCTACCTCTGCATCTTCGCTCGCATTGCCCCATTTCCATGACTTCATAACACTTATTTATATATGACATCGACTTTGGAATGAACATCAAAGTCGGCCTTACAACCATCTATCTAGAACATTCTCCAAGATAGGCATTACAAGCAATTACAATCACAAGACTTAAAATGTTGCATGCAAACCTTTACACTATCGGCCAAACATAGCTGGGACTCAAATCTTTCTTGAAAAACATGCCACGCTCCATAGAACTCTTTTTAGATCATTTACAACACACACCAAGCATTTGGTCAGCTAAGATTGGAAAGAATAGCAACACCCAAGGAGAAATCTTCAACCATGAGCTCAATCCTCAATGTAGACCACCAACACAATAGGTACACAATCCAAAGACTACCACAAGCATAGTGAAATCAACAAGAACAACTGCATCACCTCAAATCCCTAGAAACACTTGCATCTTCATCTAGGAACTTAAGAACACTAACTGTCATGACTATCACACTAGAAAGATTGCTTGCGGACCTCCAAACCACGAACCACTTGAGTTGAGGACACACACCAACATCCCAAACATGCCTCTAGATCCATAGACCATAATATTCCAATGCGGAGCAACCTAAACCAAATTCTTGTCACTTTGTCACCTCTGAACAATTACAAAACCTGATTCTACTTAGATGTCCATAACTTCACAAATTCTCCACACAAACCTCTCAAATCTTAACTAGAGAAACTTCAAACAATCCTCTACAAAACCCTTTAGTCTGCAGACTCTGATCTTCTTCTCACCAGAAATACGGAGCAATCTACTTTATTGAACTGCACTATCTTCTAACAAAGACATATGTTGACATCAATGACAACACATCATATGCACATATTTACAACAATCTCCCCCTTTGTCATTGATGGCAACATATGATGTGAAAAACTGATTCAACCATCAAGACAAGGACTTCTCCCCCTTTTTCTTATCACACTTGCAACCACTCTCTTCACTGCTCCACCTGCAACCATTTTCTCCACTGCTCCCCCTTTCACCAGCAACTACTTACTTCCAAGTTTTTCACATGACTTCTCTCCCCCTTTGACATCAATGGCAAAGGGCACATATTTGCAATCATCTCTCTTCCTTTTAGTTTCAAACTGATCTCCAGAATTAACATACTGACTACTCCCCCTGAGTAGTATTCCCTTAACACCAATCTGGATCACAAGATATGACTGTGAGTTCCACCAGACTGATGCACACTAGTGGACCTTAGTTCTAAATAGGAGGAGTAATAACCCCTAGCTTCACTCTGAGATACTCAAAAGTATCCTTAGGTAGAGGCTTAGTGAAGATATTCACAATCTAATCCTTTGAAGAAACAAACTCTAATCTGACTTCATTCTCATTTACCTTCTCTCTCAAAAAGTGAAACTTGATTGATATGTGCTTTGTCTTTGAATGCAACACTAGATTCTTTGAGATGTTTATTGCACTTGAATTATCACAGAAGATTGTAACAGGCTCTTCAAACATGATTCTGATATCCTTCAACATTTACCTCATCCACAAAACTTGAGTACAATGACTTGCTGTTGCTATATACTCTGCCTCTGCAGTAGATAGAGATATTGCCTCCTACTTTTTTCTCAACCAAGAAATCAATCTCTTTCCCAAGAAGATTACACCACCACTAGTACTCTTCCTATCATCCACATCTCCTACCCAATCAGCATCTGTATATGCATGAAGAGTGAAATCATCATCCTTAGGATACCATAAGCCATAATCAGATGTTCCCTTAAGATATCTAAAAATTCCTTTGACTGCTACAACATGAGAATCTCTACGATCAGCTTGAAATCTAGCAACAAGGCCAACTTGTCATGTCCCCTTTCCAAAAATAACATTTTCTATTTTTAGTAAGTCCCTCCTATCTAAAAATTGCAAGTCACTTTACATAGTAGCTTGGAGGGAAATTAATTATTTAATATTATGTTGTTCCGATGCATTTTCAAATATTAAAGGACAAATAAATATTAAATAAAATGTATTTATAGCTCAAATATTGCCTTTGGGCATTTAGATTTGAGAGGGAATATTTTATGGAGATTTGGGGCAGATTTGTGAAGATATTTGCTAAAAATAAGTACTGCACCATTGACAAGTAGACGGTGGGCATTATTTGAAGCATCCAAGTGGCATATGGGAGTTGTAACTCCCAAGATATGGGCATGGGAGATCTTGGATGCCCAAGATGGCCTCTCACATCATAAAATAATGCAACATTTCATTTTGGGAGGGTAATGACATTTTCTCTCTTTCTTACAGAGTAGATGCTTGTGCAGCTTCAGTGGACAGGGAAACCATTGAAGATGAAGCTTGTGACTAGTGGACATGAGTTTCTAGTAACCTAAGGGCGGTGTTCTTGGGTTGATACAGCAATCTTATCTCAGAGATTGCATTTGTGCAGACAAGATTCAGTAGTACAATGTTCTTGTGTTGTTGTAGGGTTTTGTAGTGATTTCGTAGTGTGTTTGGAAGTTGTTTGTGTTTCTATTCATATTTGTTGTTGTATGGGGTTTAGTTTGCTATGTGTGCTATTGTAATACATTATCTATAGCATAATTCTATAGCCATATCAGTTCTGGGTGTGAATCTAAGAGTTTGGAAGCTTTGTAGTGAGTTATTTTATGTATATTTCAGCATTTTGCTTAATGGGTTATAGCTGAAATTATGGATTTGTTGTGATAGTTTGCTGCTGGGTAAATATTATGTATCAGACCTACACATATGAGTTTCCATCATAAAATAATAATAAAATTGGTTTGGAGTTGTGTTGCAATACTTTGGATGGTTTATTATGCAAACTAGTCACTAGTTTCTAGAAATTGTGATGCATAGTTGTGTTGTTAATGCAAAGTCACTTTTAGATTTTGTGGGGTTTTAATAAAATTAGATTGGGGACATTTCAATGGTATCAGAGAATGATCTTGCCATCCTGTAGGGTTTCTTGATTTATGCTTCCGAGTGAAAGAGATCTCAGAGCTTGGAGAAGAGAGCAAAAAAAGTTAACAACTAATAGAGAAACTAAAGAAATTCAAATAATGGCTGAGGATAGTGGTAAAAGTAAGGGAGAGGAAGAAGGTGAAAGATTTTTAGCCACTGTGGATAGATTGGTTCTCATTGTTGAACAAATATGGACATATCAGAGTAAGAAAAATGGAGAAGATGCTATTGGTGAAGGAAGCACTTCCGGAGGAAGAAAGGCAACTATGTCAAGGCAAAAAGAAGCCATATTTCTACCTGAGAATGGAGGAGGAGAAGTTGAAACTGATGTTAACACAGAGGCCATCACTGTTGAGGCAACAGCTAAGTGGTTTAAGGAGTATTCCAATCAATCATGAGCCTATAAAACATCCATTTCATTTGACAGATTTTTGGAGATCTTTGGTAAGGAACATAGGAGGAGGGAGCAAGATAGAGGAGAAAGAGAACTTAAAAGTAAATTGAACAAACTTGCAGCACCTACTTTTGATGGTAGTGACAAAATCTCAGCTAGAGCATGGTTACAAAAACTACAAACATACCTCACCCTCAATCCTATGACTGTGAAAGATGCTATTCAGTTTGCAATTCTACATTTGGAAGGTAATGCTTATGAGTGGTGGTATCATGGGACCATTACTCAAGATCATGATCAGGTGAATACATTTGTAGATTTTAGCTAGAGGCTATTAGACCACTTTGAACTTAGAGATGAAGAAGAGCATTTCAAAGAACTTTCAAAGATTAAACATAAGACTACAGTGAGTGAGTATGTGGATGAGTTTCAGAAAATTGCTATTATGGTGCCTGACATATCAGAAAAAGGATTGTTTACTTCTTCTTGGAAGGACTTGAAGATCCTTTAGGAGGGCTTATCAAAGCCTTTTCACCTACCACACTCCAAGAAGCAATTAGAAGAATCTTGCAGCTTGAACCCACTTTTCCCAAGAAGAGCTTGGCACAACCGGACAACAAAAGAGTGGTTTCCAAAAGAAGACTTTCCTAGCCCCTATACAAAAGATTGCATCACCTGTACCACCTGCAACCCCTAAGAAGATAGACCTCAATGATAGGAAGGAGCTTAGAAGGAGGAACCTTTGCTTCCATTGCAAAGAACCATGGGACCCTAGCCATAGATGCCTTGGTAAGGGGAAGGTGCATTTCATTGAAGTATCTTCAAACCCTGAGTCTGAGGAGAATGAAGAATTTCATGACTCTATAGACCCTAGTTTTGAAAGAGTGGAAGTTAAAAACAGCAAAGAGGGTTCCTTGGTAGCCCTATTAGGAGCCCCTAGATATCATCCAATGAAGGTTCGAGGGGTCCTAGAAGGACAAAGGATGACTATGTTGATTGATAGTGGGGCTACTCACAATTTCATTGATGAAGGATATGTGATGAAGAGGGGATTAAAAACTGAGGAGTTTTAAGGATTTAATGTCACAGTTGCTATTGGTTTTACAATGCCTTGCAAGAAAGTGATTCGGCAGGTCAACATTACTATGGGAGATTATAATCTAAGTGATGATTTCTATGTGGTGGGTATTGGTGAAACAGATGTGGTGTTGGGTGTGCAATGGCTGCACTCCATTGGAGGTTATTACCAAAACTACCAAACTATGGAATTCAAATTCCATTTAGATGGAAGAGAAATTGTTCTAAGAGGCCTTTCGAGTAGAGCACCAAGAGTAGTAACTCCAAAGAAGATGGAGAGGACTTTCAGGTGAGGGTAAGTAGCTTGGGCTGCAACATGCTTGATACATCCTTCGAGTTCCCCACAAGAAAAAGGTAAATTTCATTTTGAGATTCAAGAAATTTTGGATAAGCATAGTATTGTTTTCAATGATCCACCTCCAGGTTTACCTCTGGATAGAGGATTTTAGCATGTGGTTGAGTTGGAATAGGGTGCAAAACATATTATTACAACTCCTTATAGACACCCACGAGGTTATAAGGAGGAGATAGAGAAGACTATTAGAGAGATCTTGGATATGGGTTTCATCAGGCCTAGTTCTAGCCCATTTGCTTCATCAGTGGTGCTTGTGAAAAAGAAAGATGGCACTCTTAGGATGTGTATAGATTACAGAGCATTAAACAAGAAAACAATCAAGAATAGATACCCCATTCCAAGAATAGATGAACTCATAGATGAGTTACATAGAGTAGTTTATTTTTCAAAGATTGACTTAAGGTCAGAATACAACTAGATTCGCATGAGGGAGAAAGATATAGAAAAGGCAGCTTTCAGGTGTCACTATGGGCACTTTGAGTTCTTAGTCATGCCTTTTGGCCTCACCAATGCTCTAGCTACTATCCAATCTTGCATGAACTAGGTATTCAGTGAGTAACTCTGAAAATTCGTGCTAGTCTTTTTTGATGATATTTTGATATACAACAAAACATGGAAAGAACATTTGGAGCATCTAGATACAGTTTTGGGGATTTTAGAGCAGCAATCTTTCTATGCCAAAATGTCCAAATGTGAGTTTGGGCTGACTGAAATTTTATATCTGGGGTATGTCATAAGTGTTGAAGGAGTCAAGGTAGATCAGCAAAAAATTCAAGCCATCCTAGATTGGCCACCACCTACCAATCTCACACAGCTAAAGGGTTTCTTCAGACTATGTTGTTACTATAGAAGGTTTGTGAAAGGTTTTTCACATCTTGTTGTTCCAATAACTGATTTGACAAAGAAAGGAGCATTCATGTGGATAGAAGAAGCACAAAAAACTTTTGATAAGTTCAAAGAGGTAATGAGCTCTTGCCCTGTGCTTGCAATTTCAGATTTTTCTTTTCCATTCGTAGTAGAATGTGATGCATCAGGGGAGGGTGTAGGGGCTGTCCTCACTCAGAATAAACATCCCATAGCTTTTGAGAGCACAAAATTAAGAAAATTAGAAAGAGGATACTCTATTTATGATAAAGAAATGTTGGCTATAATGCATGCACTAGAAAAGTTTAGACAGTACCTAGTTTGTGGGAAGTTTATAGTAAAGACAGATCATAATAGTCTCAAGTTCTTTATGGAGCAAAACAACTTGAATGACTGCCAACAGAAGTGGGTAAGTAAATTACAAGCATATGATTTTGAGATTTAGTATATGAAAGGGAAGAATAATGCAGTGGCAGATGCACTTTCTAGGAAGCCTACTTTATGCTCTTTGTTAACTATTTCAACTGATTGGAAGATTTCCATCATTGCTAAGTATGCAAAAAAAACCTTTTCTACTAACATCTTGGATGAGTTGGTCTAGGATCATAGGTATGTTGTTATGGATGGGTTGATCTATTACAAAAATTGGATCTATTTAGCGCCTGAATCTAAGGTTAAAGAGAAGATCCTAAGGGCCTTTCATGATACACCACTTGTAGGTCATCAAGGATATTACAAGACTTATAGGCAGATCCGTGAGAGATTTTCTTGGAAAGGGCTGAAGGAGGATGTGCATAGACACATTAAGGAGTGCATGGTATTTCAGCAGAATAAGAGTGAACAACTTTATCCTGCAGAGCTTCTACAACCACTACCCATACCCAAATAGAAATGGGAGAGCATCTCCATGGATTTCATTATAGGTTTACCCAAGGGGCAAGGTAAGGATTGTATTTATATGGTGGTAGATAGATTGACAAAATATGCTCATTTCTTCCCTCTTATAGCTGAATTTAAAGCACCACAAGTAGCGGAATTATTTTTTAGAGAAGTTTTCAAATTGCATGGGCTACCCAGAAACATAGTTAGTGACAGAGAGAAGATTTCTTAGCTCTTTTGGAAGGAGCTCTTTCACTTAACAAGTACTGAACTCACGCCCAACACAAGCTACCATCCACAAACTGATGGACAAACTCAAATAGTGAACAAGTGGATAGAGGGATACCTAAGAAATTATGTTTCAGATTAGCAACATGCTTGGGTGAAATGGTTACATCTAGGGGAATATTGTTACAACACTTCTTTTCATATGTCTATAGGTATGACTCCTTTTTGAGCTCTTTATGGGTATGATGCACTTTCCTTTACTGATTTACTATTTTCAGATAGTCATGTACCAGCAGCAAGTGATCTAATAAATCAAAGTTAGGAGATTTTGAGGTCACTTAAAGATAACTTACAACATGCACAAAATTAGTAAAAAATTTATGCAGATAGGAAGAGGACAAAGAGAGTATTTAAGGTTGGGGACTTGGTCTTTGTGAGATTACAGCCATATAAATAGAGTACATTGAAGAAGAATGGGGCTAAGAAACTCAAGCCCAAATACTATGGTCCATACAAAATCATCCAAAGGATCGAAGAAGTGGCCTATGAGTTGCAGCTTCCTTCAGGTAGTAAAATTTACAATGTTTTCCATGTTTCATGCTTGAAGAAAGTGGTAGGATAGTAAGTTGTTACTTCACATTATTTACTGCCATTGGATGATGAAGGGAAATTAATTCTAATTCTAGAAAGAGTACTGGAAACAAGGGAGAAGAAACTTAGAAACAGGTGCATCATAGAATATTTGATCAAATGGAAGAACTTGCCAATTGAGGATGCATCATGGGAGGGACCTGAGATAGTTGAGCATCCTGATCTCCATTGCTTGAGGACAAGAAAATTCTAGGAGGGAGGACCTGTCATGTCCCCTTTCCAAAACTAACATTTTCTATTTTTAGTAAGTCCCTCCTATCTGAAAATTGTAAGTCACTTTACATGGCAACTTGGAGAGAAATTATTTATTTAATATTATGTTGTTTCGATGCATTTTCAAATATTAAAGGACAAATAAATATTAAATAAAATATATTTAGAGCTCAAATATTCTCTTTGGGTGTTTGGATTTGAGAGGGAATATTTTATGGAGATTTGGGGTAGATTTGTGAAGATATTTGCTAAAAATGAGGACTGCACCTTTGACAAGTGGACGGTGGGCATTGTTTGAAGCATCCAAGTGGCATATGGGAGTTGTAACTCCCAATATTCAGGCATGGGAGATCTTGGATGCCCAAGATGGCCTCTCACATCATAAAATAATGTAACATTTCATTTTGGGAGGCTAATGATATTTTCTCACTCTTTCTTGTAGAGCAGATGCTTGTGCAGCTTCAGTGGACAGGGAAACCATTGAAGACGAAGCTTGTGGCTAGTGGACATGAGTTTCCAGTAACCTGAGGGTGGTGTTCTTGGGTTGATATAGAAATCTTATCTCAGAGATTGCATTTGTGCAGACAAGATTCAGTAGTACAATGTTCTTGTGTTGTTGTAGGGTTTTGTAGTGATTTCGTAGTGTGTTTGGAAGTTGTTTGTGTTGTTGTTCACATTTGTTGTTGTATGGGGTTTGGTTTGCTATGTGTGCTACTATAATACATTATCTATAGTGTCATTCTATAGCCATATCAGTTCTGGGTGTGAATCTAAGAGTTTGGGAGCTTGGTAGTGAGTTATTTTATGTATATTTCAGCATTTTGCTTAATGGGTTGTGGCTGAAATTATGGATTTGTTGTGATAGTTTTCTGCTGGGTAAATATTATGTATTAGACCTATACATATGAGTTTCCATCATAAAATAATAATAAAATTGGTTTGGAGTTGTGTTGCAATACTTTGGATGGTTTATTGTGCAAACTAGTCACTAGTTTCTAGAAATTGTGATGCATAGTTATGTTGTTAATGCAAAGTCACTTTCAGATTTTGTGGGGTTTTAATAAAAATTTGATTGGGGACATTTCATAACTACATTCATAATAGCAGGTCTGGTATGATTCAGATGAATTAGTCCTCCAATCATTGATCTATACCTTTTCTGATCTGCCTTAGGGGAATCATCATCTTTACTCAACTTGTATCCAGTTATCATAGGAGTACTCACCAGTTTTGAATCCTCCATTCCAAACTTTTTCAACAAGTCTTTTACATACTTAGACTAAGATATGAAGATGCCCTTATTTGATTGAATGATTTGCAGACCCAAGAAGAAATTCATTTCACCAAGCATGGAATCTCAAATTCACATTGCATCTGATCAACAAATTTTTTACACATGCTCTCATTCCCACCAAAAATGATATCATCAACAAATACCTCAACAATCAAGATGTGTTCATGATCACTTTTGAAATAAATATTACTGTCAGTTGTGCCTTTGCTAAAACTTAACTTTAGCAGATACTTATCTAATCTTGCATACCAGGCTCTTGGGGCTTGTTTAAGTCCATACAATGCTTTCCTCAACCTATAGATCATATCTCCTTGATCAGACAACTAGAATCCTTCTGGTTGTTCAATGTAGACTTTTTCCAAATCTCCATTTAAGAATACTGACTTGACATCCATCTAGTAAAATTTGAAATGTTTGTAAGCAACAATGGTAATAAATAATCTGACTGCTTCGATTCTTGCCACCAGAGCAAAAGTTTCTTCAAAATCAATTCCCTCTACCTAAGAATATCCTTTCCACACCAATCTTGCTTTGTTTCTCACAACTTCACCATTTTCATTCAATTTATTCTGGAAGACCCAGTTGGTTCCAATTACATTTTTATTTTCAGGTCTAGGAACAACATCCCAAGTATGATTCTTTTTGATTTGTATTAATTCTTCTTCCATTGCTTTTACCCAACTTTCATCATTACAAGCTTCATTCACTTATTTTCGTTCAATATTTGAAATCAAACAATACTCTTCTTATTCTTCAACATTTTTTCTTCTAGTTTGAACACCTTTATTTCTATCTCCTATAATCTAATCTTCAAAATGATTCAACCTTACATACCTGGGAGTTTTGGGGTTTTCTTGAACTTCTGATTCTTGAACTTGTTCCTCAACATTTGTACTAGCTTCTTGAGTCACTGGATTCTCTGGAGCAATCTAAATCTAAGTTTGAGTTTGAACTTGTTTTCCTTTATCTGGACTATCATTTTGATCATCTAATTCATATCCACAAGACTTGGAAGGTCCCTCCTTGCTTTCATCAACCTTGACATTAGCACTTTCAACAATCCTTTTCAATCTCTTGTTAAAGCATTGGTATGCCTTGCTTTGGTTAGAATAACCCAAAAATATTCCTTCATCACATCTTGCATCAAACTTGCCTAGATCTTCATCTCTTTTAATATAGCTTTTACTACCAAAAACTCTAAAGTATTTCACAATAGGAGCATTACCAAACCATAGTTCATAAGATGTTTTACCAGTATTATCGTTGATCTGCACTTGGTTAAGAGTGTAGACAGCAGTACTCACAGCCTCTCTCCAATAGGCATGTGGAACATTTTCTTCTATCATCATAGTTCTAGTAGCCTCTTGAATAGTCTGGTTCTTCCTTTCCACAACTCCATTCTGTTGAGGAGTCCTAGGAGCAGATAAATGTCTTCTTATTCCATGTTTTTCACAAAATGCATTAAACTCATCGGAGGTAAACTCTCCATCTCTGTCAAATCTTAAACACTTTATCTTCACACCAATATCATTCTCCACCCTATCCTTGAATACCTTGAATCTTTCAAGAGCCTCTACTTTTTCTCTCAAGAAAGTGACCCACATCATCTGGGAGTAATCATCAATCAGCAACATAAAGTATCTGTCTCCTTGCAAACTCCTAACTCTTGCAGGACCACACAAATCAGTGTGCACAAGTTCCAACAATCCACTTGAAAATTGTTCTTTACTTTTGAATATAGTTTTGCTCTATTTGGCCAACTGACATTCCTTACACATGTTGTTAGTAGGTTTCACAAGCTTTGGAAGATCTCTCATAGCCCGTGTAGTACTTATCTTGACAATATTATCAAAGTTTACATGACACATTCTCCTATGCCATAACCAACTCTGATCAATCTGAGAAACCAAACAACTCTTACTAGTACCACTTAAATAAAAGATATTACCTCTAGTCTGTGTACCAGATGCAATCTCAGTTCTGGAGCTTTCCAAAATTTTACATTTTCCATCCTTGAATCGGAGATCATACCCTTTGTCAACCAACTGTCCAACACTGAGAAGATTATGCTTCAACCCTTTTACATACAAAACATCATTAGTGTTATGCTTACCATCAAGAGAGATGGATCCTCTGGCATGGATTCTACCAGCTGAATTGTCTCCAAACTTTACAATTCCACCTTCATATCTTTCCATACCTACAAACTTAGTTTTATCACCTGTCATATGATGAGAACATCCACTATCAATCACCCATTCATCTTTTTCTTCAACCTAAGTAGCCAAGGCACTTTCCACATTCATATAGCTAGCAGATTCAGTAGGCACCATATCTTCTTCTTTAATAGCAATGAACACCCATTCATTTCCAAAGGTACTTCCCATATCAGATTCTTCATCTGTGACTCCATCATCAGCTTCTTGGACATAGTAACATTTCTTCTAAACCCTAGGTCTATTAGGATTTGGCTTTGAAACCCTCTCCAGACATCTCAAAGCAAAATGACCAATCTTATTTTAAGAAAAACATTTGAAAGGCAACTTTCCTTCATACTTACTAGATCCTTTTGGTAATCTTTTGGCAATAAGGGCTTCAAGTTCTTCAAGATCAGATTCATCTTCTTCAAGTTCCTTCCTTGCCTTCTCATGTCTAGTTAGTCTTCTTAAAGAGATTTCACCTGGATCAAATCTTTGCTTCCCAAAAACACTAGCCTTAAATGTATATGTTGATTTAAGAAGAGAATCACCAAACTCACTCATTTCAAATGCTAAATTCTTGCCAACCAATTGATCTCTTGAAACATTTGTCACAGTCCTGATCTCCTCAATAGTAGCAACTCTGTGCTTGTATGAAGTAGGTAAGGATCTGAGCACCTTGCCAACAATCTCTGATTCTTCTAGTTTTCCACTAGCACACCTGATACTGCACACAAGTTCATTCACCTTCTGCATGTAGGAAGTGATGTTTTCATCAATCATCCTCAAACTTTCATATCTACCCTTCAGGCTCTATAACTTAGGACATTTGACATATGCATCACCTTCATACAGAGTTTCCAACTTCTCCCAGATTTCATGAATAGTTTGCAATTCCAAGACATTTTTCATTTATGTATCAGTCAGGGCACTTAACAATGCTTCTTTAGCCTGAATATTATTTTTAGCATTTTTGATTTGATCTAGAGTTGTAAGACCATTCTACGGAGGAGTATACTTATCCTTAGTTATCAACCAATAAGGATCTCCCATGCATTGCTAATGACATTCCATGTGACTCTTCCAAAGAGAGTAATTTGTTCCATCAAATCTTAGACTGTCCTTGTATGTCGACATCCTAGATCTCCTCAAGTGGTCAAGCATCTTTTAGAGGAACTGGCTCTGATACCAATTGTTTAAATCAGGACAAAAAAATGAGAGAGGGGGGATGAATCAGTTGTCATAAAACTTTTATCTTTTGTTGCATTTAATCTTCTTTACCACTTATTAATAGATTAATGATATAACCATGAAAGTATGAATCAACAACACATGAGCAGAAACATAATCAACACACATAACACCAGGATTTTTACATGGAAACTTGGTTAAGGGAAAAACCACGGTGGGGGTTAACCCACAAGATTTATTCTCTATTAAAAAAATAGAAAAATGGGAAGGCACCACTTACCTTCGGGAACATTGCCGAGAGCTCACTACTCAAAGGAGGCTCACTGCCTACAAGAACATTCACAAGGTTAACACTGAAAGGTTGAATTGAGAAACAACATCTTCTTCATGCAAGGTTCAGTTCCATTGAAGCTCATAGCACCTCTGCTCTACCCCCAAACACTTTTTTTCTACCTCTTCATCTTCATTCACATTGGCCCATTTCCACGACTTCATAACACTTATTTATACATGACATCAACTTTAGAATGAACATCAAAGTTGGCCTTACAATCATCTATCTGGAACATTCTCCAAGATAGGCATTACAAGAAATTACAATCACAAGACTTAAAATCCTACATGCGAACCATTACACTGTTGGCTAAACATAGCTAGGACTCAAATCTTCCTCAAACAACACGCCACACTCCATAGAACTCTTTTTAGATCATCCACAACATGCACCAAGCATCTGGTTGGCTAAGACTGGAAAGAACAGCAATACCCAAGGAGAAATCTTCAACCACAAGCTCAATCCTTAATGCAGACCACCAACACAATAGGCACATGATCCAGAGACCACCACATGCATAGTGAAATCAACAAGAACAATTGCATCACCTCAAATCACCAGAAACATTTGCATCTTCATCTGAGAACTTAAGAACAATAACTATCATGACTGTCACACTAGAAAGATTGCTTGTAGACCTCCAAACCATGAACCACTTAAGTTGAGGACACACACCAACATCCCAAACATGCCTCTAGATCTGCAAACCATAATATTCCAATGTAGAGCAATCTAGACCAAATTCTTGTCACTCTGTCACCTCTGAACAACTACAAAACCCGGTTCTACTCAGATGGCCATAACTTCACTAATCCTCCACGCGGGCTCTCAAATCTTAACTGGAGCAAATTCAAACAATCCTCTACAAAACCCTTTAGTCTGCAGACTTTGATCTTCTTCTCACCAGAAATGTGGAGCAATCTACTTTACTGAACTGTACTGTCTTCTGACAAAGAGATATCTTGACATCAATGACAACACATCATATGCATATATTTGTAACACAACTTCTAATCCACAGTCCTTTAGGGAAGCTTTTGGTGTCCCCAAGTGGGATACTGCTATGTAGGAAGAGTTTAGCTCCTTGGAAAGGAACCATACTTGGGATTTAGTTCCACTTCCTAAGGGAAGAAAACTTGTTTGATGCAAGTGGGTCTATCGAACACAATTTTTTGCAGATGGGTCGGTCGATAAACATAAGGCTCACTTGGTCACAAAAGGATTCTCCCAAGTTCCTGGGATTTAATACTTTAAGACTTTTATGCCAGTTGCCAAGATGAATTCAATTCGACTTGTCCTTGGCATTGTTGGAGCCCATCGCTGGGAAGTTCATCAGATGGATGTGAAGAGTTCTTTTCTTCATGGTGACCTTCAGGAGATATATATGGAGCAGCCACAGGGGTTCATCCAGGATCCTTCACTTGTCTGCCAACTTTAAAAGTCTCTCTATGGCCTTAAACAGGCCCCTCGATCCTGGTATGCCAAGATGGACTACTTCATTCTATCAGTTGGGTTCACTCAGTGCCATTTTGATCCAAACATCTACATTTGTAGTAGGATGATACTCTCACTTTCCTTGTTCTCTATGTTGATGACTTGTTGATCACAGGGAGTTCCTCAACCACCATCAAGGCAATGAAAACTGCCCTTCATGATCAGTTTCTGATGTCTAACTTGGGTCTTCTTCATTACTTCTTAGGCATTGAGATTACATAGTCTTCGGCTGGTATCTTTCTTTCTTATCCCAAGTATGCTCTTGATATGCTCTCTAGATTTTGCATGGCTGACTGTAAGTCTACACCGAGACCATTTCTGTCAAGGGTCAAACTTGAGGCTTCTTGTTCTTCATCTTTGGTAGATGCTACCTTGTATCACCAATTGTTGGGGAGTCTCATATACTTGACTCACACAAGACCTGATATTTCATATGTCGTGGGCTTGGTCTTTAGGTTTATGCAGGAGCCACATGAGCTGCATTGGAAAGCAGCGAAGTGGATTCTTCATTATGTACAAGGCATTCATAGTTATGGGATTCATTATGTAGTGGGCATGGATATTGACTTGGTGGGATACATAGATTCAGATTAGGTAGGTGATTCTCAGGATTGCAAGTCTACTTTAGGGTATTGCTTCTCTCTTGGTTTTGGTCTGATTTCTTGGTTGAGCAAGAAGCGGTCTGCTATTTCTCTTTCATCTAAGAGGCTGAGTATCGAGGAGGAGTTAATGCTGCTACTGAGGCCATTTGGATTCAACACATTCTCACTGAGTTTGGAATTTCCTTTAGGAAACCTATAGTCATCTTTTGTAACAACCAAAGTGATAGTCAAATCTCTCACAATCTAGTCCATCATCAGTGGACCAAACACATTGAGATTCACATGCACTACATTCGGGAGTTGATTCATGATTAGGTTCTTGATCTTCTATATTGTTCAACAATAGATCAGATAGCTGACATCTTCACCAAATCCTTCACTAAGAGCAAGTTCATTCATTTGTGATCTTTGCTTGGGGTGTGACAGGTGTCCTCCATTGAGGGGGCTTCTGAGCTCCTTCTTTCCTTCTCTCTCTATTCTGGGGGGGTGTACTCTCTTTTGTGGGGGGCTACTTCTCTTTTGGGGAGGAATTCATTATACATGGGTACCTCATCAGGCTTCATTTGTTGAGACCCATCTCTTTACCCACCTAAGCTATGCTTAAGGTGGGGTGTTAGTGTAGGCTTTTTATTCCTTTTTATAAGGTTTTTCCTACACATTTATTTAAGCTTGCTTAGGTTAATAAAGCATGTTTTATTAGGTGAGAGGATTATGAGGTGTCACCTTCCTACATGTGAGCATCCATTAGCTATCTTGGGAAGATACTTTGCTATCTTTAGTTTGATAGATGGTTTCTCCTCATTGGTTGGCATTGCCACCTGCTTCCTCTCCCTGGTCTATATAAGCATGCTACTTAGCTTGTATTTTCATTAGATATTGGAGATAGTTGTTTGATGCTATTTTTCCTTTCGAGCATTTCACATCAATCTCTTAGTATCATTATTATGCTATTTTAATTGCTTTTGCATTTACAGTTTTTGTTTCTAACTCTTTCAATTGATTCTAGGTTATAATCTATTTTACATATTCTAACAGGTTTCAAATGAATTTTTACAATACAAAATGGAGACAAATATCATAGTACTGCACATTTTCATATATGTTCAATCAAAGAAATCATGCTATCAAAGATGTTACATATGTATCAGATAGAACTACTCCTAATATAGACTGGTAATTCTAACATCCCTTTCAATGTTTTTCAACCTCTTTAAACAAATGAAGCTCATTCATTTTATAGAAGAAAGGGAGAAAATACAAATATTGATGATTGACACATGTCACTTTAATGTTTGTTCCAAATGGACCCATCCAATAGAATAGTTGCAATAGTTGGGGCATTGCTTGGGGAGGCTTTCCATATCCTACCTTGATTTGGTCTTGATCCACCCAAGTTGAGATGGTAGCTCTTGCTGGAAATAGAGGTGGTAATGGGGCATTTGAAAATCACTCCTTTGTTGAATCCCTAAGCATTTCAAACAAGAGTCAGAGACTGGGATTCAATATATACAACTGCCTTGTGCTTTCTTGATGTTGAAGGTGGGATGAAAGAAATTGTTTTCTTTAGGATGCACCAAGAGAGGAAATGACTCCATCTAAGTGCTACATCACATGTTCTTCTAATGGGAACTCCACACCAAGCTATGGGTAGAACCAAACAAATATCAGATAGGCAAGATTGCACTATCTTCTTGCAAAACCAAGGTACCAAGAAGCAACAAAAGGAACTAGACAACAAATGATTCCTCCTTAAGAGCTAACACACTCCCTCTATCTATAGACATAAATTAAATATGCCAAAGGATTTGAGGATGTAATTGGAATGTTTCCACCCCAATATGAAGCTAGGAGAAATGACCAACTTCACTGGAGAATGGAGGGATCATATGTCACTCTAATTCTTCCCACAAATTCTCTACTCTCCATCCGAACCCTATCTCATGGCTCAAATTTTGCCTTAGGATGCAAGTGAACCTAACACATCTCATTCCAATACCATCCATCCTAGGGAGGAATTCCACTTTTCCCCTTAAGTTCACATAATTGTAGGCACAAAAAGGCTAAGAAGCCCCAAAGAAACAAGATAATCATTGCTCACCTTTTCTAAAACATAGAAATTACCCCTTTTCAAACAAGTTAAAGGATTAAAATGATCTCTCTAGTGTCACACTTGTTGCAAGTATGTGATAACTAGTGTTGTCATTGATGTCAACATGTTTGTGTTGTCATTGGTGCCAACTATGTCTTCTAATATTGTTGTTTGTTGATTGATTGAGTTGTCATGTTAAGGACATTGTCTGAGTTTTTGCTCCACATTTCCTCTATATTGAAGACCAAAGTATGAGATTTTGATATGTCTTAGAGAAGTTTTTGAAGATGCTAAATCCAGAGTTTGGTGGTCTGGATTACTGTGTAGAAAAAGTTCTATTCACTAATTTGAAGACTATTCTGCAGTATGACAGGGAGAAAGTATTTTTCTCCACATTTCTTCGTAGTTTGGATTTTGGTCTTGTGGTTTTGGAATTAATTTTATAAGGTCCTTAGCTATCTTCATTCTAAAGTTTTTGTGATTTGGTGCTCCAAAAAGCAAGTTATTGTTTTGCAGAGATCGATAGTGTTTGTTGTGAGCAGTTTGTGATCTATCTTCAAGTGATATTTGTTGTCTTCAAGTGAGATCTGTTGCAGTTGGATCTGTTAGTTCCCAAATGACTCTATATTATTTATGGATGTCTCTAGAATGTATTGAAGGCATGTACTTGATCCCCAAGCTCTAATGAAGCTCTTGAAAGTGTATGTCTAAGTATTCTTGATGATTACACTAGTTTGGCTGACTTGGGTGTTAACATTCTTTGTGGATGTGTTTCTTTGATTGTAGAAGTGTAAGGTTGCATTTGGGTCTAAGATAAGCTATCAAATGCTCTTTCTTCAATCACTTGCTCTAAAAATTTGTTTAGGTCCAAACCTAATTTGATTTATGTGTGAATGTTGACTTAGAGATAATTCCAATGGTTGTAAGTTGTATTACCAACCTTGATGAATGCTCCAAGGTTGATGATTGGTATAAATATATGTAATGAATCCATGAGTGAAGTGAGAGAAAATATGTGAAGATAAAGTGTGTGTGTTGTAAAGGCAGTGAAGGAGAGATGTATTGCATTTCAATGGAACTGAGCTCAAACATGTTGTAGATGCTATCAAATTAATTCATGGTAGTGAGCCACCCTCTTGGTAGTGAGCCACCCTTTGGCAGTGAGCCACCCTTTAGCAATGAGCTACCCTTTGGCAGTGAGCCACCTTTTGGAAAATGAGTCCTTTTGGGCAATGAGACTCTTTGTAATTAGGTATTGCTACTACATTATATTGTGAGCTAATACTCACCATCATTTTTCCCTTTTAGGGTTTTCCACGTAAATATCTAGAGTTCATGTGTGTATGGTGTTGAAGTGTTTAAGTTTTGTTTCTGTATTTCATGTTTAATCTTCATAATAGATTAAGGAGTTAAAGTAAGTGAATGTGAATGTGATTTGTTTAAAGAAGTTAAGGTTTTTGAGACAACTAATTCACCCCCCCTCTCAATTGTCTTGTGCCTTCAACAATTGGTATAAGAGTGAGGTTCTTTGGAAGAAATCCTAACAGGTTAAGATAGATCTAGGATGGCACACAAAAAGGACATTCCTCAATTTGATGGATCTGATTATGCCTATACTGGAAGGTATGAATGCAAAGTTATCTTATTTCTATTAGTTATAATGTTTGGAAGATGGTCAAAGATAAATACACAGTAGCTAAAGGTGGTCTAAAGACGGATGAAGAGATTAAGGATTATGAGACTAATCACAAAGATAAAAATGCTCTATTAAATGCTTTGTCTAACACTAAAATAATGAAAGTTGTGGATTTGGAAACTACTCCTGAGATTTGGGACAAACTGAAAAATATCTATGAAAGTGATGAATCTGTCAGGAAGGCTAAGTTACAGAACTTGAAGACCACATATGAAACCATGCAAATGTCTGAGGATGAGAACATAACAAGTTACATATAGAAGATTGATGAAGTTGTCAGCAGCATCAAGGGTCTTGGTTGAAAGATAAAAGATGGGGATGTTGTAGATAAGATACTCAGACCTCTTCCCAAATCTTATAGTCACAAGGTATCTACCATTGAAGAATTTTTTGATATGGACAAGCTTACAAAAGATCAATTGCTTGGTAAACTGAATGCTTTTGAGATGACAGAAGTTGGTACTACTGATGGCCCTGTGAAAACTGAGACTACCTTTAAGGTCAAGGAAGAAAAGACTGCTAGATTAGACAAATATGCTATGGAATCATTTGAAGAAGATTTTGAAGAGCTTGAGGCAAAATTTGCAAGAAGAATGAAAAGAGGTAGTAGAGGAAAGTTCAAAGGTAAGTTACCTTTCAAATGTTTCAATTGTGGTAAAATTGGTCACTATCCTTGAAGATGTCCTGACAGAGCTTTGACTTTAAAAATAATGAAAGTAAAGGAAAAATGGTAAGAAAGAGTTACTATGTTAGAGATGATGATGGTGTAACTGATGATGAACCTGATTCTGATGATGGTAATGATAGTGAATGCTTGTTTATTGCAGTAAGAGAAGAATCTATTTCTGTTAACCTTGCAAGCTATGTGATGGAAGGAAGTCTAGGAGAGTTGTATGCATTTCATGTTGAAAAGGAAGATGAATGGATCATATAGCGGATGTTCAAATTACATGATAGAAGATAAGAGTAAGTTTGTTAAGTTTGAAAAATATGATGGAGGACTAGTTAGATTTAGTGATGATGCAGCTGGTAAGATTTGTGGAAAAGGATCAATTACTTTTGATGGCAAGCATAATACAAATGATGTTCTTTATGCCAAAGTCTTAAAGAATAATCTTCTAAGCATTGGACAAATGTGTGTCAAAGGGTATAATCTAGTGTTTAAGGACAATGGGTGTGAGATAAGGAAAAGCTCCAAAATTTTAATTGTTGCTGGTAAGAAGACTCATGGTAATGTTCATCATTTGAAGGGTACTAATAATTGTTGTTTGCTGGATCAGACAAATGAATGCTTGTTATGGCATAGGAGAATGTGTCACATTAAATTTGACAATTTGGTGAGAATAAGAACAATACAAGAAATAAGAGACTTGCCTAAGACTGTGAAGCATGCCAATGTTATATGCAAAGAATGTCAATTTGGAAAAATGACAAAGATTACTTTCAAGAGCAAAGAACAATTCTCTACCGGTTTGCTAGAGTTGGTACATACATACTTATGTGGCCCTACAGGAACAAGAAGTCTACAAGGTGATAGGTATTTCATGCTTCTTATTGATGATTATTCAAGAATGACTTGGGTTACCTTTCTTAGAGAAAAATACGAAGCCCTAGACAAGTTTAAGGCATTCAAAGCTATGGTTGAAAATGAGTTAGATTTGAGAATCAAGTGTTTGAGATCTGATAGAGGTGGTGAGTGTACTTCAAATGAGTTTAATGCTTTTTGTGAAGAACATGGAATAAAGAGACATTTGTCTACTCTCTAGACTCGTCAACAAAATGGAGTGGTTGAAAGAAAGAATAGAAATTTGTTCAAGAAATTGCTAGAGCAATGATCAAGGAAGCAGACCTACTGGAAGTATACTAGAAAGAAGAAATACACATTGTTGTCTACATCCATAATAGAGTGCAAGTCAGAACAAAAGGAACAAAGACACCTTATGAACTATGGTATGGAAGAATCCCTACTGTCAAATATTTAAAAGTCTTTGGAAGCAAATGTTACATCAAAAGAGATGAAAAATTAGGAAATTTTGATGCTAGATGTGATGAAGGCATATTCGTTGGGTACTCTACTAAGAGCAAGGCTTACCAATTCTATAACAGAAGATTATGAAAGATCATTGAAAGTGCAAATGTGAAGGTAGATGAAGATATTCAAAAAATCTCAGAGCTCGATGGATATGAATTAGATGGATCTGCCAATATAAAAGACAAAGAAAAGAAAGTTTAGACTAAACTAAAAACTACTCTGGAAGAAGAAGAAGTTCAAGATGAATCTCTAGAAAGAACTCCTAAAACCCATAGGTATGTACAAAGAGATCACTCTGAACATTAGATTACTGGTGACAAAAGGAAAGGTGTGTTGACAAGAAGTAGAGCTGTAGAAGATCAAGCAAATCTCTGTTTACTCTCAATGGTGGAACCTAAAATAGTAAATGAATCATGCAAAGATGAACATTGGGTCAAAGCAATGGAAGAAGAACTAATGTAGATTGAGAAGAACAAGACTTGGGAACTTGTCCCTAGACCTACAGACAAGAATGTGATTAGAACAAAGTGGGTATTCCAAAACAAACTAAATGAAGTTGGAGAAGTGAGAAATAAGGAAATACTTGTGTGTAAAGGCTACTCACAAGTGGAAGGAATAGACTATGAAGAGACCTTTGCTCCGATGGCAAGACTGGAAGCTATCAAACTATTTTAGCATTTGCAGCACATAAAAATTTCAAGGTATACCAGATGGATGTGAAGTTTGTTTTCCTAAATGGTGAGTTAGAAGAAGAGGTTTACATAGAGAAACCGGATGGGTTCTAGCTATCAAACAAACTAGATATGGCATGCAAGTTGAAGAAGGCTTTGTATGGATTGAAGCAAGCTCCTAGAGCTTGGTATCCAAGATTGGATAAGTACCCATTGCAGCAAGGATTCAATAAAGGGTCTACAAAGTAATTTGTACACCAAGATAAGTGGAGACCAAATCCTGATAGTTGAGGTCTATGTTGATGACATTATATTTGGTGGAAATGAAGGTATGTGTAAGAAGTTTATAGATGAGATGCAAAAAGAGTTTGAGATGTCTATGTGTGGTGAGATATCAATTAGACTAATAAAGGTATCTTCATTTCTTAATCCAAGTATGTTAAGGAATTGTTGTAGAAGTTTGGAATCGAGGACTCTAAACCGATATGTACTCCTATGATTACTAGTTGTAAGTTGAGCAAGAATGATGAATCTACTAAGGTTTATCAGAGAAAGTATAGGTCAATGATTGGAGGGATGATTTATCAAACTGCTACTAGACCAAATATCATGTATGTATTCTATCTTGTGGTGAGATTTCTATCAGATCCCAAAGAATCACATGTTGTGGCAGTGAAGAGGATATTCAGGTATTTGAAGGGAACTCTAGATCATGGTTTGTGGTATCCTAAGAACAATGACTTTTCCTTAAGTGCCTATACAGATGTAGATTGGGATAGATGTGTTGATGACAGGAAAAGCACAAGTGGAGGTGCATTCTTCCTTGGAGATAGAGTAGTGTCTTGGCATAGCAAGAAACAAGAATCAATTTCCTTGTCTACTGCAGAGGTAGAATATATTGTTGCAGCACCATGTTGTACTTAGGTGCTATGGATGAAATAGACCTTGAAGGATATCAAAGTTGAGTTTGATGAGCCAATCCCTATTCTTTGTGATAACATGAGTGCAATAAATATTTCAAAGAATCTAGTGATGCATTCAAAGACAAAGCACATTTTGATTATCACTTTTTGAGGGAGAAAGTTGCATAGAATGAAGTGAAGCTTGAGTATGTACCTACAAAAGATCAAGTTGGTGATATATTCACTAAGGCTCTTCCAAAGGATACATTTGAGTATCTCTGGGAGAAGTTAGGGGTTGTTGCCCCTCCTTCCATGAACTAGATGCATAAGGAGATGCATCAACCCAGTGTGCCTCAAAGTACATTTCTCTTTTTAGACTGATGTTGGAGGCTACATCTCAGGGGGAGAAGGTAGTGGTTTGCAATGATTGTTGTAGTAAGGGGGGGATAAATAATGGTTCTAGATTTATTAGAGCAGTAGTGTGCAAGTATGTACAGTGGAAGAGATGTGATTTTTGATATGCGTTGGACAATTGAGAGGGGGCTGAATCAATTGTCACAAAACTTAAACACTTTATGCAATTTAAAACATTCATCACTTATCCACAACTATTACAGTTTAAGAATGAGTGCATGAAATTAGAAACTTAATCATAGATACAACATCAAACACAAGAGACACCAGATTTACGTCGAAAACCTCAAGGTGGGGAAAAACCACAGAGAGGATTAACTCTCAATATATATTGAAATCTTGAAATAATGATGTTCAACCTTGGTCACTCCACAAGCCTAAACATATTGGCTTACTGACATGAAGAACAACCAGGTCTAGTAGGCTCATTGCCTCAACCCTAAACTTAGAAAGATTACAATAAGGGTTGTTAAACCTTGAGGGTTGTTAAACCCTATTGGTGGCTTACTACCAGACTCACTGCCACAATAAACACCTTTCTATATTGTGAACAACAATACCTCTACTCTGCTCTTCCTCTGCCCTGCTTCTCCTCTGCTCTGTTCTTCCTCTTCTTCATTCTCCCTCTACTCTGCCTTTGGACCTTTCCTAATATATTTTCATTTTTTCTCAAGGACATCTTTTCCACAACTCAACTACAGGTATTTATACATTACATCAATCTTAGAATGATCATCAAGGTCAGCATCACAATCATCAACCATTGGAGCAATCTCCAAGGTCGGTATTACAAACATTTACAAAATAGGTCTTGAACTATTGCCACATCATCCAAAGGGAATGAAATATGGATCACACCATGCCTTAGCTAGGACTCAAACATGATCTTCCATGCCACAACATGCTTCCACAATCTTTGAGAGATCTCTACAATCACTGGGATCAACCAGGTCGGCCAAGACTTGTTACACGCTACATTATCTAGGAACAATCTTCACACACCATCTCAATTTCTTAATGTGGACCAAAGTCTAGATAGGAACATGATTAGGAGACATAGACAAGCATGCTATAATCATCAGGAGCAACTGCACAAACCTTAACCACTTTATCTATAGGAATCTTCTCACCAGAACACATGAACTTCACTATCTTCACTATCATAAAAGAAAGATAGCTTGCGAACTACCAAACTATGAACCATTGCAACTGTAGGCACTTATCATCATTCCATACTTCCCTCTAGAACCCCAGAGCCAAATACTTTATTGTGGAGGAATGTGGAGCAGAATACTTTCTTCCTGTCCCAT
The DNA here is from genome assembly GCA_027924645.1 of Cunninghamia lanceolata. NCBI lineage: Eukaryota > Viridiplantae > Streptophyta > Pinopsida > Cupressales > Cupressaceae > Cunninghamia > Cunninghamia lanceolata. The sequence goes on along the minus strand of BSBN01000263.1, from coordinate 3,443,735 downwards.
CTGAACTTATAGAAAAAGTAGGTTTCACTCTGGTGAGCACAACTCACTTAGATCTTCATGCGGATGACTTAAACTCAAAATGTAGCATCCTCAGACATATCTCTAACTTACTTCCAATCCACAGACCACGATCTTCAAACAAAAATAAATGTAGAGTAGTTTACTGGACTGTTCTTTAGCAGACAACTCACTGTCTGTACTACACTTCTCTGTAGCTCACTAGTTCCTTCTAGAGAGGCTAATTTTCTCAATATCCTCAACATACAAGTATTCTAAACAAGTAATAGAATAAGATATAGTTGACACCAATGACAACAAGGACATATTGACATCAATGACAACACTAATTAGACACATACTTGCAACAGTGATTCCCTTTGCCATTGACGTCAAAGGGGGAGAGAGATCATGTGAAGATCTCAAGGGGAGAAAGAGTTTAGATGTGTAAAAAGAAAGAGGGGGTTTTGATGTAGAGTTGTGTCTTAATGGAGGAACATGTTGTTTAGTTTTTCACATCATATGTTGCCATCAATGAAAAGGGGGAGATTATTGTAAGTATGTGCTAACTATTGTTGTCATTTATGTCAACATGTTTGTGTTGTTATTGGTGCCAACTGTGTCTTCTGATATTGTTATTTGTTGATTGATTGAGTTGTCATGTTAAGGACACTGTCTGAGTTTTTGCTCCACATTTCCTCTATATTGAAGACTAGAGTATGAGATTTGGATATGTTTTAGAGAAGTGTTTGAAGATTCTAAATCTAAAATTTGGTGGTTCGGATAGCTGTGTAGAAAAAGTTATATTCACCAGTATGAAGACTATGCCTGACAGTGTTTGCAATATGATAGGGAGAAAGTAATTTGCTTCGTATTTTGGATTTTAGTCTTGTGGTTGTGGACTTAAGTTTATAAGGTCCCTATCTATCTTAATTCCAAAATGATTTATGATTTGGTGCTCTGGAAAGCAAGTTATTATTTAGTAGAGATTGACAGTGTTGGTTGTGAGCAGTCTGTGATCTATCTTCAAGTGATATTTGTTGTCTTCAAGTGAGATCTATTGCAGTTGGATTTTTCAGTTCCTAAATGATTCTATATTTTTCATGGATGTCTCTAGAATGTATTGAAGGTATGTTCTTGATCCACAAGCCCTAATGAAGCTCTTGAAAGTGTGTGTCTAAGTATTCTTGATGATTACAATAGTTTGGCTGGCTTGGGTGTTAACATTCATTGCCGATGTGTTTCTTGGATTGTAGAAGTGTAAGGAAGCATGTAAGGATGTATTTGGGTCCAACCTAAGACATGAAGTGTTCTTTTTCATTCACTTGCTTCATAAATTTGCTTAGGTCTAGACCTAATTTGATTTATGTATGAATGTCGACTTTAGAGATATATCCAATTGTTGTAAGTTGTATTTCCAACCTTGATGAATGTTCCAAGGTTGATGATTGGTATAAATATATGTAATGAAACTGTGAGTGAAGTGAGAGTGAGCAAAGATGCGAAGATAAAGTGTGTGTGTTGTAAAGGCAGTGAAGGAGAGATGTATTGCGCTTCAATGGAACTGAACTCAGGCATGTTGATGCTATTAAATCAATTCATGATGGTGAGCCACCCTCTTGGTAGTGAGCCACCCTCTTAGCAGTGAGTGACCCTCTTAGCATTAAGCCACCCTTTGGCAATGAGCCACCCTTTGGTAGTGAGCCACCCTTTGACAGTGAGCCACTATTTGGACAGTGAGTCTTTTTGGGCAGTGAGCCTCTTTGTAATTCGGTATTGTTACTACATTATATTGTGAGCTAACACTCACCGTAGTTTTTTCCTTTTAGGTTTTTCCATGTAAAAATATGGAGTTCATGTGTGTATGGTGTTGATGTGTTTAATTTTTGTTTCTGTATTTCATGTTTAATCTTCATAATAGATTAAGGAGTTAAAGTAAGTGAATGTGAATATGATTTTGTTTAAAGAAGTTAAGGTTTTTGATACAACTGCATCACCCCCCTCTCAATTGTCTTGTGCTTTCAACAACACTCCATTTTATAAGAAGAGCCTATATTTTTTTAGCCCTTGAGAGTGCACACAATCCTAACTGTATTCATCTGATCATCTATATCTAAACTCATGCCATTAAGTTGTTTAAGGCATTAATGAAGAATTTTCACACATGTCTAGAAGATTTGCTTAAATCTATAGGTGATGTGGTATATCCACATCATGTCATGTATTTTTGTGCCCATGTGATATGTTCCATTTTCAAGTTGCTTACCTCCTAAAAACCTTGCCCACTTGCTGACATGGACCTCATAATTGGCATTGAATTGTGTTTCAATTTCCCTCATGAGACTACCTAATTATGATTTGACTCCAAATAATTTATTTATCCTGACACCACATTGAACTAGATCTACTCGGCTCTCCTATGTGAAAGATGTAATTAAGGCTTAAGGTGATGTTGTAGAATTTCACATCTTGATCACGTCATGATGTCCTATAGCCACTATCACCAAGAATCTAGGCAGCTAACAAGCTTCAAAGGCTTCAACCTGCTCAACCTCACAACTCAAAATCATATTTATCTAAGATATCATTTAATATGTGTATCAAATCATGCATGCCTCACAGTTCAATTGGGGCTTCGAGCTCAATTACAGTCATTTCAAATTTAATGCCACATTACTTCAAGCAATTAATCTTTAAGAATGTTAAATATCACTTCATGTGCCACAATCTAGAGAATATGTTGAATATTTATCATTGATTCATCATAAAATTGAGATCCATGGCCCACACATGCAACAACTTACAATGATCAAGCCCATCTCTACACAAGGGACACGTGTCAACAAGTTGCACACCCATGCTATTTGAGAAATAGTTGCATAGTGAGGCTCCATTTGAAGTGAAGCCTAGTACCATACCAAAGTGTCACCATGTGTTCACAATCACAATATGAAACCCCTTAACAAAAGGATCATTCACAAGTGGTTGAGAACCTTCATAAGATCTCTCTTCTTTAGATAGCCTAGTGGGTCCCATCGACACATGGAAACACAGCACTCCCTCACTAGATGCCAAGTTACCAAGCACTAAAAATAATCATGATCTTGACAAATGTACAAATTTATGGAACTCCTTTGAATGCTATGGTCCCATCTTAGGATTACAATATAAATTTTGGTGCTTGGGCGCATCCATTAGGTATTAATGAAAAGAAAGGTGTTAGCTAAAAAACTAATAGAGGGGCTGGTAGAGACATAGTGAAGAGGATAGAATTTAGGTAACTTAAGCAAATACAACTGACTATGTAGGTCACTAAAAAATTAGACCCTTGACTCTAAAATTTGAGAATTAAAACATGAGGCTCCAAAACGCGGGAAAATAATTCAAAACAAGAACCCTAAACCCTAAAGATTTTGTAGATTCTAACAAATCTCAAGCTTAATTTTCTACGTAGATGTTTTTTCTTATGTTTAAGCAATATTTGATAGATATCTTTTTAGATCTACATATTTTGAGTTATTTTTTATGTTGTTCATTCCCTCCATCAAACTTTGTGCTCATACTCTAAGGTTTTCCTTTTTAAATTCTTAGTTTAGCTTGTGTGTCTTTCCTACTTTCTAGTTAAAAGCATAGCCTAAAAAACCCAAATCCCTCATACAAGGGAGATATCCCTCTCAAGCATAGAGGAATATTGTTAACTTAATAAAAATCTCTCCAACTATGGTAGACTTTGTCACTACTCATTAGGTGAGTCAAGTTAATTTTTCAACAAAGAATTATGGTGACAAATCTATTTACCAACAGAATACATCCAGAGATTAGAGACTAAAGTGTCTAATATTGTACATGAAAGTTTGATTAACAACTTGTATGATAGAATTCAATTGATTCAACAAGTTCTTGAACATTTCATTGAAGGATGGCTATCATAGTATGACTCATTATTTTTGAAGTTGATATGTCATGAAGGTTTTAGACCTCCCATCAGGAATGTGAAATGACAATTTGGTTAACAAACACTTTAAAGATGCTATCCTTTTTTCCACATAGGTACCTATTTTTCTTTACCTGTTAATGGATTCATGTCATCCCTATAAAGAAGATTGAGGTAGATGTCTCCTACCATGTATATAAATTTTCTTAGGAATTTTTGTTGTGTCTATTTTAGTTTTAGTTTCTATGTGTCTTTTATTGTCCATTCCATTTCTAGCTTGCACATGTCCCTTTATTTGAGCTAGGTTATTTATGATTCTATTGCCCAATGGATAAGACACTAGTCTCCCATTTGAAATTTTGGGTTCCTCTTGCATGCTATGCAATTCTTTATGCCCTATTAGAGCTAGTTGTTGGCCTGATTTTTTACCTTAAATTTTTTTAAACTTTTTGTGTCTATTTAAATGGCATGCATCATTAAATTATTACCCCACATTCTATGTCCATATTCTAAATTGTGTCACATCAACTTGTTTACCTGAAAACCTTTAAATCTCATCATAATTTGACCTTGGTCATAAATTCTTTATAGATAAATTTATTTTTCTTAAAGTGTCATAAGTTTACCTAAAATTGAGTTGCAATACCCTATAACTACTCATGTTTTTAGGAGTTATTGCATCTAGTCATGAAGATCATTTTGTAAAGATTTGGAGAGACGTAGTGTTACTTTAGAGTAGTGAATGTTCTAGTTGTGTGTGGGATGTGAAATTCATGCCAAGTGGAGATCTTTCCATAACGTGTTTAAATAGAGTTATGAGAATATATACAATGGATCAAGATAGAATGGAAGGGATTACATGAAGTTGATGCATATGAGGCACAACTCTCTGCATATATGTGTAGAGTAAAAATGGTGGGAGTATCAAAGGACACCTCACATTATCATACTAGTACTTTTGCTACCATTGATCTTAACATTTTAGTTAAGTTGCTAACTTCATGGCCAATTCAAACATTTTCCTAGTGTTTGATATTGTTAAAATGATGGTTCTTCAACTTCATGGTGGAAACCTATTTCTCCAATCTATGCAAAGTGGAAATGATATTCTAATGGAGACTCGTAGGAGGGTCACAATTTCTTCTACTTTGGCTATTAATCATTTGATTAGTTGTCAACTATTTTAAGCACTTTTATTTTAATAAGTATTTGGAAATTCATCATAATGAGATTATTGATATTTTCTTAGAGTGTTGTTCATCCTCAAATAAGAATGTTTGACTATCTTTTCCTACATTGGTACTAAATTATGCAATTTTTCTAGTTGAATCAAAAGATGAAGATGGGAAACAACATTCATCTCAACTACTATGGAGATGGGAAATCTACAAGAACAAGACACAAATTATCAGAAAGTGAACAATCAATCACAATAGCAACAAGAAAATTATCAAAAGGTGAACAATCATTCACAATAGCAACAAGAGATTGCCTTATAGCAATGTGAACCTTAAAGTTAATCATATGTGTCCCTTCAATTCAATTTCTTTCCTTGATAGCCTTGTAATTACAAAGGTAGGCTTGGTCACACTTCGAACAATTGATGGCATTAAAAAACTTTGCATCCATGCAATTCATATTGGAGAACATGCTTATCATCTATTCCATCAAGAACAGTCTCACATGTTTTCCATTTACACTATGGAGTACTCAAATGCAAATTTGGATGATCAGACATTTGAAATTATCCCATCATATCTTCTTGATCTATTTGAAAATGGATTTTCCATTCTTAGTCATTCATTCTTAGAAGACAACAATGTTTATTATTGCCTTGAGACAACATATGTTATTCTAGAGGAGAATGAACCTAATAAGGGGTAAATTCTAGTTTTTATGGTTATAAAATGGGAAAACTAAGTTGTTGCTAAATCTTAAAATATCATACTAATAGAATCCTGTGGCATCTCATGGAACAAAATTATTGCAAAATATGGAAGACATGGACATCCTCACAAGGCATTCAAACCATTTCACCATATGCAATAGACAGTTTTCTAACCTGATCGATCTATATTTGCTAGTGTACTTCCATCCTGTGCCAAAATGGGGACTTTGGAATAGGGTGTGTACATCCATAAAAATATAAAGGATAATTGAAATTTGTCAGATGTTATAGTTGTAACCACCTTGGTAGACATGTGTGAAAATTGTGGAAGCATAGATAAGGCGTGTGAATTGCTTGGCAAAATGCCTTAAGGATATATTGTCCATACACTACAACAATTGTAAGATATGCACAAAAAGGATTTGTTGAAAAAGATTTAGAAACTTTCAAGAAATGTATTTGGTTGTTGCATACGTAGTCTCCACACCCATTTGCCAGCATCCTCCTAGCCCATGCAAGAATGGGAACTTTAGAAAGGGTAAATCAGAATGGAAGGAGAATATCTATCAAATATTATATCTAGAATGCTCTAGTTGATGTATATGCAAAAATGGAAGCGTAGGTAATCTACATGAATTGTTTGACAGAATGCCTCAAACAGATGTCATCTCTTAGACTATAATGATCATAGCATACGCAATAAAAAATTTAGTTAAAAGCTGTTGTAAATTTTCAAGCAAATATAGGTGTATATATTTTTTGTTTCCGCATTTTCAATGATTAGAGAACCTCCCAATTAATCGATCAATAAGTTTTGAAACTTTCCAAATCCCTGACAACATAAAAAGATAACTTAAGAAAGTTAAAAATAAAAGGAACCATTAGTAGTTCAAATAGTTAGAGAACTTTACAAAACACTAATGCATGTGTATTGAAAAATCATTAGAAGCTTCGAATAAACATATCGGTAGTGGGGATAGTTGTGAAAACTTATAAAATTCCAGCACACATGTGAATCAATTGAAAGGGATTCAACATCTAAACCTCTACAGTGTTGGTTGTAAACTATATACATCCACATGTATACAAAGTACCAAACTTTATTGACTAGAGCTATGTTTCTATCATTTTGATCCATCAATTTCCAACCTTTGGGAGAAAGTGTTTTGATGCATTGATAAAATCATGATGAAAGAGCATCCCTAGTTCAAGAGAAATCTTGCATCAACCAAAAACATTTGCATTTCAATTAGTTTCTTTTCATTTTTTCAATTCAGTATAGTCAGTTCAGTCAGTCTACATTTTGGTCTGCATTCTACCACAGTTTCATTTTAGACCTTGTGGAGTTGGAATTAGCATCTAGACACATTCTTGCACATCATATCCAAAATTTAGATCATTTGGATTACGTACCAGAAAGATATCACTATTAGAAGATCAATTGTTTTATCATAATAGAGCTTCCTGACAGACTCGGATAATCAACTAAAGGAGAAGACTTGTGGACCACTTTCACGACTTGTAGAACTAAATGACACATGATTCAGTGTTGTTTGGATCATGGCTGACCTTCCCTAAGATCCACACATCACTCCATTCATTTTGTGGAGGAGTTCTATTCAATTAAGTCTGACCTATCTGTGTACACATGTTTCAGCTCTTCATTGGAGGTTGTGATCTTCCTTAGCCAACGCAGAGAAATCTATTGTTCTAGAGATGATATTAATTTGATGTAATAGATGCCTAGGAAAGTTGTGAATCATATAGAGATAGTTGATAGTTTAGATTCTTTGCGAAAGAGATTCAAAGATATATCTTGTGCATATACTATAATTTTGTAATCGAGCCCGTGAGCCCTAATTGGAAGCCCACATGTTGCCAGCCAATTTGTATTTGAATTCTATGATATATTGAATGACTAAATCTGTGTTTGTTTATATCTTTGAGTTGTTTCCATTGTGTTTACTCTAGCTACATGGTCTGGATAGTTCACTTTGTAGACCCTCCTAACCGTGACTGCACCAAGTGGTATCAAAGTGAAGGTTTGAATCTTTGGGAGTGAACTAAGAGAAGTTGGCGAAGGAATTTTGTAAGATCTTGTTGTGAATAGATCATCGAATCTAAGGAAGGTTACATGTGTTGCAATCGATCTTTGATTGTGAGACTGTTGTCCCCTTGTAGCCTGATCATCAAATTTGAAGCAGTTACACTTGATCCTAGAAATAAATGCCGCTAAGGAGAATCCATGTTTTGGTATAATGGCTAAAAGAATGGATGAGATGATGGAGATGATGAAAACCATGTGAGTTGGCTTGGATGTTGTTGAAGAAGATTGGAGAAGAGGACTTACAACTCAACCTAATGTTGAAAGTCATGATGATGAAGAATTTCAATCCGCTAATTAAAATGAAGTAACCCTAGGAGATGATGAAGAAGAAGAATCAGATCAAGTCAAAATGTTGTGAGCTATTTCAAAGATTGGGAAAAGACCTAGAATTGATGTACTGAACTACACTGGCAATTTGAATCCTGAAGAGTTGGTTGACTGGATAAACGACATGGAAGAATACTTTGAGTATGAAGAAATTCAAGATCCAAAGAAGGTCAAATTTGTAAAGGTAGAGTTGAAAGGACATGCTTTATATTAGACTTAGGGCACACAACTAAGAGGGGAGGGGTGAATCAGTTGTCCAAAACATTTTCGTATTTCTCATTTAAATCTTCTTAGTAATTAGTAGTATATTAATCATAAAACATAATGCAATTAAGCAACAAGCAGAAACTCATCAACACATAAGACACCAAGATTTTGACATGGAAAACCTGGTTAAGGGAAAAACCATGGGGTGATTAACCCGAGATTGTATTCTCTATTAGAAGGATAGAAAGAACAAATGGCACATACCAATTAGGGCTCACTACCTGAGCACACTGCTCACAAGAGGCTTACTGCCTACAAGAGACACACTGTCTACAAAGTAACAAGTATTACAATCTTGAACTAGAGAATAGCATCTTTACCATTCTTGGATTAGTTCCATTTAAGCCCAAAAACTTCTGCTCTACCTTTCACTCTTTTTTTCTCTACCACACTCTCATCTCCACAAGACACTCTTTGGAATGACTTCACAATCCCTTATTTATACAAGACATCAACTTAGGAACAATCATCTAAGTCGGCAAACACCTACAAAAACATCTACAAGATGTGTAATACATCCGGTCGGCCAGTCTCAGGAAGAACACCAACATCCAGATGTTATTCTTCAAATGCAAACTCTAACTTCAATGCGGACCACCAACATGAATTGGACATGATACAAAGATCACCACAACCTTTCCTTAATCACCAAAAACATCCACACTTCATCTGCTTACTGGAATTCTTCTCTCCTTCATCCAGAACTTCAAGAACACAATCTGTCATCACTGTCACAAAGGAATAGGTTCTTCTAGACCTTCAAACCATGAACCAAGCTACTTGACACTTCACAAGGATGTCCTCAACACTTCCTCAAATTTGCAAAATGGGATAATGCATTTCTGGATCTCACCGGACCTATCTGTGTCACTCTGTCACCTCTGAACACCTGCCAAAACCGGTTCTACTTGAGAGACCATAACTTCTTCAGATCTTCATGTGGACCTCTAAAAACTTGACTGGAGCATCTCAAGACTTATATCTACAAGCCCTTTAAATTGCATCCTCTAATCCTCAACCTATCTTGGACTTTTACCTTGTTGTCATCACTATTCATCACTGTTCCTGATTGAGACTAATTTTCTCAATATCCTCAGCACACAGCTCATCCAATCCTTCTCATTAATGCAACATGAGTATGTTGACATCAATGACATCACCAGTTAGACCCATACTTGCAACAATCTCCCCCTTTGTCATTGATGGCAACATATGATGTGAAAAACCATCAAGACAAGAACTTCTCCTTACTGTCACAACTCCCCCTATTAGCAACAACTATTCACATGTCTTCTCTTCCTTTACTGCTCCCCCTTTGATCATCAACCACTTGTTTTTCACATGTCTTCTCTCCCCCTTTGACATCAATGGCAAAGGGCTCATACTTGCAACTGCAATACTTCAGAATCATACCTGCTACTCCCCCTGAGTAGAAACTCATGTCAATCTGGATCACAAGATATGGCTGTGATATCCACCAGACTGATGCACCTCAGTGCACCTTAGTTCATCACCAGAGGGGCAATAACCCCTAGCTTCTCCCTGAGATACTCAAAAGAGTCCCTAGGAAGAGGTTTAGTAAAAATGTCTACAATCTGATCCTCGGAAGGCACAAACTCCAGTTTGACTTCATCCTTGTTCACTTGCTCTCTTAGAAAGTGAAACTTAATAGATATATGCTTAGTCTTAGAATGCAACACCAGATTCTTAGATATATTTATTACACTTGAATTATCATAGAAGATTATGATAGGCTCCTCATACTCTACTTTGATATCTCTTAGCATCTGGTTCATCCACAAAACTTGAGTGCAACTACCTACTACTACAATGTATTCTGCTCAGTTGTAGATAGAGATATTGCCTCTTGTTTCTTGCTTAGCCAAGAAACCAATCTCTTTCCCAAAAAGAATGCTCCACCACTGGTACTTTTCTGGTCATCCACATCCCCTGCCCAATCTGCATCTGTATATGCATGAAGAGAGAAATCATGATCTCTAGGATACCACAAACCATACTCATATGTCCCTTTTAGATATCTAAAAATCCTCTTGATTGCCATGACATGAGATTCTCTAGGATTAGCCTGGAATCTAGCAACAAGACCAACAGCCTGCATTATATCTGGTCTAGTTTGATTGAGATAGAACAATCCTCCAATCATTGATCTGTACTTTCTCTAGTCTACCTTAGGAGAGTCATCATCTTTTCTCAACTTACATCCAGTTGCCATGGGAGTATTCATTGGCTTTGAATCTTCCATCCCAAATTTCCTCAACAATTCTTTCACATAGTTGGTCTGAGAAATGAAGATTCCTTTCTTTTTTTGAGTAATTTGCAAACCCAAGAAGAAATTTATTTCACCAAGCATAGACATCTCAAACTCACTTTTCATTTGATTTGCAAAAGTTTTACACATACTATCTCTTTCTCCAAAGATGATATCATCAACAAATATTTCAACAATCAAGATGTTTTCATGATCAATTTTGAAATATAAGTTACTGTCAGCAGTACCTTTGTTGAAACCATTCTTCAAAAGATGCTTATCCAATCTTTCATACCAATCTCTTGGGACTTGCTTCAATCCATACAGTGCCTTCTTCAACTTGCAGACCATATCACCATGATTAGACAATTGAAATCCATCTAGTTGCCCTATATACACTTCTTCTTCCAAGTCACCGTTTAGAAAGGAAGACTTGACATCCATCTGATATACCTTGAATTCCTTGAAGGCAGCAAAGGCAAGAGATAATATGACTGCTTCAATTCTTGCCACCGGAGCAAAAGTTTCTTCAAAATCAATTCCTTCTATTTGAGAGTAACCTTTGCAGACCAATCTGGCTTTATTTCTAATTACTTCACCAACTTCATTTAGTTTGTTCTGGAAGACCCATTTGGTTCCAATCACATTCTTGTTTCTAGGTCTGAGAACAAGATCCCAAGTGTGATTTTTCTCTATTTTCATTAGCTCTTCCTCCATTGCTTTAGTCCAGTTTTCATCATTGCAAGCTTCATTCACTGTCTTAGGTTCAATTTTTGAAATCAAATAGTACTCTTCTGAATCTTGAGCAATTCTCCTTCTTGTTAGAACTCCTTTTCTTTTATCACCTATGATCTGATCTTCAGAGTGGTTTAGTCTTACATACCTGGGAACTTTGGGAGTTTCCTACACTTCTAATTCTTGATCAAGCTCATTATGATTCATCTCTTCTCCCTAAATTACCGGATCTGTTTGATTCTGAGTACCGGAAGGAGTTTGGGCTCCTTGAGTCAGAACACCATTCTAATCATCTTCATCATATTCATAAAACCTTGAAGGTTTTCCTTCATCAACCTTCACATTTGTACTTTCTATCATCTTTCTCAGTCTCTTATTGTAACACCGGTATGCTTTGCTTTGAGTGGAGTAACCCAAGAAAATTCCTTCATCACTTCTAGCATCAAACTTGCCTAGATCTTCATCTCTTTTAATGTAACATTTGCTACCAAACACTCTAAAATACCTCATAGTAGGAGTGATGCCAAACTAAAGTTCATAAGGAGTCTTACCAGTATTGCTTCTGATTTGAATTCTATTGACAGTATAGACTGCAGTGCTGACAGCTTCTCTCCAAAACATCTGAGGAATGTTTGCTTCCATCATCATTGTCCTAGATGCTTCCTAGATGGTTCGGTTCTTTATCTCCACTACTCCATTCTGTTGTGGAGTCCTAGGAGTAGACAACTGTCTCTTTATACCATTCTTCTCACAAAAATCTATGAACTCACCGGATGTGAATTCACCACCTCTATCAGACCTCAGACATTTCAATTTTAATCTAGTTTCATTTTCTACCATAGCCTTGAACATTTTGAACTTCTCAAAAGCTTCTAATTTCTCTTTCAGAAAGGTAACCCACATCATTTGAGAATGGTCATCAATTAATAGCATGAAATATCTATCACCTTGTACACTCTTGATTCTTGTCAGACCACATAGATCAGTATGAACTAAGTCCAATAATCTGGTAGAAGATTGATCCTTACTCTTGAATGTGATTCTGCTCAGCTTACCCAACTGACATTCTTTGCACAAGCTATTAGTAGGTTTCACTAATTTTGGAAGATCTCTTATAGCCTGAGTATTGATTATCTTGATGATATTATCAAAATTCACATGACACATTCTCCTATGCCATAACCAACTCTGATCAACTTGAACAAATAAGCAACTTTTACCAGTGCCAACCAAGTGGAAGATATTACTTTTAGTTTGGGTACCGGATGCAATCTCTATTCCTGAGCTTTCAAAGATCTTGCATTTTCCATTCTTGAACTGGAGATCATAGCCTTTGTCCACCAACTGTCCAACACTGAGAAGATTATGCTTCAAGCCTTCAACATATAGAACATTACCGGTTTTGTTTCTTCCATCAAAAGAAATAGTTCCTCTTCCTCTGATTCTACCAGCAAAATTATCACCAAACTTCACCACTCCTCCTTCATACCTTTCCAAATATATGAACTTGTTTTTGTCACATGTCATGTGGTGAGAGCAACCACTATCAATGACCCAATCATCCTTTTCTTCAACTTGGGCAGCCAGACCTCTTTCTACAACTTTATGATTGATAGATATAGAGGATATTGGTTCTTCTTCCTTGATGGCAATAAATACCCATTCACTTCCGGATTTGTTTCCTATCTCTGATTCATCATCTGTTACTCCTTCATTATCATCTTCTTCATGAACATAGTAACAATTCTTTTGTAACCTTGATCTATTGGGATTTTTCCTTGAAAATCTTTTCAGACATTTTGAGGCAAAATGACCAATCTTATTGCAGTTAAAACACTTAAAAGGCAATTTTCCTTCATACTTACCGGATCCTCTTGGCAGTCTCTTTGCAATGAGGGCTTCAAGTTGAGCAGTTTCTACTTCTTCTTCCAGGTCTTTTCTTGCTTTTTCATACCATGACAGTTTCCTTGATGAGTTCTCTCCCGGATCAAACCTTTGTTTACCTTTTATAGAGGCACTGGCTTTGAATGTAGATTTAGTCTTGGGGGGATCATCTCCAAACTCAGACATTTCAAATGTAGCCAATTGATCTCTTGTGACAATTGTATGGGCTCTGAATTCATCAATGGCAGCAACCTTGATTTTGTAAGAAGTAGGAAGTGATTTGAGAATCTTGCCAACAATCACATTTTCATCCAAGACTCCACCAGCATTTCTAATTCCACAAACAAGCTCATTTACTCTTGGCATAAAAGTAGTAATATTTTCATCATCTCTCATCTTCAGGTTCTCAAATTTCCCTTTCAGACTCTGTAACCTTGCACATTTAACATACTGGTCTCCTTCATGCAAAAGTTCCATTTTTTTCTAAATCTCAAAAGCAGTTGGTAGGTCAATAACATTTGAGAGCTCTATATCAGATAATGTGCTTAGAAGAGCTTCTATAGTCTACAGATTGTTTTCAGCATCTATGATTTGATTTGCAACTTTTGGACCACCCTATGGAGGTACATACTATGTTGTAACCATGGTCCAGTATGCCGAACCCATGCATTGCAAGTGACACTTCATGCAACCTTTCCATAGATTGAAATTTGTTCCATCAAACTTTGGGTTGTCCTTCTTATAAGACGACATCCTAGATCTCCTTAAGCAGTTAAGCTCCTTTTAGAGGAACTTGGCTCTGATACCAATTTTTAGACTTAGGGCACACAACTAAGAGGTGGGGTGAATCAGTTGTCCAAAACTTTCTCTTATTTCTCACTTAAATCTTCTTAGTAATTAGCAGTATATCAATCATAAAACATAATGCAATTAAGCAGCAAGCAGAAACTCATCAACACCTAAGACACCAAGATTTTGACGTGGAAAACCTGGTTAAGGGAAAAACCACGAGGTGATTAACCAAAGATTGTATTCTCTGTTAGAAGAATAGAAAGAATAAATGGCACATGCCAATTAGGGCTCACTACCTGAGCACACTGCTCACAAGAGGCTCACTGCCTACAAGAGACACACTATCTACAAAGTAACAAGTATTACAATCTTGAACTAGAGAATAGCATCTTTACCATGCTTGGATCAGTTCCATTTAAGCCCAAAAACTTATGCTCTGCCTTTCACTCTTTTCTTTGCTACCACACTCTCATCTCCACAAGAAGACATCAACTTAGGAATAATCATCTAAGTCGGCAAACACCTACAAGAACATCCGCAAGACGTGTAATACATCCAGTCAGCCAGTCTCAGGAAGAACACCAACATCTGGTGGTTATTCTTCAAATGTGAACTCTAACTTCAATGCAAACCACCAACATGAATTGGACACGATCCAAAGATCACCACAGCCTTTCCTGAATCACCAAGAACATCCGTACTTCATCTGCTTACTAGAATTCTTCTCTCCTTCATCTGGAACTTCAAGAACATAGTCTGTCATCACTATCACAAAGGAATAGGTTCTTCTAGACCTTCAAACCACAAACCAATCTACTTGACACTTCACAAGGATGTCCTCAACACTTCCTCAAATTTGCAGAATGGGATAGTGCATTTCTGGATCCCAACGGACCTATCTGTGTCACTTTGTCACCTCTGAACACCTGCCAGAATCGGTTCTACTTAAGCGACCATAACTTCTTTAGATCTTCATGCGGACCTCTGAAAACTTGACTGGAGCATCTCAAGACTTATATCTACAAGCCCTTTAAACCACATGCTCTAATCCTCAACCTATCTTGGACTTTTACCTTGTTGTCATAGTTGTTCATCACTGTTCCTGATTGAGACTAATTTTCTCAATATCCTCAGCACATAGCTCATCCAATCATTCTCATTAATGCAACATGAGTATGTTGACATCAATGACAACACCGGTTAGACCCATACTTGCAACACTTTATATGGTGGAAAGAAGTTTAGCTGGATAGAAATAGAAGAGGAAAAGAAAAGATTACAAAATGGGATAGGATGGTGACAAAGTTGAAGAATCAATTTATGCCTGCTGACTATGAGTTAGAAATGTTGAAGAGATTGCAGAACCTAAGATAGAAGAAGAAATCTGTGAAGGAGTACAATGAATAATTTCATAAGATGATCATAAGGATAGGACATAGTGAAGCAAGCAAGGAGAAAGTATCTAGATACATCAATGGACTGAGATTGAACATTCAAGAAGAACTAATCTTGGTAAGAATGACAACATTGGAAGATGCATATTAGTTTGCCCTGAATGTTGAATAAAAGTTTAACAAGATTCATGATCATAGGTAGAGATCCAGAGGAGGTAAATTTCAAAGAGGTAGAACATTTTTCAGAGGGGAAAGATCATATGCTGAGTAGAATAGACAAGAAAGTACATACAAGGAGGATAGAGATAATAATGCATATTGGAAAGATGATAGAATTTTCTACCGTAGAGGAAACCCTAGTCCATACCGGAGTGAAGGATATAGAACAGAAGGAGGAGGATTTGATAGGACAACATTCAAAGGAACATGTTTCAAGTGTGGAGGTGAAGGACATAAAGCATTTGACTATAATCAAGGGAGTACAAGCACGAAGACCAAGAACATTGGAAGAGTAGCCTATGTGGAAGAAGAACCTATTAGATCACTGAGTTTAGTTGGTAAACCTAAGAAAGGAGAATCACTTTCCATGAGGAGAGCACTATTTCAAGTAGAGACAAATGAGAAACCACCATAGAGGAAAAGTTTGTTCAAAACTAGATGCAAATTAGGAGGTAATTGTTGCAAAGTTGTAATTAATAGCAGTAGTTCAGATAATCTAGTTTCAAAAGAGATGGTGACTAAGCTGAAGTTGGAAAGACTGAAACACCCTAAGCCATATCAAATAGCATGGATTTAGGATGATCATAAGGTACTAGTGAGTGAACAATGCCTAGTAAAATTTCATATTGGATCTTATCATGATGAAATATTGTGTGATGTTATGCCTATGGATGTATGTCATATCTTGTTGGGTAGACCATGGTAGTATGATAGGAAATCTATACATGATGGAAGAAAGAATATATATACTATAACATCAAACAGAAAGAGAATTACTTTGATTCCTTTGGAAGATGATCCTAAGATTGAAGAATGTGGGAATGCTAGAATATGTTTGGTAGATGGAAGAAAATTTCTAGATGGTTTGAGACATGAGAATATGTGTTATGCTTTGATTCCTAAAAAGCCTAAAACCCTAAATACAAAGACTAGAGAATCACAAGCAGAGGAGATGACTGAGTTGCTGACAGAATATGAAGACATCATATTAGACAATGTACCTAAAGGATTGCCACCAATTAGGAGTATCGGTCATCACATGGATCTTATACCTGGAGCTAGTTTGCCTAACAAAGTAGCACACATAATGACATCGATAGAGAATAAAAAATCAAATAGACAAATACATGAGTTGTTGAGGAAAGGTTTTATCAGAGAAAGTTTGAGTCCTTATGCCGTACTTGAAGTGTTAGCACTAAAGAAGGGTGGAGAATAGAGAATGTGTATAGACTCTAGAGCAATCCATAAGATCATAGTTAAGTATAGATTTCCTTTACCTAGGATGGATGATATTATGGATTGTTTCAGTGGAGAAAAATATTTTTCAAATATAGATTTGAAAAGTGGATACCATTAGATCAAAATCAAAGAAGGAGATGAATGGAAGACTACTTTTAAGACAAATGAAGGATTGTATGAGTGTTTAGTGATGCCCTTTGGATTGACAAATGCACCAAGTACTTTCATGAGATTGATTAATAAAGTTTTGAAGAAATTCTTGGGTAATTTTGTTATTGTATATTTGGATGATATTTTGATTTTCAGTAAGATAAGAGAAGAACATTTGTGGCACCTGAGACAAGTATTGTAGAGATTGAGAGAAGAGAAATGTTGATAAACATCAAGAAGTGTAGTTTCATGAAGGAAGAATTGGTATACTTGGGATTCATGATTTTTGTCGAAGGATTGAATATGGACCCTGAGAAAGTGAGAGCAACTGTTGAATGGCCTACACTAGAGAGTATTGGAGAAGTTATATCATTTCATGGATTGGCTAGTTTCTACCAAAAGTTTATCAGAATGTTTAGTTCAGTATGTAACCCTATGACAGAGACAATTGAGAGGTGATAGAAAAGACTTTAAGTGGACATCAAGAGTAGATAAAAGTTTTGAATTATTGAAGCAGAAAGTGACAGAGCAACCTATGTTGGCATTACTTAGTGAGAAGTTGAATGATGCAAGGAGAAGATATTCAGTTTATGATCAGGAGTTCTATGCCATAATTCAAGCCTTGAAGAAGTGGAGACATTACTTGTTGCCTAAGGAGTTTGTGTTGTATACAGATCATCAAACTTTGCATGTGGTTGACTTATTTTTCGAGGAGATTGTGAGATTGTATGGATTACCGAAGAGCATAATTTCAGACAGAGACACAAGATTTCTTGGATACTTTTGGAAGACACATTGGAAGAAGATGAAGACAGACTTGAAGTTTAGTTCAATATTTCATCCTGATGCAGGAGCATCCAGTGGTGTAAGGGCAATCTTGCATCACCCAAAAAGAAGTTGATTCATAATCATTGCAGTTGTTTTCATTTTTTTCTATAATTAGTGTTTCTAGTTCCATAATCTCCTAAATAATGATGTAGGACTTTTAGTTTTTTTCCAAACTGCTAAAAATAGCAAACTACCAGTTTTGGAAAGTTTACCTACCATTTTAGGAAAGTTTGCATTTGGGCATAGATTGAAGTGAAAAATTACAAAAATCTTCATAGCTAAAATATAAGACCTTTGGTGAAGGAATCCAGCAAAGATCATTTGTGAGCTGAAAGATATTAAAGTTTTTGTTTTTCGAAAAGCCCCTAAAAATTTCTGAAACAAGATATGAGGCACTAAAACATCCCATAACATCATAAAAAGTTGACAGAAATCCATTTATGGATTTCTAGCGTGATAGTTCACATTGTAAGATTTATT
Source organism: Cunninghamia lanceolata (assembly GCA_027924645.1). Classification (NCBI taxonomy): domain Eukaryota; kingdom Viridiplantae; phylum Streptophyta; class Pinopsida; order Cupressales; family Cupressaceae; genus Cunninghamia; species Cunninghamia lanceolata. Next base: position 3,425,225 of record BSBN01000263.1, on the reverse strand, counting down.
ATGCCTAAAACAGTTTGTCAATTGGACACCTGGATCAAAAGTTATGCTTCCCAAAAGTTGACCTACTTTTGGAGGGAGTTGCAAATTTTGAAATTTAGTTGGAAGATGCCAAAAAGTGTTATTTATGACTATTTGGGGAACCCTAGGCGATAGTAGAGTTAAGGGGGAATGTGTATAGTCAAGAATAGGTGGGGAAAATAGAAACCCTAGCTCATTTGGGGTTACAGAAGGATGAGGATTCTAGAGCCTGGTGATGTGTAGCTGTAGTGTGTTGCAGCCTGTGGAGGATCAATTCCTCTAATTATAATTAAGCTTCTGTAATGTAATGAGTTGTCCAAATCAATAAAGAAATATTCTATTTTCTGTGTTCCATTTCTGTTGTTGTGTGTTTTATGATTTATCCCCTTCATCACATCCACAGACTGATGGATAGATAGAACTAGTGAATAGGAGTTTAGGTAACTTGTTAAGATGTTTAGTTGGAGAGAAGGCAGGAAATTGGGATTTGATTCTATCACAAGCAAAGTTTGCATATAATAATTCAGTGAATAGGAGCACCAGAAGAACACCATTTGAGATTGTGAAAGGAGCTAACCCTAGAGGAGTTACAGATTTGAGAGACATTAGCAAGGAAAAAAAGAGGAGTGCAGAAGAAGAAGAATTTGCAGGACACATGGAGATAGTGCATAATTAGGTGAAGAATCATTTGGAAGAGATGAATAGTAAGTATAAGGAGAAAGTAAATGAGAAGAGGAGATAAAGAATTTGTAGTTGGGGATGAAGTGATGGTGTACTTGAGAAAAGAAAAATTTCTAGTTGGAAAATATAACAAGTTGAAGATGAAGAAGTTTGGACCTTGTAGGATACTCAGAAAGTTTGATTCAAGAAATGCATATGAAGTGGAGCTACTGGAGACATTGGATATCTCATCTATTTTCAACATTGAAGACCTATATTAGTATCATGAATTAGAGTTCAGTGATAGAATTGAAGAAAACTTGAAGAAGAAGTTACCACAACAAGCATAGGAGTATATTTAGGAAATCTTGGATAGTAGAATTGGACGCAACACAAGAGGAAGACAATACAAAGAATATCATCTAAAGTGGAAAGGTAGACTAGAAGAAGACTCATCTTGGATTTCTTAGGTTGAGGTGGACCATCTTGGTTTTCTTTTAGCCCAAACAAAGTGATGGACTCACTCTTTTTCAATAACCCCATATGTCTAATGCAAGAGCATCCCTGGTTCAAGAGCAATCTTGCATCAACCAAAAACATTTGCATTTCAGTTAGTTTCTTTTCAATTTCTAGTTCAATACAGTTAATTCATTCAGTAGTAATTTCTTTATTTGGTCTGCAGTCTACCACAGTTTCATTTCAGACATTGCAGAGCTAGACTTAGCATCTAGACACATTCTTTCACATCATATCCAAAATTTAGACCATTTGGATCAGGTACCAAAAAGATATTGCTATCAGAGGACTAATTTTTTCTTAGAACAAAGCATCCTGACAGACTCAGACAATCAACTAAAGGAGTAGACTTATGGAGCACTTTCACAACTTGCAAAGCTAAATGACACATCATTCAATGTTGTTTGGATCATGTCCGACCTTCCCTGAGATCCACACATCATTCCATTCATTTGCAAAGGAGTTCTATTCAATTAGGTCCAACCTATTTGTGTACACATGTTTCAGCTCTTCATTAGAGTTTGTGATCTTCCTTGGCCAATGCGAAGGAATCTATTGTTCTGGAGATGATATAAATTGATGTAATAGATGCCTAGGAAAGTAGTGAATTATATAGAGATAGTTGACAGTCTATATTCTTTGCGAAAGAGCTTCAAAGCTATATCTTGTGCATTTATTGTAATTCTGTAATCAAGCATATAAGCCCTAATTGCAAGCCTACATGTTGCCTGCCAATTTGTATTTGAATTCTATGATATATTGAATGACTAAATCTACATTTGTTTTATATCTTTGAGTTATTTCTATTGTGTTTACTCTAGCTGTACGGTTTGGATAGTTCACTTTGTGGACCCTCCTAACCGTGACTACACCAAATTCAATTTCTTGTGAGATAGGAAGTGTTTTTAGGGCTAAAGGAATAGAATGAAGCTATGTATCATGGTCTTATTGGATGAAATTAAGGCTAGATTGCAAAAGAAAATAGAAGTTATTGTTAAGAGAGGACATTGTCATATGCATTTTGTCATTAGCTATGGAGAAACACTCTAAATGTAGTCCAAATCATGTCAATGGAAATTGATCTAGACAAGCCTCATTGGGGTTGGAGCTAGTTAGAACATTGGATGGAAACCAAGCTATGGGACAACCACCACACTGTTGAGAAGGCATACTCAACTATGAAACTACATATAAGGTTGAAAGAGCCTAATTCAGAGATGGTCATTGTCAGTTCATCTTTAATGCCATCAAAGTCAACTGATACATCCACATGGTTGAAAATGCTTGATTCAAAAGTGGCCAATGGTAATATCTTTTCAAACACATCCATATTGAGTAATGTGTCATCAAGGTAAAAAAATCTTGATTTAGAAATGGTGAATTTTGTCATCTCTTTGAATCCTTGCATGTTGAGTAATATATCTTCAATGTAGGATGATATAAAAAACAATCACAGTAATTTGAGATCAGAAAGAAATGGAAACAACTCTCATGATAGTTTAGCTTGTACTTTTGTTATAAAAAATGATGAAATCTTGAAAAGCTCCTTTCAAACTCCCAACTTTGTGGCCTCCATGAAGTCCACCAAAGCAAAGGTTAGATCACACAACACTCCAAAGTAGAGGTTGTTCTCTCCTCCTTAAAAGGAAACTAGTTTAAATACAAATAACTCTACCACAACATTTATGATTCTGCATAGAAGTTCTAGTACCACTATCAAAATGTGTTTAGAACCATTAAAATTAAGGCAAACTAGTATGAAACTATGTTTGGGCCCCACTCATGAGTGTTTCAAGATGGGAGATAGTGGCAACTATGGTGACCCTTTTTTTATTTTTTCAGTAAAATATCCAATACCTTGCACTTATCTTTCCAACAACAAAAATGTTACTTTGAAATGGATCTTGTATTCTGGAGAAGATTAGAAGTGTTGCAAGTATGTCCTAATCAGTGTTGTCATTGATGTCAACATATTTTTGTTGTCATTGGTGTCAACTGTGCTCTCACTTTGTTGAGGATATTGAGAAAATTAGCCCCTCCGGTGATAACAGTGTGTTGTAGTAGAAATAGTGTATTGCATGCAAAAGAACAGTCTAGAAGAATGCTCTACATTTCCTGTAGAATAAATATCTTTACCTGTGGATTGGAAGTTATTTAAAAGCCTATCTAAAGATGTTATATTCCAAGTTTGAGCCTCTGGTAGGAAGAATTGAGTGAGTTATGTTTACCAGAGTGAAAATAACTTTTTATGTGTGTTTGGTGGTGATAGGGAGAAAGTGTTTTGCTTCACAATCCTCTGCATTGAAGTATTTTGGTCTGTAGTTCTGGAAGTAAGTCTGTGATGATGTTAAGTTCCTTCAAATATAATGGTTCATGATTTGGTGGTCCGTAAGCTATCTTGCACTTATGACAGTGGTTGATAGTGTTGTTCTTGTGCTCTGGTTTGAAGAATCTTATTGATAGAGTGGCTAGAGATAGTGTGGTTGTTCCTTTAATTACAATGTTCTTATTGATATCTCCTAATCATGCTCCTACATTCAGATTGGTCCGCAAGGTGTAATTTAGATCGAGCATGAAGCGTGTTCTTGAGAATACTTGTGTTAATATCAGTCTTGGCTGACTTGGTAGAATTCATCATCTGTGGAGATGCATCAAAGATTGTGATAGCATGTTGTAGTGTGGAAGATTGTGCTTGAGTTCCATCTAAGGTGTGGCGTGATTCACATACATTCTTACATCCTTTCCTTAGCTAAATTTGTATTAGGTCCAAACCTATTTTATGTATGTTTGTAATTTTGACCTTGGAGATTTTTCCAATGGTTGATGATTGTAATGCTGACCTTGATGATCATTCCAAGGTTGATGAAGTGTATAAATACTTGTAATTGAGTCGTGAAAATGTATCCAAGTGCAAAGATGCAGAGATAGACATGAAGTAAAGTAGCAGAGTAGAGCATAGGTGTTTGTGCTTCAATGGAACTAAACCTTGGCATGGAGTAGATGTTATCTCCATTCAACCATTTGGCAATGAGTCTCCTTTTGGCAGTGAGCCTTTATTTGGAAGTGAGCCACCCATAGGTAGTGAGCCTCTATTTTTTGGTATTGATATAACTTATATATTTCTATGGGCTAACACCCACCATGGTTTTTTCCTTTTAGGGTTTTCCACGTAAAAATCTAGTGTCTCCTATGTTGTTTATACTTTTGTGTTGAGCTTCTCATTTGATGCTTTCATGGTTATATCTAAATATAATTAATTGATAAGTTGATGATCATATTTGGTTAAAAGTTTCAGGACATCTGATTCACCCCCCTTCTTAGTTGTCCAGTGTAGTTCAACAATTAGTATCAGAGCCAATTTCCTCTAAAGAAATCCTAATAGCTTGAGGAAGATCCAGGATGTCTTCTAAGAAGGAAGCGCTACATTTTGATGGCACAAATAATGCTCTTTGGAAGGTATGAATGAAAATCCATCTCCTCTATATTGGGTATAAAGTATGGCTAGCTACACAATCACAATTTGTCATGCCTAAAGGTGGGTTGACAACTAAGGATGATATCAAAGAATATGAATTGGATGTCAAAGCAAAGGATGCTCTATTAAGTTCCTTAATTAACTCAGTGTTGACAAAAGTTGTGGACCATGAATCTACAAATGAGGTATGGGAGAAGCTAAAAAATCTGTATGAAGGAGATGATTTTGTAAGAGAAGCTAAGCTACAAAGCTTGAAAGTGAAATATGAGGCTTTGAAGATGAATGAAGATGAAAATATAACATCCTTTATGTAAAGAATTGATGAACTTGTCACTAGAATAAAAGGTATGGGAGGAACTCTCAGTGATAAGGAAGTTGTGATGAAAATTCTCAGATCACTACCAAAGTTCTATAGTCACAAGGTAGCTACTATTGAAGAATTTATGAATGTGAAAACTATTGATAGAGATCAGCTACTTGGAAAGCTTACATCCTTTCAGATGAGAGAATTTGGTGATGCCTTGCCAAAAGTTGAATCAACTTTTAAAGCTAGTACTTCAGAAAAGATTTCTAAAGTTGAGAAATATAAAGTGGATGATGACTTTGATGAAATTGAAGCTAACTTTGTTGATAGGTTGCAAAGAGGTTCTGATAAGTTCAAAGGTAAATTACCTTTCAATTGTTTCTCTTGTGGTAAAGTGCGACATTATTCTTCCAGATGTCCTGAAAGAATTGAAAGAAATAAGAAAAAGTATGAGAGCAGACCTAGAGTTCCAAAGAAATGTTACTATGTTAGAGATTTTGATGATGCTAGTACTAGTGCAAATGAATGCATGTTTATTGCTATTAAAGAAGATCCTATGTCTACTAATTTTTCTAGTTGTTTGAAGGAAGAAAAACCAGTAGAATAAAGTGCTTTAGCTGTTCAAGTTGAGAAAGATAAGGTTGAATGGATTATTGATAGTGGATGCTCACATCACATGACCGGTGACAAAAGTAAGTTTGTAAGTTTGGAAAAGTATGATGGAGGACTAGTTAGGTTTGAAGATAATGCAGCTGGTAAGATTTGTGGAAAATGATCTATTTCATTTGATGGAAAGCATAATACTAACAATGTTCTATATGTGAAGGGTTTGAAGCATAATCTTTTGAGTGTTGGTTAGATGTGTGACAAAGGATATGATCTAAGATTCAAAGATAATGGATGTAAGATCATAGAGAGCTCTAGGACTATGATTTCTACCAATAAGAAAATGAAAGGTAATATCTATCAATTGAGAGGATCTAATGATTATTATTTATTGGCTTAGGAAGATGAAAGTTAGTTATGGAATAGAAGGATGTGTCATATAAACTTTGATAATTTGGTAAAGATAAGCTCAAGTTAGGCTATGAGAGATTTACCAAAACTTGTGAAACCCTCTAACTCAATTTGTAAGGAATGTTAGTTGGGAAAGCAGACAAGGACAAGTTTCAAGAGCAAAGAGCAATTCTCTACTGGTTTGTTGGATCTAGTGCATATAGATCTTTGTGGTCCTACAAGGGTAAGAAGTCTACAAGGTGATAGGTACTTCATGTTACTTATTGATGATTATTCTAGAATGACTTGGGTTACTTTTCTAAGAGACAAATCAGAAGCCCTAGAGAAGTTCAAATCTTTCAAGGCAATGGTTGAGAATGAAATAGTATTTAAAATCAAATGCTTGAGGTCTAATAGAGGAGGTGAATTCACATCAAATGAATTTAACATTTTCTATGAAGAGCATGGGATAAAAAGATAGCTGTCTGCACCTAGAACTCCATAGCAGAATGGAGTTGTGGAAAGGAAAAATAGGAAAGTTCAAGAGGCTGCTAGGACTATGATGAAGGAAGTAGATCTGCCGGAAGTATTTTGGAAAGAGGTTATTCATACTATTGTTTAAATCCAAAATAGAGTTCAAGTGAAAGGTAATGGTACTCAGACTCCTTATGAATTATGGTATGGAAAAATTCCTACAGTAAAATACTTCAAAGTCTTTGGAAGTAAATGCTATATCAGGAGAGATGAAGATCTAGGAAATTTTGATGCAAGATGTGATGAAGGAATCTTCCTTGAATACTCTACCATGAGTAAGGGTTACTGGTGCTACAACAAAAGGCTCAAGAAGATTGTTGAGAGTGCAAATGTGAAGCTAGATGAAGGCAAGGAAAGAATATTAGACCTGAGTTGTTATGAACTAGATGAACTTGTGACTATAGTAATTGAAGACAAAGACAAGCAAGAAGACAATCAAGATGAAGAAGAGTGGTGAAGTCATGATAGGAGGCTTCATAGAATGAACAATCCGGACCATGTAGCAAGAGTAAAAACAACAAAAACAACTCAAAGAAATGGAACAAATGCAGATTTAGTCATTCAGTATATCAAATAATTCAAATACAATATGGCCGGCAACATGCAGGCTTAGAATTAAGGCTCACAAGCCTGATTACATACATGCACAAGATAAAGCTTTGAAGCTCCTTCGCACAAATTAAACTATCAAATCTTTCTTATGTGAATAGATACTTTCCTAAGGATCTATTACATCTTTATATATCATTTCTAGACCAATAGATTCTTCTACGTCAAACAAGGAAGGTCACAAACTTCAATGAAGAGTTGTAACGTGTTCATAGATAGGTCAGACCTAAATGCATAGAACACTTCCTCAAATGAATGGAACAATGTAAGAACCCTTGGGGAAGGTTGGTCACAAACCAAAGGATGTTGAATTATGTACCATTGAGATCAACAAGTCAAGGAATGATTGCAAGCCTTCTCCTTCAGCTGATTATTAGGAATTGTTAAAATGCTCTGCTTTGAGAAAATAGTCAACTTCTGATAGCGATGTCTTTCTGGTAACTGATCTAAATGCTCTAAATTTTTGATATGATGTAGATTAATGAATGTAGGTGCTAATTCCAGATCTACAAGATGTGAATTGCCAAAACTAAACCACAAGCTGAAACTGCTTGAACTGAACTAGAAAATGAAAGAACTGAAATGCAAATGTTTTTGGTTGATGCAATATTACTCTTGAACCATGGATGCTCCTGCATCAGACATCTAGGGTTATTGGAAAAAAGTGAGTCCCTCACTTTTCTAGGGCTAGGAGAGAACCAAGACAGTCCACCTCTACCTAAGAAATCCATGTTGAATCTTCTTTCAGTCTGCCTTTCCACTTCACAAGATATTCTTTGTATTATCTTCCTCTAGTGCCTCATCCAACTCTACTATCCAAAATGTCTTCAATTTGCTCCAGTTCTTGTTGTGGTAACTACTTCTTCAAGTCTTCTTCCATGCAGTCATTGAACTCTACTTCATGATATTGGTAAAGATCTACAATGTTGAAAGTAGGTGAAATACCTAGTGTCTCCGGTAGCTCTACTTCATATGCATTTCTTGAATCAAATTTCTCGAGTATCCTACAAGGTCCAAACTTTTTCATCTTCAACTTGTTATAAGTCCCAATTGGAAATCTTTCTTTTCTCAAGTACACCATTACTTCATCTCCCACTTCCAATTCCTTATTCCTTCTCTTCTCATCAGCCTTCTCTTTGTACTTACTATTCATATCCTCCAAATGTTTCTTTACCTAATTATGCACTATCTTCATATGGTCTGCAAATTCTTCTACTTCTACACTCCTCTTTTCCTCTGTACTGATATCTCTCAATTTTGTAACTCCTTTAGGATTCACTTCAGTAATAATCTCAAAAGATGTTCTTCCGATACTCCTATTTATTGATTTATTGTATGCAAACTTTGCTTGTGAAAGAATCAAATCCCAACTCCCGGCTTTGTCTCCAACCAAACATCTCAACAAGTTTCCCAAACTCCTATTCACTACCTTTGTCTATCCATCTGTCTATGGGTGAAAAGTTAAACTGAACTTCAAATTTGTCTTCATCTTCTTCCAAAGTGTCTTCCAAAAATATCCAACAAACTTTGTATCTCTATCTGAAACTATACTCTTAGGTAATCCATGCAATCTCACAATCTCTTTGAAAAATAGGTCAGCTACATGCACTACATCAGTTCTCTTCTTACAAGGTATGAAATGAGCCATCTTTGAAAATTTGTCAACCACTACAAATATTGAATCGTGTCCTCTTTGTGTCTTAGGCAATCCCATCAAAAATTCCATGCTTATGTTTTCCCAAGGTCTCTCCGGTACTGTCAAAGGTTTATACAATCCAGTGTTCTAACTACTCCCTTTTGTAAATTAACAAACTCTACAACTCTACACAAATCTCTGGACATCCTTATGTATCTGAGGCCAAAAGTAATTTTCACTTACCAAAGCCATTGTCTTGTCAATGCCAAAGTGTCCTGTCAATCCACCACTATATTTTTCCTTGATCAAATTATCCCTCATTGAACTTTTAGGTATGCACAACTGACTTCCTTTGAATAACATATCTTCTTGAATGAAATAGTCCAACCACTTACTTCTATCTATCACAATAGGTTCCTTACATGCTCTCCAAGGTTCTACAAAATCAGTGTCTCCCTCTTACATATTCTTCAATTCATCAAAACCCAACACTTCAACTCTCATATCTGTCAATAAGTTTATTCTTCTACTCAAGGCATCAACAACTTTGTTTGATTTTCCACTCCTATGCTTCAACACAAAAGTATAACTCTGCATGAACTCTACCAATCTCATATGTCTCTAAGTCAATTTACCTTGACTGTTCAAATGTTGCAAAGCTTGATGATCTATATACAACACAAACTCCTTAGGTAACAAATAATGTCTCCACTTCTTCAAGGCTTGAATTATGGCATAGAACTCTTGATCATAAACTGAATATCTTCTCCTTGCATCATTCAAATTCTCATTGAAATATGCTATAGGTCTACCTTCTTGACTTAACATTGCTCCTATTACATTTCCACTTGCATCACAATCAACTAGAAATACCTTATTGAAATCTGGTAATGCCAAAATAGGGTGCTCTGTCACTTTCTCCTTGAACAACTCAAAACTTTTATCAACTCCTGATGTCCACTTAAAATCTTTTTTGTCACCTCTCATTGTCTCTATCATAGTGTTACAAACTGAACTGAAATTTCTGATGAACTTCCAATAGAAACTAGCCAATCCATGAAATGATCTAACTTCTCCAATGCTCTCCGGTGTAGGCCATTCAACAATTACTCTTACCTTCTTAGGGTCCATCTTCAATCCTTCCATATAAATCACAAATCCCAAATATGCCAACTCTTCCTTAATGAAACTACACTTCTTGATGTTTATCAACAATTTCTTCTCTCTCAGTTTCTGCAAAGCTTGTCTAATGTGCCACAAATGTTCTTTTGTTTTACTAAAAATTAGAATATCATCCAAGTACACAATCACAAACTTACCCAAGAATTTCTTCAAGACTTCATTCATCAACCTCATGAAAGTATTTGGTGCATTTGTCAATCCAAAAGGCATCACTAACCACTCATACAATCCTTCATTTGTCTTAAAAGTAGTCTTCCATTCATCACCTTCTCTGATTTTGATCTGATGATATCCACTCTTCAAGTCTATATTTGTGAAATATCTTGCTCCACTCAAACATTCCATGATATCATCCATCCTAGGTAAAGGAAATCTATACTTAACTGTGATCTTGTTTATTGCTCTAGAGTCAGTACACATTCTCCATTCTCCATCATTCTTCAGTGCCAAAACTGCATGTACTACACAAGGACTCAAACTTTCTCTAATCAAACCTTTCCTCAACAATTATTGTATCTATCTATTCAATTCTTCATTCTCGGTCGGTGTCATTCGGTGTGCTGCTTTGTTAGGCAAACTTGCTCTCAGTATAAGATCCATGTGATGATTGATACTCCTCATAGGTGGTAATCCTTAAGGTACATTATCTGATATGATGTCTTCATACTCTGTCAGCAACTCTCTTATCTCCTCTAGTTCAGTTTATTTTTTCTTCACTACTTCAGGCATTTTAGGAATCAAGGCATAACACATACTTTCCTATTTCAAACCATCCAAAAATTTCCTTTCATCTACCAAACAGATTCTAGCATTCCCACATACCACATCTTTAGGATCATCCTACAAAGGAATCAAAGTAATTCTTTTCCCATTTTCTATTATAGTATATGTATTTGTAGACACCCAAAATTGACTCATTATCACTACCATTCAAATATCACACTATCCATCATCTGCATTTGTCTAACACACTTGAGCAATAGCCCTAACACATCTATTTCTTCTATTTTCCTCTAAGCTATAATTAAATAATCTTTAAGTATTTAATTATCTTCATTCTTCTCTTTTTAATTAAATAAATTTTATTTATTTAATTAAAAATTCATTTCATAAACCCACTTTCCAATTAATTAAATAAATTCTATTTATTTAATTAATTTCTCTTATCATTTATCTTATGAGCCAACATATATGCGTCTTTCATTTAAAAAAGATAAGTGGTACTACATCCTTTATTTAATATCTTTCACATGTAGTACTTTTTATATACACGGTCACACATAAGCCTTATCTTTCCTCCACATGTCATCTACACATTCACCTATGATCATCCTTTAATCTTAGCCATTCACATAGCCACCGAATCTCCACCGTTGATTGATTTTGGTTGAGTTCTATATAAACACCCTCTCATTCCATATTACATCTATCCAGCATTCATATAGCATCGACATTATCATCTTGAGCATATTGACCACTTAAGTATTCATAGCATCTATTTGAGCTTATCGTCATTATCATTCATCCATCATGGCAACTTTTATCTTCATAATTGTTCATTGTTGAAGAAGCAATCCACATCATAAACAAGGAATCACACAATCTAGGTGATATTGTGCTTGAATTGCATGCTTTTTTATTTCATTTGGATTAGATTCTTTGATGATGGTAGGGTTAGGTTTTCATGGCTATGCTTGATCTTATTAACCTAATTTTTTACCTATCACATTTTGGCACGCCCGATGGGACTCGTGTCCTTCATTAACTTTGCTATTTGAAGTTGTTTTTGTGAAGATCAGATTTTTCAAGCACTTACGACAAGTCCCAGTCACTTTTGAGAAAAAACTAGTAACTGTCTAAATATATGCATCACTTCTGAGCTGAAACCTACCATTTTTAGTATTTTCTAGATTGCTTCTAAGCGAATAATAGTTGCTTCCTGTCTATTTTACACTGCTTATATGCTAACAGTGGTCTCTTATGTCTTTATTTGAATCACTTTTAATCTAATAGTGATCGCCTTTAGCTAATTGAATCGCTTATTGCAAAACTAGGATTTTTGTTGCATTTTGTTTGTCTTGCAGATCTGAGTCACACTTATGATCCGTAACCAGTCACTTCTTACTTTTTTGAGTCGCTTGTGAGCTTTACCAATCCACATCTGGCATCATCAAAACCACTTATGATCTGTAATATTTCACCTATGGCAGAATACAGTTCACTTTTGATCAACAGTTGATCACCTCTGTTAAACTGTGTCATTTTCAATCTTTATCATTTGCAGCTTGGTTTTCTTAGCTACTAATTGGGTATTTGTGCAGCATCTTATCAATTGTTCAAGAAAAGGAGGTTATCAAACTACTAACATATCTGTTGCAACTTCGATCGGTCCAAGACTTGTGATTTTTCACTAAATTAGGAACATTTGGGCTTGGTGCTTAAAACAAATCATTGCTTGCTTTGTGCTTGATTTATCTTTTTTGATTGCTTGCATGTGCTTGATTGTAACCCAAATTTAATAACAAAAGTATCCTCTCCCCTTGCCTATCAAATAGATCTTGGGTGTATGAGAACTTGTTATTATCTTTAGAGGGTCTGGCTTCTCGATGTGAGAAGGGATACGACCCAAGCGGTAATGAGCTAAAGCCAAGTCCTTCTGAACTACTATATAAGAAAAGTGTTTGTGTTGAAAGCCACAAACAATGGATGTTGTTGTGTTATACTAACAGCCAACCTCCCCCCAAACCCTCCAAGGCATAACCCTTAAAGGCTGGGAGACTCCATAACGGAGAGTAGCGCTACCGCATGTATAGCCACCCAAATGGATGCCCTTATTAGTAACTTTGTGTACTAGCCAAAAATATTCTATTTGTTGATGTAAAAGGTGGGACCTTTGAAGCCACCCTAATTTACATGGTTCTTAGATAAGATAGCAGGGACAATCCTAAGGTTTGGTGGGGGGACAAGCCTTAGGAAACCTAGATCTTGGTATGCGTGAGAAGTGTGTGCCGTGGAGAGGAGATGGTGCTACCAAGATCCTGAAGCTATCCGCTTTGACTAAGCATGGCCAGGGGAGTCAACAAATACAGTCCTTTCCTAGTCTAGGTTGTACAAGTTTGTGATTGTTGTGAGTGTGAGTGACTACAATTATTATTTTCTTGTAAAAAAACACAAATTAGACATATTTCCTGACAGACATAGTCACTTCTGAGCTTAAACTACCTGTATACAAGCAACTAGATCACCTTTAAACAATAGTTAGTCACTCTTTGCCTAAACCAGATCACTTTTAAACAACAGTCAGTTGCCTCTAGTCTAAACTGCATCACCTTTGATCAACAGTAAATCACTTTTGAGTTAATACTAGTCACCTGTGGAAAATTGGCTCACCTTTGGTTAACATTGTAACCTGCTATCAGAACCGAAACCAGATCACATTTAAGCTATTACTAGTCGCTTTTGGCATTTTTTGAATCGCATATGAGCTATTACTTGTCACCTGTGGTCAAATACCAATAAATCTTAGTGACTCAGTCGAATCAGCCACAAGTCCAACTTGTTCAGCCTCAGCATTAGCTTTCAGACCTGTCTCTGATAATTAGTAGATACCTGGACTTTGTCTCCTACTTTGAGTTTACCAACCAATCAAATTTAATGAGCTTTTCATCTTCTTGAGATCCCAAACCAACAAACCAAACATCAAATCAATCAATCTAATCAATTAATAAAACATCATCTCTTGGCTTCAGCTTTAACAACATAGAAACCTTAACAAACAAATTTTCCCTTGAGTGTGTGAGCTATTCTCTAGGGAAGTCAAAATAATCAATACCAAAGAAAACAACCAACCAAGCAAACCAACAACAAAGCAAAAAACCAACCAAACAACCAACAACAAAGCAAATAGCCAACCAAGCAAACCAACAACAAAGCTAACCAACAACTAGCAACCAATCAGTACACTATCATCTTTTGGATCTCAAAACCTTGACAAGCTAAAGTTCAATTTTCATTCATCATGCCTCAAACTAGGAGTCAATATAGAGTTGAAATGGAAGCCAAATTGTGAGCTGAAATGGAAGCCAAATTGTAAGCTGAGATGGAAGCTAAGATGCAACAATCTAGTTCAAAATTTCTTAGAGATATGACTCAATTTATGACCAGTATGCCTCCTCATATGTTTATGCCTCATGGGTATACCATTGGAGAGTCATCTTAACAACAAGTGCAACCTCAAACATTTTTGGACACTTATGAGGAACAATGCCAAGAAGACTTAGCAAAATTTCAGGATACACATGTATGGGATCAAGTTGAGAGACTTGTCTTATCTGAGCCTAATCGCTACTTCTTGCAACTTGCTCACATGGGTGCTAAATTACCAAGAGATTTTGACATATCCGCTATTAGAGAACACAATCCAAACACTCCCATTGTTATTGCGAAGGGACCATCCACTATAGTCACACCATCCCCTATCATATCACAAACTCCATCTTCCAACACATCTCTTTCACTACTTTTTGTTACTTCATTTGATCCACCATGCTTAGAGTACACTCTAAAACCTTTGATAATGCTAACCAATGTGCTCCCTTTCATTTCACAAAATTTGAACATTCCACCTTTCCATGTTCCTCAACATACTCCTCCTGCCATGACCATTTCCATGCCTCAAGTAACACAAGCTATCCCCATATCCCATAGTGCACAAGCTTCCCAAACTATCCAAACAACACCAATGGTCCAAGCTTCACAACCATCACAACTTGCTATATCCCATGTAGATACCATATCTCATATACCTACTAATCCATCCAATACATCATATAATCCCAATGTTAGTCTCATTGACATGAGTGACCCTCCTATTGTTTCTCAAGCCAATCCTAGCACTACGGTCACTTATGTTGAGCAACTTACGTCCATTCCATCATTTTCTTACAATCCTTCACAAACCATCAATCCATCTTATGCTACCCAAGGTTTGCCCATTGTCACCCAACACATGACACATATCAATCCTCATGTTGTCCAAAATACAAATCCAAGTGTCCATCCTTCTTTTACATCCACCAATCCTTCCATCACTTACCATGTTACAAATCCAACTCCAAATTCACAACCATTAACTAGTGTCAATCCATCTTCCACTTCTCATGTCATGCAAAATCTTGGTGCTAATTCATCACAATATACCCAACCACCACTTGTGTTCAAGGACAACACTCCTCAACCACATATGTGTCACATACCAATCCTTTGACATACATTGTGAGTACGCAACCTCAACAAATGGTCATGACATCATATATCCCACAACAACAACCTCAATATACGGCATACCATGTTTCACCTACTTTGCAACAATAGTAATTATCTTCATCAAATGTTCAATGAATGATCAACCAAGCGGTAGGACAAAGCAAGAAGACATTTTCCTTATAAAACATATGCAGTTATCCATTTGACAAGTCACTTCATATGACACCTTTTCTACCACACTTTGAAATTCCACAATTTGACAAGTAAAAAGGAAAAGGAAATCTAGAAGAACATCTTAGAGCATTCTTTGTGGCATGTCTCAATGTTGCTCATGACGATACATATCTTTTGAGACTATTTCCTTGAAGCTTAGAAGGATAAGCTCTTGAATGGTTCTCTCATTTACCTCTAGGAATTAAGTCTTTTTCAGAGTTAGCAAATAAGTTTTGATCACACTTTGCTTTTAACATTGAACATGAGGTAAACATGAATGACCTTGTCAACAATAAATACCGCAATGGTGAAGCCTCTTCTTCATTTACTCAACGATGGCGTAATATGGCTAGCAAACTATCATGGGAAATACCTGAGAAGCAACAACTTGATATCTTTGTTCAAAATCTTCATTCCGAGCTATCATTCCAACTACAATTGCAAAGTGCTAGCACCTTTGATGAACTTGTTGCCAAAGGAACCATCATTGAACGAGCTTTAATTGCTAAAGGTACTATCAAGATCTTTCACGATAACAAAGACTATCCTCAAAAATCCAATGATAAATCTCGCATTTGGAATAAAAATAAGAATGTTGTCAACGATGGTGTTGTGGACACAAAGAACATACAAACTATGAAATTTCCCATCAACATTCAAGCTGCTTCAACAACACAACCTTTTCAATGAACGCGACAATGACAAACTTCAAATCCGCACTGATAATTTACACCATTAGTGAAACCTATGGAAGTTGTCTTTTGAAAGCTTCTCCAAGTGGGTGATATTATGTTACTAGATGCACCACCCAATGGTGAACCGCTCTTCAAAGCTCCTTGGTACAAAGAAAATGATTATTACGATTACCATAGAGTTAAAGGGCATAAAACAAATGGTTGTATGTCCTAAAACATGTTATCCAAGATTGCATAGATCAAGGTTTAATCAAAATTACACCTTCAACAACTCAACCTACACAACAATCAACATCAAACTATGATCTAGATGCTTTCAAGAATCCACGTCCATCTGATGACAAATCAAGTAACCCTCATGCTAGGAATGCTATTTAGTACAACTATGAATCATCTACTATTGGCCGCATTGACCATGCTCGCATTTCTACCATTACTATCTAAGGAAAAGCACCTGACTGTGTTGTAACCACTCGAAGAGGTTGAGTTACCATTCAAGGAGCACCTATCCATCCTCCTTGACCATTCTCTAACTATAATATCCTAGACCACCTTGAAAAAACACCTGCGCACATATCCATTCTTGAGTTGCTTCGCATATCACCTGCTCACAAAGCTATCCTTAACAAAGCCTTACAAGAATCTTTGGTGCCTAATGATATTGATATCACACAATTCCAATCTATGGTCACTATTATTGTAGCACCTTGTCATTTAACCTTTTCTGACAAAGATCTTCAGCCCTCCATTCACCCTTCACACAACAAAGCCCTCCACATTGAAGTGTTTGTTAAACAATTCCATATCAAATGAATCTTGGTAGATGGTGGAGCTGATCTTAATATATGTTCCTTGAAATTAATAAAACAATTGGGATATTCTGAGAAAGATGTTGACACCTCCAAGGTTATTACTATAAGAGCATATGACAATGCCAAGAGAGATACTGAAGGGATTATTTACTTACCTATCCAAGTTGGGCCGGTCACTACTAAAACCCGTTATGAAGTTCTTGATATTGACCTTCCTTATAACATCATCCTTGGTCATCCATGGATACATGCCCTCAAGGCAATTCCTTCTACATACCATCGATGTCTTAAATTTCTACACAACAGTGTTGAGATTACTATCCATGTTGATCCCAATCCATTTGAATTTTGTCATGCCTTTCAAGCTAAATACCAAAATTTGAACCACATTCCTATCAACACTGAGGTATATCCATCTTCATCCTATATAGACACATCTGACCTACTCATGTCATCATCTAGCAAAGCCACTTCCAACCTCCATATCAAGTACACCTAACATGGTCTTGGTGAATACACATTGCAAGAATCTTCATCCATATCCTTTTTTGATACAGAAGCTAAATCCTCTTTGGTAAGAGGGACTTCTAACTCTGATATCGTCGATGACTCCTCCTTTCATCTCACTGACCTTTTTCCAGGATCCTCCATCTTCATGCTTTCTGCAACCCCTTCATCTCCATCTAATGAGGAACTCAAGTCTAGTTCTCCAATCACTCCTAGTCCTAGTGTCAAACACCAGCTTCCCCAAGATAAAGATGTTGGTAAATCCTCCATCCATCCTAAGCCCACCATTTCCCATCAAAAACCCCATTCTAAACCCCATAAGTATGTGACCGTACATCTTTCGCCATCTAATTTACTGGCACTTCTTCCAACTCCTAAACTCCCACCATCAACTTTACTTCTATAGCCTCCACTTCCCACATCCTATAACCTACAAAAGCATGTGACCATACACCTTCCACCATCCAATTTACCTCCACTCCTTCCAACTCCTAATTGTCCCTTTCTCCATCAACACCATTACATTCCTAATTGTGACCAACAAATGCACATACTGTCTAAGCATAAAGCTTCCACTCATTCTACCAGCCCCACTTCCATCAAATCCATAGGATTCAAAAATAAAAATTTGGATACCTCTACCTCTAAAGCTAAAAATCCTACTAAGAATCCTAAAGATTCTCATGCCTTAGGGCACCAAAGCAAAGAATCATATCCTGGTGCATCTAAAAAGCTAGCTGAGCCTATAACTCTACAAGAAGAGCCTACGACCAAAATGGTATGGGTCCCTAAGCAAACAAGCAAGCCAACTGATTAAGGCATCTTTATCCATCCTTCAAGAATCCCAACCATTTTCTTTCATTTCCATCCCATTCCATTTAAAAATCCCACAAGAAAAGCAAAAATTATAAAAATACTAAGTATCTATGAGTTCCTAGATCACTCCATCACCCATCCCCTAAGCACACATCTCTTTCACTTCCTGCACCACCCTTTCCATCTAAAGCTTTAATGTTTTAAGAGGTGTGTGCAACCATTGGTCATGATTCCCTTCCATCCACAACATTCCCACATACCTCCATATTTCCATCCTCATCCATTATCCTACATATCTCCCCTATCACCTTCCTATGGTCCATGCTTTTGCATAAGCCTCTTATCCTAAGTCTGACATAATCCATTAGCCTTCCATCCACTATCCTTCCTCATCCATCTTCCATCCATGCGATCCCTTACCAACATCTCGAAGCATAACAATACGGTCCATGTGATGATATCCATCTCTAATAGGACTACCAACATCCATTGAACTAGACACTTGAATTGGTCCCATCAATTACCATGGTGAAAACCTGGCAAATAGGCGCAATGTGTAATTGTCATCCCATCCTAAAAAAAATGAAAAAAAAATCCATTCAATAGTGAAAACTACTTTGTGGCACTTTGGATAACAAAATAATAATAATAATAATATAAGATAAATAATCTGTCCTCTAGTGAAAACCTGGTAAACAGGCACCTTGGATAAGTACCATAGTGAAAACTTGGCAAACAGGCACTATGTGTAGTGACCAGCTTCCATTATCTGCTTGGTTTGTTTGATCACCACTCTCCTTATCCTACTTTGCCATCTTATCCTACATAATCCATATCATAATCCACATGTCATTGCAATACATAGCTTTTCCATCTTCACCTCTATCAATGCTAGCTATCATACTTGAGACATTGTTTTGATAACTATACCTTTTGGCACCTTAGCATCTTGACCGCATGCATTCTCCATTGTCGTTTCTTCATAATAAAACTCATTCCGCACTGGGGGCATTTGTTGAGTCTTATTTGGAAGTGGATACTGCTATCTCTAGCACATAACACATCAAACACTTTAGCTCACAACACAGCAAAGTTTCAACTTCAACCATAGCCTTCATCTAGTGACCAACATGGCTAACCTTTGCAACCCGGATTCGTATCTTTGTAATCAATTCACGCTCAACCGACATCCAAAAATAGCAACACATCACCAACACAAACATTCAAGCAATAAGTAGATTCTTTCAACATCACTCACTAGCATAATAAGTAAGAACTACATTCCAGCTCTATCATTAAAGACTTGATCTCGTGGATATAGGGTATGTAGGCAATGTGAGATGCAAAGGAAGCACTCTAATTCAAGCTAAGATGATAGCCCCTTCTTTTCATTATCCATATTTCATCTTTCTTCTACTCATCCTCTAATCTTTCATCTCACATTCTTTGAAATGTGCCCAATCTAATTTTTATTAAAACCCCACAAAATTTGAAAGTGACTTTGCATTAACAACACAACTATGCATCACAATTTCTAGAAACTAGTGACTAGTTTGCACAATAAACCATCCAAAGTATTGTAACACAACTCCAAACCAATTTTATTATTATTTTCTGATGGAAACTCATATGTATAGGTCTGATACATAACATTTACCCAGCAGCAAACTATCACAACAAATCCGTAATTTCAACCACAACCCATTAAGCAAAATGCTGAAATATACATAAAATAACTCACTACAAAGCTTCCAAACTCTTAGATTCACACCCAGAAATGATATGGCTATAGAATGAAACTATAGATAATGTATTACAGTATCACACATAGCAAACCAAACCCCATACAATAACAAATGTGAACAGCAACACAAACAACTTCCAAACACACTACGAAATCAATACAAAACCCTACAACAACACAAGAACATTGCACTACTGAATCTTATCTGCACAAATGCAATCTCTAAGATAAGATTGCTGTATCAACCCAAGAACACCACCCTTAGGTTACTAGAAACTCATGTCCACTGGCCACAAGCTTCATCTTCAATGGTTTCCATGTCCACTGAAGCTGCACAAGCATCTGCTCTGCAAGAAAGAATCAAAAAATGTCATTAGCCTCCCAAAATGAAATGTTACATTATTTTATGATGTGAGAGGCCATCTTGGGCGTCCAAGATCTCCCATGCCCAAATCCTAGGAGTTAGAACTCCCATATGCCACTTGGATGCTTCAAACAATGCCCACTGTCCACTTGTCAAAGGTGCAGTCCTTATTTTTAGCAAATATCTTCACAAATCTGCCCCAAATCTCCATAAAATATTCCCTCTCAAATCCAAATGGCCAAAGAGAATATTTGAGCTCTAAATACATTTTATTTAATATTTATTTGTCCTTTAATATTTGAAAATGCAATGAAACAACATAATATTAAATAATTAATTTCCCTCCAAGCTACCATGTAAAGTGACTTGCAATTTTCGGATAGGAGGGACTTACTAAAAATAGAAAATGTTATTTTTGGAAAGGGGACATGACAAGTCCTCCCTCCTAGAATTTGCTTGTCCTCAAGCAATGGAGATTAGGATGCTCAAGTATCTCAAGTCCCTCCAATGATGCATCCTCAATCGGCAAGTTCTTCCATTTGATCAAATATTCTGTGATGCACCTATTTTTGAGTTTCTTCTCCCTTGTTTCCAACACTCTTTCTAAATCAGAATTAATTTCCCTTCATCATCCAATGGTGGTAAATCATGTGAAGTAACAACTTTCTATCCTACCACTTTCTTCAAGCGTGAAACATGGAAAACATTATGAATTTTACTACCCGAAGGAAGCTCCAACTCATAGGCCACTTCTCCAATCCTTTGGATGATTTTGTATGGACCATAGTATTTGGGCTTGATTTTCTCAACCCCATTCTTCTTCAATGTACTCTATTTATATGGCTGCAATCTCACAAATACCAAGTCCCCAACCTCAAATACTCTCTCTGTCCTCTTCCTATCTGCAGAAATTTTTTGCTGATTTTGTGCATGTTGTAAGTTATCTTTAAGTGACCTCAAAATCTCCTGACTTTGATTTATTAGATCACTTGCTGATGGTACATGACTATCTAAAAATAGTAAATTAGCAAAGGAAAGTGCATCATACCCATAAAGAGCTCAAAAAGGAGTCATACCTATAGACATATGAAAAGAAGTGTTGTAACAATATTCCCCTAGATGCAACCATTTCACCCAAGCATGTTGCTGATCTCAAACATAATTTCTTAGGTATCCCTCTATCCACTTGTTCACTATTTCAGTTTGTCCATCAGTTTGTGGATGGTAGCTTGTGTTGGGTGTGAGTTCAGTACCTATTAAGTGAAAGAGCTCCTTCCAAAAAGAGCTAAGAAATCTACTATCTCTATCACTAACTATGTTTCTGGGTAGCCCATGCAATTTGAAAACTTCTCTAAAAAATAATTCTGCTAATTGTGGTGCTTTAAATTCAGCTGTAATAGGGAAGAAATGAGCATATTTTGTCAATCTATCTACCACCACATAAATACGATCCTTACCTTGCCCCTTGGGTAAACCTGTAATGAAATATTTGGAGATGCTCTCCCATTTCTGTTCGGGTATGGGTAGTGGTTGTAGAAGCCCTGCAATATAAAGTTGTTCACTCTTATTCTGCTGACATACCATGCACTCCTTAATGTGTCTATGCACATCCTCCTTCAGCCCTTTCCAAGAAAATCTCTCACGGATCTGCCTATAAGTCTTGTAATATCCTTGATGACCTGCAAGTGGTGTATCATGAAAGGCCCTTAGGATCTTCTCTTTAACCTTAAATTTAGGCACCAAATAGATTTGATTTTTGTAATAGATCAGCCCATCCATCACCACATACCTATGATCCTCAACCAACTCATCCAAAATATTAGTACCAAAGGGGTTTTTACATAATCAGCAATGATGGACATCTTCTAATCAGCTGAAATAGTTGACAAAGACCATAAAGTAGGCTTCCTAGAAAGTGCATCACCCACCACATTATTCTTCCCTTTCATATACTCAATCTCAAAATCATATCCTTGTAATTTACTTACCCACTTCTATTGGTAGTAATTCAAGTTCTTTTGATCCATAAAGAACTTGAGACTATTATGATCTATATTTACTATAAACTTCCCATAGACTAGGTACTATCTAAACTTTTCTAGTGCATGCATTATTGCCAACATTTCTTTATCATAAATAGAGTATCCTCTTTCTAATTTGCTCAATTTTCTGCTCTCAAAAGCTATGGGATGTTTATTCTGAGTGAGGACAGCCCCTACACCCTCCCCTGATGCACCACATTCTACTACGAATGGAAGAGAAAAATCTGGAATTGCAAGCACAGGGCAAGAGCTCATTACCTCTTTGAACTTATCAAAAGTTTTTTGTGCTTCTTCTATCCACATGAATGCTCCTTTCTTTGTCAAATCAGTTAATGGAATAGAAAGTTGTGAAAAAACTTTCACAAACCTTCTATAGTAACAACATAGCTCGAAGAAACCCTTTAGCTGTGTGAGATTGGTAGGTGGTGGCCAATCTAGGATGGCTTGAATTTTTTGTTGATCAACCTTGACTCCTTCAGCACTTATGACATACCCCAAATATAAAATTTTAGTCAGCCCAAACTCACATTTGGACATTTTGGCATAGAAAGATTGCTTCTCTAAAATCCCCAAAACTGTATCTAGATGCTCCAAATGTTCTTTCCATGTTTTGCTGTATATCAAAATATCATCAAAAAAGACTAGCATGAATTTTTGGAGTTGCTTACTGAATACCTGGTTCATGTAAAATTGGAAAGTAGCTGGAGCATTGGTGAGGCCAAAAGGCATGACTAAGAACTCAAAGTGCCCGTAGTGACACTTGAAAGCTATCTTTTCTATATCTTTCTCCCTCATGTGAATCTGGTGGTATCCTGACCTTAAGTCAATCTTTGAAAAATAAACTGCTCCATGTAACTCATCTATGAGTTCATCTATTCTTGGAATGGGGTATCTATTCTTGATTGTTTTCTTGTTTAATGCTCTATAATCTATACACATCCTAAGACTGCCATCTTTCTTTTTCAAAAGCACCACTGATAAAGCAAATGGGCTAGGACTAGGCCTAATGAAACCCATATCCAAGAGCTCTCTAATAGTCTTTGCTATCTCCTCCTTATAACCTCATGGGTGTCTGTAAGGTGCTGTAATAATAGATTTTGCACCTTGTTCAACCTCAACCACATACTGAAATCCTCTATCCAGAGGTAAACCTGGAGGTGGATCATTAAAAACAATACTATGCTTATCCAAAATTTCTTGAATCTCAAAATGAAATTTACCTTTTTCTTGTGGGGAACTCGAAGGATGTATCAAGTATGTTGTAGCCCAAGCTACTTACCCTTGCCTAAAAGTCTTTTCCATCTTCTTTGCAGTTACTACTCTTGGTGCTCCACTTGAAAGGCCTCTTAGAACAATTTCTCTTCCATCTGAATGGAATTTGAATTCCATAGTTTGGTAGTTTTGGTAATAACCTCCAATGGAGTGCAGCCATTGCACACCCAACACCACATCTATTTCACCGATACCCACCACATAGAAATCATCACTTAGATTATAATCTCCCATAGTAATGTTGACCTACCGAATCAATTTCTTGCAAGGCATTGTAAAACCATCAGCAACTGTGACATTAAATCCTTCAAACTCCCCAATTTTCAATCCCCTCTTCATCACATATCCTTCATCAATGAAATTGTGGGTAGCCCCACTATCAATCAACACAGTCATCCTTTGTCCTGCTAGGACTCCTTGAAGCCTGAATGGATGATATCTAGGGGCTCCTAATAGGGCTGCCAAGGAACCCTTTTTGCTGTTTTCAACTTCCACTCCTTCAAAACTAGGGTCTATAGAGTCATGAAATTCTTCATTCTCCTCAGACTCAAGGTCTGAAGATACTTCAATGAAATGTACCTTCCCCTTACCAAGGCATTGATGGCTAGGGTCCCATGGTTCTTTGCAATGGAAGCAAAGGTTCCTACTCCTAAGCTCCTTCCTGTAATTGAGATCTATCTTCGTAGGGGCTGCAGGTGGTATAGGTGATGCAATCTTTTGTATAGGGGCTGGGAAAGTCTTCTTTTGGAAACCATTCTTTTGTTGTCCTAAAAAGAATCCCTTAGATGGTTGTGCCAAGCTCTTCTTGGGAAAAGTGGGTTCAAGCTGCAAGCTTCTTCTAATTGCTTCTTGGAGTGTGGTAGGTGAAAAGGCTTTGATAAGCCCTCCTAAAGGATCTTCAAGTCCTTCCAAGAAGAGGTAAACAATCCTTTTTTCTAATATGTCAGGCACCATAACAGCAATTTTCTGAAACTCATCCACATACTCACTCACCATAGTCTTCTGTTTAATCTTTGAAAGTTCTTTGAAATACTCTTCTTCATCTTTGAGTTCAAAGTGGTCTAATAGCCTCTAGCTGAAATCTACAAATGTATTCTCTTGATCATGATCTTGAGTAATGGTCCCATAATACCACCACTCATAAGCATTACCTTCCAAATGTAGAATTGCAAACTGAATAGCATCTTTCTCAATCATAGGATTGAGGGTGATGTATATTTGTAGTTTTTGTAACCATGGTCTAGCTAAGATTTTGTCACTACCACCAAAAGTAGGTGCTGCAAGTTTGTTTAGTTTACTTTTAAGTTCTCTTTCTCCTCTATCTTGCTCCCTCCTATGTTCCTTACCAAAGATCTCCAAAAATCTGTCAAATGAAATGGCTATTTTATAGGCTTGTGATTGCTTGGAATACTCCTCAAACCACTTAGCTATTGCCTCAACAGTGATGGCCTATGTGTTAACATCAGTTACAACTTCTCCTCCATTCTTAGGTAGAAATATGGCTTCTTTTTGCCTTGACATAGTTGTTGTCTTTCTTCCTCCAGAAGTGCTTCCTTCACCAATAGCATCTTCTCCATTTTTCTTACTTTGATATGTCCACATTTGTTCAGAAATGAGAGCCAATCTATCTACAGTGGCTAAAAATATTTCACTTGCTTCCTCTCCCTTACTTTTACCACTATCCTCAGCCATTATTTGAATTTCTTCAGTTTCTCTGTTAGCTGTTAACTTTTATTGCTCTCTTCTCCAAGCTCTGAGATCTCTTTCACTTGGAAGCATGAATCAAGAAACCCTATAGGATGGCAAGATCATGCTCTGATACCACTGAAATTTCCCCAATCTAATTTTTATTAAAACCCCACAAAATCTGAAAGTGACTTTGTATTAACAACACAACTATGCATCACAATTTCTAGAAACTAGTAACTAGTTTGCACAATAAACCATCCAAAGTATTGCAACACAACTCTAAACTAAATTTATTATTTTCTTCTGATGGAAACTCATATGTGTAGGTCTGATACATAATATTTACACAGCAACAAACTATCACAACAAATCTGTAATTTCAACCACAACCCATTAAGCAAAATGCTAAAATATACATAAAATAACTCACTACAAAGCTTCCAAACTCTTAGATTCACACCTAGAACTGATATGGCTGTAGAATGACACTATAGATAATGTATTATAGTAGCACACATAGCAAACCAAACCCCATACAACAACAAATTCGAATAGCAACACAAACAACTTCCAAACACACTACGAAATCACTACAAAACCCTACAATAACACAACAACATTGTACTACTGAATCTTGTCTGCACAAATGCAATCTCTAAGATAAGATTTCTGTATCAACCCAAGAACACCACCCTCAGGTTACTAGAAACTCATGTCCACTAGCCACAAGCTTCATCTTCAATGGTTTCCTTGTCCACCGAAGTTGCACAAGCATCTTCTCTGGAAGAAAGAGTGAGAAAATGTCATTAGCCTCCCAAAATGAAATGTTACATTATTTTATGATGTGAGAGGCCATCTTGGGTGTCCAAGTTCTCCCATGCCTGAATCTTGGGAGTTACAACTCTCATATGTCACTTGGATGCTTCAAACAATGCTCACCGTCCACTTGTCAAAGGTGCAATCCTTATTTTTAGCAAATATCTTCACAAATCTGCCCCAAATCTCCATAAAATATTCCCTCTCAAATCCAAACGCCCAAAGGGAATATTTGAGCTCTAAATACATTTTATTTAATATTTATTTGTCCTTTAATATTTGAAAATGCATCAGAGCAACATAATATTAAAAAATTAATTTCCCTCCAAGCTGCCATGTAAAGTGACTTGCAATTTTTGGATAGGAGGGACTTACTAAAAATAGAAAATGTTATTTTTGGAAAGGGCACATGACATTCTTCTATCTTTCATCACACACATCATCAATAAAACCTAGAACTACATATTCATCATGTCTCATCATCATCGTAAATGTGCTTTGATCCCATGGATACAGGGTATGTAGGTAGTCTGGAATACGAAGAAATTTTCCAATACTCAAGCACAGATGATCCGCCCCATCTTCTTCATCTTCTATCTTCTTCTCTTTGATCAGCTCAAGCAGGATGTTTACTCTGCGTATACTAAAAGCTCCAGCACTTTAACCAATCAAAAATAAGCTAGAAACTATTTGTCCGCATGCCTTAAGCCAACATTTTCTATAGCAGTTTATCAACATCTTTAGCCTTCAACAGGATGCAGCTTTCCTCTTAACAAGGCCCCAGCTTAAATCCATCTAAGAGAACCTAAATTTGGCAAGATAACGTGATGACAATATCTTTTGTTTTATCTTTTGTCCCTTTTCTATGCCTAATCAAGACTGCCTTGATCTATCTATATCTTGGTATGTTGCGATGAAGTAAAGAATGGGGCATGGTCACATTGCTTTTATATGCCGTGTTTGCAGGATGATCTTATTTTCTTTCTAAGCATATTGGTATCTTGTACGTGTTGGGATTAGCATCTTACATATCAATATCTATAGCATCTGAGAAGCTAAACAGTCTCTTATGCACTTGAGACTATTCCATGTCAAGACTAGCTCCATACATATAACTAGCAAGGTGTCACTATGTGTAGTGGAGATAAGCTCAAACCATTGCTTGTAGCATCAAGGTCCATCTCAAAGCACTAGTTGTTATTCATATCTTGGGCATGTTGGCTCAACATCTTGACCTCATGTGTTTAGACAAGATTGTAGCATGCTAGTTTTGCATTGGATATCTCGACACCTTGGTCTTCTATACCCTGGTGTATAACATCCACATGCTATATCAAACATAAGGATTACATTTCTTTTCATTTTGAGAAATTACTTCAAAAGTTGCCCATTGTACCATCTATTCATCCTATTATTCATCTATATAGTCCTTAACCAAGATCAATCATTTCCATCGCCCTTCTTCCACATCTCTTATCCTGCAAAACAAGTGTGTTAGACATACATAAGTCCATCACATATCATCTCATTACCATCTATCTATATGCATAAGTCCATATCATATCATTACCATTTGCATAAACATCCATACATAATCCATGAAAATACAAATACAACATGCATAACCATCATAATACCAACAGTGCATCCATTACAACATCATGTAGATAAGCAATATACCATCATATATATATATATAACAAGTGTCTACATATACAAGTTAAGCCATAAAGAATGTCTGTACAAGAGGCTCTAGGCCTCATCATGATACAACATAATATACATAAACAAGGTACCCCTAATGACTAGTCCTGCACCTGTCCCCCTATCTCTCTGTGGCCCCATCACTAAGGCTACAGATCAAGATCCACCTGACCTCTGTGACCCTGAAGCTCCTAATCTGCTCCTGAAGCTCGGTTGCCTCTGCTCTGCTAGGACAGCCCCATAGTATAAACCCCTATAATACTCCACCTCACCATGTACTCTCCGCAGCTTTGCCTATACTTATGTCAACTGTGTGGCCAAATACATCATAGCTCCATATGTACCAGCTCCAATCTATACACATGCTCTAACCCGAGGATCTCTAACACTAGCTACTCCTCTGCATCCAGCAATCTCACCAACCACAAATCCCTAGGATGTGGCTCTTGTGATAACAAAGGCAGTAGTATATCCTACATCATTTTATTCATCATGTCAGTTCCTTGCGCTACATCTACCTACTATTCAAACTGCATCATTTACTACTATACCAGTTTCTATCTACTATAAGTGACTCATTTTTCCATATGCGCTTATCTATTGCTTGCATGCAACCTACTTTTCTACATGCGCTTATTTCTCACTTACATGTGACTTACTTTCTATATGTGACCATTTATTGACCAAGTGTGAGCTCTATTTTTATATGTGTATACCTTTTTCTTATAAGCGATCTCTGTCCTACAATCAAGCATCTTTTCTTTACAAGCGAGTTGAACCTATGTATGCGTCTGTTTTTAGCCCATAAGAGACTTGATTTTATCTATATGCACATTTTTTCCTATGTCTAGCTGACTACAAGCGACCTATTATTTCCATATGCGACCAAGTCATGCCTATAAGTGACCTTAACTACCTTAAGCGGCTTGTTTCCCTTCCTAAGCGACCTGAACTGCCTATCCTCAAACCTAGTCGCTTATGGTGATGTGTGTGCATTTATGATGCTTCTAGCCTCTAAAATCATGCTTTTAGCAAAAGTTTTGATACATACTAGTACACCTGCTCCCTCTGGTCATCCAAGTGTCATCACTCGCTCAGCACGATGATCTCTGCATGGAATCACCATCCTGATAGCTCTGAAAGTCTCGTCGTACACCAACTCTAAGGAGCTCTAAATATCTATAGCTTTCTAAACACAACTGAGCACAAATGAGCCTATTTTCCCTTGAAGAACCTACTTATAGCCATCTCCAAATCCTAATTCTTCTATGGCAAAGCCTATTTTCTTCTGCCTTAGACCATATTTTCCCACCCATCCCATTTTTCTTCGTGTCAACTTTGTGTCCTAGATTTTTCTTCTATCACGAGCCAATCCAACCCTTCCTAGTTAGCCTGGCTTACCTCTCAAGGGGGCATCACCTGCCAATTACACTAGGGCATAACTTTGTTTATTGAACAAATATCATATCTTCTTTGACACAATGCTCTATCGAACATTGTATCAAAGAGGGGCAAAATGTAGACACCTAAAATTGACTCATTATCACTACCATTCAAATATCGCATTATCCATCATCTACATTTTTCTAACACACTTGAGCAATATCCCTAACACATCTATTTCTTCTATTAATTAAATAAATTTATATTTATTTAATTAATTCATTAGCTAATTCTTTTGTTTTCCTCTAAGCTATAATTAAACAATCTTTAATTATGTAATTATCTTCATTCTTCTATTTTTAATTAAATAAATTTTATTTATTTAATTAAAAATTCCTTTCATAAACCCACTTTCCAATTAAGTAAATAAATTTTATTTATTTAATTTATTTCTCTTATCATTTATCTTATGAGCCAACATGTATGTCTCTTTCATTTAAAAAAGATAAGTGGTACTACATCCTTTATTTAATATCTTTCACATGTAGTACTTTTTATGTACATGTTCACACATAAGCCTTATCTTTCCTCCACTTGTCATCTACACATTCACCTATGATCATCCTTTAATATTAGCCATTCACATAGCCACCAAATCTCCACCGTTGATTGATTTTGGTTGAGTTCTATATAAACACCCTCTCATTCCATATTACATCTATCCAACATTCATATAGCGTCTACATTATCATCCTGAGCATATTGAGCACTTGAGTATTCATAGCATCCATTTGAGCTTATCATCATTATCATTCATCCATCATGGCAACTTTTATCTTCATAATTGTTCATTGTTGAAGAAGCAATCCACATCATAAACAAGGAACCACACAATCTAGGTGATATTGTGCTTGAATTGCATGCTTTTTGATTTCATTTGGATTAGGTTCTTTGATGATGGTAGGGTTAGGTTTTCATGGCTATGCTTGATCTTATTAACCTGATTTTTTACCTATCACAGTATTCTTTCTCCTATCATGTATAGTTTTTCTATCATATTGCCAAGGTCTACCCAACAAGATATGACAAACATCCATAGGCATAATATCACACAAGACTTCATCATGATAAGATCCAATATGAAATTTCACCAAACATTGTTCACTCACTAGGACATTATGATCATCCTGAATCCACGCTATCTAATGGGGCTTAGGGTGTTTCAATCTTTCCAACTTTAGCTTAGTCACCATCTCCTCTAAAACTAGGTTATCTGAACTACCACTATCAATTACAACTTTACAACACTTAGCTCTAGATTTGCATCTAGTTTTGAATAGACTTTTCCTCTATGATGGTTCCTCATTTGTTTCTTTTTGAAATAGTGCTCTCCTCATCACCAATGATTCTCCTTTCTCAGGTTTACCAACAGAACTAGGTGATTCAATAGGTTCTTCAATATAGGTTGCTCTTCCACTATTTTCTGTCCTCTTGCTTGTACTACCCTGATTACACTCAAATGCTCTATTTCCTTCACCTCCACACTTGAAACAAGTACCTCTAAATGTCCTCTTATCAAATCCTCTTCCTTCTCTTCTGTATCCTTCATTCCGGTATGCACTAGGGTTTCCTCTCTGGTAAAATTTTCTGTCATCTCTCCTATAAGCATTGTTATCTCTATCATCCTTCTTAAATAGGTTGTAAAACTTGTTCTACTCCAAAAATGATCTATCATATCTAAAAAATGCTCTACCTCTCTAAAATTTACCTCATTTGCCTCTCTATCTCTGATCATGTCTCTTATTTAGCGTCTCTTCAACTTTTAGGACAAACTGATATGCTTGTTCCAAAGATGTCATCCTTACCAAACTTTGTTCTTCTTGAATGTTCAATCTCAATCCATTGATGTATCTTGCCACTTTCTCCTTGTTTTCTTTACTATGTCCTATCCTTATGATCATTTTATGAAATTCTTCAATGTACTCCATAGATTTCTCCTTTTGTCTTAAGTTTTTTAGTCTTTTCAACAACTCCAACTCATAGTCAGCAGGTATAAACTAGTTCTTCAACTTTGTCACCATCCAGTCCCACTTTGTAATCTTTTCTTTTCCTCTTCTATTTCCTTCTAACTAAACTTCTTTCCATGATATAGTAGCATGTCCTTTTAACTTTGTCTTTCCAAATTTCACCTTCTCTGGATCTTCAATTTCTTCATATTCAAAGTATTCTTCCATATCATTTATCCAGTCAATCAATTCTTCAATATTTAAATTACTAGTATAGTTCGGCACATCAACTCTAGGTCTCTTTCCAATCTTTGAAATAGATCACAACATCTTTACTTGATCCGATTCTTCTTCTTCATTACCTTCTAGGGTTTCGTCAGTTTGTTTAGTAGATTAAAAAATTTCTTCATCATCACTTTCAACATTAGGTCTCAGTGTCAATCCTCTTCACCTATCTTCTTCAACAGCATCTAAATGAATTTGCATTGTTCTCATCAATTCCATCATCTCATGCATTCTATTAGCCATTGTACCAATAGGAGGAACTCTTTGTGGTGGCATCTTCCTAAGATCAAGTGCAAACTACCTTAGGTTCAGCGATCAAGCTACAAGAGACAACTGCCTCTCCATCAGTGATCAATTACACACAAGTAACCTGCCTCAAATCGGTGATCTTCTTACGACAAGGTCTTATAGAATCCTCTTTGCCAATTCGCTCCAAAGAATCAAACTTTTGCTCTGATACCACTTGGTGCAGTCACAATAGGAGGATTCACAAAATGAACAATCTAGACTATGTAGCAAGACTAAACACAATGGAAATAACTCAAAGAAATGGAACAAATGTAGATTTAGTTATTTAGTATATCAAAGAATTCAAATACATTATGGCTGACAACATGCGGGCTTAGAATTAGGGCTCACAGGCCTAATTACATACATGCACAAGATAAAGCTTTGAAGCTCCTTTGCACAAATCTAAACTATCAGATCTTTCTTATGTGAATAGCTACTTTCCCAAGGATTTGTTACATCTTTATATATCATTTCTAGACCAATAGATTCTTCTGCGTCGACCAAGGAAGGTCACAAACTCCAATGAAGAGTTGTAATGTGCTCACATATAGGTCAGACCTAAATGCATAGAACACTTCCTCAAATGAATGGAACAATGTGTAGACCCTTGGGGAAGGTCGACCATGAACCAAAGGACATTGAATGATGTGTCATTGAGATCTGCAAGTCAAGGAATGATCGCAAGCCTTCTCCTTCAACTGATTATCAGGAACTGTTAGAATGCTCTGCTCTGAGAAAATAGTCAACTTCTGACAGCAATATCTTTCTGGTAACTGATCTAAATGCTCTAAATTATTGATATGATGTAGATGAATGAATGTAGGTGCTAAGTCTAGATCTGTAAGATGTGAATTGCCAAAACTAGACCACAAGTTAAAATTGCTTCTGACTGAACTGCTTGAATTGAACTAAAAAATGAAAGAACTGAAATACAAACAAATTAAAATGAAATTTTTTTTGGTTGATGAAAAATTACTCTTGAACCAGGGATACTCCTACATCAAAGAGGCTCTAGAAAGTGTTGTCAAGACTCCCAATTATGTGAGGATCAATTATTCTGAAGATCAAATAATAGGTGAAAAGAACAAAGGTGTGTTAACAAGAAGAAGAGTTGCAGAGGAACAAGTCAATTACTATTTGCTTTCAAAGATTGAACCAAAAATTGTGAATGAAGCATGCAATGATGAAAATTGGGTAAAGGCAATGAAGGAAGAATTATTACAAATAGAGAAAAATGAAACTTGGGAATTAGTTCCTAGACCTATTGATAAAAAATGTTATTGGAACTAAATGGGTCTTCAGGAACAAGTTGAATGAAAATGGAGAAGTTGTAAGGAATAAAGCAAGACTTGTATGCAAAGGATATTCTCAAATTGAAGGGATATATTTTGAAGAAACTTTTTCTTCTATAGCTCAGATTGAAGCAATTAGAATGTTCCTGGCATTTGCAGTCCACAAAGATTTTAAGGTATATTAGATGGTTGTGAAATCTACCTTCTTGAATGGTGAATTAGAAGAGGAAGTATACAATGAGCAACTGGAGGGATTCCAATTGTCAAATTAAGGTGATATTTTATGCAGGTTGAAGAAAGCATTGTATGGACTCAAACAAGCTCCTAGAACCTGGTATGCAAGGTTAGAAAGGTATTTATTGCCATTGGGATTTAGTAAAGGTACTGCAAATAGCAATCTGTAATTCAAAGTCAACGATGATTAGATCTTGATTATTGAGGTCTTTATTGATGAAATTATGTTTGGAGTAAATCAAGGAATATGCATAAGGTTTACAGGTGAGATGAAAAATGAATTTGAAATGTCCATGTTTGGTGAAATGAATTTCTTTTTGGGTCTATAAATTAATCAATTAGATAAAGGAATCTTCATATCTCAGTCTAAGTATGTGAAAGAGTTGTTGAAGAAGTTTGGGATGGAAGCCTCTAAACTA
This sequence comes from Cunninghamia lanceolata, assembly GCA_027924645.1. Taxonomy (NCBI): domain Eukaryota; kingdom Viridiplantae; phylum Streptophyta; class Pinopsida; order Cupressales; family Cupressaceae; genus Cunninghamia; species Cunninghamia lanceolata. Next base: position 3,391,446 of record BSBN01000263.1, on the reverse strand, counting down.
GTATGTACTCCCATGGTGACTGGTTGCAAGTTGAGCAAAATTAATAAATCACCTAAGGCTGATAAAAAAAATATAGATCCATGATTGGAGGATTGATTTATCTAAATCAAACTAGACTTGATATTATACATGCAGTTTGTCTTGTTGTTGGGTTTCAATCTGATCCAAAAGAATCACATGTGATGGTAGTTAAGAAAATCCTGAGGTATTTGAAAGGTACTCCAAATTATAGGTGATGGTATCCAAAGGATGGTAATTTCACTCTTAGTACTTATATAGATGTAGATTGGGCTGAAGATGTTGATGACAGAAAGAGTACAAGTGGAGGTGCCTTCTTCTTGGGTAATAGATTGGTCTCATGGCTGAGCAAGAAACAGGATTCAATATCTTTGTCAACTGCAGAAGCAGAGTATATTGCAGCAGCATGTTGTTGCACTCAAGTATTATGGATGAAATAGACTTTGAAGGATATAAGACTTGTGCATGAAGATCTAATTGCAATCTTTTGTGACAATACAAATGCCATAAACATTTCAAAGAATCCAGTGATGCACTTGAGAACAAAACACATATCAATAAGGTATCACATTTTGAGAGAGAAGGTGACAAAGAATGAAGTAAAGTTGGAATATGTGTCCCCAAAGGATCAGATTGTAGACATTTTCACTAAGGCTTTGCCTAAAGATAACTTTGAGTATCTCAGAGAAAAGTTAGGGGTCATTACCCCTCCTATCCTAAACTAAGATGCATAGGAATGCATCAATCTAATGGAACTCAAAGTGTCATTTCTTGATTTGGATTGATGTTCTGAAGGCTGTCTCTTAGGGGGAGTAGCTAAATGTTTTTGATAAAGTAATTGGATTAGAGCGGTAGCATGCAAGTATGTGCCTTTTTCCATTGATGTCAAAGGGGGAGAGAAATCATGTGAAAAACTTAGGGGGAGAAAGAATGCAGATGTGTAAAGAGAAAGGGGGAGAATTTTGTCTTGGTGGTCTTTTTAGTTTTCCACATCATATGTTGCCATCAATGACAAAGGGGGAGATTGTTGTAAGTATGTGCCTAATCAGTGTCTTCATTTATGTCAACATATCTATGTTGTCATTGGTGTCAACTATGCTCTCACTTTGTTAAGGATATTGAGAAAATTAGCCCCTCTAGTGATAACAATGTGTTGTAATAGAAACAGTGTATTACATATAAAAGAATAGTCCAGAAGAATGCTCCGTATTTCCTATAGAATAAATATCTTTACCTGCAACTTGGAAGTTATTTAAAAGCCTATCTGAAGATGTTATATTCCAAGTTTGAGCCTCCAGTATGAAGAATTGAGTGAGTTATGTTAACCAGAGTGAAAACATCTTTTTCTGTGTGTTTGGTGGTGACAGGGAGAAAGTGTTTTGCTCTGCATTCCTCTGCATTGAAGTAATTTGGTCTCTAGTTCTGGAAGTAAGTCTGTGATGATGTTAGGTGCCTTCAAATGCAATGGTTTGTGATTTGGTGGTCCGCAAGCTATCTTTCACTTATGATAGTGGTTGATAGTGTTGTTCTTGTGCTCCAATTTGAAGAATCATATTGATAGAGTGGTTAGAGATCGTGCAGTTGTTCCTGGTAATTACAATGTGCTTGTGGATATCTCCTGATCATGCTCCTACATTCAGATTGGTTTGCAATGTTGAATTCAAATTGTGCATAAAGCATGTTCTTGAGAATACTTGTGTTAATATCAGTCTTGGCTGACCTAGTTGAATTCATCATCTGCAGAGATACATCGAAGATTGTGATAGCATGTTGTAGCATGGAAGATTGTGTTTGAGTCCTAGCTAAACCGTGGCATGATCCGTATACATTCTTAGACATTTTTCTTATTAGGGTTAGCTGGAAGAAGATATCAATTAAATGAAAATAAAGATTAAATAGAGGAATGAAAATACACAAAAATAATAATAGCGAGAAACAAGTTTTAACGTAGTTCACCCAAACTCAAGCTACATCCACCAATATAGAGTCCAATATTATTATCCAGTAAATCAAACCAATTACAACCAACAATCCTTGCAACTCAATACCACTACAAAATGCTACAATACATCAGTAGAAACCCTAACCCTTTGCTACATTTATCAAGTCTTATGTTAGTTACAAAAATAAGGGTTTTTTATGTCAACCAATGAAAAATAATTCCCAACACCTTAATAAAATAATAAAAAATCATGTGAGGTTTTGGGGGCATTATCCTTGAGCCCCCACAAGGGCATTGCCCCTCAACCCTGCCCTGTATTGCGATAGGGAGCACGAAAGGGGCACTGCCCCTAGACCCTGTAGGAATTTGGGGGGAAACCACGTTGATAAAAGTGGGGTAAATTTTAACCTCTAAGTTTGATTAGGCTCCATATAACAACAATATCCCACTTGGAGACTGATCATAATGTTGTTGACCCTGTAGCTCCCACTGGAAATAAGCACCCTGGACTCTGCTATTCTGATTTTGTTCTCAAGTTTGAAGACCAACACAAGCTGAAGAGGAGTTCAACTTCTCCCTTGTCACTACCTTTGTAAACATATCCACTGGATTTTCATCTGTATGTATCTTTTCCAGCCTTAACTTTCCATCATCCAACACCGATCGAATGAAGTGATACCTCAACTGTATGTGTTTGGTCTTTGAATGCAAGGTAGAATTGTTTTCAAGATGTATGGCACTCTGACTGTCTATAAACAAATAACCGTTAGCTTGTCGTTTGCCTAATTCTTCCATGAAATATTGCAGCCATATCATCTCCTCGCTTGCCTCTGTTGCAGCTACATACTCTGCCTCTGTGGTGGATAAAGCAACCACCTTTTGCAACCGTGAGATCCAACTCACCGCTATCCCACCTACAGTAAAGACATAACCTATAGTACTCCACCTGGTATCAATATCTTAGGCTACCAAATATGACTCTACATAACCTACTAAATCAATATTAGAGCCCCCAAAACATAAATGTGTATTGGATGTAACTCTCAAATATCTGAGAATCCATTTTACCACATTCCAATGCTCCAATCTAGGATGACTCATATACCTGCTTACAACTCCTACAGCATGTGCAATATCTGGTCTCATGCATACCATGGCATACATTAAACTTCCTATAGCTGAAGCATATGGTACCTTAGACATTTTTTCTTCCTCCTCTTGTATCTTTGGACACATCTTGTTAGTCAATTTCAAATGACTAGGCAAAGGTGTGCTGACAGCTTTTACATTCTCCATATGGAATCTCTGCAACACCTTTTCAACATAATCAACCTGAGATAGAGTCAATTTTCTATTCTTCCTATCTCTGCAAATTTTCATACCAAAGATTTGTTTTGCTGCCCCCAAATCCTTCATAGCAAATGACTGTGCTAATTACTAATTTAATTCTTTTATGTGATCCATGCTAGACCCCGCTACAAGCATCTCATCAACATATAAACATAAAATAATGTAGCTGTCATTATCCAACCTCTTAAAATAAACACAATGGTCAGAATTATACCAATTGTAGCCTTGCTCAGCCATAAAACTATCAAATTTTAAGTACCATTGCCGAGGTGTTTGTTTCAGGCCATATAAACTCTTCTTCAATCTGCACACCAGTTTCTCCTTACTTGTGACCTCAAATCCTTGGGTCTGTTCCATGTCTATCTCCTCCTCCAAATCACCATGGAGAAAGGCACTTTTCACATCTAGCTATTCCAAATGCAAATCTTCAGCAGCCACAATACTTAAAACAGTACGAATAGAAGTCATCTTAACAACTGGAGAAAATATCTCATCAAAATCAATGCCCTTTTTTTGTGCAAATCCTTTTACAACTAACCTGGATTTAAATTTTTTCTTACCTCCATCTTCCTCTTTCAGCTAATAAACCCATTTGTTTGGTAAAGCCTTTTTACCTACAGGCAACTTACATAATTCCCAAGTCTAATTTTATAGCAAGGAGTCCATTTCTTCTTTCATTACAAGCTCCCACTGAACCTGTGTATCCACCTGCATAGCTTCATCATACCCTTTTAGTTCACCAGCATCTATTAACAAAATAGAATACAAAGAGAGAGAAAACCTTTTAGGAGGTCTACTTAGCCTTGTTGACCATCTAACATTCACTGAAGTTTGTGGTATTTCTAGTTGCTATTGTGAGCATGAGGAACCACTGGAACATTAATGTTTAGAGTATCATCCAGCACCACATAAGCCTTTTCTTTCTTCCCATGCTATTGTAATTGATATTTGTACAACACCTTCTCATTGAATACAACATCCTTGCTTCTCACAATTTTCTAATTTTCAAAATTCCAAAGCCTATAACTAAATTCATCAATGTCATATCCAATGAAGGTACACTTTTTTGATTTTGCATCTAGCTTGGTTCTATTTTTAGAATCTACATGTGCAAATGCTTCACATCTGAAGGTTTTGAGAAAAGAATAACTCACCTTTTGACCTATCCACGCTTCCTCTGGAATACCATAGCCCAAAGGAACTAAAGGACCTCTATAAATTAAATATACAGCAGTGTTGACAGCCTCTGCCCACATGTTTAAAGGTAGCACAGCATGCAATCTCATGGTCCTTGCATGCTCCATTATTGTCTTATTCATGCGTTTAGCGACTCCATTCTCCTATGGAGTCCCTGGAACCATTTTCTGCCTACTGATTTGATTAAAGGAACAATAATCCTCAAATTCTTTGCTACAATACTCACCGCCATTATCAGATCTAAGACATTTTAATCTTTTACCAGTCTCATTCTCAACCAAGATTCTCCATTTCTTAAATGTTTCAAATACATCAGATTTCTGCTTGAAGAAATAAATCTAAACCTTCCTAGTTGCATCATTTATGAATGTATTATAATACTGATAGCCACTGAGAGAAGATACTTGAGTTGGTCCCCATACATCTATATGCACAAGCTCCAACTTTTCATCTTTCTTTTGCTTCCCATCCTTGAGAAAACTAACTCTCTTTTGTTTGCCATACACACAACTTTCACATAAATCCATATTAATACATTTCAGACCCAGTAAATTTTTCTTAGAATAAAGTACCTCCATACCTTTTTCACACATATGCCCAAGTCTGTTATGCCATAGTGTTGTGTCAGAACCTACAGCAACTGTTTGAGTCTCTTCTTGTGAACCTACAGCAACTATTCCTGAACCTGCTTGTTTTTTCTCTGCAAAATATAAAGTAGAAGGAACAGTATGACCTGTACAAACATATAAGGTGCCTACTTTCACACCTTTTTCTACTATTAAGGCACCTTTAAAACCTTCCAACTTTTATCAGTAAATGTAACAATGCAACCTTCTTCAGATAGTTGACCTACTAAATTAAATTCCTACTGAGCCTTAGAACGTGCCTTACCTCTTGTAGTAGACAATGATTCCCATTCTACAACTTAATCTTAATTCTTCTCTTTCCAACAATCTAGCAGGGTTCGTTATCTCCCAAATAAACTAGCCCAAAATCCCCTTGGACATAATCAAGAAAATAACTTCTATAGGGCATAGCATGAAATGAGGCCCCTGAATCTAAAGCCCATGAATCATCAGCATTATCTAAGGAAAGAATCAAAGCATCATCTTCAAATTTATTACTTACCACATTTGCCTCCTTATTTCCTTTTTGTTTCTCCTTCTTTATTCTTCTGAGACCAGCAATCTTTCTTCAGATGACCTAGTTTCCCATAGTACTAGTAATCCTTCTGTCCTCTGGATTGGGATCTCTTATCCTTTGATTTTTCTCATGACTTCCCATGACCTCTAGAACCTTTTCCTCTCTCCTTTGATCTTCCCCTGCTTTCTACATTCAAAACACTACTTGATGTGGACCCTCTTGAGCTTTTTCATCACATTTCCTCACTAAGGATAACACCAACAACATCATCAAATTTTAAAGTGTTTGAACTAGAGGCAAAGTTACTTACATCCATTACCGAGCTATTCCAGCTTTTTGGCAAAGAACACAATATCAAGAGAGCCCTCACCTCTTCATCAAAACTTACTTTTATAGAAGTTAACTAACTGATATCATATTAAACTCATTTAAATGATTTGTCATGGATCCACCTTCAATCATTTTCAGATTAAACAAACACTTCATGAGAAATACCTTATTTGAGGCTGAGGGTTTCTCATACAATTTAGCCAAAGCTTTCATTAGACCATCTGTTGTCTTCACTTCCATTATATTGAATGCCACCAATGGTGCCAGGCAGAACCGAATGGTTCCCAATGCCTTTCTATCTAGAAGATTCCAATCCTCATCTGTCATTTCTACCACTTTCTTGGCTACTCCTTCAAATGGTTTCTGATACCATGTTGAGACATGGACCAGCTAGGACTCGAATCTAGGACCTTCCATTTGCTACTGGATTGCTCTACCACTGAGCTATTGGCCCCTCTTGGACTAGTCCATCGTCAGTTTGGGTGTGGCTTATTTCCAACACCAACACCCCCCTTAAGCCACACCTCTCATGTGCTTCGGGCTCCTAGCCTGGGCCTGGCTTTGATACCACTTGTTAGGGTTAGTTGGTAGAAGATATCAATTAAATAAAAATAAAGATTAAATAGAGGAATGAAAATACACAAAAATAATAACAACGAGAGACAAGTTTTAACATGGTTCACCCAAACGCGAGCTACATCCACCAATAGAGAGTCTAATATTATTATCCAGTAAATCAAACCGATTACAACCAGCAATCCTTGCAACTCAATACCACTCCAAAATGCTACAATACATTAATGAAAACCCTAACCCTTTGCTACATTTATCAAGTCTTATGTCAGTTACAAAAATAGGGTTTTTTTATGTCAACCAATGAAAAATAACTCTCGATGCCTTAATAAAATAATAAAAAATCATGTGAGGTTTTGGGGGCATTGCCCCTGAGCCCCCACAGGGGCATTGCCCCTCAACCCCACCCTATATTGCAATAGGGAGCATGCCAGGGATGCTACCCCTGGACCCCACAAGGGGTGCTACCCCTTGACCCTATCTTGGGGGCACTGCCCCCAAACCCCCGCAAGGGGTGCTGCCCCTTGACCCCATAGGAATTTGGGGGGAAATCACGCTGATAAAAGTGGGGTAAATTTTAACCTCTGAGTCTAATTAGGATCCATATAACAACATTCCTTAGCTAAATTTGTATTAGGTCTAGAACTATTTTATGTATGTTTGTAATGCCGATCTTGGAGATTGTTCCAATGGTTGATGATTGTAATGTCGACCTTGATGATCATTCCAAGGTTGATGAAGTGTATAAATACTTGTAATTGAGTCGTGAAAATGTATCCAAGTGCAAAGATGAGAAGATAGAAGAGAATTAAAGTAGCAAAGTAGAGCAAAGGTGTTTGTGCTTTAATGGAACTGAACCTTGGCATGGAGTAGATGTTATTATCTTAGTTCAACCTTTTGGCAGTGAGCCTTTCTTTGGTAGTGAGCCACCCATAGGATGTGAACCTTTCTTTGTAGTGAGAAATTTGGGTAGTGAGCCCTATAGGCAGTGAGCCTTTATTGTTCGGTATTGATATAACGTATATATTTCTGTGGTCTAACACCCATCATGGTTTTTCCCTTTTAGGGTTTTCCATGTAAAAATCTGGTGTCTCCTATGTTATTTATACCTTTGTGTTGAGCTTCTCATTTGATGTTTTCATAGTTATATCTAAATATAAGTAATTGATAAGTTGATGATAATATTTGGTTAAAAGTTTTAGGACAACTGATTCACCCCCCCCCCCCTCAGTTGTCCAGTGTAGTTCAACAATAAGAATAATGTTTATACACTTGTAGCTAATGGGGCTTATGAAGTGGTTCATCTAACCAAGTATAATTTTGTTTGCAAGAAAGATGTAATCACTGCAACACCAGCTAATGATCTAGAAGGAAGCCTTTCTACAACTCCACCTCAATCCACTTCTACTTCTTCAACAAATGCAATTAAAAACAACCAAACATTTTGGACCTATTTTTCTCTCATTATGATTATGGCTTCGAACCACAACAATGCCAATGTCTATTTTTGTTGCACTTAACATACATTGATATTTCTAGTATTACAATCACATTCTGGGTAACAGTAAAGTGACAATTTATAGTTATCATAAACCATTTTTGGCAAAGCTTGGATAGAAAAGTTGTTAGAATTCAATCAAGAAGGATATGAGGTTTGCAATAGGGAATGGCAATGATCATCTAGACTATTGGTATTTTAGACACATTATTAAAGAACTAAAGGACTTTATGGAATAGATATTATAAAATTTAGAAAAAGGAAGAATTTGGATTCCCTTGGACTTTATGAGTTTGATATTGGTTGTAAGAAAATGTCAATAATAGTTCAGTGTCTTAATAATACTCTAAAATTATTGGTGAAAGGTGTAGATAGTTCTATGCTTGGGATTATAGATAGGTCTTTGAACATTGATTTGAGCAAAGGTGTTGAGGGATATTCCACTAACTTGATGTCTTCCACAGAGAACCATTTACATGAATATTCATCACAAGGTTTATAGACCCTATTATACGGGCTAAGGATTTTAGTGTTGAAGAATATGAAGACTAGCATCAACACTATGAAGAAGCAAACAATGTATTAATAGGTGGGTAGAATAGAATGGTAAGTATCAAGATGATGTGAGAAGGTCCATAAAGGGTGATGCAAAAATGAAAGATTCTTTTTTTACATGATTAGGTGGGTCTTCTAAGTTGTATCAAGTAAATACGTGCAGCCCATATTGATGCACTCACAGTCTGAGGGTCCACAGAGTGAATTGTCCAGGCTGTGCAGAAAAGACTAAACACAATGCAAACAATACTAATATAGGATGCAAAGAAAGATTCAAATGCTCAATATATCATAGATTCAAAATTCTTATCTTTCAGCAACATGTGGGCTTACAAACTAGGGCTCACATGCCTGAATTCTAGATTACATTACATATGCAAGATATGACATTGAAGCGCCTACCCAGAAAGAACCTAGCTACCAATCTTATGAATTATGCTAACTGACTCCCTAATACATCCTAGAGATCTATCTATATCATCTCCAAACTCAAGAAATCCTCTACGTCGGCCAAGGATGGTCACAAACTCCAATGAAGAGTTGTAACGTGTAGAAACCAATAGGTCGGCCTTAAACAACTGGTACTCCTCTACAAATGAATGAAACAAGGTACAGACCTCAAGGAAGGTCTATCTAATCCTTATGTGTTGTGTGATAATTATCATTTAGCTCTGTAAGCCACAAAAGTGCTCCACAAGCCTTCTCCTTCAACAGACTATCTATATGCTCTGCTTTGTGAAAACGAGTGAACTTCTGATAGTGATAACTTTCAATGAATAAGTCCAAATGATCTAAATTTTGGATATGATGTAGATGATGTTTTCTAGATGGTAAGTCCTATTCTATAAGCTCTAAAATGACAATGTGGCAAAATGTGGTAAAAAATGTTAAAACTACTACTGAATGAACTGAACTGAACTAGAAAATGAAAGAAAAACAAAAGAATGCAAATATTTTTGGTTGATGCAAGATTGCTCTGCAACCTAGGATGCTCTTGCATCAGACACTTAGGTTTGTTGAAAAATTGAGTCCCTCACTTTGCTAGGGCTAGAAGAAATCCAAGATGAATCTTCTTCCGGTCTGCCTTTCCACATTAACAAATATTCCTTTTATTGCTTTCCTCTGGTACTACGTCCAACTCTAATATCCAATATGTCTTCTATTTGCTCCAATTGATCTTTTTGGTTGATGCAAGATTGCTCTGCAACCTAGGATGCTCTTGCATCAAACACTTAGGTTTGTTGAAAAATTGAGTCCCTCACTTTGCTAGGGCTAGAGGAAATCCAAGATGAATCTTCTTCCAGTCTGCCTTTCCACATTAACAAATATTCCTTTTACTGCTTTCCTCTGGTACTACGTCCAACTCTACTATCAAATATGTCTTCTATCTACTCCAGTTGCTCTTGTGGTAACTAATCCTTCAAATTATCTTCAATGTTGTCACTAGTTTCTCCTTCATGATACTGATACAGATCTGCAATGTTGAATATAGATGTTATACGTAGTGTCTCCAGTATCTCTACTTCATATGCATTTCCTGAATTAAATTTCTTGAGTATCCTACATGGTCCAAACATCTTCATCTTTAACTTGTTATATGTCCCTACCGGAAATCTCTCTTTTCTTAGATATACCATTACTTCGTCTCCAACTAAAAATTTTTAGTGTCTTCTCCTCTCATCTACTTGCTCCTTATACTTGCTATTCATCTCCTCCAAATGCTTCTTAACCTGATTATGCACTATCTCCTGGATCCTGAAAACTCTCCTGCTTTCGCACATCTCTTATTCTCCATACTGATGTCTCTCAATTCTACAACTCCTCTAGGTTTCATTCTAGTCACAATCTCAAAAGGTGTCTTCCATGTACTCCTGTTCACTAAATTATTGTAAGAAAACTCTGCTTGAGATAGAATTAGATCCCAACTTGTTGCCATCTCTCGTACCAAACATCTCAACAAATTTCCCAAACTCCTATTTACAACTTTTATTTGTCCATCTGTCTAAGGATGAAATGTTGAATTGAACTTCAAATTTATATTCATCTTCTTCCAAAGTGTCCTCCAAAAGTATCCAATGAATCTTGTATCCCTGTCTAAAATTATGCTCTTAGGTAATCCATGCAATCTCACAATCTCCTTGAAAAATAGGTCAGCAACATGCACTGCATCAATTGTCTTCTTACAAAGTATGAAATGTGTCATCTTTGAAAATTTGTCCACCACTACAAATATAGAATCATGTTCTTTCTGTATCTTCACAAATCCTAATACGAAATCCATGCTTATGTCTTCCCAAGGTCTCTATGGTCATGTCAAAGATTTGTACAATCTAGTATTCTGACTACTTCTGCAACTTGGCATACTCTACAACTCTGCACAAACTTCCTTACGTCCTGTTATAGGTAAAAAAAATAAGTTAATAAGATCAAGCATAGCCATGAAAACCTAACCCTACCATCATCAAAGAATCTAATCCAAATGAAATAAAAAACATGTAATTCAAGAACAATATCACCTAGATTATATGATTCCTTGTTTATGATGTGGATTGCTTCTTCAACAATGAATAATTATGAAGATAAAAGCTGCCATGATGGATGGATGATAAAAGCTAATATGCTAGATGGATGCTAAAGTGTTCAATATGCTCAGGAGTAATGTAGATGCTATATAAATGTTGGATAGATGTAGTATGGAATGAGAGGATGTTTATATAGAACTCAACCAAAATCAATCAATGGTGAAGATTTGGTGGCTATGTGAATGGATAAGATTGAATGATAGTCATAGGTGAATGTGAAGATGACATGTGGAGGGAAGAAAAGGCTTATGTGTGAGTGTGTACATAAAAAGTACTACATGTGAAAGACATTAAATAAAAGATGTAGTACCACTTATCTTTTTTTAAATGAAAGAGGTACACATGTCGGCTTTTGAAATAAATGATAAGAGGAATTAATTAAATAAATAAAATTTATTTAATTAAAATAGATAGAAATAAGATAATTAAATAATTAAGGATTGTTTAATTATAGCTTAGAGTAAATAGAAGAAATAGATAATGAATTAATTAAATAAATATAAATTTATTTAATTAATAGAAGAGAATAGATATGTTAGGGATATTGCTCAAGTGTGTTAGACAAATGCAGATGATGGATAATGTGATGTTTAAATGCTAGTGATAATGAGTCAATTTTGGGTGTCTACATTTTGCCCCTCTTGGATACAATGTTTGATAGAGCGTTGTGTCAAAGAAGATACGATATTCATTTGATAAACAAGGTTATGCCCTAGTGTAATTGGCAGGTGATGCTCTTGTGTATGGAACTGAAGCTATCTTACCTATTGATGTTGAGATCCCCTCACTGCGAGTATCTCTACAGCATACCATCTTAGAGGAAGAATATCAAGTAACCAGACTCCATGATCTTGAGCTACTAGATGAACAACATCTTACAGCACTCAACCATCTCCAAGTCTATCAAAACCATCTACACCACAACTACAACAAAAAAATTAGAGAATGCAGATTTCAAGTTGGAGATCTTGTCCTTAAGGAAAATCAAAGGAATCAGCAACATCGTGAGAAACAAGGCAAGTTTGAACCAAATTGGCTTGGTTCTTTTATCATCACAGTAGTCTATGGATCAGGTGCATATACTCTCTCAACATTTGAAGGCATTCCATTGGATGAACAAGTCAATAGCATCCATCTCAAGAAGTTTTATCCATGAATCTCAGCAATCCAAAAAAGACATAATAATAATCCATCCAATAGTGAAAACCACTTTGTGGTGCTTTGGATAACAAAAAAATAATAGTATAAGATAAATAATCCATCCTCTGGTGAAAACCTAGTAAATAGATGCCTTGGATAAGTACCATAGTGAAAACCTGGCAAACAAGCACTATGTGTAGTGACTAGCCTCCATTATCTGCTTAGTTTGTTTGATCACCACTCTTCCTAGCATACTTCACCATCTTATCCTACATAATCCATATCATAATCTATATTTCATTGCAATAAATAACTTTTCCATCTTCACCTCTGTCAATGCTAGCTATCATACTTGGGACATTATTGCAATAACTATATATTTTTGACACCTTAGCATCTTGTCTGCACATGCTATCCATTGTTGCTTCTCCATAATAAATCTCATCCCACACTGGGGGCACTTGTTGAGCCTTATTTGGAAGTGGATACTACTAGCTCTAGCAAATAACACACTAAACACCTTAGCTCACAACACAGCAAACTTTCAACTTCAACCATAGCACTCATCCAACATCAAATGTGGCAAACATTTGCAACCAAGATTCATATCTTTGCAATCAATTCAAGCTCAACCAACATCCAAAAACATCAAAAAACATTGCCAATGCAAACATCCAAGCAATAAAGTTGATTCTTTCAACATCACTCACCAGTGTAATAAGCAAGAACTACATCCCAGCTCTATCATTAAAGCCTTGATCCCATGGTTACAAGGTATGTAGGCAATCTGAGATGCAAAGGAAGCACTCTGATTCAGGCAAAGATTATAGCCTCTCTTTTCATCATCCATCTTCCATCTTTCTTCTAACTTTCATCACACACATCATCAATAAAACCCAGAACTACATATTAATCATGTCTCATCATCATCGTAAATGTGCTTTGATCCTGTGGATATAGGGTATGTAGGCAGTCTGGAATACGAAGGAAGTTTCCAGTACTCAAGCACAGATGATACACCTCATCTTCTTCATCTTCCATCTTCTTCTCTTTGATTAGCTCAAGCAAGAAGAAGACTATGTATATACTAAAAGCTCAAGCACTTTAACCAATCAAGAATAAGCCAGAAGCTATTTGTCTACATGCCTTAAGCCAATATTTGCTATAGCATTTTATCAACATCTTTATCCTTCAACAGGATGCAACTTTCCTCTTAACAAGGCCCCAGCTTAAATCCATCTAAGAGAACCTAAATTTGGCAAGAGAACGTGATGACAGTATCTTTTGTTTTATCTTTTGATTTATCTTTTGTCCCTTTTCTATGCCTAATCAAGACTGCCTTGATCTATCTATATCTTGGTATGTTGCGATGAAGTAAGGAATGGGGCATGGTCATATTTCTTTCGTATGCCATGTTTGTGAGATGATCTTATTCTCTTCCTAAGCATATTGGTATCTTGTACGTGTTGGGATTAGCATCTTACATATCAATATCTCTAGCATCTAAGAAGATAAACAATCTCTTATGCACTTGAGACTATTCTATGTCAAGACTGGCTCCATACATATAACCAACAAGCTCTCACTATGTGTAGTGGAGATAAGCTCAAACCATTGCTTGTAGCGTCAAAGTCCATCTCAAAACACTAGCTGCTATTCATATCTTGTGTATGTTGGCTCAACATCTTGACCTCATGTGTTCAGACAAGATTGTAGCATGCTCGTTTTGCATTGGATATCTCGACACCTTGGTCTTCTATACCATGGTGCATAACATCCATATGCTATATCAAACATAAAGATTGCATTTCTTTGCATTTTGAGGAATTACTTTTAAAGATGTCGATCATACCATCTATTTATCTTATTATCCACCTATATATTCCTCAACCAAGATTAATCATTTCCATTGTCCTTCTTCCACATCTCTTATCCTGCAAAACAAGTATGATAGGCATATAGAGGTCCATCACATATCATATCATTACCATTTATCTATACGCATGAGTACATATCATATCATTACCATTTGTATATTTGCATTATCATACACTTCCATTCATATCACTTACATAAACATCAATACATAATCCATGAAAATACAAATACAACAATACATAACCATCATAATACCAATAGTGCATCCATTACAACATCATGTAGATAACCAATATGCCATCATATATATACATGTGTCAATATACAAGTGTCTACATATACAAGCTGAGCCATAAAGAATGTATGTACAATTGGCTCTAGGCCTCATCATGATACAACATAATATACATGAACAAGGTAGCCCTAATGACTACTGGCTGCTCCCTCGCCCTGACCGCCACCACTGGGTCCTACACCTGTCCCCCTATCTCTCTATGGCCCATCACTAATGCTACAAATCAAGATCCACCTGTCCTCCATGAACTTGAAGCTCTTGATCTACTGTTGAAGCTAGGCCACCTCTGCTCTGCTAGCATAGCCTCATAGTATAAGCCTCTATAATACTCTGCCTCACCCTGTACTCTCCGCAGCTCTGCCTGTACCTGTGTCAACTATGTGTGTAGGTAAATTAGGTCAATTTTGGGTGTCTACATTTTGCTCCTCTTTGATACAATGTTTGATAGAGTATTGTGTCAAAGAAGATATGATATTCATTTGATAAACAAGGTTATGCCCTAGTGTAACTGGCAAGTGATGCCCCCTCGAGAGGTAAGCCAAGCTAACAAGGAAGGGCTAGGTTGGCTCGCGATAAGAGGAAAAGCTAGGACACAGCAGTGACACGAAGAAAATAAGGGGTTGGCTGGGAAACATGGGATGATGTAGAAGAAAATAGGCTTTGGTATAGAAGAATTATGGTTTGGATAGGGGCTATAAGTAGGTCCTTCAAGGGCAAATAGGCTCATTTGTGCTTAGTTGTGTTCATTTGCTTATAGAGATCTAGAGCTCCTAAGAGTTGGTGTACGACGAGAGTTAGAGAGCTATCAGGATGGTGATTCCATGCAGAGATCATCGTGCTGAGCAAGTTAGGACACATGGATGACTAGAGGGAGCAGGTGTACCAGTATGTATTGAAATTTTTACTAAAAGCATGATTTTGATAGGCTAGAAGCATCATAAATGCACACACATCACCATAAGCGACTAAGTTTTAGGATAGGCAGTTCAAGTCACTTAGGAAGAAAAACAAGTCGCTTAAGGTAGTTAAGGTTGCTTATAGGCATGGCTTGGTCATGTATGGGATAACAAGTCGCTTCTAGTCGACTAGACAAATAGAGGCAGAATGCGCATATAGATAAAATCAAGTCGCTTATGGGCTAAAAGTAGGTGCATAGATAAGTTTAGCTCGCTTTTAAAGAAAAGATACCTGCTTATAGGATAGAGATTGCTTAGAGGCAAAAAGTATACACATATAGAAATATAGCTCACACTTGGTCAATAGGTAGTCGCATAGGTAAATTAGGTTGCATACAGGCGAGAAATAAGTGCATGTAGAAAAATAGGTTGCATACGATCAATAGATAAGCACATATGGAAAAATGAGTCGCTTATAATAGATAAAAGCTAGTATAGCAGTAAATGATCCAATTTTATAGTAGTTGTATGTAGCGTAAGGGAATGACATGATGAGTGAAATGATGCAGGATATACTACTGCCTTTATTATCACGAGAGCCACATCTGAGGGATTTGCAATTGGTGAGATTGCTGGATGTAGAGGAGCGTCTAGTGTTAGAGATCCTTGTATTAGAGAATGTGTCTAGATTGGAGCCGGTGCAGGCACATCAAGGATTGATGACGGCGATGGTGGAGCGAGGGATGAGAGAGCATAGTTCTTTCTTGCTGCCGATAGGAGAGGCTACGGTCACACTAGAGGATGTGTTATGGATTCTATGTATTCCTATTGATGGGGACCGAGTAGATTATGATCTTGATATGGGTCCAGCTGCATTCAAGAGATTGTTTGGGACACCAGACATTAGAACAGAAGGCTCAGAGATTCCTATGGTGAGGATGGAGGAGTTATGTGATAGACTGCAGCGAGTGGTAATAGCTATTATCAGATGGCTAGTGGGAGACAGACGAGCGAGAGGATTTCTAGTAGGATGGGGGATAGTGATGGAGGGGATGTTCTCCTATGGGACTAGATATGCATGGGCAGAGTGTGTACTTGGACAGCTCTATCATTTCCTGCATGATTGTGCATATATGTTTGGAGCTAGTATGTTTGCATGAGTTATAGTTTTGTATGTGTGGGCATATGAGCATATTCCAGTGACGAGACCAGAGGGATGGGTGGTTAGAGTAGTAGGAGAGCCTTATGCTAGGATGTATAGAGGAGCTTTGACATACCGGTAGCACAGAGGACTAGTGTACTGGTAGAGGATGTTGGATGAGGTAGATAGATTTATATGGAGGCCATGGCTAGGATGTGAGAGATGGGATGAGGAGGATACTGAGCTTGTCTATCCTAGGTAGGGGAAATATATTTTTGGACATGGGATATACATTATAGAGTGCTATTTGCCTGAGAGGGTTTTGAGATAGTTCAGGTTACCACAAGAAGTACCAGTTGGTGATGCCATTTTTGGGAGGACTTGATAGGAGGTGTTTTATTGCGGACCAGAGGTAGTGGTTGACACAGTTTTGGTGAAGAGAGATGGGCTACAGCTAATTGTATGGCAGTGGGGATAGGGTCATGTAGATATAGGCATGCTACCAGATTATGATGCATACTAGGTAACAGCGAGACCGACGCAATTGATGAGGGTTGGAGAGATAGGAGAGATATGGATGGACAGACCAATCAGGAGGAGGCGACGATGGGTTCCACTAGCACAAGCTATTATATTGGTCATGCCAGAGATACAAATATAGGGATAGGTGTAGGGATAGCCTCAGATACTTGCATAGCCTCAGGGGTAGATATCAAGAGGTGATCATGTTGGGATTCAGCAGTCGCGGAGGAGGATTAGAGAGGAGAGGAGATGGAGGCAATAGGCTCAGATGAGCTTGAGGAGAGTGGAGTTGGATAGGCACTAGGCAATGATTGGCTTAAGGCATGCTAGGGCTCAAGCTCAGACATATCAGGCTTAGTTATAGGCTAGAGTATAGGCTGGGGATGGGGAGGATGACGGTGCACTTGCTAGAGTGACAGGGGAGAGAGATGCATCTAGGTAGAGCAGGAAGATGATGAGAGTTGAGTGAGACATGGCTATATAGCAGATGCAGGTGATGAGGGCTAAGAGAGATGGTCTGTAGACAGAGAGGGATACAGTTGTGCAACAGCTATAGGGGATGACTAATGAGTGGGATAGAGATGGGGCTATGATGTATTTTGCTACATAGTTGACATAGGTATAGGAAGAGCTGAAGAGAGTACAGGGTGAGGTGGAGTATTATAGAGGCTTATCCTATGGGGCTATGCCAACAGAGTAGAGGCAGCCTAGGAGTAGATCAGGACCTTCAGGTTCGTAGAGGATAGGTGGATCTTGATCTATAGAATTAGTGATGGGTCCACAGAAAGATAGGGCGATAGGTGTAGGACCTAGTGGTGGCGGTCAAGGCGAATGAGCGGCCAGTAGTCATTAGGGCCACCTTGTTCATGTATAATATGTTTTATCATGATGAGGCCTAGAGTTGAGTGTACATACATTCTTTATGGCTCAGCTTCTATATGTAGACACTTGTATATATATGATGGCATATTGGTTATCTACATGATGTTGTAATTGATGCACTATTGGTATTATGATGGTTATGCATTGTTGTATTTGTATTTTCATGGATTATGTATGGATGTTTATGCAAATGATATAAATGGAAGTGTATGATAATGCAAATATGTAAATGGTAATGATATGATATGTACTCATGCGTATAGATAAATGATAATGATATGATATGTGATGGACCTCTATATGCCTAACCCACTTGTTTTGCAGGATAAGAGATGTGGAAGAAGGACAATGGAAATGATTGAGCTTGGTTGAGGACTATATAGGTGGATAATGAGATAAATAGATGGTATGATGGGTAGCTTTAAAAGTAATTTCTCAAAATGCAAAGAAATGCAATCCTTATGTTTGATATAGCATATGGATGTTATGCACCAGGGTATAGAAGGCCAAGGTGTTGAGATATCCAATGTAAAACTAGCATGCTAAAATCTTGTCTGAACTCATGAGGTCAAGATGTTAAGCCAACATACACAAGATATGAATAGCAGCTAGTATTTCGAGATGGACTTTGATGCTACAAGCAATGGTTTGAGCTTATCTCCACTACGCATAGTGACAGCTTGTTGGTTATATGTATGGAGCTAGTCTTGACATAGAATAGTCTCAAGTGCATAAGAGACTGTTTAGCTTCTCAGATGCTAGAGATATTGATATGTAAGATTCTAATCCCAACATGTACAAGATACCAATACGCATAGGAAGAGAATAAGATCATCCCACAAACATGGCATAGAAAAGCAATATGACCATGCCCCATTCCTTACTTCATCGCAACATACCAAGATATAGATAGATCAAGGCAGTCTTGATTAGGCATAGAAAAGGGACAAAAGATAAATCAAAAGATATTGTCATCACGTTCTCTTGCCAAATTTAGGTGCTCTTAGATGGATTTAAGCTGGGACCTTGTTAAGAGGAAAGTTGCATCCTGTTGAAGGCTAAAGATGTTGATAAAATGCTATAGAAAATATTGGCTTAGGGCATGCAGACAAATAGCTTCTGGCTTATTCTTGATTGGTTAAAGTGCTTGAGATTTCAGTATATACATAGTCTACTTCCTGCTTGAGCTAATCAAAGAGAAGAAGATGAAAGATGATAGAAGATGAAGAAGATGAGGTTGATCATCTATGCTTGAGTACTGGAAGCTTCCTTCGTATTTCAGACTGCCTACATACCCTGTATCCACAGGATCAAAACACATTTACGATGATGATGAGACATGATTAATATGTAGTTTCAAGTTTTATTGATGATGTGTGTGATGAAAAATAGAAGAATGTGAGATGAAAGATTAGAAGAAAGATGGAAGATGGATGATGAAAAGAGAGGCTATCATCTTTGCCTGAATCAGAGTGCTTCCTTCGCATCTTAGATTGCCTACATACCCTATATCCATAGGATCAAGGCTGTAACGATAGAGTTGGGATGTAGTTCTTACTTATTACACTGGTGAGTGATATTGAAAGAATTAACTTTATTGCTTGGATGTTTGCATTGGTGATATTTTTTGATGTTTTTGGATGTTGGTTGAGCTTGAATGGATTGCAAAGATATGAATCTGAGTTGCAAATGTTTTCCACATTTGACGTTGGATGAATGCTATGGTTGAAGTTGAAAGTTTGTTGTGTTGTGAGCTAAGGTGTTTGGTGTGTTATTTGCTAGAGCTGGCAGTGTCCACTTCCAAATAAGTCTCAACAAGTGCCCCTAGTGCGGGATGAGATTTATTATGGCGAAGCGACAATGGATAGCATGTGTGGACATGATGCTAAGGTGCCAAAAAGATATAGTTATCGTATCAATGTCCCAAGTATGATAGCTAGCATTGATAGAGGCAAAGATGGAAAAGCTATTTATTGTGATGAAATGCGGATTATGATATGGATTATGTAGGATAAGATGGCAAAGTATGCTAGGAAGAGTGGTGATCAAACAAACTAAGCAGATAATGCAGGCTGGTCACTACACATAGCGCCTGTTTGCTAGGTTTTCACTATGGTACTTATTCAAGGCACCTATTTACTAGGTTTTCACCAGAGGATGGATTATTTATCTTATACTATTATTTTTTTGTTATCCAAAGTGCCACAAAGTCATTTTCACTATTGGATGAATTATTATTATGTTTTTTTTGGGGGGGATTGCTGACATTCATGGATAAAACTTCTTGAGATGGATGTTGTTGATGGTTCATCTAATGGAATGCCTTTAGGTGTTGAGAGAGTATATGCATCTGATCTGTAAACTGTTGTGATGATAAAAGTACCAAGACAATTTGGTTCAAACTTGCCTTGTTTCTCACAATGTTGTTGATTCCTTTGATTTTCCTTAAGGACAAGATCTCCAACTTGAAATCTGTATTCTCTGATTTTTTTGTTGTAGCTGCAGTGTAGACGGTTTTGATAGACTTGGAGATGGTTGAGTGCTGTAAGATGCCATTCATCTAGTAGCTCAAGATCATGGAGTTTGGATACTCGATATTCTTCCTCTAAGATGGTATGTTATAGAGATACTCACAGTGAGGGGATCTCAACCTCAATAGGTAAGATAGCTTCAGTGACGTACACAAGAGTATAAGGTGTAGCTCCAGTGGGAGTTCTGATACTTGTTCTCTACACCCATAATGTAGGATGGAGTTGTAAATACCAATCACAACTAGCTTCATTGACTATCTTTTTGAGAATCTTGATGATTATTTTATTAGAAGCCTCAACTTGGCCATTGCTCTGAAGATAGTAAGGAGTAGAGAAGCGATGTTGGATATGGAACTTTTTGAAAAGATCTCTAACCTCTTGGTTCTTAAAGGGGCAACCATTATCAGTGATAATAACTTGAGAAACTCCATAGCAGCAAATGATATAGTGTAGGATGAACTTGGATATTTGCTTGTCAGTGATATAAGTCATTGGTATGGCTTCCACCCACTTTGTGAAATATTTAGTGGCGGTGATAATGAACTTATGACCATTTGATGATGTAGGATGGATTTTACCTATGAGATCAAGTCCCCACTATGAGAAGGGCCATGGATTAGTGATAGGCTAAAGCTCATGTGCTAGTGCATGTATTAAATCTCCATGTTTCTGACATTGTAGACATCTCTTTGTGAATTGTTGTGCATCTTTTTCCATGGTTGGCCAATAGTATCATGCTCATAGAAGTTTCTTAACAAGGCCAGGGCCAATGGAATGCGAGCTGCAGACACCTTCATGTACATCATGTAAGGCCACTTTTGCTTCCTCAGAATCAAGACATCTAAGAAGGATACCATCAAGACTCCAGCGATAAAGGGTATATCCCAAGATAGTGTAACGAGAGGATTGACGGATAAAGGTTTTACATTGGGTGTTAGATAGTTGAAATGGAAAGGTTTGATTTTGGAGATACTTGTATAAGTCCTCATACCACGGTGAATTGGGACCAACAATTTCACATATAAGATCAAATTATGGTACTTCAAATCCTGGAATCAGAAGTTGTTCAACCAGAAACTCACATTTATGTGTATTAGATGACATGTTTAGAAGAGACCCAATCATAGCCATGGCATCTGCTGCTCTATTCTGTAGCCTTGGGATTTGTTGAAAGATGATATTATCAAAGTACTTTTTAAAATTATCAACCATTACCTTGTATGGAAGAAGCTTCTCATCTTTTGTTTGATATTCATCTAAGACTTGTTTGATAACTAGTTGAGAATCGCCAAAGACTTGTCACTATTTGATAGCCCATCGTACTACCATGCATAATCCTGTGATTAAAGCTTCATACACTACTATATTATTGGTACACGAAAAATGCAATTCTATATGATTTGGGTATATAATCTCCTTGAGGGGTAACAAACAATATCCCTGATCCTGATCCATGTTGTGTGTAAGATCCATCAAAATATAGCTGCCACCATGTTGGAGAAGTTAAATTGAACAACCCTTCATCAGGGAATTCTAGATACATTGGGTGAATATATGTGATGGGTGTTTCAGCTAATTGATCAACGATGACTTGTCCTTTTATGGCTTTTCGATCCACATATTATATGTCAAATTCACTTAAGATCATAACCCATTTTGCTAATCTTTCTATGAGGATTGCTTTAGAGAGAAGATATTTGAGTGGATCCACATTAGATATGAGCTTTATCATTTGGTTCAACATATAGTGTCGCAACTTTTGGGAAGAAAACACTGATGCTAGACATGCTTTTTCCATAGATGAATAATTAAGTTCATATCCCACAAGAGTTCTACTGATGTAGTAGATGGCTTGTTCTTTCCCTAAATCATCATGTTGAGCTAGAAGGGCACCCAATGTTGTTTTTGTTGATGATATGTAGAGCAATAATAGGTGATCAAGCACAGGTTGTACTAAGATAGGAGGTGTTGCCAGATATTCCTTTATTTTGTCAAAGGCCTATTAACATTTTTCATCCCACTTAAAAGGTTCGCCCTTATGAAGAATATGTTGGAAAGAATGACATTTGTTTGCTAGTTGTGATATAAATATGCAGATGGACTGTAACCTCCCTTGTAGACTATGATGCTACTTGAGATTTGTTAGTGGAGGCATTTCCATTATAGCTTTTACTTTAGCTGGGTCCACTTCGATCCCTCGTTAGGACACAATGTATCCCAATAGTTTTCTAAATGTTACGCCAAATACACATTTCTTTGGGTTCAGTCTGACTTGATACTTCTCTAATTGATCAAAGATTTGTGCTAATACCTGTAGATGTCCTTCTCTTGTCTTTGATTTTCCTAGGATATCATCAAGATAGTCTTGCATGATAGTGTGAAAAAGGTCATGATAAATAACTGTCATGGCTTGTTGATAAGTAGCTCCAGTGTTCTTAAGACCAAAAGGCATTACAACCTAGTAGTATGTGCCTCATGGACAAATGAATGATGTTTTATCTTGATCTTCCTCTGCTATTCTGATTTGGTTATATCCTGAAAAATCCATCCATCAAAGATAGCATTTCATGTCTAGCTGTAAGATCTACAATGTTGTCTATGCTTGGTAATGGAAAATCATCCTTAGGACATGCTTTATTAAGATCTCTAAAGTCTGTGTAACAGCAAACTCATCCATTAGGTTTTACTATAGGTACCAAGTTTGAAACCCATTCTGGATAATTAATAGGCCTTATGAACTTTGCTTCTAACAACTTCTGAATCTCTGCCTTGACCAATAAAGCTACTTGTAGATGCATTTTGCGCAATTTTTGTTTAACAGGTTTTGCATTAGGAGATACTGCTAGATGATGTACCACAAGTGATGGATCTAGACCCAACATGTCAACATAAGTCCATGCAAATTTTATAGCTCTTTTCATAAAAAAATGTTGTGAAGTCTCTTCTTTCTTGCTCTGATAGTGATGCTATCAAAAAAGTGATCTTTGGATCTTGCTCTGTACCCAAGTTCATATCTTGTGATTGTTCAACTAGCAATGTTGATTTCTCATGATAGTCAATGGCAACAGGAAGATCAAATACCCCATCCTTAAGTGCCTTAAAGAGGTTTTCACCTTTGGATACATCCTTTATTTTTACTTTTTCACGGTCAAGAGGCGCCTTTCGGTTTTCACCTAGTGACCTATTTTGTTTGATTTTATTTATTTCACTTTTGCGACTGAAGAATTTGATACTTCCACCAAAATATGCTAGTTTAGTTAGATCCATCATTAAACCTACTTTGTGATCACCCAATGGAATGCCTTGTCATAAGCCCATGAATTCTGCAATAGCTTCATCATTCTCAAATGTATATAATATCGGTGCCCCCTATTGGTCCCAATCAACAAGGTCAGGATATATGAGTGAAAGGGTAACGGAGGAATGGTTATGGCTAGAGGAGGCTGTGGAAATCATGAAGATGGAGTTTTCTTGAAAAAGGTCAATATTATGAAGGGAGGATTCATCGATAGTATCCAAACTAGAAGTCTCTCCTGCCAAGGAGGGTCCAGCGTCCATATCAGAAATACACTTAATGTCTTTGGAAGGTGGTACCCCCGGATGATAGACAAGGCCTTGCTTATTAAACTTCTTAGACACAACAATGGGTTCAAGAGGTCCTTGTTCCTATGATCCCAATCCACCATGTCCTTTATAGCCCATGTTCTTTATGATGCGAACCCATTGTTATATCTCTCCACTTCAAGTTAGACTTGGTCATTTTCATCAAAGAATATCCAAGAGTCGATATCATCAATGTATTCATCATCCAGGAATTTGCCTTTAATGAATACTATGGGTGCGGCTTTGATGATAGCTGGGGATGAAGGTGGCTTGGATGTAGAGGGTTTACCATGAGATTTGGGAGACAAGGCAAGGGTGCCAACACAACAAGATTCTTGCAATGTGTATTCACCAAGACCATGTTCGGTGTACTTGATACGGTGATTGGAAGCGGCTTTGCTAGATGATGGCTTGAGTAGCTTGGATGGATCTATATATGATGAAGATGGATATGCCTCAGTGTTGATAGGAATGTAGTTTGGACTCTAGTATTTAGCTTGAAAGGCATGACAAAATTCAAATGGATTGGGATCAGCATGGATAGTAATCTCAACGCTGTTATGTGGAAATTTAAGATATTGATGGTATGTAGAAGGAACTGCCTTGAGGGCATGTATCCATGGACGACCAAGGATGATGTTATAAGGAAGCTCAATATCAAGAACTCGACAACAGCTTTTAGTAGTGACCGGCCCCACTTGGATAGGCAAGTAGATAATCCCTTCAGTATCTCTCTCGGCATCATCATATGCTCTGATAGTAATGACCTTGGAGGTGTCAACATCTTTTATAGAATATCCCAATTATTTTATTAATTTCAAGGAACATATATTAAGAACAACTCCACCATCCCCCAAGATTTGTTTGATATGGCATTGTTTGACAAACACTTCAATGTGAAGGGCTTCGTTGTGTGAAGGGTGAATGGAGGGCTGAAGATCTTTGTTAGAAAAGGTTAAATGACAAGGGCCTACAATGCTAGAGACCATAGATTGAAATTGTGTGATATCAATATTCTTAGGCACCGAAGATTCTTGTAAGGCTTTGTCAAGGATAGCATTGTGAGCAGAGGATATGCGAAGCAACTCAAGAATGGAAATATGCAAAGGTGTTTTTCCAAGGTTATCGAGGATATTATAGTTAGAGAATGGTTGAGGAGGAGGGATAGGTGCTCCTTGAACTGTAACATGACCTCTTTGAGTGGTTACAGCGCAGTCAGGTGCTTTGCCTTGGATAGTAATGGTAGAAATACGAGCATGGTCAATGCAGCAAATAGTAGATGATTCATAGTTGTACTGAATGGCATTCCAAACATGGGGATTACTTGGTTTGTCATGAGATGGAAGTGGATTCTTGAAAGCATCTAGATCATAGTTTGATGTCAGTTGCTGTGTAGGTTGAGTTGTTGAAGGTATAATTTTGATTAAACCTCGATCGATGCAATTTTGCATAACATGCTTTAAACACATACAACCATTTGTATTGTGTCCTTTAACTCTATGGTAATCACAATACTCATTTTACTTATACCAAGGAGCTTTGAAGAGTGGTTCACCGTTGGGTGGCGCATCCGATAACATAACATCGCCCGCTTGGAGAAGTTTTCAAAAGATAACTTCCATAGGTTCCGCTAATGGTGTAAATTGTCGATGAGGATTTGAAGTTTGTCATTGTCGCATTCGTTGAAAAGGTTGTGTTGTTGTAAAAGATGCTTGAATTTTAATGGGAGCTTTCATATTTTTTATGTTCTTTGCATCCACAACACCATCATTAACAACATTCTTGTTTTTGTTCCAAAAGCGAGACTTATCATTGGAGTTTCGAGGATAGTCTTTGTTATCACGAAAAATATTGATAGTGCCTTTAGCAATTAAAGCTCATTCAATAATGGTTCCTTTGGAAACAAGTTCATCAAAGGTGCTAGCACTTTCCAATTGTAGTTGGAATGATAGCTTGGGATGAAGATTTTGAACAAATATATCAAGTTGTTGCTTCTCAAGTATTTTCCATGATAGTTTGCTAGCCATATTACACCATCGTTGAGTGAATGAAGAAAAGGATTCACCATTGCACTGTTTATTGTTGACAAGGTCATTCATGTTTACCTCATGTTCAATGTTAAAAGTAAAGTGTGATTGAAACTTATATGCTAACTCCGTAAAAGACTTAATTCCTAGAGGTAAATGAGAGAACCATTCAAGAGCTTGTCCTGCTAAGCTTCTAGGAAATAGTCTCAAAAGATATGTATCGTCATGAGCAACATTGAGACATGCCACAAAGAATGTTCTAAGATGGCCTTCCAAATTTCCTTTTCCTTTGTACTTGTCAAATTGTGGAATTTCAAAGTGTCGCAGAATAGGTGTCATATGAAGTGACTTGTCAAACGGATAAGGGCATATGTTTTCTAAAGAAAATGTATTCTTGTTCTATCCTACTGCTTCGTTAATCATTTGTTGAACATCCGCTGGAGATAATTGATGTTGTTGTAAAGGGGGTGAAACATGGTATGATGTATATTGAGGTTGTTGTTGTGGGATATATGAAGCCATGACCATTTGTTGAGGTTGCGTACTCACAATGTATGTCAAAGGATTGGTATGTGACACATAGGTGGTTGAAGATTGCTATCCTTGAGACATGAGCAGTGGTTGGGTATATTGTGACGAATTAGCACCAAGATTTTGCACCATATGAGAAGTGGAAGATGGATTGGCATTAGTTAATGGTTGTGAATTTGGAGTTAGATTTGTGACATGGTAAGTGATGGAAGGATTGGTAGATGTGAAAGAAGGATGGACACTTGGGTTTGTATTTTGGTCAACATGAGGATTGGTATATGTCCAGTGTTGGGTGACAATAGGCAAACCTTAGGTAGCATAAGATGGATTGATGGTTTGTGAGGAATTGTAAGAAGATTATGGAATGGATGAAAGTTGATCAACATAAGTGACTATAGTGCTAGGATTAGCTTGAGAAATAATAGGTAGGTCACTCATGTCAATAAGACTAACATTGGGATTGTATGATGTATTGGACGAATTAGTGGAGATAGTGGAGATCATATTAGTAGCAGTAGGAATATGAGATGTGGTGTCCACATGTGATGTAGTGGATTGCAATGGTTGTGAAGCTTGGAACGTTGGTGTTGTTTGGATAGCTTGGGAAGCTTGCGGACTATGGGATATGGGGATAGCTTGTGATGTTTGGGGAGTTTGCACTTGGGCCACATGGACAGCTTGTGTTACTTGAGGCATGGAAATAGTCATGGTAGGAGAAGGAGTATGTTGGGGAACATGGAAAGGTGGAATGTTCATATTTTGCAAAATGAAAGGGAGTACATCGATTGGAGTTATCAAAGGTTCTAGAGTGTACTCTGAGTGTGGTGGATCAAATGAAGTAACAATAGGCGATGAAAGAGATGGGTTGAAAGATGGAGTTTGTAATATGGTATGGGATGGTGTGACTATAGTAGATGGTCCATTTGCAACAACAGTGGGAGTGTTTGGATCATGCACTCTAATATTGGATATGTCAAAATCTCTTGGTAATTTAGCTCCCATGTGGGCAAGTCGCAAGAAGTAGCGATTAGGATCAGATAAAAGAAAGTCTCTCAAATTGATCCCATACATGTGTATCTCGAAATTCCAATAAGTCTTCTTGGGATTATTCCTCATAAGCCTCCAAAAATGTTTGAGATTGCACGTGTTGTGAAGATGACTCTCCAATGGTGTACCCATGGGGCATAAACATATGAGGGGGCATACTAGTCATAAATTGAGTCGCGTCTCTAAGAGGTGTTGATCTAGATTGTTGCATCTTAGCTTCCATCTCAGCTTGTAATTTGGCTTCCATTTCAGCTTGCAATTTGGCTTCCATTTCAGCTCTATATTGACTCCTAGTTTGAGGCATGATGAATGATGTTGAAAACTAAACTTTAGCTTGTCAAGGTTTTGAGACCCAAAAAAAATGATGGTTTGTTGATTGTTTGGTTGCTAGTTGTTGGTTGTTGGTTTGCTATTTGCTTTGTTGTTAGGTTGCTTGGTTTCTTTGTTGGTTGGACTTCCCTAGAGAATAGCTCACACACTCAAGGGAAAAGTTGTTTGCTAAGGTTACTATTTTGTTGATGTTACTAAAGCTAAAGCCAAGAGATGATGTTTTTCTCATTGATCGGGTTGATTGATTTGATGTTTGGTTTGCTGATTTGAGATCTCAAAAAGATGAAAAGCTCACAAAGTTCAATTGGTTGGTAAACTCAAAACAGGAGACAAAGTCCAAGTATCTGCTAATGATCAGAGATAGGTCTGAAAGCTAATGCTGAGGCTAAACAAGCTAGAAGTGTAGCAGATTCAGCTGAGTCACTAAGATTTGTTGGTAATTGACCATAGGCAACAGGTAATAGCTCATATGTGACTTAGAAAAGGCCAAAAGTGACTAGTAATAGCTCAAATGTGATCTAGTTTTGGTTCGGATAACAGGCTACAGTGTTAACCAGAGGCAAGCCAATTTGCTACAAGCAACCAGTATTGACTCAAAAGCAATTTACTGTTGATCAAAGGCGGTGCAGTTTAGACTAGAGGTGACTGACTGTTGTTTAAAAATGATCTAGTTTAGGCAAAAAGTGACTAACTATTGTTTAAAGGTGATCTAGTTTAGGCAAAAGGTGACAGACTGTTGTTTAAAGGCGATCCAGTTTAGGAAAAAGGTGACTAACTATTATTTAAAAGAGATCTAGTTTAGGCAAAAGGCAACTGACTGTTGTTTAAAAGTGATCCAGTTTAGGCAAAAAGTGACTAACTGTTGTTTAAAGGTGATCAAGTTTAGGCAAAAGGTGACTAACTATTGTTTAAAAGTGATCCAGTTGTCTGTATGCAGGCAGTTTAAGCTCAAAAGCGACTATGTCTGTTAGGAAATATGTTTGATTTGTATTTTTTTGACGAGAAAACAATAATTGCAGTCACTCACACTCACAACAATCACAAACTTGTACAACCTAGGCTAGGAAAGGATTGTATTTGTTGAGTCCCCTGGCCATGCTTATTCAAAGCGGATAGATTCAGGATCTTGGTAGCACTGGCTCCTCTCCATGGCACACACTTCTCACGCATACCAAGATCTAAGTTTTCCAAGGCTTGTCCCCCCACCAAACCTTAGGATTGTCCCTACTATCTCTTCTAAGAACCACGTGAATCGAGGCATCTTCAAAGGTCCCACCTTTTGCGTCAACAAATAGAAAGTTGTTGGCTACTACACAAATTTGCTAATAAGGGCATCTATTTCTGTGGCTATACGTGCGGCAGCACTACTCTCCATTATGGAGTCTCCCAGCCTTCAAGGGTTATGCCTTAGAGGGTTTTGGGGGAGGTTGGCTATTAGTATAGCACAACAACACCCATTGTTTGTGGATTTCGACACAAACACTTTTCTTATATAGTGGTTAGAAAGGACTTGGCTTTAGCCCATTACTACTTGGGTCGTATCCCTTCTCACACCGGGAAGACAGGCCCTCTAAAGATAATAATAAGTTCTCATACACCCAAGAT
The DNA here is from genome assembly GCA_027924645.1 of Cunninghamia lanceolata. Taxonomy (NCBI): domain Eukaryota; kingdom Viridiplantae; phylum Streptophyta; class Pinopsida; order Cupressales; family Cupressaceae; genus Cunninghamia; species Cunninghamia lanceolata. The sequence goes on along the minus strand of BSBN01000263.1, from coordinate 3,361,830 downwards.
CCATTTCATAGGCAAGGGGAGAGGATACTTTTGTTATTAAATTTGGGTTACAATCAAGCACATGCAAGCAATCAAAAAAAGATAAATCAAGCACGGAGAAAGCAATGATTCTTTTTAAGCACCAAGCCTAAATGTTCCTAATTTAGTGAAAAACCACAAGTCTTAGACTGATCGAAGATGCAATAGATATGTTAGTAGTTTGATAACCTCCTTTTCTTGGACAATCAATAAGATGCTGCACAAATACCCAATTAGTAGCTAAGAAAACCAAACTGCAAATGATAAGGACTAGAAATGACATAGTTTACCAGAGGTGATCAACTGTTGATCAGAAGCGAGTTGTATTCTGCCACAGGAGAAATGTTATAGATCAGAAGTGATGCCAGTAATGCCAGATGCAGATTGATAAAGCTCATAAGTGATGTGAAAAAGCAATAGGTGACTGGTTACGGGTCATAAGTGACTCAGATCTATGAAAAAACAAAATGTAACAAAAACCCTAGTTTCACAATAAGCGATTCAGATAGCTAAAGGTGATCACTGTTTAGTTAAAAGGGATTCAAATAAAGGCATAAGAGACAACTGTTAGCTTGTAAGTGATGTGAAACAGGCAATAAGCGACTACGGTTTGCTCATAAGTGATCCAAGAATGCTAAAAGTGGTAGGTTTTACTTAGAAGCGATGTGCATATTCAGACAATGACCGGTTTTTGCTCAAAAGTGACTGGAACTTGCCGTAAGTGCTCAGAAAATCTAATCTTTACAAAAACAACTTAAAATAGCAAAGTTAATCAAGGATGTGGGTCCCACTGGGCGTGCCAAAATGTGATAGGTAAAAAATTAGGTTAATAAGATCAAGTATAGCCATGAAAACCTAACCCTACCATCATCAAAGAATCTAATCCAAATGAAATCAAAAGCATGTGATTCAAGAACAATATCACCTAGATTATATGATTCTTTGTTTATGATGTGGATTACTTCTTCAACAATAAACAATTATGAAGATAAAAGCTACCATGATGGATGGATGATAAAATCTAATATGCTAAATGGATGCTAAAGTGCTCAATATGCTCAGGATGATAATGTAGATGCTATATGAATGCTAGATCGATGTAGTATGGAATGAGAGGATGCTTATATAGAACTCAACCAAAATCAATCAACGGTGGAGATTTAGTGGCTATGTGAATGGCTAAGATTGAATGATAGTCATAAGTGAATGTGAAGATGACATGTAGAGGGAAGATAAGGCTTATGTGTGAGCATGTACATAAAAAGTACTACATGTGAAAGATATTAAATTAAAGATGTAGTACCACTTATCTTTTTTTAAATGAAAGAGGCACACATGTCAGCTTTTGAGATAAATGGTAAGAGGAATTAATTAAATAAATAAAATTTATTTAATTAAAATAGATAGAAATAAGATAATTAAATAATTAAAGATTGTTTAATTATAGCTTAGAGGAAATAGAAGAAATAGCTAATAAATTAATTAAATAAATGTAAATTTATCTAATTAATAGAAGAAAATAGATATGTTAGGGATATTGCTGAAGTGTGTTAGACAAATGCAGATGATGGATAATGCGATGTTTAAATGCTAGTGATAATGAGTCAATTTTGGGTGTCTACACATCCTTGTATATCTGAGGCCAAAAGTAATTTTCACTTACCAAAGCCAATGTCTTGCTCATCCACCACTGTGTTTCTCCTTTATCAGATTATCTCTCATTGAACTCCTAGGTATACACAACTGATTTCCTTTTATCAACATATCTTCCTGAATGAAATATTCCAACCACTTACTTCTATCTATCACAATAGGTCCCTTACATGCTTTCCATGGTTCGGCAAAATCAAGATCTTCTTCATACATATGCTTTAGCTCCTCAAAACCTAATACTTTAACTCTCATCTCTGTCAGCAAATTTCTTCTCCTACTCAATGCATCTACAACTATGTTTGAGTTTCGATTCCTAGGCTTCAGTACAAAGATGTAACTCTACATGAACTCTACCCATCTCATATGTGTTTGATTTAACTTTCCTTGACTATTTAGATATTGCAAAGCTTGATGATATGTATACAACACAAATTCCTTAGGCAACAAGTAATGTCTCCACTTCTTCAAATCTTGAATTATGGCATAGAATTCCTTATCATAAACTGAATATCTTCTTCTTGTATCATTCAACTTCTCACTGAAATATGCTACTGGTCTACCTTCTTGACTTAACACTGCTCCTATTGATTTTCCACTTGCATCACAATCTACTTGAAATACCTTGTTGAAATTTAGTAATGCTAACACTGGTTGTTCTGTCACTTTCTACTTTAACAACTCAAAACTTTTATTTGCTCTTGATGTCCACTTAAAGTCTTTTCTATCACCTCTCATTGTTTCTGCCATCGATGTACATATTGAACTAAAATTTATGATGAACTTCTGATAGAAACTAGCTAATCCATGAAATGATCTGACTTCTCCAATGCTCTTAGGTGTTGGTCATTCAACAATTGCTCTAACTTTCTCAAGGTCCATCTTCAATCCTTCCACAGAAATAAAAAATCCCAAGTACACCAACTCTTCCTTCATAAAACTACATTTCTTGATGTTTATCAATAATTTATCTTCTCTCAATCTCTACAATACTTTTCTCAAGTGCCACACATGTTCTTCTTTTGTCTTACTAAATATTAGAATATCATGCAAGTATACAATAGCAAACCCAAGAATTTCTTTAAAACTTTATTCATCAACCTCATGAAAGTACTCAATGCATTAGTCAATCCAAAAGGCATCACTAACCACTCATACAATCCTTTATTTATCTTAAAAGTAGTCTTCCATTCATCTCCTTCTCTGATTCTGATCTGATGGTATCCACTCTTCAAGTCTATCTTTATGGAATATTTAGCTCCACTCAAATAGTCCATAATGTCATCCATCCTAGGCAGTCAAAATCTATACTTATCTATGATCTTGTTGATTGCTCGAGTTTGTACACATTCTCCATTCTTCGTTCTTCTTTAGTGCTAGCATTGTAGGTACTACACATGGGCTCAAACTTTCTCTGATCAAACCTTTCCTCAACAATTCCTGTATCTATCTATTCAACTCTTCATTCTCTATTGTGTCATCTGGTGTGCTACTTTGTTAGGCAAACTAGCTCTAGTTATAAGATCCATATGATGACTGATACTTCTAATTGATGGAAACCCTTCAGGTACATTATCTGATATGATGTCTTCATACTCTGTCAATAATTCAGTTATCTCCTCTGGTTGTGATTCTTTAGTTTCTATACTTAGGGTTCAATGCTTCTTAGGGATCAAAGCATAACACATATTCTCATGTCTCAAACCATCCAAAACTTTCCTTCCATCAACCAAACAGATTCTAGCATTCCTACATACTTCACTCTTAGGCTCACCTTCCAAAGGTATCAGGGTGATTTTCTTCCCATTAGATACTATAGTGTAGGTATTCTTTCTCCCATCATGTATAGCTTTCCTATCATACTGCCATGGTCTACCCAACAATATATGACATACATCCATAGGCATAATATCACACAATACTTCATCATGATAAGATCCAATATGAAATTTCACCAAACATTGTTCACTCACTAGTACCTTGTGTTCATCTCGAATCCATGTTATCTAATAGGGATTATGGTGTTTCAATCTCTCCAAGTTCAACTGAGTCACCATCTCCTCTGAAACCAAATTGTCAGTACTACCACTATCAATTACAATCTTAAAATATTTACCTCCTGATATGCATCTAGTTTGAAACAAACTTTTCCTCTATAGTGGTTCGTCATTTGTCTCTATTTAAAATAGTGCTCTTCTCATGACAAGTGATTCTCCTTTCTCTGGCTTTCCAACTAAATTAGGTGATCCAACAGGTTCTTCTACATAAGTTGTTCTTGCACTGTACTTTGTCTTCTTACTTGTACTTCCTTGATGACATTCATATGCTTGGTGTCCTTCACCTCCACACTTAAAAAAAGTTCCTCTGAATGTTCTCTTATCAAACCCTTTTTTGTCTCTTCTGTACCCTTCACTCAGGTAAGAACTATGATTCTGTCTATGGAAGAAGGTTCTATCATACCTCTGGTATGAATTGTTATCTTTGTCTTCCTTCTTGAATGTACTATATTGTCTGTTCTGCTCCACATATGATTTTTCTCCTCTGAAATATGTTTTACCTCTCTAAAATTTACCTCCTCTACCTTTCTGTATCTATGCATGCTTCTTATTCAACTTTTCTTCAACTTTTAGGGAAAACTAATATGCTTCGTCTATTGTTTTCATCCTTATCAAACTTAGTTCTTCTTGAATGTTCAATCTTAGTCCGTTGATGTATCTTGCCACTTTCTCCTTTCTTGCTTCTCTATGTCTTGTCCTTATGATTATCTTATGAAATTATTCAGTATACTCCTTCACAAATTTCTCCTTTTGTCTGAAGTTCTACAATCTCTTCAACAATTCCAACTTATAATTAGTAGGTATAAACTGATTCTTCAATTTTGTCACCATTTTATCCCATTTTATGTTATTTTATTTCCGTCTTCTATTTCTATCCAACTGACCTTCTTTCCACCAAATAGCAACATGTCCTTTCAACTTTGTCTTTGCAAATCTCACCTTCTCCAAATCTTCAATTTCTTCATATTCAAAGTATTCCTCCAAGTCATTTATCCAATCAATCAATTCCTCTAAATTCAAATTTCTAGTGTAATTTGGTACTTCCACTCTAGGTCACTTTCTAATATTTGAAATAGCTCTCAACATCTTCACTTGATCTGATTCTTCTTCTTCTTCTAGGGTTTCTTCATTTTGATTAGCGGATTGAAATTCTTCATCATCATCACTTTCAATATTAGGTCTAGGGTTTAGTCTTGTTCTCTTATCTTCTTCAATAGCATCTAGTCAAACTTTCATTATTTTCATCATCTCCATCATTTCATCCATTCTTCCAATCAGTGCATATAGCAGGTATTCTCCTTGACGACATCTCTTCCTAGGATCTAGGTGCAACTGCCTCAAATTTAGTGATTTGGCTACAAGGTAGCAGCTGCCTCACACTCAGTGATCTATTGACAAACACAAGTAGGTTGCCTCAAGTAGGCAATTTTCTTCACCACAAGATCTTATGGAATGCCTTCACAAACTTCACTCTGATACCACTTGATGCAGTCATGGTCGGAGAGTACACAAAGTGAACTTTCCAAGCCATGCAACAAGAGTAAATACAATGGAAACAACACTAATATAGGATGGAAAGAAAGATTCAAATTCTTAATATATCACATATTCAAAATGCTTATCTGTTGGCAACATGTGGGCTTACAAACTAGGGCTCACAGGCCTAAATTCTAGATTACATTACATATACAAGATATGGCATTAAAGCACCTACCCAGAAAGAACCTAACTATCAATATTATGAATTATGCTAACTGACTCCCTAATACATCCTATAGATCTATATATATATCATCTCTAAACTCAAGAAATCCTTTGCCTCAGCTAAGGAAGGTCACAAACTCCAATGAAGAGATGTAATGTGTAGAAACCAATAGGTAGTCCTTAAACAACTGGTACTCATCCACAAATGAATGAAACAAGGTGCGGACCTCAAGAAATATCTATCTGATCCTTATGTGCCATGTGATAAGTTTCATTTAGCTCTACAAGCCATGGAAGTGCTCCGCAAGCCTTATCCTTCAACATACTATCTAGATGCTCTGCTCTATGAAAACATGTGAGCTTCTGATAGAGATAACTTTCAGCAGACAAGTCCAAATGATCTAAATTTTGGCTATGATGTAGATGATGTTGTCTAGATGCTAATTCCTACTCTGCAAGCTCTGAAATGACAATGTGGCAAAATGTAGTACAAAATGTTGAAACTACTACTGACTAAACTGAATTGAATTGAACTAGAAAATGAAAGAAAAACAAAAGAATACAAATGTTTTTGGTTGATGCAAGATTGCTCTGCAACCTGAGATGCTCCTAGATCACATATCACAACATCAATTATGTCACTACACATGATGAGTTTACATTATATGATCTTGTTGTACATAACTTTGAGCATAATCAATTGAATGTAGACAAGGTAAGGGATGGATGTAATGACAACCAAAGTTGGAATTGTAGTTTTGAAGGTAAGACAAAGGATTTGGCCCCTACATTCATTGAAAAATAATCTTTCTTAGAAGGAAGATATAAAACCTTACCACAACTCCTGCCTCAAGTTTACAATAGCATCACTTTCTAGTAATACATGCAAACTATTTAACATAGTGTCTCAATAGTCATATGCCCATCGAATTTCAATGGAGACTCGGCATTTTATGATAAAGTCAATTTTACTAATGTTTGATGCATATTTATTTTAATGAGTTGAATATGAGGACTCATTATAACACTTTGTAATAATATTTTAAATGTTTAAGTCTGAAATGCAAGTTAGTTACTAGTTAGTTACCAAGGAAGAAGAGCTATAAATGCAACCATTTTCAATGCAAAGGGACCTTTTTTCCGGGGAATTTTTTATTCTTGCACACTATAGAGAAGCGAATGGTCTTTGAGATCTCATTATGGAATAGAATAAATAAGGGACATTGTTGGTCTACATGATCTTGTGTATTACATATTTATATTGTAGGTTTTTCTTATGTCAAATTTACAACCTTTCATGCGAGATTCTGTTGGATCTAGGGCATACAACTGAGAGGGGGGGGTGAATCAGTTGTATAAAACTTCTTCTTCTTTCAAATACTTGATTCTTCGTTGTTAGTTGGCAGCATATCAATTAATCATCCATGAAAGCATAATACATAAACACAAGAGCAGATAAACATCAACACATTAAACACCAAGATTTTGACATGGAAAACCTGGTTAAGGGAAAAACCACGGGGTGATTAACCCAAGAATTATTCTCTATTAGAAGAATAAAGAAGAATGAATGGCACATGCCAATTAGGGCTCACTGCCCGAGCACACTGCTCACAAAGAGGCCCACTGCCTACAAGGAGACACACTGTCTACAAAGTGATAAAAATCACAGTCTTGAACTGGAGAATGACATCTCTACCATGTCCGGATCAGTTCCATTTAAGCCCAAAAACCTCTACTCTACCTTTCGCACTTCTCTTTGCTATGCCACACTCATCCACACAATCCACACTCTGAAATGAACTCACAAGCCGTTATTTATACAAGACATCGACTTAGAAACAAACATCTAAGTCGGAAAACAACCATAAGAGTATCCGCAAGATGAATAACACATCCGGTCGGCCACCACAAGAACATTCGCAGGATGAACAACTCATCCGGTCGGCTAAACAGAGCAAGAACTTCATCCAGAAGAATAACTTCAATTCCGGGCTCTACTATCAATGCAGACCAACAACACAACCTAAACATGATCCAAGAGCCTTCACAAGCCTGCCTGAATGACCGGATACATCCGCACTTCCTCTACTTACTGGAATCTCTTGTCTTCCTCATCCGGAACTTCAAGAACACAGTCTGTCGCCACTGTCATAATGCAAGAGGTACTTCCGAACCTCCAAATCATACACAAATCAGGATGACACATCACAAGGACATCCCAAACACTCCTTCCAATCCGCAGATTAGGATAATACAATTCCAGACCTCACCGGACCTTTTTGTGATCCTCTGTCACCTCTGGATACTTGCCGGAACCGGTTCTACACCGACAGCCACAACTCCTTCAGATCTTCATGCGGACCTCTAAAATCTTAACTGAAGCATCTCAAGACTCATATCTACAAACCCTTTAATTCGCATCCTCCGGTTCTCAACCTATACAATACATTTGCCTTCTTCTCATCACTGTTCTTCACTGTTCCTGACTGAGGCTAATTTTCTCAATGTCCTCAGCACACAGCTCATCCAATCCTTCTTGTCAATGCAATATGAGTATGTTGACATCAATGACAACACAGGCTCACCTCATACTTGCAACAGATTCTCTCTTTGTGTGGTGAATGCAATCAATTTTATTTTCTTCACAATGTAATGTTGGATATAATATAGGGTGGTTTTCTAATCTATGCATCTAAAAACCCTAGGTGAATGTCCCCTTTCTTATGTTAGGTAGCACTTTTTCATTTAAACCCTAGTTGCAATATTTTCTTGAAACCATGTATTAATGGAAAAAGAAATCTTTGTGTTTGTTTAGCTTTTTTTGAAGATTATTTCATTATTTTTTGGGAAAAACTAGATTATCGGCCTCATATTAGCCTTATCTAGGGTTTTCTAATTTTATTTTAGTTTTAGTTTCTTTATGGCTTTCCTTCTCTCTGATTAAAAGCATACCCCTAAAAAAATCAAAATTCTTAGATATTACAAGGGTGTCACCCCGCTCAAATGCAAAGGAAAATTGCTAATCCAATAGTGATTTCTCCTATTGTTGTAAAATTTGTCACTACCCATTAGGTGAGTCAAGCTATATGTTAATGAAATATCATAGTGACAAATTTGTTTACCAACACTTGGTAAATATTTGCATGGAAAATATTTGTAAAATATTTGGAGAAACTACTTTTTAGTTTGCCAATATGAAGACATATGAGGAGAAAAAGGATCTTGTGGGCATATTCCATATTCCCATGTGTAGTTGCATGTGAAGGGATCAGATGGTGCTAGGTGTTAGATTTATATCCAATCAAATCATCCTTCTTCTTCTACAAGTTATAATTTGATGGGCACTATTGTGGTTGTAGTCTCTTATGCCTCAAGCAATGCCTTGAGCTTTTGGCCTAATCTAGAGTATATTTATATAATCACCCTAGTAGTTAGTTGTAAAAATCCATGCAAAGTTCTGAGAGAATGTGAATATAGTGTCATTTGAGCTTAATTTCTACATTGACATTATATTTTGTCTTTAGTAAATCAATATAAGACACATTTTATTCTTGTAATGTAGTTTGTCTCCATTTTCTATTAGAAGTTGGGTAGTTTACATTCTAGGAATGTAGTAAATATTTCTATTAGGAGTTTGTCTTAATAGGAAGTCTCCATAGCCTAATATGTGGGGTATTTGAACAAGAAATGGATAATTAAGAATGGGTTGCATTGTTGAGGGAAAGAAGGTATTTGAGGCTCTAATCTCTGCAAGATAGAGCCAAGACAATTAGGCTCATCTAAAACTATGAATATTATGTCATTTCTATTGTTAGTTCTGATTTGACTTCATTCCTATAGGATTAGAAATTGATATTTGTTGATTTCAATTGAACTTACAACTCAAATTTATAAATGAGAAACATCTACTAAAGGTATAAATTATATTTGTCTTATCTTCATGGACCTTAAAGATGCAAAGGAAGAACCTAAATTCTTATTAATTCATAAGACCTTTGCCTATTTGAATGAGGATGAGTTTGTTTCTATAAATTATTTGTTCACAAAGGTTGTAGAGGTATAAACTATCATACCTACACCTATTTACCAATAAATCATGTGCTCATACATATGTGAATTTGTCAAATATCTACAAGTTTAAGGTCTTTAGCTACATATTTATATAAAACTAGTACAATATAGATTATTGGTGTATTAAATAGGGCTTATGCACTATGCCAATTGGACCTAGTTTTGTATTTGTAGTAGTCTCCTCAAAGATCCATATCATTTTTTAAGGTCTTTATTAGGATCGCCCTCCTAAGTCCTATAGAGATTAAAGTGTAGAAGATAGCATCCAATCTTGTCAAATTGGTCTTTTTTTGCCCTTGGTTTAATTATAGGTTTATCTATCTACCTAGATTGACTTGATCCATGGATCTAGGTATTGTTTCATCTCTTAGAGCCAAGGGTTGTGATAAAAATCCTCAACGCCACTAAAAATTTGTATATCCATCATTTGTATTTGTCAGTTGGAAGGGATTAATGGAGAAGTAGTTCCAACCATCAGTGGCCCTTACCACACCCCAACCATAAGGCATTTCAAAGAGAAAATCATGGTACTTGATATACTACCAGAGTAACTAAAGATATTTAAAGAAACTTAAGACAATAAACTTTTCATATCTAATGATAAAATCAACACACATGCTAACTAGTACACTATATAACATGATTGATACAAAATGCAATCTAGAACATATATTATCATACTAGGAACACAAAAATTAATCATGCAAGAACACATATTCCACCATGGAATAAATTTTTTGACTAAATTAATCAACATCAAATTCTACCCCAAACCTATTAGGAAAGGTATCTCAACCTTGCACCTAATGTTAAGATTATAAACAATTCAATTTTCAAGTTAAAAAGTAGAAAAACTTAAATTCAAGGCTATAAAGTTAGATTTTAGCCAAAATAAAAATTTCAAGTTGTTTGGTACCAATTCCTAGGTCATTTCCATGTGGACCTATTTGATCTCTACAATTAAAAAATGGACCCAATTGTCTTCCCATATGAAAATTTATGGCCTCCAAAAGTTGGGCCTCCTACATTGCAAATGTATAAACATGTAGGACACATAAAAGAGCTATAAGGACAAGTTACACTTGTTGACCAACTTATGATGCATGTTATGACACATCATAAGGTATCTTTTTAATGGATAATGGAGAAAAAATTAAATGCCCAATTTGGTGAGTGGATTATAACAAAGTTATAACAAGTGGAAGGAATATGTTATTTTTTCCTATGGACTCATCTTAGAATTTGGCCATTGGATTTCTAACTAAGGATTTGGATGCCACTATTTTGGGTGGTTTTATCTCACAGTTTTCTAGTTACCATTTAATGGTTTCATGTATTGTATCTCCTATTTGTTGGGTTCTTGAGATGGAGGTTTCATAGCAAGTTTTTTTAGGTATTATTATGCTATCAAAATTCCTCTAGATCTCTGGTTGGTGATACACCTATGAATCCTTGCTCTACAAGTGTATTGTAACTATTTTGTTTGCTTAATGATACATTGGGTTGCTTTAGAGTGTGGGAATTTTCTCCCAAAAGGGTTTTCCTCATGTACACGTGTTATGGTATATTGTTTATTTTATGTTTATATGTGTTTCTACTTTTTGTAATTGTTAAAAGATTAAAATTTTTACACAACACTCTTCTCAGAATTTTACTATAAGAAGTGTTTCCACATACCTTACTTCCTTTCATTTAGTATCAAAGTCTAATCACCTTGGAAACTAGTTGTTGGGTAGAGGGTTTTTTGTACTAATCTTCATTTGAGGGGAGCTTGCTTAGAGAGGGTTTTGATCTTATTATAGGAAGAAATGGCAAGTGCATCAAGAATAGAGATGGATAACTTCTTAGGAACAAACTTTACATTGTGGAAGCTTAATATGGATCATGTACTTGTAGACTAAGTTATATGGTCTATAGTATGTAGATCTAAACCTATAGCTACATCACAAGAATACTGAGACAAGATGGTTAGGAAAGAAAAGGGTCTCATTAGACTCAATTTGGTAGATTCAATGTTATTGAATGTACATTCAAAGAGACTATTGTAGTTAATATTTGCAAGAAGCTTGGAGAAATTTATCAAGCGAAATCCCTAGTGAATAAGATTTCCCTAAGAAAGAAGTTGTATACCCTTAGGATGGTGGGCTTGTGGTAAAACATGTAAATGTCTTCAATATGGTAGTTACCTAGTTATATTATGGGAGTGAAGATGGAGGAGGATCATTGTATGACTTTAAACATGTGTTCTTTGCTAGATTCATTGGACCACCTGGTTATGGCCATTGGGAGCACTACCACCAATTTCAAGATGGACAAAATGGATGCATATTTACTTTATAAAAAAAATGAGAAGGAAGACTTCTGAGTCAACCAAGGAGGCCCTAGTAGTTTGTGGAAGATCCAAAGAAAAAGGAAAGAAGAAGGACAAGAAGTAAGATAAGTTTAGACCCAAATCCTATGAGAGATCCAAATCTCTTGGTAAGTTCAAGGTGTAATGTTAGAACTACAACAATGTTGGACACCTTAGAAAAGATTGTGAGGAGGAGGATAACAAGAAGAAAAAGGTTGACTCTGATGATAAGTTTGAGAGATTATTTGATCACTACCTTGGCTACTCATGTATCAGAAGTTGTGTGGTTGATAGAATTTGGTTCCTCTTTCCACATGACCTCACATTAGGGTTGGTTTACAAAATATGAAGAATATGTTGGTCGGAAAGTGTACCTTGGAGATGATTCTCATCATAAGATTGTTGACCATGGAAGAGTTCCAATTCAATTCCATGATGGACAAGTAAAGGGAATCAATGGTGTATTGCATATCCCTAGTTTAGCATGAAACTTACTTCTATAAGTAAACTTAATGATGTGGGTGTGCAGGTTATTTTCTAGAGTGGAGGGTGTAATATGGTTAGAGGAGCTATGGTGCTTGCTAAGGGTGTCTAGGTTGGCCCTTTATTTTATTTGGATGCATGCACTATTCAATGTAATAGTTCTTTAGTTCTTTTAGTGAAGCAATCTATAGAATCTTCACCTTCACCATTAGAACTAGCAGCAAAGAAGTGTGCTATATCTACTTCTAATGGTCGTGCTTTCTAGGTACCTAAGGGTGTTCATTCTTTCAATATAAAACTTTTAGTAGAGAAAATAATGTTATGACACCTGCAAATGGTTCATATAGGTGAGAAGGTTCTACAAACCTTGAAATATAAAAATCTTGTTGAGGGGTTGAATGATTGTAACCTTGAGTTTAATTTTTGCAAACATTGTGTTTATGGAAAACAAAACCATGTTTAATTTTATTTTAGTTCTCATAAATATTCTAGGGTATTGGACTTGATAAGTTTTGATGTTTTTGGCCCTGTATGTATTCCTTTGATTTCAAAATCTATATATTATGTATCTTTTGTTGATGATTACAGTAGGACATGGGTATTTTTCCTTAGAAGAAAATCTAAAGTCTTCAGTTGGTTTAAGGAGTTTAAAACCATTGTGTAAAATTAGATATGTAAAAGGATTAAATTTTTTATGACTACTAATGGCAATGAGTGTTGTTCGATAATTTTTTTACAAGTTTTGTAAAGATCATGGAATATAAGTACATAAGACAAATCCCTACATCCCTAAGTAGAATGGAGTTGTAGAAAAAATAAATAGGATGTTGATGGAGAGGGCTAGGGGTATACTTAGTGGGGCTAGCCTAGAACAAAACTTTTGGGTAGAAGTAGTTTCCCTATCTTGTTACTTGGTTAATAGGTCTCCTACATAAATTATTGTTGATCAAACACCTATGGAGGTTTGGTTGGGACAAAATGCCTCATTGAGACATCTTCAATTTTTTGGTTGCAAGGCATATGCACACGTGCTTAGGGAGAAGCGACCAAAGTTGGAGAACAAGGATATAAAATGTAACTTCATTAGATATGGTGTTGGTGTGAAAGGGTACAATCTTTGGGACCTTGTGGGTGAGAGATTTTTGTATAGCCAAAGTGTTATCTTTAGACAAGTCAAGCCTTCTTCCACAATATTATAGCCAAAGATGGATGGAAAGAAAGATATGGATTAACTAACTACAAAGACCAAGAAGGTTGAATAGGAATCCAATGAAGGACTTGAAGAGGAGAGTTCAAATAGTTTAGAGAGTTCTATAGAAGAGATAGAACCTCCACCTTAGTCATTAAGGAGGTCCACTCTATAAAGATAACAACTAGATGGGTATACTCCTCTTGATTAGAGATGTATTTTTGCTCTAATTACTAATTTTTGATGGTGGTTTTAGCATGCAACAATGTAGGTGTTATTGCTGGTATCACACCTCTCTTGAAAAGTATCTTACCCTAGGTAAGACTACTCCCAGGTTTCTATAGCTAGGTCTTAGCTCACATGGAATAACTTTAGTGGAATGTCTAGCTGTGCCAACAAGGGGTCTTACATGAAATGCAGGGTTTATGGAAGATGGAAGTAATGTATGTGCAGAAACCCTAGTGGTTCAGACTGTAAAGTCTAAAATTTTCTAGCAGATGGGAAATGAAATGCTTCTTATAGCCTAACCTAACAAGCTTGATATAAATAAAATGTAAAAGGAAAAGGAGAGAGAGAAGGGTTAAGAGATCCTAAGTGATAGTCAGAATGGGGTAAAATGCTGCAGATAGACAAATACTTTCAATAAACCATTCCCTATTTCACCAGGATAGGGAACCCACAATGTTGCAAGAAATGATGCAATCTTCAAAGGATCGTTATGATTTTCAAATTGGATTCACTCATTAAACACCCAGACAAGGCGCAGCTTAACTAATGGAATACAACGAAACTCTATTCAATGACAGGGCCCAAGCTAACTATACACAGAAACTTACCATCGACAAGCACTAATAGTATGGACCAAAGCATTCATCAGATATCTTAACATTTACCCATCAATGCAAAAGCAAAACTAATTAAATTCAGATTGATATGAACCATGAAAAATAAAATGAGACAACACATAAACACAAATTCCCAGCAACCTACAAAACTTGCTTTGTATTGACTAAATTTTGGCAGAGTCTCAGCAATTCATTATCAAATCTTACTTACAAATGAGAGAAAAGGATGGCCCTTTTATAGACAAGGCACCATACTGAGTTTTTCAATGGATGGTGGAGATTAACTCAACACCAACGGTTCAGATTACATGGCATTTAATGAAGTACAGTAGTTTGTTACATTTTTAGATTTGTATTTGTCATTTAGGAAAAAGACAAAATACAGCTTGCAAATACATTGAATCTAGACAAAATAGATACCCATTTGGTTATACATGATGAAAAGCCAATTTTCAAGGCCTAATAAAGCCAAAATAGAGTCACATGACACTTGAAAATATGAGCTGATGTAGATTCATGAGATTCCAAGTGTTGACTAGATGAAGAGGTGTAGGTGGCACATTTATGGTGAAAGTGTATCCAACTGGAAGCTTGCTAGACCAACATTGCATGATTGGATGACTGGGACAGCTCTGAACAAGTCTTGGACATTGGACTGGATCTACAGGAACAATAGTGATTTCGCATGATCTTCTATGTCTTTCAAATCTTGAGACTCATCTTTATCATTTTGGACATTATACAAACTTCCTTTTGCATGTGTAGCAACAATTTGGTTGATAGAATGTTGATTATGCATCTCTAGATCAGCAGGGAACCTCTGTATGTTCATCCTTCCAAGACGGCTCTAGTTGGCTCCTTTGTGCTCTCAGACCTACAATAAACAAGACCAAGCATCAATTTCATCATAAAAAAGTTATTTTCGATCAATTTGGATCAAAACATGTCCATTTACAGTCACGGATCAATCAAAAATAGCTCATTGTCAATGTTGTCTTCTTATGAACAATCTCATAAATCTAGTGATTTTCACATGATTTTTTACATTTTTTTACCATTTTTGAGTACCCAGTTGGCCAATATGATGATTAGGGAAATTATTACAGTCATTAGGATCCATTTGCAGACTTTTATTTCATGTTTTTCTAGACTTTTCTACAAAAAGTAAGATTTTTGGGGGTCACAGACTTTTCATGTGCGGTAGCATTAATTATCGTAAAATGTGCCAAAAATCTACACAAACCTGATAAAATATTCATCATGATGTGACAAATAGATGTGCAGATCAAATTCACCAAGAAAATCCAAGTTGCACCTTGAAAAACTCAATTTTGGGGCCAAAATGTCAAAAAGCGCGAGTTTTGGGTGCCATGGACTTAGTGCTAATTTTGGGGTCTACCGACTAAAAGTTGGTGCATTACATTTTCCGTGCAAAGTCTGAGAAGTCTATTTTTAGTGCTAAACATCTTTTTGTGCTACTTTTGGGTCTGACTGACCTATTGTAGTTTTAAAGTCAGTTGGAGGTGAATCCTGTGCAAGTCCGCGGTCGGCCATTTTAGCACTAACTGCTCTAGGTGCAATTGGCAGGGATTTTGGTGCCGACTGACTTGGTGGTAGTGTGGAAGGAAGTCAGTCAGAGATAATTTTAGCACTAAGGTTGGCGGATGATGATTTTTGCGTACAATTTAGTGGTGACTATTTTTAGCACAAGAGTCAGTAGCGACTGATTTCAGCGCCAATCAGTGAATGCAGTTTTTAGCGCAAAGTTAGTGAGAGGTATTTTTAGCACTTTTTACAGTAGGAGGTCTTCTAGAAGTAGATTTTGAATTGGCCAGGGTGAAAGTATATTTAAAAATATATTTAAGTATTTTGAATTTCTTATACTTTAAATATTTTTAAATATACTTTCAGGATGTTTGAGATGGGTTCCAGATCCATAGGATTTCATATGCGGATTCTAGAATTTTGAGGTTCCACTAGATTTCAATCTTAGCCATTTTTCAAGATTTTCAAGGTTTCAGACTTAGCCAAATCAGGGCTCTAGGATCATGCGACAAGATGAAAGTATATGAACCCCTTAATGAAATCTTGTGGAATTTGACATGATTTTGCAACTGTAAGACCTAGAAACTATGAATTTCAACATGAAACATCTTGCAGAAGCAAGTTCAAGGGCAATATCTAGTGACAGGATTTTTGAGAAAAATGTCGTAACACCCAATTTCAATGCAGAAGGCAACAAATGGCAAACTTTTAAGCACAAAACCTTTCAAGACACCTCCAACTCAATCATGAAAGAATCAAATAACTCCAAACATGCAAAATACTCAAATCTGGAACAAATCATGCACTCTAAGCACAAATTCACTTTCTCATCATCATAAGGCAAAAAGGTTGAGACTTCAAGCCAAAGCAAAAGAAGGGGTCTCCTTTTGGCAAAATGGGGCATGTGTGCAAGGCACAACAAATGGTGACTCTACTGGGAAAATACTCCAGAGCATTTCAAAGATAAACTTAAGTTTTGAACCTAGAATCTATGTGTTTCCCACATGTTAGATGAGAAAGCATGATACCTTATCAAAGAATCAAAGGCCACTAACCAGTGCAACCATCTATATCCTGAAAACCTGAGTGTGTGAAATTGCATTCATTCCCATCCCTTGGCAACTAAGTTCACCCAAGATCCTTTGTGCTAAGCTATGAAGTTGGGATCATTTTACCACCAGGAGAATGCTCGAATGTTGAGATGTGATGAGCATTGATAGAAGCAAATGATGATTCTTCTAATAACAACTCTTCTACAGTGATAGTCTTTCTTGATAATGCCTGTAATGATCATGAATGCTAATACATTTCAAATAATATTCTTCATATGAGAGTCTTCAAATGATAATCCTCATATTGATACTTTGTAGTGGGTCTAGTGTTGAAAAACACCTTTTATTTTTACCCAATAGACTAGTAGTACTTAGTACCACCTGCCATCTTCATCTGGATCCATAGTATTGATATGGGTGGTAAAATGGGAATCTAAACCTTTTCACTTATCACAAGATCACCTAGACTCGCTTAGTTGCTTCAAGATTATTTAAAGTGTTAGTGATATATGGTTAGAAAATATTTCAAGTGCACCAACTAATGACTCATTTCCAATGAATAGACATCATAATCCCTGGTGCAACAGTGGGACGCACAACAAAACCTAAGTAGAAAACTTTAGCTTCTCACAGAAAAACCACATATAATTTACCCAACAAGGAAGCATCTGTAGGTCTATACAACTGCCACCATATTTGAGAAATAGAGAACACAAGCAAAGCAAGCCCAAAAGCAAAAATAAAAGCAAACAAGCAACTAATCTAAGAAAAGAAAACTACTCTAACCAAAGAAAAACAAACAGAAAGAAACAACCAACAACTAAAAACTAAAGAAAAGACAAAGCAAAAACTAAACTAGAAAAGAAGACTACTAGAACCAAGCAAGACAATGTACAAAAGCTTTGGATAGCAAGTATTAACACTTCCCCATGATTTATTTCTCAGGACATGCAGGATTAACATGGTGTAGGTCAATGTCCTAAGTCTCGAAAATTCATCTTTGTACTCTGGAAAGTGGGGTAGAGGCATGCTAGGTTCATGTTTAGGGTACCAGTCATGTAGGATCAGCAATTGGGGCAACTCATTAGGGCCATGATCAATCCATATTCAAGTTGTCTTACCTAAATCACCATAATCAAATTGATAACCATTGAAACTGAGTGGAGAAAGGGAAGAGAGAACCTAATTTGCAGTACTATCAGTTGGGTATGTAAGTTCATCATCTTGCTACATTGTACCATTGACTTGTGCACCTTCAAGAGATCTGAGTTGATGCTGGGTCATGTCATGTGCACCAGATACCTCCGGAACACTAAATGCTATAGTAATCTCCCAAGCAAACAAGAAATTTGGACAACCTTCTTCAAAATGCAGATTATCTGGATGAATTCGACATGAATTGGCTAAAGCAAAATTTGACATATGCAGTGAATTGCCATGCAGCAGCATATCCTTACTCATTATTGATACTAGCTCAATGATATGGTTAAGTGACTAACATGAAAACATTTCCAAGCCATCAGTCTGCATGACAGTTTGATTTTTATTCTTAGATTGTAGATTTTTATTGTTGCTCTCATCTATCATTACTAGGCTAGCATCAACAATGTGGAGATCTTCTTTTATGCAAGTATGAATAGGATCATCTTGATGAACATATGATAAACTTGAAACTACTTCATCAAAATCAGTCATGTGCTCTGATAAAACTTCCTCTACACTAATAAGAAATCTTCCTATTTGAATTAAGGGCTAGCATTAGGTCAGCAATTTACTGTTTACAACAGCAACAAGATCTCTTTCTTATTGCATAGCTAGATTTATGATGTTAAAGCTGCCTTGAAGTGATGCATCATCTTCTTCTTCTTCATTCAACTCAGCTGAAAGCTCTATGCGAGTAACTGCAGTGATCTGATATGACTGATCTTTGTAGTTCACTGTGCTGATATACTCAGAAGCTTGATCATTTTTCATCCAACAATCATATTGTGGCTCAAGCGTGTCAATTGGAACAATTTTTTGCATTGCTATCCATGGCTATTCTTCTTGTTCTGGCTCATACCCAATCTAATCATACTGTTGTCCCAACCCAAGATTATCAACAATCTGAACTAAATTATTGTTCTCCATCTCTGCAGAAATAAATTCAGGCTTAGGACTTGATATCTGTGAATCATTCAGATGCTGATCTACATTCTTAACATGGCTTCTCATCAAATTTGATTCACCATCTACCTTGTCCACATCTTCAGTAGCAGAAATCTAATCTTGTACATTGTTCTGTTTGTTGTTTTGTGACTAAAAATTAGATTTTTGCCACGCTGGGATAGCATATTCTGTGATTGAATAGTCTAAATCTAGTGGTTGAAAACCAAGCTTTATCCAGGCAGGGACCTCATCTTCATTAGTTGGGTGACCTGCAAACCACATGCATTACCTGCTCTCATCACCTCAACATATATTTTGATGAACAACTTGAGGGACTTCAATTTCCCCAATGTGCAGATTGCCCTGTTGACCATGATCATTTATGAATGGAAGATTTGCAACTCCTCGTAAGGTCTTTTCTAAATATGAATATGTTTGTTATACCTATATCCCACTTTAGGCTTGTAAATCTCAAAGATAGGGAGCAATCCTTTTAAATGTAGATCCAACCTTTGGAGGAAGGTCAAACAATCTATTTTGTCATGCAACTCTCTGGGATGTACAATGCAGACCTAAGGTGAACTAAAATCAAGCAATGTAAGTGGAGGATACTTCACTCTTATCTGCCTATCTAACACTTATTTGAGAAGTGGGATATCAACTTGGAAGTTCTCTTCATGATATGACAACTAAGATAGTCTTCTGAAGAATTAAGGGATTTCATGACTGAAACCCTTATGTGTACCCATTGGATCAGAATTTTCTACATACTCATTTGATTTCAGCATGTGCAGTGAACCAGTAAATTGAAAACCTGCATAACATCTTTGTCCATCCCTCCTTCTTGTGCCAATTCTGTTGATGGTGGTTTTAGCACGCAACAATGCAAGTGTGATTTCTGGTATCACACCTTGTGAGGCCTACACTTTTTTCATTTCCGTACATGTGACTAATTACCTTACTGTTGTTGATACTTTTATATTTGTGGGACTGTTGATCCTAGATTTTCAAACTATTAAACCTTATTATGTTAAAGGAAAACTAATTGGGTGATGTTAGTTAGATGTTTTCTTTAAGAGAAAACAAATCAGGTGATGTTAGATACATGTTTATTTTATAGGAAAAACTAATTGGGTGATGTCCGATTAATGTTTACATTATAGGGAAACTAATTAGGTTATGTTAGAAAGAAAATTGTCATGTGATTTCATTATGTTTATAAGAACTGTGGTATGCTTTAGAAATGCATGTATTAAATTTGTTTCGGCTATGATATGTATATGTGGAATTAACTTTGAGGTTGAGTGTGCAGGTATTTCTAACAAAACCACAGATACTGGAGATCATTCCACACATTATGTTGTAATCCCTTGTGAAGCCGATCTAGTTCCACGAGGAACCAAGATCAACTCTATGTTTGGTGCAATGTTGTAATGTTGTAATATTGTCTTGCATGAGGTTGAATGGGTTAGGTCTACCCTCTTGTAAATTTGAATTATAATATGTGTTGTAAGAATTGTTTTTTTTGAATTTTTATTTTATTTTTAAATTTTAAATTTTGAGACCCTTTTCTTGTGTCTTAACTTGACCCTAGGTGTCCTAACTAAGTTTAAATTGACCCTGGGTTATACCCCATGGGTTTAGGGTCACTTTTGACTTGGGTAACCCTTGGTTAACCTCTATATGGTCACCTTAATTTCACAGTGAAGTTAAGTGATAAATTTGGAAGCATGGGAAGGATAGGATGAGTAGGATCAACACTCAAGCACATCCCTTCTCCATTACCAAGGCTTGAAATGACTCCATGGTCCACCAATAATAGAGGGGCTTATCTTCTTGTTCCCTCACTTTTGGTGAGAGTCCCCATGAAGTGGTGTGGTCCTTCATGAGTGGGAATATTTTTTTAATCCCACTTGGGATAGTGGGGTTATTTTTTAACTCCACTTGGGATAGTGGGGATATTTTTTTAATTCCACTTGGGATAGTGGGGATATTTTTTAATTCCACTTGGGATAGTGGGGTTATTTTTTTAATCCCACTTGGGATAGTGGAAAAAGGAGTGGGGTTATTTTATTACATATAATTAAATATTCTTAATATATAATTAGCTAATATCCTCCATTATCCAAAAATGAATCTGTAATTCATTTTGTCCTCCACTAATGGAATTATAAATTCAATTTGTCATAATCCACTCTTCCCAAAAAAATAAATTTTTAATTCATCCACTATGAATTTAAAATTTACAAATAATGAGAGCCCTTGATCTCAACTCTTGATCCACACCCTCCATTCCCTTTTCAGAAAATCTATAAATAAGACCCTTCTCTAAGCAATTAGGGGGAATAAAACTTCATTCTTGTAGGAGGGGACTTCATTCTTACAGGGGGACTTCATTCTTTCATTCTTATCATGCCTAATTTCCCTAGGAAATCTTCTTCTGGCATCCTCATAATGCCCAATTCCTTCTCTATTCTCCTCTTCATAGCCTCATAATGCCGAAATTATTCTAGCCATCCTATATCCTCCATTTATTGTCCCTTGCTTGTGATCATAGAGAGATTATTTTTTTGAGAAGGGAGTCTTTTCTTTTGGAGGAAGGAAATTAGAGAGGAGATTCTAGTGGAGCTCTACATCAACATCCATTAAAGGGCTTTTTAAGGTTGGATTTCATGGCTTTTCCTTTGTATTTCTATTTGTTGCATGAAGGATGTGTGAAAATTATTTATTTTGCTTGTGTTGTAAATTTTGTTATTGTGGGAAAATTTTATTGGGATGTTGATAGAGCTTCTTCCACTAGGAAGACAATGCTCATCATGTGTGGGGAAGGGAAGGTGTGAACCTCCTCAGGTACATTCTTGTTCTTAGAAAATGGAAGCCTTGAGGGCATTTTTATGAATTTTGAGCAAATGGTTATAAGGCTTGAGAGCCTAATTGTGATATCCCTGGGATTTTGATTATTTGGTTGGCTTGAGGCCATGAGAAAAGCTGTGATAAAATGTTGAGAAGAATGACACCCTTGAGTTGAGTGAGTCTACTTCCCTACCCTCTTTAAACTCACCTTAGTTGAGTTTTTGTGTTGTGAGTAAAACCATGGGTGTTGTGTGTTGTTTGTTTCTATTGTTGTGAAGTGGTTTTTGGTCTATTCTACCCTGGGCATGTGGATGATCTCCCTAGTTCAGGGGTGACCCTCTTGCGGGTCTACGGTAGGGAGGAGAGTAGCTTGTGTGGTGTTTCTTCCCTTGTGTGATATGCAGGATTTGTGGGAGCTTATTGTGAAGCTTGGAGAAGATTATTGGATCTTAGAAAATATTTTATTTTCCTTAAGTCTTAAGGAGAGCCTGATCTTTTAATAGCTCCTTCCTTGTCAATTTTCTAGAAGGAGAAAATTATCTCCCTATTGTTGTATAAATTGTTTTTTTTTTTTTTGTGAGGAAATCCTCTATTTTTGGGTTGATAGTTGTAATTTTCTATTTCATTAAGTTTTACCATTTAGAAATGAGAAGAGGAAAAGAAAATTTGTTTTTAAAAGGATATTAAAATTGTCTAGTTCCTTCTTCTTCTACTTGCAAAGTTGTGAGTTAGTTGATGTTTTAATTAAGTTTGTAAAAGTCTTATTTCTATGTAAGCTTAGTGGAAATATTAATTTTACATTTGTTATAAGCGAAGTTATAAATTTTGCTACCATGAAAGAAATGAAATTTGAGTCATAGTTTTGCTTTTGAAATTACTGCCACCTTGAGGGTCTCTTCCTAGGATGGGGACCTTTTCACTTTTACTATTCACTATTCACTTTCATTATTCACTTTTCACTATTTACTATTCACTATTCACTTTTACTATTCACTATTTACTTTGACTATTCACTTTTCACTATTCATTTGAAGGCAAACTATATGTAGTTTAAAACATTTGACTTGAAATAGAAATTTTAAATCAAGGAAAGTGGGATTTATTTATGCATATTGTATAATACGAATTGAATAGATGATTAAACTCAGAGTTACAATTCAGAAATACAATGTCTATATTTGCAAAAAACAAATTAACTCATTGCTTTGTTTTTAATGAATTATTGGATAGTAATCTATTTTAACAAATTATATATATATATATATATATATATATATATATATATATATATATATATATATATATATATTTTATTATATATATATTCTATACTCTCTTTACAATTAAGGAACTTATTAATGAAATTGTGAGTTAAAGTGAACTGAAATAATGGCGGTATATATATATATAAATTAAATTTATAAGGAGAAATATAATTATAATATAAAAAGAGCATAGGTAAATATATTTTAATATTAAGTAAGAGTTTTCTCAGAAGTTTCAACAATTGTCACAAATTACTTAATAGGAAAATGAAGAGGAAAATATGATCCTTTCATTTACAAAGGACACTGAAAATAAACACAAACAAGCCCTCACAGGCATTCCATGAGTGGCCATTTTAAACTCAACTATAGATTTAGAGAATAAACGTCCAATTGAAAAAAAAAAAAGAGAAAGAGAAAGAATAGCTAACCTTAGAAAACAAAGAGGAGAAAATGTGCGGCATTTCCAAACAGGGCTAAGAGAACTAAGTAAGTTTAGCCTACCGTTAATCCTGTTTAGGAACAGGTTGATTATTAAAATTAATTCAAATGATGAACTAAAACCTAGAGCAGAACCCTAGGGGGACTGAATCAAGCAAAGTTAACCAACCCTGTGTAAGTGATCTAGTTTACCAAGAAATTAGGAATAATGTAAAGGATGTAGTGTTATTGTTGTTTGATAAAGAACATGAAGAAAAAAAAGATAGGATAAGAAGATCTTGCACAACGGGAAGGAGAATGAGATAGAAATACAATCAAAATTAAATTTCAGAGATACGGTAAAATGAACGTGATAGAAATATAATCAAAATTAAATTCTAAGAAAAGGAAGAGGGCAAATGAACGGATGATCGTGCTTTGTTGAAAAATGATCTATCACCTCAAACAACTATTGTTCAAATGTAATTCATGAGATTAACCTAAGTTAGGAAACCACGCATTTTCTTGCATAGGGTGTGTGCACATGTACTTGGTACCCCGCTGACAACTGTATTATTTTTGCCTTAAGCGTACACCACCGAGCACGCCTATGCGTACGACGGTGTTTTTAGAGTAGTAAGAGAAAAATTTTGATAGTTTGTATCATGACCACATGACGCATGTGGACATGACAAGCATGAATACGTGTTGTGACCGCATGGGAAATGTGGGCATGACACACCTCTCTTGAAAAGTATCTTACCCTAGGTAAGACTACTCCAAGGTTTCTACAGCTAAGTCTTAGCTCACATGGAATAACTTTAGTGGAATGTCTAGCTATGCCAATAAGGGGTCTTACACAAAATGCAAGGTTTATGGAAGATGGCAGTAATGTATGTGCAGAAACCCTAGTGGTTCAGACTGTGAAGTCTAAAATTTTCGGGTAGATGGGCAATGAAATGATGCTTATAACCTAACCTAACAAGCTTGATATAAATAAAATGCAAAAGGAAAAGGAGAGAGAGAAGGGTTAAGAGATCCTAAGTGATAGTCACAATGAGGTAAAATGCTACAAATAGACAAATACTTTCAATAAACCATTCCCTGTTTCACCAAGATAGGAAACCCACAATGTTGCAAGAAATGATGCAATCTTCAAAGGATCCTTATGATTTTCAAATTGGATTCACTCATTAAACAACCAGACAATGGCACAGCTTAACTAGTAGAATGCAACCAAGCTATATTCAATGACAAGGCCCAGGCTAACTATACACAGCAACTTACCATCGGCAAGCACTAATAGTATGGACCAAAGCATTCATCAGATATCTTAACATTTATCCATCATTGCAAAAGTACAACTAATTAAATTCATATTGATATGAACCATGAAAACCAAAATGACACAACACATAAACACAAATTCCCAGCAACCTGCAAAACTTGCTTTGTATTGACTAAATTTTGGCAGAGTCTCAACAATTCATTATCAAATCTTACTTACAAATGAAAGAAAATGATGGCCCTTTTATAGACAAGGCACCATACCGAGTTTTTCAATGGATGGTGGAGAATAACTCAACACCAACGGTTCAGATTACATGGCATTTAATGAAGTACAACAGTTGTTACATTTTTAGATTTGTATTTATCCTTTAGGAAAAACACAAAATACAGCTTGCAAATACATTAAATATAGACAAAATGGATACCCATTTGGTTGTACATGATGAAAAGTCAATTTTCAAGGCCTAATAAAGCCAAAATAGAGTCACATGACACTTGAAAATATGAGCCAATGTAGATTCATGAGATTCCAAGTGCTGACTAGATCAAAAGGTGTAGGTGACACATTTTTGGTGAAAGTGTATCCAACTAGAAGCTTGTTGGACCAACATTGCATAACTGGATGACTGGGACAGCTCTGAACATGTCTTAGACATTGGAATGGATCTACAGGAACAACAGTGATTTAGCATGATCTTCTATGTCTTTCAGTTCTTAAGACTCATCTTTATCATTTTGGACATTATACTGACTTTCTTTTGCATGTACAGCAATAATTTGGTTGATAGAATGTCGATTCTACATCTCTAGATCAGTAGGGTACATCTGTATGTTCATCCTTCCAAGATAGCTCCAGTTGGCTCCTTTGTGCTCTTAGACTTACAATAGACAAGACCAAGCATCAATTTCACCATAAACAAGTTATTTTCCATCAATTTGGGTCAAAACATGTCTATTTACAGTCATGGATTAGTAAAAAATAGCTCATTGTCAATGTTGTCTTCTTATGAACAACCTCATAAATCTAGTGATTTTCACATGATTTTTTGCATTTTTTTACCATTTTTGAGTACCTAGTTGGCCAATATGATGATTAGAGAAATTATTAAAGTCATTAGGATCCATTTACAGACTTTTATTTCATGTTTTTCTAGCCTTTTCTGTAAAAAGTGAGATTTTTGGGGGTCACAAACTTTTCATGTGTAGTAGCATTAATTATCGTAAAATGTGCCAAAAATCTACATAAACCTAATAAAATATTCATAATGATGTGACAAATAGATGTGCAAATCAAATTCACTAGGAAAATCCAAGTTGCACCTTGAAAAACTCAATTTTGGGGCCAAAATGTCAAAAAGCACGAGTTTTGGGTGCCACGGACTTAGCGCTGATTTTGGGATCTACCAACTAAAAGTTGATGCATTGCATTTTCCACACAAAGTCTAAGAAGTCTGTTTTTAGTGCTAAACATCTTTTTGTGCTACTTTTGGGTCTGACTGACCTATCACAGTTTTAAAGTCAGTCAGAGGTGAATCCTGCACAAGTTTGTGGTCAACCATTTTAGCGCTAACTGCTCTAGGTGTAGCCAACGGGGATTTTGGTGCCAACCAACTTGGTGGTAGTGTGGAAGGAAGTCGGTCAGATGTAATTTTAGCGCTAAGGTCGGTAGATGATGATTTTCATGCAAAAGTTTGTGGTGACTATTTTTAGCGCAAGAGTTGGTAGCGACTGATTTTAGCGCTAGTCAGTGAATGCAATTTTTAGCACAAAGTCAGTGAGAGGTATTTTTAGCACTTTTTGCAGCAGGAGGTGTTTTTAGCACCAGATTTTGAATTGACCAGGGTGAAAGTATATTTTAAAATATATTTAAGTATATTGAATTTCTTATACTTTAAATATTTTTAAATATACTTTCAGGATGTTTGAGATGGGTTCCAGATCCATAGGATTTCATATACAGATTCTAGAATTTTGAGGTTTCACTAGACTTCAGACTTAGCCATTTTTCATGATTTTCAGGGTTTCAGACTTAGCCAAATCAGGGCTTCAGGATCATGCGACAAGATGAAAGTATATGAACCCCTTAATGAAATCTTATAGAATTTGACATGATTTTGCAACTATAAGACTTGGAAACTATGAATTTCAACATGAAACATCCTACAGAAGCAAGTTCAAGGGCAATATCCAGTGACATAGGATTTTTGAGCAAAATGTCGTAACACCCAATTTCAATGTAGAAGGCAACAAATGACAATGTTTTAAGCACAAGACCATTCAAGACACCTCCAAATCAATCATGAAAGACATCAAATGAGTCCAAACATACAAAATACTCAAATCTGGAACAAATCCTGCACTCTAAGCACAAATTCACTTTCTCATCATCATAAGGCAAAAAGGTCGAGACTTCAAGCCAAAGCAAAAGAAAGGGTCTCCATTTGGAAAAATGGGGCATGTGTGCAAGGCACAACACTAACAACCTAGGACTATGAAGGAGGCTATGGGTATGAATTATATAGTCTTGGAATGTGTCCATGAATGAAGAGATGGTTTCTTTAAAGAAAATGGACACATGGGACCTAGTACCTTTGCCTAATGGATGAAAACCCTTTGGATACAAATGGGTGTTCAAAAGAAAAATAGTTTTAGATGGTAGTGTTGAGAAGTATAAGATGAGATTGGTTGTGAAGGGTTATTCCTAGATTGAGGGAATAGATTATGGTGATATTTTCTCCCTGGTAACAAAGTCGACATCCATTTAGTTTATATTTCCTATGTTGTAGTATATGATGTTGAGGTTGAGTAGATGGATGTGAGGACAACATTCCTTCATGGTGATTTGGAGGAATATATTTGTATGGCACATATGGAGCACTACATTGAGAAAGGTAAAAAACATTTGGTTTGTAAGTTGAAGAAATCTTTGTATAGTCTTAAGCAACCTCTTAGGATATGGTACCAAAAGTTTGATTCTTTTGTTTTAAGTTTGGGATTTTTGAGATCTAAATTAGATCATTTGCATCTATTATAAGATGGATGGTGATCATATTCTCATTATTCCATTATATGTTGATGATATGTTATTTTTAATAATGGAAAGGGTTTGATTTTTGAATCGAAGTCTTAGATTTCAACATAATTTAAGATGAAAGACTTAGGGGTAGCCAAGCACACTTTGGGGATGGAGATTAGAAGAGATAGAGAAAACAAAAAACTTTGGTTAGGCCAAATTAAGTATGTGAACTTAGTGTTGGAGAGGTTTAACATTTCGACTTGCAGGCCATTGTGTGTTCCTATTACAATGGGGACAAAGTTATTTATTGAGAAATGTTTCAATTCTCCTAGAAAGATGAAGGATATGAATAGAGTACCTTATGCTAGTGTAGTTGGCAAATTAATGTATGCTATGGTTTGCACAAGACCACACATTGTCTGAGCAATGTGAGTTCTTAGTCAATTTATGGATAATCTTGGACAAGTACATTGGGATGTTCTAAAGAGGGTCTTTAGGTATTTGTAGGGTACTTTTGAGTATTCATCATGGTATCATGATTATCCTATAGGGGACCAGTCTTAAGTTTGTATTTGTGAATTTTTGGATTTAGATTGGACTAGAGATGTCAATAGTAGCAAATCCACTAGTGGATACATTTTCACTATGTTTGGTGGTGCAAATAGTTGGATGAGTAAGTGACAAGTTGTGGTCACTTTGTCCACTACAAAATAAGAGTACATGGAAGATACTTATGCTTGTAAGGAAGCCATTTGGATTAAGATATCATGTTCATATGTTGGGTTAAATGTAGTATCCATTATGGTTCATTATTGTTAGGTATGACTAAGGTGAATGATGACAACTGGCATGCACACTAGATCAAACCATCTTTCATAATAACATGAACAAGGATAAGACTGAGCCAAATCACTACCAAATGGAGGTGGACTTAGATAAAAATCTTATACTCAGGAGTGCTATGGAAAGACATGATTTAATCAAGCCTTTATCAAACCCTAGCTCTATGATGATCTGATTATAACAGAAGATGTAAAATAAATCTCCAGAAACCAATTATATAAGGAGGATCAGGAGGATGATAGAACTTGTGTCCCAAAAGTGGAGATGTCAAAGGACTATTTTGAGAATGTCCAAGTCCTAAAAGGTTGAATCTTCAAGAATTGTAAACTACAGAAATGTTGTAGAGACTGCCTTGATGTAAGATTTGAAGTTTGCTAGGGAAGAAAGACTAGGGCACTAGCACCCAAGTCCTACACATGGGAATATTCCCAAACTGTTGTTGGATCCCCAAACCCTAATCCTTCCTTAGTCTTCTTGTATCTTCATATTTCCTAGATCTAGCACCTATAACCTATACACAAGAAGGAAAGAAGGGGTTTGGGGGTTATGGTGTTTAGGAACTTGCCTCAATCAAATCTCAAGATAGAATTCAAGCTTCCCAACATCATTGATAAATAAAAAGAGTATGCCATTGTAGGGCAGAGGCTAAATACAAAATCAATATGATTAAACCAAATTATGATGAACAACAATGATATCACCTATGTGATGAGACCCTTAGGAGGATGAAGGCTCTTTAACTCATAACCTCCAAAGAGATAGATGATAACATCAAACTTATAGCAATACACACAATGACAATACAAATCTTCTCTAGAATCACAATGAATTCTTTAAATTCTCTTTACTCCAATGCTTCAAGTTGGCTATCTCTATCTAGGTTCATAATGAATTCAAAAAAAACACTTATATATGATTTCCCGCTAACATTCATCAATTTAAACCAAAAGAGCCGACAAGGAGAAACCTTTTTGAAAGTCCTAAGATGATATATAATTAAATTTGCCCCGACCAATCAGGGAAGACTTGGGCAGTGGTGCCAAGTCTTGAGGCTCCTTTTTAGTTTGGGGTAAGATAAAATATGGGCCCCTTATTCCCAATTTATATTGGTTTTAAGAAATTTTGCATTGGCATGAATATTACAATGTATAATGTAATCACAAGAACCTAGGAGCTAAACAAGGAGGTAAAAAGACATGTGTCTAATTTTTATTCCATAACATTTAGCCCCCACTTTAATGTGTGTATGATCTTTTGATCAATACATGCATTAAAGTACGGTCAAAGCATATCAAACACATCAAACACTAGAGTGAAGACACACCCTAAGTTTGAAGAACCATTTCTATTCCCCAAGCTTAGGCAAACATAAGAAAACACTTGACAAACATGCAAAACACAAAGAATATAGTAAAGAAGCACACAATACATGAAGAAGACAGTAGAAATGCATGCAATACATGGAGAAGGCATGAGTGCAGTCACACAATACACTAGGCATACATGAAGAGAAGACATGATTAAACAATTATATAACCCTAACTAAGTGATGGGGGGAGCTCATTGCTATGTGCCACCATCAAAAGTGCACAAAACACATAGTGTGGGGGGAGCTCATTGCAATGCACCACCACAAAACATGCAAAGCACACAACATGAGGGAGCTCATCACTACGCACTGCCACAAAACATGTAAAACACTCAAGGAAGACACATGGAAAACACATGGAATACATGAGTGTTGTAGAGTATGTCATTGACACACTATACATCTTAAACACATAAAACATAGGTGATAGGGAGAGATCATTGCCACGTGCCACCATCTAAGACATGCCAAACACACCTGACGGTTGAGCTATGCTACCACAACCACCAAAGACATGCTTAAGGGTGAATAACTCAAAATCCAACCCTACCTCTGCAGAGGACTTTTTAAAAGGATGTGCAACCACTCAAAGGAATACACAATCCTACCTTCCAGAGAAGGGATTTCAAAAACATACAACCCCACCATGCATCGCAAAGGGGCCTTATGATGAAAAGGAAGCATGTGCACAAAGTATACATCCCCACTTGCATCGTAGAGATGTATTACAGTGAAAAGGAAGCATACACAACATGCAAAGATAAAGTACACAACCCCACCTATAGTGCAGAGATTCCTTACAATGAAAAGGAAGCATACACCACGCATTCTATCACAATGTCTAAGATATCCAAGCATTTACCAAAATATATGCCCCCACCTTAAAGTGGTTGATCCTGCTTGTTGATAGCAATCATGTTTAAGGTAAAGTTGAAAACACACGAGGGAACAAGAGCTTTCACAAAGCCCATGCCCCAAAGTGACATGTGCTTACGATCACCAATTATTTCCAACAATCACAATAGAAACACATTAGTATTATATGCTAACAATTAACATACTTTGGTTAGAAAATCTTAGCTACGATAATAACCAAATCATTTCATTAAACTTATACAAAAATCAGGCAACATACCACTTAATAAACCAAGGCTACACTTGAGGGTTCAAATCTGAGTATAGCTATGAGGTTATACTTCAGGTATCTCAAAACTAAGTATAGCTACAAGGTTTGTTACAAGAATTTCACAACACAACACATGATCACATCATGACACAAAAGTGATTCTACTAGTCAAGCATTAGTAACAAATTGTCTCCATCTTCATATATTAACTGGGTCCATTTTTATTCTTGTTGTAGGGATGCACGATCCTTATCAGAAGTGTATATTTGTTGTCATCATTCGTTAACTAGTAGAGCCACAAGCACAATAGAAGAATGAAATCATCAAATATAAGAGAGGAGACAAAAATGACTTAGGGCCACAATGTGGAAAGATGCCCCTAAGACAACCTCGACAACATTATGATCCCAAGGCACCACACACAACAGTTTTCAATAAGAGAAGTGTAGAGAAATAGAGAAACAAATAGAAGAAATGTCATGATAGAGGATGTCTCCTTGTATCCTTGACCTTACAAGAGTATCAAGGGTCATCCAAGGAGACCTAGACAAACATTTAACACTACATGGGGGAACACAACACAAAAACATAAATGCCTAGGAGGAGGCCACCCTTGAGAGCAACTCAAAGAAGTGCTACATCAAGTGTGGCTCAATGAGGGAGAAATACTTACCTGCTAGCTGTTTTCCTTAATCATGTCATCTTTTTCTCAATCTTGATCTTCATCTTTGTTTACCATCAAGGGTTCATGATTTTCCACATTCTTCAGCATTTCTAAAGAGGAAGCAGTTACAAATTGGTTGTATTATTTTGTGATATATAACTTCTCTCTTGAAGGTTTTCTCCCGATCCCTGTAAGGATGGTGAAGGAGGAACCTGAACAAAAATTACATTTCCTTTTGGTTGAGGTGGTGTTGGAGTACCTTGAATCATGATCATTGGTTTGAAGAGAGGAGGTGCATTAGGTGCCTCATGCACAATCATTTTAGGAACATTAGTACACTTATCCACTATCCCCTTAATGGGTAGAATAAGTCTATTAATGATGATTGAATTAACTTTATTTTCACTTTGATTAAGCTCAACATCTATCCCCAAAGGATTTAATGTGAGAGACCTTTCTTCATCCACCAATGCTTCATCTTTTGAAGGGAGAGCATTGGACTGAAGGGAAGGTAAAGTTTTGTTAAGATAATTGTTGATGATTGTATCTTTAGTGACGTCCAAGGAGTTTGAACATGCAACCAAAGGAGAACTATCCATGGTCTACACATCTTTAGAGATATCCAAGGTTAATGGACATTAACCAAAGGAGGAAGATCAAGGGTCTTCACTTCCTTAGTGATATCCAATGTACTTGAACATTTGATCAAAGGCAAGGTCCATAGGATGAGCCATAGAATCCTCATGTATTACATTATTAATAAAATATGTAATATTATTAGATGAATGCCCATTATCTATCCAAGGATAATCCTTTGTAAGAGGAGGCTCTTCATTCAGTAGTGCTTCATCCTTTGAGGGGAGAGTATTAGAATGAATAGAGGGTATATTGATGTTTAGGGATGTGTCAATGATTTCATCCTCTTGTGACAAAATTTCATCATAAGTGGGAAAACTTTTGGGAGAGGGATTCAAATCATGGGGTGAAATAGGCAAAGCTAGGTCACCATCACATGTCTTAGAAAAAAAATCCATGGAATTATCATGACTTGTAGTAGAAGTAAAAGAAGAACCACCACGATCATTTGTCTCATGACTATTCATGGAGATGAACTTAGTGAGATCTTCTAATATTGAAGGATATATGCCCATGAGAGTTTTGAATCTATCAAAATCATATATATAACAAAGGATTTCATATATGGAACACATAGATACATCAATATCGTACATGGATGCTATGTAATCTAAAACATGAGGATGCATATTAGTAAATTTTGTGAAAGTTTCAAAGTCTATAATGTATGCAAACAAAGATTCCAAAGATGAATAATAAGAAGCATCCATAATGAAATGAGAATGTGATTTGGAACAAACATGTATAATCATATTTATACATTAATCAAGTATCACCAATATGAGAGACTTTTGTACACAAAGACACTAGTTTGAGGAAACTCAGTTTTTTAAGCTTTTTGCAAAGATAAAAAATACATTAGTGTCACTAAAAATAAAATGATTATGATGTTAAAGGTGCTACACAAAAAGGTAATACAAGCAACTTTAAGATTTCTTGCAAGGATATGTAAAAGAGATGTTGAACTTCTTATGTTGAAATACACAATGTGTAATTACAAATGTATGAATTTTTAAATCTATGATGTGAAATGATACAAAATTTTCAAATCAAGGATGTGAAATAATGTAAGATTATTATGCAAAATCAGATTTAATGAATATTTGTTGTCACTAATATGATCATGCAAAAGAGTTTTTGAAACCCTAATGCAAAATTTTACCAAAATGCAACCTTTTTGAATGCCTAAATATGTACTCTTTTCAAATTTATCCAATATTTTCAAATGACTATTGATAAATATGCAATGAATCAATGCAAGATCTGATTTGAACAATCAACAAGATGCAAATTCTTGAAACTACGGGTTTACCAAAATGTTAAGTATGAAAAAGGTGAGCAATGAAAACTAGCGTGCACACTAGATCAAACCATCTTTCAAAGTAACGTTCAAGGACAAGACTGAGCCCAATCACTACCAAATGGAACTAGACTTAGCTATATATCTTGTACCCAAGAGTTCTATGGAAAGATTTGATTTAATCAAGCCTTTTTATCAAACCCTGGGTCAATGACTCAATTATGCACAAAACCCTAGTTCTATGATGATCTAATTATAACAAAATATGTACAACAAATATCTAGAAACCAATTATATAGGGAGGATCAGGAGGATGATAGAACCTATTGGTTCCTCTAATTGATTGTCTAAAACCCCCTAAAGATTAGCCAATTTCATATATTTAGGGATTTCAGGTCAGTAGCCAACGAACAAGATTACAACACCTAAGAGTTAAAAATTCCTCTGCACTTTTGGTTCTGCAAGACCAAGGTGGGTGTACCCTTTACAACACCTAAAATATCTCAAAGATTTACCTATGATTTTGTATTTAAACAAAAGGTTCTCAATAACAATTTACCAAGGAAATGACTTATTCCACTTAGATTGGCTTAATCCTATGGTAACATAGTTTAGACCATGATTGAGAACTAACATTAATAGAAACATATTCTTAATAGAATAACATATATAGAAATTATTTTCATTTGTTTGGGATGGATGCAAATCAATACTTCATGCCAGCAAGGGACCAGTGTATAATCTAATGGGCTATAGAGTCAAGGTTGTACACAGTAAATCTATCATTCAAGCAGTATTGTTTCATCATAAAATGGACCAACAACATTAATACCTTTCATTAATACCTCCTTCACTTGAAATCATGGGACTATCTTTTAAAACCATAATGTAAACAAAGCTAACTGAACATTTTGTGAGCAAATTATTTCTCTCCTTGAGAGAAAGCCATAGAAAACATGCATAATACAAAAAACTACAAAGATGAACTAAAATATCCTTAATAGTAAGAGTTCACATTAACTTCATGCAAATACTATATGGAGAAGGTTCCATAACTAGTGCAAAATATGTTCAGTTTTGAAGAAGCTCCTCACTCTATA
Organism: Cunninghamia lanceolata; assembly: GCA_027924645.1. Classification (NCBI taxonomy): domain Eukaryota; kingdom Viridiplantae; phylum Streptophyta; class Pinopsida; order Cupressales; family Cupressaceae; genus Cunninghamia; species Cunninghamia lanceolata. The sequence goes on along the minus strand of BSBN01000263.1, from coordinate 3,326,833 downwards.
GATTTGAACATAAGCTAAAATATAACTCTTCTTCTATTGCTTCTAGATTACAACATGGAACATGCTGCTACCTAAAACCAAAGATCTAAGAACCTCCTCAAAAATGGCCCTGATTTCCCATTTATAGATACATGGGAGCAAACAAGCTACAAGCTACATATAGATGTCATATCTTCATTTGATAAATATTGACAATAAGATGCCAAAACATCAGTCCCCAACCACTAAGGCTTCTGTAGCAAATCCTCACCTTAGGTAGACTGGAACAACTAATTTTTTCATGTATGATTTCCCGTTGCTGACGTGGAGGCAAGCCATGTTTTTGAAGGAATGGGGATTACAAGGTGCTCTAATAGCTTAGCCCCTCCTCGCATGTGGACACTTATTCCCCATATGAGAACCCTTCACCAAACTTCACCGACCATGCAAGTAGACAAGGGAGTGCCTGCAAGGATCAACAAAGAAAGGAAGCACCTGAAGCCTCGGTCCCACCTATTATGCCCACTCACAGGAACGAGCAGGAAAATTCTCTCCTCTAATTAGGAAGTTCCCAACTAACTCACCCAATCAAGAACCAGAGGATGCCTCTAATAGCTGGTTCTAGCTGAGCCAAGCCTCTAGCTAGGAAGGGAGTAACAATAATCGTGACTTGCCTCTCCATTTCTACTCACTTCATCTAGGGGAACAATGCTCCCTCAATTGTTACTCGAGCCCTGCCAAAAGTAAGGCACTAAGGGAGGGGAAGAGAGAGAAATGATGTCTCTCTACCTCTATGCCTAGTCTGGGGACTCACAAGAACAAGAAGTTATAGGATTCTATAGACCAGGACAGAAAAACCTCAATTGGATGAAAAGATAGGAAGGAAAAAAGCTCACAAGAGCTCAACGGATGCTGTTGAACTTCCCCAACCTTACCAGATCCTCCCATTCATTAGAAAAACACCTCTAATCCCTTAATCTTGTAAGGACATATCATTAGCCATGAGAATAGAGAAGAAAATCCTAAGGAATGGGATGACAACCGTAGCATACTAAAAAGATAAGGACCCATACTGCCTGCACAAAAAGAGATAGTGACTAGAACAATATCAAAAGCATCTATTTATATTGAGATTGTGGAAGCTCCCACACTTCAGATAATCACACTTTGTCCACCCATCCTGTAAATTTATTTTAGATAATACCTTGGTAGTGCCGGCCCTTAAATGGAAATGTTATGATAATCTACCAGCTTCGCCAGAAAAAGGAAAGATGTGACACTTAGTTCATGATGCCAGGCCTTCACATGCATGAAATTCAATCACAACCTATGTTTCCATAATGAGATAGCTAAAGTAGGTTTCTCGATCTCAACACTACCCCAATTTAGGACATCAAGCACATACTTCACTCAACTCCAACATCAGGTAGAAATCCTGACAAATCCTTGCAAGCATGACACCCTACTTGAACAAAAACATCATCTTGTACAATGGTGACAAAAAGGGAGGCACCAATATCCTCTCAATGTAGAGAATTTTCTTCCTGATTGCACCCATCATGTAACATTGATAGGACACATCTTGAACGAACAAACCAACTCTCTGATCATTAGCAAGATAAGACTCAATACATGCTTAATCTTTGGCTTCCCATGCCCGAAGCAAGTAACTCTATCTCATTGTTTACCATGCTTCTCCACTCCATTGACCCATCCAATCGCAACCATTAGATCTGCTTCGTGAACCAAATTGATGGCCACTAGAAATAGTCAGCATTCCTAGAGGAAGTCATTTACTAGTTTTGAATCTTGACCATGGATCAATACCAATCAACTGTCTTTGCAAAGATTTGAAATTCCTCCAGTGAAGACCAGCTAGCATGAAAAGTGCAAAGAACCCATCTGCCATGATGGAACTTCACTTCCTCATGAAGAGTCACTCAGGATTATAGCAAAACCCCCTGCCTTGGTGAAATGTATCAATTTGACGTTACCGCAGGAAGTAAGCATGCTAAGGCCCACAACACATCATTCTCTACTCCACTGAGAGCCCTAAATGCCTCCTACAAAGGTAGAAACCTCAACAAAAGGCCAAGTCAGTAGTTGAAGTCACCTATGCCATCATTTATTCCCTTGAATACACACCATCCATGTGGGCATCGCCACATTGGAAAATAGTCTGAGGTTCATTATCCTGTGGAAGCCTCAGAATAGTCTTAGTGGGGATAAATCCTTTCTGTAAAATGCTTGCATGAATGCTACATGGTTGCCACATTAGACCTTGTGGCATCGTCGAAGCCCAGAACAAAGCCTAGTGAAGAGGAAAATCCTAGCGAAAAGAAAGATCATGTAGACATGGTTGTGACTTAAGGCCCAATTTCAACACACACACAAAAGCTATTTTTAAAAGAGGGGTCATGCTAGGTTTAATGTCCAAGGGGAACATTGTTAGATTCATGACAGACAACTAAGAGGGGGGGTGAATCAGTTGTCTAAAACTTTCTTCCAATTTACACACTTAAATTCACTTTGTAATTTAGTAGCATAATAACAATTCAATCATGGAAGCACAATGCATTAAACCAAGAGCAACAACACATCAACACATAAGACACCAAGATTTTGACGTGGAAAACCTGGTTAAGGGAAAAACCATAGGGTGATTAACCCAAGATTGTTTTCTCTGTTAGAAGAATAGAAAGAACAAAATGGCACTTGCCAATTATGGCTCATTGCCCGAGCACACTGCTCACAAGAGGCTCACTGCCTATAAGAGACACACTATCTACAAAATGATAAATATCACATACATGAACTGGAGAATAGCATCTTCACCATGCTTGAATCGGTTCCATTTAAGCCCAATACTTCTACTCTGCCTTTCGCTCTCCTCTTCACTACCACTCTCTCATCTCCAAAAGATACACCTTGAAATGACTTTACAATTCCTTATTTATACAAGACATCAACTTAGGAATACTCATCTAAGTTGGCAAACATCTACAAGTACATCTACAGGATGTGTAACTCATCCGGTCAGCCAGTCTCAAGAAGAACACCTTCATCCAGAAGCAATTCATCAAATGTGAGCTTCAAATCCAATGCGGACCACCAACACGAACTAGACATGATCTAAAGACCTCCACAAGCTTGCCTGAATTACCAAGAACATCCACACTTCATCTGCTTACTGAAATCCTTCTCTCCTTCATTTGGAACCTCAAGAACACAGTTTGTCATCACTGTCACAAAGGAATAGATGCTTATGGATCTTCAAACCATGAACCAATTGAGTTGACACTTCAAAAAGACTTCCTCAACACTCCCTCAAATCCGTAGAACATGATAATGCATTTCCAGATCTCACTGGACCTGTCTATATCACTCTATCACCATTGAACACCTGCCAGAACCAGTTTTACTAGAGCGGCCACAACTTCTTCAGATCTTCATACGAACCTCTGAAATCTCTATTGGATCACCTTAAGATACATATCTACAAACCCTTTAAACCGTATCCTCCGATCCTCATCTTATCTTAGACTTTTACCTTACTGTCTTCACTATTCTTCACTGTTCCTGATATGACCAATTTTCTCAATATCCTCAGCAAATAGTTCATCTAGTCCTTATCATTAATGCAACAGGGGTATGTTGACATCAATGACAACACTAGTTAGGCCCATACTTGCAACAAGCATAAGACATTCCTACCATCCAATGTGAAGATAGAACACTATTTCAATGTATTAGATATACAATAAAAATTAAGGCCATTGGGTAAAAGGTAATCCCAGGTGCAAGGGCCAGTAAATTGATGGCAAAGGGGGACTCAAATGATAACTTGAATGATCAATAATGGGCCGTAGGCAGTCAACAAAGAATTAAAACAAGAGGTGACCAAGGAAAATGCGGCAAGACACTAGGTTTTAGGGTTTTACAAGGGTTTTAGCAAGCCTAGAAGAGAAACACTAGGAATCAAGGCATGAATCAAAATGTAGGTCCAAATAGTGGCTCTAGTTGGGGACAGATGACTATAAGGTCATCATAAGGATCCAAATCTCTGGTTTCGAAGACCAACACCTTTCTTACCTTGTAACTGCCCAACTCAAGGGGCCTAGTCATAGATTTGTTACTCCAAGTGGTGGCCCTAGGCCACCCCAAATGAAGAGGGTAGATCTTCCTCTATCATATTTCTTGTTCTCAGATGACAACCCCAAACCAAATCTGAGAACACTATTATAATCCACCAGGTTACTGGCACGGATGCTTATCCTTCTCACAAAACTCTTTAACCTACTATTGTCAAAGTGTCTTGTGCTCTTCTAATCTATATAGATAGGCTCTAAGTAAGGCATCTCCCCATATGTCATGCTAACAACACCCTTATCCATCATACCATGTGAGACATTGCAGTGAATTGCATCCACAAAATCATCATCTTGTACCAATAAAATTTTATCAAGATGAATTGAGAACTGAAAATGCTCATAATCCACTAGATAAATGGCATTACAAATATTAACCTCTTCCATTACTGTCAAATCAAACCTAAATACTTCATATGTCTTATGTCCATTGAACATATTGGTATACACTTGCCCTGGTTTGTTGAAATCACGATTCGGTCAAGGGCTTGAAAATCTATCCAGACAAATATCATAAAGATGGGATACACCAATTGAACCATGACCTAAATTATATTCCATATTTTGCAAGTATTCATCAGATGTACCAAACAAAAAATGTTCATACTTAGGTTCACTTTTGACTTGATCAATATGATATAAATACTCACCTATATTTGGGTAATACAACTCATCTACATCACTTGGTGTTTCAATGCTATGCAAAGGAGATTGAGTTGTCTCAACAACATTCTCATCACTGTTCATATTATGATTCTCACAAGAACATACATCTTCAACCATGTTTACCATCTCACCGAATCCCTAAACCACAAGTTGATAATTTGCATCGTTAACACATGTGTCAAACATTTTCTCCATTTTAGGAATAAGGACATAACTTGATTCATCTCACAAATCTTCACACAACTCAACACAAAATGCTTCAAAAGAAGGAGCAAACAATTTAGGTTGTTCATTCATTATTGATCCCTCATCTAAATTTGTCATAATAGGGTTACAACTACAGCAAACCTTATGAGTAACCCTGTCTTCTCTTTCATTAACCTAAGGATCTAAGACTTTTCCAACATCAATATATTCAAAAACATCATAATCATTTAAGAAGCATACAGATAAACTCTCAACATCATTCACACCATCAATATTTAGTACCTTTGACTAATATCTTGAAGATTCTTCAATGTAAAAGGGTTGTTCCATCTTAGGAAAATATGTGTCTCCATCACTTTCAACACATTTAATTTTTGAGGAGGAGAAATCCACTTCCACTTTATGAGGATAACCATAATCAGCAATGAAATGATCATATTCACTATCATCACAGCAAAGAAACTTGCTAGTATTGAGGTCATATTTAGGACCTCTAAATCAGTCCTTTATACACACTACATCAACATCCCCACTCACTTGGGTTGATTCACCATACTAAAAACCTAAGCATACCTCTAGTTCTTGACTAGAAGAACTACAACAAGGGATAACTTTACCTACCTTCTTGTGTTCATCAAACCATGTATTTGAAGTATGATGACTGTAATCATTATCTACATATCCAATGAACTGATCACACATTTCATTTGCTTCACTGAGGTATGCATTTTCAACTTTTGATCCATCCTCTTCATGTGGCATTTCATTACTTGATTGGTCAAGACTAACTAACTCTAGCCCCTTGGGTAGAGCATCCAAGCCATGATTTAGATGATGAAATGGTGTATTAACTATAGCAACAAAATTGCTCCTGTCCGTGCACAATTATTGCTATTTTCCACTCTACATTTTTCATTTCCATAAAATACCTTAGAATGACCAACTTCTCTAGACACATGTCCTTTCATCATTGAAAATTTTAAGTTGTTGTCAATATCCATAGCTATAATAAATGCTTGATGGAGTGTCATCATATCTTTATCTCTCAGTAAATAGCTTACCTCTTCATCAAATTGCATCATTTGGCCTAAAATTCTCTAGAATATCTCTTATCATCTTTGCAAACCTCAAATTGAAAGTCAGAACTAGCTCCTCTTCATCCTTCTCAATCTACACAAGTTTATTGATCAGTGAACTTACATTAACCCTTTCACCAAACTAATCAATAAAACCTATTCTAAATTCTTGCCATGAAGAAATATAATGCACATGCAAGTTTGTAAACCAACCCCTCGCATCTTCTTTCAAAGATTGAACAAATAACTTCATGACAACATCTTCAAGATCTACCTCATAATCATTTGTTACATCAACGAAATCTTGTAGATGCTTACTTGTTGACTAGACTTATCACCACTGAACTTTGGCAGATGCTTTCTAACCCCATCAAGAATAGAATTTGGATAGTTTTGGATACCACTAAAATTTAGTGCTCTGTATCTTTCAACATAGAAGACCCTTCTCTGAGGGTATGATTGTTGTTGTGATGCACAGTGCATTTTGACATTCAAATGTGCAGAAAGGTAGAAATAATAACAACCCACATTCAAATATGCTTTCAACAACAACTAACTTCCTTCACAACAACTTTATCATAGTTCTACCTCTTGTCAAAACCCTAAAATCTCCAACGAAGTCCTTAACTCACCATTATAGACCTTCATTCAACATGGGAACAACATTCTACACAAAGCACTCACAAATAACTTCTACCCATCTAATTTATTTTGCTTTGTAGATGAAACAAGAATTAAGGACCAAATACCTAGAAATTATTGTAGGCCTCATAATTTTATCCTTGTGACTTAAAACATTTCAGATCTATGCAATCATTTTGCATAAACATTTCATATCTATGCAATCAACTCGCATAAACAGAAATAATTCTTCAACAATTGATCAAGTTCATTTGTAGAGTCACCACCTCTTCAAAGAGGACAAAATTTTCAAATGGCACAAAGATCATCAAAGCTCCATTTCATTATGGGTTTTCCTTAATAGCAAAGCCATATAAAACTTCTTCAAATACAGCCAGTTTTCCTCTTGAAATACCAGTTCAAAAGCAAGTAGAGTCACCACTCTCTAAGGAGAATGATAATATATTGCTCATATGCAAACTCTAAATACCCATGACAAACTACTGGAAAGATCTTGACAATTTATAAACCAATTCCCCAGTAGAGTCACCAATCTATTGGTTCCTCCAACTAATTGTCTAAAACCTCCTAAAGATTAGCCAATTTCTTATATTTAGGTATTTCAGTTCAGTGGCCAACGAACAGGATTACAACACCTAAGAGTTGAAAAATCCTCTGCACTTTTGGTTCTGCAATACCAAGGTGGGTGTACCCCTTACAACACCTAAAATATATCAAGGATTTACCTATGATGTTGTATTTAAATACAAGGTTCTCAATAATAATTTAACAAGGAAACAACCGATTCCACTTAGATTGGCTTAATCCTATGGTAACATAGTTCAAACCATGATTGAGAACTAACATTAATCCAAACACATTCTTAACAGAATAACAGATATAGAAATGGTTTTGGTTTGTTTGGGATGGATCCAAATCGATACTTTAGGCTAGCAAGGGACAAGTGTATAATCCAATGGGCTATAGAGTCAAAGTTGTACACAATAAATGTTTCATTCAAGAAGTATTGTTTCATCATAAAATGGACCACCAACATTAATACGTTGCATTAATACCTCCTTCACTTGAAATCATGGGACTATCTTTTAAAACCATAATGTAGACAAAGCTAACTATACATTTCATAAGCAAATTATTTCTCTCCTTGAGAGAAAGCCATATAAAAAATGCATAATACAGAAAACTACAAATATGAACTAAAATATCCTTAATATTAAGAGTTCACATTAACTTCATGCAAATACAATATGGAGAAGGTTCCATAACCAATGCAAAATGTGTTCAGTTTTGAAGAAACTCATCACTCTACAAATTTGAACATAAGCCAGAGTATAAATCTTCTTCTATTTCTTTTGGATTACAACATAGAACATACTGCTACCTAAAACCAAAGATCTAAGAACCTCCTCAAAAATGGCCCTAATTTCCCATTTATAGAAACATGGGATCAAAAAAGCTATAGGCCACATAAAAATGTTGTATCTTCATTTGACAAATATTGACAACAAGATGCCAAAACATTAGTCCCCAACCACTAAGGCACACTTATGCAGCGAATCATCACCTTAGGTAGATTGGAACAACCGATTTTGTAATGTATGCTTTCCCATTATTGACGTGGAGGCAAGCAATGTTTTTGAAGGAATGGGGATTACAAGGTGTTCTAACAGCTCGGCCCCTCCTCACATGTGGACACTTATTCCCCATATGAGAACCCTTTGCCAAACTTCACTGGCCATGCAAGCAAGCAAAGGAGTGCCTACAAGGATCAACAGAGAAAGGGAGCACTAAAAGCCTGGGTCCCACCTATTATGCCCACTCACAGGAATGAGAAAGAAAATCCTCTCCTCTAATTGGGAAGTTCCCAACCAACTTGTCTAATCAAGAACCAGAGGATGCCTCTAATAGCTAGTTTTGGCTGAGCCAAGCCTGTAGCTAGGAAGGGAACAACAATAATTGTGGCTTGCCTCTCCATTTCTGCTCCCTTCATCTAGGGGAACAATGCTCCCTCAATTATCGCCTGAGACCCACCAAAAGTCAAGGCACTAAGCTAGGGGAAGAGAGAGGAAGGACACTTCTCTACCTCTGTGCCTAGTCTGGGGACTCACAAGAATAGGAAGTTACAGGAGTCTGCAAACCAGGATAGAAAACCCTTAACCAGATGAAAAGATAGGAAGGAGAAAATCTCATAGGAGCTCAATGGATACTATTGAACTTCCCCAATTTTACCAGATCCTCCCATTCCTTAGAAAAACACCTCTAATCCCTTAATTTTGTAAGGACATATCATTAGCCATGAGAATAGAGAAGAAAATCCTGAGAAATATGATGACAATTATAGCATACTAAAAAGATAAGGACCCATACTGCCTACACAAAAGGAGATAGTGACTAGAATAACATCAGAATCATCTATTTATAATGAGATTGTGGAAACTCCCACCCTTCAGATAATCACACTCTGTCCACCTGTCCTATAAATTTATTTCAGATAATACCTTTGAAGTGCCGGCCCTTAAATGGAAATCTTATGATAATCTGCCAGCTTCACTAGAAAAAGGAAAGAAGTGACACTTAGTTCATGATCCCTGGCCTTCGCATGCATGAAATTCAATCATAGCCTCTGTTTCCATAATGAGATAGCCAAAGTAGGTTTTTCAATCTCAACACCACCCCAATTCAGGACATCAGGCACATACTTTTCTTAACTCTATCATTAGGTAGTAATCCTGACAAATCCCTACAAGCATGACACCCTACTTGAACATAAACATCATCTTGTATAGTGGTGGTGAAAAGGGAGGTGCCAAAATCCTCTCGATGCATAGAATTTTCTTCTTGATTTCACCCATCACATAACATTGATAGGACACAACTTGAATGAACAAACCAACTCTCTGATCAGCAACAGGATAAGACTCAACACATGCTTAATCTCTAGCTTCCCATGCCCGAAGAAAGTAGCTATATCTCATTGTTTACTGTGCTTCTCCACTCCATTGACCCATCCAATCCTAGAAATCATATCCACTTCATGAACCAAATCAATGACCACCAGAAATAGTTCACATGCCTAGAAGAAGTCATTTTCTAGTTCTGATTCTTGACCATGGATTAATACCAATCAACTATCTTTGCAAAGATTTGAAATTCCTCCAATGAAGACTAGCTAGTATGAAAAGTGCAAGGAACCCATCCACCACAATGGCACTTTGCTTCCTCGCTCAGAGTCACTTGAGATTACGGAAAAGCCCCCAGACTTGGAAAAATGTATCCATTTGATGTCACCACAAGAAGTAAGCATGCCAGGGCCCACAACACATCCTTCACTACTCCGCTGAGAGCCCTAAATGCCTTCCACGAAGGTAGAAACCCCAATGAAAGGCCAAGTCAGCAGTTGAAGTCACCCACCTCAATATTTATCCCCTTAAATACACACCATCCACGTGGGAATCACCACATTGGAAAATAGTCTAAGTTTTGTGATCTTGGAGAAGCCTCAGAATAGTCGCAGTGGGGATAAATCTTTTCTGCAAAACACTTGCATAGATGCTACATGGCTGCCACATCAGACCTTGCGGCACTGTTGAAGCCCATAACAAAACTTGATGAATAGGAAAATCCTAGTGAAAAGAAAGATCTTGCAGACATGGCCATGACTTAAGGCCCAATTTCAATGCACACACAAAAGCTATTTTTAAATGAGGGGCCATGCTAGGCTGAATGTCCAAGGGGGACATAAGACATTCCTACCATCCAATGTGACAATAGAACACTATTTTAATGTATTGGATATATGATAAAAATTAAGGCCATGGGGTAAAAGGTAATCCCAAGTGCAAGGGCAAAGGGGGACTTAAATGACAACTTGAATGACTAGGAACGTGTTGTAAGTAGTCAATAGAGAATTAAAACGAGAGGTGACCAAGGAAAATGCAACAAGACTCTAGGCTTTAGGGTTTTACAATGGTTTTAGTAATCCTAGAAGAGAAACACCAGGGACCAAGGCATGCATCAAAATGTAGGTCCAAATAGAACCTGTGTCCTAAAAGTAGAGATTTTAGAGGACTATTTTGGGAGCACCCAAGTCCTGAAAGGTTGAATCTTCAGGAACTATAAACTTGATAAATGTTGTAGAGACTACCCTAATGCTAGATCTGAAGTCTGTTGGGGTAGAAAGACTAGGGTACCAACACCTAAGTCTTGCATAAGGGAATATTCCTGAACTGTTGTCAGATCCTAAAACCCTGATCCTTGCTCAATCTTCCTATATCTTCATATTTAATGGATATTGTACTTGTAACCTACACACAAGAAGAAGAGATGGGGTTTGGGGGTTATGGTGTTTATGGACTTTCCTTAGTCAAATCCCAAGATAGCATTCAAGCTTCCCAACACCATTGATAGATAAAAAGAGCATGCCCTTATAGGGTAGAGGCTAAATACAAAATCAATATGATGAAACCAAATAATGATGAACAATGATATCACCTATGTGATGAGAGACTTAGGAGGATGAAGGATCTTTAACTCATAAGGAGAGATAGATGATAACTTCAAAACTGCAACAACACACATAATGACAATACAAATATGCTCTAGAATCACAATGAATGCTTTGAATGCTCTTTACTCTAATGCTTCAAGTTGGCTATCTCTATCTAGGTTCATAATGAATTCAAAAACACAATTATATGCTTTCCCACTAACATTCGTCAAATTAAACCAAAAAAGATGACAAGGAGTAACCTTTTCGAAGGTCCTAAACTGACATACAACTAAATTTGCCCCAACCAATTAGGTAAGACTTGGGTGGTGGATCCTAAGTCTTGAGGCTCCTTTTTAGTTTGAGGTAAGATAAAATATGGGCCCCTTATTCCCAATTTACATTGGTTTTAGGTAATTTTGCATTGGGATGAATATTTATAATGTATAATATAATCACGGGGACCTAGGAGCTAAACGAGGAGGTAAAAAGATATGTGTCCACTTTTTACTCCATAACAATTATGACAATTAGAGTGCCATATTTCTAGCAAATGTTAAGAAAAGTGTCTCAACCTTGCAACTTCAAAAGATTACTATCATTCCCAGTTTTGGTCTTTTTGAATACCCTTTATCTTGGATAATGGTCCAGAACTTTCAAAGTTTCCAAGAGAGCTAAAAATAGTGAGACTTACTATTTTTAGTAATTTCTTCTATTGAGCTCAGATTGACATGAAATTTTTCCTAGAACATGTGGAATAGCTAAGTGAACATCTCAGGTGAGTTTTGTGTCAAGATCATATCTGGATCACAAGATATTAAAGTTTCTATTTTTTGAAACTATTGAAAAAAGTCTTTGAACTCAATTACCGGAATCAAAACTTGTCTAAACATCTCAAAATTTGGGATAACCAACATAGCATGTTATAGGGTGATAGAACTCTTCACGAGCTTTCTGACACATTAAACGGTTCGTCAATCGGACACCCGAATCAAAAGTTATGGCCTCCGGAAGTTGGACCTTCTATTTTGGGAAATGTAAAAACGTGTTGGACACATAAAAGAGTTGTAAATGGGAGAATTACATGTGTTGGTGTGTGGTTTGGCACATCACAAGGCATCTTTGATTGGAAATAACCTGGCTGCCACTTTTTGGGTGGTTTTAGCTCATGGTTTTGTAATTACCGTTAGCAGTGTACTGTATTGTATCTCATATATATATATATATATATATATCAAGAACTTGAGATGGAGGTTGCATGTAAGAATCTTATCGATGTCAAATTACCTCCTAGATCTCTGATTGGATATACTCCTATAAAAGCTTGCTCTACAAGTATAAGGTAATCTTCGTGATTCCTGAATAATATATTGGGCAGCTTTGGAGTGTGGGGTTTTCACCTGAAAGGGTTTTCCCCATGTATATCTTGTGTTATGAGTTTTGTGTTTGCATTTGGAAGTTGTTATTATCTTTCTATTAATGTGCATATTAATCTATAACTATAAAAAAAATTTGCATAAATCTTTCCTCATTAGATTAGTGTAGGAAGCATTTTCCACATACCTAGCTTCCTTTCAGTTGGTATAAGAGCCTAATCACCTTTGGTTCTAGTTGTTGGGTAGAGGGTTTTTTGAGCTGATCTTCATTTGAGTGGGAGCTTGTGCAGAGGATTTTAAAATCTTTGTTGCAGGTAAGAAATGGTGAGCACATCTGAGAGGTTCTGAGATAGAGAAGTTTAACGGTAGTAATTTTGAGTTGTGGAAACTCAAAATGGAGGACATGCTTGTAGATCAAGATTTATGGGAAGCCGTATCTAGTAGAAAACCAACAACAATGTCTCAAGAAGACTGGGATCTCAAAGATCAAAAAGCTAAGGGTTTGATAAGACTCTATTTGGCTAATTCAGTGCTCCTGAATATCCATGAAGAGAAGACTGCAAAGGAACTTTGGAAGAAGCTTGGAGATGTTTATCAAGCTAAATTTCTAGTGAACAAGTTATTCCTACAAAAGAAACTATATTCTCTAAGGATGGAAGATGGAGGATCTGTCACTGTTCATGAATACATTCAATATGCTTGTTGACCAGTTGACTTCTATTGGTGTGAAGATGGAGGATGAGGATTGATGTATGACATTACTATGTTATAGCCATTGGGAGTACCACTACCACCTTCAGGATGGATGAAGTGGTTTCTTTGTTGTTGTCTAAAGAGATGGAGAGAAAGTCTTCCAAATTAGCTAAGGAGGCTCTTACAGTTCGTGGTAGATCTAAAGAGAAGGGAAAGAAAAAGGATAAGAAGAAAGAAGAAAAAGGAAGATTCAAATCCCGTGGGAGATCTAAGTCTCCCAGAAAGTCCAAGGCCCTATATTAGAACTATGGCAAACCTAGTCACTTCCGCAAGGAGTGCAAGGAGGAGAAAAATAAAAAAAGAAGAATTATAATTCAGATTTTGAGAAGTCCTCTCAGGATGAAGGAGAAGCATTTGTCACTACCTTGGCAATGCATGCATCTGAGGATGTGTGGCTTATTGACTCTAGTGCATCTTTTCACATGACCTCGCATCGAGGCTGGTTTTCGAAGTATGAAGAATACGATGGTGGAAAGGTGTACTTGGATGATGATTCTCACTTGGATATTATTGGTTGTGGAAGAGTAAAGGGAATCAATGGTGTTTTCCATATCCCTAGTTTGACACAAAGCCTTCTTTCTATAAGTAAATTGAATGATGTGGGTGTGCATGTTGTTTTCTTGAATGAAGGATGCAAGATGAATAGAGGATCTATGGTGTTGGCTAAGGGTGTTCAGATTGGCACTCTATTTCAGCTTGATGCATGCATAGTTTAGTGCAATAGTGCCTCTGTTTTGAAGAAGAGAGCTTTAGAGTCTTCATACTCACCATTAGAACTAGTAGCGAAAAAGACTATTGCATCTACTTCTGATGGTCATGCTTTCTGGGTACCTAAGGGTGCTCATTCTATGGAGATGAAACTTGTAGCTGAGAAGACAATGTTATGGCACCAAAGGCTTGGTCACATTGGTGAAAAGGGTTTGAGGACCCTGAAGAATAAAAATCTTGTTGAGAGTATGAATGATTGTAACCTTGAGTTTGATTTCTATGAACATTGCATTTATGGAAAATAAAACCGTGTTCGGTTTTATTCCAGTTCTCACAAATCTTTTGAGGTATTGGACTTGATTCATTCTGATGAGTTTGGTCCTATTAATATTCCTTCGATTTCAAAATCCATTTACTTTGTTTCATTTATTGATGATTACGGTAGAAAGACATGGGTGTATTTCCTTAGAAGTAAATCTGAAGTCTTTAATAGATTCAAAGAGTTTAAAGCTCTTGTAGAGAATAAAAAGGATAGAAAGATTAAGTGTTTGAGGACTGACAATGATGGTGAGTTCTGTTCAGCAGATTTTGACAAGTTCTATAAAGAACATGGGATTGAGAGGCACAAGACAACTCCGTATACCCCTCAGTAGAATGGAGTTGTAGACAGGATGAATAAAACATTGATGGAGAGGGCAAGGAGTATGCTAAGTGGAGCTGGTCTTGAACAAAAGTTCTGGGTTGAAGCTATTGCTACCACTTGTTACATGGTTAGCAGGTCTCCTACATCAGCGCTCCTTGATAAGACATCTATCGAGGTTTGGTCTGGTAAAAGACTTCATTAATACCCATTCAACTATTTGGTTGTGAGGCATATGCACATGTACCTAAGGAGAAGAGGTCTAAGTTGGAGAACAAGGTTGTAAATTGTATCTTCATCGGTTATGGCATCAGTGTGAAACGGTATAAGCTTTGGAATCCAGTAGTTGAGAGAATTTTGTATAGCAAAAGCATAATCTTTAGAGAGCTCAATCCTTCTTCTATTGTCTTGCAGCCAGAGAAAGAAGAGAATAAAGATGATGTGGTTCAGCTTCCTTCCACCCCTGAGAAAGTTGAACCAAAAACATCTATTAGACTTGATAATGAGGAGAGCTCTAGTATCTCTGAAAGTTTAGAAGAAGATGAACCTCAACCTCAAACTTTGAGGAGGTCCACATGGATAAGGAAGCAACCAAATAGGTTTGGTTATTCATTGCATGATTCTAGTTGTATTTTTGGTTTGATTTCTAACACTGATGAGCCTAGAACTGTGAAAGACGCTATGGGTATGAAAGATGTAGGTTCCTAGAAGGAGGCCATGGAAGAGGAGATGGATTCTTTGGAAAAGAATAATACTTGGGACTTGGGACTTGGTACCCTTGCCTGAAGGATGAAAACCTATTGGATACAAATGGGTGTTCAAAAAGAAATTTGATGTAGATGGCAGTGTTGAGAAATATAAGGCTAGATTGGTTATGAAGGGGTATTCTCAGATGGAGGGAATTGACTATGGTGAGATTTTCTCTCCCATTACAAAGCTGACATCTATTCAATTCCTATTATCTCTTGTAGTAGCGTATGATCTAGAAGTGGAATAGATGGATGTGAAGACAACATTCCTTCAGGGTGACTTGGAGGAGGAAATCTACATGTCATAGCCAGAGCACTACGTGGTGAAAGGTAAAGAAAATCTAGTTTGCAAGTTGAAAAAGTCTTTGTATGGTTTGAAACAGTCTCCTAGGATGTGGTACCAGAAGTTTGATGCCTTTGTGTTGAGTATTGGATTTCAGAGATCGAAATTAGATCATTGTGTTTACTACAAGTTTGACAATGATTGCATTCTCATTATTGCATTATATGTCGATGATATGTTACTCATTGGGAATGGTAAAAGTTTGATTTCTGATTTGAAGTCTCAGTTGTCAGCACAGTTTGAGATGAAAAATCTAGGGGCAGCTCAGTACATTATAGGAATGGAAATCAGAAGAGACAGAGCAAACATAAAACTTTGGTTAGGCTAGAGTAAGTATGTTAACATTGTGTTGGAGAGATTTAGCATGGTGGATTGTAGACCTTTGACTATTCCTATTATAATGGGGACAAAGTTATCTATTGAAGATTGTCCAAAGTCTCCTTCTGAGATAGAGGATATGAGTAGAGTTCCTTATGCTAGTGCGGTTAGCAGTTTCATGTATGCGATGGTCTACACAAGACCAGACATTGCCCAAGTAGTGGGAGTCCTTAGTCGATTTATGGCTAATCCTGGAAAAGTACATTGGGATGCAGTGAAGAGAGTATTCAAATATTTGTGGGGTACTTATGAGTATTCCTTATGTTATCATGGTTATCCTATAGGACCTCAGCATTCACTTTGTATCCATGGATTTGTGGATTCAGATTGGGCAGGTGACATTGATAGCAAGAGATCCACCAGTGCTTATGTGTGCACTATGTTTGGTGGTGCTATTAGTTGGATGAGTAAGTAGCAACCTGTGGTCACTTTGTCCACTACTAAAGCTTTGTACAGAGCAGCAACTCATGCTTGTAAAGAAGCCATTTGGTTGGATTTGATGCAGGGAAGATTACTATTTGTTGTGATAGTTAGAGTACCATATGTTTGGCGAAGAATCCTACTTTCCACACAAGGACTAAGCATATTGATGTCCACTACCATTTTGTTCATGACATGGTAGAGGATGGGAAGTTAAACTTGGAAAAAGTTGAAACTTTGATGAATGTTGCATATTCCCTGACAAAACCTGTGAGCACAGAGAAGTTCAGATGGTGTTCAGAGTCTATGGGCCTCACAGCCCCTAGCAAATCAAACATGGTGTTGATACTCCCTTTGCTCTTGCAAGGTGTTTGACAAGTGGGAGAATGTTGAGAAAAGTGTCTCAACCTTTCAACTTCAAAAGATTACTATTCTTCCCAGTTTTAGTCTTTTTGAATACCCTTTATCTTGGATAATGGTCTGAAACTTTCAAAGTTTCCAAAAGTTTCCAAGAGACCTAAAAATAGTGAGACTTACCATTTTTATTAAGCTCTTAGATTAAGCTTATATTGACATGAAATTTTTTCCAGAAGGTGCGGAACAACTAAGTGAACATCTCAGGTGAGTTTCGTCTCAAGATCATATCTAGATCATGAGATATTAAAGTTTCTATTTTTTTAAACTGCCGAAAAAAGTCTTTGAGCTCAATTACTAGAATCAAAACTTCTCTAAATATCCCAAAAATTGGGATAACTGGTGTAGCAGGTTATAGGGTGATAGATCTCTTCACGAGCTTTCTGATGCATTAAACAGTTTGTCAATCAAACACCTGGATCAAAAGTTATGGCCTCTGGAAGTTGGACCTTCTATTTTGGGAAATGTAAAAATGTGTTGGACACATAAAAGAGTTGTAAAGGGGAGAGTTACATGTGTTGGTGTGTGGTTTGGCACATCATAGGGTGTCTTTGATTGGAGATAATTTGGGCACCACTTTTTGGGTGGTTTTAGCTCATGGTTTTGTAATTACCGTTGGTGGTGTATTGTATTGCATCTCATATATATCAAGAACTTGAGATGGAGGTTGCATGTAAGAATATTATAAATGTTGAATTACCTCTTAGATCTTTGGTTGGATATACTCCTGTAAAAGCTTTCTCTACAAGTATATTGTAATCTTCATGATTCCTGAATAATATATTGGGTGGCTTTGGAGTGTGGGGTTTTTTACTTGAAAGGGTTTTCCCCACGTATATCTTATGTTGTGAGTTTTGTGTTTGCATTTGGTAGTTGTTATTATCTTTCTGTTAATGTGCATCTTAATATGTAACTGTAAAAGAAAAATTTGTATAAATATTTCCTCATTAGATCAGTGTAGGAAGCGTTTTCCACATACCTAGCTTCCTTTCAGCAAAGAACTCGACTTTTTATACAAGGAAAAAATACATTGATGTCTAGTAACATTTTGTTCATGATATGGTCAAGGATGGAAGGGTGATGCTAGAGAAATCTGATACTTTGATGAATGTTCTAGATTCATTGACAAAGCCTATGAGCACAGACAAATTTGGGCAGTGTAGTGAGTCTATTAGCCTCTCAACCCATAGTAGTTAGATTTTAGTTTTGGTTATTTCCCCCTTTTCCCTTGCAAGGTGTTCAAAAAGTGGGAGAATGTTAGGAAAGGTGTCTCAACCTTGCACCTAATGTTAAGATTACAAACAATGTAATTTTTATTTAAAAATAGAAAATCTTGATTTTTGGGCTATAGAGTTGGTTTTTGGCCAAAATTAAAATTACAGGTTGTTTGGTGCTAGTTATTGAGTTCCTTTCTTGTGGGCCTCTTTAATCTCTAAATTTTTTTTTAAAATGGACCGAAACAACCTCCTAGATCAAAAGTTATGGCCTCAAGAAGTTGGGTCTCCCACATTGGAAATGTAAAAACATCTAGGACACATAAAAGAGCTGTAATGGGAGTTACACTTGTTGACCAACTTATGATGCATGTTATGACACATCATAAGGCATCTTTGGTTGGGGATAATGGACCTAAAATGGAATGGCCAATTTGGTGAGTGGATCATAAAAAAGTTATGACAAGTGGAGGGAATATGCTATTTTATTTCGTGGACTCATCTTGGAATTTGGGTGTTGGATTTCTAACTAAAGATTTATGTACCACTGTTTTGGATGGTTTTATCTCATGGTTTTCTAATTACCACTTGATAGTTTCATGTATTGTATATCCTATTTATTGGGTGCTTGAGATGGAGGTTTCATAGTGTTGATGATGATTGTTAGTCATAACAACATGCATAAAAATTTGCACAACAAACCTTTATTATCTTGTAAAGTACGATCAACTTAAGATAAGTTGATGACTCCAAGTCTCTGTTGATCAAGTCATGATCATCTGACATTACTCAGAGGTTGATGTGACATGTTGTTTTCCATTTCAAGGGGTCTTATGTTTGCCTAGGTGATCAGTATTGCATTGTATTCTATAAATTCACTCCATAGAGAGGTTAATTCTATTCTATTTCCAAACATTACTGTGATACTTGTAAGTTTGATAAATTCTTTTGATCATTGATCATTATGAACTTATACATTCTTCTACACTGCATATTTATTTAAATGATGTGACTATAAGTGGATATTTATGTGTTCCTCATGGATATTTATCTATATTTGCATGTTATTTATCAATTTGACATGCTTTCATTCAAAATATGCTTTGTATTTTCAATTGCCTACAAGATATCTGCATATTTCATGTTTATTTGCTTTTGATTGTATGTTATTTCCAATTATGGAGATGATCTATAATAAAATTCAAAAAAATTTAAAAGAATACTTCTAATTTTAGTGAACCTTTAGTTATTGAATCACATACACCCAAGATACACTCATGGAGAGAAGAAATCAAACCATAAGTCACCAGGTTGTTCCACAGCTAGGTATGGTTGATGCTAACTTCAAAGGAACAAGGAATGAAAACAATATATGCAAGCTGAAAAGCACTCCAAGGGACGCAGCTAATCAATGCATATATCCAGATTCCAATCACAGATTACTCAAGATTTACAATGATTTGTAATCAAAATAGATTCTCTTTCATTAAGTATGCAAAACATGTATATTCACAATAACTTTGAAATAAGTACTAAATTCTTCAGCAATCAGATTTCAATTAAGTTTCGAATGACTAAAAGATTGCACTCCTGTACCTTTTATATAATAAGGTGAGGACGTAGTTACAATTGACCAATGGTCAAGATTTATCAATTTAGATCAACGGTTGACAATCCTCTTATGACTTAGTCAACTTTTCTCTCATGGTGCAGGTTGCCAACTGGCAACCATCTGTATGACTCACTATTTATAAGTATCCCATGCATATGTTCACTTAGTGATGCATCTACATTTACTCTTCATGTCCTTCTTCTTCATTTTCTTCTTGCTCATCATTCTCTTCATCTTCATCACTTTCATTATCACTATCACTTTGACAGACATCCTCTTTCATGTGGACCTTTACTGTTGTCCTGATATGTTCATATGCCTGCACTATTCTATCAACCTCTCCCCCATCCTAGATGTTAGCTTTTGCTATTACATGCTTATGAGATTGGAACTTAGCCTTGAGAGCTTCTAGTTTACCTTTCCTTCTATTCAATGTCTCATTGTATGTCTCCACTTTAACCTTTATTCTCATAATTCTATTCATTACCTCTTCAGTCAAGTGGGTGAGAGGGCCATTTGCTAGTGGCTTAAAATTAAAATGTAGAGACTTAATAGCAAAATCTGCATCTTGATTCTCAATTTTACCTTCTATTTTCCCTTCCAAGGCCTCCAAGATTTATGCCTCATATGCCATCATGCTGTGTAGTTTGACACTAATATCCCTGAGTTTGCCACTGCACTTCTTCAAGACATCACATTCAAACCTGATATCTTCATACCATATACTTGTTAGCAGGGCAGTATTATTATCTAATACCTTATTACTTATCAAAATCTGTGAATCAATTCTTTTCATCTCACTAAGAGCACTCAGGTCCTTTTCTAATTGAAATGACTACCTTCCTGTGTCATTCTGCACTTTGTCTACCTTCCTCTTTAGGCTACTCAAAGAATTCCACCTCTGTAGAGAGGTTTTCAATACATCTTCAGCCCCAGTGAGTGCCGAAAACATCCATTTTTCCATCACCATTGCTTCATGTTTCATCAGGTCCAATTTAGTAACCTCCTCTTGTGATATAACAGTCAATGGGACTGCAGGATCAACTAGTGTATGATTAGGCTTAATTAACCCCTTTATGAAAGAATGAAATTGAGAAATGTGCTCCTTATGTACTTTATTTTTCTCCTTTTCCTTCTTCACCCTTTGGGTTAAAGAATCAATAATATCCTTTCCCTCTTGACCTTCCTGGTCTTCATTGGCAAAACCCAGATCACATTTGTGATTTGGAATTCCTCCAAGCTTATTTTTCCTTTTTCCTTTTCCACTGTGGGAAGGGCTATCTATGTGGTTCTTCTACCTATGGTAGGATCTCTTTTTATAGTAGACATTAATCTAGCCTTCCTCCTTGGTTTCATCATGTTCTCAGCAAATAGGGTAGAGACATCAAACTCTTGAACCTCTGGCACTCGTTCTGTATATATTTCTTTTTCCAGCCAATGAGGTACATCACCTCGAGATTCTTGGTGGCCCTTGTTTATATCATGGGTGTCTAGCTCTCTAGTGTCTACTTCTATCCTTGGTGGAGAAGGTACCTTCTCGATTTCATCCTCATGTAGTTCATCATGAGGGGGATCTTGTTTGAGTTCTTCTTATTGAGGGGTTGCCTTCTGCAAAGGAAGATCATGTGGAATTTCCACATTTTGATCTTGTGCTTCATTCTGTACTCCCTCCTTTGGATTTTCATCTTCTTTGTTATCCTTCTCATCCTATGGCATAGTAACCTCTTGGGAGGCCTGTGTGTTCTGCCCTTGAGGATCACCCTGATCATGGGTCATTTCCTATTCTCCACCCGGTGGATTGATATCTTGTGGCTTGGGGTCTTATGTAAGTAAAACCTCTTGATCTTCTTTATCCGCAGGAAACAATGAACCTCCCTGAGTTTTAGCAACACCAGTGTCTAATATATCTTGATCACCCCCACTTTTCTGTTGGACTTTTGATATTGTTGGTTCTGTGGGTGTCTCATCCTGTTGCTGACCTTGATCAAGAGCAGTGCTATCCTTCTCTGTATGCTCTGCCACTCTAGTCTTCTTAGGTTCCTCGGGTGCACCCTCATCTTTGCTTGGGCTTATATCACCCCTATACGTTAAGTCTATGGCTGCAGGACTAGTAACCTGCTCAACCAAATTGTCCAGCCCTATCTGTTGGGCTGCTCTTTTTGGGCTACCTTGTTTAATTTCATCTATTTGTTTTACTTCTTCCAACACCCTCATCTGGGCTAATGGAGTTCCATGAGGAATCATTTGGGTGTTGGAAACTAGAGTTTCCATCCATTGAGTAGTCACCTCTTGGACCACCTCATCATCAGATAAATCTACTGTGTCATCTAAGGAGAAAGGAACCCCCTTACTTGTCCTGAGTGTTCCTCTTGTTTGCTCCTCCGTTTTCTCAATTTTGAATTTAATTATGGTGGGAAGAGGAACATCACGCTACAGCTCCTTCCTAAAAATTTCACCACCTACTCCTCTTAACATGATGGGGATAGCAAGGATATCTCCCCTCATGGTCGTTCTTTGTTTCTTAGGTGGTGACATCAGTGGCATCCCATTCCTCTTCTTGCTTGCTATCAGCAAGTCATCATCTTTAGGTTCTTTATTTAATTGTTCCTCTTCAAAGGGGTTTCCCTCTTCCACCTCATGTTGTAGGATCTGGCCTTCCACCTGCATCTCTGTAATTTCAATAGTAGGCTTTAAAATTCTTTTAGTTTTTGGTTTTTCTGTTAGAGGCTGTGTTGATGGTGTAGATGCCTGAGCCGATGTAGATGCACCTACAGCTGTAGTGGCAATCCTCTCTATTATCACCCCCTTTGGTTCATTTTTACCTTTCTTACCCTTAGGGGGGATCCTCTTTTATTTTTCTGTAGGCAATCTTTCCCCATTGGATTTTCTCTTTTCGATGAGGAAATCATCGTATTCCTCATCAAACACCTCTTGTCTCTTCTTCTTAGTGTCAATTGTAAGGGAAATGACCCTTTTCTTTAATTTGGATATCTCCACATCTACCCAAGCCTAGGTTAGCTGGATCACCCCATTTATCAATTGATCTAAGGATATATCCTCCTATTGTTTGAGATCTGGGGCTGATATGGTGTCATTATACACCTTTTTGTCCTCATATTCATTGGACATGATTTTCCCATCATCCTTATGCAATTATGATGGCACCAAGATATAGTCAAAGGTTTTGATCTGATTCAAGGTGAGTCTTTGATATTTCCTTCTTCTCACCTCAGCCTCATCATCACAATCAATCCAAAAGTCCTCTAGATGCTTTTGATGTATTTATTTTCCTAGTATCTTTTGCATCCTGCCATAAGGATCATATGATCTGGCCAGAGAAAATGGTTGAAGATACATCAGTTTCAACCCCCCGATGACATGCTTTATACTCTCTGAATCTGGACACATGTACCAACCCATGGATACTAGAAACAAAACTAGAGGTATCTTCTTTTGTGCCTTATATGCTTCAACTATGGTAGATACCTACCTAACAAATTCCATCAAGATGACCCAATCAGTGGGGTATCTTGGCAACATAAGAGGCTGTCCCTCAAATTCCTTGATCCTAATATGTGAGAAAGTAGAAAACTAAATAAACCATGCTCCATGTCGGTAGATAATTTCTTGAGCTTCTATGCTTAACCTTTTAGTCCTATCCTCCTCCATAGTTCTAATCAAATGCATGGAGAACACATCATTTACTAATTTATATTCCTGGAGGTATACCCTCCTTTGCAATTCGGGATAATGATCCCATATGTGTGCATCATTAGCATCACCACCAGCCTTACCCATAGTTTTCAAAGCATCAAATGTGCCTTTATATGCATTAGAGTACACCACATATGAAGTCATGTAGAATAAAAATGTTTGTCCTCCCAGGCTCCTCATTCCCTCGTCCAATGAGTCACTGATGATCTTAGCCCATAGGGACTGGTTATCTGCATATAAGACCATATGGATGATCCCAAACATCCAATTCTCCAAATTTCCAACATGAGGCCTACCAGTCATCCTGCTCAGCAGAGAAATCATATATTAGTACTCATCATCAAAATCAAACTTGTACAAATGTACGGGTAGCTTGGCTGAGGCAGTGTATGTACTACTCTTTGATCTCCATTGGTACATCCTCTTCCTCACCTTTTTCTTGTTATTGTTGTAATCTATTTCTAGTTTACGTAGGTCCACATTTATTATCTTTTTCCCAACTAGAAAATTGAACGTGGCAGTAATGCCTTTGACTAAGAAGTCGGCATATATCCTCCCATGCTTCTCTACTTGCCTAGATTTAGGGTTGTAATTTTTTCCACACTCCACTACCAGTTGTAGAGAATCCATGGCATAGGGAAAACCAGCTACATGCCACATACCTAAAACAAACACCCCATCTAGAATGGGATTATCCTTATCATTATCCAATCATGTCGACCATACTACCAGGTCCGTATCCCCCTAGTGTGTATCACCAATAACTCCATATTTGAATTGTACCTCCTCTAGCTGCACAAACATGGGCTTGAGGAATTCTTAGATGTATTTCTCCTAAGATCTGCCATGGATATTCAGAAATATGACCCCTCCAGATAATATGACCTCCTTCACTTTTGCGCAGGATGACTAGGTGCGAAGAATCAGGTGATGTGGTCAACGTTTGACTATGGTGTATATCAGGTCATGAAACTAAGATCAGGGGTATCTAAAATATGACCCCCCTTTCCTGGAGAAGATTAGGGTGACATCATCATGTCAGCGACATCGTTTAGTTATCATGTTTTGGTGATGTCATTGTCATATTAAGAAGTATGATGGATATTGGATATACAACTCCTCGTGGTTTAGATGGAATGATGATGTCATCATCAGGGTGATTTCCTTCATTCATTGGAATTGAATGAAATCACCGTCATATTGACATAAGGTGATATTTGCAAAGAGGGTGATATTCGTAAGATGACTAATGTTCGAAATATGACCCTCCGCGGGATATGCGAAGTCCTTCGACAGGCAGATATCAACTCTTATTTAAATTTGACACATGCGCATCACACATCTGGTGATTATCAGGTGACGATCATATAATTGGGTGATCTTATCAAATATGAATGATGTTAGAAATATGACCCCCTGCCCAGGTAATATCAAGTTTGACTAAACTTTGACTCAACATAACTTTCTTCCCTTAGACAATTTTGGGGTGATCTAAAAGACAAACTTACTTGGAATTTTATGTACTTTCCGACCATGAAGTTAATAATAGGGACTCCTAACTTTGAAAACTTACTTCATCATAGTGGAAAATCCACCCCCTTACATGGCTACATGCATGACTAATTTTACCAAACCACCCAAAGTAGAAAACAAACAAGCCATAAGCAGAAAGAAAAGTTGGGTCCCTGTTTTGTCAAGGCAAAATGGGGTGTGTTGTGTAACCACACAACAACTTGCCACTAGAGAAAATAACCAAATTCCAATTATTCAAGTGATGTGATCACATTCTAACATAGCATTTTAACTCTCTCTAAGCATAAGTATTATGACCTTTCTGAATGACAGGATTTTCATCATTATAACAATGCTAGCAAAGGATCAAGTGTGTGCAAATGATTAATTATCCTCATTGTTGTGCCTTGCACACATTCCCCATTCCAATCATGGGGACCCCCCTCTTTTGTTTTGGCTAGTAGGTCATTTGGTCTTCTAATCTCTCAAAGTGGTTGTATGGTCTAAAGTATTTGTGCCCTGGATAGAAAGATTACATTGAAAAATCACTTCAAAACCTACTAGGGTAGGTTGTTATTTTCCCTTTGAGGTCCTTGGTTTAGTATTTTGCGCTAAAACTGGCCTCGGCTTACCTTTGTGCTGATTTTTAGTCTATCAGACCTAGCGCTAAAATTGGCCTCAACCGACCTATGCGCCAAAACCTTGCCGCTCTGACCTTTGTGCTAATTCTCCCTCCGTTGGACCTTCTGCACTAAAATTTGTTCCAACTGACCTTGCGCTAAAAGCATCAACCTCTAACTTGGTCGGATCCCCAAAAGAACCCTGCAGGTCAGATGAGTTGGAAAAT
Organism: Cunninghamia lanceolata; assembly: GCA_027924645.1. NCBI lineage: Eukaryota > Viridiplantae > Streptophyta > Pinopsida > Cupressales > Cupressaceae > Cunninghamia > Cunninghamia lanceolata. The sequence continues at coordinate 3,300,949 of BSBN01000263.1, read as the reverse complement.
CCTGCCAGGCAGGGCAAATTGAGCCTCTCAGGTTCGCGCTGAATTTCCCCTCGACTGACCAGGTCGGAGACCTCCAATCTCTCTGCCAAGTCGAACCAACTGAAAATCTGCACTGATAGTCCGTACTTCCGAGTGTTAATGACAGATCGGCGTGGTTTAAATAGGGAATTAAGTGGGTTTTAACTCATTTTTAATCACATTTTTCTGACTGCACATCTCGAGCTCTGATCTTCCCTACCAACATCACCCGAGCTCGAACCCACGACCTCCCCTGGCAAGTTTGAATCCACACCGCCATTTGCAGGTAGGGTTCTAACCCTCTTTATTTCAAGTTTTTGGGCTTTTCAAACAAGTTGAAGTGGGCCATTGGGGTTTTGTCTTTGAATGATGATTGCTGAATCACGATCCTTCTAGGTTAGGGTTTGGTGAATTTAACCCTTCAGTTTTGAAACCCTATACTAGAATCCCGCTAACAGACCAAAAACTGGAGTGCCTTAGACGAATTTAAACTTTTGGGTTTAATCCCTACAAACCCCACGCACCAAGTTGGCGCTAAATTGGCCTCCAATCGACCTTCAACACCAAAGCCATTTGAATTGGTCTGACACCCCTGGATTTAGCACTAAAGCCTGGTGCCCAGTTGCGCTAAAACTGACTTCATCCGACCCTCGTGACCAATATGCCATTTTCAACCAGGTCGGACAATTTTAAAATTCCCACAAACTATTTGCACTAAAATCTCCTCCGTCTGACCCTGCACTAAAATGCCTTGTATCCGACCTAGTCAGATGACGAATATTTCCCCGCGAAGTCGGTGCTGCCTGAAAACCCTGTCGGGAGGGCTCCTCAAACTTGTTTTGCATTAAAATCTCCTCCGTCTGATCCTGCGCTAGAATACCTTGTATCCGACCTGGTCAGACCCCATCGAAACCCGCACAGGTCAGACCTACCTAATTTCTGCACAGAAAGAAGCCATGTTGTTTTGCACCAGATTGCCCACCGACCGACTTGCAAACCATTGGAGGTCGGAGACCTCTTAATCCCGTGCAAGTTGGATGCCCCTGAAAATAGTGCAAAATCTAGGACACCAAGGACAGATCCATACTCAAGGTCAGACCTGCCCCATTTCCCCGCCAAGGTCGGACAGCTTCAATTATAGCGCTTTTCTCGCTCAAGGTCGGACAACCTTCAAATTAGCGCAAAACTCTCTAAATGGCCGAATTTGTTGAAGTTTCTTTACAGAAGGTTGTTCAAGATAATGCAATTAATGTTGTGATGCTGTGATAATAATGTTTTGGGTGAAATTCTTTGCAACATTGGATATCTTCTTGCATGCAGTGCCTTTTCATGTTAACTTAGTTTTCCTTCGAATGCATGCTTATAATGAATGACAGATTTATGTTGGTTTATCTAATCCTAGGAGTATATTAGGGAGCTGACTTGGTATCAAGCTTATAAGGTCTAGTTTTACAGATTAGATGACTGCACAGGCTCAAGCCATGAAGTATGAGTTCAAAGGGATACCTCCAGAGACTAGAATCCACTCTGGGTGGAGCAATGTGGGAGACACCGATCTAGGTCATATCAACCTAGATGATTTCAGACTCAGAATCTTTGGACCCACTCCAACTCCCCGGGCCAAGAGATTAAAAGATAGTGGGCTTGGACAAGCAGCTGCCTTCCCAACCTCAGTTCAATGTGCAGAGTTAATGGCCAGTTGTGCAGACAGATATGATGTTGTATCCAGACAAATACAAACAGCTAATGGAGAAGTCCTGGCTGATTTGACCCCTCCTACTCTGGCAGAGATGCTGGATATCTCGTGGCATAAAACCATGACTATGCCCGACAAACAAGCATCCAAGGAAGCATATAATAAGGATGTGGAAGGATGCAGGAAGCATATAAACAACCATTGGGTCAAGAGCAAGAAATCTGCTCTCGTCAAGCTCCCCATAGTATTATACAGAAGTGATTTCCACGATGAAATTGGGGATATCATAACTTTCTTGAGCAGAGTATATGGGTTGCCAACTGCTTCCACCTTTGAAGATTAGATGTTTATTATAATCTTGAAAGTACTGAAGGGAACCAAGTTCCATTGGTCATAGATCATTAGTGACAATATTCATGAAGCTTTCAGCAGCTTCAATGAGAAAAAGTATTTCAGATGAACATCCTATGTCGTTTATGCATTGGCGAGAATGAATCATTACGACGAATTGTCCAAGATTGGAGAAGTTGGAAACGATGAAAAGATGCAGGTCAAGGTATATGAATGCTATCCTCAATTGACTTCGTCTCAATCCTTGATACACTTCAAGCAGGTCAACGATGCATTCACTATGTATATAGCAAGGAAGTTGCAAGGTAATACAGCCTTGAGGATTTCTGCCGAAGCCATGAACGAAGTAATTCAATATGGCTGGTGGTATATCCAGTTTGAAAAATTTACATATATCAGAGTACAAGGCTTCACTGGAATGGCATACAGGTTGCCAAGATACCCTGATGATAAGATAGTGCTCCTAGAACTGTCTAGGCAACTAATACCATGCGCAGAAAAGCTCAAGCACCTGCACAGAACAAATGTCCGGTTCCCCATGAAGTTTGGCAAAGGCCTCTACGCATGCCCCTCCCTCGCCTCAGCTAAATATTTGGATAAAGAGCTCCAACTCCTGAACTTACACTATTACAATGCCAGGAGTCACTTTGACCTGAATCAAGTAATGGAGAAGTTCGTGAGTAAAAAGTTGTTTCACAAGGACCATATTGAAGATTTATGGGCCAACTGCCCTGATGACTACGAGGTTATGAAAAGGGCGCATGCAAGGCTGTCCTTGGATTTTATTAAGAAATTCCATATAATGGCAGTACCGGACCAATTACAGGATGATGAAAATGTCATGGTCAGAGGCCCATGGGAGGCACAATACCACCTACCTATCCGATTACCCAATTGGGTGAACGCTGAAGAAAGCTCATTGGATGTGATTATGAAGGAGCCAATCAAATTAAGTAAGGCATGGGTTAGAGCACAAGTAAGTGTCCTGAGGGGGCAGGGAGTCCAATTGACCTATGCGGCAGTTGAATCAGACAAAGACTCCGGCGGAGAGGAAGATGAGCCCATACTAGTAACAGATGATATGGAGCCAACCAGGGAGAGATTTAGACATTGAGGAACATGCCCCTTTGGCAGCGAGGGCGGGAAAAGTAAGGAAGCCTCCCATAAGGTCTCCTCAGAAGAAAGATCCACCTCCTTCTACTAGGGCCAGAGCTTCTAAAAGGAAAGATATGCCAGGTAGTGTTGGGGAGGACTCTAAGGCCAAGAAGGTGAAAACGAAAGCAGCAAGCAAAGAGGATGTTACAACCAAAGATGATCCAATTCCTCCAATCACCCAATCCCCCATACCGGATACAGGAACTGCTGTCTCAACTTCCACCCTTTCTACTTCTATTCCTCCTTCCTCCATTTCATCTACTTCTCCCACCACTTCAGCTATCATAGTGCAGGAATCATCTCCTTCCGCTTCTCCTACCTCTGGCATTACTACCACTTCCTGCCCACTGGCAATCTCCTTCGGTGATCTCAGCAACCCTATTTCTCCCACACTCTTGCCATTACATATCCCTCTACTACATCTACCCTTTCTTCTCCTTTACCATTGCCTCCCATATCAACCATCTTATCGCCCCCGCTTTCATTTCCCTTGTTGGCCTTTTCTTCACCCTTTACCATTTCCTCTTCCTTATCACCAGCCTTAGCTAATTTGACCCAAATTGGTACACCTTCCTTCATAATTTCTTCTGCTATCCCCATTTCACAAATGCTTGCAGGATCATTGGAAGTACCTTTGTTGACTGGTATCGAGAAGGTGTACGCAGAATTAGGGTTGTAGGAACACGAAGTGATGACTGACAAGAATGAGGAAATATTGACCAGTATAAATGATAAAAGCCTCCTCGACACATCAGACAGTGTAGAAATAATTGATATATCTGATAGTTCCCCAAGCAAGGATCCAACGGAAGAAGTTTTGAAGATTGTGCGGGAGAATGTGATTGAAAGTGTGAATGAATTGGCCCAGGGAGAAAAGGAGAAGAGTCCTGAGCCAGAACAAGAGCCCTCTAAGGAATTGGCAGTGTCAGATGGAGCTACTGAGTTGAACAAATCTTCCACTCTCGAATGGCTGCAAGGTAGGATGGTGTATCCAGAACCCCAGATTGAAGTGATGCAAATTGATTTAAGCACCATCCTATCGCAGGTTCAAAAGCCTCGAAAATAGAAAAATGCTAAGGTTCAATCAAGGATCTACAAGAGCGAATCAGGCTCAAGGATCACGGAGGTAGCAGTCCCTCCGGCTGATGTAACAATAGACCAGGCAGGGCAGAAGATTATGTAATATCTACATTTGATTTAGGCCCAACCACCCGTGCTCAAAGGGTGGATGATTTCAAGGGATCAGTTACGTCAATTTTGGAGTAGCTGGATAAGGACGAAATGTACAAGAAGGAATTAAAGTGCCAAAATGAGGAGCTTAGAGCATGCCTTCAATTTTTGGTAAAGCCAGTAGATGCGGGAGGTGATATAAGAACAGTGCCTACTTTCTTATCTACCGATGAGATGGTGAAACTGAGCGAGGTAAGGTCAAAGTCCCAAGGCGTCGAGAATTGGTTGATAGGTGTTTTTGAGGCAGGATGCGACGCCATAAGTGTCTTTGCTCAAGCCCACCAACGAGCGGTGGATTTGCATAAAAAATGGAAGGATTTGCGGGATGAATGTGATTCATTCGACGAATATTACTCTCACATGTATCCGTGAATTAAGGGTATCTGAGAATTACCAACTCAAACCTTGGTTATAGAAAATATTTTGACTGGGGATAGGCTCCCAAAGGGTATTGAATGGTATCAATAGTTACTTCTGAGGAAGGAAACCTTCGAGCAAGTAAAGGAGGCATACAAACCAGCCGACGAAGAACTAAGATCTGTCATATACGATATCTGTGATGCTTTGAGAAGCTGTAGGGACGAGTCTTTTGATGATTATGCTCCTTTTGAAGCTAAGAAATGCAAAGGTAAGCTACATGTTATATTATTTGAAGACACTGCACTAAGCACGGAAGAACGGCTGGATAAAGCAAGTGACCTCAAAGCTGAATTCAAGGCATTCCATAGGGCAGAGGTAGATTTTGAAAGGATATACACCAGGTTCAGTCGGGAGCTGGAAGTATTCAATTATAGAGTACATCATTTGAAAGATCCAGACCCCTCTGACATCAATCCAGCGCTTGAAGCATGGCTGACCTATCGAAATAAGCTCGCCAGTGAGGATAGCATCAATTTAGATAAAGAATCTTAATACTATTTGAATATTTTGATGATTCCATCTCGCCACTATTGTAAACTTGATGTATCTGGACAGCATGTGACTTTTTTTGTCTTCTCCTCACTTCCCAAAATGAGCCTTTTCACTAATATATTGAGTTGGCTAGTCAAAATGACTAGATTCAATGTATCTAGGGCTGTTTTTTCGTCTTTTTCATAAAAGACAAAATGTAATCCGGGAATTAATATGGGTTATTCTTGATGTAATCTGGACCGTTGGTGTTGAGTTAATCTCCACCATTCATTTGAGGGCTAGGGTATGCTACTTTCTATATAAAGGGCTGCCATTTACACTTTCTATAAGAGAGATTTTGATGCCAAATTGTTGACTCTGTGCCATTTGAATTAATACAAAGCAAGTTTCTGCGGTATTTCTGAGAATTTGTATCTTGTGTTGATTCATTGTGGTTTTCATGGTTTGCTTCTTGCTCTCCCATAGTTAGATTAGTTGTGCTTTATGATGTTAAGGGTTGCTACAGTATTTGATGAATGTTCCAAGCCCATACTTTTAGTTGTTTGCTGATGGTAAATAACTGTGTAAAGTTAGTCTGGGCTTATTATTTGTGTTGAAGTTCAACTACATTTTATGAGTTAAGTTGCGCCATTTATTAGGTATTTAACGAATGAATGTGGTCTAAAAATCTTTCGACTTCCATTGAAGATATAACCGTTTTCTACAGCACTATAACACCCATTTTAGTTTGGTAACTCAGAAAACTGGTTTAAAGTTTGGAATATTTATCTACTGAAGATAACCTCTGCATTGTGAATGTCACTTAGGATCCTTCTAAAACCCTAAACCTTTTGCATTTTCTTTAAATCCACCGATTAGTTGTTAGAATAGAAATTTCAGCAGCACTTTATTTCAGTTTATCAACTGAAAATCATAATAGGGTTTATATGTATTTGCTGCCCCAAACCTGAAGATTTGCAGGTTGCATGTAAAACCCCTTGCAGGTACAGCTAGAACATGACCATTGAGAAATTCCAAGCAAGCTAAGACCTAGCTGTATTATCCTTGGAGTAGTCTTACCTAGGGTAAGATACTTTTCAAGAGAGGTGTGAAACCAACAATCACACCTGCGTTGGTGCGTGCTAAAACCACCATCAACACTCATCTTGACAATAAGTTGAAAATATGAGTAACTGATGTTAAGCTACAAATTTTGGGATCATCCCTCATAGCCAACCTAGATAACCCTTGCTTCCAGCAGGCTTCTATAGCCCTGGTAGAGTTACTTAGATGGTCTAATTTTATTCCTTTTGGATTTTCAATATTTATTCCTTTTGTTCATATGATGCCATCATGTAAGCTTAATGTTCAAGGTATGGTCACTTGCTAATATAGGTTGGAGATTGCATTGGTAGCAAGGGAGTCCCTTTGGATTTATCACTTAACACCTATACTTATGTGTTCCACAAACCCAAGGCTGTTAGGTGAGTCATTATGAAAAATCACTTGAGTTAAGAAAAGGCACCATGATGAAAAGGATATCATAGAATTGATCATTGATACTCCTCAAAATGAGTCATAACCTATATAGGAATTTGTCCTCGCCACTTGAATCCTAAAAACTTAGTTATTTTCTTAGTGTGATAAGTTGCATCATCTTGCCTAACCAAAACAAAACTCAATAGGCAAACAAACAAGCAAAACAAAACTATACAAACAACTATACAATATGCACATTATGATACATTTGACTTTCATGACACTATTTCAGGCTTGAAAATAATGCTTGAGGAACTATCCATTAACTGGTAATGAGACATCCTCATTGGTTAAGGTCTTGAGCCTATAGGTACTGTCTCCTAAGATTTCTCAAATTTGAAAAGGACCTATCCAAAGTTTATCAAATTTATCATGATCTCCCTTTCTTTCATGTGTTTTATCCCACATAAGGACTAAATCCAAAATTCTAAAAGCCTTAACTCTATCTCTTTTGTCAAACCAGTGCTTGACAATAGCTTGATGCTTAGCAAATTGGTCAATTGCTCTACTTCTTTTTTCTTCTAGATGCATTACCTGAAGTAACTTGACTTCTTGTTTGTTGTCTATACCTCGATACTCTTGTGCAAACTGCAATGTGGGGATCTTTAGGTTAACAGGGAGGATAGGATCCACTCCATATACTAGGTGATAAGGAGAATTTCCTAATGCAACCTTCATCTTGGTTCTATCTACCCACAATGCGTATTGTAATAGGGTGTACCACTCCCTTGGGTTTTTCTCTATCAATTTCTTTATGATGTTTAACAAGTTCTTATTTGTAGACTCTGCTAGTTTGTTTCCTTGCAAATAGTAATTTGAAGAAAACTTCAGAATGATTCCATGGTCAAAAGTCCAACTTGATAATCTTATCGATGCAAGGGCAGATTGATTGTCACATACTAAAGCATAAGGAACTCCACACCTGGTTACTATGTTGTTTTCCAAGAACTTGATGACATCCTCAGCATTACATGTCTTACTACTAACAGCCTCGGTCCACCTAGTGCAATAGTTAGTAATAGTCAACACATACCTGTGGCCTAAAGATGATGAAGGATTGATGGGTCCTATGAAATCCATGCCCCATTGATCAAATGGGCACATCTCCATCACTGGTTGCAAGGGCTAAGCAACATACCTTTCTCTATTTGCAGTAACCTGACACATGTGACAACATTTGATGTGTTCAGTAGTATCTTTAAAAATAGTGGGCCAGTAATACCTTGTTATGAGGATAGCATGAGTAGTAGCTAAGTTTGACATGTGTGTGGTTCCAAATTTATCATGTAATTATGTTAACACCTTGTCTACTTCATGCCTTTCTAAGAATCTAAGATATATTCCTTCATAGTTCTTCTTGAAAAGAATTCCTCCTTTTATCATGTATTTTTGTGATCTTATCTTCAAGACTCTCCTTTGTGAAGCCTGCAACTTTGAAGGACATCTTCCAGTAATCAAGATATGTTTGATATCTGAATACCATTCTCTAGTTTCCTTTGTATTTATAACATATTGTTGGCTCATGATGTTAGGATCAATTTCAGATATCATCTAGCTCAGGGCTTGTCCTCTTACCAATTTCATGGGTTTTATGTTCATATCATATTCTTGGAGGATGGTTATCCGTTTAGCTCTCTTTTCACCTAGTTCACTTTGCATTAAAAATATCTTTACTGCTGCATCTGGTACTACGACAATTGCCTTACTTCTCAAGATATAATGTCTAAATCTCTTGACTTCTCAAACCAAAGAAAGTGCTTGTCTTTCGACATCCATATAGCTAAGCTCTACATCCCTGAGAGGGCAACTCATGAAAGCTATAGGCTTTTCTTCTTTAGCCTCATTTCTTTGTGTTAGTACCGCTACAGACATATGCTCTAAAGAAAATGCGTATATGTAAAATATCTTTGGTATAGTCTGGACTAATCAGAATAGGAGCATTAGATATAGCTTTTTTGATATCTTCAAAAGTTGTTCTAGCTTTAGGTGTCCACTCAATTTTAGCATCCTTCTTAAGCATTGCATTCAATGGTCTGACAATCTCCGCAAAACCAATAACGAATTTTCTAACAAAATTGATCTTACCAAAATAAGATTTGAGCTCTTTCTTACTCCTAGGAAGTTGTATCTTCATGATTGATTCTACTCTCACAAGGTCAATGATGATCTCGTTCTCTGTTATCAGGTGACCTAATAACTTCCATGTGGTTACCCCAAATATACATTTCTTAGGGTTTAGGGATATTCCATAATGTTCACACTTCTTTAGTACTTTCTTGAGGTCTTCTACATGATTCCCTCTCTCTTTAGAGAAAACTGTCAAGTCATCCATGTATATGACTATGCATTTATCAATTAACCCCCTGAAGGCTATATCCATTTCTCACTGAAAGGTGGCCCTAGTATTTATCAAGCCAAAGGGCATGCGCCTATAAGTAAATATTCCCCACTTAGTGGTGAATGTTGTCTTCAATCTGTCTATCTTGTCTACCATCACTTGGTTGTAACCTGAAAAACCATCTAAAAATGACATCAACTTTGCACCATTCACTATCTGCAAGACCTCATCCAATGAAGGCAAAGGATAATTATCTTTTTTAGAAGCTCTATTTAAATTCATGAAGTCTACACACAACCTGATGTCCCCATTCTTCTTCCTTACAGGGACCAAGTTAGCCACCAATGTAGAATGTCTCATAGGGAATATGGTTATGGCATTAAGCAATTTCTTCACTTCTTCAAAAATAATGGGCTCCAATAAAGCATTAACAGGTCTCTATTTTTGTCTAAAGGGCTTGACATCTGGCTTTAATGGTATAGTAAGAGTGATGATTAAGGTATCATAAGTTTTCAACTCATCATATGTCCAGGCAATAACATGAATATAATCTTTAAGTGCTTGGGTTATCCCTACCATTTCTTCTTCTGTACACACCTTTCCAATCAAGACATTCCTTTTTTCTTCGTCATGTCCTATGTTGACTAGTGAATATTCCCATCCATCTGCTTTAGGGAGATCTTTTTGTTTCATCATGTTATCTAAATCAAATGCTCTTTCTAATTCTATCATTCCTTTAGGAATCTTGTTATTGGGCGACTCCATGATCTCTTCTTCCTCCCAGGTATGATCCTCCACATTTCTTTCATCTATGATTTGTGCATCAAACACATCCCTATAGGATATGAAGTCTAAAATATGTTGGTCATCATCAAACACTTGAAGTTTAACAACATTATCTGGCACAGAGGGTACTAACACTAATTCAACTAAAAATCTCTTCAAACCAGATATGGATAATGGCTCCAAAGTACTTGTGGCTTGGGCCAAGGCATTTGCCCTTTGATTTTGTTTTCTAGGCACATGGGTGATGTTAAATGCATCAAAATCTTCTATCAAATCCCATACCCTATGTCTATAATTAGACAACTTCTTGTAATTACAAGAATATATGCCTCTTACTTGTCTTACTACTAATTTTGAGTCTCCATAGACATGCTTAATCTTACTTTCTTTCTGAGTGCAAACAATATCCCATGAATCAGAGCTTCATACTCTATCACATTATTTGTGCATGGGAATTGTAATCTATACACTACCAAGTAGGATTTACCAGCTGGGTCAATAAGATCTATTCCTACTCCAACCCCTTGTTTTGATTTGGATCCATCAAACCTGAGGATCCATGGCTTATCTTCAGTTAAAGGCTTGTCTCAACCTTCTCTTTTCTTTTTAGCTCTGGCAGTTGTGCTACTTGATATCCATCTTAATTTGGGTGTTTCATTCTTCTCAAACTTCACCTTATCTAACTAATGTGAAGCTAATATTCCTTTTTCTTCTTTGTCATCAGAAGGAAGATCTTTTAAAGAAGGAATCATCTTATTTTCCATAATATGCAAACATAATGAGAAAGTAGTTTCTGAATGTGGTGTTTCATGTAACCTACACGATCCCTCAATTAGAACATCTTATGGGGAAGTGTGCTGTTGTATCATCTTCTAAATTTATTTCGATAAAAATTCCTCAAACTTGGTCAAATTATTGTCTCTATCTTCATCAGATATTTCATAATCTTATTCAACCAAACAATCAGTCCCTAGGGTGATATTCTTGTTACTCTTAGAATTACTCTTGTTGCACACCAATATCTCTTCTATCTTCTGAATAGGACATTCATCATGATATGTGCTTTCTTCTATTTCTGCAGATGACAGACAAGAATTAGTATCACTTTCACTATCTACAAAACTTACCAGGGATGATGATGATGCTTCCTCACTGCATGCTTGTTCCAGTTCCATCATATCTAAGCAAGCATCACAGGTCTTTTAATAATGCGCTTCATCATGTAACCTGCACCATCCCTCAATTAGAACATCTTCAACAGACATTTTTAGCAATTGGTAGTGTTGCATCTCTTTGGACAAGTGCATTTCAAAGTTCTTAAAGTGATGTACTTCTATCTCATTCTCAGAACTACAATCAGACACTATAATTATTCTATCATCTTGAAGATTGTAATTATGAACATGAACATCATACATAAGGATCTCCTCTATCTTGATGGTCTGGGGTCTGATGGTATAGACTCCGGGTTCAACATCTACATACATGATCTCATTAGTTTTATTGTACTCAGTAATCATATGTTTCATGCGAGGTTCAACATCTATCCTTATTTGGTTAGGTATTCCTTTCCAAGGTAACAACATGTGACTGAAATCAGTGGACATATATCCATTGAGTGTTTTTGACCAATCCCTGCTAAGGAACATCCCATATGTGTTTGGTGTATCTACTACCTGGATATCAATGTAGTATTGAATTCTTGGATCTGACGCTAACTACATATGGATGTGAGTCAATTCTCCCATGACACTCATCTCTATTTTATCTAACTGAGTTCCTTTCTTCAGTGACTTGGTAGGATGTAACCCTAAGGCATTACATTAGTAGATGCACCTGAATCTACTAAGCAATTATGCAAATTATTACTAAATATCCTTATGGTAAGGAGAAAAGGAGGTGATTTAGTTTTATCTTTGTAAAGAGTCATGTGTGAAGTTTCTACAGCTTGAACAGTGGCTGGAATTTTGTGTTTAACACTAATATCCTTAGTGGCATGATCTTTATTCAAAGTCTGACTTGAGGTATGATTGTCCTCTTTTGGAGCAGGATCATCTAAGGATTTCATGAAGGCTCTTTTAATAGCTGGGGTTTTGAGTAGTTTTGACAATGACAAACTGATTTTGATCTTTTTCATTTCATCTACTAAGTATGTGACCAATTTATCAGACTCAAAGGATTGATTACCAGTTTTTGGCACTGCATTTTGTGGTGCTAAGTACTGAGCATTAACTTTAGGAAATCTAGGGTTATTGCTTGCCTTAGGATTAGGAGTGTTAAATTATTTGGGGGCAAGGATGTAGTCAAAGGACCAGTAGGTTAGTTGGAGTTATTCCTTAGGTTGTAATTATGTCTACCTTGATACTACTACTAATAAGCATGCACCTCTTCATGTTCAACTGATGGCTCATTTTCATCTTCAAATGGAAAAACATAATTGGTTTCAAAAGCCATAGCTGACTCTTCACATGCTAAGGTGTAATTCTCATGAGGTGACATTGTCTGCTGATGAGGATGATTGATGAAACTTTCTAATACAAGAGCAGAATCATATCCACAGGGGACAATTTCATTTCCTTCAACATAAGGTGCATTACCCGTAGTATTAGATACTTCAACTTGGAATATACTAGTGGCTATCCTAAACTGTGGACAATCCAGCTCTGCATGAGCACTTGTATTATGTATCCTACACCAGTTTGTAAGGGCTGCTTCTGTTAGGTTCACTCTAGTGGTCTTCTTAGGTTCAATAGAAGGATGATTATCTAGGGGTGATGGCAGAGAACAATTGTTTGGCCTAGTGTTCCACACTCTAGGTTATCTAGGGGAATTATTATTACCACTATTGTTATTATTGTTGTTATTATATCCCCTATTAGGATAACCAGATCTGTCATTGGCATATCCCCTATTCTAATTTGGTTGAGAATAGAAATTCTGACTCCTCAGATGAGTGATCTCAGTAGTGAGTTTCCTCAGTTGTGTTGATATCTCTTTAATTTCTTCCTTTTCTTCCTAGACTTTGGCTACTACATTCTTTGTTTGGGGTTTGAAGAAAGAAGAGCCATTGTTATTGTTACTAGTCTTCTCTACAACCTGAGGTACTTGTGTATGTCCTGAATACTGCACCATCTGACCATTTCCATTTGGAGGTGGCATGATGCTAAGTGGAGGTACCTGTAAAGGGCTTGGCATTACTGCTGGAGGTATCATAGCTCCATTGGTCTGTTGTTAAGCAGGATATGTAGGATAAGCAGGAAGTGTAGGAAATGCAATATTAGGTGTGGGAGAAGGAATCAACTATTGACTAACTTTTACGACTTCCTCAAAATCTCTTTCCAAGGTTGTGACACCAAGATGTGTTCTCCTGATAAACATAGAAGTCAAGGGATCTAACAGAGTAATATATACTCCTAGAAGCTTCATCTACTACAGTATAGGGAGCAACTAACTTTGAGAGCATCTTTTGGAATCTTGCATTGAAATTAGCAATAAGTTCTCCTTCAAATCTCTTGATTGTGGCAAATAGATGATAATTCATTGAAGGATCTATAGGTATTTTGAATCTATCCTTAAAGGCTTTCTCCAAGGCATCCCATGAATGAACTAAACCTTGACCAAGACTGATATACCAATTATATGCCTCTTCCCCTAAGGAAAATGGAAATAATCTGTATACCACATCCTGATGTTCAATTCTTGCTCTACAACAGGCTTCCTTGAATGTTCTAATGTGATCATTAGCATCCTGGTATGGATGATATTTAGGACAAATCTTGTTAGGATTTTTAGGTAAAGGATGATATGCAGTGAAAGTTAGAGGTGACTCTGTAGTAAAGAATGACATTGTGACTGGTGGAGGTTGGATTGGGGGCGTGACAGGTGGTCCTATAGGTATTTGTAACCCGATAGGAGTTATTGGAGTGTGCTCTGGTGAAGCTCCTAATGCACTAGAACCAGGAGAATGATGAATATCTACTATTCTAGGTCTGAGTCCCCAGATAGGCAATTCTTCAAAGAGTCCACTAGATTTGGACCTGGTATTTGGCCTGAGAGCCAGGATTTCTTCAATTTTATGAAAATTTGGCTTGTTTGCTGTAAAGGTCAGCTAAAACACTTGTGTAAAGGATGTATTTATGATTAGAATCTAAAACTGACTAGATATTTATGCAATATTTGTAGAAATGATGCAAATATGGGGTGATGTGAGACTTTTAGACACAGGCATCAAGATACTAGGTATCTTAGGTGAATTACTTCAAAGCTTTAGTAAGAATTCCTAAAAGAGAACTTATCTTTCAAGGATCACAATGATCGACTGCAAAGCCTAAAATATTTACACTCGATTTTGAAATCTTTGTGATGGACAAGCATGAACAAACTCAAAACAACAAATCTTTACATAAAACATGAAGTACAAAGCTGCATGAATATTACCCCTTCTGCATTACCAAATCACCCTTAGATGGAGATGTCCCTCCTTCTAGTGCCAATTTACGTTGATGATGATTGTTAGTCATAACAACATGCATAAAAATTTGCACAACAAACCTTTATTATCTTGTAAAGTATGATTAGCTTAAGATAAGTTGATGACTCCAAGTCTCCATTGATTAGGTCATGATTGTCTGACATTACTCAGAGGTTGATATGACATGTTTTCCATTTCAAGGGGTCTTACGTTCCCCTAGGTGATCAGTACTGCACTGTATTCTGTAAATTCACTCCACATAGAGGTTAATTCTATTCTATTTCCAAAGATTACTGTGATACTTGTAAGTTTGATCAATTCTTCTAATCATTGATCATTATGAACTTACACATTCTTCTACACTACATATTTGTTTAAATGATGTGTCTATAAGTGGATATTTATGTGTTCCTCATGGATATTTATCTATATTTGCATGTTATTTATCAATTTGACATGCTTTCATTCAAAATATGCTTTGTATTTTCAATTGCCTATGGGATATCTGCATATTTCATGTTTATTTTCTTTTGATTGTATGTTATTTGCAATTATCAAGATGATCTGTAATAAAATTTGAAGAAATTTAAAATAATACTTCCAATTTTAGTGAACCTTTAGTTATTGAATCATATACACACAAGATACATTCATGGAGACAAGAAATCAAATCATAAGTCAACAGGTTGTTACACAGCTAGGTATGGTTGATGCTAACTTCAAAGGAACAAGGAATGAAAACATTATATGCAGGTTGAAAATCACTCCAAGGGATGTAGCTAATCAATGCATATATCCAGATTCCAATCATAGATTACTCAATATTTACAATGATTTGTAATCAAAATAGCTTCTCTTTCATTAAGTATGCAAAACATGTATATTCACATTAACTTTGAAATAAGTCCTAAATTCTTTAGTAATCAGATTTCAATTAAGTTTTGAATGACTAAAAGATTGCACTTCTATACCTTTTATATAATAAGGTGAGGAGGTTGTTACAATTGACCAACGGTCAAGATTTATCAATTTAGATCAACGGTTGACAATCCTCTTATGACTTAGTCAACTTTTCTCTCGTGGCACAGGTTGCCAGCTGGCAACCATCTGTATGACTCACTATTTATAAGTATCCCATGCATATGTTCACTTCGTGATGCATCTACATTTACTTTTCATGTCCTTCTTCATTTTCTTCTTGCTCATCATTCTCTTCATCTTCATCACTTTCGTTATCACTATCACTTTGATAGACATCCTCTTTCATGTGGACCTTTACTATTGTCCTAATATGTTCATTTGCCTACACTATTCTATCAACCTCTCCCCCATCCTGGATTTTAGCTTTTGCTATTGCATGCTTATGAGATTGGAAATTAGCCTTGAGAGCTTCTAGTTTACCTATCTTGCTATTCAATGTCTCATTGTATGTCTCCACTTTAACCTTTATTCTCATAATTCTATTCATTACCTCTTCGGTCAAGTGGGTGAGAGGGTCATCTGGTACTGGCTTAAAATTATAATGCAAAGCTTTAATAGATAAAATCTTGATTCTCAAGTTTACCTTCTATTTTCCCTTCCAAGGCCTCTAGGATTTCTACCTCATGCCATCATGCTGTGTAGTTTGATACTAATATCCCTAAGTTTGCCACTGCACTTCTTCAAGACATCAAATTCAAACCTGATATCTTCATACCATATACTTGTTAGCAGGGTAGTATTATTATCTAATACCTTATTACTTATCAGTGATGCAGAGGCATCCACACTAAAACCTTGACATACAGTATGTATGTCCGCAACCCATCATCATCATCATCATATTTTCTGTTAACATTGTCAGCATCATCATATTTTCTCTTGCCGACCGATATCCTCCTGCAGACAAACCTTTGACCTTTCGCCTATCAGCAGTATCATCATATCCGGCTAGCGGCAGCATCATCATATTCGGCAAGCGCAATCATCCTCCTAACGATCACTGTTCATCTTACCGCCAACCTCTATCTGCAGCATCATGATGTTCAACATCATGTTCATCAGTCGGATATAAAATATCCGGTTCCACCCATATATCCTGATGACGACTACCTCATGCACCTTTCCTTCGATGCTTACGTCACCCCGATATCCTGATGACGATTATCCTGATGACGATGACGTCACATGCAGCTCCTCCAATATCCTGCTGTCGGCCAAACTTAACATTATCGGCCCGCGATGGTTTTATCAACCCGATCTTCTACCTTATGCCGATACGCTCCTCCTCGGCAACACCTGATGATGATCACCCCGAAACACATTCACCTTATGCAAACGATTGCATCATGCTCACCTCCATCTACTCGGATGACGCCCGAAGTAACTGCAGGATATACACAGAAATATCCTGATGATGCCGTTGTGACAAATTTTCCAACCTTAGCGGATTTTCACCGTTTCGATCCGCCGAACCTCCTGAGGTGACCCGATCTGCTTCCTGGACAACTTTCCAGACTCTAACAACCAGCACGACCTAGCACATACCCATGCTAGGGTTCTCAACACCTCTCGACTGCGATCCTGCAAACATGCATGCAAACAAACACAAAATGCAAACTAAATCCTAACCTACTGTACATAGCCATTCCACCGATTCGACGAATCAACCGGTGGAATGGATCAGCGAATCCATGTAACCACCAAAACAGCAAATCGATTACACAATGGAATCCAAACAGAGAATTGACACAACAGGATCTCTTTATTGATTTCAAAAGATGCAATTACAATGCTCTGTCTCTCCTCTCTCTGTCTCACTCCCTGCAAAGTCTGATCGATCCTCATGCATAAATAGGATCTCTTGCGAGTACTATCGACCCGACTCCAAGCGGCTGGGAAATCTCTCTAGGCGGCTGGGAGATCCAACCGGACATACAGCATAACAGCTGTCCTAACAACCTATCTAAAAATAGTAAAGTATGGTCAACATGACCTTATTACATGCATTGGTCTTATCAGACCTTCTTGGAAACATTAACAAGACTTAAACTAACTAACTGCCTCATGGAGGCCAGCTGTCAGGTAGGTGCTCCTGCACCATACTCCCCAATAGAAAAGAACTCATGTCCCATGAGTTTGGTTGTGGAAGTCCTCCACCTTTACACTTTGCCTTTGCAGTGTCTTGACCTGTTCTAGCTTTATCCTCTGCTGGCTCTCGGCTGCTCCAAGACTTCTGAACTGTAACTTGCTGTCTTGCAAGTAAATCCTCATGCCTGTCAATGTAGGCCCTTCTCTCACATACCTTGTGTTTGTCAGGTTGTCTGACCAGAAACTCTGTCTGAACTGCCTCTTGAACTTCTGCAATGTTCAACTCTGTCTTTCTTTCAACCTTTATAGGACAAACAATAGTCCCAACTATGACAACATCCTTGTCATTCCTCTCAACTGGTGGTTGTTTGTAAACCTGTTTCTGAACCTGCTGCTGACCTCTGTCAGTCAAAACTGAAACTGTCTTCAAACTGTTGTCCTTAACAACTTCTTTCCCTGCAGTGTCCGCAACTGCCTTTATGCCTGCTCCTATAGGCATCTGCACAAACTCCTTCTTTCCCACTAAAATGATTTGGGCTGCCCCCTGTGCTGCAGCATTTGCCTTCAATGGCATCAAGATAATAGTCTTCCCATCTTTCTTGATGGTGTAGGTATTAGCATACCCATCATACAGTACCCTTCTATCAAATTGCCATGGTCTACCCAACAGTAGGTGACAACATTCCATGGGCAAAATGTCACACAAAACTCTATCATGATATGCTCCAATCTGAAAATCAACATATGCCTGTTCATAGACAAAAAGTGATTGACTATCACTCACCCAAGATGCCTTGTAAGGGTGTTGGTGTGGAATCCTTTCCAAATTTAGTTTATCCACCATTTCTTGAGAGACCATGTTGTCTGTTCAACCAGTATCAATGACAACCTTACATACCTTACCTTTGCTCTTGCATGTGGTCTTGAAAAGAGCTCTTCGTTGCATCAGATCCTTTGATGCCTGCAAACTAGTTCTCCTTAGCATCAATGCTTCTCCCTCCTCAGGATATCCATAATTGTCAGGAACTCTATCTCCTTGATAAGTGTTTGAACTCTGCACACTTTGCTCTACTTTCTCTTCTTGCACAAGTTGTACTTTCTTGTCATTCGTTCTATCATTTATGGACGATGAACCCTTGTTTTCTGGACATTTGAAAAATGGATGACCAAACTCACCACAGGTGTAACACTTTCCTGAAAATGTAGTAGAACCTCTACCACTTCCAAATCTACCTCTATTACCTTTCCATCCACCTCTGAAATCAGACTGTCCCTGTCCTTTACCAGTGTCTTCTTGACCCTCATTGGTTTGCCTTGTTGTAGGGGCTAATCCTCTTCCCCTCATATTGTTTCCTCTTCCTCTCATGGACTTATCTTGTCTCCTATTCATCTTTTCTTCAATCCTGATTGCCATTTGGTAACAATCCTCCACATTCTTAGGGTTAGCTAAAACTAACTCATCCTGTATGTTCAATCTCAAACCAGCCAAGTACCTAGCCACCTTTTCTACCTCATTCTCATGATGACCAGATCTCATACTCAATTTATAAAACTCCTCAGTATATGCCTTCACATCCATTTCCTTCTGCCTTAAAAATTGCAGCTTCTTAAACATCTGAATTTCATAATCCTTAGGCAAGAATTTACCTTTGATCCTTGCTACCATTTTATCCCACGAAGTGATTTTTGACTTTCCTTGTTTCCTTCTCTCGGATTGTACATAATCCCACCATACCAAAGCATGACCTCCTAACTTGGTCTTTGCAATCTTTACCTTCTGATCCTCAACAACATCTTCACATTCAAAGTGATTATCAAGTGCAGCAATCCAATCCAGTAACTCATCTTCATTCAAACTTCCATTATACTTGGAAACATCAACCTTTACCTTAGGTTTATCACTCTGCACTGCCTTTAACAGTTTTGCAAATCTCTAGTCTTCAGCATCCAGATCTTCAGCTACCTCTTCATACTCTTCAACAGCATCTTCATCTTCTTCAGACTCACTGTCTTCCACTTCCCTCTTTTTGTTCTTCTCCAGGGCTACAAGCCTGGCTTGAAGTGCTTCAGCAAGCTCCTTCATCTTCCTCATCTCTCTGGCATGTTTTTCCTTCATCTCCTGCAATTCCCTTGCAGTACCAGTACCTTTCAGAGGCATTTTGTCAACCTCTCACTCCTCTACCTCTGTCCTTTCAGTGACAGAATCAACTCTACCTCTGCCCTTTCGGTGACAGAATCAACACACAACAGCCCAGACCTTTTGCTGAGCTCTGATACCACTATGATGTAGAGGCATCCACACTAAAACCTTGACATACAGTATGTATGTCCGCAACCCATCATCATCATCATCATATTTTCTATTAACATTGTCAGCATCATCATATTTTCTCTTGCCGACCGATATCCTCCTGCAGACAAACCTTCGACCTTTCACCTGTCAGCAGTATCATCATATCCGGCTAGCGGCAGCATCATCATATTCAGCAAGCGCAATCATCCTCCTGACGATCACTGTTCATCTTACCGCCAACCTCTATCTGCAACATCATGATGTTCAACATCATGTTCATCAGCAGGATATAAAATATCCGGTTCCACCCATATATCCTGATGACGACTACCTCATGCACCTTTCCTTCGATGCTTACGTCACCCCGATATCCTGATGACGATTATCCTGATGACGATGACGTCACATGCAGCTCCTCCAATATCCTGCTGTCGGCCAAACTTAACATTATCGGCCCGCGATGGTTTTATCAACCTGATCTTCTACCTTATCCTGATACGCTCCTCCTCGGCAACACCTGATGATGATCACCCCGAAACACATTCACCTTATGCAAATGATTGCATCATGCTCACCTCCATCTACTCGGATGACGCCCGAAGTAACTGCAGGATATACACAAAAATATCCTGATGATGCCGTTGTGACGAATTTTCCAACCTTAGCGGATTTTCACCGTTCTGATCTGCCGAACCTCCTGAGGTGACCCGATCCGTTTCCTGGATAACTTTCCAGACTCTAACAACCAGCACGACCTAGCACATACCCATGCTAGGGTTCTCAACACCTCTCGACTGCGATCCTGCAAACATGCATGCAAACAAACACAAAATGCAAACTAAATCCTAACCTACTGTACATAGCCATTCCACCGATTCGACGAATCAACCAGTGGAATGGATCAGCGAATCCATGTAACCACCAAAACAGCAAATCGATTACACAATGGAATCCAAACAGAGAATTGACACAACAGGATCTCTTTATTGATTTCAAAAGATGCAATTACAATGCTCTGTCTCTCCTCTCTCTGTCTCACTCCCTGCAAAGTCTGATCGATCCTCATGCATAAATAGGATCTCTTGCGAGTACTACCGACCTGACTCCAAGCGGCTGGGAAATCTCTCCAGGCGGCTAGGAGATCCAACCGGACATACAGCATAATAGCTGTCCTAACAACCTATCTAAAAATAGTAAAGTATGGTCAACATGACCTTATTACATGCATTGGTCTTATCAGACCTTCTTGGAAACATTAACAAGACTTAAACTAACTAACTGACAGGTGCTCCTACACCAATCAGAATCTATGAATCAATTCTTTTCATCTCACTCAGAGTACTCAGGTCCTTTTCTAATTGAAATGACCTCCTTCCTGTGTCATTCTGCACTTTGTCTACCTTCCTCTTTAGGCTACTCAAAGAATTCCACCTCTGTAGAGAGGTTCTCAATATATCTTCAACCCCAGTAAGTGTTGAAAACATCCATTTTTCCATCACCATTGCTTCATGTTTCATCAAGTCTAATTTGGTAACCTCCTCTTGTGATATAACAGTCAATGGGACTACAGGATCAACTAGTGTATCACCAGGCTTAATTAACCCCTTTATGAAAGAATGCAATTGAGAAATGTGCTCCTTATGTACTTTATTTTTCTCCTTTTCCTTCTTCACCCTTTGGGTTAAAGAATCAATAATATCCTTTCCCTCTTGATCTTCCTGGTCTTCATTGGCAAAACCTAGATCAACATTTGTGATTTGGAATTCCTCTAGGCTTATTTTGCCTTTTTCCTTTTCCACTGTGGGAAGAGCTATCTATGCAGTTCTTCTACCTATGTAAGGATCTCCTTTTATAGCAGATGTTAATCTCACCTTCATCCTTGGTTTCATCATGTTCTCAACCAATAGGGTAGAGACATCAAACTCTTGAACCTCTGACACTCGTTCTGTATATATTTCTTTTTCTAGCCAATGAGGTACATCACCTCGAGATTCTTGGTGGCCCTTGTTTATATCATGGGTGTCTAGCTCTCTACTGTCTGCTTCTATCCTTGGTGGAGAAGGCACCTTCTCAATTTCATCCACATGTAGTTCATCATGAGGGGTATCTTGTTGGAGTTTTTCTTGTTGAGGGGTTGCCTTCTGCAAAGGAAGATCCTGTGGAATCTCCACATTTTGATCTTGTGCTTCATTTTGTACTCCCTCCTTTGGATTTTCATCTTCTTTGTTATCCTTCTCATCCTATGGCATATTAACCTCTTGGGAGGCATGTGTGTTCTTCCCTTGAGGATCACCCTGATCATGGGTCATTTCTTGTTCTCCACCTAGTGCATTGATATCTTGTTACTTGGGGTCTTCTGTAAGTAACACCTAATGATCTTCTTTATCCGAAGGCAACGATGAACCTCCCTGAGTCTTAGCAACACCAGTGTCTTATATATCATGATCACCCCCACTTTTTTGTTGGACTTCTGATATTTTTGGTTCTGTGGGTGTCTCATGTTGTCGCTAACCTTGATCAAGAGCAGTGCTATCCTTCTATGTATGCTCTGCCACTCTAGTCTTCTTAGGTTTCTCAGGTGCACCCTCATCTTTTCTTGGGCTTATATCACCCCTATACGTTAAGTTTATGGCTGCAGGACTAGTAACTTGTTCAACCAAATTGTCCAGTCCTATCTGTTGGGCTACTCTTTCTGGGCTACCTTGTTTCATTTCCTCTGTTTGCTCTACTTCTTCCAACACCCTCATCTGGGCTAATGGAGTTCCATGAGGAGTCATTCAGGTGATGGAAACCAAAGTTCCCATCTATTGAGCAGTCACCTCTTGGACCACCTCATCATCAGATAAATCTACTGAGTCATTTAAGGAGAAAGGAACCCCCTTACTTGTCCTGAGTGTTTCTCTTGTTTGCTCCTCTGCTTTCTCAGTTTTGAATTTAATTATGGTGGGAAGAGTAACATCATGTTGTAGCTCCTTCCTGAAAACTTCACCACCTACTCCTCTCAACATGATGGAGACAGCATGGATATCTCCCCTCATCATTGTTCTTTGTTTCTTAGGCGGTGACATCAGTGGCATCCCCCTCCTCTTCTTGCTTGCTATCAACAAGTCATCATCTTCACATTCTTTATTTAATTGTTCAGCTTCAAAGGGGTTTCCCTCTTCCACCTCATGTTGCAGGATCTAGCCTTCCACCTACATCTCTGTAATTTCAACAGTAGGCTTTAAAATTCTTTTAGTTTTTGGTTTTTTTGTTAGAGGCTGTGTCGATGGCTTAGATGCCTAAGCCGATGTAGATGCACCTGCAGTTGTTGTAGTAATCCTCTCTATTATCACCCCCTTTGGTTCATTTTCACCTTTCTTACCCTTAGGGGGGATCCTCTTTTGTTTTTCTATAGGCAATCTTTCCCCGTTGGATTTTCTCTTTTCGGTGAGGAAATCATAGTATTCCTCATCAGACACCTCTTGTCTCTTCTTCTTAGTGTCAATTATAAGGGGAACACCCCTTTTCTTTAATTTGAATATCTCTGCATCTACCCAAGCCTGGGTTAGCTAGATCACCCCATTTATCAGTTGATCTAAGGATATATCCTCATGTTGTGTGAGATCTAGGGTTGATATGGTGTCATTATACACCTTTTGTCCTCATATTCATTGGACATGATTTTCCCATCATCCTTACGTAGTTGTTCTAGCACTGGGATATAATCAAAGGTTTTGATTTGATTCAAGGTGAGTCTTTGATATTCCCTTCTTCTCACCTCAGCATCATCATCACAATCGGTCCAAAATTCCTCTAGATGCTTTTGATGTATTTGTTTTCCTAGTATCTTCTGCATCCTGCCATAAGGATCATATAATCTGACAAGAGGAAATAGTTGAAGATACATCAATTTCAACCTCATGATGACATGCTTTATACTCTCTAAATCTGGACACATGTACCAGCCCATGGATACTGGAAACAAAACTGGAGGTATCTTCTTCTGTGCCTTATAGGCTTCAACTATGGTAGATACCTGCCTAACATATTCCATCAAGATGACCTAATTAGTGGGGTATCTTGGCAACATAAGAGGATATCCCTCAAATCCCTCGATCCTAATGTATGAGAAAGTAGCAAACTGAATAAGCCATGGTCCATGTCGGTAGATAATTTCTTAAGCTTCCATGTTCAACCTTTTAGTCCTATCCTCCTCCATAGTTCTGACCAGATGCATGGAGAACGCATCATTTACTAATTTATAGTCCTAGAGGTATACCCTCCTGTGCAATTGGGGATAATGATCCCATATGTGTGCATCATCAACATCACCACCAGCCTTACCCACTGTTTTCAAAGCATCAAATGTTCCTTTATATGCACAAGAGTACACCACATATGAAGTCATGTAGAATAAACATGTTTGTCCTCCCAAGCTCCTCATTCCCTCATCCAATGAGTCACTGATGATCTTAGCCCATAGGGGCTAGTTGTCTACATATAAGACCATCTGGATGATCCCAAACATCTAATTCTTGAAACTTCCAGCATGAGGCCTACCAGTCATCCTGCTCAGTAGAGCAATCATATATTGGTACTCATCATCAAAATCAAACTTGTACAAATGCACAGGTAGCTTGGCTGAGGCAGTGTATGTAATACTCTTTGATCTCCATTGGTACATCCTCTTCCTCACATTTTTCTTGTTATTGTTATACTCTATTTCTAGTTTACACAAGTCCACATTTACTATCTTTTTCCCACCTAGCAAATTGAATGTGGCAGTAATGCCCTTGACTGAGAAGTTGGCATATATCCTCCCATGCTTCTCTACTCACCAGGTTTCAGGGTTGTAATTTTTTGTACACTCCACTACCAGTTCTAGAGCATCCATAGCGTAGGGAAAACTAGCTGCATGCCACATACCTAAAACAAACATCCCATCCATAATGGGATTATCCTTATCATTGTCCAATCTTGTCAACCATACTGCCAGGTCCGTATCCCCCTGGTGTATATCACCAATAGCTTTGTATTTGAATTATACCCCCTCTAGCTGCACAAACATGGGCTTGAGGAACTTTACCTCAGACCTATTTCTCCTTAGATCTACCATGGATTCCTGCAATAAACATGATATATTTTACCCTATGGCATCCATATGCATTCTTAAAACATTATGTACCTCTATCATGTATATTCTGTATATTACCCTTTGTTTTACCTTTCTATGCATCATCACAAGACCATACCCTAGTAAAGACAAACACTCTACCTGGAATTACAGAAAACGACAACGGGAAGGTTTATAGTTACTTACCTAATAGTGCTTTCTTTTGGATTAGGTGCATGGTTATGGGTAAAGACTATAAACGCGTAAGATCACTCGTTCCATTACGTTGAAGGATCTAATCCGTTGACAAGTAGCTATTGAGAGTTTGACTTTGGAGCTCTGTAATTTCTTGATTTATCACAAGGTGAATGAAAATGACCTTTGAATTTTACCTTTAAAATAGATCAATAGGACAAATTAGGGTAAAAATGTGTTGTCTTGATTAAATCCGTTCATTATCTATGGGAATCCGTAGATGTCACCAAGTGTTCAACTTGCATTTGTAATCAGTAGGAGTTCATCTACCGCATTTAATTGCATTTAATATTAAAGGGGGGTGATCTTAGAAAGATCAGGGGATATTCAAAAATATGACCCCTCCGGATAATATGACCCCCTTCGCTTTTGCGCGGGATGACTAGGTGCAAAGAATCGAGTGATATGGTCAATGTTTGATCATGATGTATATTGGGTCATAGAACTAAGATTAGGGGTATCTAAAATATGACTCCCCTTTCCTGGAGAAGATTGAGGTGACATCATCATGTCAGCAATGTCGTTTAGTTATCATGTTTTAGTGACATCATCGTCATATTAAGATATATGACAGATATTGGATATACAACTCCTCATTGTTTAGATGGAACAATGATGTCATCATCAGGGTGATTTCCTTCATTCATTGAAATTGGATGACATCACCATCATAATGACATAGGGTGATATTTGCGAAGAGGGTGATATTCGTAAGATGACTAATGTTTGAAATATGACCCTCCATGGGATATGCAAAGTCCTTCGACAGGCAGCTATCGACTCTTAATTAAATTTGACGTCTGCGCATCACACACCTGGCAATTATCAGGTGACAATCATATATCTGGGTGATCTTATCAAATATGACTGATGTTAGAAATATGACCTCCCACCCAAGTAATATCAGGTTTGACTAAAATTTGACTCAACATAACTTTCTTCCCTTAGACAATTTTGGGGTGATCTAAAAGACAAACCTACTTAGAATTTTATGTACTTTCTGACCATGAAGTTAATAATGGGGACTCCTAACATCCCCTTACAAGGTTACATGCATGACTGATTTTACCAAACTGCCCAAAGCAGAAAATAAACAAGCCACAAGCAGAAATAAAAGTTGGGTCCCTATTTTGTCAAGGCAAAATTGGGCATGTTGTGTAACCACACAACACATAGCAAGTTCTTTTAGGTATTGCTATGTTGTCAAAATTCCTCCAAATCTCTGGTTGGTGATACTACTATGAAGGCTTGATCTACAAGTGTATTGTAACTATGTTGTTTATTGAATAATACATTGGGTTGCTTTGGAGTGCATATTTTTTCTCTTGAAAGAGTTTTCCCCACGTACATCTATGTTATGGTATATTGTTTATTTTATGTTTATATGTGTTTCTACTTTCTATAATTATTAAAATATTGAAATTTACACAAAATTCTCCATAAAATTTTAGTGTAGGAAGTGTTTTTGCATACCTTTCTTTGTCTCATTTGGTATTATAGCCTAACACCTTAGATTCTAGGTGTTGTGTAGATGGTTTTTGTACTAATCTTCATTTGAGTGGGAGCTTGCATAGAGAGGATTTTGATATTATTGCAAGAAGAGATGGAAATAACATCAAGAATAGAGATGCAAAAATTCCTAGGCACAAACATTGAGTTGTGGAAGCTCAAGTTGAAGGATGTGCTCATAGACCAAGATCTATGAGTTGCAATATCTAAATCCAAAACTTGTAACTACATCACAAGAAGACTAGGACAAGATAGATAAGAAAAAAGGGTCTCATTAGACTCAGTTTGGTTGTTTAGTGTTGTTGAATGTACATAAAAAGACTACCACAGTGAATCCTTGGAAGAATCTTAGAGAAATTTATCAAGCTAAATCCCTAGTGATTTAAGATTTTCTTGAGAAAGAAGTTGTATACCCTTGGGAAGGAGGATAGTGGTTATGTGGCCAAACATCTAAATACATTCAATATGGTAGTTAGCTAGTTACACTATGTGGGAGTGAAGATGGAGGAGGAGGATCGTTGTATGACATTATTGTGTTCTTTCCCAGATTTATGGGACCACCTGGTTATGGCCATTGGGAGAACTACCACCAAGTTTAAGATGGACATATTGGTTACATCTTTTCTTTTTGAAGAAATGAGAAGGAAGATTTCTAAGTCATCCAAGGAGGCCCTAGCACTTTGTGGAAGATCCAAAGAAAAAGACAAGAAGAAGGACAAGAAGGAAGACAAGTCTAGATCCAAATCTCTTGGTAAGTCCAAGGAGAAGTGTTAGAAGTGCAACAAATCTAGACACCTTAGAAGAGATTGTAAGGAGGAGAAGAAAAGGAAGAATAAGGTTAACTCTGATGATGAGTCTAAGATATCCTTCCAAGTTGATGGTGATGCTTCCATCACTACCTTGGCTACTCATGCATTAGAAGGTGTGTGGTTGATAGACTCTGGTTCCTTTTTCCACATGACCTCACATTGGGGTTGGTTTACAAAATATGAAGAATGTGATGATGGGAAGGTGTATCTTGGAGATGATTCTCATCTAAATATTGTTGGCCATGGAAAATTCCTAGTTTGATTCCCTGATGGATGAGTGAAGGGAATCAATGATGTACTTCATATCCCTAGTTTGAAATAGATCCTACTTTCTATAAGTAAACTTGATGATGCATGTGTGTAGGTCATTTTATAGAGTAGATGATGTACGATGGTTAGAAGAGCTATAGTGCTTACTAAGGGTGCTTAGATTAGCAATCTATTTCAACTGGATGCATGCATGATTCAATGCAATAATTCTTCTATTCTTATAGTGAAGGGATCTATAGAATCTTTACTTTCACCATTAGAACCACCAACAAAGAGGTGTGTTGCATCTACTTGAACTAGTTGTCATGCTTTCTGAGTACCTAAGGAGGTCAATTCTTTGGAGATAAGACTTCTAGCAAAAAATAATGTTGTGGCACCAATAGATGGAACATATAGGTGAGAAGGGTCTACAAACCTTGAAAAATAAAAATCTTGTTGAGGGGTTGAATGATTGTAACCTTGAGTTTGATTTTTGTAAACATTATGTTTATGAAAAACAAAATCGTGTTTATTTTTACTCTAGTTCTCATAAATCTTCTAGGGTATTGGACTTGATACATTTTGATGTTTTTGGTATTATAAGTGTTCCTTTGATTTCAAAATCTATACATTATGTATCTTTTATTAATGATTATAGCAGAAGGATATAGGTATTTTCTTAGGAGTAAATCTGAAGCCTTTAGTTAATTTAAGGAGTTTAAAGCCCTTGTACAAAATTAGAAAAGTAAAAGTATTAAGGTTTTAAGGACAGACAACAAAGGTAAGGTTTTTTTGGAAGATTTTGATAGGTTATATAAAGATCATGGAATAGAAAGACACAAGACAACTCCCTACATTTCTTAATCGAATGGAGTTGTATAAAAAATGAACATGATCATGATGAAGAGGGCTAGGAGTATGCTTAGTGGCGTTGGCCAAGAACAAAAGTGATGCAGGAGCATCTGGGTCCACAGGCAATCTTGCATCAACCCAAAAAAAATTAGGTTTTGATAAAATCAAAACATGGGTTTTGTAGAAGAGCTTAATGGGTATCCTCAATTCAAATTTGGTGCAATTTAGATGAATAGATGTAATTTGGATAAATAGATACCTTTTGATCAAATCAAAAAATATAGGCATTATAAAAGAGCTTAATGGGTATCACCAATTCAAATTTGCTACAATCTGGATAAAAATTGGTGAAGTTACATCGACTGGTTCATTCTCGGCCATGAATGGAAAGTCATTCTTGGCCACATGTTGAAAGTCATTCTCATCCAGGCATGGAAAGTCATTCTTGACCGCACATGGAAAGTCATTCTCAGCCACATGTTGAAGATCATTCTCAGTCGCGCATGGAAAGTCATTCTCAACCATGCATGGAAAGTCATTCTCTACTGCGCATAGAAAATCATTCTCAGCCGCACATGGAACATCATTCTCGACTACGCGTGGAAGGTCATTCTCAGCCGCACATGGAAGGTTATTCTCGGTCACGCATAGAATGTTATTCTTAGGAGACTGTGGAATGTCATTCTTGGCCAAGCATTATCTCCATCGAGTGTTCACTCTCTCACTAACCAATCATTCACTCTCTCTAGCCAAGTGTTCATTCTCTCTCCGCCGAGTGTTCACTCTCTCACTAGATGATCATTCACTCTCTCTCTAGCTAAGTGTTTTTTCTCTCTCTGCCAAGTGTTCACTCTCTCACTAACTAATCATTCACTCTCTCTAGCTGAGTGTTCATTCTCTCCGCTAAGTGTTCACTCTCTCTCTAGCTAATCATTCACTCTCTCTTTAGCCAAGTGTTTATTCTCTCTCCACCAAGTGTTTACTTTTTCTCTAGCTAAGTGGTTGGTTGATGAGGGGTTGGTTTTCAAGTGGATGGTTCGCCGAGGGGTTGGCTTCCGAGGGGTTTGTTGCCAAGGGGTTGGCTCCTGAGGGGTTGATTGCCGAGGGGTTGGCTCCTGAGGGGTTGATTGCCGAGGGGTTGGTTAATGAGTGGTTGGTTCTTCAAGGGGTTGGCTTTCAAGGGGTTTGTTGCCGATGGGTTGGCTCCCAAGGGGTTGGTTGTTGAGTTCTTGGTTGCTAAGTTGTTGGTCCGAGTGGTCTAATGGGTTCGAATGGTCTAAGTGGTCCTATTGGTTTGATTATCAAATAGTATTCTCATTAATCTATTTTGGTAATTCAAAACATTAAGTGGTTATCAAACATTTGACCTTTCAGTTTTGTAACTGACATTAGAGCAATTGTTTAAACTTCCTTTTCGGAAGCATAAAATGGGATGAATATTCTTATTAGAAGGAGGGGGTAATAGAGAGAAAATTCATATATTCAAGACTCCTAGTTTGAGGTTCTTAAGAGTTGTATTCCTTTTATAAAATTGTATTCCTAGAACAATGAAATTGCTGCAAATAATAAAATATTGTTATTCTGTGAATTATTTTGTTGTATGTTTGGGTATTGGCTGCTCATCCTAACTGTCTGATATGACACTTGTGATTTGACCTGCATCAAAATTTTTGGGTAGAAGTAGTTTCCACAACTTGTTACTTGGCTAACAAATCTCCTACATCAACTCTTGTCGATCAGAAACCTATGGAGGTGTGGTTGGGTAAAAATCCCACATTGAAACATTTTTGAGTTTTTGGTTGTGAGGCATATGCACATGTGCCTAAGGGAGAAGCAGTCAAAGTTGGAGAAAAAGGATGTAAAATGCATCTTCATCAGCTATGTTGTTGGTGTGAAAGGGTACATACTTTGGGATCCTATGGTTGAGAGAGATTTGTATAGCAGAAGTGTTATCTTTAGAGAAGTCAAGCCTTCTTCCACAATATTGTAGCCAAAGAAGGATGAAAAGAAAGATGTGGTTCTAACCCCAAAGACTAAGAAGGTTGAACTAGAAGCCCATGAAGGACTTGAAAAGGAGGAGAACTTAGACATTTCAAAGAGTTTTGAAGAAGAGATAAAACCTCAACTTCAATCATTAAGGAGGTCCACTCAATAAAGACAACAACTAGATATGTATACTCCTCTTGATTTGAGATGTATTGTTGCTTTGATTACTAACACTAATAAGCCTAGGATTGCATAGGAGGCTATTAGCATGAATGATGCAAAGTCTTGGAAGGTGGCCATGGATGAAGAGATGGCTACTTTTAAGAAAAATGAAACATGTGACCTATTACCTTTATCGGATGGATAGAAACCCATTAGATACAAATGGGTGTTCAAAATATGAATAAGTTCAAATGGTAGTGTTGAGAAGTATAAGGTGAGATTGGTTGTGAAGGGTTATTTCCAGGTTGAGAGAATAAATTATGGTGAGATTTTATCCTTAATAGAAAAGTTGACATCCATTTGAAGTTTTAATTGTCTAAATTGTTGTAGTGTATGACCTTAAGGTTGAGTAGATGGATGTGAAGATAGCATTCCTTCATGGTGATTTCGAGGAAGAGATTTATATGACACAGCTAGAGAACTACATTGAGAGAGGTAAAGAACATTTGGTTTCTAAGTTGGAGAAATATTTTTATGGTCTTAAACAATCTCCTAAGATGTGGTACCAAAAGTTTAATTCTTTTGTGTTAAGTTTAGGTTTTTTAAGATCCATATCAAATCATTACATCCACTATAATATGGACAATGATCACATTCTCATTATTTCATTGTATGTTGATGAGCAATATGCTATTTTTGGGTAGTGGGAAGGGTTTGATTTATGAATTAAAGTCTTAGATTTTAGCATAGTTTGAGATGAAATTCTTAGGGGAAGCTAGATACATCCTAGGGATGGAGATCCAAAGAGATAGAGAGAAAACAAAAAGATTTGGTTGGGCCAGAGTAAGTATGTGAACTCATTGTTGGAGAGGTTTAGCATGTTTTCTCATAGGTCATTATGTGTTCCTATTGTACAATGGGGACAAATTTATCTATTGAGCAATGTTTGCCTTCTCCCAATGAGATAGAGGATATGAGTAGAGTACCTTATGTAAGTGCAATTGAGAGTTTGATGTATGATATGATCTACATGTGACCAGACATTGCCCAAGCAGTGGGAGTTCTTAGGTGATCTATGGCTAATCTTGGGTGCATATATTGGAACACAGTGAAGAGGGTCTTCAGGTGTTTGTGAGGTACTTCTAAGTATTCCTTATGCTATCACGGTTATTGTTGTCATGTGAAATTGCACCCTACTTGAAGCCCGTTCAAGCATTCCAATGACACAATGGGACTAATCTCAAGGTGTGGGACCTTGAAAATAAGATCAGACCTCCAAAGAAGGCTAGTTCCTCTTTTTGAACTTAAGGTTCAAAGCAATTAACTAAACCTATACTGATGATCACCAAGGAAAAGGAAGAGAAGGAGGTTAAAACTAAAAGGGAGGTGATATGTACCAAGATTTAGGGTGTTTGAATGCAATTGACATAACACAGTAATGATTTCAAATGTTGAAGGGAAATCACACAAACTCATGGAGACTCAAATAGAGGTTAAGGCAGAGAGATGAAAGTAGGAAAGGGATCATTTTATCTACAATGCATAGCTTACATCTAACAAATAAACATAGTGCAAGAATAATGAGAGAGGCAAAATTTAGTTTATATTGATCATAGAGGCTAATAGCTATTACAAAAGAAGAAGAATTCATTACAAGCATGAAATAGACACAAAATGATAGACTCTCCTTCATTGTTGAATTGGTGCAGAGACATGAGAGGCTCAACAAAATAGCACAGTCCATCAAATCTACCCAATTCTGGAGAAAACCACAAGGTTCAAACCTTCAAAGAACTTTTTGTCTCTGGAAGTGACCCAACGCAACCAATCAACATAAATACATTTTTTTACATGCATATATAGCTTTTACAAATCACTGTAGCAACCATGGAAGAGGGAGAGAGGTCAACAAGAAAGAACTATCGCCCATGCTACAATAAATTCATTTCAGTGTCCCTGGAGCATGCCCACATGGCTCTTCCCATGAGATCCACTGAAAAAGGGGGTCCAACCACGCCTCAGGTACAAGAAATTAAATGCAAAGGGACTACAGTGACATGGGGGGAGTGATAAATCCATCTTCTACAAGTAATCTAGCTCTGAAGAAGGATTAATGGTGACCAAGAGGGTCGTTGAGCAGTCTCATCATGTCAGAATAGTAGAAAATGCACTTGGAAGGCAAAAAGGTTGGGCGCCCACAGATTGGACTTCCTTCGATCAATTTTTCACTAATCAGGCTTTGGAAACATGAAGGAAGAAATCCCAGCCTCTGAAGTTTGAGAGAAGAGAAATCATCTAGCTTCGGGGGTCGGGCCTTCACTATTACATCATTCTTTGGAAAGAAGAAGAATTTGACCTCCGCCTCTACAACACTTAGCCAATTTGAGAAACTAGTAGAGATTAGGCCTCGGGCCTTTTGCATGTCTCTTCTGGGAAAGAAGAAGAGGGAAGAGAGAACTCTCGATCCCTGCTTTCCAAAAGACTTTGCCATTTGAAGAAGGAATCAATGGAAGTCAAGCTTTGGGCCTTCTACTTTCTGCCTTCCAAAAGGAAAGGAAGAGAAAAGACAAAACCTCCAAAGTCTGACGGCCGAAACACTTAGCCAATTCTTGAATTTGTGGACCTAGACACGTCATGAGTTGGTGCAAGATTTTGAAAACATTATCTCTATGCTACTTAAAACTTGTGTTGCACTGACATGTGGTGCACCTTGAAAGTTCCCCGCTGCCGCCTTTGGAAAAGAAGAAGAGGGAAGAAAGAACTTTTGACCTCTGCCTCCAAAAGACACATAACCAATTTATGAAAAACCTAGCCATGTGTTAGTACCATGCAACAACATGCTTCACATATTTCTACCTTTTCTCATTGTCGTGTGAATGCACAATTCTTTTGAATGTTGAAACTGTCAAACTTTGGCCCTCGATCCTTCCACCTTCAGCCTTCCAAAAGGGAAAGGAAGAGGGAAGGAGAAATGTTGGGAATTAAGGTGTCTCAACCTTGGTAATTCCTTGCATTTATTTATTATATGTATTTATTTATTGCCTATTATGTAATTAGGATGCAAATCATGTGTTGTCATCTTGTGGGAGTTGGCATAGTGATGTGTCATCCTACGTGGAAGGTGACAACATGTAATTTTTTTCCTCACATGAGGAGATAGGCATCCCACTTAGTGGTAGAGGTATTTTTCCATGTGTCAGCACTTTGAATAGTGTGTATGGGAATTTTGACTAAAATGGTTATGACATATTCCTATGATAGAATATATGATGCATAAGAGTCAGAAATAGAAGATACTATGATAGGTGAAGACATGTGTCTCAAGGCATCTTGGAAGAAGGCATCTTTGGGTGCCCCAAGGAGGGTTATGACATGTAAGAGAATATGGTATTTTTAGTTAGTGTATGACATATTTCCTTATAGCTGTAAGATATGTCAGTATGACAGATTCTATGATGATTGTAAGAGTCATAAGAGCATCTATCATTGCCCAACTTGGGAATAGGTGACCATTTTGGGATGGGGTGTTATGACAAGTGTCATGACCATGCTGCAGTGTTGGACAAGTGTCCTTAGGCATGGGTTTTGGGCCATGAGGCCATGTTGGATGCCCATCTCAAGGAAAGCTCATTTTTTCCTTGTAAACTTCTATTTAAGCAGGTGTTTTGAGAGGAGATGTATTATGTGATTGATAGGTACTATTATGCTACCATATTATCTCCAGATATGAGTGTTGAAGACTCATACAAGAGCATTGGCTCTGTAACTGTATTGTAAACCTCATTGTTTAGATAATACATTTGAGTTGTGTTTTGGAGTGTGGGGCTTTCACCCATAAGGGTTTTTCCCATGTATATATTGTCTCTTTTCTTCTATCTTACATTCTTGTGTTGTGTATGGCTACAATATCTCTATTATTGGATTAACAACTCTATAATTGTAAAGGTTGAAAAGAATTTTCTCTCTTCTCTCCTCATTAGATTAGTGTAGGAAGCGATTTCTGTACACCTAGTTTCCTTTCAGTTGGTATTAGAACTTGATCACCTTTGGTCCTAGTTGTTGGGTAGGGGTTTTTTGAGCTGATCTTAGTTTGAGTGGGAGTCTGTGCAGAGTATTCTATAATCTTGTTGTAGGAAAAGAGATGGTAGGCACATCCAGAAGATTAGAGGTGGAGAAATTCAATGGCACAAATTTTGAGTTAT
The DNA here is from genome assembly GCA_027924645.1 of Cunninghamia lanceolata. NCBI lineage: Eukaryota > Viridiplantae > Streptophyta > Pinopsida > Cupressales > Cupressaceae > Cunninghamia > Cunninghamia lanceolata. Next base: position 3,265,993 of record BSBN01000263.1, on the reverse strand, counting down.
GGAAACTTAAGATGGAAGACATGCTTGTTGATCGAGACCTATGGTAAACCATATCTAGTGTAAAACCAACTGCAATGGCATAAGATGATTGGGATCTCAAAGATCAGAAGGCTAAGAGTCTAATAAGACTCAGTTTACCAGATTTTGTCCTGTTAAATGTCCATGAGGAGAAGACCACGAAAGACCTTTGGAAGAAGCTAGGAGATGTTTATCAGGGCAAATCCCTGGTGAACAAGCTTTTTCTAAGAAATAAGTTGTATTCTCTAAGGATGGAAGATGGAGGATCTGTTGCAGATCACTTGAATGCTTTTAACGTGTTAGTTGCACAGTTGACATCCATTGGTGTGAAGATGGAGGAGGAGGATCGTTCTATGACCTTGCTTTGTTCTTTGCCAAACTCATGGGATCATCTTGTTATGGCTATTGGGAGGACCACATCCAATTTCAAAATGGATGAAGTGGTATCTTCACTGTTATCTGAATAAATGCAGAGAAAGTCTTCTGAAGCAGCTAAAGAGGCTCTTGTGGTTCATGGAAGACCCAAAGAGAAAGGGAAAAAGAAGGAAAAGAAAGATGAGAAGGGTAGATCCAAATCCCATGGGAAATCCAAATCTCCTAGAAAGTCCAAGGCTCTCTATTAGAATTGTGGAAAAACTGGGCATTTCTGAAAGGAATTCAAAGAGGAAAAGAAAAAGAAGAAGAATGTCCCAAACTCAGATTCTGACAAGTCACAAGATGATGGTGATGCTTTCATCACAACCTTGGCCACCCATGCATTTGATGATATGTGGTTGATTGATTTTGGTGCATCATTTCACATGACCTCGCATTGAAGCTGGTTCATGAAGTATGAAGAGTTTGATGGTGGAAGAGTGTACCTGAGTGACGATTCTCATATGAAGATTGTTGGTCATGGAAGTCTCAATATGATTCCATGATGGACAAGTGAAGGGGATCACTAGGGTTATACACATCCCAGGATTGGCACAAAACCTACTTTCTATAAGTATGTTGAATGATGCAGGTGTGCAGGTTGTCTTTTCGAAGGATGGATGTAAGATGACTAGAGGATCTATGGTGCTTGTGAAGGGTACTCAGAGAGGTACTCTTTTTCAGCTGGAGGCATGCACTTCATAGTGCAATAGTTTTTCTGACTCAAAGAAAAGAGCTGCAGTCACTTCATCCCCATCATCTAAACTAGTAGTGAAGAAATCTGTTGTAATAAATTTTGATGGCAGTGCGTCTTGGGTACCCAAGGGTGCTAATGCTTTGGAAGTTAAGCTTCCTGCTAAAAAGATAATTTTATGGCACATGAGATTTGGCCACATTGGTGAGAAGAGTCTTAGAACCCTAAAAAATAAAAACCTCGTTAAGGGGTTAAATGATTGTAATCTCGAGTTCAACTTTTGTGAACATTGTATATATGGAAAGCAAAACTATATTCAGTTTTACTCTAGTTCTCACAAGTCTTCTAGTGTGTTGGACCTCATTCATTCTGATGTGTTTGGTCCTGTTAGTGTTCCTTTGATTTCCAAATTTGTATATTTTGTATCTTTCATAGATGATTACAGTAGAAGGACATGGATTTATTTTCTCAAAAGCAAGACTGAAGTCTTTAGTCGGTTCAAAGAGTTTAAAGCTTTTGTTGAGAATCAGACTAGTAAAAAGATTAAGTTTTTGAGAACTGACAACGGTGGTGAGTTTTGTTCGGCAGAGTTCGATAAGTTCTATAAAGAGAAGGGATTGAAAGACATAAGACAACTACATACACCCCACAACAAAATGGAGTTGCAGAGAGGATGAATAGGACACTAATGGAGAAGGCTAGGAGTATGCTTAGTGGAGCAAGCCTCGAACAAAAGTTTTGGGCTGAAGCTGTAACACTGCTTGCTACCTGGTAAATAGGTCTCCTACATTAGCTCTTGTTGGTAAGACACCTATGGAGGTGTGGTCTGGTAAGAAACCTTCAGTTAGACATCTTTGTCTTTTTGGTTGTGAGGCATATGCACATGTGCCTAGGGATAAATGGTTTAAATTGGAGAACAAGTTTGTTAAGTGTATTTTCATTGGCTATGGTGTTGGTGTGAAAGGATACAAGCTTTGGGATCTTGTGGCTGAAAAAATATTGTATAGCAGAAGTGTTATCTTCGGAGATCTAACACCTTCATCCATTGTTCTATAGCCAGAAGAAACATAAAAGAAAGAAGATGTGCTTTAGTTTCCTTCTACTCCTGAAAAGACTAAACCAACAGACCCTGTGAGACCTGATGATGAAGAGAGATCTAGCAACTCTAAAAGATCAGAAGAAGAAGCAAAACCTCAACCTCAGCCATTGAGGAGGTCTAAATGAACAAGAAAGCAACTTGATAGGTTTGGTTATTCATTGCTTGATTCTAGTTATGCTTTTGCCTTGCTTACTAACACTGATGAGCCTAGAATCGTGATATAGGCTACGGGCATGAAAGATGCAAATTCCTAGAAGGAGGCCATGGAAGATGAGATGGCTTCTTTGGAGAAGAATACAACATGGGACTTGGTGCCTTTGCCTGAAGAATGGAAACCTGTTGGATGCAAATGGGTGTTCAAGAAGAAATTTGGTGTAGATGGCAGTGTTGAAAAGTACAAGGCCAGACTGGTTGCGAAGGGGTACTCACAAGTGGAGGGAATTGATTATGGTGAAATTTTCTCTCCCATTACAAAGCTGAAATCTATTTGGTTCCTGTTATCTCTTGCAACAACTTATGACTTAGAGGTGGAGAAGATGGATGTGAAGATAACATTCCTTCATGGTGATTTGGAGGAAGTGATTTACATGTCACAGCCAGAGCATTACATAGACAAAGGTAAAGAAAATTTGGTTTGCAAGTTAAAAAAGTCTTTGTATGGTTTGAAGCAGTCTCCTAGGATGTGGTACTTGAAGTTTGATGCCTTTGTGTTGTCAGTTAGATTTTTGAGATTGAAATTAGATCATTGTGTGTATTACAAATTTGATGATGATCACATTCTCATTATTGCATTGTATGTTGATGATATGTTGTTAATTGGGAATGGTAAGATTATGATTTTTGATTTGAAGTCTTAGTTGTTATCACAGTTTGAGATGAAAAATCTAGGGGCAACTAGGTACATTCTGGGAATGGAAATCAGAAGAGACAGAGCTAACATAAAACTTTGGTTAAGCCAGAGTAAGTATGTGAATACCATGTTGGATAGGTTCAGCATGGTAGATTGTAGACCATTATGTGTTCCTGTTTCGTTGGGAACAAAGTTGTTTGTTAATGATTGTCTAAAATATCCTAGTGAGCTGGAAGACATGAGCAGAGTACCTTATGCTAGTGTTGTTGGTAGTTTGATGTATGCTATGGTCTGTACAAGACCAGACATTGCCCAAGTAGTGGGAGTCCTTAGTCGATTTATGGCTAATCCTAGACGGGTACATTGGGATGCACTTAAGAGAGTGTTCATATATTTGAGGGGTACTTTTTAGTATTCCATATGCTATCATGGTAATCCTACAGGACCTCCACATTCAATTTGTAATCGTGGATTCATGGATTTTGATTGGGCAGGTGGCATTGACAGCAGGAGATCCACTAGTGCTTATGTGTTTACTATGTTCAATGGTGCAATTAGCTAGATGAGTAAGCGACCAACTGTGGTCACTTTGTCCATGACAGAAGCTGAGTATATGCTAGCAACTCATGCTTGTAAGGAAGCCATTTAGCTTAAGAGATTGTGCTTAGATATTGGTGTTGATGCAGGACAGATTACAATTTGTTGTGACAGTTAGAGTGCGATTTGTCTAGCAGAAAATCCAACTTTCCATGCCAGAACAAAGCATATTGATGTACAATTTCACTTCATGCGAGACATGGTAGAGGATGGGAAGGTGAATTTGGAGAAGGTAGACACTTCGAAGAATGTTGCAGATGCATTGACAAAACTAATGGGCATAGAGAAGTTCAGATGGTGTTCGGGGTCTATGGGCCTCTTGGCCTATAGCAATTAAATCATGTTATTTCTATTGTGTCTTACAAGGTGTTCGACAAGTGGGAGAATGTTAGGAATTAAGGTGTCACAACCTTGGTAATTCCTTGCATTTATTTATTGCCTATTATATAATTAGGATGCAAATCCTATTTTTTCATCTTGTGGGAATTGGCACGGTGATGTGTCATCCTATGTGGAAGGTGACAACATGTAATTTTTGTCCTCACATGAGAAGACAGGTGTCCCACTCAGTGGTAGAGGTATTTTTCCATGTGTCAGCACTTTAAATAGTGTGTAAGGGAATTTTGACCAAAATGGTTATGATAGAATCTATGATGCGTAAGAGTCAGAAATAGAAGATACTATGACAGGTGAAGACATGTGTCTCAAGGCATCTTGGAAGAAGGCATCTTTGGGCACCCCAAGGAGAGTTATGACATTTTGTAAGAGAATATGCTATTTTTAGTCAGTGTATGACAAATTTTCTTACAGCTATAAGATATGTCAGTATGATGGATTCTATGACAATTGTAAGAGTCGTAAGAGCATATGTCATTGCCCAACTTGGGAATAGGTGACCATTTTGGGATGGGGTGTTATGAAAAGTGTCATGACCATGCTGCAGTGTTGGACAAGTGTCCTTAGGTGTGAGTTTTGGGCCATGAGACCATGTTGGATGCCCATCTCAAGGAAAGCTCATTTTTGCCTTGTAAACTTCTATTTAAGTAGGTGGTTTGAGAGGAGGTGTATTATGTGATTGATAGGTACTGTTATGCTGCCAGATTATCTCTAGATATGAGTGTCAAAGACTCCTACAAGAGCAATGGCTCTGTAACTATATTGTAAACCTCATTGTTTAGATAATACATTTGAGTTGTGTTTTTTAGTGTGGGGTTTTTCACCCATAAGGGTTTTCCCCACGTATATCTTATCTCTCTCTTCTTCTGTCTTACATTCTTGTGTTGTGTATTGCTGCAATATCTTTGTTATTAGATTAATAACTCTATAATTGTAAAGGTTGAAAAGAATTTGCACTCTTCTCTCCTAATTAGATTAGTGTAGGAAGTGATTTCTGCACACCTAACTTCCTTTTAAGAAACCCCTGAAGTCTGACATCCGACATACTTAGAGCATTTAACTTGTCAAGCTTCGACAAGCAAACCTTCGACCTTCAACCTTCCAAAAGAGAGAAGGAAGAAGAGCGAACCCTCGAGCTCTGATGCCCAATGCACTTAGGTGAAACATAAGTGACCATGGCGAAGTTCGGAGCTGATAAATATGTCATGACAAAAAGGAGAAGCCCGAACTCTAAAACTTTGAAAACTATGAAAACACAAGGAAAACTTAGGATTTTTGGGACTTAGCCATTTGGGTGGTTTTTCCTTGCATTTATAAAGGGGAAAACACTTAGAGATCTCATGGATTTGGGCTATTTGGTTGGGGAGCAAAATAGGACAACAATTATTCTATAATGGACCAATGTTTAGTTTGTATTTATGGATTTGTGGATTCATATTGGGTTAGAGATAATGACAATAGGAGATGCACTAGTGGATATGTTTTTACTATGTTGGGTGGTGCAATTAGTTGGATGAGTAAGCAATTGACTATGGTCACTTTGTCCACTATAGAATCATAGTACATTGTGTTGTTATATGGAGTCTAATCAGACTAGGAGGTTATATTTTCCCCACTTTTATTAGCACAGTTTCCCCCCAAATTATTTAATGGGGGTTTGGGGGTAGTGTCCCCAAGACAGGATCAAGGGGCAGTGCCCCTGGTGCACTCCCTGTCACGATACAGGGTGGGGTCAAGGGGCAATGCCCCCAAAAACCTCAAACAAATTTTATTATTTTATAAAGGCATCGAGAGTTATTTTTCTATTGGCTGACATAAAAAAACCCTATTTTGTAACCAACATAACTCGATAAAAATAGATAAGGGTTAGGGTTTTTGTTGATATTGTATTGTAGCATTTGCAGCGGTATTGAGTTGCAAGGATTACTAGTTGTAATCGGTTTAATTACTGGATAATAATATTGGACTCTCTGTTGGTGGATGTAGCCCGAGTTTGGGTGAACCATGTTAAAAATTGTCTCTCGCTATTATTATTTCTATGTACTTTTCATTCCTTTATTTAATCTTTATTTGCATTTAATTGATATCTTCTGCATGCATTTCCTAACAAGTGGTATCAGAGAGCGTTGTGTTTGATTATTGTCTGTAGGAAGATCTCACAATTGAGTGAGAGTCTCACGATTGAGTGAGAGCAATAGTGGATGAGGGTAAATTGAAGGTAGATAAATTCAATGGGCAAAACTATCAGTTATGGAAGATGCAGATGGAGGATTATCTCTATCAGAAGGATTTATGGAGGCCGAAGGAATAGCCAAGAAACTGACAGCAATGACTAATGAGGATTGGAATCTTCTGGACAGAAAGGCACTGAGAACTATTACATTGTGCCTGGCACCATCTATGACATTCAATATAATAGAAGCAAAGACAACAGATGAACTGATGAAAACTTTGGCTAAATTGTATGAAAAACCCTCAGCCTCAAATAAAGTATTTCTCATGAAGCATTTGTTTAATCTGAAAATGATTGAAGGTGGATTTGTGACAGATCATTTAAATGTGTTTAATATGATTACCAATTAGTTAACTTCTATAAAAGTGAAATTTGATGAAGAGGTGAGGGCTCTCTTGGTTTTATGTTCTTTGCTAGAAAGCTGGAATAGATTAGTAATGAGTGTAAGTAACTCTGTATCTGGTTCAAATACTTTGAAATTTGATGATGTTGTTGGTGTTATCCTTAGTGAGGAAATGTGATGGAAAAACTCAGGAGGGTCCACATCAGGTAGTGTTTTGAATGCAAAAAGTAGGGGCAGATCAAAGGAGAGAGGAAAAGGTCCTGGAGGTCATGGGAAGTCATGAGGAAAATCAAAGGACAAGAAGTCCCAATCTAGAGGATAGAAGGATTGCTGGTACCATGGGAAACTAGGACATCTAAAGAAATATTACTGGTCTCAGAAGAATAAAGAAGGAGACAAACAGGAAGGCAATAAGGAGACAAATGTGGTAAGTAATAAATCTGAAGATGATGCTTTAATTCTTTCCTTAGATAATGCTGATGATTCATGGGTTTTAGATTCAAGGGCCTCATTTCATGCTACACCCCATAGAAGTTATTTTCTTGATTATGTCCAAGGGGATTTTGGGCTGGTTTATTTGGGAGATAACAAACCTTGTCAGATTGTTGAAAAGGGAAGAATCGAGATTAAGCTGCAGAATGGGAATCATTGGCTACTACAAGAGGTAAGGCACGTTCCAAGGCTGAGTAGGAATTTAATTTCAATAGGGCAACTAGCTGATGAAGATTGCATAGTTACTTTCAGTGATAAAAATTGGAAGGTTTCAAAAGGTGCCTTAATAGTAGAAAAAGGTGTGAAAGTAGGCACCTTATATCTTGTATAGGTCATACTGTTCATACTACTTTAGTTGTTGCAGAGAAAAAATAAACAGGTTCAGGAACAGTTGCTGCGGGTTCACAGAAAGAGACTGAAACAGTTGATACAGGTTCTGAGACAACACTATGGCATAACAGACTTGGGCATATGAGTGAAAAAGGTATGAAGGTACTTCATTCTAAGAAAGTTTTACTAGGTCTAAAATGTATTAATATGGATTTCTATGAAAGTTGTGTGTATGGAAAACAAAAGAGAGTTAGTTTTCTCAAGGATGGGAAGCAAGAGAAAGATGAAAAGTTAGAGCTTATGCATACAGATGTATGGGGACTGGCTTAGGCATCTTCTCTCGGTGGCTCTCAGTATTATGTTAAATTCAAAGATGATGCAACTAGGAAGGTTTGGATTTATTTCCTTAGGCAGAAATCTGATATATTTGAAACATTTAAGAAATGGAGAAGCTTGGTTGAGAATGAGACATGTAAAAGATTAAAATGCCTCAGATCTGATAATGGTAGTGAGTATTGTAGCAAAGAATTTGAGGATTATTGTTCCTTTAATAGAATTCATAGGCAGAAAATGGTTCCAAGAACTTGACAGGAGAATGGAGTGGCTAAGTGCATGAACATGACAATAATGAAGTGTACAAGGAGCATGAGATTGCATGCTGATGGTTGCCTTTAAACATGTGGGTAGAGGTTGTCAATACCATTGTATATTTAATTAATAGAGGTCCTTTAGTTCCTTTGGGCTACGGTATTCCAGAGGAAGCATGGACAGGTAAGAAGGTGAGTTATTTTTTTTCAAAACCTTCAGATGTGAAGCATTTGGACATATAGATTTTGAAAATAGAACCAAGTTGGATGTAAAATCAGAAAAGTGTATCTTCATTGGATATGGCATTGATGAATTTGGTTATAGACTTTGGAATGTTGAAAATTTAAAAATTGTGAGAAGTAGGGATGTTGTATTCAATGAGAAGGTGTTGTACAAAGATCAGTTGCAGCAGCATGAGAAGAAACAAATGATTATGTGGTGCTGGATGATACTCTAGATAATAATGTTCCAATAATTCCTCATGCTCTGCAATAAAAAAAAAATACCACAAACTCTAGTGAATGTTAGATAGTCAACAAGGCTAAGTAGACCTCCTGAAAGGTTTTCTCCCTCTTTGTATTCTATTTTGTTAATAGATGCTGGTGAACTGAAAGGGTATGATGAAGCTATGCAAGTGGATATAAAGGTTCAGCAGGAGCTTGGAATGAAAGAAGAAATGGACTCCTTGCTGAAAAATCAAACTTGGGAATTATTTACATGCCTACAGGTAAAAAGGCTTTACCAAACAAATGGGTTTATAGGATGAAAGAGGAAGATGGAGGTAAGAAAAGATTTAAAGCCAGGTGTGATACATGAAATCAAAATGAAGATTAAAGCTAATCTAATGCAAAATAACATGATTATACCTTCATAAATGACCTCACGAATCCATGCGGGAAGGAGCTGCACCCGATTAGAGCTCCTCAGATGTTTCCTATGATTAGAATGACTAATGTGGATTGCTCAATGCCTACAACACAATGTATATGAGTGATTTAGACTGAGATGGAGATGGAGATGAGGATGAGAGATAATTTTGGCAGAGGTTTGATAAGATGAGGAGATTGGGGAGTGATTTTGACAGAGTTCTGATGCATCTAGAGGTCTCTCTCTAAATGGCTTAGAGAGGGGTCCAATTTATAGAATTTTGGAGATGAGGATGGAGGGTGAGGATTCATTTGATCAGATCAAGGGCTAGGAATAAAAGTGAATCTTTTATTCCTAGGGGCTGAATTAAAAATTCCCATTTTGGGAAGAGTGGAGGATAATGGGGGACAACTGAATTTTAAATTCAGTGATTGGGAAGAGTGGAGGATTGTGGGGGACAATTGAATTTTAAATTCAGTTTAGTGGAGGATAGTGGGAGACATCTAAATTTTAAATTCAATTTAGTGGATGAGTGGGAGACAAGGTTAATTAAGTGTTTTCTTAATTAACTTAAGTCTAGGTTAATCAGATAATCAAGATTTATCTTATTAATAGGGATTAGGGAAATGGATAAATCAACTAAATAAATATTAGGAATATTCATTCAATTGATGAGGATAGGGTTGTAAGGTTAAATGGATTAATTAGGTGAATTAATTGATCACCAGGGATATGCAAATTGGGGGAGTAGATGAGTGCGAGGTACGGAAAATTGGTTTGCAGAGCAGTCTAATTTTAGGTGTCTAAATTTGCCCCTCTTTGAGATGGTGTTGCGGCTAAGCAACATCATTTCAAAGAAGTTAAAACATAGAGATGGATTAGATAGAAAAAAGATTTTGGTTTGGAAGAATAGGGCAAGGTTTGGGGATAATTGGTAAGGGTGATGCCCCCTCGAGAGGATAGGCGGGTTGCGAGAACACGGTTGTGCTCTCGAAATGGATGGGACAGATTGGTAGAACTGGTCAGAGGATAAGTGGTGGGATGAAAGGATGATGATGTTGGGAGATGATTGGTGGATGAGCATTGTGCTGAAACTAAATTTGAGCAATCCTAGGTTTGATATAGCAAAGTGGATATGTTCACCAAGGTATAGAAGACCAGGGTGATGATGTTTATCCAACATTTGCATGGACTAGACAAGCAGACAAAGGGATGATCTCATGCATGCCCAAGATAGTACAACCTTGTCTAGACAAGGGAAGGGGACTCATAGCATAAGCCCTTAGTACAAAAAAGGTATGATGAACCTTAGATGCATAAGAAGATCAATATGCTAGAACCGACCCTATGATCGATCAAGATATGAATACTAGCTTGGAGTAATGAGACCAACCCACAAGCATAGCATACAAAAGCAAGACCATGCCCCATTCTAGATATTTTTTCCACATACCATGATATAATAAGATCAAGGTAGCTTTGATGTGATCATCAAATAGGACAAAAGATAAAAATCAAAAACCAAAAGACCAACGAACCAAACAAGTAACCATTGTATCTTTTGCCAAAATGGATGATGATGTGATAGATGCTGCCTATCGTAGGAAAGATATATCCTAAGGCATGGATTGATAATGATTTGATGATGTTGTAAAATTGGCTCAAGATGTGATGGTGACAAGTTCTGATTGATGCTGATTTGATAGTTGATGATTTTGATTAAGGACAATGCTTTAATAGGTGATGCGATGCTTGGATCTAGTGTAAGCTTATTGATGATAGATGTGATGATGATGTGGGATGATGATGAGAGTGTGATGGAGCAAGTTTTATTTGTGTGATGGATAGATTATTTTTGGAATTTTGTGTGTTTTCTATTATTTTTGTATTTTTTGATATTTGTGATGTTTTTGGATTTTTAATTTTTGTATTTTTTTGGATTTTTTATTTTTTGTGATGTTTTTGGATTTTCTGATTTTGTGATGTTTTTGGATTTTCTGATTTTGTGATGTTTTTGGATTTTTTGATTTTGTGAAAAGGAATGGTTTATTATGAGAAGGTTGCCTTGGATTTCATGTGGATAATGTTTGTGCTAGATACCAATGACAAGGGAGCACCAAGTCTAGAGGTGAAAGTGATGGGGTTGGATAGGGGGGTTGGCGATGAAAGGATGATGGATAACTGATTCATGATAGATGAATGGACAAGCGATAGGGATGTATGTTAGATAGATGGAAGATAGGGATGAGGATTTTCTCCAAGGGCTAGGTTGCAAGGAATCATATGCGCTAATGCTTAGGATTTGGCATGATGGGTTCATGTTGGAATGGATGGATTTTGCATTAGATGGATGGGGGATATACTTACAAAGGGATTATGGCAAGAGGTCTCCAAAGCAAGTTGTTGATATTTTGCCCCTTGTCTTTATCAAGATCTAAGGAGGGGGATATAGTGGATAGAATGGATGGGAAATGATAGGATAAATAGGGGATGGTGGATAGGAAGATGATAGGATAAATAGGGGATAGTGGATAGGAATGTGCAAAAGGATGTTATGGATGTGGATGAAGGATATGGTTTTGCCCCCAAGTGTAGGGATACAAAATGGATGGAGAAGGGATTACGCATGATGCCCACAAGGGGTTTTCATCAAGGTACTTGCCCAAGGCTCCACAAGGAGTGGTTTTCACCATTGGATGGATGTTTTTCTCTTTACTATTTTCTTGATTTTTTGATTTTTTTGCTTTTTTTTTTTTTTTACTTTTTTGCTTTTGTGATGGAGGGGGGAACTCTAGCATTTGTTTCCATAGCAAGGAGAAGATGGTCCCATGTTGGATAGCATTATAGATGGTGGTTGCATGGATGTGGGTAGATAGGAGAAGATGGAATGGATTAAGGATAATGGATTATGTGGGTTATGATGTGGATTATACAAAAGCATGGACCATAGGAATGTGATAGGGAAGATATGTAGGATAGTGAACGAAAGATGGAGAGACAGGGGTATGAGGGAATTGCAAGTGGTGGAGGGGAACCAAGACCAATGGTTGCACACATCGTGATGTATTTGGAAGCTTGTACTTGGGATGTGGAGTTGGGAGTAATGGGGATTGGGATGGGGGATATTTGGATGGTTGATTTGGGGTTTTAGGGACCCAAATAGACTTAGACTTTGGGGGATTTTTAGATGGGATGTGGGATGTTTGGGATTTTGGAGTGGATTGGGATGTGGATGCCTCATTAGAGTTTGGTGCTTTTTATTTAGAGACCCACACCATTTTTGTTTTCGCTTTTTTTGGTGATGGTGTGGTATTGGATAGCCTTTTTGATTTTTCATTTTGATTGGAAGGGATAATATCCTAAGGCTTCTGTGCTTTATGAGTTGAGGCATTCAAATTTTTGAATCCCATGGATTTGGGGGAAGCTTCATGTTTGAAAGAGGTGTGCTTTTATTGGTCTTGATTCGGGATTTTAGTGGACTTATGGATGGGGGGTAAAAAGTGGATTTTTGGATAGATGGATGAAGAGATTTGAGGATGGGGATATTAGGAGTTGGTAGGATGGGAGGATAAGAGGATTTGTGGATAGGGATGTGGGGAGTTGGTAGGATAGGAGGTAAAGTGGATTTGATATGGATATTTGGAGTTGGAAGGAGTGGAGGTAAATTTGATGGGGGGAGATGGATGGTCACATGCTTTTGCAAATGGTAGGATGATGGAGGAGGGATGGCGACATAAGATTTGGGGGTGCGATGAGATGCACCATGCTTGGGATTGGATGAATGGAATTTGGAAGGTGGGTGGATGGTATCGACATGTTTAGGTTGTTTGCTTTGAGATGGATAGCCAAGGCCATGTGAGGATGGATGGAATGTGGTGTGGATGGGCTCCAAGATGCCTTGTTCGTGAAGGCCTAAGCCTTTGCCTTGATAGTGCATAAGTTGGAGCATGCAACATGCAATGGGATGTTTGTTGCTGTGGAAACAAGATGCGAATCCATTATTTGTTGGAGATAGATAAGTGGTGGATGGAAGTTGTTCACATCCTATAAGGGGTTTACCACATATGAAGGTGCTTTTTCCAAGTGGATAAGGGGATGGATTTGGGATGGGATTGGTAGATGGAGGTAAAGGATTCATGGGGGATGGTAAAGGGGTGGTAGAAGATGGTGTGGGATTAATAATTTGACCAATAGATGGGAGGGGATCTGGGATGGGATTAGATGGGATAATTAGATCTTGACTAGGAGAAGAGGTTGATGTTTCAACATGTTTTGGATTTGTTTCTTGACATAGCGCATGTGGTTGGGTAGAAGTGGGAGTGACTTAGATAGATGTGATGGGTGCTTAGATGGATGTGATAGGTGTGTGGATGGATTCTTGAACATGTTTGCATGATGGTTCTTGAGTTATGATAGGAGATTGTTCGAGCGGTTCGGTGGGTGTTGGATTGCATGAGGGGGTTTGATTCCTTGCTAATAGCCAATGGATGGTATCCTTCATGAGTTTATGGGTTGAGGAGCAATATAATGGATGGATAATGATGGTGGATGGTGTAGAAATAGGGTTGGGATTGGATAGGTGGGTGATAGGATTAGGTAGTGATGGTTCTTGGATGGGTTCAATGATAGGTGTGGGATTAGATGGTGGAGGGCACTCTAGATTGGTATCTCCCTTGTTAAAGGTGATTAGATCTTGCCTAGGATAACTTGGACTCATTTGATTTATGTACAAGGGACCACTTGGACTTGCATGTGCTTCTTTTTGCAAAGGTGGATTTGGGCTCACTAGTGCTTGTTGGGGAGGCCATTGATAGTCTTGGTTGCCTCGTGGATGGGCTTGGTGGTATGTAGACGAAAGGTTTTGGGTTGGTATGAAGTTGAGGGTTGATATGAGGATGATGGAGGTTGATATGATGGAATTTGGTATGAGGTTGAAGGTTGATATGAGGATGATGTAGGTTGATATGATGTTGAAGATGATGTCATGTAAGGTTGTTGTGGAATTTGTTGAGGTTGGGAGGGTGGTTGGACTTCTTGTTGTGATATGATTTGTTGTTGATGTTGGTAAATGTGTTGATGTGATGATGATGGAGGGGTTGCATAGAATAATGATTGTTATGATATGGATTGATATAGATAAGGGTTGTGATAAGTTGATAAAGGGTTGATAGGACATGTGGATGAATTTGGTTGATATGAAGTGCGATAAGTTGATGCAAAATTGGTTTGGTGTGTAGATGGATATGATGAGATAGGTGCTAGATATGATGGTTATTGGACTTTGCAAGTGGCCAAGAGGTGTTGGATTTCTTCTGAGAGGTATTGTATGTGTGAGGATTGGCTTGTTTGACCTATTTGAATCAATCCTTGAATGCTTTGAAAGGTGTACTGCTCTAAAGGTGATTGGCTTACATGCATGTGGCGAAGCATATGAGGAGTTTTTGGAAGTCCTCTAAGGTTGACATGATGTCACACATGTGGTTAAATCTTAAGTCCTTTTTTTTTTGGCAAGTGCTTAGTTATGATTTGATGATGATGTGGATTGTTTGGATGAAGTTGATTAGGATGAAGGTGACTAGGATGTGCTTAGGGATGAGTGGGATGGAGGTTGATTTAAGAAGGATGGAGAGAATGATGTTGTGTAATGTTTAGAATGATGTTGTTTGGATAATGATTTAGGTAGAGTGGTGATGATTTGATGATGTAGGGTGACAAGGATGTGAGTAGGATTGATTATGGATGACTTGGATGTGATTAGGATTGGGGTGGTTAAGAATGGGTGATTAGGATGAGTGTGATTGGATTTGAATGTGATGAATGACTTGTCTTATGTGTTTGATGTTTTAGTTTGATTTGGCAATGTTTAGCAAATGATCATATGTACAAACAAGAATCACTCACACAAGACACAAGCAATTTTGATGTTTGAATTTGTAGAATATGATAGTGATTAACAAGCACATGTGTAAGACAAATCAACATGCCCTAATGCCTAGTTTGATGGGGTATGGCCAGTTAGGTTTGGTCAATGTTTAGATGAGGTTGACTAAGGATTTGAAAGGGAAATCCTGTCACACAGCCGGGAGAAGGGGGTAACCCACCCTTCACCTTCACTTCCCAAAGGTAGAAAGTTCTTTGGGGCTTAGCCAAGAGTGACAGGATTCTGATTTCAAAGAGGGTGTCTTTCGATTCAGCCTCGGATGAGGTCATCCCTAGGGGTGATGAAATCCCCTAGCAGGCCTCCTAGGATAGGGTAAACAAAAGCAAATCAAGTGAGGTGTTTTTGATCTCCAAGATCACCTTGCGGTGTGAGGAGAGAGCATACACCCACCCACTTGATTCACACTCGCAGTTGATTAATTGCCCTTAGAAAAATGAAATGTGATGAATACACGTCAAGCAGTGGTTCTTTTTAAGCCCAATTTCAAGAGGTGATTGAAGACACTGATTTGTTTTAAGCCTGATTTTGATATGTGATGAAGACAAATGTTTGTTTTATGAGCCCAAATTAAGGTGTGTTTGCAAGCAATGATTGAGAGATAAAGGATGAAAATGAAGGCACCTGATTAACTTGCTGTCCAAATTGATGTAGATCCTCTACCTGATGTTGTTCCAGCCTTGTATGATCACTTGCAAGTCACGAAACCGAAAACAAGAGCAAGTAGACTTCCAAGAGGATTGTAATATGAAAATTGATAATCTGAGAAAATTTGATGAAAAAGGAACTGATACAGGAAATTAGATTGCATGAACAGAAAATTCAAGAAATTCTATGCAATTTGAAAAAAAAAATTCTCTGAAAAATGATCAAATTTGAACAAGTTATGATGATTTGAAGATTTTAAGCATGCTTGAATTTGATTGATAAAAAAGGTAGGAAAAAGGTACCATCACCTAATGAAAACCTCACAACTATGAAGTGCTCGGAGTCCTCTTTCCGATGAGTCCTTGTTTGCTCGATTTTGCCTCCGTATGCGAAAGTTGTGCCAGTTTGAAAAAAATAGCTGATTTTGGTATGTAGGAGGCAAGATAGACCCTAACAGTTAACAAAAAATGTTAGCGGTTAACTGTTCACTTGGTCATATGTTAAAGTTCCTCCCCTGTCAGTGGTTTGTGTTTAGGGTTATGTTTCAGAGTAGCCCCTGGTCTACCATATGACCAGGGGTCCAGTGAGGGTAAAATGAAAAACCCTAACCTAAAGTTTAAAGTTTGAAAAAAAACAAACTTACACGGTGGTGGTTTTTTTTTGTGCAGGGGGACGACGCAGGGATGGCTGAGGGTGGCGGCAGGGATAGGAGGGAGGTGTTCAGGCGGTTGAATGGGAGGCGGGAGTAGAGGGTGGGGAGCACGGAGAGGAGGGGAGGTGGGTCAGCCGGGAGTGGCGGCGCGGGGGAACGGAGGTCGGGGGAGGGCGGGCGTCACAGGAGGAGGGGAGGTGGTGGTGTGGGGTTTGGGCGGGAGTGGCGGTGCTGCGAGAGGTATAAGGGTTGCGGGAGGTTGCTCTGCGGGGATGTGGTTGTCGGGGCGGTGACGGTGCTGGTGGTGAAGCGGTTGTGGGAGCCAGACAACAGCAGGTTGGCCAGTGGAGGTGGTGGCGCACGGAGGAGCTATGGGTGGCAAATAAACCTACAACTACAACCATAAATCTGTAATGAAAACCAAAAAACTGCAACCTCAAACACACACCCTCAGTACGGAGCAGTACGGTCAGTCCGTACGGTACGGATCTGTACCCCCAAAAAAATTTCAAAAAAAATGACCAATTTTATAGTCAAAATTTATGGAATTGATGTCCTGAGCACGATGGTGAGTTTGGTTTTCGCCCAGGACGCAACCTGCAACACTTTACCTCCAAAACTTGACAAAAATTGTTAGAAAAATGAAGATTTTGACAAGAAACCTTCACAAAACAACGATTAGATCTGCGACCGGGCGTGCCAAATGTGATAAGTGAAATCAAAATAAAGATTAAAGCTAATCTAATGCAAAATAACACAATTATACCTTCATAAATGACCTCACAAATCCATGCGGGAAGGAGCTGCACCCGATTAGAGCTCCTCAGATGTTTCCCGTGATTAGAATGACTAATGTGGATTGCTCAATGCCTACAACACAATGTATATGAGTGATTTGGATTGAGATGGAGATGGAGATGAAGATGAGAGATAATTTTGGTAGAGGTTTGATAAGATGAGGAGATTGGGGAGTGATTTTGATAGAGTTCTGATGCATCCAGTGGTCTCTCTCTAAATGGCTTAGAGAGGGGTCCAATTTATAGAATTTTGGAGATGAGGATGGAGGGTGAGGATTCATTTGATCAGATCAAGGGCTAGGAATAAAAGTGAATCTTTTATTCCTAGGGGATGAATTAAAAATTCCCATTTTGGGAAGAGTGGAGGATAATGGGGGACAATTGAATTTTAAATTTAGTGATTGGGAAGATTGGAGGATTGTGGGGGACAACTGAATTTTAAATTCAGTTTAGTGGAGGATAGTGGGAGACATCTAAAATTTAAATTCAGTTTAGTGGAGGATAGTGGGAGACATCTGAAATTTAAATTCAGTTTAGTGGATGAGTGGGAGACAAGGTTAATTAAGTGTTTTCTTAATTAACTTAAGTCTAGGTTAATCAGATAATCAAGATTTATCTTATTAACAGGGATTAGGGAAATGGATAAATCAACTAAATAAATATTAAGAATATTCATTCCATTGATGAGGATAGGGTTGTAAGGTTAAATGGATTAATTAGGTGAATTAATTGATCACCAGGGATATGCAGATTGGGGGAGTAGATGAGTGTGAGGTACGGAAAATTGATTTGCAGAGCAGTCCAATTTTAGGTGTCTATACCAGGTTAGTTGTAAAAAGATTTGTACAGAAAAAAGACATTGATTTTGATGAGATTTTTTTCTCCAATTGTTAAGATGACTTCTATTCATACTGTTTTAAGTATTGTGGCTACTAAAGATTTGCATTTGGAAAATCTAGATGTGAAAACTACCTTTCTCCATGGTGATTTGAAGGAGGAGATATATATGAAACAACCCCAAGGATTTGAGGTCAAAGGTAAGGAGAAACTGGTGTGCAAATTAAAGAAGAGCTTATATGGCTTGAAACAGGCACCTCGACAATGGTACTTAAAATTTGATAGTTTTATGGTTGAGCAAGGCTACAACCGGTGTAATTCTGACTATTGTGTTTATTTTAAGAGGATGGATAATGACAGCTACATTATTTTATGTTTATATATTAATGACATGCTTGTAGCAGGGTCTAACATGGATCCCATAAGAGAGTTAAAACAATAGTTAGCACAATGATTTGCTATGAAGGATTTGGGGGCAGCAAAACAAATCCTTGGTATGAAAATTTGTAGAGATAGGAAGAACAAAAAATTAACTCTTAGGTTGATTATGTTGAAAAGGTGTTGCAAAGATTCCATATGGAGAATGTAAAAGCTGTCAGCACACCTTTGCCTAGTCATCTAAAATTGACTAAGGAGATGTGTCCAAAGACACAAGAGGAGGAAGACAAAATGTCCAAGGTACTATATGCTTCAGCTGTAGGAAGCTTAATGTATGCCATGGTATGCACGAGACTAGATATTGCACATGCTGTGGGGGTCGTAAGCAGGTATATGAGTAATCCTAGATTGGAGCATTGGAATGTGGTAAAATGGATTCTCAGATATTTGAGAGGTACATCCAGTAAACACGTATGTTTTGGGGGCTCTAATATTAATTTAGCAAGTTATGTAGACTCAGATTTGGCAGGGGATATTGATACCAGGCGGAGTACTTCAGGTTATATCTCTACTGTAAGTGGGACAGCAGTGAGTTGGATCTCATGGTTGTAAAAGGTGGTTGCTTTATCCACCATGGAGGTAGAGTATGTAGCTGCAACAGAAGCAAGCAAGGAGATGATATGGTTGTAATCTTTTATGGAAGAATTAGGCAAACAGCAGGCTAACAGTTATTTGTTTACAGACAACCAGAGTGCCATACATCTTGCAAAGAATTCTATGTTGCATTCAAAGACCAAACACATATAGTTGAGGTATCACTTCATTTGATCATTGTTAGATGATGGACAATTACAGCTAGAAAAGATACATACAGATGAAAATCTAGTAGATATGTTTACGAAGGTAGTGACAAGGGAGAAGCTGAGCTCCTCTTCAGCTTCGATTGGTCTTCAAGACTGAAAACAATAAAATCAAAACAACAGGGTTTAGGGTGTTTATTTCCAATGGGAGCTATAGGGTCAATAGTGTTATGATCAGTCTCCAAGTGGGAGATGATATGTTGTAGAGTCTGATCAGTCTCCAAGTGGGAGATTGTTGTTATATGGAGCTTAATCAAACTCGAAGGTTATATTTTCCCCACTTTTATTGGCATGGTTTCCCCCCAAATTATTTAACGGGGGTTTGGGGGCAGTGCCCCCAAGACGGGGTCAAGGGGTAGTGCCCCTTGGGGGATACAAGGGTAGCACCCCTGGCACACTCCCTATCATGATATAGGGCAGGGTCGAGGGACAGCGCCCCCGAAACCTAAAACAAATTTTATTATTTTATAAAGGCATCAGGAGTTATTTTTCTATTGGCCGACATAAAAAAACCCTATTTTGTAACTGACATAAGTTTTGATAAAATTAGCTAAGGGTTAGGGTTTCTGTTGATATTGTATTGTAGCATTTGCAGCGGTATTGAGTTGCAAGGATTGCTAGTTGTAATCGGTTCGATTGCTAGATAATAATATTGGACTCTCTATTGGTGGATGTAGCCCGAGTTTGGGTGAACCAAGTTAAAAATTGTCTCTCACTGTTATTATTTCTGTGTACTTTTCATTCCTTTATTTAATCTTTATTTGCATTTAATTGATATCTTCTGCATGCAATTCCTAACACATTGAAGCTAGTCATACTTGTAAGGAATCCATCTGGCTTAAGAGATTGTATTTGGATTATGCTAGGTTGGACATAGGAGCCATTACGATTCATTATGACAATCAAAGTGCCATATGTCTGGAAAAGAACTCAACCTTTCATGCAAGGATGAAACACATTAATGTCCAGTACCATTTTGTTTGTGATATGGTAGAGGATAGAAGGGTGATGTTAGATAAGGTTGATACTTCTATGGATGTTGTAGATTCATTGACGAAACCCATGAGCATAGATAAGTTCAGGTGGTACAGTGAGTCTATGGGCCTCTCGATCCTTGGTGATTAGATTTCACTATTGATGATTTTCCCCTTTTCTCTTTCAAGGTGTTTGATTAATGAGAGAATGTTAGAAAAGATGTATCAACCTTGCACCTAATGCTAAGATTACAAATAGTGAAATTTTTAGGTTAAAAAATAGAAAAACTCAATTTTTGGGCTATACAGTTGGGTTTTGGCCAAAATAAAAATTGTAGGGTGCTCGATACTGATTCTTGGGTCCCTCTTACATGGACCTTTTCAATCTCTACAATTAAACAAAAAAAGGGCCCTATCATCCTCCTAAATAAAAAATTATGGCCTCCAAAAGTTGGACCTCTTACATTGGAAATGTAAAAACATCCACGACACATAAAAAATTTGTAAGGGGGAGTTACACTTGTTGACCAACTTATGATACATGTTGACACATCATAAGACATCTTTGGTTGGAGAAAATGGAGAATAAATGGAATGCCCACTTTGGTGAGTGGATTATAACAAGGTTATGATAGGTGGATGGAATATACTATTTTTAGCCTACTGACTCATCTTGGAATTTGGGTGTTGGATTTCTAACTAAGGATTTGAGTGCCACTATTTTGGGTGGTTCTGGCTCATAGTTTTCTAATTACCATATGATGGTTTCATATATTGTATCTCCTATTTATTGGATGTTTGAGATGGAGGTTTCATAGTGAGTTTTTTTTAGGTATTGTTATGTTGTCAGAATTCCTCCACATCTCTATTTGGTAATACTCCTATTAAAGCTTGTTCTACAAGTGTATTGTAACTATGTTGCTTATTGAATATTGAATAATATATTGGATGCCCTTGAGTGGGGTTTTTCTTTTGGAAGGGTTTTCCCCACGTACATTTATGTTATAGTAGATTGTTTATTTTATATTTATATGTGTTTCTACTTTCTGTAATTTTTAAAAGATTGAAATTTACACAACACTCTCCTCATAAATTTAGTGTAGGAAGTGTTTTCGCATACCTTGCTAGAGTTGGGGGTCTTGCATTCAACTGAACTTGATACTTAGTAGACTCATTTAAACCCATTAACTTCACCAGTACACCAAAGACCCTTTAACACTACTATATATTTTTAAAAGAAAACATATTGAAAAGCTTGAATTCTCTTTTATCACTTGAAAAAGAAAACTTAAAGATTTCCCTAACTAGTCTTAGGTCTCTCAATTCTCCATTGCACTCTATCCTCAAAAATATTCTTTATTTAAAATTCTACAAATCAAAGTTAAAGAGATTAATGTTACCACGATGCATAGAAGAAAAGCAAAAAATCCTCCATAGACTGGTACTTCGGCAATGAGTGTTAGATAAGCTAGATAGGTTATATTGATATGTGATGGCTATTCTCATGCAATTAAATCCTCCCCAGGCCTTTCATTCTCATTCAAGGCCAAGGAGATGGGAACGAGCCATTTCTTACCACAATGCAGTTCTCGTTAAATTCACATCCCCCAAATGTTGCGCACAGGGAAATCAATCTCAATCCCAATCAGAGCAGCAACAGCAAGAGAAGATTAGTAACAATGAGGAGAAGAAAGAGAGTAGGCAAAGAATGCAAGCAGACTCCACAGATTGGATTGCCTCTTCTTTAACTAGAAGGTTTGGCCTCGGTGCAGGCCTCGCTTGGTTCGGCCTTCTGGCTTTTGGTGTCATCTCTGAGCAAATTAAAACCCGCCTTGAGGTTTCTCAGGAGCAACAAAATATCAGGTACCTCCTCTTCTTATCTTTGAATTTCATCTCAATTTGTTTTTCAAATTGTGTGGCAACCCATCTGTAAATTTTAAAATGCTACTGGCCCACATTTTTAATCTATCAATACAAGAGTTCTAAGTTTTATTCTTAGATAACCATAAACCCTAGAATATATTAATTCATGGTGCAATTAAGTCCAATCTCCAGGTCACCCATATCGCTTTCTAAACGTCATGGGCGCAGCCAACTAGCGGGCATCTCCTGTTAAATAGCTCCTCCACCAGCCGGGTATTTTCCTGGGCAGCTAATAAGCACGGGCTCACATTTGTGCATTGAGTCTCAGTAGCTGAAAATAAAAAATTCAAAATACAGATCAAAACAGAGGACAGTGAAATTCTGTCCAATGAATAGTGTAGAGTACATTTTGAATTAAATTACACCCAATTCATAGCTGCCTAACCATTCGTGAAAGCAGCTGAATCGGTATGAATCTGCTTGAATATAATCAGTTTGTTTCTACTTGGTCAGTGCAAGGTATGCCCTTTTAGAAGGCATTTCATTTGCCATTATTTAAATTCCTCAATGGATTTCACAGCAAAACTGGTTGACAGGATATTACTTGAATTTCCCCTAATTTTTTGTAGGACTGTGAAGTGGCCTAAAGATGTGTATGCTTTGGTTTTGTATATGCATTGGGTGACAAGAATTGACACAGTGATCACCAAATTTGCATTCACATTCGGGTTCAGTCCATTGTTTTTTGTCCAATGTTACGTTTTAACTGGTAGAAACTTCTTAATCTCATTGTACCTGTTCATGAGGGATCATTAGAGGATGTGATCCTTAAGGGAAGATGTATCTGGGCATAAAATTCCACCATTAGGTTGGCTTAAAATAGTTCCCTTTAGTTGGAAATGGGGCTACCTTACAATGGTTTGAATTTAATGCATCACTGATAACTGTTCTATTAACTTTCAGAGATGTGGAGAGTACCCAAGAAGTGACACTTCCTAATGGGATCAAATATGTGGATCTCCGTGTAGGTGGAGGTTCTTCACCCAGAACAGGAGATTTGGTTGTGATCAGTTTGCAAGGGAAAATTAAAAGCACTGGATATGTGTTTGTGGACACATTCTCAGGCCGCAAGAGCTCTCTGGCGTTTCTGTTTGGTATTAGGCCTTACACTAAAGGTATATGTGAGGGGCTTGAGTATGTTATAAAAACAATGAAAACTGGGGGAAAAAGAAGAGCTGAAATCCCCCCTGAACTTGGATTTGGGAAGACAGGCACAGATTTGGATGGTGATATTGTGATACCACCAGAAGCCACCCTTGAATACGTAGTTGAACTTCAGAAAGTTTCAGTTCCACCTTCTTAATTTGCAGAAATAAGCTTTTACGCTTCAAGTGCTTATCCTTGGAAAAAGCTCTCGTAGTATCTATATGGCCATGCCTGTGTATCAACAAAATCATATTTTTTTCTCACCCTAAGATGGGATGTGCATTTAATAAGGGTTCAGATTTTGTCTCCCATTTTATCATAAGGCTTGTATTTGTACTTACTCTGAATTCAATCTTCTCATTTATTTAAATATTTTCTATTTCATTTTTTCCCAAAATCAATTCTAGTTTATGGCACTTGTGGACAGAACTTGGGCTATTGACTGGTAAAGTAACATTATTCTCAATAAACATATATATTAGCATCCAAGGATATTGTTAGGAGGGATTGACTTCACTGTAAAGAAGACAGGTTTTTTTTGGCAAGGAAGTCTTATGACATTTGACATTACTTTGGCATTAATTGCATACAGGGGTTTCATTTATGTTCACAAAAATTCATCTCCATCCAACTATTTCAAAATAATTTGTCAGTAAGCAAAATTTGATTGTTCCTTTAGTACATATTCCTTTATCAATCTCATAATTAACGTCTTTTCCATCAAACACATGGCTATTCATATTTTGAAATATGGGTGAACTTTCCCAGCAAAGACGTGCCTATGTGCCAAACACAGTTGTAAAATATTCGTATGTTATATGCATTGAAATATTGCGAGTCATTTTTATTAATATTGGATATGGCCACAGTATCTCTATTCATTCTTCCTAAGTCTGAGGAATGGTCAAGAGCTTTGTGTAACATATTTGGTTGAATAGCATCCTTGAGCGTCTCAATGGCCTGTTGTTTTGCTTCTTTTGGAAGAGAATAAATTAGGGGCATTGCTCGTGGTATGTGACATCGCCCCAGTTTTACTTGTCATAAACTCAGGAGTCTCCTAATGCATATGGAGAAACCACCAAGAAACAAGCATCAGAAAGAAACAATATTTTGAATGGCAATCATATGTATTGGGATGGGCTAAAACTGTTTCTAATTTTGGACTAAATTTGTGTTTATTTGGAATTTGTAGCTATTTCTAGAGAAAATGGTCTTCAAGGATATAAACAGACCTGTGAAACAGGAGCTTTCATCCTACGCCAAGACAATTTTTGCCATTCGGCCATACACAAACACAGACTTGAAGTATCCAAAAGTTCCAAACATTAAAAAAAGTAGGGGCTTGTGGTAACTTAGAGGGATTGTACGTTAAACGTGGACGGTATTGTAAGGAAATGAAGACCAACGGACACATTACTTTTCCCGCCAATTGTTTGTCCTTTCACATTCCTCTTGTGATGTATAACGAAGCATTATATATGCTTGATATCTCATTGTAAAACACAATTCGATTATCAATACAATTCCTTTGCTCAGTGTGGATGTAGCCAAGTTTGGTGAACCACGATAAATCTGGTGTCTCATTTTCTGTTTGCTTTCTAATTACATCTGTATGCTGTTTTTACTTCTTTTCTGCAATTGAGTTCGACTTTCAGTCCTAACAATTGGTATCAGAGCTGTACGGTGACGGTATAGCTGATTACGAAAATCGGTGTTGGATTTTCAAGCCATGGAGGAACCAAAGATTGAGAAGTTCTCCGGTCAGAATTTTGGACTGTGGAAAGTACATGTGGAGTCTTTGCTGATAAAACAAGACCTCTCACTGGCACTTGAAGGGGTAGCAAAGAAACCAAGCTCAATGACGGATGAAGAGTGGGACAAGATGGATAAGAAGGCAAGAGCTACGATTTTCCTCTCGCTGTCCAGCAATGTGTTGTTTAATGTTTCAGCGGAGAAGACTTCGAAGGAGCTGTGGGATAAACTTTGTAAGATGTATGAGATGGCTTCAGCATCCAATAAAGTTTTTATCATGAAAAAGCTTTATAACCTGAAAATGAAAGAAGGCGGAATTATGTCTAACCATTTGAATGAGTTTAATACATTACTTACCCAACTGACTTCGGTGGAGATAAAGTTGGAAGATGAAATTAAAGCAATCTTGCTGCTATGCTCGTTGCCCAACAGCTGGGAAGGTGTCGTGATGGCCATAAGTACTTCAGCTTCAGCCAAAACAAAATTGGTGTTTGATGACGTAGCAGCTACACTCCTTAGTGAAGATATGCGTAGAAAGAACCAAGAGATATCTTCCGGTGAAGCCTTAACCGCTGTTAGTAGAGGAAGACCTCAGAATAGAGGCAAAGACAATAACAGAAGAAGATCAAAATCAGCAAAGAGGTCAAAATCCAGAGGTAGAGCTGGTGACTGTTGGTTCTGCGGTAAGCCCGGTCACACCAAGAAAAATTGTTATTCCTATAAGAAGGCGCAAGAGAAGGTTAAAGACAGCGAGGTCAATGCTGTTTATGACAAGGGTGATAATATTTTGGTTTTGTACGTAAGTGAAACCACTTCAGATTCATGGGTTCTAGATTCGGGCGCATCCTTTCATGCCACCTCTTGCACGGATGCCTTCTCTAATTATCAAGGAGGACAGTTTGGTAAGGTCTACTTGGGGGATAACAATTCATTGGACATCATTGGTAAAGGTGATGTTCTCCTACAATCTAAAATGGAAGCAAATGGCTTTTGCAAGATGTTAGGCATGTCCCAAAACTAAAAAAGAATCTGATTTCTATAACCCAATTGTTCTCACAAGGCTGCAATACCACCTTCTATCCAGATTCATGGAAGGTTACTAAAGGTGTCATGCAGATTGCCAAAGGAAATAGAGAGGGCAGTTTATATGTTTTTGAGAATGACTCTCAAGTGGGAGCTGCTATGACAGTGACGGACAGCGAAACCGAGTTGTGGCATCAACGGCTTGGACATATGAGTAGAAAAGGTCTTGAAGTCATGATCAAAAGAGAACAGCTACCGGGGTTGAAATCCATGGATTTGGATTTTTGCCAACATTGTCTCTACGGCAAGTAGAAGTGGATCAGCTTCATAAAGACGGGTCATGAGAAGAACACCTCACCTTTGGAGCTGGTTTATTCAGATGTTTTTGGGCCAACTGAGGTAACTTCTCTTGGAGGTGCTAATTATTTTTTAACTTTCCTTGATGATTGCACTAGGAAAGTTTGGATTTTTATGCTTAATAAAAAATCTGAAGTGTTCAGCAAGTTCAAAATTTTTAAAGCTCTAGTTGAAAATCAGAGTGGGCATAATATCAAGTGTTTACAAACTGATAATGGCGGCGAATTTTGTTCACTAGAGTTTGATAGTTTTTGTGCTGACAATGGCATTCGGAGAATCAAAGTTGTTCCTTATACACCGCAAGAAAATGGGGCTGCGGAGAGGCTAAACAGAATGATTTTGGAAAAAGCACGGTGTATGCTTTCCAATGCTGGACTGGGAAAAGAATTCTGGGTAGAAGCTTGCAACACAGCGGTTTATCTCATTAATCGAGCTCCTTCGTCTCGGTTAAATCTTGACATTCCTGAGGAAAGGTGGTTGGGCAAGCGTATTTCTTATAGTCATCTACGGGTGTTCGGATGTGAAGTGTTTGCTCTTATTCCTCCTGAGAAACGATCCAAATTGGATCCCAAGTCGCAGAAGTGTATCTTTGTTGGGTGTGGCGAGGATCAGTATGGATTCAGGTTATGGGATCCCGTCGCCAAAAAGGTCACTCGCAGTCGGGATGTCGTCTTCAATGAAAGAGTTTTCCCAGGTTTGCACAAAGAAAACATTTTTTCAAAAGAATATACAACAGTTGATTTGTTTGATAATGGAGTTAGTGTGGCTAAGAACCAGAACAATATTCCCACTGTTAGTTCTCAGGTTTCCAGTGTTAGCTTGCAGACTCCTAGGCAGCCTTCTGAGATTGAATCGCTGCCTTCAAATGTTCTTGTGCCACCTCTAATCCATACACTGCCAGCTACTATTCCATCACACTCAGCAAATCCAATGCAGCCTCAAACTGATGCAACGTTGCCCCCAAATAAGTGTTCGCTGCCTGTATGTGAAACGCAGCCTTCCTTAGCTTCCACGCTGCCTCCTCATACAACTCCCCTGCCTCTAACCTCACTACAGTCTTCTATAGTCACTTCGCTGCCTCCTTTTAATACTTCGCTGCCTTTATTTTCAACGCAGCCTTCAGCAAATACAACGCTGCCTCTAAATGTGATCTCCCTGCCTTCATATCCAACGCAGCCCCTTTTGGCCAGTACGCTGCCTTCCTCTACTCCCACGCAGCAGCCTTTGGTGTCATCGTTGCTTCCTAATATGCAACCTGTTGATACATCACAGCCTTTAGCATATGCAACGCTGCCTTCTGTAAGTGAATCGCTGCCTTTAAGGCAAAACATTAGAGAATTTGCACAAGGAAATGTGCAGGCATAGCAAACTGTGCAACCGGGAAATGTACAGAGGCAGAGTTATGAGGCTAATTTGCAAAATGACATTGCAAATATTCAAA
Source organism: Cunninghamia lanceolata (assembly GCA_027924645.1). Classification (NCBI taxonomy): domain Eukaryota; kingdom Viridiplantae; phylum Streptophyta; class Pinopsida; order Cupressales; family Cupressaceae; genus Cunninghamia; species Cunninghamia lanceolata. Next base: position 3,238,346 of record BSBN01000263.1, on the reverse strand, counting down.
ACCAGTTACACAGAATGAATCTGGATGATTCAAATTTGCAAGAGGAGGTTTCTCAGTTAAGGAGGTCTACTTGGGAGAGGAGACGTCCTTCCAAATTTTCTGATTATGAATTGTTGTATTCAGAGGAGGCACAGCCAGAATCATTGATTTCTGATCAACCTGAACCAGCTACCTATAAACAGGCTTGCAAGGCAATTGATTCTTCGAAGTGGCAAGAGGCGATGCAAGATGAAATGAGTTCATTGCAGGCTAATAATACTTGGGATTTAGTGCCACTTCCGCCTAATCGAAGACCCTTGAAGAACCGTTGGGTATACAAGTTGAAAGAGGAAGATGGAGGCAACAAGCGCTATCGCGCTAGACTGGTTGTCAAGGGGTATGATCAACTGAAAGGCATAGATTTTAATGAGATTTTCTCACCAGTTGTGAGAATGACCACAATCCAGGCAGTTTTGGGTTTGGTTGCAGTTTGGGATCTTGAACTTGATCAGCTGGATGTTAAAACAGCGTTTTTACATGGTGATGTTGATGAAGAACTGTACATGGAACAGCCAGAAGGATTTAAAAAGCAAGGACTGGAACATCTTTATTGCAGATTGAAGCGCAGCTTGTATGGACTCAAGCAAGCCCCGCGCCAATGGTATCTCAAGTTTGATCGCTTTATGACTGAGCATAACTTCTTGAGATGTGAATCAGATCCTTGTGTCTATTATAAGCGACTTCCTAATGGTGAATTTGTCATTCTTTTGCTGTATGTTGATGACATGTTGGTAGCCGGCACAAGTATGAGGATTGTTTCTGAATTGAAGTCTCAATTAGCTAAGAGATTTGCTATGAAAGACTTAGGCCCAGCCAAGAAGATTCTTGGTATGACCATCACTAGGGATAGACAAAAGAAAGAGATCATGTTGTCACAAAAGGCATACATTGACAAGGTTGTAGACAGATTTGGTATGGCTGATGCAAAGGTTGTTTCTACTCCTCTTGCTACCCATTTCCGTTTATCTTCTGATTTGTGTCCAAAAACACAAGAGGATAAAGAGTTTATGCAAGGTGTTCCTTATACATCAGCTGTTGGTAGCATTATGTATGCTATGATCTCCACTCATCCCGATATTGCTCATGCAGTGGGAGTTGTGAGCAGGTTCATGAGCAATCCCGGTAAGCCTCATTGGGAAGCCGTCAAATGGATATTAAGGTATCTTAAAGGTACTTCTGATTATGCTTTGTGTTTTGGTGGCAATAAGGCACAGCTGCAAGGTTTTACTGATTCTGATCTTGCCGGAGATTTAGATAAACGGAGATCTACTACTGGCTATATTTTTATGTTTGCTGGAGCTGCCATTAGTTGGGTCTCAAGGCTGCAACATTCTGTTGCTCTTTCTTCTGCCGAAGCTGAGTACATGGCTCTTTCCGAAGGTGCTAGGGAGATGATTTGGTTACAGCAGTTGTTTGGTGATTTGAAATGTCAACAAAGTGACTATGTTCTGTTTTGTGATAGTCGCAGCGCCATTTTTATGGCTCATAATCATTCATCTCAGCGTCGTTCTAAGCATATTGACATACATGCTCATTTCATTCGTCATGTAGTTGAAGAGGGCAAGTTACAAGTTGCAAAAATTGACACAAAGGTCAATCCGGCAGACATTTTCACCAAGGTTGTTTCCAAAGAGAAGTTCGAATGTGCCAGGACTTCTCTTGGTTTGGTTAAGAAGAAGTAATCAGAAGTTTGGAGCAGGGGAATGATTGGCGAGTTGCAGCATCCGTTGACCTTCAAGTGGGAGATTGTAAGGAAATGAAGACCAACGGACACATTACTTTTCCCGCCAATTGTTTGTCCTTTCACATTCCTCTTGTGATGTATAACGAAGCATTATATATGCTTGATATCTCATTGTAAAACACAATTCGATTATCAATACAATTCCTCTGCTCAGTGTGGATGTAGCCAAGTTTGGTGAACCACGATAAATCTGGTGTCTCATTTTCTGTTTGCTTTCTAATTACATCTATATGCTGTTTTTACTTCTTTTCTGCAATTGAGTTCGACTTTCAGTCCTAACAGGTATGATTACATTTGGTAGTGGGATAAATCTCTAGAAGCACACAAATGACAAAAAGTAGTTTGTATAGAATGAACATGTAACTTGTGGGCTTACAGATGTTTACATATTATAGTTTCCATGGTTTTTTGAGCTCTATTCTTTTTTTTCTATTACTCTGGCAGAAAGTTCAAGCAACCTCTCTTCTAAAGCATTGCCTAATAAACATCAGTTCACAACCAAAGTAATCTACATGGGTAGAAGTTCTGGAAGCCTAAAGGATTTGAACTAAATTGCTTGGATACAAATGGAAGATTTTGAATGTAACCTCACTGTTCCTTAAACCAACTGGAAAACAACTTTAGCAGGAGAAATAAAAATACTTACACCATTTAATACTTAGCACAAAGAACAACATACATCCAAAATAAAATGTCATCATAGAGCTGGGTTATCAACACATTGAAAAAATACTAAATATTATGTTGTGTATTAACTCAGAAATTATCTTCCTTGAATGGCGATTCCTTTATAGAATCCACAGCCCCAAAAAAAACTAATAAAAAAATACTTAAACTGACTGTCATTCATGCATTTATCATGAAACTAATAAATTGGGTGATACATATTAAATCTGGGTGATTAAAAAATAACAGATCATGCCCTTTTAAAATAGAGTTTAAAAGCAGTAAAAATAATCCTAGCAATTAGACTATGAAAGTCGTTTTAAACATAGCGATAACACTCTTCTTAAAAGCAACTATAGATCTATTCTAAACGAAGACTTCAAACTGATTATTTAAACTCCAACGAACTGCAGAATGCTTGAAACCAGTATCACTTAATCAACATACCCCCTAGTTCACCCCCTTGATGTTGAGTGGACCCACAATTTTTGATTGCCGAGTTTCAAAAATTAAACTTTTACAACTACCTTAGTGAAGATATTTGCAAGTTGTTATAGAGTGTTAACATACTTCAATTCAATCTCTTTTCTTTCTAACCAAATCTCAAATAAAATGGTATATCAAATCAAAATGTTTTGACCTATTATGATGGACTAGATTCTTAGCCAACCTGATAGTGCTCATGTTATCACAAAAAATGCTTTAGGCTGATTTTGTTTCTTCCCAATTTCTTTTAGAACTTTTTGGAGCCATAAAACATGTATTCCTGCTGAAATGACTCCAAAATACTCTGCTTCTATAGATGAAAGGCAACTGAACTTTGCTTCTTTGAGCTCCATGTAATCGAATTGGAATCAAGTGAAAAACAATTTTCTGATGTTGACTTGTAGTAATATAAACTACCTCTCCAATTAGAATCACTAAAACCAACAGTTTCAAACCTTATAAAATAATAATGAATACCACAATTGATAGTACATTTCGCACACCTCAATATTCTTTTGCTTTCCTTCATATGAATTTTGGATGACTTATACACGTACCTTGAAACAAAAGAAATTGAATAAACAGTATCTGGTCTTATGTGAGTTAAAACATTAAGCTTCTAACAATACTTCTATAAGCTTTCATCAATTGTTTCAACACCATCTTCTTTACGTAATGCAACTCCATGAGCAATTGGAGTGGAGACTAGTTTTCAATCAACCATACTAAATTTTTTCAACATATCCTTTTGCATACTTTGATTGATAAATGAAGATTTAATTTCCACTATGATGAACTTCCATTCTAAGAAATATTGCATGAGACCTAAACCTTTCCTTTCAAACTCATTGATTATAGCAATTTTGAATTCATCATTCATCTTAGAATTACTACCCATATACAACACATCATCAACATACAAACTTACAATAATGATATCATTAGCTTCTTGCTTGTAGTAAAGAGTAGGCTCATTCTTGCTTCTCTTGAGTCCATTCTGCCAAAAATATCCATCAATTGAGGCATACTATGCTCATGGTGCTTTCTGGAGGTCATACAAAGTTTTTTTCAATTTGTAGTTTCGATATATTTTATTGCGTACTTCAAAGTCTTGTGGTTGTTGTACATAGACTTCCTTTTTTAAATAAAAAGGTACTTTTCACATCCATGCGATGTAAGCTCCATTTTTTTTGTGTTGCTAGTAAAATCACCATTCTAATTGTGTTTTGATAGTCTATGCCATATCTTTGTGTGAAGTCTTTTGCAACTAATCATGCTTTGTGTCTTTCAACACTACGATCACTATTGTACTTAGTCTTGTAGACCTATTGACTACCAACACACTTCTTGTCATGTGGAAGTTGTATAAGCTCCCAAGTATCATTTCAAAGAATGGAATCCATTTCTTCTTGTATTGCCTACACACAATTGTTATTAATTCATGCATCTTTAAAACATGATGGTTTAAAATTAGCCTATGAAAGTAAAGCAAAATTTACTATCTCACCTCTTGGATCATCTTCATGTGCTTGCTTTTTGTACTCCTCTAATAGATTTCACTTAAGCTTCTTACCTTGTTGAAAAATTGGTGCTACACCCCTAATCCTATATTGTGTATATGGTTATGAGTAGTTGGCTTGTGGCTATCTTAACTTTTGTTGAAGTTATATAATCATTAATATAGTCTTATAAAGGTAGTTAGGTAGGTCTGGGTGGCATCCATGACATAAGTATGGTATATATAAAAAGTGATACCTTTAACTTTTTACATTACGTTCATACAAGTTAGAATAGAAAGTGCTAAGTTACAAGAAATTGGAATACAAAATTAAAAAATTGGATTCATAATTGTAAATAGTAGGAATAGGGGAACTTGACACCAAAAGATGGAGCTCTCGGTTTTGGACGCCGATGCAATGTGCAAGTGTCTGCGAGAAGCGCTATAGTCCTAATTTGGTGCTTTTATCTAGGAAAGTTGCCAAGCTCAAAGTTCCCACCAAATTTTGAACTAACCTGCACAACAAGAAATAGAGACAACCAAAACAACAAGAAGAAAGTACCAAAATACATATAAATGATGAAATGAAGCTAAAGTAACTAAATCAAATGAAATAATAAAATGACGAGAAAAGAAGAGACACCAGCAAACCTCTGTGCAGTTGAATGTCTCCTAAAATACCTATAGCTAAAACAAGAGAAAATGTTGGGGCTATTTGGGGGTTTGTTTTCATGTCAAACCCCTATGTTGGTCTTTCGACCTTCACAAACAACAAATGATAAAGAGAGTAGAAAAATAATGTGTGCTCTTATCCTATGTGCATCTAGGAATTAAGAGCAGTGATAATAAAATAAAATCTATAAGTATCAACCTTGGTCTATGGGGAAGAATAAGTTAGTGTGCATATGATAAAATGGGTGGTCGTCTACACCAAAGATTTGCTAATGTGAATAGAGAAGAAATATGGTAAGGAAGTTGCAACAATATTATTTAAAACAAGAACAAGAACAATATTACCAGCGTAATCTAGAAGAGGAAAAGTGAGCTCTTTGGAAGAGTTAACCAAAGTGTAGCAATGTGAATCCTTGAGAGAGCTTCCACAAATGGTGTTATTTCAACAACATGCATCTTGAACAAGTTCAACAATGGAGGTATGTGCAGCCAAGCATAGCCAAAAGAAGAGATATTAAAAAATTACTTTTGCATAAGGGTTTCTAAGGAAGTTGAAGGGTCAGATTCAGACGTTGAAGATATTTTTCTGACAATTGAGCATTACAGCAGGTGATAGTAGGTGACTGAGTGAAAAATCAATGTTTTAAACTTTTGGAACTCACGGGATGCTAGCACATCATGTGGATGTCCATGCTAGTGTTCTATATAAATTGTATAAAATTTAACACGTGTTCCCACAACAAGAAGAATTGGAATCCGATAAAGAAATTTCGCAATCTGGTGAAAGAAAAAGCTAAGGCTAGGCTAAAATGATCCCTAAAACATGCTAAAGGAATGGACACTAAAGAAGGCCTAAAATACAACGTGAAATTGCAAGGATATGCAATTTTTGACATTACATTTAGCCCCCACTTTAGCGAGTTGATGACACTAGGTGATAAGCTATGCTAAAGCACAAAAATGAAATTTGAAAGTAAATAACATCACAAAAGGATACCAAAAAAGGATATTGTAGAGGATGCAGAGATATTCAAGTGGAGGAGTCAAGCCCCTAGGCTAAGAACATGCAAAACAAGTACATTAGACAACAAAAACCTGCACAAGACAGTAGTGTTAGACAATAAAAACATGCAAAACCACTATGTTAGAGCATCACAAACACGCACACACACAGACACACATAAACAACACATACATACAGGAGAAAACCATATAGCAAGCAAAGAAAAATTGAGTCAACAAAATGAAAGAGACCTCAATGTGAAAGGTTTTTTCAATACTATGCATCGTCCCCAAAATATAATTAATAGTAAAGAAAACAATAGATAGAGGAATTCTTAGGTGAAGATAGAAGAATATAATGAGTCGATCGATCACTTCAAGGAGAGAAGACATACAAATTGACAGGGAAGCAATCAATACAAGCGAAAAAGAGTACATGACTCAGACACTAGCTTGCTCTATTGCTATGGGTCATGCAAATAATAATACCCTCATAGATCACAAACTAACAAGTTGTGTTATGCTATATGGCCATGGTGTAAAAAGGTAAGTCATATGAAGCACATAGGCCAACAAGTTGTATTATGCTAGGTGGCTCACATGCTACCAACGCCTCAGGGAGTATGTTAAACACCAATGCCTCAGGGAGCATATCAAACACATATGCCTCAAGGGGTGAACGCTTTAGGGAGCATAAAAATGAACACCGCCATAGGGGGGCAAATTAATACGCAACACCTTAAGGGGTGTAAATAAAGAAAGGTGCATGTATGGATGCACATGTGAGCAAAGTATATTCCCCCCCCCCCCCCCCCGTATTTATAATGTGAAAATATTTTAAGGTAAAGAAAAAGGGGAAGAAAGAAGAGAAGAGATCCTTAGAATGCATACCCCTAAAATAAGTTGTCACTACCCCTCAGAATAGGTGAGGACAACTATGAAAAAGAATATTGTGTTGTTACCAGAAATAAAGTATGGTTGTACACGAGCTTATACCACCATGAATGACAACAAGCAAACATGAAAAGCTACAAGTGTCACAAAGTGCGTAGCAACACAATACTCTCATGAGAAAATAGAGGAAGAACAATGAACTAGATAGAGGTGAACATCAATAACACTTGTCATTGTAATGTCATAAATTATCGACACCAGTGATTTACACTAGATTTAGCACCCTTGAAGACTGATATGCAGACTTTTGTTGAAAGAAGTCTAGATTCTGAAGCAGATGCTAGTTCCAAAATCTAGGTGTTATCCTCTGAGTATAGGCCCTGAAAGGACCCCAAACACCTTGACACTAGCACTCAAGTGCTAGTGTCCTTGATATTTGCAAAAATAAAAGTTTGAGTGGCCTTCGATGTTGGCCTTGTTGCTTTGGGAGTTGAATTGAGATGCATATATAAACAAGTCTACCTCTCACATTAATAAGGTTAAGCAACATTAAGACTTCAAGTGTTATTCAAGTGATCAAAGCTCTATTGTGAATGTTATGTAGATTTATATGATGCTCTCTATTGCATATTTGTAACATTATTGCAGGTTCTAAGGGAAGCTTGTCCCTTCATCTTCATCCTTGTGGCGATCTTGCGTCATCCCACTAGGATTTGTGTTATGGTAAAGATACTTTATTACAACATTCATTTATATTGATTTTGTCTTTGTCTTGTAAGGATGCACACTCTATTTATCATTATCTTGGTTGTTGTGGAGGTGGGAACACTATTCATGAGGTTTGACTAAGGCAAGCCCCTAAAATGACCCAAACCATTTTCCCTCTTGTGTTTATGCAGATTATGGAAGATTGGAAGCAGATACAATAGATCAAAAAGCAGATTGGCGAATACAGATCTTGACTCTCAGAAACCACCTTCGAAGGGCCTAAAACCCTAGGACACTTTCGCCTGGGCAAAGTAGTCCTCCCAGATCTACCTTGATTTCTAACAGAGACCTCTCATAGCTCAGCACTGCTCATTTCAGATCATGTTTTTTGGGTTTTCAGTTCTATAAGATAAGTAACATTTGTTTTGAGATATTCCATTGTAGAAACCCTAGATCTAGCATATTTCATCTCAATCTTTCTGATTACAACAAAGGAACAGAACCATGCAGCTTGTCTTTCCTTCAAGATTGTAGTCAAGCTCAATTTGTGTTCCAATGTTTGATCTAAATGATTGACTTAGTTAACACATGATTAACTAGGCCCCTTCTTTTCCATCAAATAGTCATGTAGAGGAGAGATAGGTGCTTCATCAAAAGGAAGAGTGAGAGCACCCATATGAAGAAGTTTAATTTTGTCCTTCAAGGATTGGCATTCACTGGTGGAATGGCCAAGCACTCGATGATATGCACAAAAATGAAGTGTTGATTAAATGTGTTTAGGACACTTTTTGTGTGTAGGAAGAAGAGTGATCAAGTGGGCCTTTAGAAGCCTTAACAAAATACACTCTTTTTTAGATAGAAGAGAAGTAGGCAGAGTAGGAATAAACCCTTTCTGTTGTGGAGAAAGGTTCAATTTTTGAAAAGAAGAAACCATAGAGACCTCAGACAATGGAGAAGGGAATGTAGAGAGAGGAGAAGGCCAGTAACCCAAACCCAATGTAGAAAAGTGTAGTTTAGGTTCCACAAGGACCTTAACTCCTTGTTGAATGCGCCCTAAACCATTTCCATTATATCTATGTTTAGAAAGAATTTTAAACCCAAGCTCATAACATGTTTGCAAATCAAAAAGACGAGAACTTAGAGAGGCAAAAATCATATTAACATCTATGTAGTCATGGTAAGAGGCTTTCAAGGATTGAATAGGATGGTATCCAAGACCCATAGAAGAGTAAGGTGGATTGGACTCCAAAGGGATCTTGATACCCTACTCTTTTCGTCTACATCCATTATCTTTATAGCCCATACTAGAGAGTATGAAAACCACAACCATAACAAGATTGCGTCTCCTTAAAGGATGGAGGATCACCATTAGTGGCGCAATTGATGCAAGAGGTATAATCACATGAATCTTTAGGACAATGTGGAGGAGATATTTTTGTTGATTTAGAAGAAGTATTTGTAAGGAAAGAGTTAGAATGAACTTTTGGAATATCAGAATGAGAGGGGTTGATCTTATACTCTCCTATAAAGGATGATGTAAAATCCAATGAAACCCAATCATCACCTAGACACACATTTATTTGAAGATGGATCAACACCATGATCAACCTCTTTAGTAGGGGTTGAAGATGGGGAGTCATATTTTGCCAAAGAAGGAATAATATTTTTAAGATTTGGAGAATTGTCAGGCTAAGTCGAAAGATCCACTTGTTGGCAATATTGCAAGGGATCTAGATCAACTTTTATCATGTAAGTTTTTTCATAGACAAATTTAATAGATTCATGCAAGATAGACAAAACTGCACCCATGGCATGAATCCATGGTCTACCAAGAAGAATATTATAAGAAAGAGCATTGGGCATGTCATAAACAAGAGTAGGCAAAGTAACAAGCCCCAATTCTATTGGTAATGTGATTGTGTCCAAAGTTTGTCTATTGATAATATCGAAGCCACAGATGGAGAGATTTGTTGGAAGTATGCAAGACATATCAATATTGATATGGTTTAACAGGTCTACACCACAAACATTGAGACTTAAATCATTATCAATAAGTGTATGCTTAATTCCTTTAGAATTGATTCTAACAAATATGAGAAGGGGTTCATTTTTTTTCTATATTTCTAAGGAAGGTAATTCATAGTGTTGGAAAACAATATCTGGAGAATTCGTATAGATGCAATCAAACAAGACAACTACATCATTTGACATAGTAGAAGATGCTATTGGGATTTGTAAAGCTTCTTGAAGCATGCCATGATATGTTGGTGAAGCTTGAACTAACTCCTAAAGAGAGATCTTCGCAAGAGTAGCATGGAGTTGCTCAACAAGATCATACTCTCTGATAGTCTTTTGAAAAAGATGGGGAGCTGTAGGAAGAATATGATGTGGTGGATGAAGGAAAACAGGGACATGAGTAACCTATTTGTTTCACTGAGTATTGTACATGTAGGCTCATGCACGGTAGTGAGGAGCCCCAGACATGTTTAGAGCTATAGACTATGCAATTTGAGAAAAGTAATTTGAAGGTTGAGGATTCTCAGGAACACCTTGAACAGTGATTATATGATGAGAATGTGAGGGTGGATTAGGAGCCCTATGCACAATGATTTTATGTATAGAAGAAATATTTTGAACATTGATGGACTTATCCACCATCCCCTTAGTAGGTGGGATACGTCGATTAACAATTATTATAATAACATTATTATCCTCTTGAGAAATACATGATGTAGGGGAAGAGACTAAAGAAGTATGATCAACATCTATCCATGGAGGATCCGATGTGAGGTGAGACTCTTCATCTACTATTGCTTCATCTCTAGCGGGGAGAGCATTGAAATGAAGAGAAGGTAAAGTAATGTTGAGAAAGTATTGATGGTTTCATCCGCTTGTGCCAAAATATCCTTATAAGTAGGAGGAATTTTGAGAGAGGGATCAAAAGAATAGAGTGACATAGGAAGAGCTAAGTCACCATCACATGTATGAAATAGAATATCACTCTCACAAACCTTTTGAGAAAAATTGGAAAGTGATGTAAGAAAAGAAGAGAACATATTTATTATGAAGAATAGAAGGAGAAAGTTTAAGAAAGGTATTGACAGATCTGGCCGAAGGTCATTTTTTTTTTTGAGGAAAGAAATTTTTTTGATTTTGTTTTGGAAGAAAAATGGAATAAAAAAGAAGGTGTTTTATGTTAAAGAGGCAAGTTCACCAAAATGTAATATAAAAAAAGTGATACCTTTAACTTTTTACATTACATTCATACAAGCTGAAATAGAAAGTGCTAAGTTACAAGAAACTAGAATACATAATTGAAAAACTAGATTCATAATTGTAAATAGCAAGAATAGGGGAACTTGGCACCAAAAGACAGAGCTCTCTTTCTCGGACGCCACCGCGACACGTGGACGTACATGTGAAGCATTGTAGTCCTAATCTAGTGGTGTCATCCAAGAAAGTTGCTAAACTTAAAGTTCCCACCAAATTTTGAACTAACCTGCACAATAGGAAACATAAACAACCAAAACAACAACCAGAAAGTACCAACATACATATAAATGATGAAATGAAGATAAAGTAACTAAATCAAATGAAATAATAAAATGTCAATAGAAAGGAAGAGACACCAACAAACCTTCGTGCGATTGAATGTCTCCCAAAATACTTATAGCTGAAACAAGATAAAATGTTAGGGTTGTTTCGGGGTTTTATTTTAAAACGCTAAACTCAAAGGACCTTTGTTCGAAGGTTGGAAGTTACAAATTTTTTAATATTTTTTTAACTAAGGGACCTTTGTTTGAAGGTCAGTCATTAGGAATTTTTTATATTATTTTAGCTGGCCAAAGGGACCTTTGTTTGAAGGTCCCTTTATGTCGAAGATTTTAGGTGAAACCCCTATGTTGGTCTTTCAACCTCCATGGACAACCAATGATAAAGAGAGTATAAAAATAGTATGTGCTCCTATCTTATGTGCATCTAGCAATTAAGAGTAGCGACAATAAAATAAAATCTAAAAGTATCAACCCTGATCTATGGGGAAATGATAAAATGGGTGGTGGTCTAAACCAAAGATTTGCTAATGTAAATAGAGAAGAAATATGGTAAAGAAGTTGGAGTAATATTATTTAAACAAGAACAAGAACAATATTACCAACATAGGGAAACTGAGGTCCTTGGAGGAGTCAACCAAAGTGTAGCAATGTGAATCCTTGAGAGAGCTTCCACAAATGATGTTATTTCAACATGTAGCTTTAACAAGTTCAACAATTGAGGTATGTGTAGGCAAGCATAGCCAAGAGGAGAGATTCAAAAATTAAATTTGCATAAGGGTTTGTGAGGAACCTAAAGGGTCAGATTCAGACGCTGAAGGTGTTTTGTTGACAACTAAGTGTTACATCAAGCAACAATAGGTGACTGTACACTCAAAATTGTGACTCCATTTGCTTGGGGCTATCGGGTCAGATTTCGGCATGCACATAGACCCTTCCCTCCTTGCCACGGGGCGATCCACCACATCACTCTCGCTCTCGTGGAAGTTGCCAGTCGAGAGGAGGCGAGACATGGTGGGGGTCTAGCTCGTTGGAGAGCTGGACTTTGCAAAGAGGGGTTGACAAGTATTGTGGCCTTTGTTGTTGTGTGCTAAGTTGAATGTGTTAGGTCTCAAAAACGCAGGTCGTTAACCCTAAGAGGGTGCTAGGCTCTCTTGACGTTTTTGGCTAATTGACACGGGGTAGATACGACTAAACCACCTTCACTTTAGGCTTTGCTGGACCTAGGCGGGTAAACCTCTAATTATTAAAAGCAGATAAAGAGATGATTATTACTTTAATTAGAATAGATCGATCTTCTGATAATGACACAAATGATAAAACAAATGAAAAGACAACAAATTAATTCTAAATGATCTAAATTGTAATACTAAAACAATAATGCAATCTAAGTAAATCTAAATGAATATGGATAAGTGATAATGAAAATATTAGACTAGTGCCTTATTGAATATAGAGTCAGTATGATCATGAAATAAATGACTGTTTATTTGATAAAAACTCAAACTATCTGGCATGAAAGAATAGGTATGTAACTTGTACAACCCTGCAAGGAAGTAGTTAATATTCCATACTTATATATATCCAATTGACAAAATCAAATTACTTGCATTCATCTAAAAGGATTTAATCCCTCTTTGAAGGAACCCATCAAAATAATATTGCAATTGTAACAGATTTATCAAAAATTGGAGACAGAATACAAACCCTAACTATATGACTCTTCGTACAGATCCATGACAATGTCTTCTGAGTTACTATGATAAATTTAAAGGATTTAATTCTGAAAACAGAAACTAGTAAATCTTATCACACTATAACAGTAAATGTGTATAGACAACTTGAAGGTATACTTGATAACTCAAATTGAATAATAGAGAAAAACCTTGAAAGGAGACAGTCATATAATTGAATAAATTAAACAGATAGTTGATACTGAATTCTGCAGTTAGTGCTTCACATTCACAGACTTGAATTCATCAAAAAATGCTTGCACATGGTCTACCAGAAATAAAATATATTAAAAGTGAACCAGCATTGTTGTTCAAATCTAATCTATAGTATCTCCTCTTCTATTATGTAGTCTCCTTCTATAATCTAATATCCTTTATTTTTTCCTATATCGCCTTTATCCCTTTCTCTGGTCTTGGTCATCTCTTATAAAGAGTGGCATACAAGCTTCAGACCAGTTACAACAGTTGTGACGGTTGATAACCAAACAAGAATATATGTCTTAATAAACAAATTCATGAAAATTAATACTCATCTTAATCATCAGATGGATAACCATTTCAGGATCAAACAAGGATCTTCAACTACAATTCTGCTTAATATATTTTGAGGGCTTCTTTATTACTCCTAAAAAATCTAGATAAAACACAAATTAATGTCGGATCAGACAATCCAAACAAATTTATTTAAACAAATGTATTTACTTAAGTAATTACTTCCCTTATCGATATTTTATTCAGTTCCTCAAGATCCTTTCATGGTTGTTTTATAGTTTGATCCCTACTATGTATATCCTGCAAAAAACAAATATTTTAATTGTCAGAAGAATATCTTAATCATTTGGATTTGAGTGTCATTTTAGGGTTTCTAAGTTTTGCATCGGGAAGACCTTTCACATGTCCCCGACATCGTTGTGACTATCATGTCGGCGAAACTGGCAAGCTTTATCTCAATTCACCTCTTTCACGGATAATTCATTGTACACTTGGTGAGGCTCTTTTAACAACTTCGTTGATCGGTATAGCTTATACCATCGGGGTGATCTTTAAAACTTACTCCGATCGCATGTATCAGTCTGATATAAATTTGTCGGCGAGAGTATAAGATCGGCATGATGTGAAGATTCTGTCCCAACTAACCTATTCTTACTGATATTAACAAGCACTATGTACTTATGAACTCAATGAACCACTTGAACCTGTGAACCACTTGAACTAGTGAACTGATTGAACCAATGAACTGTTTGAACCAGTGAACTGTTTGAACCAATGAATTGATTGAACTAATGAACTGTTTAAATTAATGAACCGATTGAACTCGTGAATTGATTGAACCAATGAACCGATTGAACTAATGAACCGATTGAACCTGTGAACCGATTGAACCAATGGACCGATTGAACTAATGAACTGTTTGAACCAATGAACCCTTCGAACCAATGTGAAAGTTCAAGCTCGGAGGTTCAATACTGACAATTTCTTAATACATGAAGGTAAAAGCAAAAGACTTAAATGGATGTACTAATTAATAGAAAGGAATGGAATGACGACGCCTACCCAAGGGAGAATTATGAGGATAAAACAAGGGCAACAATTTCGCAAACTGATCTCGAAGTGCATACAAGGTGAGGATTTTTTGAAAAATTTGATTTAACATATCTAGTTCCAACATAGGCTCTGTCTGAGGATGTATGTCCCTTGTGGGTATAGCAAGATCCCAGATTTCTGGAGGAGCAGACCGATGCCTTCTTCATTTGATGATGGATGAACTATGAAGGGTGAAGATCCTGGGTCATTGCTTTATTAAAAGTTTTTATTTCTTGATAAGAGTGATCTTTAAGCAAGTTATTTAACTCTTCTAAACTACTATGCATGGAAAAGACCATTTAGAGAGTTTAACCAGAATTGTCCATGCACTAGCAATTCTTTTCTCTCAGGTTCCTTTTAAAAGAAAAAATGTTTCAAAAACTTCCCATGTATTGGCAGTTCTTGCTCCTCACCAGACATGTTCTGTACATGATATGAATCCTCCCTTGCCTTACCATTTATGACAAAAGGTCCAATCCATAGGGCATCGAATTTTCCATGCTTCCCTTTTTCTTGATTTTTGGCATTCCAAATAAGCACTATGTCACCTACCTCAAATTTTCTGACTTTAACCTTTTTATCATATAAGTATTTCATTTGCATCTGCATTTTTTTATTCTGTTGTATTGCCTATTCCCTCATTTCGTTTAATTCCATTAACTGTTCTAGCCTTTCCTCCATCGGTTCTGGGACATCCCAATCCTCTTAGAGGATAAACTTACACACTAGCAGTAGGTTGTGTATTGGGAGTCTGGCATGAGCTCCATTTACTAATTCAAATGGTGATTTGCCAATTGCTTTCTTTATTATGATCCTATCAGCCCATAATGCCAGTCTCAACTTAGAGTCCCAGGGTTTCTTGTTATTATCCAGTATTCTTTTTATAATCTTCAAGATACTTTTATTGCTGGACTCAACTTGCCCATTACCTTATGGGTGGTAGGGAGAAGAATATAAGATCGTAATACCATAAGATTTACAAAATTTTTTAAACTCATCCGATCTAAAACACATTCCATTGTCAGTTATGAGCCTCAAAGGTACCCCAAATCTAGTTAAAATGTTTTCCAATAGGAAGTTGATCACAACTTTGTTGGTTGCTTGTTTAGTGGGCACTGCTTTTACCCATTTCGTGAAATAGTCAGTGGCTACTAATAACCATTTATGACCACCACTTGATTTCTCCATAATCTCTCCTATAAAGTCAATTCCCCATTGGTGAAATGGGGCATCAACTTGCATAGGTCTCAAGGGTAATGCCCCTTGGTACTTTAGCTTTCCTGAGAATCTCTGGCAGGCCTCACACTTCCTAATAAAACTGTAGGCATCATTGAAAACTTTGGGCCAATAGTATCCATCCCTTAATATCTTGTGTGCTGTAGTTTTAGCTGAGAAATGACCACCACAGACTCCCTGATGCATCTCTTGTAAGGCAGATTTTGCTTGTTCTTCATCTAGACAAAACAGTAAGATACCATCATTATTTTTCCAAAAAAGATCTCCTTCTATAAGCACATATTTAGAAGCATGTAATTTTAGAGTCCTTTTCTTATTATCATGAAATCCGTTAGGGCATTTCATGTGCTTGAGGTAATATACTATGTTAGTATACCAAGGAGTTTTTTCAATACTTGTTATCATTTCCTCTTCGTTTTTAATATTACATACTTGGGTAGCCTCAAGATTTGTTTCAGTCATTAATTTTTCTAGCCCTTGTCCCCTTACTAGCTTTGTGATTTGAATTTCTATATCAAATTCCTGAAGTCGATTTATCCATCTACATCTCTTCCCAGTTACTTCACTCTACATGAACACATCTTTGACTGCTACAATTGGTACATAAGCTATCACTTTAGCCCCAACCAAGTAAGGTCTAAATGCCTTGACAACTTTCACCAATGCATAAGCTTGTTTTTCTGTGATATCATAGTTAAGTTCTACATGTTGGAGTGATTTATTGAAAAAAGAAAAAGGCTGCTCATAACCCTCATTATTCTTTTGTAACATGACTGCTGCTACTATATGAAAAGATGCAAAGGAAAAGATCTGGAAAGGTTTACTAAAATTAGGAGACTTTAGCACTGGAGCTTCTTTAATTGCTCTTTTTATGGATGCAAAAGCTTCTATGCATTCATCTGTCCAATTAACCTTTGCATTTTTCTTCAACATTCTAGATATAGGGTTAATTATTTCTGCAAAGTTTGGCATAAACCTTCTCACAAAGTTTATTTGTCCAAAGAATGATTGTATAGCCTTGACTATTTTTGGAATAGGAACTTTGTCTATTGCTTCTATTCTCTCGGAATCAATCCTAACTCCATCTTTGGATACTATGTGCCCAAGTAATTTCCTTTCTGTGACTGCAATTTTACATTTCTTGGGGTTCAAGGAAACACCATATTCTAATGCTATGATAAATATTTTCTCAAGGTGATTTACATGATCTTCAACCTTTTTTGAATATGCAGTGAGGTCGTACTGGTATACAGCCATGATTTCATTTATTAAACCTGCAAAAGCAACGTCCATTGCCCTCTAGAATGTGGCTCCAGCATTTGTAAGGCCAAATGGCATTCTCAAGTATACATAAGTTCCCCATGGGGTGGTAAAGGCTGTTTTGTATTATTAGATTCTTTAACCTTTATTTGGTTGTATCTAGAGAATCCATCCATCATGGATAATAACTCGCAACCGATAACTCTCTGTAGTAAAGTTTCCATGTTAGGCAATGGATAATTATCTTTGAGGGAGGATATGTTTAAGTTTCTAAAGTCAATACAAAGTCTAATATCCCCATTCTTCTTCCTAACAGGAACTAAATTCGAGACCCAAGATGAATGCCTAATAGGTTTAATTATGCCAGCTTCCCTGAGTTTTATATATTCTTCATACATCTTTGGTTCTAACACTGGGTTGATGGGTCTCTGCTTTTGTCTATAAGGTTTAGCATCTGGCTTCAGTGGGATTTCGTGTTGGAACAAATTTTCCCTATATGCTTTAAGATCATCATAGGACCAGGCAAATACATGTTTATATTTTCTCAATAATGTAATTAACATGCTTTTGATTGCAGGGGTTATTTTCTTTCCAATGTAGACCTTTTTAGGTGACAATTCAGTTCCCAAATTTATTTCTTCCACATCATCCTCCTTTATTGTTACTTCTTTGGAAATGGATCGATCATTCGCATCAAAAACTCTCTCTAATGCTACTAAACCCTTTGGAATTTTATTGGTTTTAAGTTGAACAATTTATTTGCCAAATAAAGTCTCTTTGCCATCAATCTTCTCAACAAAAGCATTAAGATCAATCTCTTGATTATCATACTGATCTATACAGTGCAAAAATTTGAGTAAATTAGCATCACTATCAAAAACCTGCCAGTTGTATATGTTGTTTGGGATAGTTGGTCTAGTTTTGAGCTCGACTTCTGAAATACCTGTCAAGGTAATGTCATCCCTCTTCAAAGGTATGTTTGGAAGGCAGTCAACCATTATATTTTGACCTATCTATCTAACTTATTGAGAAAGCATCAAACAATTCTATATCATCCAGGACTGCATTTCTGTATTGTTTCAGTCTTTTGTTTTTTGAGGAATATTTACCTTTGACTTGTGAAATAATCAATTCAGAATCTCCATACATTGCCGACAATTTGATTTAGTGTTTTCTAGCAATGGTTAGCCCAATTAAAAGTGCTTCATATTCAGCTATGTTATTTGCGCATTCAAAATTCAGAGAAAAGGAATATTTGAATGTTTTTCCTGATGGTGATATAAACAACACCCCGGCTCCATTTCCTGCCTTACTACATACGCCATCGAAATACATGGCCCATACTTCATTTTCATCAATTTTGGCTTCGTAGTAAATTGGGTCTGTATTATGCAATTTAGACTGTTCTTCCACCCTGAATGTACTGAACTTTGTATCACAGAAACAAATCATTTGATTTGGATTAATTTTCTCTATAATGTCTTCATACCTTGGCTCCCTGTAGAGTTTAACTGCATGTGTTCCCAATGGGATAGTAGCATAAGATAAATCTAATTGCACACTTGCCCCTGCCATGGCAGTCCATTGTCTAGATAACAACATTCCATAGTTAGGTGGGATATCTACCACAGTGATGTCAATTTTATAAGAGGCTTCAAGATGAGATGCTAATTTTATCTCAATATCTTTCATGATTCCAACAACATGGATAGATATGTTATCCATTGCATAACATTTACCGAATGTAGTATCCACCCATATTCCTAACTCTCTCATAATAGCCATGGGCATTATGTTTACTGCTGCTCTTGAATCAATCATACAATTTCTGACTAATTTGTTGTTTATCAGCAAGGTAATATAGAATGGATCTATTTGAGATGGATTTTTCATTAATGTTTCACCCAGGTATACCTCAGGTATTTTGATAGATTCCTGTTGCGTATTTATTTTAGAACTATGTTGTTCGGGTCTTTTGTCTGATACATTTGATATCATCTTCACCACTATATTTTTATATTTTTCCACCTTCATCATTTCTAGAAGTGGCATAGATACTT
Source organism: Cunninghamia lanceolata (assembly GCA_027924645.1). Taxonomy (NCBI): domain Eukaryota; kingdom Viridiplantae; phylum Streptophyta; class Pinopsida; order Cupressales; family Cupressaceae; genus Cunninghamia; species Cunninghamia lanceolata. The sequence goes on along the minus strand of BSBN01000263.1, from coordinate 3,219,213 downwards.
TCATTTGAGAAATAGCTTGAGCAATATCAAATGAGGGATTTATGTTTAGTTCCGACCTCTCAACTTTTGTTTGCCCCTTTTCCTCAGTTTTTGTGCTGTCCTTTTTGTTTGGTGTGTCAACAGGAGGTGTCTTGTGAGGTGTTTTCTCAGCTTTACTTTTAACATTTTTACCGGTAGTCTGATTTTTTATAAATATACTTCGGGGAGTTCCTTGTTCAGCATTGATTGTTCTATTTCTTAGGTTGTAACTATCATTGGCTTGTGCTACCACAACCATTGTTAAAGCTTTTCTCTCTTCCTCAGAAGGTTTTTGCCAATTGTAACTTTGTGTTGCGTTGAGGTCATATCCACAATTTCCTAAGTCTTCTTCATGTTTGGAAAATATTTCTTGTTCTCCTATGTTCACATTATATTTTTGTGCTCCTACATCATATTCATACCCTGCTTCCTCGCTGGATGAATAGTCCTCTTCAATAGTGAAAGGTGTGACATCCAATATATTTATAGTATGATGATCCATCTCAGGGTTATACGATACTTGATCTTTTTGTATTGATTGTGCTACCACACAATAATTAGGAGAGTAGCAAATTACAGGGCATACACCATGGACTATTTTCTGTCATATGGACTCCACTTTTCTTCAAAGGGTTAGGAGTGTCTTTTCCATAGTTATGTCTCCTGTTAGTATCCACGGGCTTTCCATCTTTCCAATTCGTATAATATGGCATATCATGGAGTCTTGGTCTTTCACTCTTATGTGAGTATTCTTGCTTGTTTGCAGGAGGATTAGGATTTTGAGGGACTCTTATATTATCTCTTTTTCTGATCATCCCAGCAGCCTTTTTATTGTTTTCAATAATGAGAGCCATTTTTTGTGCTTCTGCCAAAGTTCTAGGACTTTTGCCCCTGAGTTCATAACCTGTTTTCGGGTCAAATGCTTTCAAGTATATGCTAAGGGCTGCTTGGTTGTTCAATTTGGATTCTTGTGGGACCTTATTATACAGTTTAGTGAATCTCAAATTAAAATCATACACCTGTTCATTTTGATACTTTTGAATAGTTATTAGTTCATGAAAAACAAATTCTGGAGCACATTGATTTCTGAATTGTTCTAAAAATTGGTTGTGGAAGTCTCTTAAGGAATATATTGAAGCATTTGGTAAGCTATTTACCCAGTCTCTTGCTTCATTAGTAAGAGATATCATAAACAGTTTCATTTTTATATCTTCATATTCGTTACCAATGTCCTGCATGAAAGCATTGAATCGTTTGATATGTTCTTTAGCGGTCAATTCACTGCTTCCTATAAACTTAGGCACATTGTTCCTCCAACTTTTATCCATGGGGTAAGGATATAGTTGATATCCAGTCAAGTTAAATTGTCTGGCCATACTCATAGAATTTAGAAGTGGCATGTTAGGGTATGGTGGATAATACTGGTATCTAAATGGAGGTTGTGGATACATATTGGGTTGGACATGGTGTTGATGATACACATTTTGTTGTGGAGGAGGTCGCGGTTGTTGATTGTTAAGTCTATGCCCTGGTGGTAGATGCTGTTGGTGAACATTCCCAGTATTTACAGGTGGAGGTCTAGGTATTTGCCTATTTTGCTGAGAAAGATTATTGCATGTATTATGGGGTACCCTAGTGTTTCCAACAACTATAGTATTTTGAGGCATTCCATGCTGATTAATATTATTATTGTTTCTGTGTGGCGGCACATACCTAGTTGAATTTCGTGCCTGAAGATTTAAAAGGGCCATTTGTCTATTGATTTCTTCGGCTCTTTGTATCATTTGTTGTCTATTTTTGAGTCTTTGTTCTTGATATTCTAAATGTATAGCAAGTCCCTGATTAGTCATACAGTCATAATCTATGATAGCTTGATCACTTGTATGTTCATGATTTTCTTCATCCTGATTTTCTATCTCATTTGTCCTTTGTGGCTGTCCTTCCCGATTGAAATTATCATTATGATTATTTGTTGGTGTGATGGGATTCTCACCTTCAGCGTGGAGTGGGGAGGTATATATTGTATACTTTTGGCCAGAAGGACCCGTATTCTCTAGAGAGATTTGGTTATTAGTACTATGAGACTGATTTGATATCCTGGTCTTCTTAGTAGGAGGCCTTAAAGGTGGGGATGATTGCAACTTTTTACCATCAACTTTAGATCTCCTACCATCCATTACGACATTTTTATCAAAAAACCAATTTGAGTTTTGTGTAGAGTCACCACCTCTAATTAGAGGACTAATCAATCTTCTAGGTTTTTCCTTCCACTAGTAGAATTATGCCTTTTAATTCTCTGATTCTAAAATGATGTTTAACCAAAATGCAGTAAAGTCCCCAGTAGAGTCACCAATTCTGTTAGGTCTCAAAAACGCAGGTCATTAACCCTAAGAGGGTGCCAGACTCTCTTGATGTTTTTGGCTAATTGACACGGGGTAGATACGGCTAAACCCCCTTCACTTTAGGCTCTGCCGGACCTAGACAGGTAAACCTCTAATTAATAAAAACAGATAAAGAGATGATTATTACTTTAATCAAAATAGATCGAACTTCTGATAATGGCACAAATGAAAAGACAACAAATTAATTCTAAATGATCTAAATTGTAATACTAAAACAATAATGCAATCTAACTAAGTAAATCTAAATGAATATGGATAAGTGATAATGAAAATATTAGACTAGTGCCTTATTGAATATAGAGTTAGTATGATCATGAAATAAATGACTATTTATTTGGTAAAAACTCGAACTATCTGGCATGAAAGAATAGGTATGTAACTTGTATAACCCTGCAAGGAAGTAGTTAATATTCCATACTTATATATATCCAATTGACAAAATCAAATTCCCTGCATTCATCTAAAAGGATTTAATCCCTCTTTGAAGGAACCTATCAGAATAATATTACAATTGTAACAGATTTATCAAAAATTGGAGACAGAATACAAACCCTAACTATATGAATCTTCTTACAGATCCATGACAATGTCTTCTGAGTTACTGTGATAAATTTAAAGGATTTAATTCTGAAAACAGAAACCAGTAAATCTTATCACACTATAACAACAAATGTGTATAGATAACTTGAAGGTATACTTGATAACTCAAATTGAATAACAGAGAAAAACCTTGAAAGGAGATAGTCATATAATTGAATAAATTAAACAAATAGTTGATACCAAAATCTACAGTTACTGCTTCACATTCACAGACTTGACTTCATTAGAAAATGCTTGCACATGGTCTACCAGAAATAAAATATATTAAAAGTGAACCAGCATTGTTGTTCAAATCTAATCTATAGTATCTCCTCTTCTATTCTGTAGTCTCCCTCTATAATCTAATATCCTTTATTTTTTCCTATAGTGCCTTTCTCTTTCTCTGGTCTTGGTCATCTCTTATAAAGAGTGACATACAAGCTTCAGACTAGTTACAACAGTTGTGACGGTTGATAACCAAACAACAATATTTGTCTTAATAAACAAATTCAGGAAATTAATACTCATCTTAATCATCAGATGGATAACCATTTCGGGATCAAACAAGGATCTTCAACTATAATTCTGCTTAATATATTTCGAGGGCTTCATTATTACTCCTAAAAAATCTAGATAAAACACAAATTAATGTCTGATCAGACAATCCAAACAAATTTATTTAAACAAATGTATTTACTTAAGTAATTACTTCCCTTATCGATATTTTATTCAATTCCTCAAGATCCTTTCATGGGTGTTTTATAGTTTGATCCCTGCTGTGTATATCCTGCAAAAAACAAAGATTTTAATTGTCAGAAGAATATCTTAATCATTTGGATTTGAGTGTCATTTTAGGGTTTCTAAGTTTTGCATCGGCAAGACCTTTCACAGCATGTCCCCAACATCGTTGTGACTATCGTGTCGACGAAACTGGCAGGCTTTATCCCGATTCACCTCTTTCACCGATAATTCATTGTACGCTTGGTGAGGCTCTTTTAACAACTTCGTTGATCGGTATAGCTTATACCGTCGGGGTGATCTTTAAAACTTACTCCGATCGCATGAATGAGTCCAATATAAATTTGTCAGTGAGAGTATAAGATCGGCATGATGTGAAGATTATGTCCCGACTAACCTATTCTTACCGATATTAACAAGCACTATGTACTTATGAACTCAATGAACCACTTGAACCTGTGAACCACTTGAACCCATGAACCACTTGAACCTATGAACCACTTGAACTAGTGAACCGATTGAACTAGTGAACCGATTGAACCAATGAACTGTTTGAACCAGTGAACTGTTTGAACCAATGAACCGATTGAACTAATGAACTGATTGAAGCTGTGAACCAATTGAACCAATGAAGTGATTGAACTAATGAACTGTTTGAACTAATGAACCGATTGAACTAATGAACCGATTGAACCTGTGAACTGTTTGAACCAGTGAACCGATTGAACTAATGAACTGTTTGAAATAATGAACTGATTGAACCCGTGAACCAATTAAACCAATGAACTGATTGAACTAATGAACTGTTTGAACCAATGAACCCTTAAAAGCAATGTGAAAGTTCAATCTCGGAGGTTCAATACTGACAATTTATTAATACATGAAGGTAAAAGCAAAAGACTTAAATGGACATACTAATTAATAGAAAGCAATGGAATGACAACACCTACCCAAGGGAGAATTATGAGGATAAAACAAGGGCAACAATTTCGCAAATTGATCTCGAAGTGCATACAAGGTGAGGATTTTTGAAAAAATTGATTTAACATATCTAGTTCCAACATAATGTTTCGTTCAATTGTAGTTGTTGTTGAGATAACCCTATGACCCGAAGGGTCACTAGTTTCTCTTCTTCTATTAGGGTTTCTTCTATTCCACCTTTGTGTGGATAAGTGGTTATTCTCGTTTATGTCCTCTTGTCTCTCAATACATTGAATGAGGTCTTGTTGTATTTGCAATTGTCTACGTTCTTCTAATAATAAGAGGACAAAAGGGTCTCCTTGGCATAGAGTAAATGTCTCTTGTTGTCGTGGATTGATTTCCTTAATCTCGTCATGGACAACCTTCACCCACTCTCCTCTCACTCATAGGCACATTTGTGAGCCAAGATAGAGGTAGATGTGTGATGACTAACCTTAACTAGATTTAGGGTTTTGACCTAGGGTTTGACTATTCTTTGACTTTTTTTTACATGTTATGTGACCAAGGGTTTGACTATATTGTTTATCATGGTTTACCTCGTGATGGTATCAAGGGTTTGCAAGTTTGTCTTTTTCTAGGGTTTCTATATGCATGCAAACTAAATGATATGCAAACGTGTTTTTGTACTTTTTTAGTATTTTGGAAATGAAAAGTGCTATTTAATCTATGAAAAGGAAATATGAATGCAAGCTAATATGATTTTTCCTAATGCAAGTTTAATCTATGTTTTTTAGGTTTTCGATTGTTTTGAAATAATCTAATCTAAAAAGGGAAATTGCTTGTTCAAATAATCTAGATCTAGGAATATGAAAACAATTATTCTAGCATGCAAGATCTAACTATCAAGGAAAAAGCAAAGATTTACTATTCCCTAGAGCAAATTTGGTTTTCTAATTACTATGAATTGAATAAAGCAATGAAGGAACTTGAAAGAAATGAAGATTTGTCTGACTCCACTACCCTCATAAATCCTTGATGTCGTAACCTCGAGTCCTTTTGAAGCAACAAGAAGACCTCTTGACAACAAAACGACACAAAGAAACAAAAAGAAGCTTGTTGAAGCTTGAAAGAGCTCAATGAGAGCTTTGGTTGAGCATAATGGCATTGAATGAAGCAGTGTAACGATGTTTGGTTGAACAATCAATAAAGCAAAAGGCACCTTCATTCTGTAAGAACATTTGAATGCTAAGTTGGAGAGCAAAAATTGGCAAGAGCTATGTGCACAATGAATTTGCCTCCCTTTGTGCTTGAGGGAGGGGTGTATTTATAGGTTTGAGGAATGGGATTGATTGAGAAGTTAACTCATTTGATTGATGAGTTAACAAGGATTGATTGGGGAGTTAACAAGGTTGATTACCCAGTGAATTCAGCTAACTATGGAGTCATAAATCAATAAAAACTTATCACTGAAGAGGAATTGGAGAGGTGAGGATGCATGAGATTGATTAAATTGTTAATTTTAGATCAAATGGAGTTAATTATGAATGTGTGGGTGCATGAAATAGTCAACTCCATATTAGGCATAAAAAATCATGCAAACTGGAAAAACAAATGAAAACGAAGCTAAAATGAGTGACAAACTCAAGTTTTTCTGTGGCTGGAAATACAACAAGGTTGCCCCTTTTGCCAGTAGGGTCACCCCTGGTTAACCATAGGTCGCCTGGGGGAGATCCAGGATAGACAGGGTTTTCTAAAGAATTGCAGGGGGGAATGAAAGAAGAGAAGAAAAGGAGGGGTTCTGCCTCCAGAAACAGGTCAGTCATGTGCAAGAATCCAAATCTCCACTTGCACCTACAGCATCTCCCGAGGGAGATCTGGAAATAATAGGGGGAGATTTGGATCAGTTGAGCGGAACGGAAAACCAAAAGTGGGAGATGGAAAGAGGGGACCTCTAGAAGGCTTCTAGGGGGTGCAGAGGATGAAAAACATAGGGGACAGGTGAAAACTCACCTACAAGACACTTATAAGGCTTAGGAGCAAGGTTGAAAGCTTAGAAAATGCAAATCGACAAGTGTCGCAAAAAGGGTCGAAAATGGGGAGAGAGAGGGATCAACAAAGAGGAATCAACACAAGACAAGAAAGAAGACATGACATTAAGAGGTTTGCTGCTCAAAGGGCATTATTTCACTCTTACATGTACATAACAAGGATTTGAATCATCATAGGGGTCCTCGTGGAGGCTGTACGTGATTTTTGTGCTTACATATTTTCCCCTTCAGGGACGGTAGTCTACATGAAAGGTAGGTACCGTTCCTAAACTAGGCCTTACCTATTTTTTGATTTTTCCACAATTATACCTGCAATAACTAGTATTAGTCTAGCATTTAAATATATCAAAACAAATAATGAAAACTAAAATGATGAACTTACCATGGATCGTTTGAGTTCGACTAGTTCCTTGCCTTTGTCGGTTTGGATCTATAAGAATGAATGCATGCAAAATGACGCATGAAAAAGATGCATAAAAGCAAAGAACTAATCTAAAATGCACAAATGAAACTAAGCTAAGGGCAAACAAAGCAAGTCAAATTATGAGATCAGAGCGAAACAACGACAGAATCAATCGTGTGAGCAGTCCTTGGAAAGGTATCGCTGAGGAGATCGCAAAAATGGCCACCTCTTCTTCAGCCATGGAGAATCGGTGTGTAAACAATGAAAACCTCTTCTCTAAATCCTAGTTTGAATTTTGTGAAAAAATCTTTTGAAATTGTTCATTTTTGGCAATTTTTCTTGTTGCATTGTCTCTGTCTCGTCGTTTAGAGCAAGATAGATTTTTCATTTTCTAAAATTAGCCAAAAAATGAAGTTTTTAGAGCAATTTTTGATTAAGGGATCTTCCTCTAGGGTTGCCCCTTTTGTTAGGCAGGTCACCTGAGGGAGATCCTGTCTAAAAGCAGGGTTGCCTAGGGGAGATCTTGAAAAATAGTAGGGTCGCCCGAGGGTGACCCTATTGGGTTGGGTTTGACTGAAATTTCATTTAGTTTGGTGCTTATTTTACTTTGATCTAACATGTTTTGGCTACTATATTTGCCTGTTTATTGCAATTTTGAAGGGTTATATGCTTTTTTGTGTAAGGTTTTTTTGAAGTTTTACGATTTTTAGGGATTTTTACGAGTTTATGAGATCTAATCTAAAGTTCTCTTTTGGTTTTTGTAGGACATGCATTTCCGATGGAATGCCTGTCAAGAGCAGGGATGGCTCTCAGGGATGTTTGCTTCACTGAGTAATGAGGATCGTGCTATTTTGAGGAGGGCAAGTCCAGCGAGAGTTTGTCATGTGCCTGTTATTCATCCTGTGTCTCGTATAGGCTGTGACATTTTGACTTATTAGGATGCAGACAAAAACACATTAAGGTTCCTACAGATCTTTGGAGAGTGGACCATCACTGCATATGATGTGTATCACATACTTGGGGTTCCTGTGAGAGGACATCCTCTAGTCCTTCCAGCTAGTGAGTCCTTCGAGGACAAGGCATCTTGGGCAAAATGCATGGGGGTTAGTCACCCCGGAGGTTAGATAGGAGTCCAACTCACTTCTGTGCCATGACTTTACATCCCACTTTTGAGGAGATTCCTGATCGGTTTGATTGCATCTAGGCTATCGGGAGACAAGGCCTCAGCTCACCTGAGATGGTGTTGGGCACCCATCATTCGTGGTACTGAGGAGGGTACAGTTTATGCTTGGGGATCAGACATCTTGGCCATGGTTTATAGAGACTTCTATCGTATTTCACAGCAAGGGGCTCTAGCTTTTAGCCACTCTTCTTTGATCATGACATGGATATTTGAGCATATGAGGCCTTCTCAGAAGCTCATTCCGATTCCAAATAGATGTTGACCAAGAGCAGCTAGGTGGATGCATGTTGGTCACTTTGATGTTTCTTTACCCACTGTTGCTACTCTCACAGATGAGGACATGATCTTTGATCCTTATTGTGACATGGAGGGATCCTAGGTTTGTGATGGCAAGGTCATGGAGTACTGTTGTGGAGTATCCGAGATTTTAGACCGTAATGGTCTAGTTGAGGCCCATCAGGTTTATTGTGTTTCACAACAGTTTGGCGAGGACATCCCTGAGGATTTGCCCCCAGTTTCCACATGCTACAAGACTATTCAGGAGATGGGTGAGATTGGATAGAGGACTGTAGTTTCGACTCCCTTGACTCCTGGAGTCTTCATTACTAGAGTTTCAAGTTGAGGACACAAGGGAGGGAGAGGGACTCCTCCTCGATCTCTGATTGTGGCTGTAGATTTAGAGTCTATTGACAAAGACTATGTTCCAGATGATGATGATTCATCAGACGAGGCCTTTCTCGAGGATGTGTAGGATGAGGGTTTTGATGATACTGATGATTCAGATGATGGTCTTGATATCCCCGAGGGTCCTCCTATTGTTCCCTGACCTCCTCATTTAGATGAGGTGATGTGACAATTTGATCCTGATTGGTAGCTTGGTGATCCATGTAAGTTTAGTCTATTTGCTTTTTCGTACTTTTGTCCTTTCTCTTTCCATGAGGAATTGACTTGTTTTTCTTCGATTTGCCCTTTCAGGCAATGCCGGAGAGTGGAGGGATTTTATTCATGAGATTAGTGTTGGATTGGCTTCTCCTTTAACTAGGATGACTCGTGACCATCTTTTAGATGATCTTGGTGTGCCCCCTACTGTTGGGTGACACACTAACATTTTCACACTTGTCTATCATGGATGTTAGGTGAATGTTGACTTGAAGACCCAAGTTGACACCCTTAAGGGTTAGAATCAGGTACTCCGAGAGATGGCTCGTCTTAGTTTTGGATGACATGATGCTAGATGGAGGGACCTTCACAGTCACATGCTCATAGTAGAGCACCTCACTGTCATAGGTCTCATGGAGCGATGAGTGGTATTCGTAGACGGAGGAGCTGAAGTCCTGAGGGTTCCGTTGGGGGGAACCGGCCTTGACTTCCTTTCTTGAAATCATGCCCCCTTGAATGGGGATCCTCTACTTTTGAGAGCATTTTGTCATAGCTCTTTGATACTCTTGGTATATGTAAACTTCGAATGTATCTATGAAAGTTTATCCTTTTATGGTTTTCACCAATCAGATTTGTACTCATCTCTTGTGCATGTTTTGGAACTTTTTGATTAAGTGTTTAACCTTTTCAACTCTTTTTAATGATGTAAGCATGATAACGATGACATATTTTTGTAATTTTTTATGGCATATATATGAGATGCAATTTACGATATGATAATGCAGGAACACAAGAAATGCTGAAATGAAACATTTACTCCTACTAAATGTCATGAGATATGACATTGGACTTTATTGCTGTGGGACTCTTTTTCTGATTTTGGCATGAATGCAATGTGGAACAAACAACGTGACTACTCTTAAATACGATTTTCGATTTAGGGGATTGCGAGTTGTCCTGATATAAGAGACCCATTTAAGGTTGTGAGATAGGATTTATTAAACTCATGTGGGGAGCGGGAATGAAGATGGAGCGTTTCTAATTTTTGGCTTCGCTAAAGGCTAAACACTGATCCTTATCTAGATAAGACAATCCGACAAGCTTTCAACTTTAGACAAGTAACAAATTTTATTGGTGTTTGCTAGACATAGATCATAGATGGCAAGCAAAGTAGACCTAGGGTAAAGGATAAATAGGAAAGAATAAGGGTCCCTTGGTAGAAGATGATCCTAGAGACCACTAGACTCTTTGGTTTTGCTTAGGTAGTGCATGTGTGTGCTTTATACCTTTCTTTCTCTGTTAGAATGTCACTCTTGAGGCTTCGAGCTTAGATTGATCTCCACCCAAGAGTACAGACACTCAATAATCTTCTCTCTTTTACTCTTTTTTTGTATCTCATTTTTTTCTTTTTTCACCTTTTTTTGGTATTTTCCTCACTTGATTTTTCTCATTTTTTTTTGGATTTTTGACTTTTGAAGAAATGAATGCTTTCTGGAACTTTTGATATGCAATACTTTGATCTCTCAATTCTCACTTTTTGACATTCTTATTTTGATCACTCATTTTTTTATTCACTCGAATTTTAGATTGCTTCCTTTAGAGTTTTGATCTTCCTAATGTTTTTGACTAGGAAAGATAAGGGGTTGAGCACCATCTAAAGTTTTTATAATTTGGTTGGACTCCTCTAATACTAGGGAAGAATTGGAAAGGTCTACTTGCAAGCTTCCTTTGAACACTGTAGGTTTGAATACTGACTTTGTTTAGACCTAACATCTTGACTCATTAAGACTGGGATTAGTGTAGAGCTAAGAGCTAGGCTTTGATCAGAATCACTGGGAATGAAGGAGATAATGGTGATTGTGAAAAATAGGAAATCTATAGGTCCTGAAAGGATGATGTATATCTAGGCAACCTTAGACTCCTTACTAAAGAGAAAATAGTATAAGAGAAAGTCACTAACAATAATGCAAGATGAATAGAATGATGCTAAAATGTAAGAAACAAATTGTTTTTGACATTTTGATTTTTTAAATTTTTTAAATTTTATGATTTTTTTGGTGTTTTAGACATAGTATTTCTTGAGGTGAAAGGCATTGATCGTTTCACCAAATTCCTCTCCCTCCATTGTGCACAAGAGATAGGCTCCATTTCTGATGTCTTCTTTGACCATGTAAGGACCTATCCAATTGGGTCTAAATTTTCATCCTTCACCAGCTCTTTTATTGATCAAATTGTCTATCCTGAGCACTAGATCTCCCACTTGAAAGGGTCTTGGGACAACCTTTTTGTTATACTGCTTTTTCACTCTTGCTAGGTAAGAAGCATGCCTTTGAATAACTCTCAAGCATGTTTCATCCATAATTTCTAATTTGGCCAGTCTTACTGCTCTATATTCTTCATTGTCCAATAATCCTTGTAATGACACTCTTATGCTAGGCAACTCTACTTCCAATGGTAATATTGCCTCTGACTCGAAAGTGAGGGTGTAAGGGGTGGTTCCAATTGGAGTCCTAACACTTGTTTTGTAAGCCCACAGAGCTAGATATAGTTGTAAATGCCAATCTCTCTTAGAATCTTTCACGATTTTGACCAGTATTGCCTTCAAAGTTTTGCTGGTAGCTTCTACTTGTCTGTTTCCTTGAGGTTAGTAAACTGAGGGAGAATTGTGATTGATGTGAAATCTCTCACATAGCTCTCTTGCTTGCGGGTTCTTAAATGATGATGTGTTATCTATTACTATCACTTGGGGAATTCTGAATTGATAAATGATTTGGTTTAGTATGAATTTAGAGATTATTGTGCCTAACACTGTGGTGAGAGGCATGGCCTCCACCCATTTTGTGAAATATTCTATCGTGGTAATGATGAACAAATGTCCATCCATCGATGGGGGAGATATCTTGCCCACCAGATCTAATCCCCAGGTGGAAAAGAGCCAAGGGGTAATGATCGGTTGTAAATCTCTTGTTGGTGTGTGATGAACATGAGCGTAATCTTGACATTCAGACACCTCTTTATGAACTTAATCACGTCCCCTTCTAAACATGGCCAGATGTATCCCATTCTCTGTATTTTTCGTGGTGGCATGACCACCAAAGTGTCCTTTACAAATTCTGCTATGACACTCTAAGATTTTTCATGCTTCTTCCTTGTTAACACATCAAAGCAACATTTCGTCTAGGGCCCTTCAATAGAGCACATCATCTATTAAAACATATCTTGCAGTGATGATGCACAATCTTCTTTTTCCCAAAGCGGTCATGTTTTCTAGGTAAGTCTTATTTGTGAGATAATTCACGATATCTCTGTACCAATATGAGGTGGCATACTTCTCGAGATCCACCACACAAATTTCTTCATCAGGGAAATCTTTATTCACGGGTTCCTCTTGGGGAACTAGATTATCTTCTATTATCTATCCTTTGACTACTTTTTGATTGACATAAGTTAGCTCAAACTCACTCAACAAAGTTATGAATCAGCCAGTTCTTCTTGAGAGCATGGGCTGATTTAAGAAAGCTCTCAGTTGCTCTAATCATATCATAACTTTAGTTTCTTGATTCAACATGTAATGTCATAGCCTTCAGGTCACAAAGACTATGGCTAGACATTCTTTTTTAGCTTGGGTATAGTTCTTCTCATATTCCAACAAGGTTCGACTTATGAAATAGATGGCTCTTTCTCTTCCACCTTCATCCTCTTGAGCTAGCATGCATGCTACGGAGATATCAGTTTCTCTAAAGTATAAGATGAAGGGCTTGTCATGTCTTGGTGGCATCAGTGTGGGCGAGGTCAACAAGAATCTCTTCAGTTGCTCAAATGCATTTTGACAATCTACAGTCTAAGTAATGCCAACTTGTTTTTTTAGTAACTGATTGATTGGATGAATTTTAAGTCATGTCTGGTATGAATTGTCTGATCACACCCAATTGTCCTAAAAAAGGCTCTTATTGCTGTCTCACTCATTGGTGGGGTTGCATTTAGAACTACTTTGACCTTAGCTGGGTTGACATCTATTCCTCTTTGTGAAATGATGAATCCCAACAACTTTCTTGCTGTGACTCTAAAAACACACTTTTCAGGATTCAACCTTACTTTATACTCTTGAAGTCTATTGAAGATTTTGCGAAGGTCCTCCACATGTTTTGACCTTTGTTCTGACTTATCCAAAAGGTCATCAACATATGTTTCAACTATCTTGTGGATATAATCATGGAAGATATGTGTCATTGCCCTTTGGTAGGTTGGTCCTGTGTTCTTCAACCTAAATGGCATGACTATGTAACAAAAAGTTCCCCAAGGGGTGGTGAATGTTGTTTTGTTTTGGTCAACTTCTGCGATCTTGATCTGGTTATATCCTAAAAATCCATCCATGAGGGAAAGGACCTCGTATCCTGCTATTGAATCGATAATTTGATCGATAGATGGCAAAGGAAAATCATCTTTTAGGCAAGCTTGATTGATGTCTCTAAAATTGAGGCATATCCAAATTTTTCCATTCTTCGTTAGAACTGGGACAATGTTTGACACCTAATTTGAATAGTCCACTGGTTTGATGAAACTGACATTTAACAATTTTTTTAGCTCTTCCTTCACCATTTCAGCTACTTGTGGCTTTATGGGCCTTGGTTTTTGTTTGACAAGTTTTTTATTTGGTTTTGTCACTAAATTGTGCACTACCACTTTTGGATCTAATCCTGGCATGTTTGAATATGCCCATGCAAATATGTTAGAATATTCAATAAGGAATTTCGTGTACTCCTCCAATTCTTCGTCATTTAGTTCTCCTCCTAGCTTTAACATCCTAGGTTTTTCAGGTGTTCCAACATTGATTTCAATCATATCCCTGATTAGAGATGGGTGTCCCTCCTCAAACTTCTGAGGGGCAGGCGGTAAATCTAAGTTCACTTCAATTTGGAGGATTTCTTTCTTGTTCCCAAAATGATCCTCTGGATGAGGCAGAAACATGTATCCTTTTTTGTGGTGTACCCTTGGAAGTCCATCATAAGCATGTAGATATTCCAAGATGGCTTCATCATTCTCAGTGTAGTCTCGGGTTGGTCTCTCTTCTCGACCCATGGCGTAATTCAGGATATTTGGTAGTTCCTCACTTTCCAATAACGACTCTCTACATATTGACACAATATATTCTAAATTTTGTAATTGAGCATGTGGCGAGAATAATGCGGCTGACGTGGCCATTGAGTCTACCACTCGATTTTCTTCTTTGGGTATAGCTTTGATGGAGAAGAAGTCAAAGAACTGAACCAACTTCCTAATGGTTTATTTATAAGGTTGTGATTGTTTTGATTTTGTCTTTTAATTTTCTGCAACTTAGTTGATTATCAATTGAGAATCCCCAAACACAGAGATCTTCTTGATCCCCATTCTCATGGCTAGCATGATTCCTAGGGATAGGGCTTCGTACTCAGCTATGTTGTTGGTGTAAAATAAATCTAGTTTGAAGGCAAAGGGGAGGACTTTTCCTTCAGGAGATGTTAAGATTATCCCCATCCCTGCCCCTATTTTGTAACTAGCTTTGTTGAAATGTAGGGTCCATAGGCTTTGATGGATTTGTGATTGAGATGTTTCTCCAAACTCATAAGTGGAAGTCCATTTTTCTTCTTTTTCATTGCCTTCTTCAATGATTTCAATTATTCCAACCAAGAGGTTTTTGATATTCCATTCATTGATACAAGGAATTGCTGCTAAGTTGAACGATGCATGGGATTTGGTCGGACGTAGATCAAAGGGGAATTCCCTAAGATCATCCATTCTTTGATAGGATATGTTTTGAGTGCTTGTATTTGTTTGGACATCTTGAGTTTCCACTTTCTGTTTCTCTTGCACCTTTAACTTCTTGTCTTTTCTTCTTGTTCCTTTCTATAGATGCTAAAGGGATTAGGGTCTGCTTTGATGATGGCAACTTTTCCCACGTGATGGAAATGGATTTATTGGAATGAAGTGGAGGTGATGGCCTTCATGGCATGAATCCAAGGTCTTCCAAGGATCATATTGTAGTTGGTTTCTCTGTTGATAACATAGAAATCTGTAGAGATCATTTTACCCATCAGAGTGAGTGGTAGGTTGATTTTTCCAACTGTTTGGATGTCACGACTATTGTAAATCCTTAATGTGGTAGTTTTTTGCTTGATTCTTGTTTTTCTATATCCCGTCCTCCGCAGGAATGACATTGGAAAGAGATTGACTTCTGATCCTTCGTCCACCACTACTCTTTTTATAGTGACCTCTTCGAATTGAACTTGTATGTATAGAGGCAAATCCTTTTTCTTACTTTATTTGTTTTGGGGTAGTTTGGAAACATCAAATGTAAGAGGAAGTGATTCCTCTTGTGTTGAACATCCTACTTCCAATACTTCTAGGAATGTCTTGCGATGCGAGGGTGAGGCCCTTAACAAATTTATCACTTGTGAGAAGACGTTTTCTGTTTGATCTGTTTGTTCTTCCTCATGGATTACAAACACTTCTTGCCTTAGTTCTATGTGATTAGAATTGTTTTGATTGGCCTTCCCTTTCTCAATTTGAGGTTCCCTCTCTTTTCTTTGGGATTGGAGGAGTTTAAGGAAGTTCTTTTGTTAACCCAGAGTAAGTTTGGAGATAGCTTTATTGTATCCATAACAAGTCTTTGTTTCATGACACTTTGTCTTGTGGAACCAACAATAAGTACTAGGGTCGTATAAGGGTCGGTTTGATCCTTGATTTCCCTTTTGTCGCCATTTGTCATTACTAGGATTTCTTTTTACGACATTAACATCTTTCTCTTGAGGCACATTGGATGTAGTCTTCTCTGTTCCTTTGGGTGTCCTAATTTTTTCATTGGTATCATAAGTCTTCCGACCACTGTCGATGGTGACTTGGTCAATCCTCAAAGTACTTTCCAATGGCTCTTTGTAAGATTTGTATGGCAATTACATCTTCTCTCATGTCCTTATTAAGGGCATGTAAAAAGAGGTTGCACAGTTCTCGGTGGTCCATGTTTGGAGCACTAGTCGAAGAGTAAAGGACTTGCATCCATTGAGTGATAAAGTGTGCTATGGATTTGTTTGGCTCTTGTTTCATTGTGAGGAATTCTCTAATCCCTATTTTAATGAGTTTCTTCATGTCAAATGCCATGACAAACTCTTTGATTAGCTGTCTAAACGAGTGGATTGAAGCTTCTGGTAAGCAATAATACCAATCCAGAGTGATGCCTTCAAGAGTTTTTAGAAAAATTTTTGCTACAACCCCATTCCAAGGGAGGAGTCCTCTTATGGCCGTGGTGTAGGCTTTAATGTGGGAGTTTGGATCTCCTTCTCTTTTGAACTTTGGGAGATCTAGTAATGGACGAGGTAGTTGCATGCTTCTTATATTTTGGTACAAAGGTTCCTTCAAATACTTAAGATATGTCCCTAGAAAGACACTTTGAGATTGCGGGGTTGATAGTAATAACCTTGTAGGTGGGTTTTGATAACCCATTGTCGAATTTGTTTGATTGTTCTGAACAAGAGGATTCCCATTTAGACATGTGTCGTTGTTGGCATTTTGCAATTAATAATTGAGGTAGGGGGAATTCTGAGATGCCCCCTGGTCCTGTTCATGAGATTGTTGCCTTCTTTCTAGAGCAGCTTGCTCTGCTTCCAAGATTCTAATTCTTTGCACTAGAGTTGTGATTATCTCTACAGTAGCAGCTCTAGGTGTTTCTTCGTTTCTAGGATTTCTCATCGAGTATTTTCATGGTGATATGCTTCTTCGTGCACAATGTTTTTTCTTTGCTCTTCTCGCAAGGCAATCCTCAATGCCTCTTGAGCATCTTTGGCTTCTTGCAGATGTTTTTCTAATCATTTGACTTCCTCATCAAGATGAGTACTTGATGTACTTGTGGAAGGTTGTTCGGGACACTGTATTTTTGACCTTATCCTTCTAGCTTTATGTGTCGCATTTGGTATGGCTAGGTTTTTTCCCAAGCTGGGTTGTTGAAAGATAGAGAACACTTGGATTGTCTTTGATCTAGTTCATAATCAAAATCTTCAGTCATAATAGTTGGTGATTGGTGCATTAGGATGTGGTGGCACATACCTGTCAAAGGAAGGAGTTTTTGGTTCACTTGAGGGAATATTCCCTTGGTTTAAGTTAGGTTCTGTCATATTCAGAGGTGCCATAGACACCACATAACAAATGGAATAGATGACAACGTAGGTGATAAAAGCTAAAGCAGCTAAAGCGGCCATGAAGAATGGTGTGAAAATGTTTTGAAGCTTTTGCTAAATGTTTTTGAATCACTTGAAGTGCAAACTACAAAACTAAAAGATTTTGTACTTCACGTCACATTCACCAAAATATGTGGTGAAGCTGACGTCATTTGTGAATATGATGATGGAAGTGGGATCCACACAATGGGAACACAAAAAGCATAACTAAGAGGCTTTTCCCTTCATGTTGGGTTCACTAAAATATGTATGCTCAAAATCGTTACTCTGGTTGCCTAGGGCTATCAGGTCAGATTTCAACATGCATATAGATTCTTCCCTCCTTGCCACGGGGTTATCCACCATGTCACTCTCGCTCTCGTGGAAGTAGCCAGTCAAGAGGAGGCAAGACATGGTAGGGGTCTGGCTCGTTGGAGAGCTAGACTTCGTGGAGAGGGGTTGGCAAGTTCTGTGGCCTTTGTTGTTGTGTGCTAAGTTGAATGTTTCGTTCAATTGTAGTTGTTGAGATAACCCTATGATCCGAAGGGTCACTAGTTTCTCTTCTTCTATTGGGGTTTCTTCTATTCAACCTTTGTGTGGGTAAGCAGTTATTTTCGTTTATGTCCTCTTGTCTCTCAATGCGTTGAATGAGTTCTCATCATATTTGCAATTGTCTACATTCTTCTAACAATAAGAGGACAAAAGGGTCTCGGGATAGAGTAAAGGTCTCTTGTTGTTGTCGTGGATTGATTTCCTTAATCTTGTCGTGGACAACCCTCACCCACTCTCCTCTCACTCCTAGGCACATTCGTGAGCCAAGATAGAGGTAGATGTGTGATGACTAACCTTAACTAGATTTAGGGTTTTGACTATGCTTTGATTTTTTTTACCTTGTGATGTGACCAAGGGTTTGACTAAATTGTTTATCGTGGTTTACCTCGTGATGGTATTGAGGGTTTGGAAGTTTGTCTTTTTTTAGGGTTTCTATATGCATGCAAACTAAATGATATGCAAATGTGTTTTTGTGCTTTTTTAGTATTTTGGAAATGAAAAGTGTTATTTAATCTATGAAAGGGAAATATAAATGCAAGCTAATATGATTTTTCCTAATGCAAGTTTAATCTATGTTTTTTGGGTTTTTGATTGTTTTGAAATAATCTAATCTAAAAAGGGAAATTGCTTCTTCAAATAATCTAGATCTAGGAATATGAAAACAATTAGTCTAACATGCAAGATCTAACTATCAAGGAAAAAGCAATGATTTACTATTCCCCAGAGCAAATTTGGTTTTCTAATTACTATGAATTGAATCAAGAAATGAAGGAACCTGAAAGAAATAAAAATTTGTGTGACTCCACTACCCTTAGAAATCCTTGATGTCGGCAACCTTGAGTCCTTTTGAAGTAGCGGAAAGACCTCTTGAAAGCAAAATGACAGAAAGAAGCAAATAGAAGCTTGTTGAAACTTGAAGGAGCTTAATGAGAGCTTTGGTTGAGCCTGAATGAAGCAACGTAACGATGCTTGATTGAACAATGAATAAAGAAAAAGGCACCTTCATCCTGTAAAAGCATTCGAATGCTAAGTTGCAGAGCAAAAACTGACAAAAACTATGTGCATATTGAATTTGCCTCCCTTTGTGCTTGAGGGAGGGGTGTATTTATAGGTTTGAGGAATGGGATTGATTGAGAAGTTAACTCATTTGATTGATGAGTTAACAAGGATTGATTGGGGAGTTAACAAGGTTGATTACCTAGTGAACTCAACTAACTATGGAGTGATAAATCAATAATAACTTATCACTGAAGAGGAATTGGAGATGTGAGGATGCATGAGATTGATTGAATTGTTAATTTTAGATCAAATGGAGTTAATTATGCATGTGTGGGTGCATGAAATAGTCAAATCCATATTAGGCATCAAAAATCATGCGAACTAGAAGAAAAATAGGTGAAAACAGAGCTAAAACGATTGAGAAACTTGAGTTTTTCCCTGGCTAGAAATACAATAGGGTCGCCCCTTTTGTCAGTAGGGTTGCTTGGGGGAGATTCAGGTTGGACAAGGTTTTCTGAAGAATTGCAGGGGGAATGAAAGAAGAGAAGAAAAGGAGGGGTTCTGCCTCTAGAAACAAGTCAGTCATGTGCAAGAATCCAAATCTCCACCTACAGGATCTCCCAGGGGAGATCTAGAAATAATAGGGGAAGATTTGGATTGGTTGAGCGGAACTAAAAACTGAAAGAGGGAGATGGAAAGGGGGGACCTCTAGAAGGCTTCTAGGGGGTGCAGAGGATGAAAAACATAGGGGAGAGGTGAAAACTCACCTACAAGATGCTTACAAGGCTTAGGAGCAATGGCAAAAGCTCAGAAAATGTAAATCGACAAATGTCACAAAAAGTGTCAAAAACAAGGAGAGAGAGAGATCGACAAAGAGGAATCAACAAAAGACAAGAAGTAAGACACGTCATCAAGAGGTTTGCTGCTTAAAGCTCATTATTTCATGCTTACATATATGTGACAAGGATTTGAATCATCATAGGGGTCCTCGTGGAGGTTGTGCGTGATTTTCGTACTTATAGTGACTAAGCAAGAAATCAAAATTTTGAATTTTTGGAACTAATGGGACACTAGAGGATCGTGTGGACGTCTGCACATAGTGCTAGTGTCCTATAGAAATCACATAAAATTTAACACGTGTTCCCACAACAACAAGAAGAATTAGAATCTGATAAAGAAATTTAGTAATCTGGTGAAGGAAAGACCAAGGCTAGGCTAAAATGATCCCTAAAACATGCTAAGGGAATGGACACTAAAGCAGGCTCAAAATACAATGTGAAATTGCAAGGGCATGCAATTTTTGACATTACAATAAAGGAGGTAGATATTAGTTCTTATCATTGTTACATCCCCTTTTTGGATTCAATTTTACTATTTACTTTTACTTGTTTCATGGATAGAATAGACATGTGAATAAGTTTTAAGTTCATGGGAAACAATGTTATGATTAGAAATAATTTTATGGAATCATGATTATATATCTCTTAAAAATGATTAATTTGATGAAATGAATTAAAATGTCTTTTTCAACATGGAAGAGAGAAATGTTATGATTGTATTATGCTTTGACCAGGGTATCGGTACATTGACCACAATTTGTATGTGAGAATGTTTTGATAGGAACAGGTGGATCAGGTTCTCTATGAAGAAAAGGAGAGAGAAAGTATCTTCAAGGAAGGGGAGTATAGACCTTGGATCACAAAAGCGTAATTGCCACTGAGTACATACATCAGACAGTGAAACTTAGTTATCCTGAGGTAAGTTTTGATTTTGGTTAAGTCAAGTTATTGACGAGGTTGTCAATGACTTTAGGAGTAAGTCACTTCATCTTCTCGATATGAAAGAAAAATGTTGTCTTTCCAACATCAAATGTCACGACAAGTATTGTCAATCAATTTCTGCATCATAATCCTCTGAGTCCATGTCGTCAAATGTGGACAACAGATATATTTTGGGTATGTGTTGTATGGTATGCCTTGATAAGTTTACTCGACGTAAAACGACAACAATATTTCAAAGAGGTGGAGATAAAACTCAACCCCGAAATATCGACCATAAACTTCATTGTCACAGTTGCGTATTTGCTCCAAATGAATAAGTGATGAATAAACATCGTCGTCATAACACTTTGCGTAGGTGCAATGTAAATACATGTATTCTGGGATAACATTGAACGTAGAGTTATTCTTATTAAAGATATCGTCGCTCGATAGGTTAGATGATGCCTTAAGCCTATGTAAAAGTCAAATGATATACCATCATTTATAATCGTATAATGGCAATGCAAAAATAAAAATATATTCATATATTAACCACCAAGAGCAAAATAATGATCATTATGTGATACCATTTAACTGACCTTGGGTCAAAAACCATGATATAGTTAACATTTCATGATGTCAACTTAATAACCGATCCCACCACCTTTTTATTTGCCATGATGGCATAACAGAATGAGTGCATGATGTTTAAACAAACAGATTGCCATGTGGTCAACCAAGAAATCAAACCAGCTTAGGAGCATAACATAAGTGGATAAGATTGAAAGTTAGTTAGGGCTCCGAGTCAGTTATTCTCCCCAATTGATAAAAACATTAGGAGTCTTGAGAAATTACATGGTGGTCATTAGCAGAAGCAAAAGGAAAATAGACTAAACTAAGGAGCTCAAAAGGGTGATAAAAAGGATGGACTGGGAAGCTCAACGACCAGGTTTCCATTTCTCTCTGTATACTCTCTGTCCATTCGTGGTCTTTGTTTTACAAATGTAAGCTAGACAAATGTATACCAATTGCTCCATTGAATAATGATATTGCAGTCATTAAGTAGTAAGGCAATCTGTACTAGAACGTATTATCGAATACCATATTGCAATTTTAAACTTTCAACGACACCATCTTGAATGAAAAATGTAGCCTCTATTTCCTTAATTACTTGCTAGCATACATGTTCGGTATTTAGTTGAGGAAAACTATGCTTAGTTCGCAAAAATAGTAGCGATAATGCATAACTAAATGGAGACTGTAATGCCTATTATAAGAATCATCATTAGCGAATATATCTTGAATGAGGGTCATCCCACAATAATAGGTTACACTTTTTGGCCAAACTTGACATCGAAATCAACATTTTGAACTAAATCTGCACTTTCTGACACCTATAGATGCTAAACCGATAGGAATTTGAAGATGATGTGAATTAGTGATTTGTGAGATTTTGTTTGTAGATTGTAAATATATATATTTTAAAAAATTTGGAGTTAAATTGTAAATTTTTTTGTGTTTCATTTCATAACTAGTTTTTAATAGTAAACAACATTTTTTTAAAGTGATGTGTATTCCATAGCACATAACTTTTTTTCTACAAAGGATAAATTTTTTATTCCTTTGAATTTATATTGGTAACACTGATATATAGGGCATGCATTTGGTTTCATATTGTATTGTTGAATTTTTTTTTAATTAAATTTTGAAGTCAAACCAATTATAATTTAGACATAGGCGTATTCCGTAAAACATAACTTTTTCTGTATGTATCGAAATTCATTTTTTTCTTTTCTGTTGAAACAAGGACATCAATACCTAGGGTATAGATATTTTTCATAAATTTTTTTCACTAATTTACTAATTTTCCATGCGTGTAGAATACAGAACTTGATGTTTGGTGAAAAACCTACATTCACAAGAAATAAAAAAACATATAATAATCAAATTAAATATATTTAAAATTATACTTTTTGGGAAGATTATAATAAGGACCACATACTTACAAAACATAAATTTTAAATGAATTCATTTGATCCTCTAAAAGGTAAATCAAAAGTGGTTTTTTATCAGCATTTTGATAGGTGTAGAGGAGACTCCATTATAGGTATGGTTTAAAACTAGCAGGGTTCTATCCAAGGAGGTTTGAATCTAAGGGGGTTTGATCAAACCCTCTTCAATTAAAATACTTTAAATGGAACCTTTCAAGGCTTAAATAATTATATCTTCTAAAAATATGTGATTTCAACAAAAATCAGTATGTCCTAGAAAGTGTAACCCATTATTGTGGTAGCACCCATGAGTAATAAATGAGCTCACTTTTTGACAACAAGGAGAACAAACATATAATGAGTGCTATGAAATAGCCAACCTTATCACTATAGTCTTGTAGTCATAACCGCCAGGTATCATGTTTATTCATGGTTGCAAAACTTAGTATCAATTGAGTGGCAAATAGACTATGGAATAACGTGATGGCAAGAAGACATTATGTTAATAGTCTCGCAGTATAAATTAGGTGTATACCTAAGGGATTTGCTCATTTAACTTTAATAGGTTTGTGCCGTATAGACCCTGTGAAATAGTGGCATTCTTCTATACTTTTAGAACATAGAGAAAACAGTGATGGTATTAGAGCCAAGTTTTGATGAGAATAAAGTATTTTCGATGATAAGAGGACTCTTATTAGCAATAAGTTGTTGTTTAAGAGAGTTTTGTTTATATTCTTTTTCACATAGAATTTAATATAGGGGGAGACTTGTGAAATAGTCTAACCTAAACTTTATTTACTAGCTTACCATTAGATTTAAAGTAAAACAACTCTTGTCGAAAAGAACTTGCATGTCTTACCAAGATATTAAGTTGTTTTGTTGCCTCAATTATGACAAGGAAAGGTATTCTATGATAATATTTATATTACAGACTAGGAGTCAGTTAGAGACTCTATCATGAATAACTAAAAATCTTGCCTAGGCTACCGGCCTATTAAATATAATACCATATTGTCATACAAAACACTAGATCCTATGAAAATTAAATGAGGATCAATAGCTTAAATGGATGGACTTGAGAACATATGAAATCGGAGTCAACCTGGTTTAGGGTTTCTTGAGCCGAGATGTTTATGTTAAATAGTAGGAAATAGTCTTATTAGTCTCATGTCAATGGTTATATTAAACCTTGAAATCGAGAATAGTAGATGTCAATTGAAGACCAAGCTTGATAATATAATGCTATTTCTCAGTGATAAGAAAATTCATTTGATGAATAAACCCTAATAGGCTAAGGGGGAAAAGTTTCATTCCGAATTGAATTACAAATCTTGATTTCATGTCTTAGCATGGAAGCTTTAAGGACTCATTATGGTTTTTGCAAAAAACCTAGAGAGTGTCGATAACTATATTAAGGACCCATACTTCCAAGGAAAGGATAGATTAAGTCTTAAGACTAATTCATGAGACATGATGTCTACTCCCATGTTGTTAAGTTTGAAATGATTAACCAACTCAAGGGTATAGGGATGGAAAATTAAAGGTCTTAATGTATAATCATATGAACTTATTTTAGTATTGATTAACTTAAAGACAAAACTTAACCCAGTGTTGGGTATTTTCTATTAAGATTTATACCAAGTTGGGTATGTTGGGAGATTCGAGACTCAACCCCACATGAATATTGGATTCAAGATTGTTGATCAAGGTTTATTGACATATTTTATAGGATGTGTGTGTGTGTGTGTGTGTGTGCGCGCGCGCGTGCATAGGCATTTGTATTAAGTCATAATGGAAAATCAGTAGACTTAGGAGACCAGTTGGTCGATTGTATTTAATTTTCTTTAATGGGTCAAATATTTTATGGTTGAAAGATTGAACTTAGTCAAAAACTAAATTTGGGAAATGATAGCACTCCTGAAGATATGAGAGGAATTATACCTCATATGTTATACTTATTCTTATCATGTGAATTTAGGATTCAAACATTGCCAAGAGGTTTAGGGAAGTCAAGAAGTATTTGTTTTCTGTGCTTTTCTATTATCCTGATAAAACAAGGTATTTCTATGCTTCGGGGTAGAGGAGATAAACCTTAGAATTATAATTGGAAGGATTTAGAAATTTATGCTTGTTTGTCAAAAATGATATTGCCCTTGGTCGACAGTATATGGCTGAGCAACCATGGAATCAGACATAAAGAGTCTAGTAGTACTTATATAAATCCTAAAGTGAATCTTGGATAAAAGTCAAAACTTATTAAATTGTTCAAGGATGCTAGTCTGAAGACAAATAATACAAGAGGTCATAGACCCTAGAGATTGTAAGTATGCAAAGATGGACTCATATTGTTAAATTAAGGATTGATTTGAGTCAGATTTCCTGGAATGGATTTACCGTATAGACAAGTTTTTGTCTAGTATAATTAAATGAAGGGGTAAGGACCCTAGTTGTGTTTATTTGATCTTATTTGTGAAAAGAGACAATTGCCTTGACTATGATGCTTAACCTAGGTAAGGTAACCATTTTAGCTGTAATGAATCGACTAAAACTCCTTTAAGTGTTGACAAGTCTTAGATCTTAGGTATTGTAAAGTAGCAATGAGAATCCTGGTATGGAAAGTTAATCTATAAGGATTATAGAACCTAGATAATATTTGGAAACTTGTTGTAAATGGAAAGACTGAATTTGAATTGATAAACTAT
The DNA here is from genome assembly GCA_027924645.1 of Cunninghamia lanceolata. NCBI lineage: Eukaryota > Viridiplantae > Streptophyta > Pinopsida > Cupressales > Cupressaceae > Cunninghamia > Cunninghamia lanceolata. Next base: position 3,193,852 of record BSBN01000263.1, on the reverse strand, counting down.
GGGTATAAATATAGTTCTTCATATCCGGGATGACGTAACCTATTGGGACCATCGTACTTATCTAGAGGGTATCTAGGGTTGTATGATCAATAGTGTTACGTAGGATACACCCCCAGTACTTTGATGGCAAATACCATGGGTCATCCTAGGTCTATACTCTTCATGCAGGGTAGGGCCACTTCTGGTTAGGAAGGTGTGCGGGAGACCATTGGTTTGTGGATGGAGGTAAAGCTCTCTGAAGATGCTTTCTCTCTCTTCAACCAGAGGGTAGCTGAGGCTTGTGACATGGAGGTTGACAATCAAGTTGCAGTGATCTCTTGGTGAGTTTTATTTTGTAAATTTTTCCTTATGAATAATATATATAAATATCATATTATTGATTCATTGAAAATGAATGGACCCTTTTGTGATTAAATAAGTTGTTGATTAAACTTCAATGTTTGAAAAAGTAAAAGAAAATTTATCACCCTTTTACCTCTTCAAATTTTACTTCATGGTAAAACTGGATTATAGAGTTGGAATTATTTTGGATATTACAATCATCATATTGAGTATTGTGTTTTTATTGAAGACTTTTGGAAGTATCTCTCTGAAAGTGGATTAGGAGGTTGCCCCCTCAAAGTGCCAGATTATTATCAAGTATTTGCAACATATTTATTATTATATTCTTCTTTTGTGCAAGTTGTTTCATTACAAGTGGTATCATAGCATGATCTTGGCATCGCGAGGGCAAGAAATAAGGTGATTTTTTTCAATTTTGGAGGTCATTTTGGAAAGCACATATATCTTTAATTTTGGTGAACATTTTCAAGATTTTGGGAGGGTTCTTTAATGACATATTGAGTTTAATTGGGTCCTTATTTGAGGTCAATTGAAGTAGAATTATGGGAGTTATTGCAAAATTAGGGTTTCCACCATTTTCACTCCTAGAGTTGCAATTCATAAAAAAAAATTCTAATTTTTGGAGAGTTGAACAAGAGAACATTGATATGTTTGTAGTCCTGATTTGAAGGCATTTGGATCATATTTGAGGAAGTTATTGCAAAATTTTAAGGGTTTCCACCAAATTCACTCTCAAGGCTACAAATTAGCTAATTTCTTGGAGATTTTTCTAGGAAGTGAGATCTAGGCCCTGGTAATTTATAGTAAAGATTTTAGAATAATTGGATTTGTTTTGTATGGTTTATTGCAATATTGTTTTTTCCATAATGGTTGGGCCTGCAACAAGAGGCAAAAAGAATCCTATCACACTGGGAAAATCTCCATAAAAAGAGGATACAAAAAGAGAAGAGATTTATCCTAATGATATGAAGGATGAATTAATCAAAGTTAAGTAAGATATTTGATCAGTGAAGACAAAAATCAAGGAATTATCAAGGAAAATGGATTCCTTATTTCAAATGAGATCCTAGAACCTGTTACAAATGAAGAATATGCATAGAAGAAGAAGTAGCAAAAGAAGTCGTAGAAGAAGAAGGAAAATGAGAAGGAAAAGGAGGAGGAAGAGGAAAAAGAGAAGAAGAAAAGAAAAAGAAGTCAAACCAATAACATCTTTCCATACATTATCACTACTTGGAGAAATTAAAAAAAAGGATTGCCTCCTAAAGGATATTCTAGACAAACCACTCAATCAATGCTTGGGTAGCATCTATCACCCTTTATCTCTTCATGAAATCTACAAAAAGGTTAGAGAAATGGAAGAAAAACATTAACATTAGCAAGAGTTACCTTTAAGTCTAAAGGAGAACAAGGAAAAGGTATAAGACAAAATGAAGAGACAAGTGGATCAATGCAAAACTCTAACATAGATAGTGCTACCTAAGATAGATGTAGAGGGAAAACACATCCTAGAGCTGAAGTTAGTTTTTTAGACACACATGAAGAAGCTAAGGACATGGACAATTCCAAATTACCTCATTATATGGAAATATTTTCTAGTCGAAGTTACCAAATGGGAAAATAGAAATTTTATGAAGAAACTACCACAATTGATCAGTGTTGAGGACAATGCTTTTGTAAAGGTGGGGGCCATGCTACACCCCTAATCCTATAGTATGTATATGGTTATGAGTAGTTGGCTTGTGGCTACTTTAACTCTTATTTAAATTATATAATCATTAATATAGTTTTATATAGATAGGTTGGCTAGGGTGGCATCCATGACATAAGTATGGTATAGATAAGAGGTAGAGGTTAGTTATTATGATATTGAGTATTATGTTCTTATTGAAGACTATTGTAAGTATTCCCCCTTGAAGTGGATTAGGAGGTTGCCCCCTCAAAGTGGTATATTATTATCAAGTATTTATAGCACATTTACTATTATATTCTTCTATTGTGCAATTTGTTTCATTACAATTGGACTTTAAGCTAGACTTGCACTTGAAATAAAAGAACTAGATGAGGGGATACTTGGTGGATTTGTAATAATTGAAATTGAAATACTAGTGGACTACTTATTAGCAATATCATTAGTAATACCCTCATTACAAATAGATTTAGACTTGTTAACATGGTCTATTTGATCACCATACACCCCCTTATCAAAAATAATATCTTGACAAAACAATACTATTAGTAAGAGGATTGTAAAGCTCATAAGCATTACTTTGATCATAGTGCCCAATAAAAATACATGATTCAATAAATCGTATAAGTCTTACTTTATTCATAGTACCCAACAAAAATACATGATTCACTTTTTAGATCCAACTTATTTTTTATCAAATACATGAACACTTATGGGAATTAAGGCATCTCAACCTTTGCAAATTACTAATGTTGGTATTTAATTATTTCTTTATTTTTAGCCTACTATTGTAATTAAACATGTAAAAAATTTTGTTACTTTGTGGGAGTTGGCACCGTGAAGTGTCATCCTATATGGAAGGTGACTAGATGTAATTTTGCCCTCATATGAGGAGGTAGGCATCCCATGTTGACTTGGTATGTTTTTGCCATGTGTCGACACTTTGTGGTCATGTGTAAGGATTTATGACAGATTCTATGATGCGTAAGTTATGATGGATTCTATGACATTTTAAGAGCCAAAAATAGAAGTGTCACACCCCAAATTGACTATTTTTTACTTTTTACTTGTTTGTAATTAGTAGATAATTTTGCATGAATCAATCATTTGACGTTATGTGAAAATGTTAGGATAAACTAATGATATCATGAGTTTATGTTTATATGAATAGAATTTAGACATGTGATTATATGATGTCATGATTATTATTTATAAGATTTATGAATTAACTAATGTTACATTAATCTCATTGGCACCTGATTGCAAGTTGCAACCAGGAAACAAGTTTTTCCACCCTCGAGAAAGATAGGGAGAGCATCATCAGAGAGAAGAGAATAGACATTTGGATCAGAACAAATTGTTGCTATCTAAGTTTTGTACTTTAATAGTTTAGTAAACTTTCATCAAGTTTGGTAAGTTGTGTTTGACCAATTGGTCCAAATTTGGTTTCAACTTGACAATTGTCGATTTGTCAATAAGATCTATTAAGCATAGGTTTTGTTGAAAAACCAAGTTAGGATAGAGCATAATCATCGACAAGGAAATAATTGATAATAGTTAAACTATTTCATTATTAGTAATTCTCGATTGGAATCCTATCATGTTATTTTGTCTATTTTGACATTTATGCAAGATAGAGAGGGGGAGAATACATTGACCCCATTCTCATATCTTGTTGAGTGTTAGAAACAACATAAGTATATGTTGTGTGCACTTTATATATATATATATATATATATATATATATATATATATATATATATAATATGATTTATGAGTTAGACCTATTGTGTTATGGTCAATAAGCTTCTTGAGGAACGTGGTAATGTTTGCAATTTAATGCAAATCATTTTTATGTTAGTGGGATGCTTGACTCCTTTAGTCCACAACTATTTTGGATAGTATGGTGGAGTTTTTAATTGATTTGAGGAGTGGTCTTAATGACCAGTACTCCACTATCAGTTTGCATGCTCTATAGAGAGTAAGAATAGGCTTGATTTCAGAAAGGGATCTCCGCTGATGTGGGGAGAGTTAAGCCTTTAAAATGTTATATCATCAAAGATATGAGATGCGTGGAAAATAGATTGTTTCGGTGCATTTCCAAGTAAAGGAAAGTGGAGGATTGCATTTGATTTTTATAGATCTTGGTATTGAGTAAGAGTCCGCAAAGGCAAAGCATTGATGAAACTTAAAAGAGAGTTCTATTATCATTATACCGTTGAGAGAGATAGTGTGAGCTCTGTTCTCTTATAGAATCCTGAGAGAGAGGGCTCAGTATCATTCGTAGAGGGAAGATAACACAATAGAAGTGATACGATAGCTCGATAGCAATAGTTGGAAGAAGTAATTGACTTTGGATTTGGAAAACCAATGACCTATAGAGGTATGGGTATCTCTGATATGTAATTTATTACATTATATAACTGTAATAAATCTATTTTTGTGTGAGCATTTAGAGATAAGAAAATACCACATAATGCATGTTATGTCTGAGCATAAATTTCTGGTAGTGTTAACATCTTAGGATAGCAATTTTAACTATAGAGTTAAGCATTAGAATGTTTTAGCTTCTTTTAACATAGATACTAAGGAAGATAACCCCTTAGATGTCATCATGGAATCTTTGAATTCATAGAGTAGGTATGAAGTAAACAAATTCATAGAGTAGCTATGAAGTAAACTTGTCGATTGATAGAAACTGTTTTATGGCAAAAAGGTTTAGACAACTTTGTTTATTTAAAGTTTTCTAGTCTGCTGAATAGTTATCTTTTACAATATAAACATTAGAGAAAATGGAGGTTGTTGTGGCTATCAAAAACAATAAAAAACTTTGTAGATGTATATCTTATAAATTGAAGAAACTAAGTCTCTCAAGATCTTTGTTTTAGACTTAGGAGTCGAGACCAGTGAGTTAGATAGAGATAGATTTATATCTCAAATGCATTTATCTATAAGTTTTTTTGTTTACAATACAAAATATTTAGTGATAGTTATTCACATATTCTAGAGTTTATAGAAATGATATAGATATCATTAGAAACACCAAGAGATAGTGATATATTATCACTTATGCACTCTCCAACAATGATAAGTATTTTCATTATATTCAAAGACATTTTACATGAGTTCACAACCTTTTCTATATCGAAAGTCAGTAGACTTAAGAAGACCAAGATGTCAAAAACATCATATTATTTTGTAGACTCAAACCTATTTAGATTAAAATATTGAACTTAGTCAAGAGTACTTATGCTAATGATAATATATATCAAGATTTCATGAGTGACGATAAAACCTCATGTTCTATATTTGTACATGATTTATGAGAAATGTGAATTTGATCAATGCCCAAGTAGTCAAGAATAGACTAGGGGTTATTATATTCATGTAATATTATAACTTAATAACTTTGGAAAACAAGGGTTTTTGATATTTCAATGTATTGGGTTAGAGAAGTCAAAACCCTAGAATCAACCCAGAAGGGTTTAGAAAACTCAGAACTCTTAAGTCTGTTATGACATTGTTTTTATATATTATAATTGACAGTAAATGGTCGAGAAACCATAGATCAAGACAGAATAATTTAGGAAGAGTCTAAGAAGCACTTGGATAAATTTAAATGATTTCTATTTTTTAATTTCTGAGAGTCGAAACTTGTTATATAACACAAGAGTGTTTAATATTTGAGTTAGTGAGTAGAATGACAGGAAGTCATAGACCCTAATATTTGTAGGTATGCAACAAGGGACTCTCTAAAAGGTTAAAATTAACTAAACCTACATATTGCATGTATATCCTAGATTAAGGATTAATTCTAAGTCAGATTGACTACAATTTTGAGTATAGTCAAGACAATTTATGTCTAGAGATACTAGTGAAGAGAGTCAAATTGTAGGATGAGATAGTTTCCAAGTCGAGTTAGAGGTGTGTGAACACATGACTAGGTTTATTGAAAATGTCTATTTATATAGAAACTTTGGCCAAAATGATGCATTTGTCTCTACATGCATTAGTTAGTTCATAGTGTCTAGATGACATGAGCTATTAAAATGATCATACTTAGCTAGAATATTGTCTAGAGTTGTATGGTTGATTGAATTACGTAGGACACAACACTAGAACTCAGATAACAACCTATTGGTTCTTTATGTCTATACTATTAGTGAAGGGTAGGGCTACTTCTAGAAAGGAGGGTGTGTGAGGAACTGCCGGTCTGTGGTTGGAGGTAAAGCACTCAGATGATGCTCTCCCTCTACAACAGAAGACTCACTAAAACTTGTGTAAACAAATATCAATATTCCAGATGTAGTATACTTTATGTTATGACTTATGATTGTCAAACTAATGTAAACTTATTCATATTGCCAAATGCAAATTATTTGTAAATTTAAAGTGAAATATTTTCTCTATGATATTATCTTTGAATATATTGTAATTTTAAGGTTGAAAAATATTCAGAAAAAATGTACATTTCATTCTATGTGTTTATGTTAAAAAAATCATTCATGCTTAAACATGTTCATTTACTTATTAGTAATCTGTGAGTAATTCCAAGTTATATGGGATAGTATGTTACATATGGTATCAGAGCTACTGAGTTCAACACAGGGACCTAGGAGCTCACTATGAGAAAAATTATCAATATTCGTTAGATTGGCTAATGTTTGAAATTGGTTTTATGCCAAAATGATGTGGAGAAGAACCAAGAAAACATCCAAGAAGTGTTTTCCCTAGAAATTAACCAAGATAGTGGTTAAGAAAGAACCAATTGATGAGGTAAAACTCTAAGAGCATATTAACTATGTTGAGTGTGCATGGCTGAAAGACTTTGAAACTTTGGCTCATGCTCTTAAGTGTATTCAACTAGAAAAGAGACAACGCAACAAAATGGCCAAGAAACCCATTGTTCCTACTCGTGTAGATAAACTGAGTAAACTGTCTACTAGTCATGACATGTCATTTAGGTGTGGTCATGATGCCGCTATTTTAGGAAAAGAGGTGATGGAAGAGTACTTGCATGTACATCCACCCTCTAAGTTTGTTTTACTAGATTTTGATGAAGAAGAGGAACCTAAGGAATTGTGAGGCCTACATTCTTCATTTCTGTTTATGTGACTATTTACCTTACTGTTGCTGATACTTTTATATTTGTGGGACTGTTGATCTCGGATGTCTAAACTTTTAGACCTTATTATGTTAAAGGAAAACTAATTGCGTGATGATAGATAGATGCTTGTATTAAGAGAAAACAAATTGGGTGATGTTAGATAGATATTTATTTAATAGGAAAACTAATTAGGTGATGTTAGATAGATGTTCATATTACAGGAAAACTAATTGGGTGATGTTAGATAGAAAATTGTAATGTGATTTCCTTTATGCTTAAGAGAACTTGTGGTATTTTATGGGAATGCATGTTTTAAATTGCTTCGGCTATGATATTTATATGTGGAATTAACTTTGTAATTGAGTGCCCAGGTTTTGCGAACAAACCACAGATACTGGAGATCATCCCACACCTTATGTTGTAATCCCTTGTGAAGCCAATCTGTTTCCACGAGGAACCAAGATCAATTCTGTGTAAGATGTAATGTTGTAATGTTAATTTGCATGAGGTTGAATGGGTTAGGTCTACCCTCTTTTAAATTGAATTATGATTTGTGTTGTAAGAATTGTTTTTGAATTTTATTTTTAAATTTCAATTTTTGGAGACCCTTTTCTTGTGTTTTAATTTGACCTTAGGTGTTCTAACTAGGTTAAAATTGAGCTTGGGTTATACCCCATGGGTCTAGGGTCCCTTTTGACTTGAGTAACCCTTGGTTAACCTCCGTATGGTCACCTTAACTTCACATTGAAGTTAAGTGACGAATTTGGAGGCATGGGAGGGATAGGATGAGTGGTACCAACACTCAAGTCCATCCCTTTTCAATTCCCAAGGCTAGAGATGACTCCAAGATCCACCAATTGTGGAGGATTTGACTTCAAGTCTCTCTCACAATTGGTGAGAGTCCCCATGGAGTTGTGTAGTCCTTCATGAGAGGGAAGGAAGGGGAGACATGTGTCACCCTTCCCCTCTTTAACTCCCCTTTTCTCTCCCATGTGTTGGAGAGAGGACATGTGGTAAAGGGTAAGGAAGACTTTGGGGATGGGTGAGTGACATGTGTCAACACCCATCCCTTGGGACACAATAGTAGTGGGGAGGAAGAGTGAGGAGGTGACAAGTGTCACCTCCCCATTCCTCTAAGCTCATGGATTGGGCTTATTATAATTCCACTTGGGATAGGGAGAAAGGTTGTTGAATTTTTGAGAATTTTTATTATTAGAAATTATTTCTGGGAGAAAAGCTAGAGGGAGTTTGGTGGCTTAGGTTGGAGGAGATTTTAGAGGAGCTCTACATCAACTTCTTCTATTATTAGGGCTTTAAATGTTAGTTTTCAAGGCTAAGGCCTTCCCCTTGTATTTTTGATTTGTTGCATGATGAATGTGTGAGATGTGTTTTGCTTGTGTTATATCTTATTATTGTGGGAAATGTTTAGTAGGGTGTTGAAAGAGCTTCTCCCATTTGGGAGAAATGCTCATCAAGTGTGGGGTAGGGGAGGAGTGATTCTCCTCGAGGTCATTGCCTTATTTTGGGATGTTGAAAGCCTTGAGGGCATTTTATATGATTTGAGTAAATTGTTATATGGCTTAAGAGCCAAAATATGAACTCCTTTGGAAATCTTGTTAACATGTTAGGCTTGAGGCCATGAGAAAAAGTGTGTTGAAATATTTTGAAGGGTGGCACTCTAGAGTTGAGTGTGTCCACTCTCCTACCCCTTTTGAAACTCATCTGGTTGAGTTTGTGTGTGTGTAAATATCAATGGGTGTATTTTGTGTTTTGGGATGTTGTTTGCCTTGTTGTGAAGTGGATTTGGAATACCCTAGGTGTGTGGATGATCTCTCTAGCTCGGGGGTGATGCTCTTGCAGGTCTATGATAGGGAGGAGAACAGGATGTGTGGTGTTTTCTTCCCTTGTGTGATATGCAGGATTTCATGGAGCTTAGTGTGAAGATTGAAGAGTTTTCTTGGTTTGGAAAATATTTTATTTTCCTTTACTCTTAAGGCTCTATAGGAGAGCTTAGTTTTATTAATGACTACATCCTTGTTGATTTTAAGAGGAGAAATTCTCTCTCTCTTGTTGTAATATTTGGTCTTCTTGAGTTGTGAGAAAATCCTCTTCATTGTATTGATAGTTTTAATTATAGTTTTTATTAAATTTTAGCATTTGTGAAATGAGAAAGGAAGGAAAAATTTGTTTTGAAAAAGATATTGATTTTGTATATTTCCTAATACTCCTACTTACAAAGTTGTGATTTAGTTGTTGTGGTAAACAAAGAAAGCTAAAATTGTTGCTTGAAATTTTACCATTAAGTTAGGAGGAATGAAGAATTTTGTGTTATAAGTCAATTTTATTGTTTATTAAATTTTAAATTTTCCAATTAGTAACGTTGTGGGTTAAATTTATAGTTAAACAAGAAAATTGCAATTTAGTTCTATGAAGAAAAATATACAAAAATTTATAACATTTCAATGAAATTATTTTAAAATAAGTTATTATCTTACAAATAGATTTGAGTTAAACAAAAAAATATAGGTTCCTTTATTCATGTGAAATGGTATAAAAGAGGAATTAAAATATTAATATTGAGGTGAAATTGAAAATATAAATTTTTATGGAAATCAAATTTATACTGAATTATTCTGCTCTGTCTTTCAAAATTTTTGACAGTAATAATTATATATATATATTCTGAAATATACAGTTGCAGGTTTATTTAATGAGACTATGAATTGTGTTGTTGAGAAGTTGCTGTGTGTATATATAAAATATATATATACACACTTTATATTTTTATAAAAAAAATTCAATGGAGAAATGAAATTGCATTTCGTAGGTTTTAGGAATTGAATTAGAGTAAAAAAAAAAATGACAGAGTGGTGGTGGGGGGTTCGAACCCCCCATCACTGTCACTTTTTACAATGGGTGTGGTGAGGGGGCAGAGCCCCCACCCACACCCCACGTCATGGGATGTGCGTGGGGGATCCGCCCTCTCCCTGTACTCCCCGCCATTCATTTAAACCCCGCGGCACTGTTCTGCTCCCATCCTCTGCCACGGCCTCCGCCTTACCGCCGCCCATGACCCTGCAATCTGCCTTCGCCGCTTCCTGCAGCCACCACCAACACCTTCCACTGCCCTTCCATCACCCTTCCCGTCCTCTGCAGCTATTTCCACCCTGCCTCCCCTCTGTCCGCGGCCCCATCACTCAGAGCCTTCTCTCCACGTCGTCGTCGCCGCCTCCATTACCCTGCACAACCAATACAAAACAAAAGAAAAATATGTGTTAGGGTTTCTCCAATGAGAATAAAAAAAATATATGACAATATAACAATATTCATTGTTATATAAAGAAAAATATAATATATAAAAATAAAACAAATTATTAATATATATATATACATATATATATATATATAAATTATTGATAATAACTTTGTAACTTCATTAAATAAATATATATATATTATTGATAATTTTATAAAAGAAGCCATTTAAAAAAAATAGGGTTTCTATTTTGACAATAATATTTATATAACAATTAAATTAATAAGAATATATATATATATATATATATATATATATATATATATATATATATATATATATGCTAACTGTAGGAAAATTGTGTTTCAGAGTTTAACGATTTTAAAAAAAATTAAACACTAAGAAAACGAAAAGAAAAATATGTTCTTTTATTTTAATAAAAGAAAACTTAGAAATATAAATGCAAATAAACATATATATATATATATATATATATATATATATATATATGCTTATTTGCATTTATATAGATATTTATATCTTTATAAATGCAATTAAGCCATCTTATGCATTTCATATGTGGCCAATGTAATCTCGACCTGTAGATTGAGAAAACATCCAATTGAGAAAAATGAGAGAAAAAGAGAAAGAACGATAAAAGTGAAAATAAAGAGGAGAAAATGCGTGACATTTCTGGATTAGGCTAAGAGAACTAATTAAGATTTAACTTACTATTAATCCTATTTAGGGGCAAATTAATTATCAAAATTAATTCAAACGTTGAATTAAACCTAGAGCGAAAACCTAGGGGACTTCATCAAGCGAAGTTAGTTAGTCCTGTTTAAGTGATTTAATCTACCAAGAAATTAGGAATAATGTAAAGGATACAGTGATAAATTTGATAACTTTGATTGATAGAGAATGGGAAAGAGAGCAAATTAAATTAAATTTCAGAGAAATGGGAAGGAGAATAGATGAACAGGCTTTGTTGAAAATGTTAAAATTAGAAGGAGAAATTAATATTAAATTTTAGAAAACATGAAGGAAAATAGATGATTGGACTTTGTTGAAAAATGTGCCATTAACTCAACCAACCGTAATTTCAATGTAATTAGGGAGTGGTAGGAAATGTATTAATCAAATCAGGAAACCTCTTGGAAGGAATTAGTGTTAGTGCAATAACTCCCACTTACACCCGTGAGGCGTTATGCTACTGGATTTTTCCTGGAATTTAGGGTTTAGAAGATTAGCTAGTTTAACCCTTGTAGTGACATTAACCAGGTCGCGATGACCCCCTTGTTGGCCTTCTTGTGTTTGGGTATGCGTACATGTGCGTATTACCCCACTGACAACTGTATTGTTTACGCCTTAAGCATACGCCACCGAGCAAGCTTACTTGTGCAAGGGGGTTTCTAGGGAAGCATGGGAAATTTTTTTGATATTTCGTGTTATGACCACATGTCAAATGTGGACATGACACGTGTGATGCTTGTCGTGACCGCATGAGAAATGTGGGCATGACATTTGGTATCAGAGCCCAAGTTTAAACACTGGGCATATTTGGGCACGTTATTTATTCTGCAACTTTGATTAAGTGCCTACCTTGTTTTGTAGGATGCCTCCCCAACGTGTTCGATGAGTGCGATCATGCAACACAACGTCCGTTGAGGTGCATAGTGATTCCTTGGCAGAGGGATAGGGACCCGCAGTCATAGCAGATCCACTAGTACCATAGGCACCACCAGTACCATAGACACCACCAGTATTTGACATAGGTCCATAGATTCTACAGACATTGTAGGCCATGTTAGAGAGGTTACTACCAGCTATTCCAGAGCCACGTGATGACCCTCGCATTGATCTGCGAGAGGAGCCACGTAAGGAGCCACGTGCTAAGTCGCGTGCTGAGCCATATGTGGAGCCCCACATCGATCCACAAGAGGTGCCACGCATGGAACCTTTCGTAGAGATCCCTGATACTACAGTAGAGGAGGTAGGGTCAACCTACCGTGCACAGAGTAGGAGTCCTCCGAGACTTTTGAGACAAGATGGGACCATGAGAGTAGAGCAGATACATCATGGACTGTATGAGTATGGGTTGGATGAGCCGGTTATAGGGCTTAGAGACAGAGGAGACCTCATCAGAGACCTGCTTAGGCTCAACCCACCTACCTTCGTAGGAGCTACAGAGGGAGCTGTGGCCGAGGCTTGGCTTATAAGTCTAGACAGGTGTTTCACGTTGCGACCTTATGGGAGCAACATGAAAGCACGAGTGGTAGTACACCTTTTACAAGATGCAACAGCTACTTGGTGGCGCACTAAGGAGTGCAAGCATCGTTTATCCTTAGATACACTCACATGGGACATATTCATAGAGCGCTTTAATGCATGATATTTGTCAAATCATTATAGACAGCGCCGAATAGATGAGTTCCATGACTTACAGCAAAGAGGTCTCATGGTTGCTCAGTATGAGAGCCGGTTCATTGAGCTTTCTCGTTATGCTGAGTATCTCCATGATGAGAAAATCCTAGTGCACAAATTCATCAGAGGACTGAATCATGGGATAGCAAGACCAGTGTGTATGGCAGACCCCTAGATTATGAGTGAGGCTGTCGAAAAGGCTTTTATTGCAGAGGAAATTCAAGGACGAGGGAAGAATTCACGCCCGCAGTTTCAGGACCGCAATCACCAACAACAAAACTTTTGAAGACCACAATCCACACCACAGAGAGGAGGATTTAATTCCTCATCATTACCTCCTAGGCCTTCACAGTAGTAGCAGCATCAGCAGAGGTCTAGACCCCAGCAGAGGGTTAACGGAGGACAGAACTGTGGTTGGCAGCAGCAGGGCCCGTGTAGAGATAAGAGATAGTAGGGATCATCTGCGGGACCCGCGAGGTCTCAGCAGTCTTATAGAGGTTCATAGGGGTCCACTGGATGGATTGGACAATAGCAGTCAGGCAAGACTCAGTCAGGATAGTTACAGGCTAGGGGCCTGTGTTATGTATGTGGTGGGGCAGGGTATATGGCTAGAGAGTGTCCACAGGGATTTACAATAGGGGGACAACCCCATTCAAGAGGATCTGAGCAGACTGTAGGTGATGTGGGCAGGTCCCACCACATGTTTGCAGCAGTTGACAACTGCCAGGCTGATTTCCAGGCTTCAGTCATTGAGACATGTATGATTGGGGATTTTTCCATCTCTATTCTTTTTGACTCTAGAGCTACTGACTCTTTTCTATCTACATCGTTAGTGGAACGTTGCAGGCTGGTGGCTTCTAGGCAGGACATTAGGTTGGAGGTTGAGTTGGCCTCTGGGGCCAAGATGTCAGTAGATACCTTGGTTAGAGATTGCAAGATCACCTTGGGTTCTTTCATTACATCATGTGACCTTAGGGTTATGCCATTAGGATCCTACGGTGTAGTTTTGGGTATGGACTAGCTTGCAGCTCATAGAGCCAAGTTAGATTATCGCTAGAGGACGATTAACTGCTTAGACGATCATGGCACACCGGTTGAGATAGTGGGCATTCAGAAGCCCATGACTGTTCATATGATATTTTCTCAACAACTTAAGTGCTGTATGCAAAAAGGTTGTCAGTTGTTCACTATCATGGTTAGTGACAGGTCAAAGGATGAAACTGAGGCTTCTTTAGATGATCACCCTATCGTGAGAGACTTTGCCGATGCATTTCCACTAGAATTAACAGGTATGCCTCCACAAAGAGAGGTTGATTTTCACATCGACTTAGTGCTAGGTGCAGAGCCAGTGTCTCGTACACCCTACAAGATGACTACACATGAGCTTACAAAACTTAAATTATAGTTAGAGGAACTACTTGAGAAGGGGCACATCCAACCGAGCATTTCACCTTGGGGCACATTGATTATCTTCGTGAAGAAGAAGGATGGATCTCTTCAATTATGCATGGATTACAGGCAATTGAACAAGGTGACGGTGAAGAACCATTATCCTCTACCTAGGATTGATGACCTCTTTGATCAGATGTAGGGAGCTAGAGTGTTCTCAAAAATTGATCTAAAATTCAGGTATCACAAATTACACATCACAGAGGCAGACATTCATAAGACTGCTGTTCGAACCAGATATGGCCATTATGAGTTTACAGTGGTACCCTTCGGTTTGACGAACGCCCCTACAATATTCATGAGTCTCATGAACGGGGTGTTCCGCACTTATTTAGATCGGTTCGTGATCATATTTCTTGATGATATTTTGATCTATTTGCAGACCGAGGAGGAACATGTGGACCATCTGTGTCAGGTTTTGCAGTGCTTACGAGAGCAACAACTTTATGGAAACCTGGCAAAGTGTGCCTTCTTCAGGACAGAGGTGCAGTATTTGGGACACATCTTATTAGGCGATGGCATCTCCGTAGATCCATTGAAGATCAAAGTGATTCAGGACTCGCCAGCACCCACCAGTGTTGCAGAGGTCACGAGTTTTATGGGATTAGCTGGTTATTACCGTAGATTCATCGAAGGCTTTTCCAGGATAGCACATCCCATCACTTCCCTTCAGCGAAAAGGGAAAGGTTTCACTTGGATTGAGCAGTGTGAGAGGGCCTTTGGGGTCCTCAAGGTGCGTCTTACCAGCACTCCCATATTAGCGGTTCTAGATCCTGTAGAGGATTTTATTTTTTGCACTGAAGCATCATTAGAGGGTTTGGGAGCAGTGCTTAGGCAGGGTGGTAGAGCAATTGCATACGAATCGTGTAAGCTCAAGACACATGACCTAAACTACCCTACTCACGATTTAGAGCTCGCAGTAGTTATTCATGCTCTTTTTTGTTGGAGACACTTTCTTTTAGGTCAACGCTTTGAGCTCCATTTGGATCACCATAGCTTACAATACATTTTCACATAGCTAAATTTGAATGCCCGCCAACGGTGTTGGATGGAGTTCTTATGCGAGTACGACTTTGATGTCCACTACATCAAAGGGAAGGAGAACGTGGTCGCTGACTCCTTGAGTTGAAGGCACCACGAGACCCTGACCTTGACATTGAGGGTGGACTTGAGAGAGTGTATCCTACAGCATCTGCCGGAGGACGAGTGGTTTCTTGATGTGCAATAAGAAATTTAGAATTAGAGGGCCCTTAAGAGCAAATTTGCAGGATATTCCCTTGAGTTTGATGGTTTGCTTAGACATTAGCAACACATCTATGTACCCCATGCGGGTGATCTACGTGCAGTGATTCTTTCAGAGGCTCATAGAGCACATTATGTAGCACCTCCAGGAGTGAAGAAGATGCATGCTGATTTGCAACAGTTATATCATTGGGCTGGGATGAGACAAGACATTGTAGAATATGTTGCTCGTTGCCTTGAGTGTCAGAGGGTCAAGGCCGAGCATCAGCATCCAACAGAGCTATTGTACCCTCACAAGATACCTGAGTGGAAATGGGACACCATTTCTATGGATTTTATTGTTGGTCTACCTATGTCAGTACATCATCATGATGCCATCATGGTGATAGTTGACAAGTTGACCAAGGTGGCGCACTTCTCACCTGTACACATGACGTACAATGCACCATCTGTGGCAAGAGTGTTTTTAGATCAAATTGTCAGACATCATGGAGTACCTCACCGCATCATTTTCGACAGAGACTCAGTTTTCACTTCAACTTTTGGAGAGCCTTACATCAGGCATTGGGCACACAACTCAACTTCAGTTCAGCTTACCATCCAGAGACCAACGGATAGACAAAGAGAGTTAATCAAGTGTTGGAAGACATCCTTCATATGTATGTTATGGACCATTAGTCTAGATGAGAAGAGTATCTATATCTGGTTGAGTTTGCCTACAACAATGGGCATCACAGCTCGTTGGGTATGCCTCCTTTCCAGGGTTTATATGGCAGGCCATGCAGGACACCATTGAGTTGGGATCGAATAGAGGATAGGATTGTTATTGGTCTAGAGATAGTTCAGAATATGGAACAACAGGTCACACTGATTAGACAGAGACTATAGGAGGCACATGATAGACATAAGAAGTATGCCGATGCTAAGAGAACTGATTGGAACTTCTCAATGGGTGACAAGGTATTTTTGAGAGTGCGATCGCACAAGAGTCCAATCTGTTATGGAAAGGGCTCTAATCTCGTACCTCAGTTTGTAGGACCTTTTGAGATCTTGGAGCAGATAGGACCTGTAGCCTATCGTCTAGCCTTGCCACCTAGCCTGTCGCATATCCACGATATCTTTCATGTTTTAGTTTTACGTCATTACCTCTCTGACTTATCTCACGTATTGGATTGGAGTACTCTTCAGGTAGAGGTAGACGGATAGCTAGATTTGGAGCCAATTCACATATTGGCTCATTGGACGTTGGGCCTTTGAGGTCAAGAGCTGGACCA
The DNA here is from genome assembly GCA_027924645.1 of Cunninghamia lanceolata. Lineage (NCBI taxonomy): Eukaryota > Viridiplantae > Streptophyta > Pinopsida > Cupressales > Cupressaceae > Cunninghamia > Cunninghamia lanceolata. The sequence continues at coordinate 3,177,071 of BSBN01000263.1, read as the reverse complement.
GGTTAGGGTCCAGTGGGATATGTATGATGAGGTCATTATGACATGGGAGAATGCAGCGAGATTGAGGACTCTTTATCCTCACCTCTTTGACAACTTCCAGGAGGAAGTACAATCTTAGGGGGGAGGATGTGAGGCCTACATTTTTTATTTCTGTTCATGTGACTATTTACCTTACTGTTGCTAATACTTTTATATTTGTAGGACTGTTGATCTTGGATGTCTGAACTTTTAGACCTCATTATATTAAAGGAAAACTAATTGGGTGATGATAGATAGATGCTTGTATTAAGAGAAAACAAATTGGGTGATGTTAGATAGATGTTTATTTTATAGGAAAACTAATTGGGTGATTGTAGATAGATGTTTACATTACAGGAAAACTAATTGGGTGATGTTAGATAGAAAATTTTAATGTGGTTTCCTTTATGCTTAAGAGAACTTGTGGTATTTTATGGGAATACATGTTTTAAATTGCTTCAGCTATGATATTTATATGTAGAATTAACTTTGCAATTGAGTGCGTAGGTTTTACTAACAAACCACAGATACCAGAGATCATCTCACACCTTATGTTGTAATCCCTTGTGAAGCTGATCTGGTTCCACGAGGAACCAAGATCAATTCTGTGTAAGATGTAATGTTGTAATGTTAATTTGCATGAGGTTGAATGGGTTAGGTCTACCCTCTTTGAAATTGAATTATGATTTGTGTTGTAAGAATTGTTTTTGAATTTTATTTTTAAATTTTAATTTTTGGAGACCCTTTTCTTGTATTTTAACTTGACCCTGGGTGTTCTAACTAGGTTAAAATTGACCTTGGGTTATACCCCATGGGTCTAGGGTCCCTTTTGACTTGGGTAACCCTTGGTTAACCTCCGTATGGTCACCCTAACTTCACACTGAAGTTAAGTGACGAATTTGGAGGCATGGGAGGGATAGAATGAGTGGTACCAACACTCAAGCCCATCCCTTTTCAATTCCCAAGGCTAGAGATGACTCAAATATCCACCAATTGTGGAGGATTTGACTTTAAGTCTCTCTCACAATTGGTGAGAGTCCCCATGGAGTTGTGTGGTCTTTCATGAGAGGGAAGGAAGGGGAGACATGTGTCACCCTTCCCCTCTTTAACTCCCCTTTTCTCTCCCATGTGTTGGAGAGAGGACATGTGGTAAGGGGTAAGGAAGACTTTGGGGATGGGTGAGTGGCATGTGTCAACACCCATCATCCCTTGGGACACAATAGTAGTGGGGAGAAAGAGTGAGGAGGTGACAAGTGTCACCTCCCCATTCCTCTAAGCTTATGGATTGGGCTTATTATAATCCCACTTGGGATAGGGAGAAAGGTTGTTAAATTTTTGAGAATTTTTATTGTTGGAAATTATTTCTGGGAGAAAAGCTAGAGGGATTTTGGTGGCTTAGGTTGGAGGAGATTTTAGAGGAGATCTACATCAACTTCTTCTATTATTAGGGATTTAAATGTTGGTTTTCAAGGCTAAGGCCTTCCCCTTGTATTTTCAATTTGTTGCATGATGAATGTGTGAGATGTGTTTTGCTTGTGTTATATCTTATTATTGTGGGAAATGTTTAGTAGGGTGTTGAAAGAGCTTCTCCCATTTGGGAGAAATTCTCATCAAGTGTGGGGTAGGGGAGGAGTGTCCTTCTCGAGGTCATTGCCTTATTTTAGGATGTTGAAAGCCTTGAGGGCATTTTATGTGATTTGAGTAAATTGTTATATGGCTTGAGAGCCAAAATATGAACTCCTTTGGAAATCTTGTTAACATGTTAGGCTTGAGGCCATGAAAAAAAGTGTGTTGAAATATTTTGAAGGGTGGCACTCTAGAGTTGAGTGTGTCCACTCTCCTACCCCTTTTGAAACTCACCTGGTTGAGTTTGTGTGTGTGTAAATATCCATGGGTGTATTTTGTGTTTTGGGATGTTGTTTTCCTTGTTGTGAAGTGGATTTGGAATACCCTAGGTGTGTGGATGATCTCCCTAACTTGGGGGTGACCCTCTTGCGGGTCTACGATAGGGAGGAGAGCAGGATATGTGGTGTTTTCTTCCCTTGTGTGATATGCAGGATTTCATGGAACTTAGTGTGAAGATTGAAGAGTTTTCTTGTCTTGGAAAATATTTTATTTTTCTTTACTCTTAAGGATCTATAGGAGAGATTAGTTTTATTATGACTACATCCTTGTTGATTTTAAGAGGAGAACTTCTCTCACTCTTGTTGTAATATTTGGTCTTCTTGAGTTGTGAGAAAATCCTCTTCATTGTATTGATAGTTTTAATTATAGTTTTTATTAAATTTTAGCATTTGTGAAATGAGGAAGGAAGGAAAAATTTGTTTTCAAAAGGATGTTGATATTGTATATTTCCTAATACTCCTACTTACAAAGTTGTGATTTAGTTGTTGTGGTAAACAAACAAATCTAAAATTGTTGCTTGAAATTTTACCATTAAGTTAGGAGGAATGAAGAATTTTGTGTTATAAGCCAATTTTATTGTTTGTTATATTCTAAATTTGCCAATTAGTAAAGTTGTGGGTTAAATTTATAGTTAAACAAGAAAATTGCAATTTAGTTCTATGAAAAAAAATATACAAAAATTTATAACATTCCAATGAAATTATTTTAAAATAAGTTATTATCTTCAAAATAGATTTGAGTTAAACAAAAAAATATAGGTTCCTTTATTCATGTGAAATGGTATAAAAGAGGAATTAAAATTTTAATTTTGAGGTGAAATTGAAAATATAATTTTTTATGGAAATCAAATTTATATTGAATTATTCTGCTCTGTCTTTCAAATTTTTTGATAGTAATAATTATATATATATATATTCTGAAATATACAGTTGCAGGTTTATTTAATGAGACTATGAATTGTGTTGTTGAGAAGTTGCTGTGTATATATAAAATATATATATATATACTTTATATTTTAGTAAAAACAAATACAAAGGAGAAATGAAATTGCATTTCGTAGGTTTTAGGAATTGAATTACAGTAAAAAAAAATGACAGAGTGGTGGTGGGGGGGTTCAAACCCCCCACCACCGTCGCTTTTTACAATGGGTGTGGGGAGGGGGCAGAGCCCCCACCCACACCCCATGTCGTGGGATGTGGGTGGGGGCTCTGCCCCCTCCCCACACTCCCCACCATTCATTTAAACCTTGCGGCATTGTTCTGCTCCCATCCTCTGCCACGACCTCCGCCTTACCGCCACCCGTGACCCTGCGATCCACCTTTGCCGCTTCCTGTGGCCACCACTAACACCTTCCACCACCCTTCCATCGCCCTTCCCGTCCTCTACGGCTACCTTCGCCTTACCTCCCCTCTGTCTACGGCCCCATCACTCAGAGCCTCCTCTCTGCACTATCACCGCCGCCTCCATTGCCCTACACATCCAATACAAAACAAAAGAAAAATATGTGTTAGGGTTTCTCCAATGAGAATTAAAAAAAATATATGGCAATATAACAATATTCATTGTTATCTAAAGAAAAATATAATATATAAAAATAAAATAAATTATTAATATATATATATATATATATATTATTGATAATTTTGTAAAAGAAGCCATTTTAAAAAAAAGGGTTTATATTTTGACAATAATATTTATATAACAATTAAATTAATAAGAATATATATATATGAATGCTAACTGTAGAAAAATTGTGTTTCGGAGTTTAACGATTTTCAAAAAAATTAAACACCAAGAAAACGAAAAGAAAAATATGTTCTTTTATTTTAATAAAAGAAAACTTAGAAATATAAATGCAAATAAACATATATATAAATATATATATGCTTAATTGCATTTATATAGATATTTATATCTTTATAAATGCAATTAAGCCATCTTATGCATTTCATATGTGGCCAATGTAATCTCGACCTGTAGATTGAGAAAACGTCCAATTGAGAAAAATGAGAGAAAAATAGAAAGAAAGATAAAAGTGAAAACAAAGAAGAGAAAATGCATGACATCTCTGGATTAGGCTAAGAGAACTAATTAAGATTTAACTTACCGTTAATCCTATTTAGGGGCAAATTAATTATCAAAATTAATTCAAAAGTTGAATTAAACCTAGAGCGAAATCCTAGGGGACTTCATCAAGCGAAGTTAGTTAGTCCTATTTAAGTGATCTGATCTACCAAGAAATTAGGAATAATGTAAAGGATGCAGTGATAACTCTAATTGATAGAGAACGGGAAAGAGAGCAAATTAAATTAAATTTTAGAGAAATGGGAAGGAGATCAGATGAACAGGCTTTGTTGAAAATGCTAAAATTAGGAGGAGAAATTAATATTAAATTTTAGAAAACGTGAAGGAAAACAGATGATCGAACTTTGTTGAAAAATGTGCCATTAACTCAACCAACTGTAATTTCAATGTAATTAGGGAGTGGTAGGAAATGTATTAATCAAATTAGGAAACCTCTCTGAAGGAATTAGTGTTAGTGCAATAACTCCCACTCACGCCTGTGAGGCGTTATGCTGCTGGATTTTTCCTAGAATTTAGAGTTTAGAAGATTAGCTAGTTTAACCCTTGTAGCGATGTTAACCACGTCACAATGACCCCCTTATTTGCCTTCTTGTGTTTGGGTATGCGTATGTGTGCGTATTACCCCGCTGACAACTGTATTGTTTACGTCTTAAGCGTATGCCACCGAGCACGCTTATGCATGTGAGGGTGTTTCTAGGGAAGCGTGAGAATTTTTTTTGATATTTCATGTCATGACCACATGTCAAATGTGGACATGACACGTATGATGCGCGTCGTGACCATATGGGAAATGTAGGCATGACAGGAATATCCTTTAACTGATAGTGATATGTAGTCGTGTTGAGTTACCTACCAAAATATGGATGTCTTTATACCCAAAATAATCTATAATAAAAATAAGATTGTTTTGTACAAATATAAGTTTTATGAATAGATTTATTGATGAATTTTGAATTAATTAGATGCATTATTTTTGAATTCTAATCTATAAATTAATACAAATACGAGGTGTGATTTAGATTATCATCATGTTTTGAACTTGAACAAATCTTGAAGATAGTCAAGGAGAGTAAAATCCTTTCGAAAACCCAATGAGTAAGTTGGATCATATATTGACCATGCTAAATGAAACCAATGAAAGGCTTGGAAACCTGGAATAGGAAGTGAGGGGTCAAGGTAGGTCCGAAGGAGAGAAAGAGTACTCACATCAAGGGGATGATGATTATGTCCATGAACCCAGTACTCATATGGAACAAAGGGAGGATGTTGATAAGACTAAGTCTCAAGAAGAAAAGAGAAGTAGACTTGCCTTAGAACTATCAAGAGATATGAATAAAGTGACCCCACCCACGTTTGATGGAACAATAAGTGGTGATGTTGTAAAAACTTGGTTAACAAAGATGGAAAAGTATTTTGAGATCAGAAATTACTCAAAGATAACCAAGGTAGTTTGGGGTGCCTATCAGTTGGTAGGTGAAGCATCCACTTGGTGGATGAATAAGAAAATGGAAGTGGGGTTAAGTTCTCTGAGCTTAACCTAGGATCAATTTGTGGTCATATTTTGACAGAGGTGGTTACCACAACTTTTGTTTGACCAAAAGCTAACATATTTTTAGAATCTGCAACAAGGAGAAATGTCAGCGGTTGAATATTGGGAAAAGTTCACCCATCTCCTGAAGTATGTGCCATAATATTAGAAGGATGAAAGGTTCTGAATCAAGAAATTCATCATGGGTCTAAATAGGTGGAGAAGTGGATGTGCATGGTATTGAAGACACTAGGATACTGAGAGGGGGGGTGAATCAGTATCTATTGAACTTTTAACTTCTTTGGAGTACATTAAAACTTAAGCATTACAACATCAACATAAACATCAAAGATTAACAGAATGCACATCAACACATAATGCCAGATATACATGGAAAACCCAAGAAGGGCAAAACCATGGTGAGGATTAATTCATAATATATGAAGCTCAAAATAATAAATTTTTTTAGGGCTACAACCCAAGGAAGTTGCTACTCCCTGTAGACTTTGTTTTAGGGCTATAATCCAAGTAAGCAACTCCTTCCTGAAAAATTTGCTTTAGGGTCACTCCCAAGGAAGCTATTGATCCTTGAATACTTAATTTTAGGGTCACTCCCAAGGAAGCTATTACTCCCTGAATTAAGAACACATTTAGAATAGATTACAGTATGATAGTCTTTCTACTGCCTAAAAATTGACATTGAAATTCACACCTTTGATGGTTGCAATATTGCCTCTTCACACTTCCTTCTGATGATCAGATTAGTTAGGCACACTCTACACTTGATCACTCTCACATATAAGTCTTCAATATGAATCATGACATCATCTACAAGTTATGTTCTTTCTCCTTCAGTCATACATCATAATACAGTCATTCTACTCTTTTTGTTGATTGCGAACCTTATTAATCACTTTGCAATCACACCTCACTTAACTCAATTTTATTTATAATTTATATTGTAGGCTAGAGACAACATTCAAAATACATTTATAAGTCAGTAAAACAAAACACAACATGAAATGTGTAGACGACAAGTCCTAAGCAAGACTACACACTACACTAGCAAAAGACCCATGTCTTGTGAACATCAAAACTTGCTTAATCAGGTCCAAAACATCCTTCACAACATCACACATCATCCACACACTCAGCTCATTTGAAAATATGTCAGCCTTAAGAAAAGACATATGAAACTTGAAGCATAACGGCCACAACAACTTGAAAACCTTGTGCAATACTGGAAACAAGAAAAGACCTTCATGAAACTTTTCCAGATGAGTCTACATGACTCATACAACATCTACAAACACTTCTTTACCTCCGCACATCAAATATTTTATGTCACACATCTTCAACCACAAACTCTGAGAATAAAAAGTCATTCAAAACATTCTGCAACATACAATCATTAAAAAAATGAGCTTGCGGACCACCAAGAATCTTGAAACTATAAGGAAGCATGTAATGCATATTCATGAACATGTCCACAAAACCACAAAGACAAACATTCACATCTAGAGGAATACAGAGCATTCCAACATGCCTTCAACACCAGCTTACTCTGCTAGAACACATGCATGTACTGTATCATGCATAAATCTCACAGTAGAAGGACAAATGATCTAAAACTTTGGAATTATCACCTTCACTACACCTTGAACATAGTTCCAAAACTGCATAGCCATAATTGCTAATGCAGAGAAATATGGAGTAATCTCCCAGACAGTATTCAAAGACAATTATCTTGTAGCAGAAACTGTCACCATCTTCTGGAGGCCAAACCTTCTTTGTATCAACACATGAATTCTTAGGAATAGTAGGAAAAAACATTCAATATGCTTCAGACCACCAATAACATCTTCTTAACATCAACAACACATCTGATCATCTTAGTCCTTCTAATTCCCATATTAATGTATCTTCTTGATGCATTTGATTCCCATCTTAATATGTCTTCATACTCAACTCTACACTGATCAAGGCATGACATCCAACCATGAACATCAACACACATCATTATGACATCCAACCGTGAACTGTATCTTCTTTGCTGGACATGACATCTAACCATGAACTGTATCCTCTCCGCTAGATAGGACATGACATCCAACCATGAACTCCATCACACATCTAGGACATGACATCCAACCATGAACACCATCACACATCCAAGATAGTGTTGACATCAATGACAACCTTGTGACAATATTGATATCAATGAAAACCCTAGGAACCATATGTGTAACACATGGTCCTACCACTATGGACCATTTTTTTGAGAAGGCAATCAAACAAGAGAAAAAATTGAAGTCAATTTCTACATATCACAAAAAGAATCGCAAGAGGTTTAATAAGTCACCAACTTCTCAAACTTTTAAGAAAATGAATGGAAAAAAGGATGTGAATAAGAAAAGTGACAAGGATTTCAGAAATAATAGGAATGGACCCTCTTAATCAATTAATAGGAAAATGAATGGAATGAATATAGGATGAACCTCTCCAATTCCCTTTAGAAGTCCTCATGATTAGTGTCCAACCAGCTTATAAACTTTTCCCTTGCATAGGGGAGAAGCCTCACAGAACCAAAGGACCAGCATTCGAAACAACTATGCTAGATTTGAGATATGTACACCTGTACACTTTCTCAAATCCTGAAGAAGATGTGATAGAGAGTTATACTCCTCTATCACCCTTGAGTGAATCACGTGTCCCTGACACACTAGAAGAGAGTGAATCATATGAACCTCTCACACCAATAGAAGAATCATACACCTATGGAGGACATAAATTCTATTGACAATGAATCTACCAACATAATAGGAGTTCTCCCAAAGATGTTCATGGTATCTCAGCCACAAGTACTACCTACTACTTCAACCTTAGTACAATCAAATAAACTTGGTGAATGGGAAGCACCCTTAGTGAAAATTGAAATGGTAGAGAGACTCCCAGATGAAGACGAAGAGAGTGAGGGTATGTTTCATAAAGAATGGAAAATGCGAGTGTTAGTCGTAACTTATGATCCTATCATCTTTGAGTTTCTAGGAAGATACATTGGATATTCTATGGATTTGAAACCCGAGCCCAATGGGAGGACAAGTATAAGCTTTGTCCCTCTTGATGAGCAAAGGGAACCTCAAACTCCCTTGGAACTATTCCCATTCTTACAAAATATTCAAGGTAGACAAGATGCAAAGATTCACATGCAAGAGCAATTCGACATGCTAATGAAATTGATAAAGTGCGATGGAGTCTTGTATTGTACCCCTTCCCATCAACAAGCTTTCCAATATTCTGTGAGGCTTGTAAAGTTCATATCATAAAGTTTATATCATATTTGAAACCTCAGCCCAATGGGAGGACAAGTATAAGCTTTGTCCCTCTTGATGAGCAAAGGGAACCTCAAACTCCCTTGGAACTATTCCAGTTCTTACAAAATATTCAAGGTAGACAAGATGCAAAGATTCACATGCAAGAGCAATTCTACATACTAATGAAATTGATAAAGTGCGATGGAGTCTTGTATTGTACCCCTTCCCATCAACAAGCTTTCCAATATTTTGTGAGGCTTGTAAAGTTCATATCATAAAATATTCAAGGTAGACAAGATGCAAAGATTCACATGCAAGAGCAATTCAACATGCTAATGAAATTGATAAAGTGCGATGGTGTCTTGTATTATACCCCTTCCCATCAACAAGCTTTCCAATATTTTGTGAGGCTTGTAAAGTTCATATCAAAATATTCAAGGTAGACAAGATGCAAAGATTCACATGCAAGAGCAATTCGACATGCTAATGAAATTGATAAAGTGCGATGGAGTCTTGTATTGTACCCCTTCCCATCAACAAGCTTTCCAATATTTTGTGAGGCTTGTAAAGTTCATATCATAAAATATTCAAGGTAGACAAGATGCAAAGATTCACATGCAAGAGCAATTCGACATGCTAATGAAATTGATAAAGTGCGATGGAGTCTTGTATTGTACCCCTTCCCATCAACAAGCTTTCCAATATTTGAGCACACTTAACATGGTCCATGCGATGACATCCATCTAGCAAGACTATCAAACAATTGTAATTTCTGGAAGAATGATAATATATTAGGCAAACCTACTGAAAAGTGAGGACCTTCTGGAGGATGTTTCTCTTGCATGGTGGAGATCATTATGCAAATCAATGTCCAACCAAGAACCAAGGAGCTCAACAATGTAGTAAGGCATTACCTACCCAACAAGCAACTTTTCAATAGAGGATCCATGCAGCATTAGACAATCGCCAGGAGGAGTACCGGATTACTCCCATAGAGATGACAAGTACTTTGTTTGGAGTTTACATTTCCATTTTAATTAATACTGGAGAAACTAAGAGTTTTATTTCTTCAAGAGCATTGAATAAATTTCCTGGAAGAGCTAGATATATGGCTAAACCCTAGTCAGTTGAATATGCAAACCAATCTAAAGCTCAGGTAGAGCAATGCCTGTTTGAAGCCAAGATTGATCTTCCTAGTTTTTCAACTGAGGTGAATTTGTTTGTAGCCTCCTTAGGTTCCTATGATGCTGTCTTAGGAATAAATTGGCTATGGAGACATAGGGCCAATGCCGACTATTTTGCAAAAACAATTGAGTGTCTAGACGATGTAGGAAATAAAATATTTCTACAAGGAACACAAAGAGAAGTCAAGATCAGACCAATCTCTGCTATGTAATTGAAGAGGGCTGGGTGAAAAGGATTTCAACTTTTTACAGTAAAAATGGAGCAAGTAGAAGAAGATCCTAGTAAACAAAATGTAACCATGGAGAACTATCCTTTCCTTCAAGATTTTTAGGATGTTTTCCCATATGAACTTCTAGGATTACCTCCGAAGAGAGCTTTTGATTTCTCTATTGATATAATACTAGGATCTAAGCTAATTTCAAAGGTGCCATATCGTATGACTACAATGGAGTTGATGGATTTGAAAGCCCAACTTTAGGAGCTGTTGGCTAAAGGGTTGATTAGACCCAGTGTTTCACCTTGGGGAGAACTTGTGATCTTTATCAAAAAGAAGGATGGAACCTTGCGTCTATATATAGACTATCATATGCTTAACAAAGAAACAATAAAGAATAAGTATACTCTACTGCATATTAATGATCTTTTTTTATCAAATGCGTGGTGCACCAGTGTTCTCTAAGATCGATCTACGATATGGATATCATCAGCTCAGATTGAAAGATGAAGATATTCATAAAACAACTTTTAGAACAAGGTATGGACATTATGATTTCACAGTTTTACCTTTTGGACTTATGAATACCCCTGCAACATTAATGAATTTGATGAACAATGTTTTTAGAGATTTCTTGGATAAATTTGTTCTAGTGTTTCTACATGACATTCTTATTTATTCTAAGAATGAGGAAGAGAACTTGCATCATCTGCGATTAGTTCTGCAGTGGTTGAGAGAACATAAGTTGTATGGGAAAATTTCTAAGTGTAGTTTCTTTCAGAAAGCGATACAATATCAGCTAAAGGGATTTCAATAGATCCTACAAAGTTCAAAGCTATACTTGAGTGGCATGTGCCAAAGAGTGTGCATGAAGTGTGTAGTTTCATGGGGTTAGTTGGATATTATAGGAAGTTCATTTTGAACTTTTCTAAGGTTGCAAACCCAATCACTTCACTTTAGAGAAAAGGAAAGCATTTTGACTGGTCTAACAAATGTCAGGAGGCATTTAATTAGTTAAAAGAGAGGTTGACAACTACACCAATATTAAAAGTTCTTAATCCAGAAAGTCAATTTTTTGTAATCACTGATGACTCAAGAGAAGGTTTAGGAGTGCTTATGTAGAATGGACAAGTGGTAGCCTATGAATCTAGGAAGCTGAGAACATATGAGCATAATTATGCTCCTCATGACTTAGAGTTAGCTGTAGTTGTGCATGCTTTGCAAGTGTGGCGACACTATTTTCTAGGAAAGTCTTTTGAATTGAAGTTAGACCATCAAGGTATTAAGTATATATTTTCCAACCTCATTTGAATGCTTGACAAAGAAGATGGTTGGAATTGAGATCTGACTACATGACTTTGAGGTAAGTTATATCAAAGGTAAAGAGTGTTGCAAGTATGTGTAGTCAGTGTTGTCATTGATATCAACAAGCTTATGTTATCATTGGTGTCAATTGTATGAGCAAAGGAATATGCAAGAGTGTGAGTAGTTGGTAATGAGGTGATGATGTTGCTGATATATTTTTGGTGCTTGATTTCCAAGTGCTTTTGAGAAAATTTGAATAATAAAGGAAACAGTGTGTTGTAAAGATGTTCTGTGTTGCAGAGTAGTGTTCTAATTTTGCTTCGTATTTATTTTATATTGAAGATCTATTTATGTGGTTTGGATATGTTGATTAGAGGTATTCAGAGATGCTACATTCAGAATTTGGCATGCTGGATCGATGTGTAGAGGAAGATGTGTTCACCAATGTGTGAACTATGTATTACAGAGGTGTCTGGGAGAAATGTTTTTGCTCCTCATTTCTCTGTAGAGTGGTTTCAGGTCTTGCGGTTCTGGAAGTGTGTTTATAAGGTTCATATCTATCTTCAAGTGAAATTATTCATGATTTGGTGCTCCGCAAGTTGGTTTCTTGAGTTATAGTGCATGACAGAGATATTTGAGTCTACTGGGTAAACAAGACAAGTTTGTTTGGTAGGTGAAAGTTGTTGTGGAGGAATTTGTTGGATTTCAAGATGTTTTTGGAATACTCTAGATCATGTTTAAGCATGGTATGTGGTCCACAAATTGTCTTTGGTTTTGAGGAATCATGTACATAATTATTTATGGTGTTAACATAGGTTCGACTGACCTTAGGTGTTTACACTAATTATGGAGTTTCTTTGATGTTTTTGGAAGTGTGGTGTGGCATGTATGGATGGATTTAGGTCCAAACTAAGGTGTGTTGTTGTCCACCTACATTCCTTTCCACCATGGCAATGTTTTGGTACTGACCTAAGGGTGTATGCATAAAGATGGGGGACCAAAAAGTCACCACCATGGGGCTTTTTGGTCCAAAATAGAGAAAAACGTGAGCGCATTATAACGTGCTCACGTTATATTGCACTTGCCTTTTATTTTTCTTTAAAAGTGCAAAACACTTCTATTTTTACCATTACTCATGGCCAAAGAGTGAGTTTACAGAAAAAAATAGACTTCAAAGTGTGAGCACGTTTAAGGAAAGTCTCTCCAAGCAAGTGCAAAAGAGAAATTAACATTTTCACAATGCTACCTCATTGAACCCACTACCAAAGACATTGTGAAGATAATTTGGAGGGTCTAGCAGCTATAGAAGGTAGGGTTTGATTAATTTTTGTTAGTTTGAGAAGATTTTTTGACTTTTACAATGTTTGATTAGTTTTTATATTGCATTTACAGTTAATGAGGCAAGAGAAAACACAATTCTAGTTGAGAAGTGTCAAAACAACCCCCAAAACCCTCCAAACCCTCAAAACCCACCTTCACATCCTCACAATGTATAGGATACTCAAGAAACTACCTAGGGTAAATAGAAGAAAACAAAAGATATCTTTAAACTCTTATTGAAATGCTAAACAATCCAAGTACCAATGCTGATCATAGAAGAGCACTTGCAAAGTCATTAGAGGAGATTGTTCCCCACACCGAATCAGTGAGAAATGTGAGGACCGCCCTTTTTACTACTGTTGTTATGACTATTTACAGTATTGTTATTGTTAATTTCATATTTGTGGGATAGCAGTTCCCGAAATTTGTCAGACTATTTAACTTTATTATGTTTTCGGAAAAACTAATTGGGTGATGTTTGGATAAGTTACTTTTCAGAAAAATGAATTAGGGATGATGGAAAATTGTAATATGATTTTTAATTATGTTAAATTGTACTAAGGCATGAGAATGCATGTGTTATTTAAGTTGCTTCGGCTATGATGAATTTATGTGGTTACTGATCTTGTAATTGAGTGTGCAGGGACTACTAATCAAACCACAGATTTCGGAGATCATTCCACACCTTGTTAATTGTTATTCCCTGTTAAGCCGATCTGGTTCCACGAAGAACCAAGATCTCTTTGTGTTTGATGTCATGATGTAATGTGGTCTTTCGTATGGTCGAGTGGGTTAGGTTACCCTCATGTAACATTATTTTTATAAGTAAGTGTTGTTAAGAGATTGAATTTGAAATTTCTATTTTTATTTAAATTATGAGGCCCTTTTTCTTGTGCTTTACCTTGACCTGGGGTGTCTTGTATGGGTTAAAATTGACCCTGGGTTCTACCCCATGGGTCCAGGGGCCCATTTGGCATGGGTAACCCTTGAGTAACCTCCATCTAGTCAACTTAACCTTCCCCTGAAGTTAAGTGGCGAAAATTGGAGGTAGGAGGGGACATGATGGGTTGTACCAACACTCAACCCATCCCCTCTACTTTCCCCTAGATAAGAGATGCCATCCATTAGTAAAAGTTACCTCTTCTTTAGTAAGATTCCCCCATGTACTATGGGGACACCCATGTGAAGAAAGGAGAAAGAGGCATGGGTCACCTGTCTTGTTCCCATTTAACTCTTTTTTTTTATTTTTCCCATGAGAAAGTGGAGTCACATGAAAGGAATAAGGAGTACCCTTGGGAATGGAGAGTGACATAAGCCACCTGGACAGAATAGTGATTTTTGGGAAGGGTGAGGAGGTGACAAGTGTCACTTCCCCATTTCTCAAAATTAGAAAGAAAGAGAATTTTGGGTTATTTATTTTCAAATTTTGGGATGAGAGGGAGTTAGTTGAATTTTGGGGAAAATCTTTCATTTTGGCCTTACCAAAAATAGAGAAGTTAGTTTGGAAGATAGAGAAGAGAGAGGGAGTTGGTGGCTAAGCTTGGAAGTGAACTCTGTGGACTCTGCAACAACTTCATTCCAGGAGGGCTTTGCAAGGTTGGTCTGAATTTTACCTTTGTTTTGGTAGAACTGAAATGTGTATGAAATGTGTGTGAAATATGTGTTTAAATTTGTTTTCTGTGGGGTTCTTGTCGGGTGTTTGACAGAGCGTCTCCCACTTGGGAGAAATGCTCATCAAGTTTGGGGTAGGGGAGGAGAGATCCTCCTCGGGTGCATACCTGTTCCATCTTTTGGGATGTTGAAAGCCTTGAGGGCATGTATCTGTGACTGTATTTTTGACTTGAGAGTCATATACAGATTTCTTACAAATTGTGATCACACTTGGTTGAGACCAAGAGAAATTTATATGAGTTCATTTATCTGTCAGGGTGACACTCTGGAGTCGAGTGCATCCACTCTCCTGCCCCTTATGAAACTCACTGTAGTTGAGTTTCCGTATTGTGTAAAATAGCCACGGGTGTATGTGTGCTTTGGGATTGTTGTTGTTTCTGTTGTGAAGTGGAGTGTTTGAGTACCCAGGTGTGAGTATGGTCTCCCTAGCTCGGGGGTGACCCTCTTGCGGGTCTACGGTAGGGAGGAGAGCTAGACAAGTGGTATTTTCTTCTTTGTTTGTCTTTGATACGCAGGTTTTTCTCTTGGAGCTTCTGGTTGGCTATTTATGAAGAAACAGATTATCTTCTTGTCATGAGAATTAGGCCTGGTTCATTTCATAGAGATGAAGAGAGAACACCTCTCTTGTTAATGTTGTAAATTAATGATATTCTGGGAGTGAAGAAAATCACCTCCCTGATCTTGTTATTATTGGACTTTTATTGGTTGTCTTAGTTTTCAGTTGTCTACTGTTTGGGAGGAGAAAGTTCATATCTGGGAAGTTGGTGTTCATGATTGAGAAGCTGTAATATGAATGTGCTTAAAATTTAAGTTGATGTTTGTAATCTTTGTTCAATAGCAATTTTTGTGTTTCAAGTATTACTGAAAAGAAAAAAGTTCGTTTCTGCAAATTAATCTGAGTTGTTTACATTTGAAAGTTTGGAATTGCTTCACTGGTTGAAATGCTATTTTTCTTTATAGTTCAATATTAAAATGGAAAAGACAGTTTTAAATATTTGAGTTATTCTCCATATTTAATGGATTCTGTTAATTTAGAAGGATTAGAGGAAATCTAGCATGTAAATATAATCTGTTTGTAAATTTACAAGTCTTATATGTTTATGAAAATAGAAATTTATACTTAAAATAAGGGGATAGCTATTTACCATTTGGTGAAATTGGCATATATATATATAAATATATATATATATATATATATATATATATATATATATATATATATCTAATTGTTATGACAATTTCTTTATAATAGGTTGATTTGGAGAAAATGCATAGAGTAGTGAATTTGAGAAATTGTAGAAATTGGAATTATACAAGTATATAAAGAGTATTTTTTTTCTCTAAATAATTTATAAATATATATATAGAGATATATATATATTTCTCATTTTGAGTAATTATCATTTTAGAAAATAATAGAGTAATTGAAAGTAATTATAACTGGTATATATCAATATAAAAAAAAGGGGATATATATATATATATATATATATATATATATGAAATATATATATATATATATATATATATAAATATATTATTGTTGATATATATACATATATATATATATATATATTTATATATGAATATATATAAATATATATATATATATATATATACTTGTTAATATATTATTATTGATAATAACCAACGAATGGTGAAAGACTGTCAACATGTAAGCCGCGGATTAAAAAAAAAACACAGTCGAAATTTTATATGGGCGGTGGGGAGTAAACCCCACCGCAAGTTGTTATTACATATGGAGGTGTGGAGTGGGGCGGAGCCCCACCCACACCCCACGTCGTGGGAATGTGGGTGGGGCTCCGCCCCACTCCACATCTCCCCCCCTCCAAACCCTTATGCCTCCCGCGGATCTTGTCCGCCGCTCTGCGGCCACTGCGAAATCCGTCCGCCGCTCTGCGGCCACCGCAGGTCTTGTCCGCCGCTCCGCGGCCACCACCGGCCCTGCTCCTCTGTCTCTGCGGCCACCGCCGCCCATGGCCGCCGCCTGCTGTGAATCTAAAGCTATAAAGAATGTTAGGGCTTGGGCCCTAACATATGAGTGGTGTATTTGTAATATAAATACAGTTTTTTTTATATAGCTTTATATATATAGGCATATATATATACTATATATGTCTATGTATATAGCTATATAGATATAATATAATAATGATTATATATCTGTATATATATATATATATATATATATATATATATATATAGATAAAGATATAGGTATATAAGTTGTGGGAAACCAATTTGTCCATTATATAGACATTAAAATAAATATATTATATATATATATATATATATATATATATATATATATATATATATATATATATATATATATATATATATATATATATAATATGCATAGGAGTAAATCTTTGAACCAATTTATTGGGCCCTCGTTTAAAATCGTTATAAACCATGTCTCATGGATATAGAAAAAAAAAAGAAAAAATATATAACAATTATATTCTCACAGTAGATGTTATTAAGTGTTGAACACAACAACCAAAGAAGATATATTACCATGAACAGAGTTTTATAAAGTGGTGAACCACCTACATCTATTGACAACGTCATACGAATTACAATCAGTGTATGAATCGTAATTAAGAGTAACAGTAACAACAGTAATTCTAAACAAGAGAAAATAAAATTATAATGTAAAGAGAGTTTAGGAATATTCAGTGATACTCTGGAAAGAGTTCCTCGAAAGTTTCAACTGTTAACGTACTAATAATCACCCGGAAAATGAAGAGGAAAATTACACAACTCTTTGCTCAAAAGAACACTGGAAATAAACTTATGAAGCCACCACTAACAATCCATGTGGCCATATTAATCTCAACTGTAGCAAACGATCTCATATGTAAACCTGTAAGAGGTTCCGAAGAAGGAAAAACTAATATTGGAAAAACACAGAGGAGAAAATGCGCGACATTTCTCACACGGGATAAGAGAACTAAGTTGACGGACCCTTCTGTCAATTGTGCTTAGGAACAAGTTGACTAAGTATTTACGAAGAGGAGGAACCTAGATCGGGGAAGATTAGGAGACCGAGTCCAGCGAAATAGTAAACCAGTCTTTGTGACCTAGATCATCCTGAAATTAGGTTTAATATCAACAATAACTGCAGTGATAACCCTGATTGACGTAAATCATGAAGAAAGGACAGGATGCACATAAAGAAAGTATAGAAAATGAAAGAGAGAGAGAGACCGAAATATAAACACACTAAATGAACTAAGAGATAGTTAAGGTAAGGGCGATAAAGATATAATCCAACTTAAGAACTTGTGGAAAGGGAAGAGAGGGCAACCAAACCGCCTTGTTGAAAATGCTAAGTCATAGGAGGAGTATGTTTCAGGGAACAAGAGAGGAGACAGACAACCGTGCCTGGCTGAAAAATGACTAAATAGGGAGATCACTAGCCGGTTTAGTCGGAACAAGGCGTCATGGGGAGTGATTCCTCTATCAGCGAACCACGGGCGTAAATGAGTGCAGCGTAATTCCCACTAACGCGTATATATATTATTATATAGACATTAAAATAAATATATATATATATATATAATATGCATAGGAGTAAATCTTTGAACCAATTTATTGGGCCCTCGTTTAAAATCGTTATAAACCATGTCTCATGGATATAGAAAAAAAAAAAGAAAAAATATATAACAATTATATTCTCACAGTAGATGTTATTAAGTGTTGAACACAACAACCAAAGAAGATATATTACCATGAACAGAGTTTTATAAAGTGGTGAACCACCTACATCTATTGACAACGTCATACGAATTACAATCAGTGTATGAATCGTAATTAAGAGTAACAGTAACAACAGTAATTCTAAACAAGAGAAAATAAAATTATAATGTAAAGAGAGTTTAGGAATATTCAGTGATACTCTGGAAAGAGTTCCTCGGAAGTTTCAACTGTTAACATACTAATAATCACCCGGAAAATGAAGAGGAAAATTACACAACTCTTTGCTCAAAAGAACACTGGAAATAAACTTATGAAGCCACCACTAACAATCCATGTGGCCATATTAATCTCAACTGTAGCAAACGATCTCATATGTAAACCTGTAAGAGGTTCCGAAGAAGGAAAAACTAATATTGGAAAAACACAGAGGAGAAAATGCGCGACATTTCTCACACAGGATAAGAGAACTAAGTTGACGGACCCTTCTGTCAATTGTGCTTAGGAACAAGTTGACTAAGTATTTACGAAGAGGAGGAACCTAGATCGGGGAAGATTAGGAGACCGAGTCCAGCGAAATAGTAAACCAGTCTTTGTGACCTAGATCATCCTGAAATTAGGTTTAATATCAACAATAACTGCAGTGATAACCCTGATTGACGTAAATCATGAAGAAAGGACAGGATGCACATAAAGAAAGTATAGAAAATGAAAGAGAGAGAGAGACCGAAATATAAACACACTAAATGAACTAAGAGATAGTTAAGGTAAGGGCGATAAAGATATAATCCAACTTAAGAACTTGTGGAAAGGGAAGAGAGGGCAACCAAACCGCCTTGTTGAAAATGCTAAGTCATAGGAGGAGTATGTTTCAGGGAACAAGAGAGGAGACAGACAACCGTGCCTGGCTGAAAAATGACTAAATAGGGAGATCACTAGCCGGTTTAGTCGGAACAAGGCGTCATGGGGAGTGATTCCTCTATCAGTGAACCACGGGCGTAAATGAGTGCAGCGTAATTCCCACTAACGCCGTAAGGCATTCTGCTACCGAACATTGCCGAGGATTCGATTTAAGAACTTTGGTAATCTCACTCTTGCAATGACGTTAGCAGCGTTGTATAGACCCTCTTGTTGATCTATATGCTTCTGGTTGCACGCCATTGTACTTGTATTCCGCCGATGAGTATAGTGTTTCACCATGAGAGAACACCGTTGAGCATGCGTACGCATGTGAAAGGGGTTTTTAGGACAGTGTGAGAAAAGTTTTTCATATCTCGTGTCATAACCACATGACAGATGTGGCTATGACACGTGCGATGTGTGTTGTGACCACAAGGAAAATGTGGGCATGACATTTGGTATCAGAGCCAGGTTTGTAAACACTGGGCGTATTTGGGCACGTTATTATTCCGCAACTTTGGCTAATTAGTTTCTACCTTGTTTTGTAGGATGCCTCCCCGACGTGTTCGACGAACGCGATCACGCCACACAGCGTCAGTCGAGGTGCACAGCGATTCCTCAGCCGAGGGACTGGCACCCGCAGATTCAGCAGCACCACCTGCACCACCTGTACCACAAGTACCACTAGTACCACAGGCGACACCAGTAACGGATATAGGTCCACAGATCTTACAGGCACTACAGACTATGTTAGACAGGTTACCACCAGTGATTCCTGAGCCACGTATAGAGCCTCGTGTTGATCCGCGAGAGGAGCCACGTGCCGAGTCACGTATTGAGCCACGTATGGAGCCCCGCGTTGATCCACTAGAGGTGATACGTGTGGAGCCCTTCGTTGAGATTCCTGACACAACAGTAGAGGAGGTAGGGTCGGCCTCCCGAGCACGGAGCAGGAGTCCTCCGAGACTTTTGAGACAAGAACAGGTTCAGCATGGAGTATATGAGGATGGTGTGGAAGAGCCACTTGGGAGACTTAGAGACAGAGGGGACCCTATCAGAGATCTACTAAGGCTCAACCCACCCACCTTCGCAGGAGCTACAGAGGGAGCTGTGGCCGAGGCTTGGCTAATTAGCTTAGACAGGTGTTTCGCATTGTGACCATATGAGAGCAACACGAAAGCACGAGTGGCAGTTCATCTTCTTAGGGATGCAGCAGCCACCTGGTGGCGCACAGAGGAGTGCAAGCGCCGACTCTCCGTGGATACACTCACATGGGACACCTTCATTGAGCACTTCAATGCGCGGTATTTGTCCGAACATTATAGACAGCGCAGAATCGATGAGTTTCATGATCTACAGCAGAGGGGACTCACCGTTACTCAGTATGAGAGCCGATTTATAGAGCTTTCTCGTTATGCGGAATACCTCCATGACGAGAAAATCTTAATACACAAATTCATCAGGGGGCTAAATCACGGGATAGCAGGACTAGTTCGTATGGCAAATCCCCAAACCATGAGCGAGGCTGTTGAAAAGGCCCTTATATCAGAGGAAATTCAGGGACGAGGACAGAATTCATGCCCACAGTACCAGGAACGGAATCCCCAACAACAGCAGAATTTCCGAAGGCCTCAAAACACAACACAGAGAGGAGGATGTAATCCTTCATCATTACCTCCTAGGCCTCCACAGCAACAGCAACATCAGCAAAAATCCAAATTTCAACAGAGGGGACAGGGAGGACAGAACCGTGGATGGCAGCAGTAGGGACCATGCAGGGATCAGAGACAGCAGGGTTCATCGGCAGGACCCGCAAGGTCCCAGCAGTCTTACAGAGGCTCACAGGGATCCACCGGACGGACCAGGCAACAACAATCGGGCAGAACACAGTCAGGGCAGTTACAGGTTAGAGGACCATGTTATGTATGTGGTGGGGCAGGGCATCTGGCTAGAGAGTGTCCGCAGGGATTTACTGCAGGGGGTCAGCCCCGATCAGGAGGGTCTGAGCAGACCGTAGGTGACGTGGGCAGATCTCACCACATGTTTGCAGCGGTTGATAACCGCCAGGCTGATTTTCAGGCTTCTGTCATCGAGGCAGCAGGTACGATTAGAGACTTTCCCATCTCGATCCTTTTTGACTCAGGAGCTACTGACTCCTTTTTGTCTACATCGTTAGTGGAGCGTTGCAGGCTGGTGGCTTCTAGGCAAGACATTAGGTGGGAAGTTGAGTTGGCCTCAGGGGCCAGGATGTCAGTAGATACCTTGGTTAAAGACTGTGAGATCACATTGGGACCCTTCACCACAACGTGCGACCTTAGGATTATGCCATTAGGGTCTTACGGAGTAGTTCTGGGTATGGATTGGCTTGCGGCACATAGAGCCAAGCTTGATTGTCGCCAGAGAACGATTAGCTGTTTAGACGATCATGGTTCGTCGGTTGAGATAGTGGGCATTCAAAAGCCCACGGCAGTTCGTATGATATCCGCACAACAGCTTAAGCGCTGTATGCGGAAGGGATGTCAGATGTTTGCCATCACAGTCAGTGATAGAGCAGAGGATGAACCTGAGGCTACTTTAGATGATCACCCTATCCTTAGAGAGTTTGCCGATGTGTTCCCGCCAGAATTACCTGGTATGCCTCCACGTAGAGAAGTGGACTTCCACATTGACTTAGCGCCAGGTGCAGAGCCGATATCCCGCGCACCCTATAGAATGACGACCCATGAACTCACAGAACTTAAGCTGCAGTTGGAAGAATTACTTGAGAAGGGACACATCCGACCTAGCGTTTCACCATGGGGCGCACCAGTGATCTTCGTGAAGAAGAAGGATGGGTCTCTTCGTCTATGCATGGACTACAGGCAGTTGAACAAGGTGACGGTGAAGAATCGTTATCCTCTACCTAGGATTGACGACCTTTTTGATCAGATGCAGGGAGCCAGAGTGTTCTCGAAAATCGATCTAAAATCTGGGTATCATCAATTGCGCATCACGGAGTCAGATATTCATAAAACTGCTTTTCGAACCAGATATGGCCATTATGAATTCACAGTGGTACCTTTCGGGTTGACGAACGCTCCTGCAGTATTCATGAGTCTCATGAACGGGGTGTTCCGTACATACCTAGACCGGTTCGTGATCATATTCCTAGATGACATTCTGATTTATTCACGGACTGAGGAGGAGCATGTAGAGCACTTGCATCAAGTTTTGCAGAAATTACGAGAGCAGCAACTTTATGGCAACTTGACGAAGTGTGCCTTCTTCAGGACAGAGGTGCAGTATTTGGGACACATTTTATCAGGCGATGGCATCTCCGTAGATCCATCTAAAATTAGAGCAATCCAGGAGTGGCCGGCACCCACGAACGTGACAGAGGTCAGAAGCTTTATGGGGTTAGCTGGGTATTATCGTCGGTTTGTCGAAGGTTTCTCCAGGATAGCACATCCCATTACTTCCCTTCAGCGAAAAGGGAAGGGTTTCACTTGGACCGAGCAGTGTGAAAAGGCTTTTGGAGTCCTCAAAGAGCGTCTTACGAGCGCTCCTATTTTAGCAGTTCCAGATCCTTCGAAAGAGTTTGTAGTTTGCACAGATGCATCATTAGAAGGTTTGGGAGCCGTGCTTATGCAGGATGGACGAGCGATCGCATACGAATCACGGAAACTAAAGACACATGAGTTAAACTATCCTACGCACGACTTAGAGCTTGCAGCTGTTGTTCATGCCTTGGTTCGCTGGAGACACTTTCTCTTAGGGCGACGCTTTGAACTCCTTTCAGACCATCATAGTTTGCAGTATATTTTTACACAGCCTAATTTGAACGCCCGCCAACGGCGTTGGATGGAATTCCTATGCGAATATGACTTCGATGTCCATTATATAAAAGGGAAGGAGAACGTGGTCGCTGATGCTTTGAGTCGAAGACGCCACGAGATCCAGACCCTGACCTTGAAGATGGACTTGAAGGATCGCATCTTACAGCATCTGCCGGAGGACGAATGGTTTCTTGAAGTGCAGCAGGCAGTACTAAATCAGAAGGCCCTTGAGGGCAAATTTACAGGATATACCCTTGATTCTGATGGAATGCTTCGACATCGGCAACGCATCTATGTACCCCATGCGGGTAATCTTCGTACAGTAATCCTATCAGAGGCTCATAGAGCACCCTACGCAGCACACCCAGGAGTGAAGAAGATGCATGCTGATTTACGACAGCTTTATCATTGGGCTGGGATGAGGCGTGACATTGCCGAATTTGTTGCTCGTTGCCTGGAATGTCAGAGGGTCAAGGCCGAACATCAGCATCCAGCGGGACTGTTGTACCCTCACGAGATACCTGAATGGAAATGGGATACCATTTCTATGGATTTTATCGTTGGTCTACCTATGTCATCACGTCGCCATGATGCTATTATGGTGACAGTTGACAAGCTGACCAAAGTGGCGCATTTTTCACCAATATGTACAACGTACAATGCACCATCAGTGGCAAAGGTGTTTCTTGATCAGATTGTTAGACTTCATGGAGTACCTCGCCGCATTATATCTGACAGAGACTCCGTATTCACTTCATCGTTCTGGAAAGCCTTACATCAGGCGTTGGGCACACAGCTCAACTTCAGTTCTGCATATCATCCGAAAACCGATGGACAAACAGAGAGAGTTAACCAGGTGTTAGAAGACATGCTTCGCATGTATGTGATGGACCACCAGTCTAGATGGGAGGAGTACCTGTATCTAGTTGAATTCGCCTACAATAATGGGCATCATAGCTCGTTGGGTATGCCTCCTTTCCAGGCATTATATGGCAGACCATGCAGAACACCTTTGAGTTGGGATCGTATAGAGGACAGAACAGTCATCGGCCCAGAGATAGTTCAGAATATGGAACTGCAAGTTAAACAGATAAGACAGAGGCTTCTGGAAGCACAGGACAGGCAGAAAAAATATGCCGATGCTAAAAGGACAGACCGAAGCTTCTCTGTGGGGGAAAGAGTATTTTTGAGAGTGCAGCCGCACAAAAGTCCAATCCGTTACGGAAAAGGCTCTAAACTCGCACCTCGATTTGTAGGACCTTTCGAAATCTTGGAGCGGATAGGACCAGTAGCCTATCGTCTAGCCTTGCCACCTAGCCTGTCACGTATCCACGATGTATTTCATGTATCAGTTTTACGTCAATATATTTCTGACTTATCTCATGTGTTGGATTGGAGTGCTCTTCAGGTAGAGGCAGACGGACAACTGGCGTTGGAGCCAATTCGCATATTGGCTCGACGGACGCTGGCCCTTCGAGGTCGAGAGCTGGACCAGGTTAGAGTCCAATGGGACTTATACGACGAAGTCACTGCAACATGGGAAGATGCAGAGAGATTGAAGACCCTGTATCCTCACCTTTTTGATGACTTCCAGGAGGAAGTACCGTCTTAGGGGGAGAGGATGTGAGGACCGCCCTTTTTACTACTGTTGTTATGACTATTTACAGTACTGTTATTGTTACTTTCATATTTGTGGGATAGCAGTTCCCGAAATTTGTCAGACTATTTAACTTTATTATGTTTTCGGAAAAACTAATTGGGTGATGTTTGGATAAGTTACTTTTCAGAAAAATGAATTAGGGATGATGGAAAATTGTAATATGATTTTTAATTATGTTAAATTGTACTAAGGCATGAAAATGCATGTGTTATTTAAGTTGCTTCGGCTATGATGAATTTATGTGGTTACTGATCTTGTAATTGAGTGTGCAGGGACTACTAATCAAACCACAGATTTCGGAGATCATTCCACACCTTGTTAATTGTTATTCCCTGTTAAGCCGATCTGGTTCCACGAAGAACCAAGATCTCTTTGTGTTTGATGTCATGATGTAATGTGGTCTTTCGTATGGTCGAGTGGGTTAGGTTACCCTCATGTAACATTATTTTTATAAGTAAGTGTTGTTAAGAGATTGAATTTGAAATTTCTATTTTTATTTAAATTATGAGGCCCTTTTTCTTGTGCTTTACCTTGACCTGGGGTGTCTTGTATGGGTTAAAATTGACCCTGGGTTCTACCCCATGGGTCCAGGGGCCCATTTGGCATGGGTAACCCTTGAGTAACCTCCATCTAGTCAACTTAACCTTCCCCTGAAGTTAAGTGGCGAAAATTGGAGGTAGGAGGGGACATGATGGGTTGTACCAACACTCAACCCATCCCCTCTACTTTCCCCTAGATAAGAGATGCCATCCATTAGTAAAAGTTACCTCTTCTTTAGTAAGATTCCCCCATGTACTATGGGGACACCCATGTGAAGAAAGGAGAAAGAGGCATGGGTCACCTGTCTTGTTCCCATTTAACTCTTTTTTTTATTTTTCCCATGAGAAAGTGGAGTCACATGAAAGGAATAAGGAGTACCCTTGGGAATGGAGAGTGACATAAGCCACCTGGACAGAATAGTGATTTTTGGGAAGGGTGAGGAGGTGACAAGTGTCACTTCCCCATTTCTCAAAATTAGAAAGAAAGAGAATTTTGGGTTATTTATTTTCAAATTTTGGGATGAGAGGGAGTTAGTTGAATTTTGGGGAAAATCTTTCATTTTGGCCTTACCAAAAATAGAGAAGTTAGTTTGGAAGATAGAGAAGAGAGAGGGAGTTGGTGGCTAAGTTTGGAAGTGAACTCTGTGGACTCTGCAACAACTTCATTCCAGGAGGGCTTTGCAAGGTTGGTCTGAATTTTACCTTTGTTTTGGTAGAACTGAAATGTGTATGAAATGTGTGTGAAATATGTGTTTAAATTTGTTTTCTGTGGGGTTCTTGTCGGGTGTTTGACAGAGCGTCTCCCACTTGGGAGAAATGCTCATCAAGTTTGGGGTAGGGGAGGAGAGATCCTCCTCGGGTGCATACCTGTTCCATCTTTTGGGATGTTGAAAGCCTTGAGGGCATGTATCTGTGACTGTATTTTTGACTTGAGAGTCATATACAGATTTCTTACAAATTGTGATCACACTTGGTTGAGACCAAGAGAAATTTATATGAGTTCATTTATCTGTCAGGGTGACACTCTGGAGTCGAGTGCATCCACTCTCCTGCCCCTTATGAAACTCACTGTAGTTGAGTTTCCGTATTGTGTAAAATAGCCACGGGTGTATGTGTGCTTTGGGATTGTTGTTGTTTCTGTTGTGAAGTGGAGTGTTTGAGTACCCAGGTGTGAGTATGGTCTCCCTAGCTCGGGGGTGACCCTCTTGCGGGTCTACGGTAGGGAGGAGAGCTAGACAAGTGGTATTTTCTTCTTTGTTTGTCTTTGATACGCAGGTTTTTCTCTTGGAGCTTCTGGTTGGCTATTTATGAAGAAACAGATTATCTTCTTGTCATGAGAATTAGGCCTGGTTCATTTCATAGAGATGAAGAGAGAACACCTCTCTTGTTAATGTTGTAAATTAATGATATTCTGGGAGTGAAGAAAATCACCTCCCTGATCTTGTTATTATTGGACTTTTATTGGTTGTCTTAGTTTTCAGTTGTCTACTGTTTGGGAGGAGAAAGTTCATATCTGGGAAGTTGGTGTTCATGATTGAGAAGCTGTAATATGAATGTGCTTAAAATTTAAGTTGATGTTTGTAATCTTTGTTCAATAGCAATTTTTGTGTTTCAAGTATTATTGAAAAGAAAAAAGTTCGTTTCTGCAAATTAATCTGAGTTGTTTACATTTGAAAGTTTGGAATTGCTTCACTGGTTGAAATGCTATTTTTCTTTATAGTTCAATATTAAAATGGAAAAGACAGTTTTAAATATTTGAGTTATTCTCCATATTTAATGGATTCTGTTAATTTAGAAGGATTAGAGGAAATCTAGCATGTAAATATAATCTGTTTGTAAATTTACAAGTCTTATATGTTTATGAAAATGGAAATTTATACTTAAAATAAGGGGATAGCTATTTACCATTTGGTGAAATTGGCATATATATATATATAAATATATATATATATATATATATATATATCTAATTGTTATGACAATTTCTTTATAATAGGTTGATTTGGAGAAAATGCATAGAGTAGTGAATTTGAGAAATTGTAGAAATTGGAATTATACAAGTATATAAAGAGTATTTTTTTTCTCTAAATAATTTATAAATATATATATAGAGATATATATATATTTCTCATTTTGAGTAATTATCATTTTAGAAAATAATAGAGTAATTGAAAGTAATTATAACTGGTATATATCAATATAAAAAAAAGGGGATATATATATATATATATAAATATATTATTGTTGATATATATACATATATATATATATATTTATATATGAATATATATAAATATATATATATATATATATATATATATATACTTGTTAATATATTATTATTGATAATAACCAACGAATGGTGAAAGACTGTCAACATGTAAGCCGCGGATTAAAAAAAAACACAGTCGAAATTTTATATGGGCGGTGGGGAGTAAACCCCACCGCAAGTTGTTATTACATATGGAGGTGTGGAGTGGGGCGGAGCCCCACCCACACCCCATGTCGTGGGAATGTGGGTGGGGCTCCGCCCCACTCCACATCTCCCCCCCTCCAAACCCTTATGCCTCCCGCGGATCTTGTCCGCCGCTCTGCGGCCACTGCGAAATCCGTCCGCCGCTCTGCGGCCACCGCAGGTCTTGTCCACCGCTCCGCGGCCACCACCGGCCCTGCTCCTCTGTCTCTGCGGCCACCGCCGCCCATGGCCGCTGCCTGCTGTGAATCTAAAGCTATAAAGAATGTTAGGGCTTGGGCCCTAACATATGAGTGGTGTATTTGTAATATAAATACAGTTTTTTTTATATAGCTTTATATATATAGGCATATATATATATACTATATATGTCTATGTATATAGCTATATAGATATAATATAATAATGATTATATATCTGTATATATATATATATATATATACATACATATATATAATATATTTATTTTAATATATACATATATACATATACATACAAATTGGTTTCCCACAACTTATATACCTATATCTTTATCTATATATATATATATATATATATATATATATATAATATGCATAGGAGTAAATCTTTGAACCAATTTATTGGGCCCTCGTTTAAAATCGTTATAAACCATGTCTCATGGATATAGAAAAAAAAAAGAAAAAATATATAACAATTATATTCTCACAGTAGATGTTATTAAGTGTTGAACACAACAACCAAAGAAGATATATTACCATGAACAGAGTTTTATAAAGTGGTGAACCACCTACATCTATTGACAACGTCATACGAATTACAATCAGTGTATGAATCGTAATTAAGAGTAACAGTAACAACAGTAATTCTAAACAAGAGAAAATAAAATTATAATGTAAAGAGAGTTTAGGAATATTCAGTGATACTCTGGAAAGAGTTCCTCAGAAGTTTCAACTGTTAACGTACTAATAATCACCCGGAAAATGAAGAGGAAAATTACACAACTCTTTGCTCAAAAGAACACTGGAAATAAACTTATGAAGCCACCACTAACAATCCATGTGGCCATATTAATCTCAACTGTAGCAAACGATCTCATATGTAAACCTGTAAGAGGTTCCGAAGAAGGAAAAACTAATATTGGAAAAACACAGAGGAGAAAATGCGCGACATTTCTCACACGGGATAAGAGAACTAAGTTGACGGACCCTTCTGTCAATTGTGCTTAGGAACAAGTTGACTAAGTATTTACGAAGAGGAGGAACCTAGATCGGGGAAGATTAGGAGACCGAGTCCAGCAAAATAGTAAACCAGTCTTTGTGACCTAGATCATCCTGAAATTAGGTTTAATATCAACAATAACTGCAGTGATAACCCTGATTGACGTAAATCATGAAGAAAGGACAGGATGCACATAAAGAAAGTATAGAAAATGAAAGAGAGAGAGAGACCGAAATATAAACACACTAAATGAACTAAGAGATAGTTAAGGTAAGGGCGATAAAGATATAATCCAACTTAAGAACTTGTGGAAAGGGAAGAGAGGGCAACCAAACCGCCTTGTTGAAAATGCTAAGTCATAGGAGGAGTATGTTTCAGGGAACAAGAGAGGAGACAGACAACCGTGCCTGGCTGAAAAATGACTAAATAGGGAGATCACTAGCCGGTTTAGTCAGAACAAGGCGTCGTGGGGAGTGATTCCTCTATCAGCAAACCACGGGCGTAAATGAGTGCAGCGTAATTCCCACTAACGCCGTAAGGCATTCTGCTACCGAACATTGCCGAGGATTCAATTTAAGAACTTTGGTAATCTCACTCTTGCAATGACGTTAGCAGCGTTGTATAGACCCTCTTGTTGATCTATATGCTTCTGGTTGCACGCCATTGTACTTGTATTCCACCGATGAGTATAGTGTTTCGCCATGAGAGAACACCGTTGAGCATGCGTACGCATGCGAAAGGGGTTTTTAGGACAGTGTGAGAAAAGTTTTTCATATCTCGTGTCATAACCACATGACAGATGTGGCTATGACACGTGCGATGTGTGTTGTGACCACAAGGAAAATGTGGGCATGACAAGAAAACAAATCACCAAATTTCAAGACTATAGGGAGAGGTGTCGGCAATAATATGCTAACAAATTGTCATATGAACAAGTGAAGAATGAAAAAATTACAAAATCTCAATTATATGCACAATTTATTAATCCTAAAACTAGCCAAAGATTAGAAGAAACTTGCAAATAGTTCTCTATTCATTGGTGTAGGAATCAAGATATATCCCAAATCATTTGGGATAGATGGTACATGGTGTTCGATGAGCATCCATGCAACAACAATGAGGTGCCACAATATTTCTTGAGAAACTCCATTGCGAGTTCATCCTCAAGAAGATTCCCAATTATTTTGATATTTGAGAGTTCCAGGGCAGAGGTGGTGGCTCTGTCCAAGATATATCTGGGGCTTAGTGAGATGAAAACCATATACCTAGACTCCTATTGAGGCCAGAATGTGTGTCACTCCCTTTAACTTTGAAGGAGAGTGTTGAGGTGGAGACATTACATTCATTGACTACTCCCACATAGTCTCTAGGATAGCATGCTGATGATCTTACTTAGGCCGATGAGGGTGAGAGCAGTAGGCATCTTTTGTCCCCACATTTGTGTAGTTCATGTGGGAACCTCTGTGATTATGGGACGCAGGACTCAGGGAAGGACTCTCGGCAGGATGCTGTAATGCAGGGGCAACATCCAATGATGGAGACATCCATATTGGATGAGATTGTTCTCATCGATGATCTCTTACAGAGTACATTTGATATTGACACTTAGGTAATTTATTACAAGTTTCATCTTGATTTAATATATTCTTATTTGAAATTTGTAATTAATTTTTATGACTATCTATTTTACAAGTAAAAAATAATGTATGTAATTATCTGTGCAATGGAATTCTAGGGTCAGAGTCTTCATCCTACCTCTGTTAGCCATCCATTAGCGGGTTATGAGAGGAGGTCAAGTTAGCAGGTATGTAATTTATCACATGATCATAATTATTGTACATATATCAATGGTAATATTATTTTGTGACAATTTGATGATTTCAACAGGGAGCTTCACCAGCACCTCCACAGTTTCCTTGGTCCACTGGATGTAAAACCACCACTTATACAGAGGTAAATTTAACCATTTTTAATCATTATGCATTTAAATAATGTTATGTATTTATTTTGGTCGAATAATCTTGAACTCTATTTTTAGATGTTGAATATGGAGACTCCTCCTCATCTTTGTGAGTCAGTGCAGGTAGGCATTGCTGCAGCCATGATGTCTTCAAATCCTTTGACCGAGCAAAGTTCATAGGAAACTAGTTTTTGTGTCTTTTTTGTATGCCTAGATGGATTTGTATACATACTTTTGTATGTTACCGATGTATATTTTTGTATATGCCAGTATGGCTTTGTATATAAACTAGATGTTATGTTCATGACATTATGTATATGACAATTTATATTAAATATTTAATATGATGATCAATTATCATTATAGGAATTTGGTTTTACACATGCCAATTGCATTTGCTTGAAAGTTTATAAATCATTTTCAAATAAATCCATTTTGTGCATATCTTGCAATCATTGCATTCCATGAGATTGTCCATTTCTTTGAGGCATCATGTTAAATAGTTCAATTGCCTTGTTAATGATTCCACACTTTCCATACATGTCTACAAGGGTAGCTACAAATACAATATGTGACATAATTCCTATATCCTTTATGCTTTGATGGTTGTCCACACCATGTTCCTGAGATCCCATTTTGGCATAGGCAAGGAGGATGTTGGATAAGGTTGTACAGTTTGGTTTTAGACTTGCCAATTACATTTCGTTGAAATTTTCTTTTGTGCATTTGTGAAAGTTTTTAAAGCTTTATGAAAACTCCATTTCATTCATATCTTGCAATCATTGCATTCCATGAGACAACATTTCTTTGAGGCATCATGTCAAACAATTCACATTCCTTGTATATGATTCCACACTTTGCATACATGTCTCATAAGGTAGTTACAAATACAAAATTTGACAAAAGTCCTATATCCTTTATGCTTTGATGGATGTTTATACTATGTTCCAAAGATACCATTTTTAAGTTTTTGGAATTTGGCTTTACACCCACCAATTGCATTTGCTTGAAAGTTTCTAAAGCCTTATCAAAATCCATTTTGTTCATATCTTGCAATCATTGCATTCCATGAGGTGACATTTATTTGAGGCATCATGCTAGACCATTCACGTGCCTTGTCTATGCTTCCACACTTTGCATACATGTCTTTGGGGGAAGTTGTAACTACAACATCTAACAAAATCCCCATATCTAAGTGTATCCTTTGATGGATGTCCATTTTGGTATAGGCAAGGAGGATACTGGCTAAGATTGTGGAATTTGTCTTTACACCCACCGATTGTATTTTCTTGAAAGTTTATGAAGTCTTATCAAAAAATCAATTTTTTGCATATCTTGAAATCATTGCATTCCATGAAATGGCATTTCATTTCAAGGCATCATGTCAAATAGTTCACGTACCTTGTCTATGCTTCCACACTTTGCATACATATCTATAAGGGCAGCTGTAATTTGGTAGAGATAGGGAGGATGCTGGCAAAAGTTGTGGAATTTGGCTTTACACGTGCCAATTGCATTTGCTTGAAAGTTTCTAATGTCTTTTTAACAAATCCATTTTTGGCATATCTTGCCATCATTGCATTCCATGAGAGGACATCTCTTTGTGGTGCTGTATCAAATAGTCCACATGCCTTGTCTATGCTTCCACACTTTGCATACATGTCTACAAGGGCAACTGTAATTACATGTGACAAAGTTCCTATATCCTTTATGCTTTGATGGCTATCCATACATTATCCCAAAGATGCTATTTTGGTAAAGATAGGGAGGATACTGGCAAAGGTTGTGGAATTTGGCTTTACACGTGCAAATTGTATTTACTTGAAAGTTTCTGAAGTCTTTTCAACAAATCCATTTTTTTCATATCTTGCAATCATCGCATCCCATGAGAGGACATCTCTTTGTGGTGTTGAATCATATAGTCCATGTGCCTTGTCTATGCTTCCACACTTTGCATGCATGTCTACAAGAGCATCTGTAATTACAACATGTGACAAAATTCCTATATCCTTTATGCTTTGATGGTTGTCCATACACTATTCCAAAGATCCTATTTGACAAGTTCTTTTCATGCAATGATGATAACCTCCCAAGCCTAAGTGACAAGTTCATACACCATTATGATCAAGTGGGTCACTTCTGATAAAATGAAGTGTAAGATGACTAATCCTAAGCTTCACTATCCTAACAAACATGAATTACTAGACAACAATATTAGAAATTGCCATTATGACCCTAGATGCCTAGATCTTGATAATAACTATGTCCCAACCCTCAACATGATAACATGGATCCATGGAAATATCCTAAGAAAAAAGATTGTGATAGGACAAACCTTCCACATAATGTTGTTCCTCTTAATGACAAAACTTCCCTTCACCCTAGACCCATGACAACACTGTATAGAAAGACACTGCATGGGATGTCCAAATAGTCAAGTTTAAAACAAATAATTAGGTGGAAACAAAAACATGGGGCTTATGTGTTATATGACAGTTAGGTCTACCCTTTATTGTTTTGACTGGGCCCTTTTCTTCCAAACATGAGGGTTAATCTTCATTTGCATTCTGGGTCAGGAAGATAGAAGCCTGATTTCCACCAGCCTCTCCATGAGGAAGATTTTGTAAATCTTGAATAGCACAAGTAAACATTATGACTTTCATCCAGCTATGACAGTCACATACCTCATAAAAACCTATTTCCTCAATATCCAACTATTTCACAACTCCAATGGTGGTGCTTGGACCACTTTATCACCTTCATTCCATTCATTTTAACAAGGCTTCAGGGATTATGAGTATAGAAATATCTTGAGATGGTTGTTGGTCAATGCATATGGAGAAAAAGACTTCTTGTTGTTGGTACAGTCCTATGACTATCAAATTTTTTATGTGCTTTTGTCAAATGTAGTTAAAGTTTTAGGTATCACACCAAGTTACCATGACACACCCATAGTGTTTTGACATCTTTTCTCTTTACAATACACTAAATGGATTCAAGAAGCAAAGATAATTCTTAATACACAGTCACAAGTAATGAGCCCTAGAAGCCATCACAGAAGTACCCCTTCTACACAAATATTTGTCAAGTTCAAAAGAGGAAATCATGAGCTAACACTACATGCATGGATTCGGGAACTCATACCTAGAGGAGACAACCTATATCCCATTACTCATATCAATATTCCTGATATTATTTGGGCCACATTAAAATTTAAAAGAGACAAGATGCTAATGTACCGTTATGACTATCTTCTTCATTAATATCCCCTAGAGATCCTCACACTATCTTCACTGCACATACCTAGGTGCATTTTGGATAGTGTTTGAAATGCAAATGGAAAGGGAGGTTCATACCATATCTTTTATATAATTATAAAATAAATCATCACACCTTTTCATGACTCATAGATACTTTAATAATTAGAACAAGAGTCCACTGTGAGTGCTATGGTTTAAGTCCCTTACACTAACCCTCAGATATCCCAAATGACTGAGTAAAGATCCCACTGTCCACCTCTAGACTATCCCTTAACACATTTTAGTCTAGTGATTAGTTTTAGGATGGTGTTAACAGTTAAACTTGCATAATGATATGATTTTATAACCTCACAAAAATGGTTGATGATGATGTTCCTTCATTGGTCAACTTCCAGGCACCTTGTATCAATCACTATTTCTTGCACAGAGGTAGTCCTAAACCATTCAACTTGACTAGTCTTTTACAACCGTAGTAGTCCTCTCAATGGGCTGAGTGTGTTTAGTAATGCCCCCTTGATGCCCTAGATAGTCCTAGATAATGGTGTTATAAGTCTCCCTTACTGTCATAACCCTTGGGAAGAGGACTGTGGATTATTTCATTCAAGGTTTGTGGACCATACATGCAATCACCTTTCAGATAAATCCTATAAAACTCATACATAGTTATGACATTGTTGGTTGTCCTTGTGTGGAGACTCAAACATGCAAACACTTCCTCATAATGGAACAAGCCATTTTCTCATGAAGACTAACAAATTCTACCCATAAGGTTTAACTTACTAGCCCAAGCAATATGACAATCAACCATGCCTGTTTTAGTAGTCTATCAAGGGATTGAGAATCCACCGTAATGCTTGGGTATTGAGCAATCGTGTTAAGGATATCTTATGAGTGATGAATAACCCTATGAGGTAGATGACAACTTGATGAAACCATGACAACTCTTTTGCTGACCAAGACAATGATCTATGGATTGGGGTAACTTTATGTATCATAATAGTCTCAAAGTGCCTTTAGTTCAAACTTTGAAGTTTATAACAATAAGAACATGATAACCTTAACAAACTTTCTCATAAAACCTTCATACAACTTCTTTCTTTGTTACCAAAATCCTTTCATGAAATGTAACTAGTATATTATGATTGTCACCACAACCAACCCTTGAAACCCTTATGCAACCTCATTGATAGCTTTGGAGCTTCATTACTTTAGACTTGCAACCACTAGCACAGGCATTAAGCATGCATCAGAAGACATAGAAAGAAATCCCTTTCAACAGAATGGACACTAGGGTTTGGTGAGTTGCCATTGACAATGAAACCCTAGGTCCTCTATACCTCATTTTGGAAGAAAAACCTACACAAAAACATTAGTAAAACACCATATTATTTCAGTTCAAGCCAACAAATAGGTTAATCACCATGTAAATAACATGAAATCATGTAAATGTAATGTATTTTGACCTCTAATCATGGTTGTCATAGTCAAGACAACAATGGACCAGTCCATTATCTCTTTGTATTTTGCCCAAAAAACCTTATGAAATATGGGCTCTAGTCAGGTAGAATGAATAACGTACAACTCTGAATGTTGTTCACACATGTACAGGCATAGATTAAGGTTTTAGGCATTGAAACGTGTCCTCCACAGGTGGCAATGTATCCATAAACTAGTCATGAATGGAAAAAAAACCCACCACTTTCCTTAAACTCTTTCATGCCTATATAAGCATGGCATGTAGGCCCTTTATAGATAACACCAAACTAAATAATTACCTCTCCCATATTTAGAAACACCCCCAAAGCCATAAATCAATGATAAGTGGGATATATGCTAGGGCTAAGGTTTAGGCTTTATGTTCTAGCCTTCACATTAAGGGTGGAAGGTAATGAAGAATTAAAATTTTAAATGCTTTTCCTTCCTTGTCAAATTCAAATTTGGGCACCAAATCATTTGAATGGCCCTTTCAAATGTTTCAAAGCTTATTCCAAATAACCTAGGATTAACTTTAAGACCTTTATGACTGGTAAAGAGTCTTGGGGTAGATCTAGGGGACCTTTAGGATGAATGAATGGTTTGAACAATCCTAACTTGACCACATGATGTCTCTAAATGGGAAACATACCTCCTTTCAAAACATGCATAGTCACTTCAAAAGGCATTCAATAACATAACAAAATCAACCCTCATGCACATATTCAGGCATTAAATACCTCAGAAACCAATACTCGCCAAAATACACATCATACCTAACCTCAAAGTCATGTAGGAATCCACACAAAAAAAAAATCAAATGTATTCAGATAGGATACATGGTAATGACCATGAACTTGGTGATATTTTAGGAGATGCTTAGAGGTACTACAAGTAGCTAGAATTAATTAGGTGTTTGTCATACAAAGATCAAAGGTAGCCCTAGGTTGACTATCATGTATCAAAGGCATTATTGTCTTCCTTGAGGATACTTATACCCTGGCGTTATGAATGCGAAGTCTACAAGTAGGGAGTGTAGAAGAGAGAAATAAAAGGATTGTCATAATGAAGAGACAATTGTGTTGGTAATCAGAGAGTAGAAATCCTAAATTAAGAAGGGAAGACAACCCCATCAAGTCAAGCATGTTACTCCCACATAAAGACAACCCTAGCAAGGCCAATAGACGAAGTATGACATAGTACACTTATGGACAAGAATGCAATCATGAATTAGTCTTAAAGTCAAGAATGTGGCAGTCATCATCAAGAAGGCAATCACTTAGCTTTGGGACTGTTATCATGACATTAAAGTCTTCTTCCAAACCTAGTCACTTGTTCATCAAGAAAAGGATATTCATGATTGTTAAGGGAAAATTGGATTAAACATGAATAATCAATATAATAAATATCAAGATACCCAAAACTCAATGAAACAATGAATAAAAGAGATTCAATCAAATAATGAACAATACAAAGTGAACCTCCTTTAATTCATAGTTTCCATTAATCGCCTATCACAAATGATCTTGTCTATGAATATGGCCCTCAAAAGGTGCACTTCCTTGCTATGATTCCAAGATGTTCAAATGGGAATGACTATGATAGTTTTGTTATGAAGATGAGCTTCACAACAATGATAATAGTGCATAGTAATGAGTTTGATCACAAGCAATGAAGGAATTGGTGCCAAAGGCACACTATAATTCCTGCAGAGTAATGATACTTAAAAGCTTGGATGAATGAAATAGAAGAATAAGGTTCAATTTATAGACTTGAGAGAAAGAAGATCAACGATATAGAAAGAATGAGAAGATCAATGGTATAGAATGGTTGAGGAACGTGCGCAAATAAGAAGAAGACAAGTGTCTTGCTCTATTTTGCATGAGATGAATTAAAGAAATAGAAGAATGAGTTAACTAAAGAGATAAATCAATTAAAAGAATAGATCAGTCAGTTAAGAGAATAGAACTAGAGAATAGAAATTGCATGAGGATGAGAAGATATTTTAACTCAATTAAATATTTGAAATATTCAATTGCATGTGCACAAGGATTGAATTATATTTAAAGATAACTCAATTTAGAAGAAAAAGACAAATTAAATAAATATTTGATTTATTTAAATTTAGAGAAAATATTATTGGAAGAAACAATTAAATAATTGGTATTATTTAATTTAGAATGATTTTGGAAGAATAAATAAAATATGTGATTATATTTTATTTTTGGAGATTGAGAGGATTTAAATAAATTTGATTGATTTATTCAAATTTGGAAGAATGATTTGATTTAATTAAATAATTAAGAATTATTTAATTGTTTGGAAGAATTTAATTAAATAAAGGATTTTATTTAATTTTAACTTTAGAAGAGATAATTAAATATTTCGATATTTAATTAATTTAGAGGAATATGAATTAAATAAATAAATTGATTTATTCATTTATTGATAGAGGAATTAAAATGGAATAAATATTAAGAATATTTATTTAGACTAAATCGTGTCATTTTTAGGCGTACACATTTTGCCCCTCTTTGATGCAATGCAGTTTAAGGCATTGCTTCAAAGAAATCGATTGTCAAATAATGATACATGCCCCAGTTTGACCTTGGTACAAGTTTAGTGACGATAGGATGCCCCCTCGGGAGATTGGATGAGAAGAAGACAGAAGAACGAGAGAGGGACAATCTCATGAAGATGAAGGGAAAACTTGGTTAGGTTTGAAGAAAACAAGATGCATTTTTGAGAAACAGGAAGAAAATTGAAAGAAACGGGTGCGGGAGGTAGTCATAGTCACCACATAGCCAGATTAGGGTTTACATGTTATATATAGAAGTTGGGTCTACAAGACAATTCATTTGCACACTTGGCTTTGTTTGATTTGCTTCTGAGAGCTTAGGAGAGCATAAAGCATAGAGTAGTCAGCACGAGGATGGACATTCCATGCGAGGAGCATCACTTTGAGCGCATCCATTGATTTGACTGGCCAGCAAAGGTAGGACCCCCAGTATGTATCTTGAGAAATTTTGATGTAGAGCATCTAGGACAGTAGTAGCATGTTCATAACTTCACATGCAAAGATCTCTCAAGACAAGCTTCAACACCATCTCTAACTTGCTCTTGACACACACACAATGAAGGACACCTGGACACACCTTCCAGGATGTCTAACACTAATGAACATTCCACTCAACCACTAAGAAAGACCTGCAGGACATTAGTTTCATTATGCCTTTCCAAGACAGTCACAACTTCCTCCTTGGGATAGTCTCCCTCTACATAAACCCAATCCCTTTGCAACACATCAATCCATAACATGCACACATACCAATGTCTTCATTGACAAATCAATAGCATAGAAAACAAATCAATTACCTTCTTGGCAATGATAGTCTCAAAGTGAACTGACAGAAACAACACAAGGCATAGAGGACTATTTTCTCCAAGAAATCTCCTTCTACTCCTTACCACAAGATCATTGCTAGATCAGGAGTTCTTTGTATTGATCACAAAGCATGACATTTGTAGATTGACCACTGTTTGCAATCAAGGATAAACACTAAACTACTGCTATCCTTCTCTTAGTATTCAACACCAGACTTCTATAGAGTCATTTACTTGACAAACTCAACTCCAACCATCCTCCTACCCTCCAAATTCCTCACAAGAATCTGAAACAATTAAAATACAATCCATTCCATTGAGCAAAGACAGAAAATGGATGGAATGGGAAAAAATCCATCGATTTGCTTAGAAATACCCTAAGTTAGGGTTTTAACCCTTTTCCAAACAAAATAGAAATGCAGAAATAAAATTGGATGTCAAGAGCCCAAATAAGTTTCAAATGATAGGTGATTCAACAACCTATCCAACCATCACAAACACCCTTCACCCCCAGGCCATACAAGTACGGATTTCTCAAGAAAACAACAAATTTTTAGAAGTGAACAACAATTCTACAAAAAAAATAGTTTTTGGGAAATCACCGATATCTCCCACCTAGATCATTATCAAGATCCCAAACTAGTCTCAAATCAAAGGTGCTTCGAAGCTTTAACCTTCCAATTCATACATGTGCCATAATATTTCTGTACAGGTGCGGGTACGGCCTGAGAGCAGCAAGGAAACACAAAAAAAATAGGAAAAAGTAGAAAAAAGACAGTTTTTTGTTATATTTTCCCAATTTATTGAATGTCCTCTTCCAATACATCTTGGTAGGCTTAAAAGAAGCCTCAATATTAGCATGTAGTCAAAGAAACTACCAACCCTCAATTTCTTTCTTGATTTTTAACTGACACAAATAGAAACTGTCTTCTTTAGGATAGCAATGACTGTTTTTTAACTAAACAATGCTTTGTTTTAACTTTTGGTTAACCTTGGATAAGGTTTTAAACACCTCCTAACCTTTGAAAAGGTGTTAACACATCTACACACCTTTGACATGCCTTTAAAAGGCTTACAACCATAGAAACTCAATGACTATCCTATACAAATATTAAAACTAAAAACTGTCCTAAATGCCTCTACAAAGGCTTATATAAAAGACTATAGCAAACATGCAAAATAGACCCTAGCTAAATGGACATGGTCCCTTACAAATATGTCTTTCAAGCCTTATAACATGTAAGTGGTCTCAAAGACCTTATTTGAATAAGATAACCTCAGAGAAAATCAGGTAAAATCTTGATATCTTGGTGCTCCTGCACCAGTAATCACCTTCCCAATTTTATATCTCTACTTAGACCTTCTCCATGGGTTTCAAATAGCCCAAAACAACCATTTTCAAGATGGTAAACATCCACTAAGCCATCAATTTACCAAACCCTCATTTTTTCTAGTTTTTGGAGGGGTTTATTGAAAATCAACATTCTAGGTCACCTACAACTTTTCCAACACCTCAGACACATCCAATTATATTTGTACATGCTTAGTCAATCAACTCCCACATTCATTTCCTTCTATTTTATCAAATTACTACTCAAAACCTCAATTTTACAGTATCAAACCCTTAAAAACAGGGTTTTTAGGCAGTCGCAGGAAAAAGACTTCAAACCACATTGAACTTTTATGAAATTCACTGAAAGAAAAAAACAAAATCAAAGTAGATTCCTTGTTCTAACAATTCCCATTCATTTTTCATCATGAACATGTAGTATAGAGCCGTACTGTTCTCTTCAACCTAGAAAATATAGTCCAAAACGTGGGAAAATGCAAATGTTTGATATTCAATTTTGATCTTCTATATTGCTCTTTTTTTTCAATGTTCAAAAAAGATTTTTAAACACTTATCTCCCTCCAAAACCAATCACAACTAACTTTTAGACTACTTGACTCTCCACCTTCCTACTCATGATGATACAAAGCTACAAATGATTGTTCAACTTCCATACTTTGTCCACATTTACAATTTTTTGACACTATTGCAAAATATGACTAATTACATGATAAAAATGGTCTATTATGACCTTATTGAACCCACAAGACTCAAAATACCCTAAACCAACCTATCAAAGACCTTGTTTGATCAAATTTGTACAAATGAACTTGGTGCCCCTGCACCACATACCCTTGGTCTGAGATACAAAACAATATAATCTTTTTTAATAAGGACAGTTTTCTGTACCTAGGACTAAATTGACATGTGATTTGGCTCCCCATTACAGTCCACATTGTCCTATGGCTATTACCTTACATGATATGTGAGTGAGTTTTGATTATCATTGTATACGCCTAAAAATGACACGATTCAGTCTAAATAAATATTCTTAATATTCATTCCATTCTAATTCCTGTATCAATAAATAAATAAATCAATTTATTTATTTGATTCATATTCCTCTAAATTAATTAAATATCAAAATATTTAACTATCTCTTCTAAAGTCAAAATTAAATAAAATCCTTTATTTAATTAAATTCTTCCAAACAATTAAATAATTCTTAATTATTTAATTAAATCAAATCATTCTTCCAAATTTGAATAAATCAATCAAATTTATTTAAATCCTCTCAATCTCCAAAAATAAAATATAATCACATATTTTATTTATTCTTCCAAAATCATTCTAAATTAAATAATACCAATTATTTAATTGTTTCTTCCAATAATATCTTCTCTAAATTTAAATAAATCAAATATTTATTTAAGTTGTCTTTTTCTTCTAAATTGAGTTATCTCTAAATATAATTCAATCCTTGTGCATATACAATTGAATATTCCAAATATTTAATTGAGTTAAAATATCTTCTCATCCTCATGCAATTTCTATTCTCTAGTTCTATTCTCTTAACTGATTGATCTATTCTTTTAATTGATTTATCTCTTCGGTTAACTCATTCTTCTATTTCTTTAATTCCTCTCATGCAAAATAGAGCAAGACACTTATCTTGTTCTTATTCACACACGTTCCTCAACCGTTCTATATCATTGATCTTCTCATTCTTTCTATACCATTGATCTTCTTTCTCTCAAGTCTATAAATTGAACCTTATTCTTCCATTTCATTCATCCAAGCTTTAAGTATCGTTACTCTACAAGAATTATAGCTCTCCTTTGGCACCAATTCCTTCATTGCTTGTGATCAAACTTGTTACTATGCACTATTATCATTCTTGTGAAGCTCATCTTCATAATGAAACTATCATAGCCATTCCCATTGGAACATCTTGGAATCATAGCAAGGAAGTGCACCTTGTGAGGGCCATATTCATAGACAAGATCATTTGTGATAGGCGATCAATGGAAGCTACAAATTAAAGGAGGTTTGCTTTGTATTGTTCATTGCTTGATTGAATCTCTTTTATTCATTATTTCATTGAGTTTTAGGTATCTTGATATTTATTATATTGATTATTCATGTTTAATCCAATTTTCCCTTAACATTTTTGGCACCCACCGTGGGGCCTAGCCCTAAAGTTAACCCAAAAACTGAGTTTTTGTGTTTTAAAAAGTCGTACACAGGAGGAAACAGCACATCTGACA
Organism: Cunninghamia lanceolata; assembly: GCA_027924645.1. Lineage (NCBI taxonomy): Eukaryota > Viridiplantae > Streptophyta > Pinopsida > Cupressales > Cupressaceae > Cunninghamia > Cunninghamia lanceolata. The sequence continues at coordinate 3,134,542 of BSBN01000263.1, read as the reverse complement.
CATCCTAACATGCATCTGATATCTGTTATGGTGCATGCATTCCTTTGATGCATACAGTCTCTAATCCAATGCATCTGCTATCTATTCCAGTGCATACATCGTTTTAGCACATATAATCTCTGTTATGGTGCATATAGCCTCAAATACAACACATCTATCCAATCGGTGCATATACACTATTTTCCTATGCTTTTGACCTCTGTCTTAGCGCATATGTACTGTGGTGCTTCTGTTCTCTATTTCTACGCATTCAGTCTTTGAAGTGGTGCATCTATTTTAGGTAGTGATTTTTAGAGTTTCATTGAAGTTTTTTCTAATGCTGACATCTTTTTGTAGGAACTCTCTTGATCTGTTTTGTAGGCTAAGTACTGGTTTAGAATCATATAGTTGTATTTGTTAACTCACACTTTGATTTCTAATGGAAAGTAAATGGATGCTCATGCAAATCTCACATAGTTTAACTAGGAAGGTGGTAATTGAATCATTTCTATCTTGCATATCATTGAATCATTGCTATATTGCTATCTTTCAAGGTTAACAACTCATTGCTATCTAGATAAAATTGAATACATCATTGCTATCTGGGTAAAACTGAACCATTGCTATCTCGATTATCACTTCAACGTTAACAATTTGTGCTACAGGGATAAAAATTGAACTCATCATTGCTATCTAGGTACAACTGAACCATTGCTATCTCAATCATCACTTCAAAGTGAACAATTTGTGCTATCTAGGATAAAAATTGAACTCATCATTGCTATCTGGGTAAACTGAACCATTGTTATCTCGATCATCATTTCAAAGTTAAATAATTCATGCTATTTGGGATAAAAGTGAACACATCATTGCTATCTTGGTAAAACTGGACCATTGCTATCTTGTTATCACTTCAAAGTTAACAAATTTCTGTGCTTGCCCAAGTAGATAGCTCATCTAATTTTTTTTATTTTAACTAGAGGAAAAGAACCATTGTATTTTGTGTTTCAGAAATGATACCAGGCCTATGCCCTCCCCTATCTTGGGTGACCAAAATGCTAGACATATCATTTTTGCATGTGTTTTTTCCTTTAGAGGGGCCTACTCTTGGATACCATTCATCCAAGTAGGAATGACCCGAAGTGGTAACAGGCTAGATGCCAAGCCCTTCCAAGCCACTATAAATAAATTATGTTTGGAGTGAAAGCTTCAAACATGAGTGCAGTTGTGTTATACCGATAGCCAACCTCCCCCAAAATCCTCCAAGGCACAACCCTTGCAGGCTGGGAGACTTCATAACAAAGAGTAGTGTTGTCGCATGTATAACCACTCGAACGGTTGCCTTTATTACTCATCCTTGTTTTAGTAGACCAAAAACCCCAATAATCTAGTGCAGGGAAGGGCGATTATCACCTCCCAAAGATGCTTCACTAGAGATAGTGAGAATTCAGTTTTATACTGTCCTTTGAAACCTAGGGTTGTACTTGCTTTCTTTTTAGTCCAAAAAGAGTCAAAAAATCACAAAAAAAAAGAACCATAAAAATATTTTTTGTATTTGATGTCTCTTCTTGCCATAATTCTAGAAAATTAGATCAAAAAGACCTTTTTACAACCAAAGTACCAAAAACATCAGAAAATTTCCAAAAAATTGTAAAAATACTGAGAAAATCAGAGTGGCTCATTCATCTTCTTCTGTTGTGCATTTGTGCCAACCTACGGTGCATCTGTACTGACTTCCAACACTTTTTCTATCTATTAAAGTGCATCTACTTTTTACCAGTGTGGCACATTTGTCTTGACTTCCTGAGCATTTACCAGTTATCGCAGCGCATCTGTTCTAGCGCATGTGTGACAGTGAGCACTTGCACAATCTTTGAGAGAAATATTTTGTCATTTCTAGGTACCCATTTCAGTCTAGTTCCAAGTTCTAAGATTAGGTCTTACCTTGTAGTCATTTTTCCATCTATTTTGCATCAAAATCTCTCTTTCATTGGTCATCCCATTCACCTTCTATCAGGTCTTGCTAGTCTAAAGTCAAAGTATCTCATATCAGATCAACATAGGCCCCTTTTTCATATCATTTTGGATTCAAGTAACCCTAGTAAGTCACAGAAATTCGGTAGTGGTCTTGGTGCATGACTAGTCCCTACATAGTAAGACAGGTATCAAGTACCCTTACTAGTGGCTATCATCTTGTATCGGTTGTCTTACTTGGAATCGTTGATCGAAAGAGTCCCTTGTCCAAATCTTGTCGTAAGTATCCTATTCTCAGCAGTCTCCATCGGCACCTTGCCAAAATCTCTAGTTTCATCCCACCTCATCCCACGTCACCTTGCAACCAAAGTACTAAAAACATCAAAAAATTTCCAAAAAATTACAAAAATACTGAGAAAATTAGAGTGGTGCATTCGTCTTCTTCTGTTGTGCATTTGTGCTAACCTATGGTGCATCTGTACTGACTTCCAACACTTTTACTATCTGTTATAGTGCATCTACTTTTTACCAGTGCAGTACATCTATCCTGACTTCCTATGCATTTACCAATTATCGCAGCGCATCTGTTTCAGCGCATGCATGACAGTGAGCACTTGCACAATCTTTGAGAGAAAAATTTTATCATTTCTAGGTACCCATTTCAGTCTAGTTCCAAGTTCTGAGATTAGGTCTTACCTTGCAGTCATTTTTCCATCTATTTTGCATCAAAATCTCTCTTTCGTTGGTCATCCCATTCACCTTCTATCAGGTCTTCCTAGTCCAAAGTCAAAGTATCCCATATCAGATCAACATAGGCCCCTTTTTCGTATCATTTTGGATTCAAGTAACCCTAGTAAGTCACAGAACTTCACTAGTGGTCTTGGTGCACGACTAGTCCCTACACAGTAAGATAGGTATCGAGTACCCTTACTAGTGGCTATCATCTTGTATCGGTCATCTTACTTGGAATCATTGATCTAAAGAGTACATTGTCCAAATCTTGTCGTAAGTATCCTATTCTCGGTAGTCTCCATCGGCACCTTGCCAAAATCTCTAGTTTCATCCCACCTCATCCCATGTCACCTTGCATGGTTCTTACTAGATCTCAATACATGAAGCAACTTGAAATGGCTAGATCATCCAATCACATTATCACACCTCATGATAGTGATGAGGAAATCTCTAACCAAGAGTATCAAGGAACCCTCCAAGATCAAAAATTCCAATGCTTGCTAGAAAAAGTACTCCATGAGGACCCTCACAAGTATTTCTATCATCTTGCAAATTTTGGAATTAAACTCCCCACTGATTTCGATCTAAGCACAATCTAAGAAAATGTAGAGAATAATCACAAAAAAGGAAAGAAAGCCATAGAGCCAAGCACTCCTATGGAAGAAATGAGGAAACAAATCGAGGGTCTAACACAACAAATGACAGATCTCAAGATGGGTACAAACACTAAAACCTACTCCTTGGAAGATATTGCACCGTACCCCTTTGATAAAAGTTTGAATATGACATTGTTTCCCTATCGATTCGAAATTCCTAAGTTTGACAAATACAAAGGGAAAGGGGACCCTAGAGATCACATTAGGGAATTCAATGCAGCATGCTTGGAAGTAGCTCACAATGAGACTTACTTAATGAGACTATTCCCTAGATCTCTAGGTAGTGAAGCCATGGAGTGGTTCTCATAGCTTTCACTGGGCATCAAAACTTTTGATGAGCTAGTCAACAAATTCATCACACACTTCTCGTACAATATTGAACATGAAGTTTCTATGCTTGATTTATGAAATACCAAGCAAAAGAGTGGTGAATCATTTACCTCCTTCCTACAAAGATGGAGACAACTAGCAAGAAAATACTCATATGATGTACCAGAGAAGTAATTAATGGAGATGTTTGTCCATAACCTCAACTCTGATCTTAGCTACCAAATACAAATTCAATGCCCTACTTCATTTTCAAGAGTCATTGAAATGGGATTGTTTATCAAAAAATCCATGATCGCCAAGGGACAAATCAAGTTATACAAGGACACACCTACCTCCAATTACATGACTGACAAATCAAAGTTTTGGACTAAGAATAAAAATGTCATCAACGATGGAGTAGTTGATGCCAAGGTGGCGGCTCCCAAGCAAAAACCAATACTCACTCTCAAAGGAGAGACAAACAATGCTATGCCCAACAAAACATTCTCTTAGGAGCCAAGACCATGGTTCAACTCAAATCCAAGGTGAAAGTTCACACCACTAGGTGAGTCTCAAGAATCGGCATTAAGGAAGCTATTGGCCAACAATGAAATCTCTCTACTGCCAACAAGTGATTACGAACCTCAAATCAAACCTCACTATTGGAAAGACATTGACTATTGTGAGTATCATAGAGGAAGAGAACATACAACCAACAATTGTATCCATCTCAAACATGTTATTCAAGACGTTCTTGATCAAAATCAAGGAGGTGCTCGTCAACATACTTCTAATGAGACACATGTGGCTTACAAAGATCTGCTTCTCAATCATGACAGACCATACAACAAAAACAACAATAATGGAAACAACAACAATGGTAAATACAACAACAACCACAATAGGCAAAATTAGAATAGTGGGAATAGTAATGCCAACTACGCAAGTGTGCCATTCGACTATACCATCAATTACATATCAGAGCATGTCCCACAAATCAATGTGGTCACGCCCAATGACCAATCAAAGCCCAACAAGACTAATTGTAGTATCATTACCTATAGCAGTAAGGTCACCTTGAATACCATTCCTCCAAGGTCATCACCTTCTCAATCCAACTTCGATTAGTATAACGTCATAGACCAACTACGGAAGACTCCGGCCCACATTTCTATCTTAGAGTTGTTGCATTTATATCCTTACCACAAGGAGATTCTTGATAAAGCCTTAGTGGAAACCACTGTCCCCACTAACTTGGCCCAAGAGAAGTTTCAGGCCATGGTAGGTAATCTGACCTCCTCAAGTACCATATCATTTATTGAACAAGATGACATGTCAGTGTCTCAACCTCATAACACCCCTCTACATATTGTCGCCTTCATCCATAAGCACTGCATCAAGAGGGTTCTCATTGATGGGGGAGTTGGTTTAAATATTTGCACATTAAAGCTAGTCCTTATATTGGGGTTCTCTCAAAATGCAGTTGATCCAAGAAAGAAGATTACTATCAAAGTCTATGATGAAGAGGAGAGAACTACCAAAGGAATAGTGGTATTACCCATACAAGTGGGACCAGTAATAAAACGTGTCATGTGCCAAGTCCTAGATAGGGATCTCACCTATAATATTCTCCTAGGTAGACCACAAATTCATGCCATGAATGTTGTGCCCTCTACCTATCACCAATGCATAAAATTCCCTCACAACGGAAAGCAAGTCACCATCCAAGGTGACCTTGACCCCTTTTAGCATTGCAACTCTATCCTTTCAAAATCCAATTGCATCATACCAAATAATAGAGCATCTACATCCCCTACCCCACAACATGATTCTACCTCTGAATCTTCCTCATCAATGCCCAAAGAACAAAAAATTAATATCAAAGAAACTGGAGTTGAGGAATACTCCATTGAGCACAACCTCAATCTAGCCAAGATGCCTTTATCACCTAGATCCTTTGGGTGACCCAAGCATTTTCCAAAGCCATCTGCTCCTCCTAAACCTCCCACAACTCCCTTTGTAAAATGGGGGACCCTATCAAATGAAACAGAGGAAAGAGATATCCTACAATGGCTTTATACGAAAGAAGAAGAGAGTACACAATAGGAACCACCTAAGCTCCCAACATAAATCTATGGGCGAGGTGAAACTATCCTACATAGAATGGGTTATGAAGGACAAGTCCCCATTTGCCTAAGAAAAGAAGAAATCATAGAACCCATTCAACCTTCTTCATCCTCATTGGCTAGAACTAAAAAAGGTCTAGGATATAAAGATAAGCGCAAAGATAAAGCAAATGCTTGTCTAGCAGAAATGATCCATACCCCTCAAGAGGATAGTGACATAGATTCCAATGAATATGAGTGGGATGAGTTGATAGAGCATTCCTACGACAACAAAGAGGTCAATACCATTCAAACTTATAGCCCCTACCTTGAGGGAAAAACACTACCGAATAGGCCATTAGAGTGTGATTTGCCTATCCCTGAGAATATGACTTTTGAGGAAGGTTCAAGTTTTATCACAATAAACAACTTAGAGGAAAGTACTATCCTGAACACTCCCCCTACCAATACTCCTAGCATATCCATTCAAACTATCAACGAATCAGATCTATCCTCTGACTCCCTCCCCCTTGTGTATCCTGAGCTTATTGATTGGGATCTACGAGGAACCCCACAACTAGATATGTTCCAAAATGATGATGCCTATATTGACTATATGGAACTTCGAGACCACCTACCTAAAGGAGATCATAAAGCTGGCTTCGCCATTGAACTTAATACCATGACTTATTTCAGAGAGGGTGCCAAGCCTTCCAGTTGCAAAAATATCAAAATAAAAACTGGATCTAATGGTGAAAACTGCTCTGCAGTAGTGTTAAATCCTAAAATAGTAAAAAGAAAGGATGAATCCGAAGGTGAAAACCCAACTATGGAACCTGATGATGGACGGCTTGACACTCTCCCCAACAACATGTACCAGGAGAAGTCTTAGATTATTGTGGAACCCATAGAGCCTGTTAACATTAGAATAGAGGAACAACCTAAGATCATTCACTTTGCTAAATCTCTAACCCCACCAGAGAAGACTAAGTTTGTACCATTCTTCAAGAGAAAGCAAGTCAATTTTGCTTGGTCATATGCAGATATGCTGGGGTTAGATCCAGATTTGATTCTACATCATCTTCCATTAGATCCAGGAGTGAAACTAGTGAAACAAAAGCTTAGAAAAATACATCCAGACATTGCATTGCTTGTAAAAGAAGAACTCAAGAAACTATCGGATATAGGGTTTATCAGAGCTATAGATTATCCAGAATGGGCCTCCAACATAGTACTAGTGTCCAAACCTAATGGTTGAGTCAAACTATGCAATGACTTTAGAGATCTAAACAAAGCTTGTCGCAAGGATGATTTTCCATTGCCAAACATAGATATCATAGTTGACTTAATAGCAGGGCATACCATGTTATCTCTCATGGATGGCTTCTCAGGATATAATCAAATTAGGATAGTACTAGAAGAGCAGCATAAGATAGATTTTACTTGTCCGTGGGGCACTTTCTATTGGAATGTCATACCATTTGGGCTAAAGAACGCAGGGGCCACATATCAACGTGCTATAACCACCATATTTCATGATATGATGTATGTCACAATGGAAGACTATGTAGATGATATCCTTGCAATGTCACTCACAAGAGAATCACACCTGGATGTGTTAGAGAAAGTCTTTCAGAGATTAGAACAATTCAAAGTCAGGTTGAACCCAAAGAAATATGTGTTTGGAGTCACCTCAGGCAAGCTCTTAGGTTTTATTGTATCGACAAGTGGAATAGAGGTGGACCCAGCTAAAGTCAAGGATATTATGGACATTCCATCACCCAAGACTCTCACTCAACTAAGATATCTACAACACAAGCTATAGGCAATCTGTAGATTCATATCACAACTAGCAGACAAGTGTCAACCCTTCAGTCATCTCCTACATAAGAACATTCCATTTAGATGGGATGAGAAATGCGAAGAGGCATTTGACAAACTAAAAGAGTATCTTATGAATCCACCCATTCTCATGCCTCCTATCCAAGGGAAACCATTGTTATTATACATATCCGCTACACCAACAGCTCTTGGGGCCCTTCTAGCACAGCAAGACTATGAAAATAAAGAAAGAGCCGTCTACTACATTAGCTACAATTTGGTGGGCTATGAATTACAATACTCTCAGATAGAAAGATCATGTCTTGCGGTAGTTTTTGCTTCCCAAAAAATTTGACATTATATGCTTGCACATCCACTCAAACTTACTGCAAAAATAGATCCACTGAAATACCTACTAAGCAAAGCAGCTCTAACAGGTCGCCTAGCCAAATGGGTAATGCTCCTAAGTGAATACAACATTGAGTATGTAGACAAAAAGGCCATCAAGGGGCAAGTCATTGCTGATCAGTTAGTAGATGCACCACTACAGGACACTACACCAATGCAATTTGAGTTTCCAGATGAATCCTTATTCAATATATCAACACATTCCTAGAAACTTTACTTTGATGGGTCCTACACAAACCATGGATTGGGGGCAGGAATCTTGTTTGTAACTCCTCATGGTGACACCATAATGAAGTCTTACCATCTATTATTCCCATGCACCAACAACATAGCAGAATATGAAGCCCTAGTCATTGGTCTCAAAATGGCAACAAAATGGAAAATCAAGGAGCTACATGTTTATGGTGATTCTCAACTAGTAATCAATCAGGTCAATGATTATTACCAAACCAAAGATGAGAAGCTTGTCCCATATAGTGGATGGTTGAAGACTTTAAGGAATACTTTGTGATCATCTTTTTTGAACAGATACCTCGCATTGAGAACAAAGCAGCAGATGCCATGGCAACCATTGCCTCTCTTTCAAAATACCAGAGAATGAGTCATGGTATGAGTTCTTAGTGGAATCAATTCAGCAACCAGCTTATGATTTTCTTGAAACCCATTCCATATGCCTATTAGTTGGATCTGATTCACCTTGGTACAGTAAGGTCTACACTTACCTCAGGGATAGTACCCTCCCACCTGACTTATCTTCAAACCAACAATGAACCTTTATACACCAAACCTCTCGTTATACAATTATTTCTGACACCCTATACTGACGTGGTCTAGATGGTACTTTACTTTGTTTTTTAGAATGAGAAGAATCCCAAACCACCTTACAAGACGTACACGAAGGGATCTGCAAGACACACTCTAGCAGTCCTTCTTTAGCTAAGAAACTCATGCGTTTGGGTTATTACTGGCTAAACATGGAAACAAATTCACATCAATTTGTGAAGAAGTGCAAGTAGTGCCAGATACATGGGAACCTAATACATGCACTAGCTTAAGAGTTGAGACCTTTAATGACACCTTAGACTTTTTCCAATGGGGACTTGACCTTGTGGGTAAAATCCATCCACCCTCATCCAACAACCACAAATTCATAATAACTACCACTGAGTACTTTACCAAGTGGATTGAAGTCATTCCCCTTACCACCATCACAGGTAAGCAAATCTCCTCATTCATCCTTAATTACCTCATCTACAGATACAGAACTCCCTCATCCATTATCACGGATAATGGAAGACCCTTCAAAAACTAGGATGTCAAAGAACTCTATGACCGATTCAAAATCCAACACCATTTCTCCACACCCTGTTACTCCCAAGGCAATGGCCAAGCAGAAGAATCCAACAAGACCATCTTGAAACCCCTCAAGAAGATAGTCAATGATGTTGGTCGTGATTGGCACATCCAACTCAATCCTGCTCTATGGGCCTACAGAACTAGTATACGCACTCCCACAGGTGCTACCCCTTATGCCCTTGTCTATGGCTCAAAAGTTGTCCTCCCCATAGAGGTCAAATTACCATCTCTCAGGGTGTTGTTAAAAGGTCTCATATCAGATGAAGAATATAGAGTTTCCAGATTGCAAGAATTAGAGTTGCTAGAAGAAAGGAGATAGAAAGATTTTGACAATCTCAAAGCATATCAACAAATGATGTCACGAAGCTATAACCATAGAGTTTGCCCAAGAGTCTTTAAAGTTGGAGATCTAGTACTTAAGGAGAACCCCAGCAATCAATAGGATTGAGAAAAGAAAGGCAAGTTCAAACCCAACTGGGTTGGGCCTTATGTGATCGCAGTTGCTTATGGATCGAGGGCATATTAGCTAGCAACATTAGAGGGTGAGTTGTTCAATGACTTAATCAATAGCATGCATCTTCACCAGTTCTATACCTAGGAGAAACCTAATGTAAGGGGGGCATAAAATACAAAAAAAATAAAAAAATTAGAAAAATACAAAAAAAAATCAAAAAATTAGAAAAATACAAAAAAATCATCCTTTGGTGAAAACCTAGCAAACAGGTGTCATGTGTACTTTCTAGCTTTTGTGCAAATAAAAGCAAGTGGTGAAAACTTGGTAAATAGGCATTACTTGTGATAATCCACTTCCTCCATCTTTGGGAAACCAATCACCTTATGTCCATTCTTCCTTCACTCGTGTCCCATTCGGTCCATATCTGTTCCATAATAAAATCCTAACGATAACCTATCATGGTTTGATACTCTATCTCTTTGTTGCCTTGTCAACTAAAGTTTTATCCCATATCCTATCCATAGTGTCATCCTAGCATAGTGTCTCTCATTGGTATCCAAGGTCCCAAGTCCATGAACTACGTTGCCTCTACGTCATCACGTAGGGAAGGCCATTTTCAATGCGCCCCTAACACTTCCCTATCCATCCCATATCTTGTTGTCTATCCTCTAGTATCCATGGTCCAAAGTCCATGAACTACATTTCCTCTATGTTGTCACGTAGGCAAGGCCATTTTTCAAATGTACCCCCGAGGCTCCACTATCCCATCTGTCCCGTGTCTAGTCCTTCTATCTATCTGAGTCCACACCACTTTCTATCACCAGGTCTTAGGTCTATTAGGGTTTACCCCAAACTACATTGCCTCTACATCGTCATGTAGGCAAGGCCATTTAGAAATGAGCCCCAGAGGCACTAGGTTAGTCCCTTAGGGTCTGTCTCACCAAATAAGGATTGTGGAATCTCTCTCACTAGGCAAGCAAGTGCAAACAAAACCTGCTCTTTTCAAGCAGAAATCCTGACGCAAGACATTAACCTATCTAAAACAAAGCAAACAAACACCCAAGTGTTTCTAAATGATTTTACCTAAATTATAGCAAGAAACAAACACATCTAAATGTAAAAATGTTTTGTGGATTGGAAACATGGTTAAAATACAAAGTCTTGATTTTTTTGCTATCATGTCTTTCTATGCTACTCAAGGATGCCAAAAGCTAGAGATTCTATGATGGGGGCATGATTATTTTCTTTGTTTGTTGTTTGTGGATTAAACTTTAGTAATGCAACGCCTTGTCTAAAAACATGATCGACAAAAGATCATCAAGGACATCAAAGGTCTAATATGAACGGGGGCAATCCTTGTCTGTTGATACACAAGAAATACTCAGGTCATCTTGGTTTAATTATACCTAGATGCTTGTATTAGCTTTCCAAATCAAAATCCATGTAAGCAATGCTCAGGTCATCTCAGTTCAATTATACATAGATGATTGTATTAACTTACAACATTCAAAAAAAGTACCAAAAAAAAATTGCCCAATGATGAAATAATCACTTCAAAATCTTGCACCATCAAGATGTCAAAATTAAAGCATCCATCATACATCCATTTATACATCCATACATCCATATCCCATGCAATAAAAGATCCAAACAATGCAGAGTATCAATACAAGTCAAAGCTCGAGAGTCTTTCTATCAAGTCATTCTGTCAATCAATCTTCTATCTACCATTCTCTCATTTCTGTGTCGATAGAGTACATTTGGACATCACAAAAACATAGTGTATAGGTGCATATCATATCACATGAGATAGTCATTTACATGATTAAATCAGTTGCATACATAAATAAAGGGCATCAGATCATCCATATACAATCATCACATAGTGTCAAATAGAAAAAATCAAAAACATAGATAAGTGCATCGCATAAACTGCATAAACATATAGATACCATTTGCATTTGCATATCAGAGGCATATCAAGTAAAACATCTAAGTCTATAGTAGATAAACATATGCATCACATCATACAATAAAAATGCATCATAACTCATAAATATAGAGCATCAAGTAAACTACATCATCATATAAATATCACAAATATGTCCAAATGTACAATATCAAGTGGTCCATCTCTGACTCAATGTCATATACAATAAATACATCTCAAGGATGGTGATACATGTCTCAAAATATAAAAGTGGTACATAAGTATATCTGGCTATTTGAGCCAACAAAAAGTATATGTAGGATCTAAAAATATACACAAGTATCTGCTATCCCTGCTGCTATGAACCGCTGCTACCAACAGTGTCTCCTGAGTCCCCTCCTCCACTGGCCCCAAACTGCTATGGGCCCATCACAGAGGCTCTTGACCTTGATCCACCTACTCTCTGGGAGGCCGCAAACTGGCTCTTGTAGCTCGGAGGCCTCTGACTAACTGGAAAAGCACCATGGTATAGGCCTTGGTAATACTGTGTCTGAGCCTGCGCTCTGGCAAGCTCACCCTGCACCTGTGCTAACTAAGCCTATGCCTGTGCCAACTATGTCTAAGTTTGAGCTAGCTACATCTGTGCCTATGCTAGCTGTGCCTGTGCCTGATGCACCTACCCAACCAAAAAGCTACTTGTCGCATCTATACTAAGGGCTGACACTGCAGTGTCCCTCTCCACTCTGATAACTCATATTCGTGCCTCTGCCACGTCTCTCTCTGGTAAGACCTAAGATAACTGTTGCATCTATCTCTCACCGGGCCTCAACAGTCCTAAGTTGTGCCCGCAGCTACCTGACATCTCCCCTCAACATGGATCTAGCCCTCTCCTGTACATCTGACTATGCTAGACCCTAGGCTACCTGTGCCTATCCCTGCCCCTGTGGCTAGGATGCCTACTACTGTGCTACCTGCTGAGGTGGCAACATCTGTACCTATTGTGTCTATGGTTCCTACTGTGGAGCCGGCTGTGCAACCTATGGTGGCACTACTTGCTGAGCATGGGAAGGTTCCTCCCCAGCTCTCCTCCTCTATCTCGGTCTGGCTCTGTCTCCTCCACCTCCTCCATCATCTCCACCACCTCCTCCTCCTCCACCATCTCTGCTGCCTACCCATCCTCCTCTCCTCCTCCTCCAGGTAACCTGGCCCTCATCATTTGAATCTGCCTTGTCTATCTAAGGAACTAGCTCCCCAGGACCTGAGTATCTCAGAAATGGGTGGGCAGCGAACCAATCCTCAAAATCCTAGGTCATCCTAGCGTTCACAATCTCTCTCCTCATATCCCAAGTAATGTAGGGCATCTGCCAAAACACAGCCACTGCCTCCTCGTAGGATGCCATCGACCCCCATCTGTACCTCTCAGCATGAGTCCTTGCAAATAGAGCCTGCCCCTATGGCATGCCTTGCCTCCTCCCAAACTATCTCCGAACCCACCTGACAATCTACCTCTCCAAGATAAATCGTGTCTAGCCTATTAACCACCTCATCTGGTAGTAGTAGGGAAGCTTGTCTGCCTCATCCTCCCAAGGCTCGCAATCTAGATATGGTCACCAGATGAGCACATCTACTCCATCCAAAGCATGCCTGCAATACTTGAGCTTCCCCAGCCTATGCTAGGAAATCACTCCTACGTAGCCATATCTATATGGTTCTCCTCTATGTTTGTCAAAAAGACATCGATTTAGTGATCACTATGTGCTCCCATAGCCAAAACTGCAATAGTGACACACCTGCGGATAGACTTGCATCCCTGTGGCCACCCGATGCATGTCGTGGTATAGGTCCACTAGAACACAGACACCCCAAGCATACTGGGTGCCCTCTATAACATCCTCTCAATGATCCAACCCCATCCAATGGGGAACCTGTGTGATCTCCTATCGGGGCATACAACACCTTCGATCAGTCCTGCTACTATACCTGGGAAGTAGTCGTAATAGTCATGAATATCCTCGGTGTCATCGAACACTCACCTGCACTCTGCAAGCCCTGCATCCCTCTATGGATCATACTCCACAAGCTCTCCCTGAATAGGTAAATGGAGAATCTTGTATACATCCTCCAATGTAACAGTCATCTCACTAGTAGGGAAGTGGAAGGTCTTGTCCTTGCTATGGAACCTCTCCACTGCTGCAGTCAGCAACCTACGGTTCACCCAAACCTTGGGCATGAAGAAAACATAGTCAAGTCCCATCGTGCCGAGTGCTTCTCTATCCATCTCAGTAAGCATATGCCTCTGCAACATCGACATAGGGAACTACTCCCTCGACTAAAGTGTATCTCGAATATCCTTCTGTAAGCACACAAAGCAAGGCATCAACCTAAAGCTACAAGTACCATACTCAACATATCTATAGAAACATATCAACTAACTTAGCATATCAAATTGCTCAAAATAGCACACTACATCTCTTCACTAGATTCCTGCAATCTCGGAGATAGTTTATCGATTGACGCATCAAACAGGATGCCCATCGAGTCAATTTTGTTAAGTAAACTGCCTATCTATATCATATACGCCATAACAGGTGGTACATGCACCATTTATTAACAAATGTGCCATTTCTTGACAAATGTGTCACTTCTAACAAGTGCGCCGCAAGATTTCATGCATGCGTCATTCTATACTGTAAATGCACTGCCCAGTCAAAAGCGCCACTTCATACCATAAATGTGCTGCAGAATTATGCATGTGCTTACTAAACTCATGCATGCACAGCTTGAGTATATGCACTGTTCTATATCCTAAATGCGCTATAGAACTATGGATGTATAGTTTCGCATGCCAGATGCACCAAACTTCAATCCAACACATTTGTCTGTCCTATTTTTCTCCTAGCATTTATTGCAATCAAAATAAACCCTAGGGGAAATTTGATGCAGAGCATCTAGGACAGCAGTAGCATGTTCATAACTTCACATGCAAAGTTCTCTCAAGACAGGCTTCAACACCATCTCCAACTTGCTCCTGACACACACACAATGAAGGACACCTGGACACACCTTCTAGGATGTCTAACACCAATTAACATTCCATTCAACCACTAAGAAAGACCTATAGGACAACAATTTCATTCTGCCTTTCCAAGACAGTCACAACTTCCTCCTTGGGATAGTCTCCCTCTACATAAACCCAATCCCTTTGCAACACATCAATCCATAACATGCACACATACCAATGTCTTCATTGACAAATCAATTGCATAGAAAACAAGTCAATTACCTTCTTGGCAATGACAGTCTCAAAGAGAACTCACAGAAACAGCACAGGGCATAGAGGACTTTTTTCTCCAAGAAATCTCCTTCTACTCCTTACCACAGGATCATTGCTAGATCAGGAGTTCTTTGAATTGATCATAAAGCATGGCATTTGTAGATTGACCACTATTTACAATCAAGGATAAACACTAAACTACTGCTGTCCTTCTCTTAGTATTCAACACCAGACTTCTATAGAGTCATTTACTTGACAAACTCAACTCCAACCATCCTCCTACCCTCCACATTCCTCACAAGACTCTGAAACAATTAAAATACAATCCATTCCATTGAGCAAAGATAGAAAATGGTCAATGGAATGGGCAAAAATCCATCGATTTGCTCAGAAATACCCTAAGTCAGGGTTTTAACCCTCTTCCAAACAAAATAGAAATGCAGAAATAAAATTGGATGTCAAGAGCCCAAATAAGTTTCAAATGATAGGTGATTCAACAACCTATCCAACCATCACAAACACCCTTCACCCCCAGGCCGTACAAGTATGAATTTCTCAAGAAAACAACGAATTTTTAGAAGTGAACAACAATTCTACAAAAAAAATAGTTTTTGGGAAATCACCGATATCTCCCACCTAGATCATTATCAAGATCCCAAACTAGTCTCAAATCAAAGGTGCTTCGAAGCTTTAACCTTCCAATTCATACATGTGCCATAATATTTCCGTACAGGCATGGGTAGGGCCTGAGAGCAGCAAGGAAACATAGAAAAAAATAGGAAAAAGTAGAAAAAAGATAGTTTTTTGTTATATTTTCCCAATCTATTGAATGTCCTCTTCCAATACATCTTGGTAGGCTTAAAAGAAGCCTCAATATTAGCATGCAGTCGAAGAAACTACCAACCCTCAATTTCTTTCTTGATTTTTAACTGACACAAATAGAAATTGTCTTCTTTAGGACAACAATGACTATTTTTTAACTAAACAATGCTTTGTTTTAACTTTTGGTTAACCTTGGATAAGGTTTTAAACACCTCCTAACCTTTGACAAGGTGTTAATACATATACACACCTTTGACATGCCTTTAAAAGGCTTACAACCATAGAAACTCAATGACTATCCTATACAAATATTAAAACTAAAAACTGTCCTAAATGCCTCTACAAAGGCTTATATAAAAGACTATAGCAAACATGCAAAATAGACCCTAGCTAAATGGACATGGTTCCTTACAAATATGGCTTTCAAGCCTTATAACAACATGTAAATGGTCTCAAAGACCTTATTTGAATAAGACAACCTTAGAGAAAATTAGGTAAATTCTCGATATCTTGGTGCTCTTGCACTCCTTGGCACGATGAAAACTCTTGTCCCAAGAGTTAGGGGATCTGCTCCGACCATTCTTCCATCTTGTTGGTATGTTCCTTTGACTAGGAAACATGAACTCTTCCAGAGTTATCTTTTTCCTTCTCTAACCTACATGGCTCCTGTAAACAGTGTGAGAACCATAAAACTTGTTTTGGTGTCCTTGTCTAGGACCTTGCTACTGCAATACTTCATCTCTTCTCAACTGGAACTTCTGATTCATTCCTCCCTGTACCATTTGCTATTTGTCTTCCTTCTTCTGCCTCTTTATAGGGCACTCAAGGTCTCCAACCTTGACATAACTCAAGTCCCGAATCTTCTATTCTCTAGGACTATCATCCACCTTCTTCTGTTGTTGCAACTGTTCCTGCTACTTCCCATCATCCTTAACCTGCATACTCAACTGTAACTTCTCTCCAAAGAAAATAATGACATGTTCCTTCTTCCCTTCACAAGGTAAAGGAATTAGTTTGAACTTCTTACCATCTTTGTGCACTACATAAGTATTAGTATACCCATCATGAATTGTCCTTCTCGAATACTGCCATGGTCTGCCCAAGATTACATGCCCACATGTCATAGGAATAACATCACACAAAACATAGTCCTGATATGGACCAATTGTGAAGTCAACATAAGCCTTCTTAGTGACCATTACCTACTACTCTTGACTCACCCAAGTGACATGGTAAGGATTGGGATGATCAAAAGTCTTCAACCCCAACTTATTCACCATTTCCCAAGAAACTAAGTTATCATGAGAACCTGAATCTACAATCAACTTGCATATCTTTCCATGGCTCAAACAATTTGTTCTAAAAATAGATACATGTGGTGGTTGCTGCATCTTGCCTCTTTCTACCATGAGTATCTCTCCATCTAGCATAGGAGAGGCTGACGACATTTTTGGTTCTTCTAGCTTCTCCTCCTCTTGTGCCAAGTGAACTCTTTTATCCTTGGTCTTGTCAACACCATCCTTCTTAGGATAGTTGAAAGATGTGTGTCCCACCTCATTGCAATGATAACATCTGCCTGTGAACACTCCTCTACCTGATCCAAATCTACCTCCACCTCTATATCCACCTCTCTATTCTGTAGAAATCTCCTTACCATTCTCATTGTTGTTCTGAACTTCACTAGTAGGTCTGCCCCTACCTTTGTTTCCTCTTCCATAACCTCCTTGCCTTTCTTGCTTCCTCTTCACTCTCTCTTCAGCCCTGATGGCTAACTGGAAACACCTTCCAAGTGTTTTTGGTACTGCTAACCCAATCTCATCTTGCAAGTTATACCTAAACCCATTAAGGTGTTGCAAGTATGAGGTTATCCAGTGTTGTCATTGATGTCAACATACTCATATTGCATTGACAAGAAGGATTTGATGAGCTGTGTGCTAAGGATATTGAGAAAATTAGTCTCAGTCAGGAACAGTGGAGAACAGTGATGAGAAGAAGGTAAATGTACTGTATAGGATGAGAACCGGAGGATGCGGATTAAAGGGTTAGTAGATATGAGTCTTGAGATGCTCCAGTTAAGATTTCAGAGGTCCGCATGAAGATCTGAAGGAGTTGTGGCTACCGGTATAGAACCGGGTCCGGCAAGTATCCGGAGGTGACAGAGGATCACAAAAAGGTCCGGTGAGGTCCGGAATTGTATTATCCTAATCTGCGGATTGGAAGGAGTGTTTGGGATGTCCTTGTGATGTATCATCCTGATTTGTGTATGATTTCGAGGTCCGGAAGTACCTCTTGCATTATGACAGTGGCGACAGACTGTGTTCTTGAAGTTCCGGATGAGGAAGACAAGAGATCCCAGTAAGCAGAGGAAGTGCGGATGTATCCGGACAGTCAGACAGGTTTGTGAAGGTTCTTGGATCATGTTTAGGTTTTGTTGTTGGTCCGCATTAATGGTAGAGCCCGGAATTGAAGTTATTCTTCCGGATGAAGTTCTTGCTTTGTGTAGCCGACCGGATGAGATGTTCATCCTGCGAATGTTCTTGTGATGGCCGACCGGATGTGTTATTCATCTTGCGGATACTCCTATGGTTGTTTGTCGACTTAGATGCTTGTTCCTAAGTCAATGTCTTGTATAAATAATGATTTGTGAATTCATTTCATAGTGAGCAGTGAGGATGAGTATGGTATAGCGAAGAAACGTGCGAAAGGCAGAGCAGAGATTGTTGCACTTAATTGGAACTGATCCGGACATGGTAGAGATGTCATTCTCCAGTTCAAGACTGTGATTTTCATCACTTTGTAGACAGTGTGTCTCCTTGTAGGCAGTGGGCCTCTTTGTGAGCAGTGTGCTCAGGCAGTGAGCCCTTATTGGCATGTGCCATTCATTTTTCCTTATTCTTCTAACAGAGAATAATTCTTGGGTTAATCACCCCGTGGTTTTTCCCTTAACCGGGTTTTCCACGTCAAAATCTTGGTGTTCAATGTGTTGATGCTTATCTGCCCTTGTGTTTATGTATTATGCTTCCATGGATGATTATTTGATATGCTGCTAACTAACAACAGTGAGTTAAGTGTTTGAATGAGGAGAAGTTTTATACAACTGATTCACCCCCCCCCTCTCAGTTGTATGCCCTAGATCCAACAATTGGTATCAGAGCTAAGTTCCTCTGACAAGAGCTTAACCGCTTGAGGAGATCCAGGATGTCGTCATACAAGAAGGATAGTCCGAAGTTTGATGGAACCAACTTCACTCTCTGGAAAGGTCGCATGAAGTGTCACTTGGAATGCATGGGAAAAGCATACCTAGGTATGATTTCAAAACCATATGTACCTCCACAAGGTGGTCCGACAACCCTGAATGAAATCACAGAAGCTGAAAACAATCTGCGGACCAAGGAAGCTCTTCTAAGCGCATTGAATGACTCAGATCTCTCGAATGTCATTGACCTACCCACTGCATATGAGATCCTAACTAAATTGGAACTTCTGTATGAAGGAGATGAGTTTGTCAAAAGTGCAAGGTTGCAAAGTCTGAAAGGGAAATTTGAAAGATTGAAAATGAGAGATGATGAAAACATCACTACCTTTATGCCAAGAGTAAATGAGCTAGTATGTGGAATCAGAAATGCTGGTGGAACTTTAGATGAAAATGAGATTGTCTGCAAAATCCTAAGATCCCTTCCTGCTGCCTACAAAATCAAAGTTGCTGCCATTGATGAATTCAGAGCCCACACAACTGTCACAAGAGAACAACTGGCTGGCAAACTAGCTGCATTTGAAATGACCGAGTTTGGAGATGATCCTCCCAAGACTGAATCTGCTTTCAAAGCCAGTGCCTATGTGAAAGGCAAACAGAGATTTGATCCGGGTGAAAACTCATCAAAGAAAATGTCATGGTATGATCAAGCAAGAAGAGACATGGAAGAAGAAGAAGCAGAAATAGCTCAACTTGAAGCCCTCATTGCAAAGAGACTACCAAGAGGATCCGGTAAGTATGAAGGAAAACTACCCTTTAAGTGTTTCAACTGCAATAAGATTGGTCATTTTGCCTCAAGATGTCCGGAGAGATCTGCAAGATCTAATACTCACAGACAAAGGTTTCAAAAGAATTGCTATTATGTTCATGAAGAAGATGACAATGAAGGAGTAACAGATGATGAATCAGAACCAGGAAGCAAATCCGGAAATGAGTGGGTGTTTATAGCCATCAAAGAAGAAGATCCCTTGCTCTCTGAATCTGTCAATCACAAAGTTGTTGAAAAAGCCTTGGCTGCTCAAGTGGAAGAAAAGGATGATTGGGTTATTGACAGTGGATGTTCTCACCATATGACTGGTGACAAGAATAAGTTCTTAGACTTGGAACGATATGAAGGAGGAATGGTAAAGTTTGGTGACAATTCTGCTGGCAGAATCAGAGGTAGGGGAACTATTTCCTTTGATGGTAAGAGCAAAACAGGAAATGTACTGTATGTTGAAGGATTGAAGCACAATCTTCTCAGTGTTGGTCAGTTAGTGGACAAAGGCTATGATCTCCGGTTCAAGAATGGAAAATGCAGAATCTTTACAAGCTCCGGAACTGAAATTGCATCCGGTACTCAGACAAGAGGTAACATCTTTCATCTGGTTGGTTCAAATAAAAGTTGTTTATTTGTTCAAATTGATCAGAGTTGGTTATGGCATAGAAGAATGTGTCATGTAAATTTTGATAACATTATCAAAATAAGCAATACTCAGGCTGTGAGAGATCTTCCAAAATTGATAAAACCTACAAATAGTGTGTGTAAAGAATGTCAGTTAGGCAAACAAAGCAGAGTCTCTTTTAAAAGCAAAGATCAGTCTTCTACCGGATTATTGGAATTAGTACATACTGATCTGTGTGGTCCGACAAGAATCAAGAGTCTGCAAGGTGATAGATATTTCATGTTGTTAATTGATGATCATTCCCGGATGATGTGGGTTACCTTTCTAAAAGAAAAATCAGAAGCTTTTGAGAAGTTCAAAATCTTCAAAGCTATGGTGGAGAATCAAACCGGATTAAAACTAAAGTGTCTAAGGTCTGATAGAGGTGGTGAATTTACATCTGGTGAATTCATTGACTTTTGTGAGAAACAGGGTATAAGGAGACAGTTGTCTGCTCCTAAGACTCCACAGCAGAATGGAGTAGTTGAGAGAAAGAACTGGACCATCCAGGAAGCCGCTAGGACAATGATGTTGGAAGCAAATGTTCCTCAAATGTTTTGGAAAGAAGCTATCAGCACTGCAGTCTACACTCTCAATCGAGTTCAAATCAGAAACAACACCGGTAAGACCCCCTATGAACTCTGGTTTGGCATCACTCCTACTGTGAAATATTTCAGAGTATTTGGTAGCAAGTGCTATATTAAAAGAGATGAAGATCTAGGAAAGTTTGATGCTAGAAGTGATGAAGGAATTTTCTTGGGATACTCCACTCAAAGCAAAGCATACCGGTGTTACAATAAGAGATTGAGGAAGATGATAGAAAGCACCAATGTAAAAGTTGATGAAGGAATTGAGAAGCCTTCAAGATTTTATGAGTTTGATGAAGATGATCAAGACAGTGTTCAAGGACCTCAATCCTCTCCGGTGAGACAGAGTCAGCCTGATCCGGTAAATCAGGAAGAAGAGATAGGTTTGAATGAGCCTGATCAAGAAACAGCAGTGCTGGATACTCCCAAAATTCCAAGGTATGTAAGACTGAATCACTCTGAAGATCAGATCATAGGTGACAGAAGCAAAGGTGTACAAACTAGAAGGAATATTGCTCAAGATCAGAATGAATGTTGTCTGATTTCAAAGATTGAACCTAAAACAATAAATGAAGCCTGCAATGATGAAAACTGGACCAAAGCAATGGAAGATGAACTGATGCAAATTGAGAAAAATCATACTTGGGATCTTGTTCCCAGACCTAGAGACAGGAATGTAATTGGAACCAAGTGGGTCTTCCGGAACAAACTAAATGAAGCTGGTGAAGTAATCAGAAACAAAGCTAGATTGGTCTGCAAAGGCTACTCTCAAATAGAAGGAATTGACTTTGAAGAGACTTTTGCTCCGGTAGCAAGAATTGAAGCAGTCAGATTACTTCTTGCATTTGCTGCCTTCAAAGACTTCAAGGTATATCAGATGGATGTCAAGTCTGCCTTCCTAAATGGTGATCTGGAAGAAGAAGTCTACATTGAACAACCGGATGGATTTCAATTGTCTGATAATAATGATATGGTCTGCAAGTTGAAGAAAGCTTTGTATGGATTGAAGCAAGCCCCAAGAGCATGGTATGAAAGGTTGGATAAGCATCTTGTGCAGATTGGATTCAACAAAGGTACTGCTGACAGCAACTTATATTTCAAAATTGATCATGAAAACATTCTGATTGTTGAAGTGTTTGTGGATGATATCATTTTTGGAGGAAGAGATAGTATGTGTAAAACTTTTGCAAATCAGATGAAAAGTGAGTTTGAAATGTCTATGCTTGGTGAAATGAATTTCTTCTTGGGTCTGCAAATTACTCAAACAAAAGAAGGGATCTTCATTTCTCAGACCAAATATGTGAAAGAATTGTTAAAGAAATTTGGTATGGAGGACTCAAAGCCTATGAACACTCCTATGGCAACCGGATGTAAGTTAAGCAAAGATGATGATTCTCCAAAGGCAGATCAGACAAAGTATAGATCAATGATTGGTGGATTGTTGTATCTCACTCAAACTAGACCAGATATAATGCAAGCTGTTGGTCTTGTGGCAAGATTCCAGGCTGATCCTAGAGAATCTCATGTTATGGCAATCAAAAGAATTTTTAGATACTTGAAAGGGACAGTTGAGTATGGTCTATGGTATCCTAGAGATCCGGATTTCTCTCTTCATGCTTACACAGATGCAGATTGGGCAGGAGATGTGGATGACCGGAAGAGCACTAGTGGTGGAGCATTCTCTTTGGGGAAGAGATTGGTTTCTTGGCTAAGCAAGAAACAAGATGCAATATCTCTGTCTACAACTGAAGCAGAATACATTGCAGCAGCAGGTAGTTGCACTCAAATCTTATGGATGAAGCAGATGCTAAGAGACATCAAAGTTGAATATGAGGAGCCTATCACAATTTTCTGTGATAATTCAAGTGCAATTAATATTTCCAAGAATCTGGTATTGCATTCTAAGACTAAGCACATATCTATCAAATTTCACTTTTTGAGAGAACAAGTAAACAAGGAAGAAGTCAGATTGGAGTATGTTCCCTCCAAGGATCAGATTGCAGATATCTTTACAAAACCTCTTCCCAAGGACTCTTTTGAATATCTCCGGGAGAAGTTAGGGGTCATGGCCCCTCCGGTAATGAACTAAGATGCACTGTTGTGCATCAGTCCGGTGGCTATCACAGTCATATCTTGTGATTCGGACTAATGGGGAGCTGCAACTAAGGGGGAGCAGCTGGTATGATTCTGATGCATGAGAATTGCAAGTATGAGCCCTTTGCCATTGATGTCAAAGGGGGAGAGAAGACATGTGAAAAACAAGTGGTTGATGATCAAAGGGGGAGCAGCAAAGAAAGACATGTGAAGAGTTGTTGTTGATAGGGGGAGCTGTGACAGAAAAGAGAAGTTCTTGTCTTGATGGTTTTTCACATCATATGTTGCCATCAATGACAAAGGGGGAGATTGTTGCAAGTATGAGGTTATCCAGTGTTGTCATTGATGTCAACATACTCATATTGCATTGACAAGAAGGATTTGATGAGCTGTGTGCTGAGGATATTGAGAAAATTAGTCTCAGTCAGGAACAGTGGAGAACAGTGATGAGAAGAAGGTAAATGTACTGTATAGGATGAGAACCGGAGGATGCAGATTAAAGGGTTAGTAGATATGAGTCTTGAGATGCTCCAGTTAAGATTTCAGAGGTCCGCATGAAGATCTAAAGGAGTTGTGGCTACCGGTATAGAACCGGGTCCGGCAAGTATCCAGAGGTGACAGAGGATCACAAAAAGGTCCGGTGAGGTCCGGAATTGTATTATCCTAATCTGCGGATTGGAAGGAGTGTTTGGGATGTCCTTGTGATGTATCATCCTGATTTGTGTATGATTTTGAGGTCCGGAAGTACCTCTTGCATTATGACAGTGGCGACAGACTGTGTTCTTGAAGTTCCGGATGAGGAAGACAAGAGATCCCAGTAAGCAGAGGAAGTGCGGATGTATCCGGACAGTCAGACAGGTTTGTGAAGGTTCTTGGATCATGTTTAGGTTTTGTTGTTGGTCCGCATTAATGGTAGAGCCCGGAATTGAAGTTATTCTTCCGGATGAAGTTCTTGCTTTGTGTAGCCGACCGGATGAGATGTTCATCCTGCGAATGTTCTTGTGATGGCCGACCGGATGTGTTATTCATCTTGCGGATACTCCTATGGTTGTTTGCCGACTTAGATGCTTGTTCCTAAGTCGATGTCTTGTATAAATAATGATTTGTGAATTCATTTCATAGTGAGCAGTGAGGATGAGTATGGTATAGTGAAGAAACGTGCGAAAGGCAGAGCAGAGATTGTTGCGCTTAATTGGAACTGATCCGGACATGGTAGAGATGTCATTCTCCAGTTCAAGACTGTGATTTTCATCACTTTGTAGACAGTGTGTCTCCTTGTAGGCAGTGGGCCTCTTTGTGAGCAGTGTGCTCGGGCAGTGAGCCCTTATTGGCATGTGCCATTCATTTTTCCTTATTCTTCTAACAGAGAATAATTCTTGGGTTAATCACCCCGTGGTTTTTCCCTTAACCGGGTTTTCCACGTCAAAATCTTGGTGTTCAATGTGTTGATGCTTATCTGCCCTTGTGTTTATGTATTATGCTTCCATGGATGATTATTTGATATGCTGCTAACTAACAACAGTGAGTTAAGTGTTTGAATGAGGAGAAGTTTTATACAACTGATTCACCCCCCCCCCCTCTCAGTTGTATGCCCTAGATCCAACATAAGGTACCTTGCCACTTTCTCTTCTTCATCTTCCAACCCACCTCTAATACTAAGCTTATGAAGTTTCTCAGTATAGGACAGAACATCCATGTCCTTTTTCTTCAAGTTCTATCTCATCCTCTTTGTCTGAATAGAGTAATCAGATGGAAGGAACTGATCCTTCATCATATCCTTCATCCTACTCCAAGAAGTGATTCTTGATGCACCTCTAGCCATTCTTTTTGTCTGCACACTACTCCACCAGGTAAGTGCTGTTCCTCTCAGTTTTGTCTTTGCAAATTTGATCTTCTCATCATTCATCTCCTCATACTCAAAAATTTTTTCCAGGGCATCTATCCACCCTAACACCTCTTCACTATCCATCTTCCCTTGATAGATAGGTAACTCTATGTTTGCCTTTGTTCCACTTCCTTGGACTGCCTTCAATAATCTTACAAACTTCTTTTCTTCAGCATCTAACTCATCCTCAGGAGGATTCTCATCAGCATCCTCATCTCCTTCTGACTCATTTTGTTCATCCTTTCTTGGATTCTTCTCCAATGCTTCCAATCTAGCCAAGATTGTTGCATTTTCTCTTCTCACTTGCCTCAGCTCTCTGTCTCTGGCAGCATCCTGTTCTCTTCTATCCCTCAGCTCTTTCTCTCTTGCCTCTAAGGCTTCTCTCAACTCAGCATTCTCTCTTGCCATCTGGTTTTTAGGAGGCATCTTCACAAACTCTCATAGACCTTTATCCTCTTCACAAGATCCTTTACTCCCTCAAGGACCTACTAGCTAGCTCTAATACCACAAACGATGCAGAGCATCTAGGACAGCAGTAGCATGTTCATAACTTCACATGCAAAGATCTCTCAAGATAGGCTTTAACACCATCTCCAACTTGCTCTTGACACACACACAATGAAAGACACCTAGACACACCTTCTAGGATGTCTAACACCAATTAACATTCCATTCAACCACTAAGAAAGACCTGCAAGACAACAGTTTCATTATGCCTTTCCAAGACAATCACAACTTCCTCCTTGGGATAGTCTCCCTCTACATAAACCCAATCCCTTTGCAACAAATCAATCCATAACATGCACACATACCAATGTCTTCATTGACAAATTAATAGCATAGAAAATAAATCAATTACCTTCTTGGCAATGACAGTCTCAAAGAGAACTGACAGAAACAACACAAGGCAGAGAGGACTATTTTCTCCAAGAAATCTCCTTCTACTCCTTACCACTAGATCATTGCTAGATCAGGAGTTCTTTTTATTGATCACAAAACATGGCATTTGTAGATTGACCACTGTTTACAATCAAGGATAAACACTAAACTACTGCTGTCCTTCTCTTAGTATTCAACACCAGACTTCTATAGAGTCATTTACTTGACAAACTCAACTCCAACCATCCTCCTACCCTCCACATTCCTCACAAGACTCTGAAACAATTAAAATACAATCCATTCCATTGAGCAAAGATAGAAAATGGTCAATGGAATGGGCAAAAATCCATCGATTTGCTCAGAAATACCCTAAGTCAGGGTTTTAACCCTCTTTCAAACAAAATAGAAATGCAGAAATAAAATTAGATGTCAAGAGCCCAAATAAGTTTCAAATGATAGGTGATTCAACAACCTATCCAACCATCACAAACACCCTTCACCCCCAGGCCGTACAAGTATGGATTTCTCAAGAAAACAACAAATTTTTAGAAGTGAACAGCAATTCTACAAAAAAAATAGTTTTTGGGAAATCACCGATATCTCCCACCTAGATCATTATCAAGATCCCAAACTAGTCTCAAATCAAAGGTACTTCGAAGATTTAACATTCCAATTCATACATGTGCCATAATATTTCTGTACAGGCGTGGGTACGGCCTGAGAGCAGCAAGGAAACACAAAAAAAAATAGGAAAAAGCAGAAAAAAGACATTTTTTGTTATATTTTCCCAATCTATTGAATGTCCTCTTCCAATACATCTTGATAGGCTTAAAAGAAGCCTCAATATTAGCATGCAGTCAAAAAAATTGCCAACCCTTGATTTCTTTCTTGATTTTTAACTAACACAAATAGAAACTGTCTTCTTTAGGACATCAATGACTATTTTTTAACTAAACAATGCTTTGTTTTAACTTTTGGTTAACCTTGGATAAGGTTTTAAACACCTCCTAACCTTTGACAAGGTGTTAACACATCTACACACCTTTGACATACCTTTAAAAGGCTTACAACCATAGAAACTCAATGACTATCCTATACAAATATTAAAACTAAAAACTGTCCTAAATGCCTCTACAAAGGCTTATATAAAAGACTATAGCAAACATGCAAAGACCCTAGCTAAATGGACATGGTCCCTTACAAATATGGCTTTCAAGCCTTATAACAACATGTAAATGGTCTCAAAGACCTTATTTGAATAAGACAACCTCAGAGAAAATTAGGTAAAATCTTGATATCTTGGTGCTCCTGCACCAATTACACAGGGGTTGCTTTGTAAAAGTGGCCTAATTAGGCTTATTGACAAACTGAGACAATCACTTTTTGAGCCATTTGTTTCAAAGTAACCTAGACTGAGTTTTAGATATGTTATGTAAGAGGATAATGGGTATCCAAAAAAGGTTTTAGTTCATAGGTTTGAGTCATTTTCAGAAATTTATGTAAAAAATAATTCATTTGTTGTCCTAAATGAGGCCTAATTTGCCAAAGAAACAGTCATTTCTGACCTATTTGTTCCAAAGTGACCATAACCCATTTTGAGATATAATTTAAAAGATCTAAAAATGTACTTGGAAATACCTTCATATTTGGGTTATCACTTCTAGTTAGAGAGATAATCATTACAGTGCCTTTTTCGAGTGCTACAAGGAAAATGGTGAAATTGTGAGAGAAACCCATCAAATGTGGGTTCTGAGTTTGAAAGTTGGATTTGTATGAGTGAAGTGAACCCCTTGCATTGAATCAATTGGTATAAAATCTTAGAAGTTTTGGGCTAGAGAGTTTGGTATTTGTGTTTGTGTGTTTGTACAGGTTGAAGAGAGAACCTGATTGCTAAAAGACTAGGTAGAAGAGAATAGACCTAGGTGAGGCAAAGACAAGAGGAAGCAAGGTTAAATTGACTTGTTTGAGGATAAATGGATTTGTTGAAGAGATACTTATTGGGTAAGGGTTCACAAAAGAAGAAGAAAGAGAAGAGAAATGAGACAAGTGTGAAGAAGGAAAGAGATGACAAGATAGAAATAGAAAGTCTTAAGCAGGAGGTACAAAAGATAGGTCATGCTATGGAAGAGATGAGAAAAAGAATGGAAGATGAGATGCATTAGTTGATCAAAAGAGCACTAAGTTGGCACTTATCAATAAAGAGGAAGGTTACATGGCCCATCAAGAGAATTGTCCAAAGAAGAAGAAAACAAGCAAGGACAACAACAATAGAGGAAGAGGTAAAAAATGAAATGGTGAGTATAGCTATGACTGTTTTGACATCAAGCATTGAAGAAGACAAAGTAGACATAGTTGTGGATGAGCCTTGATTTCATTTTTAGTTGTTTGAGTCTCAAGAGCAAGTTGAACAAGTAGACGGGCATATTACTGTTAATGTTGCTAATAAAGTTGATGTTGATAATGAAGTTGCCGATAAGGTTACTGTTATAGAGTTGCAGACCAAGTTCTTGCAGTTGGATGTTGTTATATTGCAAGGATCACCAAAGGAGTGTGAGAAGGAAAGTAAGGAATGCATTTTTGGTAATGATACTAACCAAGTTGTTTTGATGAATGAAGTTGTCATTATTCAGGGGTAGGTATCCAAAGCAGCAGATAAGAAGTTATTTCCATTTGACAGGCCTAAGCACATGAGCAAGAAGATAGGAAATCCAAGAGTGAAAATGAAGTGGACATTACTTTGTTTCAAGAAGGTTGGAGTGCAAGAATTGCAAGACATCAGTTAGAGACTATCAAACATATTTTTCATGATGATATTCCTCATTCAAGTGGACTTGAATTTCTTTCTTCTCTGGGTGTATGGTGCACGGGCACCAAGTTCATTTGTATAAATTTAATCAAACAAAGGTCTTTGATAGGTTGATTTATGGTATCTTGAGTCTTTTGGCTTCAATAAGGTCACAATAGACCATTTTTATCATGTAATTAGCCATATTTTGTAATAGTGTCAAAAAGTTGTAAATGTGGACAAAGTATGGAAGTTGAACAATCATTTGTGGCTTTGTATCTTCATGAGTAGGAAGGTGGAGAGTCAAGTAGTCTAAAAGTCAATTGTGATTGGTTTTGGAGGGAGATAAGTGTTTAAAAAGCCTTTTTGAACGTTGAAAAGACAGAGTAATATAGAAGATCAAATTTGAATATGAAACATTTGCATTTTCCCATGTTTTGGACTGTATTTTCTAGGTTGTAGAAAATAATACAGCTCCGTACTACATGTTCATGATGCAAAATGAATGGAAATTCTTAGAACAAGGAATCTACTTGATTTGGTTTTTGTTAAAGTTTAATGTGGTTTGAAGTCTTTTTCCTGTTACTGCCTAAAAACCCTATTTTTAAGGGTTTGATAGTGTAAAATTGAGGTTTTGAGTAGTAATTTGATAAAATAGAAGGAAATGAATGTGGGAGTTGATTGACTAAGCATGTACAGACATAATTGGATGTGTTTGAGGCATTGGAAAAGTTGTAGGTGACCTAGAATGTTGATTTTCAATAAACCCCTCCAAAAACTAGCAAAAATGAGGGGTTGGTAAATTGATGGCTTAGTGGATGTTTCCCATCTTAAAAATGGTTGTTTTGGGCTATTTGAAACCTATGGAGAAGGTTTGAGCAGAGATATAAAATTGAGAAAGTGATTACATAGGGGTTGCTTTGTAAAAGTGGCCTAATTAGGTATATTGACAAACTGAGACAATCACTTTTTGAGTCGTTTGTTTTAAAGTAATGTATACTAATTTTGAGATATGTTATGTAAGAAGATAATGGGTATCCAAAAAAGGTTTTAGTTCATTGGTTTGAGTTATTTTTGGAAAGTTATGTCAAAAATACTTCATTTTCTGTCTTAAATTAGGCCTAATTTGCCAAAGAATCAGTCATTTTTGACCTATTTGTTCCAAAGTGACCATAACCCATTTTGAGATATAATTTAAAAGCACCAAAAGGGTACTTGAAAATTTCCTCAGATTTAGGTTATCACTTCTGGTTAGAGAGATAATCATGACAATCCCTTTTTACAGTGCTACAAGGAAAATGGTGAAATTGTGAGAGAAACCCATCAAACTTGGGTTCTGAGTTTGAAAGTTGGATTTGTATGAGTGAAGTGAACTCCTTTCATTGCATCAATTGGTATTAGAGCTTAGAATGTCTAGGCTAGAGTTTGGTATTTGTGTTTGTGTGTTTGTGCAGTTTGAAGAGAGAACCTGATTACTAAAAGACTATGTAGAAGAGAAGAGACCTAGGTGAGGCAAAGACAAGAGGAAGCAAGGTTAAAGGGACTTGATTGAAGAGAAATGGATTTTTTGAAGAGGTACTTTCTGGGTAAGGGTTCATAAAAGAAGAAGCAAGAGAAGAGAAATGAGACAAGTGTGAAGAAGGAAAGAGATGACAAGACAGAAATAGAAAGTCTTAAGCAGGAGGTACAAAAGATAGGTCATGCTATGGAAGAGATGAGAAGAAGAATGGAAGATGAGATGGATTAGCTGATCAAAAGAGCACTAAGTTGGCACTTATCAATAAAGAGGAAAGTTACATGGCCCATCAAGAGAATTGTCCAAAGAAGAAGAAGACAAGTAAGGACAACAATAATAGAGGAAGACGTAAAAAATGAAATGGTGAGTATACCTATGACTGTTTTGACATCAAGCATTGAAGAAGACAAAGTAGACATGGTTGTGGATGAGAATTTATTTCATTTTTAGTTGTTTGAGTCTCAAGAGCAAGTTGAACAAGTAGATGAACATATTACTATTAATGTTGAAGATAAAGTTGATGTTGATAATGAAGTTGCTGATAAGGTTGCTTTTATAGAGTTGCAGACCAAGTTCTTGTAGTTGGATGTTGTTATATTGTAGGGATCACCAAAGGAGTGTGAGAAGAAAAGTAAGGAATGCATTGTTGGTAATGGTACTGACCAAGTTGTTTTGATGAATGAAGTTGTCATTATTCAGGGGCATGTATCCAAAGCAACAGATAAAAAGAAGTTATTTCCATTTGATAGGCCTAAGCACATGAGCAAGAAGATAGGAAAGCCAAGAGTGAAAATAAAGCACACATTACTTTGTTTCAAGAAGGTTAGAATGCAATAAATGCAAGACATCAGTCAGAGACTATCAAACATATTTTTCATGATGATATTCCTCATTCAAGTGGAATTGAATTTCTTTCTTCTCTAGGTGTATGGTGCAGGGGCACCAAGTTCATTTGTACAAATTTGATCAAACAAGGTCTTTGATAGGTTGATTTATGGTATTTTGAGTCTTGTGGGTTCAATAAGGTCACAATAGACCATTTTTATCATGTAATTAGTAATATTTTGTAATAGTGTCAAAAAGTTGTAAATGTGGTCAAAGTATGGAAGTTAAACAGTCATTTGTGGCTTTGTATATTCATGACTAGGAAGGTGGAGAGTCAAGTAGTATAAAAGTCAGTTGTGATTAGTTTTGGAGGGAGATAAGTGTTTAAAAAGCCTTTTTGAATGTTGAAAAGATAGAGCAATATAGAAGATCAAATTTGAATATCAAACATTTACATTTTCCCATGTTTTGGACTGTATTTTCTAGGTTGCAGAGAATAGTATGGCTCCATACTACATGTTCATGATGTAAAATGAATGGGAATTCTTAGAACAAGAAATCTACTTTGATTTGGTTTTTGTTATAGTGAATTTCATAAAAGTTTAATGTGGTTTGAAGTCTTTTTCCTGTGACTGCCTGAAAACCTTGTTTTTAAGGGTTTGATAGTGTAAAATTGAGGTTTTGAGTAGTAATTTGATACAATAGCAGGAAATTAATGTGGGAGTTGATTGACTAAGTGTGTATAGACATAATTGGATGTGTTTGAGGTGTTGGAAAAGTCGTAGGTGACCTAGAATGTTGATTTTCAATAAACCCCTCCAAAAACTAGCAAAAATGAGGGGTTGGTAAATTGATGGCTTAGTAGATGTTTCCCATCTTGAAAATGGTTGTTTTTGGCTATTTGAAACCTGTGGAGAAGTTCTGAGTAGAGATATGAAATTGGGAAGGTGATTACATAGGGGTTGATTTGTAAAAATGGCCTAATTAGGCCTATTAACAAACTGAGACAGTCACTTTTTGAGTCGTTTGTTTCAAACTAACCTATACTGAGTTTGAGATATATTATGTAAGATGATAATGGGTTTCAAAAAAAGGTTTTAGTTCATGGGTTTGAGTCATTTTCTGAAAGTTATGTCGAAAATACTTCATTTCCTTTCCTAAATTAGGCCTAATTTGCCAAAGAATCAGTTGTTTTTGACCTATTTGTTCCAAAGTGACCATAATCATGACAGTCCCTTTTTGGAGTGCTACAAGGAAAATGGTGAAAATGTGAGAGAAACCCATCAAACTCGGGTTCTGAGTTTGAAAGTTGGATTTGTATGATTGAAGTGAACCCATTGCATTGCATCAATTGGTATCAGAGCTTAGAAGGTTTGGGCTAGAGAGTTTGGTATTTGTGTTTGTGTGTTTGTGCAGGTTGAAGAGAGAACCTGATTGCTAAAAGACTAGGTAGAAGAGAAGAGACCTAGGATAGGCAAAGACAAGAGGAAGCAAGGTTAAATTGACTTGTTTGAGGATAAATGGATTTGTTGAAGAGGTACTTGCTAGGTAAGGGTTCACAAAAGAAGTAAGAGAAGAGAAAAGAGACAAGTGTGAAGAAGGAAAGAGATGACAAGGCAGAAATAGAAAGTCTTAAGGAGGAGGTACAAAAGATAGGTCAAGCTATGGAAGAGATGAGAAGCAGAATGGAAGATGAGATGGAGTAGTTGCTCAAAAGAGCATTAAGTTGGCACTTATCAATAAAGAGGAAGATAAGGAGGAAGGTTACATGGCCCATCAAGAAAATTGTCCAAAGAAGAAGAAGACAAGCAAGGACAACAACAATACAGTAAGAGGTAAAAAATGAAATGGTGAGTATAGCTATGACTATTTTGACATCAAGTATTGAAGAAGATAAAGTACACATGGCTGTGGATAAGTCTTCATTTCATTTTTAGTTGTTTGAGTCTCAAGAGCAAGTTGCACAAGTAGATGGGCATATTACTATTAATGTTGCTGATAAAGTTGATGTTGATATTGAAGTTACTAATAAGGTAGCTGTTACATAGTTGCAGACCAGGTTCTTGCAGTTGGATGTTGTTAAATTGTAGGGATCACCAAAGGAGTTTGAGAAGCAAAGTAAGGAATGCATTGTTGATAATTATACTAACCAAGTTGTTTTGATGAACGAAGTTGTCATTATTCAGGGGTAGGTATCCAAAGTAGCAGATAAGAAGTTATTTCCATTTGACATGCCTAAGCACATGAGCAAGAAGATAGGAAATCCAAGAGTGAAAATGAAGTGGACATTACTTTGTTTCAAAAAGTTTGGAATGCAAGAAATGCAAGACATCAGTCAGAGACTATTAAACATATTTTTCATGATGATATTCTTCATTCAAGTGGACTTGAATTTCTTTCTTCTCTGGGTGTATGGTGCACGGGCACCAAGTTCATTTGTACAAATTTAATCAAACAAGGTCTTTGATAGTTGATTTATGGTATTTTGAGTCTTATGGATTCAATAAGGTCACAATAGACTATATTTATAAAGTAATTAGTCATATTTTGTAATAGTGTCAAAAAATTGTAAATGTGGACAAAGTATGGAAATTGAACAGTCATTTGTGGCTTTGTATCTTCATAAGTAGGAAGGTGGAGAGTTAAGTAGTCTAAAAGTCAATTGTGATTGGTTTTGGAGGGAGATAAGTGTCTAAAAAGCCTTTTTGAATGTTGAAAAGACAGAGCAATATAGAAGATCAAATTTGAATATCAAACATTTGCATTTTCCCACGTTTTGGACTATATTTTCTAGGTTGCAGAGAACAGTATGGCTCCGTACTGTGTGTTCATGATGCAAAATGAATGGGAATTCTTAGAACAAGGAATCTACTTTGATTTGGTTTTTGTTGCAATGAATTTCATTAAAGTTTAATGTGGTTTGAAGTCTTTTTCCTGTGACTGCCTAAAAACCTTGTTTTTAAGGGTTTGATAGTGTAAAATTGAGGTTTTGAGTAATAATTTGATAAAATAGTAGGAAATGAATGTGGGATTTGATTGAATAAGCATGTACAGACATAATTGGATGTGTTTGAGGTGTTGGAAAAGCTGTAGGTGACCTAGAATGTTGATTTTCAATAAACCCCTCCAAAAACTAAGAAAAATGAGGGTTTGGTAAATTAAAGGCTTAGTTGATGTTTCCCATATTGAAAATGATTGTTTTTAGATAATTTAAACTTGTGGAGAAGGTCTGAGTAGAGATATGAAATTGGGAAGGTGATTACATAGGGGTTGCTTTGTAAATGTGGCCTAATTAGGCCTATTGACAAATTGAGACAATCACTTTTTGAGCCGTTTGTTTCAAAGTAACCTATATTGAGTTTGAGATATGTTATGTAAGAGGATAAAGGGTATCTAAAAAAGGTTTTAGTTCATGGGTTTGAGTCATTTTCAGAAAGTTATGTGAAAAATACTTCATTTGTTGTCCTAAATTAGGCCTAATTTGCCAAAGAATCAGTCACTTTTGACCTATTTATTCCAAAGTGATCATAACCCATTTTGAGATATAATTTAAAAGAGCCAAAAGAGTTTTTGGAAATGCCCTCAGATTTGGGTTATTACTTTTGGTTAGAGAGATAATCATGATAGTGCCTTTTTGGAGTGCTACAAGGAAAATGGTGAAATTGTGAGAGAAACCCATCAAACTTGGGTTCTGAGTTTGAAATTTGGATTTTTATGAATGAAGTGAACCCCTTGAATTGTATAAATTGGTATCAGAGCTTAGAAGGTCTAGTCTAGAGATTTTGGTATTTATGTTTGTGTGTTTGTGCAGGTTGAAGAGAGAACCTAATTGTTAAAAGACTAGGTAGAAGAGAAGAGACCTAGGTGAGGCAAAGACAGGAGGAAGTAAGGTTAAAGGGAATTACTTGAGGAGAAATAGATTTTTTGAAGAGGTATTTTCTGGGTAAGGGTTCACAAAAGAAGAAGCAAGAGAAGAGAAAAGAGACAAGTGTGAAGAAGGAAAGAGATGACAAGGCAAAAATAGAAAGTCTTAAGGAGGAGGTACAAAAGATAGGTCAAGCTATGAAAGAGACAAGAAGGAGAATCGAAGATGAGATGGAGCAATTGCACAAAAGAGAACTAAGTTGGCACTTATCAATAAAGAGGAAGGTTACATGGCCCATCAAGAAAATTGTCCAAAGAAGAAGACAAGCAAGGACAACAACAATAGAGGAAGACGTAAAAAATGAAATGGTGAGTATACCTATGACTGTTTTGACATCAGGCATTGAAGAAGACAAAGTAGACATGGTTGTGGATGAGACTTCATTTCATTTTTAGTTGTTTGAGTCTCAAAAGCAAGTTGAACAAGTAGACGAGCATATTACTACTAATGTTGAAGATAAAGTTGATGTTGATAATAAAGTTGCTGATAAGGTTGCTGTTACAGAGTTGCAGACCAAGTTCTTGCAGTTAGATGTTATATTGCAAGTATCACCAAAGGAGTGTGAGAAGAAAAGTAAGGAATTAATTGTTGGTAATGGTACTGACCAAGTTGTTTTGATGAATGAAGTTGTCATTATTCAGGGGTAGGTATCCAAAGTAGCAGATAAGAAGTTATTTCCATCTGACAAGCCATGTAGATGAGCAAGAAGATAGGAAAGCCAAGAGTGAAAATGAAGTGGAAATTACTTTATTTCAAGAAGGTTGGAATGTAGGAAATGCAAGACATTAGTCAGAGACTATCAAACATATTTTTCATGATGACATTGCCCATTTAAGTGGACTTGAATTTCTTTCTTCTCTGGGTGTATGGTGTAGGGGTGCCAAGTTCATTTGTACAAATTTGATCAAACAAGGTCTTTGATAGGTTGATTTATGGTATTTTGAGTCTTGTGGGTTCAATAAGGTCATAATAGACCATTTTTATCATGTAGTTAGTCATATTTTGTAATAGTGTCAAAAAGTTGTAAATGTGGACAAAGTATGGAAGTTGAATAGTCATTTGTGACTTTGTACCTTCATGAGTAGGAAGGTGGAGAGTCAAGTAGTCTAAAAGTTAGTTGTGATTGGTTATGGAGGGAGATAAGTGTTTAAAAATCCTTTTTACACATTGAAAAGATAGGGCAATATAGAAGATCAAATTTGAATATCAAACATTTGCATTTTCCCACGTTTTGGACTATATTTTCTAGGTTGCAGAGAATAGTACGGCTCTGTACTACATGTTCATGATGAAAAATGAATGGAAATTATTAGAACAAGGAATCTACTTTGATTTGGTTTTTGTTGTAGTAAATTTCATTAAAGTTTAATGTGGTTTGAAGTCTTTTTCTTGTGATTGCCTGAAAACCCTTTTTTTTAAGGGTTTAATAGTGTAAAATTGAGGTTTCGAGTAGTAATTTTATAAAATAGCAGGAAATAAATGTGGGATTTCATTGATTAAGCATGTGTAGACATAATTGGATATGTTTGAGGCCTTGGAAAAGTTTTAGGTGATCTAGAATGATGATTTTCAATAAACCCCTCCAAAAACTAGCAAAAATGAGGGTTTGGTAAATTGATGGCTTAGTAGATGTAAATCCAATCTTGAAAATGGTTGTTTTGGGCTATTTGAAACCTGTGGAGAAGGTTTGAGTAGAGATATGAAATTGGGAAGGTGATTACATAGGGGTTGCTTTGTAGAAGTGGCCTAATTAAGTCTATTGACAAACTGAGACAGTCACTTTTTGAGCCATGTGTTTCAAAGTAACCTATATTGAGTTTGAGATATGTTATGTAATAGGATAATGGGTATCTAAAAAAGGTTTTAGTTCATGGGATTGAGTCATTTTCAGAAAGTTATGTCAAAAATACTTCATTTGTTGTCCTAAATTAGGCCTAATTTGCCAAAGAAACAGTCATTTTTGACCTATTTGTTCCAAAGTGACCATAACCCATTTTGGGATATATTTTCAAAGAGCCAAAAGGGTACATGGAAATGGCCTCAGATTTTGGTTATCACTTCTGGTTAGAGAGATAATCATGACAATCCCTTTTTGGAGTGCTACAAGGAAAGTGGTGAAATTGTGAGAGAAACCCATCAAACTTGGGTTCCAAGTTTGAAAGTTGGATTTGTCTGAATAAAGTGAACCCCTTGCATTGCATTAGTATGTACAAAGGAATTCTGTAGGTTTACATTAGTAATGCACTGTCAACACATATTAGGATAGTGTTATCCCAGCAAAATAGAGAAGGGTGTTATAAAGATCTTAGAACACTCATTTTATAAATGTACAGTTATATGAAAATGGTAGTAGTCATATGTCAAGCTTAGAATGGTCATATCAACCTAAGGACTACTTGATTGAATCATCAGGGCAATGAGAAGACCATATATAATTTTGTCATTCCATTATGGTTTCAATTATCTGGCAAAATGTCCAACCCAGAACACTTCTAAGGCTTCATTAAATGGTCTAATATCTACAAAAAGATATGCTTGAGCAATGGTGGTGGAAAATAAGAAACCAATACAGTTAGAGTTCAAATCTTCAAATCAAATGCATTCTTGCAAAATGCTTCAGTTTCATATAGTGGAAAGGTGCTAGGAGTGACATTTTACATTCCATAACTTGTGGGCCTAAATGGACTTTGTAAACACATTGATGTGGATGGGTAAATACTAGGGGAGGTCTCATTTTGTGTACCAAGTGCCCCAGTCATTCGGGGCAACAGGCTACCGGCAAAGTCCCTTACAATCCCTAAGACCAAAAACTGCCAAACTTTGACAGAGCAGTTCTCAAAATTTAGGGCAGTTAGGAATGTTATGTTTGGACCTATAGGTGTATGTGGGGTTTATCCACAATAACCTCTCTCAGTTTTGGTCAACTCTGGTCTGTTTGACCATTCTAAAATCAAATGCATTCTTTCAAAATGCTTTAGTTTCATGCAGTGGAAAGGTATTAGGACTGACATTTTGCATTCCATAGCTCATGGAGCTGACTGGACTTTGCCAACATGTCAGGGTGGGTGGATAAATGCCAAGGGAGGTCTCATTTCAAGTGCCAAGTGCCCCAATCGTTCGAGGTAGCAGGCTACCAGCAAAGTCCCTTAAGATCCCTAAGACCAAAAAATTACCAAACTTTGATGAAGCAGTTCTTAGAATTCATTGCAGCTAGGAATGTTTGATTTGGACCTATAGGTGCATGTGGGGTCCTTCCACAATAACCTCTCTCAGTTTTGGTCAACTCAAATCCATTTGACTGTGCCAAAATCAAATGCATTCTTGCAAAATACTTTAGTTTCAAGCAGCACAACCTTGCCATGTGCTAT
This sequence comes from Cunninghamia lanceolata, assembly GCA_027924645.1. NCBI lineage: Eukaryota > Viridiplantae > Streptophyta > Pinopsida > Cupressales > Cupressaceae > Cunninghamia > Cunninghamia lanceolata. The sequence goes on along the minus strand of BSBN01000263.1, from coordinate 3,096,181 downwards.
ATTTTTTGATCTCCTCATCGTGAGGTTGAACTGACTACACCAACACATTGGGGTGGGTAGGTAAATGTTAGGGGAGGTCTTGTTTCATGTGCCAAGCATGCCAGTCCCTGGCATTTACCCACCCATTGACGCGTTGGTGAAGTTCGTTCAACCTCACAAGCTATGGAATGCAAAATGTCACTCTTACTACCTTTCAACTTTATTGGTAGCTTGCAGCCTAGAACGACTGAGACACTTGGCACATGAAATGAGACCTCCCCTAGCATTTACCCACCCACCCGAACATGTTGGCATAGTCGGTTCAACCCCACGAGCTATGGAATGCAAAATTTTAGTCTTAGCAACTTTCTACTTTGTCGGTAGCTTATAGCCTGGAACGAATGGGACACACGGCACATGAAACAAGACCTAAAACATTTTACTGCCCACCCCAACATGTTGGCGTAGTTGGTTTAGCCCCATGACAAGCAGAACAAAAAATATGGCACTTGGCAATGTTGTGCTGCATGAAACTAAAACATTTTGCAAGATTGCATTTGATTTTAGCACAGTCAAATGGACTGGAGTTGACCAAAATAGAGAGAGGTTATTATGGACAGACCCTACATGCACCTGTAGGTCCAAACAGAACATTCCTAGCTTCCACAAATTCTGAGAACTACTCTATCAAAGTTTGGCAGTTTTTGGTCTTAGGATCTTAAGTGACTTTGTCGGTAGCCTACTGCCCCGATCGATTCGGACCCTTGGCACATGAAACAAGACCTCTCCTAGCATTTAACTTCCCACCCCAATATGTTGGCAATGTTCATTCAGCCCCACAAGCTATGGAATGAAAAATGTCACTCCTAGCACCTTTCCACTGCATGAAACTGAAGCATTTTGCAAGAATGCATTTGATTTTGGCATAATCAAACAGACTAGAGTTGACCAAAACTGAGAGAGGTTATTGTGGATGGACCCCACATACACTTGTAGGTCCAAACAAAATGCTCCTAGCTACCCTGAATTCTAAGAACTACTCCATCAAAGTTTGGTAATTTTTTGGTCTTAGGGATCTTAAGGGACTTTGCCAGTAGCTTGCTGCCCTAAATGATTGGGGCTCTTGGCACATGAAACGAGATCTCCCTTGGTATTTACTTGCCCACCCCAATGCATTGGAAAAGTCTGTTCAGCCCCACGAGCTATGGAATGCAAAATGTCACTCCTAGCACCTTTCGACTTTATCGGTAGCTTGCATGTCGGAATGATTGAGACACTTGGCACATGAAAAAAGACCTCCCCTAGCTTTTACCTACCCACCTAGACGTGTTGGCATAGTCAGTTCAACCCCACAAGCTATGGAATGGAAAATGTCACTCCTAGTACCTTTCCACTGCATGAAACTGAAGCATTTTGCAAGATTGCATTTGATTTTAGCACAATCAAATGAACTAGAGTTGACCAAAACTGAGAGAGGTTATTATGGACGGACCCCACATGCACCTGTAGGTCAAAACAAAATGTTTCCAACTACCACAAATTTTGAGAACTACTCCGTCAAAGTTTGGTAGGTTTTGGTCTTAGGATCTTAAGTGACTTGGCCGGTAGCCTGTTGCCCCGAACGATTAGGACCCTTGGTACACGAAACGAGACATCCCCTAGAATTTACCCACCCACCCCAATGTGTTGGCAAAGTCCATTTCACCCCATGAGCTATGACATGCAAAATGTCACTCCTAGCACCTTTCCACTGTAGGAAATTGAAGCATTTTGCAAGAATGCATTTGATTTTGGCACGGTCAAATGAACTAGAGTTGACCAAAACTGAGAGAGGTTATTGTGGACAAACCCCAAGTACACTTATAGGTCCAAATAGAATGTTCCCAGCTACCTCAAATTCTGAGAACTGCTCCATCAAAGTTTGATAGTTTTTTGGTCTTAGGGATATTAAGGGACTTTGCTGGTAGCCTTATGCCCCAAATGATTGGGGCACTTGGCATATGAAATGAGACCTCCCCTGGCGTTTACCCACCCACCCTGATGTGTTGTTGGAGAAGTCCATTCAGCCCCATGAGCTATGGAATACAAAATGTCACTCCTAGAAACTTTCCACTGCATGGAAATGAAGCATTTTGGAACAATGTGTTCCTTGCCACCATCGGCAAATGAAATTGATTTAGCAAAAAATGAGGTAGGTGTTTGTAGGTAGACCTGACATCCACCTATACATTAAAAGAAGATGTTCCTAGGTGTCACAGTTTGATGGAATAGTTGATCCAAAGTTTGACATGTTTTTTTTCATAGGGCTCTTGAGAGATTGTCTGCATTCAATATAGCCAAGAATGACCATGAGGCTTTGCCATCGAAAAGACATCCCCCTAGCATTTATCCACCCACCTAGATGTGTTGGTGCCATCCGTTTGGCCCCAGGAGATGTCGAATATAAAAATTTAGTCATAATACCTTTCTGGTAAATGAAAATTTAGTACTATAAAGGTGTTCTCACTTGATCCAATGTCTTATAGAACATCAATTGAGGCTTCCCTTACCACTGCTATCAATTGTTTGTCATTAAAACTCATTCAGACTCATTATGAAATAGTAACATCATTAAAGCGAATTAGAACTCATAGTAACATCTTTAAAACTCATTAAAACTCATTATGAAATAGAAAGTAAAGGATATATCATCGTGAAATAATCACGAAAAGCTACCTTACTTTCCTTCCAAAGGCAACTTCATAAGGATTATGCCTACCTCCATCATACTAAAATCCTACATGCAAATGCGATTGCACTATTTAGCTAAAATGAGTAGCTAAAATATACAAGGTGAAATTAGGATAACAAAGAAAAATAACATACCTTTTTGTCATTCCACTAATTCAATCCAATGAACCATCAAGGTCTGCTCTACTCTTTATTGTGTCAAGTATTGCATCATGATCAGACTCACAAACCTTCCACAAGGTCTTGTTCAATGGTCTACCCCCATATTTGATCAAATGAATGTTTGAAGCCACAACAAGGTTATAATAATTAAGAATCTTCCTATGTGGGTCAAAGTCCTTGAACACCCACACATAAGACTTCTTCAGTGGGTACCTTCTAAGCCATGTTCTAGTAATAACCATTGATCATGTATGGTAGTTGATGTTTTCTCCATCTATAATAGGGGAATCTAATTTCTTTTTAGCCTTAACACAATGACACAAATAATAATCCATTCCTTCTTCATTGTCTTCAGCTACAATAACTACATAAACATGCCTTGCATTGATACATGCATTTAGTTTGATGAATATAGTCAACAATCCAAGAAAAAATACAAAATAAGATAGCATATTGAATTTTATTAAATTTTAATGCTGATAATACTTGGTTGAACTAGTTTTGAAACATGGTCAAAATCAACCGATGATTCAATCTCTATCACTTGTAGTGCTATCGGTAGTCGATACATGTCAATCGAGCTTAGGCCTCTTGTACACCAATCATCAACCCACTCCTTTGACTCACAATCATACCAAGATTCATATGTACATGAAGAACAAAAGCATGCCATATGCCACATATGAATACTCCATGAACCTTCATTAGAGATTCTAAAAGAGTGTAACTCACTCAATCTTGTCAATGTACAATAGTCCTCATATTTTACAATGTTAGAACCATCAACCAACCAAAAATATTTACAAACTATAGACTTACCTTCATTACCTGGACGCATTGTAGTGTTACACCATTCGACAATAGATCTCACATTTGTCAACTTTGCATTGTCTTTGTACTTCAACTCTTCTCATGCCAATGCTCTTTTAATACATGCTCTTGCACCATCATGCTCTCCCTTTCCATGCCCAACCTCAAAAAAATTCCACATATGTTGAACACCATTCACCATATGCATCTTGCTCAACCAATAGAACATCCATGCATTCTTGAATTGTGATGCACAATTATCTGACCATATGATATGCTGATGAAATGATATGTTCCTGCTAGCCAAATCATGGTAGAACATTTGAAAGCAACCTTGCACAAACATCATAGAATGTGTGTGATCATCACTAATATAAAAATGATATTCCCTCAAGATCTTCTTGTCATCCTTTGTACTATCATAAAAAGATATAAAAAGATAGCCACCACTATCATAAAAATTATTGGAGGTATTTAGGATTATCATGATATACTTGATTGAAGATCACCATTTCATGTAAAACAAGTTGTCCTAAACTGTATTTTGAGACTATTACAAACAACCACATAAACTGTCACATCATAAACATAGAAGACTATCATGAAACTCTAGATCACTATTAAGGTCAGATATTCAAAATATGCAATAGGCTCTCACTACCCTATTCACATGAAAGATTACTATATCAAATGAAAGATTATGACTCGAATATCAATATGTTGTATGGTACTCCTTAGGATTACAAGATAAGAGATGACAATGGCAAAAAGGACTAATAGTTAGCATGCATAGAACTAGTCAAATTTGGAGGAGAAAGAGCACTTGCAGCGACTATAGGTATTTTTACATGCAACCATTGGCAAGGGAGTCACCATAGTGAAAATACACTTGTAGGAAAGGTGGCTACTTGCAACCATAGGAATTACAACAAAAGGAGCTCATGTGAGCATTACTTCACTTGAAACAATTGGGAGATAAAGTAGAAGGTGGCTACTTGTACCCATAGGACTTGTAGCAAAAGAGAGTGAGAAATGTATCACTTGCAACAACCAAAAGTTTTAGTAAAGTAGAGGCTACTTGTAACAACTTGAGGTGTACCCATGGAGTGATGGGCACTTGCAATAAAAGGAATGAGGTGCTTGGGGTAGGCACACTTGCTAAAATAGGGAGATTGCTAAGTTTTGAGGGTAGCATAAGAGGCAATGTTGCAAGGTGGCCAAGGGGTCATGAAGAGGAGTGATGGTGTTGTACACACATGCAAAAAGGGTAGCATAATGAGAGTTCTCATGTGGAGAAAGAGAGGTTGCAAGATCAACAATGAGGATTTTGGTATTTTATGCTTGAAGAGTACATGTTTGCTAGTAGAGTAGAAGAAAACAAATAAGAACAGGTCATGAAGATGAAGAGGTGGTAGTGGAAGTGTTGGTTGCTGATGTTGTTGCATTAGTTGTGTAATGAAGGTACAAGTTGGTTTCATGGTTGTGAGGTGCACATAATATCTAAGAAGGAGATCAAGAGGCTACATGATGGCAAAAAAATAGTAGAAAGGGTGGCATTAAGGAGCCATGATTATGAAAGGACATTACAAGTAGTGTGATTTATGAAAAAGAGATTTAAAGGGATATTTGGAGGCCATGATTGGGTGGCAAAGGAATTTGCAACAACATTGAAGGAATCCATTGAAGGAAGGATGGAAAAAAAGGATAGTTGAGTAGATTTTGGTAGAAAAATAATCAGCTGCAAAGGATGAAGGTAGGAATTTAATGCCTATTATGAGTGGTAGGTAGTGGTGACTTCAAGGAGGTTGTAGAATGCATATACTATAACAAATACAAAGGTATTGGAACTTTGGGAGAAGACAATCATAGTTTGTAAGTTGAACAAATGCACACTATCAATAATAGTCATGTTTCAAGTTCTGCTCATTTCATATTGTTGGTTATGTATCATGAAAAGATAACCCTAAGAATAAATCCCCCATAGATTGTATCAAATCCTAAGAACAATACCAATTATATGCAAAATAACTAGTGACCTAAGAACACCTAGAAACAAACTACTTGTTAGTCTATCATGCCTAGGTTTATGGATAGTTATTTTTCTACTAATTTTGGATGATTATGAGGATATAAATGCATGGTCACCTATATTGTATGGTACTCCTTAGGATTACAAGGTAGGAGATGACAATGATGACAAGAAATGATTATAATTGTCAAGCACCTTAAATGGACTATCAACACAACTAGAACTATCTTGACAATCAATAGGAACATCAAACCCTAGGAAGATAATTTCATATATTGTCAAGGTGTAAAGGAGGGGTTTTCTAGGAATTAAGAATGATCAAACCCTAGGGATTTCATAAGAAAATTGGTGCATTACAAGAGCAATCACAAGATCATTGAAGGATAAATGGTGAGATAGGTTATTAAAGAAGAATATAATGATGAGAAGATGAGAAGGAAGAAGATCTAATGAATATCTAACGAAGAAGTTCTCATGACAACAAATAGAAGATCTAAGGAATAAGTTAACATGGCAATGTAAATAGAATGCTTCTATCAAGCAAATGTGTTTATTAAAAATAGATCTGATCTAAAAGCAACTCTTGTGGATACAAATTGTTTATGTCATGTGGTTAGTATGTTCAATTGACCTTTAAGGACTTGAAATTGTTACATACTAAGAAATTTGTGGATTGTTCAAGATCTTGTTGAAGAGTTTGATCATAAATTGATAAGATAATGATAGAAGCCTATGTAGTAACCATACATTTGTTAGATTTAGGGTAGACAACTGAGAGGGGGGGTGAATCAGTTGTCCAAAACTTTCTTCTTCATCAAATACTTAACTCCACACAAGCATAATAGTAAATCAATCATGAAAGCATAATGCAACAAGTTAAGAGCAGATACACATTAACACATGTAACACCAAGATTTTTGACGTGGAAAACCTGGTTAAGGGAAAAACCACGGGGTGATTAACCCAAAAATATTCTCTATTAGAAGAATAGAAGGAACAAAATGGCACATGCTAATTAGGGCTCATTGCCCAAGCACACTGCTCACAAGAGGCTCACTGCCTACAAGAGACACATTGTCTACAAAAGAATAAGTATCACATACTTGAACTGGTAAATATCATCTTCACCATGCTTGAGTCAGTTCCATTTAAGCCCAAACCTTCTGCTCTACCTTTCGCTCTTCTCCTCACTACCACACACTCATCTCCACAAGTCCACACTTAAATGACTTCGCAATCCCTTTTTTATATATGACATCAACTTAGGAACAAACATCTAAGTCAGCAAACATCCACAAGAACATCCGCAAGATGTATAATTCATCAGGTCGGCCAGTCACATAAAGAACACCATCATCCAGAAGTTATTCTTTATTTCTGGGACCCCAATTCTAATGTGGACCATAAACATGAACTAAGCATGATCCAAGGACTTCCACAAACTTGCCTAAAACACCAAGAACCTCCATACTTCTTCTACTTACTGAAATCCTTCTCTCCTTCATCCGAAACCTCAAGAACATAGTCTGCCATTACTGTCACAAAGGAATAGATACTTGCAGACCTTCAAACCATGAACCAATCTAGTTAACACACCATTCAAGCTTCCCCAATGCTTCCTCAAATCTACAGAATTGGAGAATGCATTTCCAGATCTCACCGGACCTATCTGTATCACTCTGTCATTACTGAACATCTGCCAGAACTGGTTTCACTTGAACTTCCATAACTTCTTCATATCTTCATGTGGACCTTTGAAATCTCTACTGTAACATCTTAAGACACATATCTACAAACCCTTTAATCTGCATCCTCTGATCCTCATCTTACCTTTATCTTTTACCTTATGTCATTACTGTTCTTCACTGTTCCTGATTGAGACTAATTTTCTTAATATCCTCAACACACAACTCATCCAACCTTATCATTAATGTAATAGAAGTATGTTGACATCAATGACAACACTGGTTAGGCCCATACTTGCAACAACATTGAGAGTCAAATTGCACAATGACTATTATAAACAACCACATAGACTATCACATCATAAACATAGATGGCTATCATGAAACTCTAGATCACTATTAAGGTCAGATATTCAAAATATGCAATAGGCTCTCACTACCCTATTCACATGAAAGATTACTACATCTACTGCAAAGGTATTGGCACTTTGGGAGAAGACAATCATAGTTTGTAAGTTGAATGGCCAAGAGGATGATAGTGACAACTCATTACTATATGAGAACCAAATATATATTAGATTTGAAACATCAATAGCTCACTATATTTTAAATGTTAATACAACTAGTTACATTAGTGATTGTGAGTGTTCTAAAGAACATATAAAGCTAATTAAATTGGACATAAAGAACATACCTTAGAATTTGTTATTCAAGTTGACCAATCCTCCAAAATTTGGCTTCAAAATCCTCAAATTGTTCTTTTTCACAAGTTTGATTATGAATTCTATATAACTTTAGAATAGGATTAATGAAATTTATGGAAAAAATAAATATATATCATCAAATTCACTCTATATCAATGGTAATTAGCTTTTAAACAATATGAAACATGAAACTTTCAGTTTAAATAATCAAATTTTGTCCAAAAACATGCAAAATCAGTTCTTCTATGTTGAAAAAACAAAAAATGTGGTGGATTGATCACAAAATGATTCTTAATATGTCAAACAACATTAAAAAGTATATATCATCTCTATCATCCCTCTACTTCTTGATCTCTCTACTTATGTCTCTGGCCATGTCCCTTACCCTCTATCTCCCTATCTCTCCCTCTCTAAACTTTTAACCCCTAAACCCTAAACTCGATCAACCCTAAACCCCTATCCCTTGTCTCTACCATCCCTCTACCTCTCAATCTCTCTGCCTATGTCTCTAGCCATGTCCCTCACCCTCTATCTCCCTATCTCTCCATTTCTAAACTCCTAACTCCTAAACCCTAAACCTGATTAACCCTAAACCTGATCAACCCTAAATCTAATCAACCCTTAACCTGATCAACCCTAAACCCCTATCCCCTTGTCTCTATCATCCCTCTACCTATTAATCTCTTGTCTTATGTCTCTATCCATGTCCCTCATCCTCTATCTCCCTATCTCTACCTCTCTAAACTCCTAACCCCTAAACCCTAAACCTGATCAATCCTAAACTCCTATCTCCTTGTCTCTATCATCCCTCTACCTCTTAATCTCTCTACCTATGTCTCTAGCCATGTCCCTCACCCTCTATCTCCCTATCTCTCTCTCTCTCTAAACTCCTAACCCCTAAACCTTAAACTCAATCAACCCTAAACCTGATCAACCCTAAACCATATCTCCTTGTCTCTATCATCCCTCTACCTCTTAATCTTTCTTCCTATGTCTTTGGCCATGTCCCTCACCCTCTATCTCCTAATCTTTCCCTCTCTAAACTCTTGACTCCTAAAACCTAAACCCAATCAACCCTAAACCTGATCAACCCTAAATCCCTGTCTCCTTATCTCTATCATCACTCTACCTATCAATCTCTCTACCTATGTCTCTGGCCATGTCCCTCACCCTCTATCTCCCTATCTCTCCCTCTCTAAACTCCTAACCCATAAACCCTAAACCTAATCAAGCCTAAACCTGTATCTCATTATCTCTATCATCCCTCTACCTCTGAATCTCTTTGCCTATATCTCTAGCCATGTCCCTCACCCTCTATCTCCCTATCTCTCCCTCTCTAAACTCCTAACCCCTAAACCTTAAACCTGATCAACCCTAAACCATATCTCCTTGTCTCTATCATCCCTCTACCTCTCAATATCTTTTCCTATATCTCTAGCCATGTCCATCACCCTAAACCTAAGAAACCCTAAACCCATAAACCCTAAATAATTCCCCTAAATCCTAACCCCTAAACCCTAAACCCTAAAATTGAGCAACCCTAAACTCATAAACCTCAAATAATGCCCCTCACCCCTAAACCCTAAACTTGAGTAACCATGTTAAACCCTTGATGCTCTTATAGCTCTACATCAAGTGGTATCAAAGCATAGGAAGTAGATCTTTTGAGAGTTTAAGGTTGGAGTTTGAACAAAGTGGAATCTGAGGAGTCAAGATGCCTCCTAAAGGAAGTTCAGTTGCAAGAAAGATTGATTAGCAGGCTAGAGAGATAGAAGCCTTGAAGAAGGAGATTGCTACATTAAAGTCTAAAGTTGGAGGCACCATGAGTGAAAGTGAGTTTGAAAAAGAAGAAGAAATTTCTGGTGAAGAAAAAGAGTTGGATCCAGAGGATGTGAGGATGGTGAAGAGCTCTTAGACTAGATAGGAGCCATGGAAAATTACTTTGAAAGTGAAGAGATAGATGAAGATCATAAGGTGAGGAAGGCTAAAACCAAATTGAAGGGACATGCTTTGTTGTGGTGGAACTTTGTGCAAGAGGAAAGACAGAAACAAGGGAAGACCAAGATCACTTCTTGGGAGAAAATGAAGGTAAAACTGACAGATAAGTTCCTTCTTGGTGATTATAATGTTCAATTACTGAAAAGATTACAAAATCTTAGGCAAAAGGACTTAGATGTACAAGCATACATTGAGGAGTTCTATAGGTTAAGTATAAGGACAAAACATGAGGATGAGGAAGAAAGAGTGGCTAGATATCTCAATGGCCTAAGGTATAACATTCAAGATGAAATTAGTTTGTTGGCACCAAAAACAGTGGAACAATATTTTCAAATGACAATAAGAGTAGAAGAAAAGCTCAAGAGGAGACAAGAGAAGGAAACACAAGGAAGAGTGATGTAGAGCATGTAGCGGAAACATTTAAAACAACACCACATGTCGAGCTATAGAAGTGGTTGAACCATTTGAACCTCTTAAACTTGTTGAACCGGTATGACTTACAACTCTCAAACTGTAGAATCCTTTGCACCTTTGGAATCGGGATGAACCTTTTTGAACTTTTGTATCTCATTGAACCTATGAACCTGTTGAACCGTTGAATCGATTGAACCATCGGTTCAACATATACTATCGGTAAAACAACACTATTGGTTACCCCAGAAATCCTCTCACCGAAGTACTAGTCACTCCGATGACTTTTCAAACCTCCTTCATCAATGCACTGATACATTCAACTTTGCACATACATTACTTGACTTGTGCCGGTTCTCTCTACCATTTCTACCGATCACTCCTTGCTTGCATATTCTCAATGTATCTTCACAACATACAACCGTGATATACCATTGCTGGATACACATGAAATGATACTCAGGTACAATTGCGATATACACATGAAATGTTCTTGACATACAATTGCAGTATACACATAAAATGCATATTTGGTGACACTAGGTTCTTCTATCGGCTGATAGGTCAATACACTCAGTAAAACTCATTGATCTTCTTCTTGTCTACGAAACTCACTCAACACCATGTCGAACACAGACTTCTTCAGCAACACTATAACTGAATAACTACATAGATTTCTACTACTCTGCAGCTACGTAGATTTCTTAACAAATCATACAGGAACAAACTAAAAAAAAATTGAACATAAGAAAACCTAAATCCTAGGGAATCCATTCCACTGGTTTCGGCAGAAACCTTGACCAGTGGAATGGTTCCAAAACTGAATCTCTATTACGGACCCAAATAGAATTTATTACTTCTTCTCAAAATTGTACATACATCAGTTTCTCCTCCATATCTGTGTCTCCCAATGAACACAGACTGATTATAAAGACTCATACATTGACAGTTACAGAAGGTGGAAGGCAAACTGTTCCTCAACCACCTATACCTATTTAGTTACAAACTTTCCAGTTTAGTTACAGACTTTCATGACATGTATACAACTTAACTATGGTTCAATATGGCATTAAGCCCTTACAACATAACATTTAGACGAAACAAAAAATGCAAGGAATTTTCAGATTCTTAGTATCTTGAGGTGCTCCTATACCATACAACCAACCAACAAAGATTTTCAATTCCCTTGGAAATGTACCTGCAACACAAAAACTACCTTTTCTGCATCTCTGTCTGGCTTCATCTTTCACTCTTTAGCTTCAATCTTTAGGCTACAAATCTTCATATCAATGGACTAGTGACCAACCAACCAACAAAATCAAACTACCATCAACTTTAGAGAATCTTTAGGCTCCTTCTACTCCCATCAGTGGAGTACTCTCAGACTGAACAAAACCTCCATGACTACAACACAATGCTCCATCAACTATCCATATTAAATGTTGCTTCATAGACCCATTCCTCTCGTCCAACAGCAGATCCTGGAAGATGCACCTACCACTCTCTCCTTAGTGGCCTCTCTCTGCACCTTCTCCCCAGCTTAATCTCTGTCGGTGAATGGTCTTGATAGACCTCATCCTCATTTGCCCACACTACAAGAATCCTATTCCTCCTAGCAACTAGATGGCACGAGCATCTGCAACAGTCTTGCAACTAATGTAAGCCTTCAAAATACTTTCTACAATCTCTATCTTTAACATGATCACCAACACAACTCTTCAGTTTTCCTTCAACTCTTCATCTGCCTTCTCAGAAATCAAATACAACACCTTTAGATACCAAATCTTTTACTAGCTCTTTCACCAGATCTTTCGTTAGCTCTTTCACCAGATCTTTCACTAGCTCTAATACCACTTAATGCAAAGAATGCAGTGGAAATGTTTAAAACAACACCACATGTCAAGCTATAGGAGTGGTTGAACCATTTGAACCTCTTGAACTTGTTGAACCGGCATGACTTATAACTCTCAAACTGTAGAATCCTTTGCACCTTTGGAATTAGGATGAACCTTTTTGAACTTTTGTATCTCGTTGAACCTGTGAACTTTTTGAACCATTGAATTAGTTCAACCGTTGGTTCAACATATACTATTGGAAAAACAACACTATCGGTTAGCCTAGAAGTCCTCTCACCAAAGTACCGGTCACTCCAATGACTTTTCAAACCACCTTCATTGATGCACTGAGACATTCAACTTTGCACATACATTACTTGACTTGTTGTGCCAGTTCTCTCTACCATTTGTACCGGTCACTCCTTGCTTGCATATTCTCAATGTATCTTCACAACATACAACCGCAATATACCATTGCAGGATACACATGAAATGATACTTAGGTACAATTGTGATATACACATGAAATGTTCTCGACATACAATTGCAATATACACATAAAATGCATATTTGGTGACACTAGGTTCTTCTATCGGCCGAGAGGCCAATACACTTAGTAAAACTCATTGATCTTCTTCTTCTCTACAAAAATCACTCAACACCATGTCAAACACAGACTTCTTCAGCAACACTGTAACCAAATAACTACACAAATTTCTACTACTCTGTAGCTATGCAGATTTCTTAACAAATCATATAGGAACAAACCAAAAAAAATTGAACAGAAGGAAACTTAAATCCTAGGGAATCCATTCCACTGGTTTCGGTAGAAACCTTGACTAGTGGAATGGTTCCAAAATTGAATCTCTATTACGGACCCAAACATAATTTATTACTTCTCAAAATTGTACATACATCAGTTTCTCCTCTGTCTCTGTGTGACCAATGGAATGGTTCCAAAACCGAATCTCTATTACGGACCCAAACATAATTTATTACTTCTCAAAATTGTACATACATCAATTTCTCCTCTGTCTCTGTCTCCCAACGAACACAGACCGATTATAAAGACTCATACATTGACAGTTACAGAAGGTGGAAGGCGAACTATTCCTCAACCACCTCTACCTATTCTGTTATAAACTTTCCAGTTCAGTTATAGACTTTCATGACATGTATACAACTTAACTAACTATGGTTCAATATGGCATTAAGGCCTTACAACATAACATTTAGACGAAACAAAAAATGCAAGGAATCTTCAGATTCTTAGTATCTCGAGGTGCTCCTACACCAAAGAGGAAGTACTTCTAGGGGTAGAGGTACATTTTCAACCCCAAGACAATCCAAAGAAGATTTTGAAGATGCTGATAAATTAAAGAACAAGCACCTAAGTCTAGAAGAGGATGGAGAGGTGGAAGAACAAGTTTTAGGGGTAGATATGCAGATCAAGGAAGAGGTTCGAATGTTTTTACTGGAAAGTGCTATCACTATGCTGAGTTTGGTCATCTAGCCTATAAGTGCCCTGACAAGATTGGTACTACTTCAAGTGGAGGTGAAAGAAGAGGTGAAAAGAGAGTCCAAATTGTACAGGAAGATTAAAGAGAAAGTGTCCATACTACTCCAGAGGTGGGTGAATCATTGATGGTGAGAAGACAACTCTTGAAGACATCTAGGGAGAAAGAGCTAATTCAAAGAAGAGCCTTGTTTAGGATAGCCTGCAGATGCAAAAATAAGGTATGCAAAGTAGTAGTTGATTCTGGATGCACTGATAATATGGTATCTAGTGATATAGTGGATAAATTGAACTTGCAAAGAGTGCCTATAGCAAAACCTTATCAAGTGTCTTGGGCTAGTGAAAATCAAACCATTTTGGTGAGTGAACATGCTACTGTTGAATTTCAAATTGGTCAATATAGAGATAAAGTCATTTGTGAGTTGTTGCCATGTTTTACTTGGAAGGCCTTGGTAGTTTGAGAGGTCAACAATGTATAATGGGAGACAAAATACATATAACATTGAAAAGGATGGGAGATCATTCATTTTAACTCCATTGGCTGAAGAGGTAAGAGAGCAAGGTGAGATCATCATGATAGGGAGAAAATAATATCTGAGCAATGAGGAAGGTGAAGTGAAATTTACAGCCAAGTCACAGTTTGATGCTGTTGGGACAACAAATGAGAAGGAAAAACATAACATGCAGACATAGATGAAGAAGAATGTTTTTGTTTGGAAAGAGGAAGAATGTGGCATGATACCTCAGGTTAGTACAGACAAGAGCAAGTTTGAAGTACAAGAAGGCATATTGATAGGGATAATCATGTGTCCTATGGTAAGGAAGCCTAGTGATGTTGAAACTTGTAGGACAGTGAAATAGAGGATAGTGAATCATGAGGATATAAGGACAATGGATTAGGATGCTAGTTGGACAGTGGAAAAGGTAGGTGTAGGTCTGACAATTGGCAGTAAAAATGTGTAAACAACATGAGACTTGGATAGTGGAATAAGCAAGAAAGTGTGGAGCAAGTGATGGCAGTTGATGAAAGATTGAAGAGGAATGTGAAGCAAGTAATGGGAACTGGTAAAAATGTGAGTACAAATATATATGGTGAGGTGACATCAGAATTTGATGGTGAAAGAATGGAAAGGCACACCACAGTAGAAGAAGGATAGTTGGAGAAAAGAACAAATGAAGACAAGATCAAGAATGATCAAGAACACAATGAACTAGTTGAAGACATACATCAAGGATAGAGGTAAAAAGAGTACAAAGGAGGCCAAGTTGTAGCATCTTTTCCAAGAGACTTGGAAAACTTAAAAATTGGGGTGTATGGTGTAGGAGCACCTTTTGTTAAGGATTATAAATTATTAAGGTCTAGGCTTTAGTGTTGATTTTTGCATAAAATAAAGTCTTTAAAGTCCACTTATTATTGTAATAAAGCCTATTTGAGGCATTTTTGTAGTGGGGGTAATTATAGGACTAGGGTCTTTAAGTTTTTGTTTAAGTTTAGTATTTTCTATTTTGGTAGCCTTAGTGGAGAGGCTATTTTTAGTCTTTCGTTTTGAGTTTTCTCGATGGAGGAGGAGTGGAATGGAGTTATATATTGTAAAACATTCTTTGTATATGATACAGGTCATAGAAGAAGGATATGAATCTTTTGGGATGAAGGAAATAAGATAAAATGATTCTTTTTGCTATTCGAGCTCTATTTTTCACAGTTTTTCTGCATTTTTTGCTATTTTTTGCACCTGTACGGCTTGGTACAGCCCTGTAGCACTCTAAACCATACATATTTGGATAGGTTACTAAGTTACCTTTAATTTTAATGTAATTTTGTATCTTGACATGAATGTATACGAATTTTATGCTCACTTTTCCAATGACGGTCCAGTGACCTAGGGTTTGATAGTTTTAGAGAGAAATTTCATGTTTTTGAGTGATGCGACCATGGGAAAATTACAAAAATTGTTGGAATGATATATTTTTAAGTCCTTCAACTGATTTCTTCAATGGCAAAGCAAACAAATGACTTTTCATGATGTTTTGAATGTCCTTAGTGCTGTTATTTCCTATTTTTTAGGAGAAATGAGGGTTTGTAAGTTGCATGCTTGAGTTTTATAAGATAAGTGAAGTTCAAAACCAAAGTAATGGTGGATTCTACTATTTGATACATAAATAAAGACTTTCCATTGAGTTTTGGTAAAAACTTGGTGATATTGAGGCACCTCCTTTGTAAAAGAGACCTATTTAAGCCTAATTTCAGCAAGAACAGTCCATTTTTTAGACTTTTGTTACAACACAATCATACCTGAATGAAATATATGTTATGTAAGGGGATAATGGGTACCCAAAACAGGTTTTAGTTCATGTTTTTGAGTTATTTTATGAAAGTTATGCCAAAAATACTTCATTTGCTGTCTTAATTAGGCCTAGGAACAACAGGTACAGTCCATTTTTGAGACATCTGTTCCAAAAGAATCTATTCTTCATGTTTAATATGTTTTAGTACTCAATAATGGGTATCCAAATATGTATAGAGTTTTGGGTTTCAGTTCTCGAGTTAAAAGTTATGGACTGACAATTCTTGGTGAAGGGCTACTAAGTTGTGAGGGTAGTTTGGGAAGGCACTTAGTAACAATTGCAAAGTATAAGTTCTTGATGGCCATGTATGGTTTTAACATGCCACATTCATCATTAAAAAGGTGCCCCATGTGTTGGTTTGCATAGATTGAGGGTTTGGACAAGTTTTGGGTTTGTAGCCCTTGAAGAGCCCATGTCAAGTTAGAGTAGAGTTCGATAACCATAACCCCATTGTTGTGAAATTTAGGTACAACAGGTCTGATGGTCTTATAGATCTACATCAACCCCTAAACCATAAATAATTCCCCTTTAACCCTAACTGCTAAACCTTAAACTTGAGCAATGCTAAACTCATAAACCTAAATAATGCCCCTAAAGGTCTGAGCAACCCTAAACTCATAAACCCTAAATAATACCCCTAAACCTGAGCAACCCTTAACCTCTCTCTCACAAAACCCCAAAACCCTAAATAATTCCCCTAAATCCTAACCCTTATTAAACCATAAACCATAAACTCGAGCAACCCTAAACCTCTAAACCCTAAATAATTCCCCTAAACCCTAAACTTAAGCAACCCTAAACTCATAAACTTGAGAAACCCTCTCTCTCTCTTGAGCTCCAAAACAAGAAAATTATGACTGTCTCTGTCTCTATCTCTATCTCTATCTGTCTGTCTATCTGTCTCTCTCTCTCTCTCCCTATCACCCTATCTCTCCCCTCTCTCCCTCTTCCTCCCTCTCCCTCTCCCTTGTCAACAAAGATAATGGAAACAAAAAAACTAGGACATGCAAAGAGGGATGAGTATATAAATTGTGATGATGAAATGGAAATAAGATAATTTATGAAATTTCATTGGATGGGAAGAATGATGAGGAGAGGTAGAGAGGGGAGGGAAGTAGAGAGTGAGAGAGAGAGGGTAGGAGGTAGAGACATGAGGGAAGTAGAGAGTGAGAGAGGGTAGGAGGTAGACAGGGGAATGAAGAAGAGAGTGAGAGAGAGAGAGGGTAGGAGGTAGAGAGGGGAGGGAAGTAGAGAGTGAGAAAGGATGTGAGGTCGAGAGGGGAGGGAAGTGGAGAGTGGGAGAGAGGGTAGGAGGTAGAGAGGGGAGGGAAGAAGAGAGTGAGAGAGAGGGTAGGAGGTAGAGAGGGGAGGGAAGTAGAGAGTGGGAGAGAGGGTAGGAGGTAGAGAGGGGAGGGAAGTAGAGAGTGAGAGAGGGTAGGAGGTAGGGAGGGGAGGGAAGAAGAGAGTGAGAGAGAGGGAAGGAGGTAGAGAGGGAAGGGAAGTACAGAGTGAGAGATGGTAGGAGGTAGAGAGGGGAGAGAAGTAGAGAGTGTGAGAGAGGGCAGGAGGTAGAGAGGGGAGGGAAGCAGAGATTGCTCCAAGAGAGAAGGTATGAGGTAGAGATGGGAGGGAAGTACATAATAAGAGAGATGGTAGGAGGTAGAGAGGGGAGGGAAGTAGAGAGTGAGAGAAAAGGTGGGAGGTAGAGACCATAGGGAAGAAGAGAGTAAGAGAGAGGGTAGGAGGTAGATAGGGAAGGGAAGTAGAGAGTGCAAGAGAGAGTAGGAGGTAGAGAGGGGAGGGAAGAAGATATTGAGAGAGAGGGTAGGAGGTAGAGAGGTGATGGAATTAGAGAGTGTGAGAGGGTAGGAGGTAGAGAGGGGAGAGAAGTAGAGAGTGAGAGAGAGGGTAGGAGGTAGAGAGGGGGAGAAGAGAGTGATAGAGAAGGTAGGAGGTAGAGAGGCGAGGGAAGAAGAGACTCAAAAAGAGGGTGGGAGGTAGAGAGGGGAGGGAAGAAGAGAGTGAGACAGAAGGTAGGAGGTAGAGAGGGGAGGGAAGTAGAGACTCAAAGAGACGGTAGGAGGTAGAGAGGGGAGGGAAGTAGAGAGTGAGAGAGAGGTTAGGAGGTAGAGAGGGGAGGGAAGTAGAGAGTAAGAGAGAGGGTAGGAGGTAGAGAGGGGGGAGAAGAGAGTGAGAGAGAAGGTAGGAGGTAGAGAGGTGAGGGAAGCAAAGACTTATAAAGAGGGTAAGAAGTAGATAGGGGAGGGAAGTAGAGAGTGAGAGAGAGGGTAGGAGGTAGAGAGGGGAGGGAAGAAGAGAGTGAGAGAGAAGGTAGGAGGTAGAGAGGGGAGGGAAGCAGAGACTCAGAGAGAGGGTATGAGGTAGAGAGGGGAGGGAAGTAGAGAGTGAGAGAGATGGAAGGAAGTGTAGTTTCCCTTGTAGACATGCATGTAAAGTGTGGAAGCATAGACAAGGTATGTCAATTGTTTGATCTAACACCTCAAAGAGATGTTTTGTAATGGAATGCAATGATTGCAAGATATGCAAAAAATAGATTTATTGAAAAGGCTTTAGAAACTTTCAAGCAAATGCAATTGGCATGTGTAAAGCCAAGTTAGCTCAGCATAATGCGAGTGCATTATAACACACTCGTGTTATTTTGAGCTAATTTGGATCTATTTTTGCAGTTTCTAACCAAATTTTTAGATAATATGGAGTTTGCTCCCCATTAGGATTACATTTTTTTCAATGAAAAGTAAAAAAAATTACCACCATAATCTTAACTCTCTATTAGCTATCTAACCATACAATTATTTTCACATTTTGAGTATGTTAAGGGTTTCATTAGGAATTTCTTTTGTTAGTGTATTCATTTTTTGTCAAAAACTAGTGTCTAGTATTTTTGACTTTTTTTAACCATTCATCAAAATTTGAAATAAGTTACATTTTTAGAAACTAGACTCCATTCTACATGTATTAAAAAAAATCAATTTTTGATTAGTTTTCAAAAGTTTTAGGGGGGAACATGCTCAATTTTCTATTTTTCAGGATGTGCCCACTTTGAAAATTACTAAAAAATCAATTATTCATGAAAAATTTATTAGAAAAATCAGGGATAAACTACATGGTGTTAGCTAATTTCTCACCAAAGTGATTTTTTAAATACTAAAAAAAAGTTAACATTTTAGGGGGAGCACACCAGATGCTATGTTATGTTTTTTTGAGAAAAAAGGCCCAATTTGTGTGATCCCATTTTTGAACCCCTTAATCTCAACCATTTTTGAACAAAAATTAGTAGTTTAGAAACTAGATTTAGAGAACTACAACTCTTGTTTTGGTTGCATCTTCAAATTTTGAGTGTAACTATCTTCAAATTTTCACACAACAACAATGTTTCCTAATTTCAGAAAAAATTGGTATCTTAAGACCCCCTTTTGGTCCCCCATCTTTGTGCACTTACCCCTAATTTGAATTTGCAAGATTAAGGTGCTTGACTGACCTTTGAGAATATTTTCAATATTGAAGATGATATAAATAAGTGTTAAGTCATTGAAGAATGGTAAGATAGATGAATATGGTGTGTGAGATGTGAATTACAGAGTTATAGATTGTGAATTTGTGCAGTGCAATGCGAGCCTTCATATGTTAGATTACTAGATGTAGTGAGCAGAGGGTGTCTACAATTCCTTAGTGAGACTACATAGGTGATTATGATGTTGTGATGGACTTCTCTATTGCATTAAGATAGTTTTCTCCTTGTAACAATCTTCTTTATCTTCTTCTCTATTTTGGTAGTGAGCCTTTATTTCTTTTGGGCAGTGAGCCTTTGGCAATGAGCCTTCTGGTAGTGAGCCTTATTGTATTTTAGTGTTGATATTACTTTATATTGTGAGCTAATCCTCACCGTGGGTTTTCCCTTCTTGGGTTTTCCATGTAAATCTAGTGTTCTCTTTGATGTTGATTTGATTTAGTTTATGTTATTTTCTTTCATGCTTAATCATCTTAACAATTTAAGGGATTAATTGAATTAACATGGATCTGAATACGTGTGAGGGTTTTGAAGTTTTAAGTTACAACTGATTCACCCCCCTTTTAGTTGTCTTGTGCATTCAACAATTTGTATCAGAGCCAAGTTCCTTGGAAGAAAGCTTGAGGAAGATCTGGGATGGCACAGAAGAAAGGTGTTCCCCTATTTGATGGATCAAACTATGCATTCTAGAAAATAAGGATGAAGGTTATCTGATTTCTCTTGTATATGAG
This sequence comes from Cunninghamia lanceolata, assembly GCA_027924645.1. Taxonomy (NCBI): domain Eukaryota; kingdom Viridiplantae; phylum Streptophyta; class Pinopsida; order Cupressales; family Cupressaceae; genus Cunninghamia; species Cunninghamia lanceolata. Next base: position 3,075,716 of record BSBN01000263.1, on the reverse strand, counting down.
ATCTAGAAGTCTGTTGAGTCTGGATACATTGTACCTGAAAATGGTCCAAGTACTGAAAATGAGATCAAGGCCTATGAAACCAATGGTAAAGAAAGGTATGCTCTTTTAAGTGGTCTTACTAGTTTTGAATTGGTGAAAGTCATGAATTTGAAAACTGCTACTGAAATCTAGAAAATTAAAAAGTATTTATGTAGGAGATGATAAGGTCAAGAAAGCTAATATGTAGAATTTGAAGATCATGTTTGACACCATGCAAATGTTTGAAGATGAAAACTTCAGAAGCTACTTGCAGAAGCTAGATGAGGTTGTTAATAGCATCAAGGGTCTTGGTGGAGAACTAGAAGAAAAAGAAGTGGTAATGAAGGTAAATAGAACTCTTCCCAAAGCTTATAGTCATAAAGTTTCTGCTATTGAAGAATTACAAAATTTGGATCAATTTACCAGAGATCAGTTGTATGGTACTTTAACTACTTTTGAAATGAGAGAATTTGGTACAAGCAGTGCAAAAGTTGAGACTGCTTTTAAGGTTAGTAAATCAAAGAAGACCTTGAAATCAAATTAGGAGGATTCTGATGATATGGAAGCTAAGTTTGTGAGAAGAATTAAAAAGGGTACTGGTAAGTTGCCTTTCAAGTGTTTTAGTTGTTGCAAGATAGGTCATTATGCTTCAAGATGTCCAGAAAGAATTTTAAGAAGAAAAAATAGGGAGAAAAAAAGTAAGGTGTTTAAGAAAAGCTATTATGTTAGAGAAGATGCAAGTATATCTAATGATGAATCTGATTATGAAAATGATGAGGATAGTGAATGCATGTTCATAGCTTTAAAAGATGATGTTATTTCTACTAACTCTAAGGTATGTGTGAAGGAAAGAGCTCTGGAAGTAAGTATTAATGCTGAAAGTACTTTGATGTATGCTTTTCATACAGGATAGGAAAAGAACTACTGGGTCATTGATAGTGGATGCTCAAACCATATTACTAGTGATATGAGTAAGTTTGTTAAACTTGAAAAATATGATGGAGAACTAGTTAGATTTGGTGATGATACATCTACTAAGATATGTGGAAGAGGTTCAATTAGTTTTGATGGGAAGCATAATACTGATGGTGTTCTTTATGTTAAGGGCTTAAAACATAACCTCTTGAGTGTTGGACAAATGTGTAGCAAAGGATACAATCTTGTGTTTCAAGATGGTGGCTGTGAGATTAGAAAAGATTCTGGAACTGTGATAGCTATTGGAATGAGGACATATGGAAATGTTTATCAACTCAAAGGTGGTGATGGTTATTGTTTCATGACTCAGATCAGTGAAAGTTGGCTATGGAATAGAAGATTGTGTCACATCAATTTTGATAGCCTAGTAAGAATAAGTTTACTTCAAGCTGTGAGAGATCTACGAAAGATTACAAGGGCCTATCAATGCTATCTGTAAGGAATGTCAAGTTGGAAAGCAAGCAAGAAAAAGTTTTAAATTCAAGAATCAATCTTCTACTAGATTGTTGGAATTGGTGCATATAGATCTTTGTGGTCCTACTAGAGTAAGGAGTTTTCAAGGTGACATGTATTTCATGCTACTGATTGATGATTATTCTAGAATGACATGGGTTACTTTTCTCAAAGAAAAATTAGAAGCCCTAGATAAGGTTAAAACATTCAAAGTCATGGTTGAAAATCAAAATGGATATGAGAATCAAATGATGGAGGTTTGACAGAGGTGGAGAGTTCACATCCAATGAATTTAACATGTTTTGTGAAAATCATGGAATAAAGAGGCATTTATCTACCCCTAAGACTCCTCAGCAGAATGGAGTAGTTGAAAGAAAGAATAGGACTATTCAAGAAGTTGCTAGGACAATGATAAAAGAAACAAATCTACCAGAGGTCTACTAGAGAGAAGTAATTCATACTATTGTTTATATACTGAACAGAGTGCAAGCAAGGGCAAATAGTACAAAGGCTCCTTATGACCAATGGTATGGAAGGATTCCTACTATCAAATACTTTAGAGTGTTTGGAAGAAAATGCTATATCAGAAGGGATGAAGAAAACCTAGGAAAGTTTGATGCAAGGTCTGATGAAGGTATCTTCCTGGGGTATTCCACTAAAAGTAAAGCTTACTGGTGCTACAACAAGAGTCTAAGAAAGATTGTTGAGAGTGTAAATGTCAAAGTTCATGAAGATCTATAGAAGAATTCAGAAGAAAATAGATATGAATCAGATGAGTCTTCTAGTAGAGAAGAAGAAAAAGCTAAAGAAAAGGAAGTGCAAATTGAAGAGGAAGAAGCACCAAAAAAAATCCTAAAACTCCCAAGTATGTGCAAAAGCATCATTTTGAAGATCAGATCATTGGTGATAAGAACAAAGGTGTGCTGACAAGAAGGAAAGTTGTTGAAGAACATGTAAATCTATGTTTACTTTCTGAAGTTGAACCTAAAATAGTGATGGAAGCATGCAAGGATGAGTATTGGATTAAGGCTATGGAAGAAGAACTAATGTAGTTTGAAAAGAATCAGACTTGGGAACTTGTCCCAAGACTAACAAAAAAATATGTGATTGGAACTAAGTGGGTATTCCTAAACAAACTGAATGAGAATGGAGAAGGGGTAAGAAACAAGGAAAGACTTGTGTGTAAAGGCTACTCACAAGTAGAAGGAATAGAGTATGAGGAAACATATGCTCTGATGGACAGAATGGAGGCCACCAGGATGTTTTTGGCTTTTGTAGCACATAAGGACTTTAAACTATATCAAATGGATGTGAAGTCTATTTTCTTGAATGATGAATTGGAAGAGGAAGTATACATAGAAAAACTAGATAGATTTCAATTATCAGATAAACTAGATATGGTTTTGAGATTAAAGAAGACACTATATGGATTGAAGCAAGCCCCCAGAGCTTGGTATGTCAGGTTAGACAAGTACTTATTACAACAAGGATTCAGTAAAGGTACCACATATAGCAATTTGTAGATTAAAGTAGAAGAAAAATCAAATTCTGATTGTGGAAGTGTATGTAGATGATATAATCTTTAGAGGAAATGAAGGTACATGTAAGAGTTTTGCAGATGAAATGTCAATGTGTGGAGAAATGAACTTCTTCCTTGGGTTACAGATCAATAAGACAGATAAAGGTATTTTCATTTCACAATCAAAGTATGTCAAGGAAATTTTAAAGAAGTTTGGAATGGAAGATTCTAAACCAATATGTAGTCCAATGGTTACTGGTTGCAAGCTGAGAAAGAATGACAAAACTCCTAAGGTTGATTAGAACAAGTATAGATCAATGATTGGAGGATTGTTATATCTAATTGCTACTAGACATGATATTATGCATGCAGATTGTCTTATGGCTAGATTTCAAGATCCTAGAGAGTCACATGTTGCAGCAATGAAGAGGATATTCAAATATTTAAAGGGTACTCTAGATCATGGCCTGTGGTATCCGAAGGATATTGACTTTCTCTAAATGCTTATACATATGTAGATTGGGCTAGTTTTGTAGATGACAAGAAAAGTACAAGTGGAGGTACATTCTTTCTTGGAAGCAGATTGGTGTCATGGCTAAGTAAGAAACAAGATTAAGTGTTTTTATCGACTGCAAAGGCAGAATACATTGCAGCAACATCTTGCTACACACAAGTGTTGTGGATGAGGAAAACCTTGAAGGATATTAGAGTTGTATATGATGAACCAATTCCTATCTTCTGTGATAATACAAGTGCTATTAACATTTCAAAGAATTTAGTGATGAACTCAAGGACAAAACATATCTCAATCCGGTATCACTTTCTGAGAGAGAAGGCCGTAGAGAATGAAGTGAAGCTTGAGTATGTGCCTACAAAGGATCAGATTGCTGACATATTCACTAAGGCTCTTCCTAAGGATACTATTGAGTATGTCTGGGAGAAGTTAGGGGTTATTCCCCCTCCTTTGAACTAGATGCATAAGGAGATGCATCAGTCTAGTAGATTTCAAGACTCATTCCTTATTCTAGACTAATGTTGGAGGCTACGTCTCAGGGGGAGTAGGTAGTAGTCATGTTGGTTGTTGCAGTCAGGGGGAGTAGGTAGTAGTCATGTTGGTTGTTGCAGTCAGGGGAAGTAAGTGTTAATGCAAATTTTTATGTGTTCCTAAGGGGGAGTATACAGAGTAATAAAAGAAAAGAGTTTGTAGAACAATGGTGAGAAGGTACAAGTGTGAGTAATGTCAAAAGAGGAAAGTGAGAGAGAGAGATGCGTAGCCCTTTGCCATTGATGTCAAAGGGGGAGAGAGAATTATGTGAAAAAGGAAAGAATTAGTTATCAAGTAGAGAGTAGTAAGATGAGAGGGAGAGAAAGAGAAATGAAAAGAGTTGATACTGATGATGATGTTGTGTTGATGGTTTTTCACATCATGTGTTGTCATCAATGACAAAGGGGGAGATTATTGCAAATATGTGCAATCAGTGTTTTCATTGATGTCACCAAGCTTGTGTTGTCATTGGTGTCAACTGTATGAGAAAAAGAATATGTAAGAGGGTGAGAAGTTAGTAATGAGGTGATGATGTTACTGATATATTTCTGGTGCTTGGTTTCCAAGTACTTTTGAGAAAATTTGAATAATAAAGGAAACAATGTGTTGTAAAGATGTTCTGTGTTGCAGAGTCGTGTTATGATTTTGCTTTGTATTTCTTTTCTATTGAAGATCTATTTATGTAGTTTGGATATGTTGATTAGAGGTGTTCAAAGATGCTACATTCAGAATTTGGCATGCTGGATCAATATGCAGAGGAAGATGTGTTCACCAGTGTGTGAACTATTTATTGCGGAGGTGTCTAGGAGAAATTTTTTTGCTCCACATTTCTCTGCAGAGTGGTTTTAGGTCTTGTGGTTCCAGAAGTGTGTTTATAAGGTTCATATCTATCTTCAATCAAAATTATTCATTATTTGGTGCTCCACAAGTTGATTTATTGAGTTACAGTGCATGGCAGAGATATCTAAGTATACTGGGTAAACAAGACAAGTTTGTTTGGTAGGTAAAAGTTGTTGAGGAGGAATTTGTTGGATTTTAGGATGTTTTTAGAATACTCTAGATCATGTTCAAGCATGTTGTGTGGTCCATGAGTTGTCTTTGGTTTTGAGGAAGCATGTACATAATTGTTTATGGTGTTAACATAGGTTTGGCCGACCTTGGGTGTTTACACTAATTGCGGAGTTGCTTCGATGTTTGTGGAAGCTCGGTGTGGCATGTATGGATGGATTTAGGTCCAAACTTAGGTTTTTTGTGGTCCACCTTCATTCCTTTCCACCATGGGAATGTTTTGGTACTAACCTAATTTAAATTTGTGAGAATAAGGTGCTTTCCCAACCTTGGAGAATGTTTTCAAGATTGAAGATGGTATAAGTAAGTGTTGAGTTGCTAAAGGATGGTAAGATAGATGAATATGGTGTGTGAGATGTGAATTACATAGTTATAGAGTGTGAATTTGTGCAGTACAGTGCAAGCTTTCATATGTTAGATTATTTGATGCAATGAGTAGAAGGTGTCTACAATTCCTCAGTGAGACTGCAGAGATGATGATGGCATTTGGTGGACTTCTTTGTTGCATTCAGATAGTTTTATCCTTATAACAATCTTCTCTATCTTCTTCTCTATTTTGGAAGTGAGCCTTTCTTTCTTTTGGGCAGTGAACCCTTTGGCAGTGAGCCTTTTGGTAGTGAGCCTTCTGGTAGTGAGCCCTATTGTATTTTGGTGTTGACATTGCTTTATAGTGTGAGCTAATCCTCATTGCAAATTTTCCCTTCTTAGGTTTTCCACATAAATCTGGTGTTCTCTTGTGTTTGATGTTGATTTGATTTAGTTTCTGTTATTTCCTTTCATACTTAATCATCTTAACACTTTAAGGGATTAATTGAATTAATGTGGATCTGAATGTGTGTGAGGGTTCTAAAGTTTTAAGTTACAACTAATTCACCCCCCCTCTTAGTTTTCTTGTGCATTCAACAAAGAGAATCGAGTTGCAGATGCTCTGAGTTGATGGAGGCATATCTCATCAATTGTCTCTATCCACTCAAACTTCAAGGATTTAGTGTTACAAAATTCTATAGGTGATGAGTTCTATAAGCAAGTTAAGCAGGATCTCATAGTAAATCCTCAAGACTCAAGGTATGATGGGTTGTATTTTGAACCAAATGGGCTTTTAAGATGTAGAGGAAGGATGTATGTTCCAAACTCTACATATTTAAGAATCCTTGTGTGGAAGGAAGTTCATTCTGCACCATATTCAAGTCATCTTGTAGTAACCAAACTCCTAGCCAATGTGAAACCTCTTTATTTTTGGAAAGGAATGAAGAATGACATAGCAAGATTTGTAGCAAGTTGCCTAGAGTGCCAGAGAGTCAAGGCTGAGCATCAACATCCAACATGACTTCTGTATCTGCATGATATTCCAGAGTGGAAGTGGCAAGTCATTAGTATGGACTTTGTGCAAGGTCTCCCAATGTCTTGATAAAGACATGATTCTATTTTAGTGGTGGTGGACAAAATCACCAAGGTAGCTCATTTTATACCTAGGAATTTAATGGATGGAGCACTAGTTTTAGTTCACAAGTTTGTGCATGAAGTGTTTAGATTGCATGAGGTTCCTTAGAAAATTATCTCAGATAGAGATGTGCGCATGACATCAAGATCTTGGCAAACTTTGTTCTTAGCGCTAGGAACTCAACTCAATATAAGCTTAGCTTATCACCTTGAGATGGATGGTCAGACTGAGAGGGTAAATCAAGTTCTAGAAGATTTGTTGCAGATGTATTGCATGGATCAATAATAAAGTGGGAAGAATATCTATCGCTTGTGGGGTTCGCATATAATAACTCCTATCATTCTACTATTAAGATGGATCCATTTGAAGCATTGTATGGAAGAAGATTTTGAACCCCTATAAGATGGAATAAGCTAGAAGATAGTATTAGCATTGGTCTAGAAATGTTATTAGAAATAGAAGAGTAGATTAAACTGATCAGAAATAGATTGGCAGAAGAAAATGGTAGACATAAAAGTTACGCTGATGCCAAGCATATACCAAGGCAATTCTCAGTTGGAAAAAAATTTCTTTTGAGACTTAAACCTTAGAAGAGTTCTATAAAGTTTGCAAAGTCTTCCAAACTAGCCCCTCAATTTGTAAGACCCTTTGAAGTTCTTGAAGTGATCAATCTGGTGCCTATAGAATCGCTCTACCACCAGCTCTTGCCAGGATGCATAATATTTTTCATGTTTCATATTTGAAAAAATTATATAATAGGTGATAATAATATTCTTGATTCAAATTCTTTACAGGTACAGAACCCAGGAGTGGTCATGATCAAGCCTTTCCAGGTGCTTGAAGTTTGCAAGCTCCACTTGCATAATAGAGAGGTTACTCAATGCAAGGTCCAGTGGGACTAGTATGTAGAGGATAGTGCCACATTAGAAGATTATCATGATTTTTATTAGAGATTTCCTCATTTGTTTTATGCTTTTGAAAGTTGAAACAAAAACTTTATCATAATATCATTTTGGATATATTGGATCATTGAGGATGATGAATCTTATTGGGGGAGATATGTCACACCCCAAATTTTGACTATGTTTTACAGTTATATGCACAAATATGAGGGACCAAAAAGTTGCCACATGACTTTTTGGTCCTTTACAAGTCATAATGTGAGCGTGTTATAACGTGCTAGCATTATGGCTCGGTATTACCCAGCCTAAAATGTGAGCACATTATAATGTACTCACGTTTCAGGCTCAATAATACGGAGCCATAACACTAGCACATTATAAGGCAAGTGCTTTATAAGGCAAGTGCTTTATAAGGCAAGTGCATTATAAGGCAAGCGCATTATAACACAAGCATGTTATAATGCTAGCTCAAATTTTACAAAAGAAAAACTCTCTCTCTCTCATCCTCTTGCTCTCCCTCCCCCTCCCTCTCTCCCTCTCTCCCTCCCTCCCTCTCTCTCTCGCTCTCCCACTCTCTCTCCCTCGCTCTCACTCTATCGTTCCCTCTTTTGCTCCCTCTCCCTCTCCTTCTCACTCTCCCTCTCACTCTCACTCTCCCTCTCTCACTCACACACTCTCTCTCTTCCTATCTCTATCATCCCTCTACCTCTCAATCTCTCCCCCTATGTCTCTGGACATGTCCCTCACTCTCTATCTCCCTGTTGCTCCCCTCTATCTCCTCTATCTCTCCCAATCTCTATTAGTTTTCTCTCTCTATCTCTTTCTAAACCCTAAATCCTAAACCCCTAAACCTAAGCAACCCTAAACTTCTAAACCCTAAATAACTCCCCTAAACCATAACCCCTAAAATTGAGCAACCCTAAACTCATAAACCTAAATAATGCCCCTAAACCCTAACCCCTAACCACTAAACCATAAACCTAAGAAACTCTAAACACCTCTCTCCCTCTCCCTCTCCCTAGACCCTTAACCCCTAAATCCTAAACCTAAGCAACCCTAAACCTTGATCTCTCTATCTCTCCCTAATCTCCATATCTCTATCATCCCTCTACTTCTCAATCTCTCTACCTATGTCTCTGGTCATGTCCCTCACTCTCTATCTCCCTATCAGTCCTCTCTCTCTCTCTAAACCTCTAAACCTTAACACCTAAATAATGCCCCTAACCCCTAAACACTAAACCCTAAACTTAAACAACCCTAAACCCCAAACCCCTAAACCCTAAACCCAAGAAACCCTAAACCTCTATCTCTCTATCTCTATCATCCCTCTACCTCTCAATCTCTCCTCCTATGTCTCTAGACATGTCCCTCACTCTATATCTCCCAATCTCTCCCCTCTTTCTCCTTTATCCCTCCCAATATCTATTTGTGCCCTCTCTATATCTCTCTCTAAATCCTAAACCCTAAACCTGAGTAACCCTAAACCCCTAAAACCTAACCTCTAATATGTAAACCCTAAACTCATAAACCCTAAATAATGCCCCTAAACTTTAGTAACCCTCTCTCTCTCTCTCTCTCTCCCCCTTATCTCCCTATTTCTATCATCCCTCTACCTCTGAATCTCTCTCCCTATGTCTCTGGACATGTCCCTCACTTTCTATCTCCCTATCTATCCCCTTTGTCTCCTCTATCTCTCCTAATCTCTATCAGTCCCCTCTCTCTATCTCTCTCTAAACCCTAAACCCTAACCCCTAATCCTGAGTAACCCTAAACCACTAAACCCTAAATAATTCTCCTAAGCCCTAAACCCTAACCCCTAAACTTGAGCAACCCTAAATTCGTAAACCCTAAATAAAGCCCCTAAACCCTAACCCCTAACCCCTAACCCCTAAACCCTAAACCTGAGAAACCCTAAACACCTCTCTCTATCTCTCTTTATAAACCCCTAAACCCTAACCCCTAACCCCTAAACCCTAAACCTCTATCTCCCTATATTTCCCTAATCTCCATATCTCTATCATACCTATGCTTCTCAATCTCTCTACCTATGTCTCTGGCCATGTTCCTCAATCTCTATCTTCCTATCTCTCTCCTCGGTCTCCTCTATATCTCCCTATCGGTCCTCTCTCTCTCTCTAAATCTCTAAACCTTAACACCTAAATAATGCCCCTAACCCCTAAACACTAAATGCTAAACTTGAGAAACCCTAAACCCCTAAACCCCAAACCCCTAAACCCTAAACCCAAGAAATGCTAAACCTCTATCTCCCTATCTCTATCATCCCTCTATCTCTCAATCTCTCTCCCTATGTCTCTGGACATGTCCCTCACTCTCTATCTCCCTATCTCTCCCCTTTGTCTCCTCTATCTCTCCCAATATCTATTTGTCCCCTCTCTCTATCTCTCTCTAAATCCTAAACCCTAAACCCGAGAAAATTTAAACTCCTAAACCCAAAATAATTCCCTAAACCCTAACCCCTAACCCCTAATCCTTAAAACCTAAAATTAAGCAATGCTAAACTCATAAACCCTGAATAATGCCCCTAAACCTGAGCACCCCCCTCTCTCTCTCTCCCTATCTCTATCATCCCTCTACCTCTCAATCTCTCTCCCTATGTCTCTAGACATGTCCCTCACTCTCTATCTCCCTATCTCTCCCCTCTGTCTTCTCTATCTCTCCCAATCTCTATCGATCCCCTATCTCTATCTCTCTAAACCCTAAACATGAGAAACCCTTTAAACACGTCTCTCTCTCTCTCTCTCTCTCTCTCTCTCTCTCTCTCTCTCTCTCTCTCTCTCTCTCTCTCCCTAAACCCATAATCCCTAACCCCTAAACCCTAAACCTAAGAAATGGTAAACCTTTATCTCCCTATCTCTCCCTAATCTCTATATCTCTATCATCCATCTACCTCTCAATCTCTCTACCTATGTCTCTAGCCATTCCCCTCACTCTTTGTCTCCCTATCAGTCCTCTCTCTCTAAACCTCCAAATCTTAACACCTAAATGATGCCCCTAACCCCTAAACACTAAACCCTAAACTTAAGAAACCCTAAAACCCTAAACCCTAAACCCAAGAAACCCTAAACTTCTATCTCCTTATCTCTATCATCCCTCTACCTCTCAATCTCTCTCCCTATGTCTCTGGACATGTCCCTCACTCTCTATCTCGCTATCTCTCCCCTCTATCTCCTCTATCACTCCCAATATCTATCTGTCCCCTCTCTATCTCTCTCTAAATCCAAAGCCATTAACCCCTAATCCCTAAACCCTAAACTTGAGCAATACTAAAATCATAAACCCTGAATAATTCCCCTAATCCGAATCAACCCTGTCTCTCTCTCCCTATATCTCTCCCCTATCTCCCTATCTCTATCATCCGTCTACTGCTCAATTTCTCTCCCTATGTCTCTGGACATGTCCCCCAGTCTCCATGTCCTTATCTCTCCCAATATATATTAGTCCCCTCTCTCTATCTCTCTCTAAACCCTAAATCCTAAACCCCTAAATCCTAATCCCTAAACTTGAGCAACCCTAAACCCCTAAACCCTAAATAATTCCCCTAAACCCTAACCCCTAACCCTTAAACTTGAGCATTCATAAACTCATAAACCCTAAATAATGCCCCTAAACTTCTCTCTCTCTCTACACCCCTAAACCTTAACCCCTAACTCCTAAACTCTAAACCTAAGCAACCTTAAACCTTTATCTCCCTATCTCTCCCTAATCTCCATATCTTTATCATCCCTCTACCTCTTAATCTCTCTACCTATGTATTTGGCCATGTCCCTCACTCTCTATCTCCCTATCTCTCTGCTTGATCTCCTCTATATCTCCATATCAGTCCTCTCTCTCTCTCTAAACCTCTAAACCTTATAACCTAAATAACCCCCTAACCCCTAAACACTAAACTCTAAACCCCTAAACCCTAAACCCCAAATCCCTAAACCCTTAACCCAAGAAACCCTAAACCTCTATCTCCCTATCTCTATCGTCCCTCTACCTCTCAATCTCTCTCCCTATGTCTTTGGATATGTCCCTCACTCTCTATCTCCCTATTTCTCCACTCTATCTCCTCTATCTCTCCCAATATCTATTTGTCCCCTCTCTTTATCTCTCTCTAAATCCTAAACCCTAAATAATTCCCCTAAACCCTAAAATTGAGCATTGCTAAACTCATAAACCCTGAATAATGCCCCTAAATTCTCTCTCTCTCTCTCTCTCTCTCTCTCTCTCTCTCTCTCTCTCTCTCTCTCCCCCCCAAAACCACAAAACCCCAAAACCTTAAACCCAAGCAACCCTAAACCTTTATTTCCCTATCTCTCCCTTATCTCTCTATCTCTATCATCCCTCTACCTCTAAATCTCTCTCCCTATCTCTTTGAACATCTCGCTTATGATTTATCTCCCTATCTATCCCTTCTATCTCATCTATCTCTCCCTATCTGTCTTCTCTCTATCTACCTATCTATCTCTCCCCGTCTCTTGCCTCTCTATCCCCTATCATTCATCTATCTCCCTATCTCTCCCCTCTATCTCTCCCTCTCCCTTATTGAAAAATAAATGAAAACAAGAAAACTCTCTCTCTCTCTCTCCCCCTATCACCCTATCTCTCCCCTCTCTCTCCCCTCCATCTCCACCCTCTCTCCCTTATTGACAAAGCAAATGGAAACAAGAAAACTAGGATGTCATGCAAAGAGAGATGAGGATATAAATTGGGAGGATGAAATAAAAACAAGATAAAACTAAAGTTCATTGGATGGGAAGATTGATGAGAGTAGAGGTGGAGAATAGTGAAATATGGAAAAACTAGTGGGATCTAAAGAGAAATCTAGTAAAAGGAAAACTAGTAAATCTAGGAAAAGGAAAACTAGGAGAGAGAGAGAGAGAGAGAGAGAGAGAGAGAGAGAGAGAGAGAGAGAGAGAGAGAGAGTTTCAGTTCACCATAACATGCTAGCATTATGTGAATGCACATAATGCGTGCACGTTATAACGTGCTCGTGTTATGTGAATTCACATAACGCTAGTGCGTTATGCTTTGGCTTGGAAATTACCAAGCCTAAGGCTTGGATTTTCCTTTGGCTTCCAACCCAGAGGTTTAGACTGTGTTTAGGACGTCCATGGATGTGTTTTTCTAGATTCTAACAAAAACCACATAATCTGGAGCATACTCCCCATCAGGATTGCACTTTTTTCAATGAAAAGTTGAAAAAATACCACCATAATATGAAGCTCTCTGTTAGCTATCGAACCATATAATTTTTTTCACATTTTGAGTATGTTAAGGGTTTCATCTTTAATTTCTTTTGTTAATGTATCCATTTTTTGTTAAAAACTAGTGTCTGGTATTTTTTACTTTTTTTTTAACCATTCATCAAAATTTCAAATAAGTTACATTTTTAGAAACTAGACTCCATTTTACACGTATTAAAAAAAATTTAATTTTTGATTAGTTTTCAAAAATTTTAGGGGGGAGCATGCTCAATTTTCTATTTTTCAGGATGTGTCCACTTTGAAAATTAGTAAAAAATCAATTATTCATGAAAAAATTATTAGAAAAATTAGGGATAAACTACATGGTGTTAGCTAATTTCTTGCTGAAGCAATTTTTGAAATACTAAAAAATAGTTAACATTTTAGGGGGAGCACACTAGATGTTATGTTATGTTTTTTTGATAAAAACATGACCAATTTGTGTGCTCCCCCTTTTTGAACCCCTTAATTTCAACCATCTTTGAAAAATGTTAGTAGTTTAGAGAGTAGATTCAGAGCACTACGACTCTTGTTTTTGTTGCATCTTCAAAATTTGAGTGTAACTATCTTCAATTTCTCATCCAACTTCAGTATTTCCCGATTTTAGAAAAAATTGGCATCTTAAGACCCCCTTTTGGTCCCTCATCTTTGTGCACTTACACTTACTTTCTACTTGTACATAATTAGTAGATAATTTTGCACATGTTAATGATTTGATGTTACGTGAAAATGTCAGGATAAATCAATGATATCATGAGTTTATGTTTATATGACATGTGATTATATGACATCATGATTATTTATTTATAAGATTTAAATTGACTAACATTACACTAATCCTAGTTGGCTGATTGCAAGTTGTAACCAAGAAATAGGTTTTTCCACCCTCTAGGAAAGAGAGGGAGAGCATCATCAAAGAGAAGAGAATAGACATTTGGATAAGAACAGATTGTTGCCCTCTAAGTTTCGTACTTTCACAATTTAGTAAACTTTCGTTGAGTTTGGAAAGTTGTGTTTGACTAATTGGTCTAAGCTTGGTTTCGGCTTAAGAATCGTTGATTTGTCGACAAGATCCATTAAGCATAGGTTTTGTCGAAAAACCAAGTGAGAATAGAGCATGACCATTGATAAGGAAATAGTTGATAATAGCTAAACTATTTCATTATTAGTAATTCCCGATTGGAATTCTATCATGTTATTTTGTCTATTTCGGTATTTATCCAAGATAGAGAGGGGGAGAATACCTCAACCCCATTCTTGTATCTTGTCGAGTGTTAGAAACAATGTAAGTATATGTTGTGTGCACTTTCATTATATTTTTCTTTATATATATATATATTTAATATGATTTATGAGTTAGACCTATTGTGTTGTGGTCGATAAGCTTCTTGAGGAACGTGGTAATGATTGCAATTTAATGCAAACCACTTTTATGTTAGCAAAATGCTTAACTCCTTTACTCCACAACTATTTTGGAGAGTATGGAGGATTTTTTAATTGGTTTGGGGAGTGGTCTTAATGACCAGTACTCCACTATCGGTCTACATGCTCTGTAGAGAGTAAGAATAGCCTCAATTTCAGCAAACGATCTCCACCAGTGTGGGGAGAGTTAATCCTTTAAAACGCTATATCATCAAAGATTTGAGATGCATGGAAAATAGATTGTTTCTGTTTGTTTCCAAGTAAAGGAAAGTGGAGGACTGCATTTGATTTTTATAGAGCTTGGTATTGAGTAAGAGTTCGTGGAGGCAAAGCATTGGTGATGTTGGGTCTTTCTATTCGAATCAATAGAGGGTTTGCAAGTTCCAATGCATAGGAAGATTTAGCCAACAAATATAGTAGGTTGCGTGAGCTACCTCCCCTTCACTTCTAGTTTTGCTGCACCAAGGGGGGTGTCCCTATTTGCTAAAGATTATGCTTTGACTCACCCAATGGAAAGATTTAGCTTTTTAGTCACAGGCAGAATACTCTCATTTTAGGACCAAGATTTATGTGATAGATCACTAGGCTGGCAATGTTCTTGGACATATCTAACTGGTTGAGGAATGAGAGTATGTAGGGGTCCTATTTCTACTCCTACAAACTAATAGGTTGGAATTATGGAATGATTTGTGTTTATGTTTTGGATGCAAGACAGGGGTTTTTGGATCATAACTACTACATAAGGGTAGACCGGTGCCTATCTTAGGGCAAGGAGTCAACTAGACATATACAAGTGAATGATTTGCATTGGTATTCAAGATTCAAGGCGTCAGATTGGTACCTGCCTTACAAACACCACCCAAGACTGAGTATTTAGCTACCTCTACTTATAAATATCCCAGTTGACATTCATTCTTCTTCATACTTAACGTAAAAAAGTTTAATCCACTCCTTGAATGGAAGTTAGAGATCAAGCATGCAATATAGAAATCTATATCCTAGAATCTTAGTAACCCTTAGCAACTAGATTCAAAAGAAGGGATGCATACAACAATGGAGACAGATAGCTAAACACATGCAACAAAGCATTTTTCATATAAAAATAACATGAAACTGAGCATGTATGCAACGTGCATTCAAATGCAACTCATCAACTCATAAAAGACACAGAACAACCAAGAAATGCTCTATTTTTTGTTATTTCCTCCAAAAATTGCCCAAGTCTTCAACCACCTAAAAAAATGAGTGACACAGTCCTCTTATACATCAAGAATGTGCACTCAACATTAATTACATTGCCATCTCAAATCGCCCTCAGATACACTGCACCATCAAAATGGCGCCAAGAACATTGAATGCACCAGGGAGAAGAGGGAAGGAGTAGTTGAACTCGGGAGACATGCAGCTGCCTGAAGATTTTCTCCTTTAATATGGTAGTTGGCCTCTCAATCCATCAACCCATACTTCTTGCAAACTTGCCATTAATGGCCTACCTACCCATGGATGGAAGTGCAACAATGGTTCGCGTGCTTAGGAACTTTTCCTACCTGGAATACAACTGCAGATACAAGGAAATCCTTCCTTCAAAAATTTGAAACAAGGCTATCGATTTCCTCCTCTCGTCGAGATCTATGGCTTCAAATCATGCTGACAAGTCAACAACCAATGAAATCATGCTATGCAGGCACATTATCCCCTTTGACTTTTCACAGCGCGAACATACATTTTACATTTTTTGCCTTCAAATCTTTGTATATGTAGTTGTATGTACATACAACTTCCCATGGACACGTGTCAGCACCTGATTGGTTTGCCATCGCCAAGCACTTCCATCTCCATTGGTTGTCGGAAAGACCCTGGAAGTGTCCGCCGATAGGCATTGTCCTACCGACAAGCTAATGTATCCATTCTTGCTATCGGACCATTGCATCAACCTTTGTATCTTGCATTTGTATATGCAATTGCATATACAAACAATCACAATGTATACAAGTGGTGGACCTCAAATTTTTATGAAACAAATTGAAATTGCTTTCAGGTCCGGCTTGTATCTTTAATCTTTGTATATCACCTTGTATATTGCACATACAATGTACAATATACATACAATGCGGATTTCATCACACATATGAGGTAGATTGGAAAAAGTTTTGAATCTGGCATTGTATTGGCCTCCTTGTACCTTTCATTGTATATTACACATACAATGTGCAACAGACAACCCGCAGACCCCAACCACCTGTCCGCCACAACAAACTTTTCTTTCATGTTTGGATTGTATATGCGCTTTGTATATTCACTTTTATATGGCACATACATACAATCTGGGACACACAACCACATGGGCCCCACCATGCTTTTGAAATGTTGACTTTGACTGCTCCCGCTTTGCATATTTCTTTGTATCTCATCAGCCATCGAAGAAAGAATGGAGAGAGCCGCCGATAGTCATCACACCGAAGGCCATCCTTGTATATCTCATCGGCCATCGAAGGGACCCTTAGCTTGGCTGCTAATAGGCAAGGTCTCAGTGATGACCTTTTGTATATCGGCCTCTTGTATATTTTTCATTGTATGTTGACCTTGCACATCTGCCTTGTACATTCAAACATACATACAATCCTCCTTGCACATACTAGCGGGCCTGACCATTGTTTAACCCGATTTGAATCCTTTTGACATCTGGTTGTTGTATCTACCTCGTTGTATATAGAATATACAACACGATATACATGCAAGCTTTCACATACAAGCATGAAATATACTCAAAATCTGCGACATACAACCACTCTTGCACGCCCAAAAATGCACCTGAATGACACATACAAACTCTATATGCATACAACGATGCATACAACTAATATTCTCACTATTCCTGAAGCTGATTGGATTATTTTTTGGGTTCGCCAATGTACATTTGCACTTGTACATACAACGACATATACAAGCGGCCACATACAAAGATACATGCATGAAAATGTGAGGGCCGATGGACTTAGAATTTTGAGGGTTTAAATGAAAAGACCAATGGATTTTCAATCTCAAAACCCTAACCCTAGGTGCAGGCACCAACATTGGCTCTATCTGGGGACACATGCTTCTTGCAGGCATGGCAAGAACTCCAGATCTCTGGGATGCAAAATGAGTGCCATATCCATTGGGTGGTAGAGTCAAACACTGCACCAACCTGCAACACAGATCACATCACTTTAAACACTATTTTGGTGGCCCTGGGTAGCCAAAAATGATAAACCATAATCTTCTCCTATCAAATGCCCAATTCTGATCTGAACGATCCCAACCACAACTGAAAACATCAACATAATCTGCCCACAAGCTAATCTTGTCAATTACATGCTTTACCATTTTTGAAAATTTGCCTCTGTCACTCTGCACCTCACAATCAAACACATAACTATACATACAAGAATATCTTTTGGCATTAGGCAACATATGTATGTTATATTGCTCAAACAATATATCATCATATTGCATGTGGCATTCCTCATTATCTACTTGGCTGTTGCACATTACCAGGCAATCATCCAGCTGATCTAGAAATTGAAAACATTCAAAATATATGAGACCTTTAATGTCATTTATATCATTTATTGACATTGAAAACAAAACTTCATCCACACACCCATAGCTGCATACTTCTGGAACAACTGATGCTAAACACTCATTATCTAGAATTTGCATATCCATATTATCCTCACAAGAGTTGAAGATATCTAATTTTGGTTCATATGTCCCTTCTTTAAAAATTGATGTAACACCTATGTCAGTTGTCTCTTCATATTCATCATCATATTCAAAAAGAGGGTTAATTCTGCACCAATGAAGGTCATGACTCACAACGTTCAATGCATCTAAAGGCTCACCATAAAGGGGATTCATACTCATTGCAAAGGACTCTATTTCTTCTTCATGACAATCCAATTCTTCTTCAACATTACCAAATCTAGAGTCATAAGAAGAACAAACCTGATCCATGAACTGATCATGGATATAATCTTTATCATCTGGTTGCCCCACATACAAGATTTCTGTTACTTCAATGCAATCTAAAGATGAATTATCCATATCATTTTCTAGCCCTCTAATGCTTCCTGATGAGACTGATATTGAATTCTGATCCATATGATCACAACTATGCACAACTGGATCATTTAAACATGAACACTCATTGCTTATGACTAGCATATTAGTATCACTCAAAAAATCATTATCATCAACTTCATTTGCTGGGCAAATCAAGGCATCCTCCTCCAGGGCAGAGTCATCAGTACCTTAGAATGATAAATAAATTGGGACAATAGTGGTGTGAGTGCTTTGGCATTTATCTCCAACACCTAAATTATATATTTCACCAACATTGAGGGTGCTAGGGCAGGAGATGTTTGCAAAGAAATAACCCTTTTGAATTCCATATCTCCAATTGTTTTTCAATGTCTATTACAAACTAATGTGCTTGATGCAATGTGGTGGGCTCCTTATCTCTCAATCTATAACTCATTTTCTTATCAAATGCTCCCAGATAGACCACAAGGCACAATGCATCATTAGTTCTCATACATTCTGGAATTCTCTTCAATGCCTTCATAAACCTGAGGTTAAAGACTAGAATTAACTCATCCTTTTCTATGAAATCACTGATAACTGCATATTAAGATATTCTTTCACCAAACTATTCTATAAATGCAGATTTAAACTCTTACCAAGAGATGACAGAGTAGGCTGGAAGGTAGGAGAACCAATCCCTTGCATCTTCAACTAGAGATTGAACAAATAATCTCATAACTACATCTTCATGGTCAACCTCAAAGTCATCTATTACATTTCCAAACTGTTGCAAGTGTCTCTCAACTGATTCATCCTTTGCACCACTGAATTTGGGCAAATATTTTATGATTTTAGATGGAAAAACATTTGGATAACCACAAATACCATTGAAATTGATGGGCTTATATATGTCAATGCTGAAACTTCTTTTATTACATGGTTGGGGTTGGATATTATACATTATTGCATTTGACACCTCACAAGGGTGCATGGACTGATAATACATCTTTAAGTGTTTTTGCAACCCTCTTCTCAACTCAGATTTTCAATCAATGACCTTAGGCCTTTAAAAACAAACTGCTATTTCAGTTTGCCTAAAGTCCTCTAAATGAGTCTTTCAACAACATTGTATACTTATTTTGAAACACAAAATACATTCTCAACAAATATAAAGCATGCAAGCTTATCACCAATATTTCCCTTTTAACTAGTGCTACTTCACCAAATAGGGAATCCTTTAAAACTTATACACCATGGTTTTTTTAAAACCAAAACATGTGAAAATACCTGGATATATTGCAGCTGCTGCAAATTCCTTTCCTTGACTGATTTGTATGAAAATTTAACACCTCTTGTGTCTTTTATCAGGGTCTTTGTGTGTAGAGTCACCACCTCCTTGGTAGAGGAATGAGATTCAAATAGGCTGAAGCTGAAAATTCATCTCTTTCTTCCTGGGTTCTCCAACAGCAGAGCCACATATATAACTTTTCAAGCTTGCTGCAACAAGGCACTTCCAGGTTTGATTCTTCAATCTTATAGACTCACACTTTTATGGATATGACATTGCATTCCCCAGTGGAGTTGCCACTTTGTTATGACTCAGATGGGCAAGAATTCACTAGGGATGAAAAGATAACACTTTCACTTCAACTCCCCAATGGAGTCGCCACTTTGTTGAGTCTTTCTCTCTGAATCAACAGAGGGTTTGCCAGTTCCAATGCACAGGCAGATTCGGCCAACAAATACAGGAGGTTGTGTGAGCTACCTCCCCTTTAGTACTAGTTCTGCTGCACCAAGGGGGGTGTCCCTATTTGCTAAAGATTATGCTTTGAATCACCCAATAGAAAGATTTAGCTTTTTAGTCACAGGCATAATACTCTCATTTTAGGACCAAGATTTGTGTGATAGGTCACTAGGCTGGCAATGTTCTTGGACATATCTAACTAGTTAAGGAATGAGAGTATGCAGGGGTCCTATTTTTACTCCTACAAATTAACAAGTTGGAATTATGGAATGATTTGTGTTTATGTTTTAGATGCAAGACATGGGTTTTTGGATCATAACTACTACACAAGGGTAGATCGGTGCCTATCTTAGGGCAAGGAGTCAACTAGACATATACAAGTGAATGATTTGCATTGGCATTCAAGTTTCAAGGGGTCAGATTGGTACTTGCCTTACAAACACCACCCAAGATTGAGTATTTAGCTACCTCTACTTACAAATATCCCAGCTGACATACATTCTTCTTCATACTTGACCTAAAATAGTTTAATCCACTCCTTGAATGGAAGTTAGAGATCAAACATGCAATATAGAAATCCATATCCTAGAATCTTAGTAACCCTTAGCAACTAGATTCAAAAGAAGGGATGCATACAACAATGGAGACAAATAGCTAAACACATGCAACAAAGGATTTTTCATATAAAAATAACATGAAACTAAGCATGTATGCAACGTGCATTCAAATGCAACTCATAAACTCATAAAAAAGATAGAACAGCCAAGAAATGCTTTGTTTTTCATTATTTCCTCCAAAAATTGCCCAAGTCTTCAACCACCTAAAAAAATGAGTGACATAGTCCTCTTATACATCAAGAACATGCACTCAGCAATAATTACACTACCATCTCAAATCACCCTTAGATACACTGCACCATCAAAATGGTGCCAAGAACATTGAATGCACTAGGGAGAAGAAGAGGGAAGGAGCAGTTGAACTTGGGAGACATGTAGCTCCTGAAGATTTTCTCCTTTAAGATGGTAGTTGGCCTCTCAATCCATCAACCCATACCTCTTGCAAACCTGCCATTAATGGCCTACCTACCTGCGGCTAGAAGTACAGGAATGGTTCACGTGCTTAGGAACTTTTCCCACCTGAAATACAACTGCAAATACAAGGAAATCCTTGCTTCAAAAATTTGAAACAAGGCCATTGATTTCCTCCTCCCACCAAGATCTATGGCTTCAAATCACGTTGACAAGTCAACAACCAATGAAATCATGCCACGCAGGTGCATTATCCCCTTTGACTTTTCACAGTGCGAACATACATTTTATCTTTTTTGCCTATTTTGCCTTTTTCACCTTCAAATATTTGTATATGCAGTTGTATGTACATACAAATGCCCTTGGACACATGTCAGTACCTGATTGGTTTGCCATTGCTAAGCACTTGGATCTCCATTGGCCGTCGGAAAGACCCTGGAAGTGTCCGTCGATAGGCATTGTCTTGCCGACAGGCCAATGTATCCATTCTTGCTATCGGACCATTGCATCAACCTTTGTATCTTGCATTTGTATATGCAATTGCATATACAAACAATCACAATGTATACAAGCAGTGGACCCCAAATTTTTATGAAACAAATTGAAATTGCATTCGGGTCCGGCTTGTATCTTTAATCTTTGTATATCACCTTGTATATTGCACATACAATGTGCAATATACATACAATGCGGATTCCATCACACATATGATGCAAATTGGAAAAAGTTTTGAATCTGGCATTGTATCGGCCTCCTTGTACCTTTCATTGTATATTGCACATACAATGTGCAACATACAACCCACGGACCCCAACCACCTATCTGTCACAACAAATTTTTCTTTCATGTCCAGATTGTATATGCGCTTTGTATATTCACTTTTATATGGCATGTACATATAATCTGGGACACACAACCACACGAGCCCCACCATGCTTTTGAAATGTTGACTTTGACTACTCCCACTTTGCATATTTCTTTGTATCTCATCGGCCATCAGAGAGAGCATGGACAGAGCCGCCGACGGTCATTGTCACATCGAAGGCCATCCTTGTATATCTCATCGGCCCTCGAAGGGACCCTTAGCTTGGCTACCGATAGGCAAGGTCTCAGCGATGACCTTTTGTATATTAGCCTCTTGTATATTTTTCATTATATGTTGACCTTGCACATCTGCCTTGTACATTTGAACATACATACAATCCTCCTTGCACATACCTGCACCCCTGACCACTATTTAACCCGATTTGAATCCTTCTGACATCCAGTTGTTGTATATTGAATATACAACACAATATACATGCAAGCTTTCACATACAAACACAGAATATACTTGGAATTCATGACATACAACCACTCTTGCACGCCTGGAAATGCACCCGAATGACACATACAAACTCGATATGCATACAACTAATTTTGTCACTATTCCTGAAGCCGATTGGATTATTGTTTGGGTTCACCAATGTACATTTGCACTTGTACATACAATGAAATATACAAGTGGCCACATACAAAGATACATGCATGAAAATGTGAAGGCTAACGAACTTAGAATTTTGAGGGTTTAAATGAAAAGACCAATGGATTTTCAATCTCAAAACCCTAACCCTAGGTGCAGGCACCAACAGGTGAAACTTAAAAGAGTTAGATCTATTACCATTATCTTGTTGAGAGAGATAGAGTGAGCTCTATTCTCGTATGGAATCCTAACAAAGAGAGGGATTTGTATCATTCATAGAGGGAAGCTAACATAATAGAAGTGATACAATAGCTTTATAGCAATAGTTGGAAGAAGTAATTGACTTTGGATTTGGAAAACTAGTGACGTCTAGAGGTATGGGTATCTTTGATATGTAATATTATACAATATAATTGCAATAACTAGAGGTGTTAGCATTTAGACATAAGAAAATACCATATAATGCATTTTATAGCATGAATTTATGATAGTGTTAACATCTTAGGATAGTAATTTAAATTACAAAGTTTAGCATTAGAATGTTTCAGTTTCTTTTAACAAAGATACTAAGAAAGATAACTCCTTTCATGTTATCATGGAATCTTCAAATTCATAGAGTAGCTATGAAAAAAACTTGTTGATTGATAGACACTTATTTATGGAAAAAGGGTTTAGATAACTTTGTTTATTCAAAGGTTTTCGGTTTGCCAAATAGTTATCTTTTACAATATAAACATTTGAGCAAACATAGGTTATTGTGGATGTCAAAAATAATAAAAAAACTTTGTAGATGTCTATGTTATAAATTGACGAAACTGAGTCTCTTGAGATCTCTATTTTAGACTTAGGAGTCAAGACCAATGAGTTAGAGATAGATTTATATCTCAAATGTATTTATCTATAAGTTTTATTGTTTACAATACAAAATATTTAGTGATAGGTATTCACTTATTCTAGAGTTTATAGAAATGATATAGATATCATTAGAAACACCAAGAGATAGTGATATATTATCACTTATGCATTCTCCAACCATGATAAATATTTTCATTATATTCAAAGATGTTGTACATGAGTTCACAAACTTTTCTATATCTAAAGTCAATGGACTTAAGAAGACCAAGAGGTCGAAAACATCATATTATTTTGTAGACTCAAACCTATTTAGGTTAAAAGATTGAACTTAGTCAAGAGTAGTTATGCTAATGATAGTATTCATCAAGATTTTATGAATGAGGATAAAACCTCATGTTCTATATTTGTAAGTGATATGAGAAATATGAATTTGATCAATGCTCAAGTGGTTGAGATTAGAATAGGGGTTATTATATTCATGTAATATTATTACAACTTAATAACTTTGGAAAACAAGGGTTTTTGATATTTCAATATATTGGGTTAGAAAATTTAGAACTCTTAAGTTAGTTATGACATTGTTTTTGTATATTATGGTTGACAGTAAATGCTATAGAAATCATAGATCAAGAAAAAATAATTTAGGAAGAGTCTAAGAAGCACTTGGGTAAATTTAAATGATTTCTATTTTCTAATTTCTGATCGAGTCAAAACTTGTTATATAACACAAGAGTGTTTAATATTTGAGTTAGTGAGTAGAATGATAGGAAGTCATAGACCCTGATATTTGCAGGTATGCAACGGGAGATTCTCTAAAAGGTTAAAATTAACTAAACCTACATATTGCTTGTATATCCTAGATTAAGGATTAATTCTAAGTTAGATTGACTAGGATTTGAGTATAGTCAAACAATTTATGTCTAGAGATACTAGTGAAGAAAGTCAAATTTTAGGATGAGATAGTTTCCAAGTCAAGTTAGAGGTGTGTGAACACATGACTATGTTTATTGTAAATGTCTATTTATATAGAAACTTTGGTGAAAGTGATGCATTTGTCTCTACATGCATTAGTTAGTTCACAGTGTCTAGATGGAGTGACCTATCAGAATGATCATACTTAGCAAGAAGATTATCTAGAGTTGTATGGTCAATTAAGTTACATAGGACACAATACTAGAAATTAGATGGGAACCTGTTGGTTCTTTATATCTATACTCTTCTTGAAGGGTAGGGCCACTTCCAAGAAGGAAAGTGTGTGGGGGCCCACCAGTCTATGGTTGGAGGTAAAGCACTCGAATGATGCTCTCCCTCTACAATAGAAGACTTGTCCAGACTTGTGTAAGTAGATATCAATATTCCAGATGCAATATACTTTATTTTATGACTTATGATTGTCAAAATTATGTAAACTTATTCATATTGCCAAGTGCAAATTATTTTTAAATGTAAAGTGAAATATTTTCATTTGAATATATTGTAATTTCAAGGTTGAAAAAATATTCAGAAAAGATGTACATTTCATTCTATATGTTTATGTAAAAAAAATCATTCATGTTTAAACATGTTCATTTACTTCTTGGTAAATTATGTGAGTAATTCCAAGTTATATGGGATGGTATGTTACAAGAAGGGATGAGACAAGTGTCATTTACATGTATGACACTGTAAGAGGCATCTTTGACTTAGCTCATTTTGGGGTGCCCAAGTTTGGGATATGACAAGTTGTAAGAGAATCTCTATTAATAGTCAGTTATGATAGATTCTCTTATAGTTGTAAGTGGTATC
Source organism: Cunninghamia lanceolata (assembly GCA_027924645.1). Classification (NCBI taxonomy): domain Eukaryota; kingdom Viridiplantae; phylum Streptophyta; class Pinopsida; order Cupressales; family Cupressaceae; genus Cunninghamia; species Cunninghamia lanceolata. The sequence goes on along the minus strand of BSBN01000263.1, from coordinate 3,050,685 downwards.
ATATATGACAGATTTTATGACAATGTAAGAGCATCTGTCATACCTATTTTGGGAAAATTTTAGGCACCCAAGTATAGAGGGTTGTAAGAGGTGTAAGGGAATCTTGTACAAGTGTCACAAGAGTCAAACATGTGATTGAAAAGTGTTCCACATGGATTTGGATGCCCATCTCTTGTTATTTTCTCTAGAAGCATCCTTCATGCTTGTATCTCGCTATAAATTGTTAGGAACCTGTGTTTAGCCCTTCTCTTTACTTGGTCAGTATATTGCTGTTGGATGCATATGCTTTGTAAGTTGTCCTGTGAGTATATTGTATTATCCCACATTCATGGGGAGTAATAGTTATTTAGATTAGACTTAGTATATAAGTACATGTTGAGTCCAATGAAGGCATCCATAAGTTTATTATGTTAAGCTTGCTTAAAGGAGGTTGCCCCCTCGAAGTGGCCTATGATCAATAAATTCCTTATGTGTTCTGCTATTTCTATTATTTCATGCATTTTTCATTATATTGTTGTCGGAGGTTCCTCTCATCTGGTATTAGAGCGCTTTCTTGGGCTCGTTGGGTAGAATTTTTGCTGAAATTTTTTTTCGCAGTGGCCCACAAGCATTGTGATTATTGCAGTAGTTCTTTTTTCTTTGCATATATATTGTTCATTTCAATTGCAGGTTCAGATCAGGGAATAATCCCTATCCTCTTAACTATGGAAAGTGCTTGGGCATAGCCCTAAAACTCATTGCGAGGAGTACCACAAGAATGCTGAAGTAGCTGGCCCATTAAGAGGACCTACCAGTGAAAAGGGAAACATCCCCTATCTTATTGGCTAGTTCCCATCCATGAGGTAAACCAAGAGCTGTCATTTGTGGCAAAGTGGTTATCAGTTTTACCTGAGCCGTGGAGTGAGGGGTACTACCCCAATACGCAAGCTATTAGATAGCATTAGTAGCCGAGTGAATCCCCTGAACCTTTAGGAAGCCAAATTTACTTGGGGTCCATATCTATTTCCAACTAATAAATTACAGATTGCATCTGTCCAGAGCCGTTGCAGATTGTTTCCAGCAAAAAAAAAATCTATTTTTTGCCATATCTTCCTTGCTTTAGCTTGGTTTCCTCTAAAAATTCACTGGAACCCCTAAAATTCCATTCTACATATTTCCTTCCTTGAAGACCCTATCCCAAATTCCACTTATCGAAGCCAGAAATCCCACATTTGTCTATTTTTGGGGTTTGCCATAACTTCTTTGATTCTCATCCAATCGCCTTCAAATTTTTCCATAGTGTTCATTTCCTATTTCTGCTCCTTTGTCCCTGTTGGACAAATTTTCCCATTCTTTCACCCCGCTTCTGAAATCCCCATTTTCTACCTCAGAAAGTGTCCAAAACATAGTCAAACCCCAATTACCCATTAGAGTTTTTCCCAAATCCAAATTTTCCTTTACTAAAAAAGTTTTTGTTTTTGTTTTTCTACCCATTCCCCCCCAAAAAAAAAACTCCTAGTTATGGTTGTCACCCGCGTCGGAGAAAAAAACATGGAGGATGAACTTGCAGCCCTCAAAACCAAACTCCAAGATCTGAATGAACAATAGACAGTAGCCAGAGTCTTTTGCAAACACTTGGTTCTCTTCTTCTAGCAATTTTTGTGGGCTGAAGCTTGATTTTCCTCGCTTCAATGGTGATGATCCGATTGGATGGTTATACCAAGAAAAATAATATTTCAATTTGCATAATACTTTTGATGTCAACAAAGTCCCACTTGTATCCTTTCATTTGGAACATGAAGCCCTTCAATGGTTCCGTTGGTACATCAAGGTTCATGAAGAGCCAAAATGGACAGATTTTTACAAACTCATTTTGCAACGATTTGGCCCTAGTGCTTTTGATGACTTCATAGGAGCACTCACTAAACTTTGCCAAACTGGCATTATGAAAGACTATCAAACATAATTTGAGAAACTGGCCAATCACACAGAGGGATTGTCTGATGAATTATTTAGGAGTTGTTTTGTCAGTGGTCTGAAGGATGCAATATGATCTGAGGTTAAAATGTTCCATCCCAGCACAATGATGGAAGCCCTAGGGTTGGCTAAGTTGGTGGAGGACAATATCACAGCTCAATAGCGCTCCAAATCCACTTTTGTTCTATTCAGAAATATGGTTTCCCAAAGACCTCCAATCATGCCAGCTCCTAGAACAACTCCTATCAAGCATTTTTCTGAAGAAGAGATGAGGGCACGTAGAGAAAAAGGGCTTTGTTATAATTATGATGATAAATTTACTCGGGGACATAGATGTGTTGAGCAAAAGCTCTATCTCTTGGATGTGGATTCTCCGCCTGCAACTGAAGTTTATGAAGATGCTCAGGATACAGTAGATGATCAAGTCGACATTCAACAACCACCTGTTGACCCTCCTTCTTAGGAAGACCAGCCAGCGATCTCTCTCCATGCTTTAATAAGAGTCACCACCCCACAAACCATGCAGGTCAAGGGTTACTTCAAGAAGCACCCTCTTACAATACTCATTGATTTTGGTAGCACTCATAACTTCATTGACCCTCAAATTACCAAACAGGCTTATTATTTTGTCCACCCTTGCTCTAGCTTTGAAGTAATGATTGCCAATGGGGGCACATTACCTTGCAAAGGGAAGTGGCACAATGTGCGTATCTCTATTGGAGATTATAACCTATGCTCTGACATGTTTGCCTTGCCCTTAGGCGGATGTGATGTGGTTTTGGGCACTCAATGGTTACGTACACTTGGACCCATCTTATGGGATTTTGCTAAACTTTGGATGCAGTTTTCAAACAATGGGAAAAACACACATTAAAGGACTTACAACAAGGGTCTCTCAGCATCATCAGTTCACATCGCATGGAAAATCTCCTTATGAGGGTAAAAGAAAGAAACTCGGTCCACATGTAGGGGAAGTCGCGTGGGGGGAAAAAAAGCCGCTAGGAACGGGTACCCATTTTCGAAGAAATGGGTACTCGTTTAGGAACGGGCACCCGAACCTAAATGGGTACCCGTTTAGTAACGGGTACCCGTTTAGTAATGCATACCCGAGCCTAAATAGGTACCCGTTTAGCTTCAGGTGCGCATTACTAAATGGGTACCCATTTTCAAAAAAGTATATATTTTTAAAAAATAGCCCTGCAGGCTCATTTTCTTCCACTCCAACCAATAGCAATAGTGACAGCAGAGGGCTTAGAACGGGTACGCATTATTGAAGGCTAAACGAGCACAACACCAAAGTTTTTTTTCCCTCTCACCTCCTCCCGCCACCTCGTCACTACTGAGCTCCTCTAGGTTGGTTCTTTGCTAATTTTTAGCTTGTTTTAGGTGTTTTTTTTTTCTGATTGTAGGATTAAAATGAAAATTAGGGTTTTACTTGTTATTAGAGTTTTATGATTTTTTTTGTGATTGTCTATTACTGCAAACCCTAAAACTATGTTACTGCAAACCCTAAAACCATGTTACTGCAAACCCTAAAAAACCTAAACTATAAACCCTAAAAAACTAAATTATAAAACCTAAAATCATGTTGTACTGCAAACCCTAAAAACCTAAACTATAAACCCTAAAAAACCAAAATATAAACTGTAAAACCATGTTGTACTACAAACTCTAAAAACCTAAACTATAAACCCTAAAAAACTAAATTATAAACCCTAAAACCATGTTGTACTGCAAACCCTAAAAACCTAAACTATAAACTATAAAAAACCAAATTATAAAGATTTAATTTTGTGTGAGTATGATTCGAATGCATTCGACTTTTCAATGACTTCTAATGGGAACGTAATAGCATTCAAAAGAAGCTTTATGAATTGAATTGTTGTGGTCAAACAAAATTTTATATTGAATTGACTTGAAATTCTGGAAACAAGCCACTCTTCTATCCTCCTAAAAATGCAAACTACGAATAAAAATATCTTATAATTACTTTACTATATATATATCTTCATCATCATTTACTAGTATTCCATTTATGACCTCTACAACTATTATTGCTTTTGAGGATCCCATAGTTTCATTTGAATCCCATGCAATACCCATTGACTACATAGTTCTCCATCTCTTAGTTTCTCTCTGCTTTAAGCATTCTTTTCCTCCTATTAATTCCATTGCAACCACTTTCATTATCCACATTTATATTATCATTATTCTTACTAGCATTATTTGTATTTATTACCTTATGCTATGTAGAATTCCATGATTTGTCCATGCTTGTATTTCTCATCTCACTTTCCTAATATCAAATCCCACTTTTGATTCCTATAGGCTTGTAGGTGGATCTTTCATGTTTTCATTCATCAAATGTTGAGTTCCAAAGAGTTAGCTTATCATGAGCCACATTGAAAAGAAATACATTCTTCAAAAGTTATTAACTCATCTGCATGCATACCCATCTATCATGTCATTGCTAGCCTAGTCTAATCTTTAGTGCTGAGCCCTTGCATATTACTCTAGTTGCATGGGGTTAGACCTAGGAGGTTGTTGGCCCATGCCCCAAAGTGCAAATTTTTACGTTTCTTATGTGCCTTATTGCTTTGGTAAACCCTACATTGACAAGTGATTGGAAATATTATAATAGAGAAATGGGAAGAATACACTTGGCATGGGCTATCATGTACTCTTAAATTGTGATAAATAATGTGATAAATGATCAAAGGAAATAATAAATGATAGTTAAACAAACAAGACAATGGAAATAGAAATTCACACCGGATTAGGAAAAAGTAAACTATAAATACAAGGGTTTAGATGCACTTGTAGGAGATGGTTACCACTACAAATGGACTCAAAATAAACATTAACTAATAAATTTTTGGGTGTGTTTAGAATAGTTTACTAATAACTTCTCTATCTAGAAACCAATCAAGATAAAAAGTAGAAGATGGTGCAAAATAGTAAAATATGTTACAATTGAGCTTAACTAAGCTAGAAGTAGGATAATAGAGAAATGGGAAGAATACACTTGGCATGGGCTATCATGCACTTTTAAATTGTGACAAATAATGTGATAAATGATCAAAGGAAATAATCAATGATAGTTAAACAAACAAGACAATGGAAATAGAAATTGACACTGAATTAGGAAAAAGTAAACTATAAATACAAGCATTTAGATGCACTTGTAGGAGATGGTTACCACTACAAATGGACTCAAAATAAACAATAACTAATTTACATTTTTGGGTGTGTTTAGAATAGTTTACTAATAACTTCTCTATCTAGAAACCAATTAAGACAAAAAGTAGAAGATGGTGCAAAATAGTAAAATATGTCACAATTGAGCTTAACTAAGCTAGAAGTAGGATAATAGAGAAATGGGAAGAATACACTTGGCATGGGCTATCATGCACTTTTAAATTTGGACTATTTAAGGTGTCAAAATGTTTCCATTATAATTTTGAGAAAAATGATGATAGGACAAGGTTGTTAGGTAGAGTGACACCTTGGGTGTCACATGGCCCTCTCCTAGTACCTTGGTGTATGACTAGGACCTAGAAGGCAACCTTGTCCACTATGTGAAAATGATCTAAAAATTTAGACATAGCTTCATCTTGGGATTTTTTGCATAACTTCCTCTTGGTAATTTTTGAGATTTTTTCTAATTATTCCATATTTTATCTATAAATACCAATTCTATAGTTCAGAAACACTCTAAAAAATGGTTAAAGAGGAATGAAGTAGGAAGGAGAATATAATATTTTAGGGAAATGTTGGATTAATTTAAGGATACATTTTAGAATAGTTTACTAATAACTTCTCTATCTAGAAACCAATCAAGACAAAAAGTAGATGGTGCAAAATAGTAAAATATGTCACAATTGAGCTTAACTAAGCTAGAAGTAGGATAATAGAGAAATGGGAAGAATACACTTGGCATGGGCTATCATGCACTTTTAAATTTGGACTATATAAGGTGTCAAAATGTTTCCATTATAATTTTGAGAAAAATGATGATAGGACAAGGTTGAGTGACACCTTGGGTGTCACATGGCCCTCTCCTAGTACCTTGGTGTATGACTAGGACCTAGAAGGCAACCTTGTCCACTATGTGAAAATGATCTAAAAATTTAGACATAGCCTCATCTTGTGATTTTTTGCATAACTTCCTCTTGGTAATTTGTGAGATTTTTTCTAATTATTCCATATTTTATCTATAAATACCAATTCTATAGTTTAGAAACCCTCTAAAAAATGGTTAAACAGGAATGAAGTAGGAAGGAGAATATAATATTTTAGGGAAATGTTGGATTAATTTAAGGAGACATTGGTATGAAAAACTAAAGCTAGGTTTAAACCAATGTTTGAAGGAGAAAGAGCGAATTTAGGAGATGGAAAAATAAGACTCAATGAAAAAAAGTAAAGGGGAATAATATGGATATAGAGAGGACTAATATGGGAGAAGAAAATAAATAATGTGAAAGATACTTGATGAAAAATAAAGTAGAAATGAGAATCTAAAATGAAATTGAGGAAAGAAAATGGTTTAGAAAGAGGTAAGTCTAGAAGGAATGTGGGTTTGAAAAGGGAAGATAAAATGTATAATAGAGGAAGAATGGAGTTAAAATCAACAAATATAGTAAACACTAACATTCCTACACTTATTCAAGAAAGATGGCTCCAAAATAGCAATCAAGTGGAAACTTCACAATTTTTCTATGTTCAAATGGGGAGAGGGAGGCCTATTTTATATATTTTCATACAAAAATAGAAGTCCAAATAATGTGATAAATGATCAAAGGAAATAATCAATGATAGTTAAACAAACAAGACAATGGAAATAGAAATTCGTGCACTGGATTAGGAAATAGTAAACTATAAATACAAGGGTTTAGATGCACTTGTAGGAGATGGTTACCACTACAAATGGACTCAAATGGTTTAAATAAGGGTATACAAGATATATTTAGGGTTAAGGCATCATCATTTGATCATATTATATGATAAACTTGTGCATGTTTAATTTTCAAGTATTACTTGCTCTCTAAATTCATGGATATTTTAAACTAAATCATTTATAGATCTATTAGATTAAGTTTAAATTTATAGATATTTGTTTGTAAGTTTTTGATATGTATATATTTGTGAAATTATACATTTGTAAGTTTTTTTATATGAATACATATTTGGAAATTTGTAGGAGACATCTAATGGATGACCAGAGTCTAGATGAATTTTTAATAGATGACATTCTTTATGAAAACCCCCCACCCCATGATCCACCTCAAAACCCCTCACCCTCTCCACCTCAAAACCCCCCACCCCCTCCACTTGATGAGGCCCAATTGTGGCAAAACATTAATGAAAATATTAATGCAATTGAGGAGAACATTAATTTGATTAATAATCAACCTCACTTGATGCCTCCTCATGTGGTTCGGTTTGCATCTTCGATGCAAACCATTATTGATTCTGTTAGGTCTATCGATGCAGACCTAAATAGATTTTAGCTTTGGCAGGAGGAGAGTAGGCAATTCTATGCAGATGGTATTTCATATAAAGACATCCATGACGTCCACATAACAAAACAAACATTAGCCCCATTTTTTCGTCACCCAAAAACTAATCAACCTATAGATGCAACAAAAATATCAATTAAGTGGTGTATGCATGAGGCAATTTTGAGACATTTTTGGGATCAGTGGTGGATGGTGTTTGATCACCCACCACATGCTAAGTGTGAGGTACCGCTATATTTTTTGAGAAAATTATGGGTGGAGTTTCAATTGGGTCAAAAACCCAATTATTTTGATATGAGAGAATTTCAGGGTGTTGGTCATGGCATGCCACAACACATACCAGGGGCATGAGTTGACCCCAATCATCCCGTTCCTCCTGCTCCTATGGTTGCTCCTATTTTGCCTACAATTCCTGCACCTATTCAGCAGCAGGCAGTTTTGTCGACATTAGGAGCATTGAGTAGACTCTCGGGCAATCTCACTGAACAAGCTACTAACATGGCAGCTGAATTCAGTGGTGGAGAGCATCATGGAGGAGTCGATGCATCTCATTATAGAGCCTCAGGCATGTCAGGGGCACATTTGTGTACAAATTGCAATCAATCATGTTATGGTCCTGCTCCTACATCCACATCAGATGTAGCTACAATAGAAGTGGAGTCATACTTGGATCTACTATATTCAGATGATAATCCTACATAGGTACATTGACCACATTTTATTAAATATTTCAAGTGCATAATTTGAAGGTATCAAAATTTATATAAATAATTTAATGAATTAATATATAATTGTGAACTATTTGTTGTACAGATCTCAAGTCGCTCTAGGGCCGCATCACGATTTGATACATTAAGTTTTGCATCGACAACTATAGAGATTGGCACACCTTACAGGGTAAACCAATATATCTTAACCCTAAAACCATATGTATCTAATTCTAGTTTAAATTTTCTTCTTGAAACTTATCAATATTATATTTTAAATTAACAAGTGTATAAATAAATAAATAACTATATGTACATGTATGTGAAACACTGTACTATTGCAGTGAGGCTCAGGTCATGTGGCAATTCCCATGTCTGATCGACCATGTGGCTCAGGTATTTCTTCCACTGATCCTCCATCGTCAGTTGTTATGCCTGAGTATTCCCTGGTGTGTGTTTTAAAAAATTGTACTAAATTTGTACTAAGTTTCTTTTTTGAGTTTATATAAATTTATATATGCACCCATATATATGTAAGTGAAGGATGATAGGAGTGAGACTATTGGTTAGGTTGCTAGTTAGGGACAAATTCATGAGCCATCTACACATTTTGAGGTCCTAAACTTTACTAAATTTTCTATGTGCAATTTCTAGGTCTTTATATGTTAAATAAATTCTAACTTATTTCAAACTTGCTTTATTTGAAATTCTAGCAACTAGCAGGTCAAACTTTTGGTCAAGAAGATGAAACAACTATACCACCTGCACAACAAAATGTGGGAGTAGATGAGCATGATTGCATGGTAATTTAAATGCACACTTTAAAGCCTAAGTTTAAATATTTAATTTCATATGTCATTTTAAAAATTTTTAAATCTGATTGCAAGTTTCTTTCTCTTGTGTATAGCATGAGGTAGATCCATCTATTTCACGAGGAAGAAAGAGGCCTCTTTTAGATTTGAACTTGAGTGATGATCATACCTGACATAGATTTTTATTTCAGACTAAACTATATGATGTGCACATTATTTTATATATATGTCGTGCCAGGACTTTGACTATATATGTAGAACTTGCTATTACATGTACTTCTAGATATATTTCAATATTTCATAAACTGTGATTTGTATTTATTTATATGCCGATGATGAGTAGATGTTTTAGTACACATTTCATGGGTCCTACCTATATTTTATAGTATTTCATGGACTTATCTAGATATATCTACATGTATATATTATTGAGTATATGCTTGAATGTATTTTAGTATGCTAGATAATATGTTAAATATACTTCATTGTTCACTTCTAGATTATAAATTATTTAATTGAGACATGTTAGAAGATTTCTCTCTACTACATTTTTTAATTTAAGAAGTGATTATGCATTATGGTTCAATAGTTCTTCTTGAAATAGTGAACAATCTATTAACTGCCTCACAAACCTAAATTAAGTTAATTTACATAGTGGAATAGATAGGTTTGGTGTTACAATTATCTAATAGATAAATTTAGGGCACTTTATATAACAAGGTAATTTACCTAGGATAAACCTACAAAATCATGATAAAATGATTTAAGAATGTTAGGCTCACTTTTATAGTGTCCAAACAAAATCTTCCTTATAAAAACATTCAAAACATGATTCAAATGAAGAATTCAATTCTTGTAGAGAAACTAACTCTTTATAAGAAACTAGAACGAAATTCAAATCTTATCCACACAATATAAGCTACAAAAAATTTTATCACAATCCATTTTCCAATTTTTCCTATTTTTGACAATCCATTTTCCTCATTATGGTTCAATAGTTCTTGAAATAGTGAACAATCTATTAACTGCCAAAATTAATTAAATGTTTTCATTTATATTTATATTCAAAATTCAAAACTCTTTAATACATCACCTTACAAACCTAAATTAAGTTAATTTACATAGTGGAATAGATAGGTTTGGTGTTACAATTATCTAATAGATAAGTATGGTGTTACAATTATCTAATAGATAAATTTAGGGCACTTTATAACAAGGTAATTTACCTAGGACAAACCTACAAAATCATTATAAAATGATAAGGATGTTCTAGACTCACTTTGATAGTGTCCAAACAAAATCTGAACCTTAAAAAAACATTCAAAACATGTGATTCAAATGAAGCATTCAATTCTTGTAGAGAAACTAACTCTTTAGAAGAAACTAGAAGGAAATTCAAATCTTATCCACACAATATATAAGCTATAATAGATAAGTTTGGTGTTACAATTATCTAATAGATAAATTTAGGGCACTTTATAACAAGGTAATTTACCTAGGATAAACCTACAAAATCATGATAAAATGATTTAAGGATGTTAGACTCACTTTGATAGTGTCCAAACAAAATCTTCCTTAAAAAAACATTCAAAACATGATTCAAATGAATCATTCAATTCTTGTAGAGAAACTAACTCTTTAGAAGAAACTAGAAGGAAATTCAAATCTTATCCACACAATATAAGCTACAAAAAAATTTATCACATTTTGAAATTATTCAAGAAGTAGCATAATTTCTTGTGAGAGTTGTGGTGATCAGAAGTAGCACTTACAATTAATACATCTTACAAAAATCCAATTTCAATTATGCTTTGATGAATTCTCATATGTACATGTGAATTTATTTATTGTGTAGATAATTTTTTCCAATTTTTGAATAGATAGTATATACCTTATCAAGGCCCCTTCATTTTTCCTATTTTTGACAATCCATTTTCTGCTCTTTCCAGAACTTCCAGTTTCATGTGTTTAGATTTAGTAGCCTTATCCAAGTGATCTCTTCTTGTATTTATAGATTCTCTTGAGATTTTTGCTTTTATACCTTATTGGTTCACAATGTTGGTGCATTAATCGAGCTTATAATGATTACTCAAAATGTCTCTAGTGCTAGGGAATTATTTCATTTTTGAGATTCCTTTTGCTATGTAGATTCTTGTCTTGGTTTGATTGGCCATTCTCTTAGTAGTTCTATTGAGTGGGTATTAGGGATTATCTTCAAGTTCTTAATAACATCTTTGATTGGTCATGAATGCAAGTGGCTATTAGGGATTGTTATGACAATCATATAGGTGTTTGGATGACCACTTATGCATTTTACAGTCCTCTCTTGTTTCATTAGGACAATCCTATAATTGGTTTGGTAGCCTCTTATGAATTTCATGAAGGCCACTTGTTGCCGTAAATACATGGACCTATCTAACTAGCATATGACCATTTAGAATGATATAAGATCATCAATCACTATGAATACCTCTTGACTAACATGATTACTTTATTGTTTCATGAGTGTCCTATTTGTTTCATGACTATCCTATTTGTTTTATTATTGTCATATGGATTCTTGCAATGGATTTTAGATGATATAACCTCATTATGACTGATTTTTAGATTTGAATTGCTCTTATGAGAGCATCTCAATGATTTATGATAGTCTAGATTGGATATGGTAATAATCTTCATGCATGACAATAATCTTCTATGTGCTATGACAATGAGTAACCTTTATGGTAGTCATTTAGTTTGAAATAATGACTATTTACTACCTTACCTATTCATGATAACCCTCATTATTACCTTAGTAGTCGTAAATAACTCTACAACACCAATGACTACACCTAGGTAATATGATAACACAGTCCCATATTTATTAGTGATAGTATTAGACTATTCGAGACAATGACTGAAGGATATAGAGGAGGACCATGACATTCATAGAGGTGATATTAAACCATGTTTCAAATATGCAAACTATCCTAGGACTATTTCCCTTTAACTATCATGACACTACTTTTCAACTTTTGTGCATTTAAATAATATAAAATAAATGCTAAATCAACAAATCTTAAAACATAGCTAAAGTGGGTACAAAAATGATAGGAAAAATACAAACTATATACTTATTGAACCTCTACACTAATATCATTTGTGGCAATCATAAAATAATATTCAATCCATGAAAATTAAATACATAGATCATAAAAAGAGTCTCAAAACAAAAAATAGGTCCATTATTAAACATATGAGTATATCTATACAATTAGCTTATAGGTCCATGTTATTAGTTTGACATGACTACAAAATTGATCTTACATTTACATTATGATGAAATCTTGTAGTGGCAATCATGGAAAAATCTACTTGTAGGATACACCTACAAGAAATAATGAATGTAAATGAGAATGAATTAATATGTACCAAAAACACAAAATATTAATGCAATATGTAACTAAATAACATAAAAGAGGATGTAAGGCGATGGCTTAAGGGGAGCTAAGAGGATATCTTAAGGGGATACATAAGAGGATGGCTTTAGGGGATGTATAAGAGGATTAATTAAAAGGGGAGCTAGAAGAGGATGCCTTAAGGGGATACAAAAGAGGATAGCTTACTTGGAGAGATGTACACGAGTCAATTTATAAAGTATAAGATAAAACTTGATGGCTTAAGGGGATGTAAGAGGATGGCTTAAGGGGAGCTAAGAGGATGAATTAAGGGGATGTACAAGTGGGTGTCCTTAGAGGATGGATGAGAAATATATGAGTATATAGATATGTAATTACTTAATTTGCGTTCACTTTTAGTTGAAGACTACAAAATTGACCTCACATACTTGTATAGTGAAAACTTTTATTGACAATCATGTAAATTTGACTACTTGTCTAGGGTACACCTACAAAAAGTAATGTTCAAATGTACAAATAAATTAACTATATATTTACATGAGTCAATACAAAATTTAAGACAAGGGGAATAATATAGAAGGTGAAATGAGAATGAAATAATTTAAATACCAAAAACACAACACATTGATGCATTATGTAGTTCTAGATAACATGTTCAATGTGAAAGCCATAATGTAAGTATATACAATTACCTAATTTGCATTCACTTTTAGTTGAAGACTACAAAAATGACCTCACATACTTGTATGGTGAAAACTTCTATTGACAATCATACAAATTTGACTACTTGTCTAGGGTACACTTGCAAAAAGTAATGTTCAAATGTACAAGTAAATTAACTATAGATTTACATGAGTCAATACAAAATTTAAGACAAAGGGAATAATATAGAAGGTGAAATGAGAATGAAAGAATTTATATACCAAAAACACAACACATTGATGCATTACATGTAGTTCTAGATAACATGTTGATTGTGAAAGCCATAATGTAAGTATATACAATTACCTAATTTGCGTTCACTTTTAGTTGAAGACTACAAAAATGACCTCACATACTTGTATGGTGAAAACTTCTATTGATAATCATGCAAATTTGACTACTTGTCTAGGGTACACCTGCAAAAAGTAATGTTCCAATGTACAAGTAAATTAACTATATATTTACATGAACTTCGATACAAAATTGAAGACAAGGGGAATAATATAGAAGCTGAAATGAGAATGAAAGAAATTATATATCAAAAAGACAAAACATTAATGCATTAAATGTAACTAGATAACATTATAGGATACATTTAAGAGGATGGATTTAGGGGATGTAAGAGTATGGTTTACATACCTAGAAATTTATTCCATTGTACCATCTGCATCCTCATTTTTTTGTAGTGCATCTATAATTGACTCATGTTCTTCCATCGAAAGTGTCCATAGCTATTTATTAAAGGGTTTGCCTTGATATTTGACTAGTTTTATATTTGTTGCCACAATCAAATGTGAGTAGTGTATGATCTTCTTATGTGTTTCATGATCTTCAAATGTAGGCAAACCATTCCTTCTTATTAGATATTTTTGTAGCCAAGTGCCAACAACAACCATAGAACCTATTGGATACTCCATGTTATCACCATCTACTCTAGGATGTAACAACTTTTGTTTTGTCTCAACACATTGAGCCAACCAATACTTAGTTTCCTCTTCATTGCCCTCAGGTGCAACAACAGCATAAACATGTCCTACAAAAAAATTATGTAATTCAATAAAGTGTGACATGTATCTAAATCACATAAATTTGTGTATGCATACATATATAATTAATTATATATAGATGTACAAAAAAATGACAATAAAAAAATATTGAAAATAAAAATACCTTCTTATACAAGGTCTGAAACATGATCATAGTCATCTGATACAAACATTTGATTATCATCTTCAATTGTTGTTTCATGTTGATCTTGTGTTTCTATAGGTGTCAAGGATCTTTGTTTCCATTCTTCAACCCATTATGTATTTTCACATGCTCCCCAATCACTTGTAATACAAAATTGACAAAAACATGCAAGCTCTCTAGTCCATATAGTCCATGTGCTTGAATTTGAACTCTTAAATGAATGCCATTTTGTTGATCCAGTTATTGTCTCACAATCAAGTCAAGTAGGAATACTCTCTTCTTCAACTAACCAAAAGAATTATCGAATTGTAGAGTTTTGACTTGATCCCGTAGATAATTTTTCATTACACCAATCCACAATTGCACGTGCATCTCTAAATTTGGCTGCATCCTCAAATTTTAGTTGCTTTCTAGGAAGAGCTCTTTTCACACATGCTCTAGCTCCATCATGTTCTCCTTTACCATGTCCAGCTTCAAAAAAACTCCACATATGTTGGATATTGATTTCTTTGTGAGCCCCACATAACCAATAAAACATTCTTGCATTTTTGAATTGCCTTGTACAATTATCTAACCATATGAAATGTTGTGCCATCTGGATTCCTCTTTCTTTTAAACTTTCATAAAATTTTGTGAAACAATATTGCACAAACTCTGAAGAGTGTAACCGGTTATCACTCAAATAGAAATGATACTACCTCAAAAATTTTCTATTATCTTTTGTACTATCATCTGCATGTTTGTATACAATATGAACAAATATGGCCACTTGCACTGAATTATAATACTGAGATTGAATTTCCTCTTGTGGAGCAAGAGTATAGTTTTCTGCAAAGTCAACCACTGATAGGAAAGTTCCAATTGGAAACATGTTTTTACATGAATGAAATTGTCCATCAAGCCACCGAACATATTGGGAGTGTTTGACATATTTGGATACAGTATTATCCTTAAAATCTTTGATGAATGCATGCACACAAATTTTTTTCAGTGACTAACTCACAACGCTTTCCAATTTTTCCATCCTTTAAAGAATATTCAACATTCTTAAATCTTTTCACATCCACTAATTGTTGTCCAAATTCATGTGAAATATTTTCATGCATACATTCTCCTAACAATGAAAAGTTGCCACATCTATTGCATTGTCCAGAAATACATCCTTTTGAATAAAATAAGTATCCAGTAGATGTTTTACAAAACAAACCTACTACAAACTCCTTAATTGTTTAAGGTGGCATATTAATACTATATTCCTGCATAATTTCATTAGTATGCAAAGTAGAACGTATATATCAAAAAACATCATAATAATAACGAAATTGCACATGAGTTTTACAACAACAAGAGATTCGTTGTTTATTAATTTTCACATACCAAGGTTTACATTTCTCAAAAGATCTTTGGCTTATGGTAATATTAAATGGTTCTAACACTAAATCATCTAAGAATTTTTTATATAATTGAGTTTGAGTCATGTCTAATAGATGTTTTGGATGAGGATCACAAATTTTAGACCCCACTCGTAATTTTTAAACATCTCTAACATTAGATGATACCCTTGTATTATCATGCCAATATTTTTCAATTAAAGATTTGATTTCACTATTTAATTTCATGTCATACCTTGGGAGTCTGTTGGATCTAGGGCATACAACTGAGAGGGGGGGGGGTGAATTAGTTGTATAAAACTTCTCCTCATTCAAACACTTAACTCACTGTTGTTAGTTAGCAGCATATCAAATAATCATCCATGGAAGCATAATACATAAACACAAGGGCAGATAAGCATCAACACATTGAACACCAAGATTTTGACGTGGAAAACCCGGTTAAGGGAAAAACCACGGGGTGATTAACCCAAGAATTATTCTCTGTTAGAAGAATAAGGAAAAATGAATGGCACATGCCAATAAGGGCTCACTGCCCGAGCACACTACTCACAAAGAGGCCCACTGCCTACAAGGAGACACACTGTCTACAAAGTGATGAAAATCACAGTCTTGAACTGGAGAATGACATCTCTACCATGTCCGGATCAGTTCCAATTAAGCGCAACAATCTCTGCTCTGCCTTTCGCACGTTTCTTCGCTATACCATATCATCCTCACACCACTCTGAAATGAATTCACAAATCATTATTTATACAAGACATCGACTTAGGAACAAGCATCTAAGTCAGCAAACAACCATAGGAGTATCCGCAAGATGAATAACGCATCCGGTCGGCCATCACAAGAACATTCGCAGGATGAACATCTCATCCGGTCGGCTACACAAAGCAAGAACTTCATCCGGAAGAATAACTTCAATTCCGGGCTCTACCATCAATGCGAACCAACAACAAAACCTAAACATGATCCAAGAACCTTCACAAGCCTGTCTGAATGTCCGGATACATCCGCACTTCCTCTGCTTACTGGGATCTCTTGTCTTCCTCATCCGAAACTTCAAGAACACAGTCTGTCGCCACTGTCATAATGCAAGAGGTACTTCCGGACCTCCAAATCATACACAAATCAGGATGATACATCACACGGACATCCCAAACACTCCTTCCAATCCGCAGATTAGGATAATACAATTCCGGACCTCATCGGACCTTTTTGTGATCCTCTGTCACCTCCGGATACTTGCCGGACCCGGTTCTATACCGGCAGCCACAACTCCTTCCGATCTTCATGCGGACCTATGAAATCTTAACTGTAGCATCTCAAGACTCATATCTACTAACCCTTTAATCCGCATCCTCCGGTTCTCAACCTATACAGTACATTTACCTTCTTCTCATCACTGTTCTTCACTGTTCCTGACTGAGGCTAATTTTCTTAATATCCTCAGCACAAAGCTCATCAAATCCTTCTTGTCAATGCAGTATGAGTATGTTGACATCAATGACAACACTGGCTCACCTCATACTTGCAACAATCTCCCCCTTTGTCATTGATGGCAACATATGATGTGAAAAACCATCAAGACAAGAACTTCTCTTTTCTGTCACAGCTCCCCCTATCAACAACAACTCTTCACATGTCTTTCTTTGCTGCTCCCCCTTTGATCATCAACCACTTGTTTTTCACATGTCTTCTCTCCCCCTTTGACATCAATGGCAAAGGGCTCATACTTGCAATTCTCATGCATCAGAATCATACCAGCTGCTCCCCCTTAGTTGCAGCTCCCCATTAGTCCGGATCACAAGATATGACTGTGATAGCCACCGGACTGATGCACAACAGTGCATCTTAGTTCATTACCGGAGGGGCCATGACCCCTAACTTCTCCCGGAGATATTCAAAAGAGTCCTTGGGAAGAGGTTTTGTAAAGATATCTGCAATCTGATCCTTGGAGGGAACATACTCCAATCTGACTTCTTCCTTGTTTACTTGTTCTCTCAAAAAGTGAAATTTGATAGATATGTGCTTAGTCTTAGAATGCAATACCGGATTCTTGGAAATATTAATTGCACTTGAATTATCACAGAAAATTGTGATAGGCTCCTCATATTCAACTTTGATGTCTCTTAGCATCTGCTTCATCCATAAGATTTGAGTGCAACTACCTGCTGCTGCAATGTATTCTGCTTCAGTTGTAGACAGAGATATTGCATCTTGTTTCTTGCTTAGCCAAGAAACCAATCTCTTCCCCAAAAAGAATGCTCCACCACTAGTGCTCTTCAGGTCATCCACATCTCCTGCCCAATCTGCATCTGTGTAAGCATGAAGAGAGAAATCCGGATCTCTAGGATACCATAGACCATACTCAACTGTCCCTTTCAAGTATCTAAAAATTCTTTTGATTGCCATAACATGAGATTCTCTAGGATCAGCCTGGAATCTTGCCACAAGACCAACAGCTTGCATTATATCTGGTCTAGTTTGAGTGAGATACAACAATCCACCAATCATTGATCTATACTTTGTCTGATCTGCCTTTGGAGAATCATCATCTTTGCTTAACTTACATCCGGTTGCCATAGGAGTGTTCATAGGCTTTGAGTCCTCCATACCAAATTTCTTTAACAATTCTTTCACATATTTGGTCTGAGAAATGAAGATCCCTTCTTTTGTTTGAGTAATTTGCAGACCCAAGAAGAAATTCATTTCACCAAGCATAGACATTTCAAACTCACTTTTCATCTGATTTGCAAAAGTTTTACACATACTATCTCTTCCTCCAAAAATGATATCATCCACAAATACTTCAACAATCAGAATGTTTTCATGATCAATTTTGAAATATAAGTTGCTGTCAGCAGTACCTTTGTTGAATCCAATCTGCACAAGATGCTTATCCAACCTTTCATACCATGCTCTTGGGGCTTGCTTCAATCCATACAAAGCTTTCTTCAACTTGCAGACCATATCATTATTATCAGACAATTGAAATCCATCCGGTTGTTCAATGTAGACTTCTTCTTCCAGATCACCATTTAGGAAGGCAGACTTGACATCCATCTGATATACCTTGAAGTCTTTGAAGGCAGCAAATGCAAGAAGTAATCTGACTGCTTCAATTCTTGCTACCGGAGCAAAAGTCTCTTCAAAGTCAATTCCTTCTATTTGAGAGTAGCCTTTGCAGACCAATCTAGCTTTGTTTCTGATTACTTCACCAGCTTCATTTAGTTTGTTCCGGAAGACCCACTTGGTTCCAATTACATTCCTGTCTCTAGGTCTGGGAACAAGATCCCAAGTATGATTTTTCTCAATTTGCATCAGTTCATCTTCCATTGCTTTGGTCCAGTTTTCATCATTGCAGGCTTCATTTATTGTTTTAGGTTCAATCTTTGAAATCAGACAACATTCATTCTGATCTTGAGCAATATTCCTTCTAGTTTGTACACCTTTGCTTCTGTCACCTATGATCTGATCTTCAGAGTGATTCAGTCTTACATACCTTGGAATTTTGGGAGTATCCAGCACTGCTGTTTCTTGATCAGGCTCATTCAAACCTATCTCTTCTTCCTGATTTACTGGATCAGGCTGACTCTGTCTCACCGGAGAGGATTGAGGTCCTTGAACACTGTCTTGATCATCTTCATCAAACTCATAAAATCTTGAAGGCTTCTCAATTCCTTCATCAACCTTTACATTGGTGCTTTCTATCATCTTCCTCAATCTCTTATTGTAACACCGGTATGCTTTGCTTTGAGTGGAGTATCCCAAGAAAATTCCTTCATCACTTCTAGCATCAAACTTTCCTAGATCTTCATCTCTTTTAATATAGCACTTGCTACCAAATACTCTGAAATATTTCACAGTAGGAGTGATGCCAAACCAGAGTTCATAGGGGGTCTTACCGGTGTTGTTTCTGATTTGAACTCGATTGAGTGTGTAGACTGCAGTGCTGATAGCTTCTTTCCAAAACATTTGAGGAACATTTGCTTCCAACATCATTGTCCTAGCAGCTTCCTGGATGGTCCGGTTCTTTCTCTCAACTACTCCATTCTGCTGTGGAGTCTTAGGAGCAGACAACTGTCTCCTTATACCCTGTTTCTCACAAAAGTCAATGAATTCACCAGATGTAAATTCACCACCTCTATCAGACCTTAGACACTTTAGTTTCAATCCGGTTTGATTCTCCACCATAGCTTTGAAGATTTTGAACTTCTCAAAGGCTTCTGATTTTTCTTTTAGAAAGGTAACCCACATCATCCGGGAATGATCATCAATTAACAACATGAAATATCTATCACCTTGCAGACTCTTGATTCTTGTCGGACCACATAGATCAGTATGTACTAATTCCAACAATCCGGTAGAAGACTGATCTTTGCTTTTAAAAGAGACTCTGCTTTGTTTGCCTAACTGACATTCTTTACACACACTATTTGTAGGTTTTATCAACTTTGGAAGATCTCTCACAGCCTGAGTATTGCTTATTTTGATGATGTTATCAAAATTTACATGACACATTCTTCTATGCCATAACCAACTCTGATCAATTTGAACAAACAAACAACTTTTATTTGAACCAACCAGATGAAAGATGTTACCTCTTGTCTGAGTACCGGATGCAATTTCAGTTCCGGAGCTTGTAAAGATTCTGCATTTTCCATTCTTGAACTGGAGATCATAGCCTTTGTCCACTAACTGACCAACACTGAGAAGATTGTGCTTCAATCCTTCAACATACAGTACATTTCCTATTTTGCTCTTACCATCAAAGGAAATAGTTCCCCTACCTCTGATTCTGCCAGCAGAATTGTCACCAAACTTTACCATTCCTCCTTCATATCTTTCCAAGTCTAAGAACTTATTCTTGTCACCAGTCATATGGTGAGAACATCCACTGTCAATAACCCAATCATCCTTTTCTTCCACTTGAGCAGCTAAGGCTTTTTCAACAACTTTGTGATTGACAGATTCAGAGAGCATGGAATCTTCTTCCTTGATGGCTATAAACACCCACTCATTTCTGGATTTGTTTCCTGGTTCTGATTCATCATCTGTTACTCCTTCATTGTCATCTTCTTCATGAACATAATAGCAATTCTTTTGAAACCTTTGTCTGTGAGTATTAGATCTTGCAGATCTTTCCGGACATCTTGAGGCAAAATGACCAATCTTATTGCAGTTGAAACATTTAAAGGGTAGTTTTCCTTCATACTTACCGGATCCTCTTGGAAGTCTTTTTGCAATGAGGGCTTCAAGTTGAGCTGTTTCTGCTTCTTCTTCTTCCATGTCTCTTCTTGCTTGATCATACCATGACATTTTCCTTGATGAGTTTTCACCCGGATCAAATCTCTGTTTGCCTTTCACATAGGCACTGGCTTTGAAAGCAGATTCAGTCTTGGGTGGATCATCTCCAAACTCGGTCATTTCAAATGCAGCTAGTTTGCCAGCCAGTTGTTCTCTTGTGACAGTTGTGTGGGCTCTGAATTCATCAATGGCAGCAACTTTGATTTTGTAGGCAGCAGGAAGGGATCTTAGGATTTTGCAGACAATCTCATTTTCATCTAAAGTTCCACCAGCATTTCTGATTCCACATACTAGCTCATTTACTCTTGGCATAAAGGTAGTGATGTTTTCATCATCTCTCATTTTCAATCTTTCAAATTTCCCTTTCAGACTTTGTAACCTTGCACTTTTGACAAACTCATCTCCTTCATACAGAAGTTCCAATTTAGTTAGGATCTCATATGCAGTGGGTAGGTCAATGACATTCGAGAGATCTGAGTCATTCAATGCGCTTAGAAGAGCTTCCTTGGTCCGCAGATTGTTTTCAGCTTCTGTGATTTCATTCAGGGTTGTCAGACCACCTTGTGGAGGTACATATGGTTTTGAAATCATACCTAGGTATGCTTTTCCCATGCATTCCAAGTGACACTTCATGCGACCTTTCCAGAGAGTGAAGTTGGTTCCATCGAACTTCGGACTATCCTTCTTGTATGACGACATCCTGGATCTCCTCAAGCGGTTAAGCTCTTGTCAGAGGAACTTAGCTCTGATACCAATTGTTGGATCTAGGGCATACAACTGAGAGGGGGGGGGTGAATCAGTTGTATAAAACTTCTCCTCATTCAAACACTTAACTCACTGTTGTTAGTTAGCAGCATATCAAATAATCATCCATGGAAGCATAATACATAAACACAAGGGCAGATAAGCATCAACACATTGAACACCAAGATTTTGACGTGGAAAACCCGGTTAAGGGAAAAACCACGGGGTGATTAACCCAAGAATTATTCTCTGTTAGAAGAATAAGGAAAAATGAATGGCACATGCCAATAAGGGCTCACTGCCCGAGCACACTGCTCACAAAGAGGCCCACTGCCTACAAGGAGACACACTGTCTACAAAGTGATGAAAATCACAGTCTTGAACTGGAGAATGACATCTCTACCATGTCCGGATCAGTTCCAATTAAGCACAACAATCTCTGCTCTGCCTTTCGCACGTTTCTTCGCTATACCATACTCATCCTCACACCACTCTGAAATGAATTCACAAATCATTATTTATACAAGACATCGACTTAGGAACAAGCATCTAAGTCGGCAAACAACCATAGGAGTATCTACAAGATGAATAACGCATCCGGTCGGCCATCACAAGAACATTCGCAGGATGAACATCTCATCCGGTCGGCTACACAAAGCAAGAACTTCATCCGGAAGAATAACTTCAATTTCGGGCTCTACCATCAATGCGGAACAACAACAAAACCTAAACATGATCCAAGAACCTTCACAAGCCTGTCTGAATGTCTGGATACATCCGCACTTCCTCTGCTTACTGGGATCTCTTGTCTTCCTCATCCGGAACTTCAAGAACACAGTCTGTCGCGACTGTCATAATGCAAGAGGTACTTCCGGACCTCCAAATCATACACAAATCAGGATGATACATCACACGGACATCCCAAACACTCCTTCCAATCCGCAGATTAGGATAATACAATTCCGGACCTCACCGGACCTTTTTGTGATCCTCTGTCACCTCCGGATACTTGCCGGACCCGGTTCTATACCGGCAGCCACAACTCCTTCCGATCTTCATGCGGACCTCTGAAATCTTAACTGTAGCATCTCAAGACTCATATCTACTAACCCTTTAATCCGCATCCTCCAGTTCTCAACCTATACAGTACATTTACCTTCTTCTCATCACTGTTCTTCACTGTTCCTGACTGAGGCTAATTTTCTTAATATCCTCAGCACAAAGCTCATCAAATCCTTCTTGTCAATGCAGTATGAGTATGTTGACATCAATGACAACACTGGCTCACCTCATACTTGCAACAGAGTCTACCACTAAAACTCCAACATTGGTTAATTGGATCTTTTTCAATAGATTCTGTAACGCCCCGCCCTGAATACCTTAGAGAAATTTACATTTACGCTATATGAAACAGGAATTTTTTTTTTCTTTTCTTAAAGTAAATAAAATATCAAAAATGTTAACATAACTGATTATACCATTTAAACTTACAACATGTTCTATAAGGTTTCAAGGCTGCATTACTTACAAATCAACTAACATAATTTAACATACATTGCTAACATCAGTAACTGATCTAAATCCAATGCATAATTAAATAACATATTCATATTCATTGTGTGTCATCAAATAATATAATCTTCATGATTAATTACATAACTGTAATGTTTTTCTTACACATAAGTACATCATCACATTATTTACAATGGCATCTTCTGACTACATCAAAATTACATATACATCTTTCTCAACTGGTACACGAACAATTGTCTGAAACTGAGATAATTCTTTGCTACACATGAACTCTGACAAGGGATAGCCAATGGATAAAAAAGCTCTTCCACCTGACCATGTGGAACCCTAAGGACCATCCCCCCAGCTAGGAGTCAACATGAGGCCCCAAACAACATCAGTCAGGTAGATAAAAGACTAACATGAACGAAGGATGACCAATCCCCAATACAACACATGACTATAACATAAACAACATAACACAACTTCCAGAGGCAACACATAACATATGTGGAGAGACCAACAAGGAATGCTAGGTAGCAGTAGGGAGAGTCTCATCGCATGGTCCTAGCATGGGTTACCCTGGTAGTCTCTCACTAGACACCAGCCCCCATCTATGGTTACCCTGGCAGCCTCTCACTAGGTGCCGGCCCCATAGGGTGACACATGCGGAATCAACCTTCCTTTTGTGAGGACAAGGAAGTCAATCATGCTGACCAGGCCTTCTCTACCCATCCTTAGTCTAAACGAGCACTACAAGCCATGGGAGAGGAATTCATTTATCTTGTTTAATGTGAAATCTACCCTTAACCCCCTAGTTCATTTTAGGTTATCACTTGATTAATCTACTTCCAATGGGTTATCCTAACAGCCACTTTGGGCACCGACCCCACATTGAAAGCCACTCTCCTTGCTAGCGCCTAGTAAACCTTAACCATCAAACATGACATTAAATAGTACTCATACATGTTCACTGCAAGGCATTAGACACTCTTACATTCCAAACAGAATCATAACACCATTTGTTAAACAATGCCTATAGCATTATGATACTTTACTCTTTTACAGATTCCAAGTCTCTCCATACGACAATTATGACAAAACAGATACAAGATAGTCACAAGTGGTTAAATATCTCATCCTAGGAATATTATATCCACAAAACACATAATCAACTTAGTCAATACTTCATTATACTTCATACTAAATTTGAACCACATAATCGTTATAACATCACAATACAAAAACATTTATCTACATGTCGCATCTATGACAAACTAAGCCTCTGGAATTCGAGTTTGACCACTCACAATTCGACTCTTTACGACAACTCATTCAGTTCAATTCAAATTCTAGAGTTAAACACTAAAATTCCTTCTTGGTTCATCATAAATAACTTTGTAATGAAATCAACAATGGATTACACTATCTCTTTTAATCAAACTAATTGATTTTAAATTAAATACAACAATTATACTGATACATTACAATTAAATTATCTAAATATTCTACATTTTGTTTCTACAAATAAATCACAAGATTTAACCAAACAAGGTTTTACAATCTATTCCAAGAGAATCTTTCAACTGAACTGCATTATTTAATTTGTGTTATCCTCATTCAAGATATACGTTTACAATTGTTTGCCCTATCATGTTTAACAACTGATACAAGGTATATCTTCCAACCACCTCGAATGAATTTCTTCTAACTTTTTAACCAATAATGCTTCAACAAATATGATAATAAATTGTTTTACCGACCAATTTACCATTTCCAATGATAAAAGAATATGCTGACGATATTCGTGATGAAAACATCTTGGGACATGATTTTATCAACGGTGATTTCATTCTAATGGAATGGTCGTTCGTCACTTGGTAGTTGCATTTGTTTCCAAGGCATTCCCATTTTCACGTAGATGCTCCAAATACAACTATTTTGAAAGTCGACTTATCAAATTGCAAGAAAGATCGTGAATGAATTCGCATATATCCTAGAGGTAGTGTAAAATTGTTATTGCCTGTTTTACCATTGACGTGGATGATATTTATTCAATTCAATGACTTATGGCAGCGCCTTGCAAATCGGTATCAACTTCAACGATTTTCTCTCTCTATCCAAATATCTCTGTAAGACGATGGTTGAAGGCAAAAAGATTTGAGAAAAGACAATTTGTAGTTTTCCAAGGGCATTTTTGATGCCGAGCGACTCACCATTGATTCCAATCAAGAAAGTACGACTACAGTTTTAAACATTGTAGTGAGATTATTTCTGACAAACATCAGCCGACTACAGTTTTATTTGCATAGTATAAACAACTAGTCATATTACATGCATACTCGATCCTCCAGAGGATGCGCTAGTGGTGTAGGTTGCTTTAGAAAATGTTGAATTAAAAGAAGAACAATCCAATCTAGTCTGAAAATGAAATGATTGCAGTTTATTTAGAAGGCTCTAAAAGAAACTTACAACAATTGCGTTTGGCATTTTAATTAGACTCAGCTGACTTTGATAGCATACACCCAACCGGCATACAATAGTAAACTAAATTCTTTTAAGTTGTATATGTTATTGTCCGTCATCAAGCAATTATAAGGAAGGCGTTTTAAACAGTTCACAAATAAAATTGTTAAATCAGTCAATAAACATCGAGACCTAATCTGTGATGGTAGCTAGAACATGTATCAGCTAGAAAATTATGGGTGAGAGAAACTTTGACAACTTTTACAGTAGGATGGATAAATGATTGCAGGATATGTATAGAATTGGATTTTTAAGAATATTTTTAAATCTTTTGAGCACAAGCGATCCATCTTTAATGTCAACTTATGCCATAAAATATTCAATATCTTTAATTTGGAAATGTCATTGTCCATCACACAAACAAACTATAAGGAAAGCAGTTTGATGAGTTCTCAAATTAAAATTGTTTTAGCGACTTTCAAGCAATTTGTTGGGGAGGTTAGACGGCGCGCTGCTTGGGAAGGTTAAAAGATAAGAATTGTAAATACTTCGATCCCATTTGTAACCTAGATGGCATAATAACTACAGCTGGATGTTATGTGAGAATGGTTGATCTTCTTGGCCACACTGGCCATCTAGCAGATACCCTAAACTTAATCATTGAGATACCTGTGAAATCTGTGCTGGTTATATGGTTGTGTCTTCTTGGAAACTATGGAACACATATGAATATAGGTTAAGAGGTATTTCCAGAAACCTTTTTTTTTAATTTGGATCCTAAGAACATTGTGCAACATAGGTTCTTCTCTAAAACATCTATGCAGAAGAGAATAGGTGCGGTGAGGGCTAGGCGGTTAAAGAGATTGACGGGAGATAAGGGAGATTGATAAATTCACAAGGCAGGATTAAATGTAGATTCATGGCCTTTCCTGGGGTTTTTGGTGCACACAGGATTTGCACATGATAGCTGTACATATTTCATTCACATCTGAAACACTATTTATATTATGCCTACAATATGACCATTGCAGGATAAACACAAAGTGGATAATTCTCTACGAGTGCGTGGGAGATTCAGGATGGATTTTAGGCATCCCTCGATGCATGGAGGATAAAGGGATCTGTCAGATATTATAGTTACAATCACTCTACTAGACATGAAATACAAATTGGTATATTGCAGAATCGCTCTAAAAGGAATTTGTCAAAAAGATTTTTTTAATTTCAAGAGTGAGATCAGAGAATAATGGAACCTAAGAACCAATGTTGGCTGTGTGAAGATTCGTTGCCGGTTTGAAAGCCAAACTCTCTAATGTCCCGAAGACCTACAATTCCTCCTTCCGCCCCCCTTCCTTCTTCTTCCTCCTCTTTCCTTAAATCCTCCTCTTCTCAAATCCGTTAATAGTCAGTTATTCCACAGTGCAAGTTATATTAATTAATTAAACTAAATCCTTGCAACTACCTAAACTATACAACTCAAAAAGAAATAATTTTATTTTATTTATTTAAATCTTACAATTTAATTTACCACTAATTTATTTATTTAAATATTCAAGCAAATAATATTATAATCAATAATATAAAGTTTCTAATATCTATTAATCCATAATTTTACTTCCCGTAATCTATAATTTATTTACCGCAATCATTAACAATAATCGACATTAATTAATATGTTTAATTATCAACCTTATATTTTCTGTAAAATAATTCTATTTAATGCACAATTCTTCCTTACACACAAAAACACCTTCTGACCTAGTAAAACATCAAGGTGTAACATTACCTACTTGCAAGTCACGATCAAGTGACAGACAATGACCACAAAGGTAAACTGATGACTAGACAACAATGACAGGGGACCCCACATTAACTCCAAACAACTATTCCATTGGCGAAGGCACGCTCAGACCTGGTAAATCAGGTGGAGTCGGTGCCAAGTACCTGCATCCTGCAACAACCGCACGGTTAAACAAGATATATATCCAGATGCAGTCATGTAGCGAATGGAAATCGCAGTGGGGTAAGGTACTCGAGAGCGAGTAATACAACACTGTTCCATTCACGTTTATGTGTAAGCAATTAACTATATTGAACAAGATTTCTGATTTCTAATCAACAACATAAAACAATCAATTATCTCATCATCAAATATAGCAATTAACATCAAAACATCTAACACATCTAGTTTATTTATCAATGTAAAGCATAAAATAACAGAATCCAACATCAACAACTGCTATCATAACGATTAGTTCCATAATAAATCAACAAAACAACAAGGGATCCATCATCAGATAATCTAAGATACTGTCAAAATGTCAAATCCTAATAAGCAACTATCAATCAGACAGACGACAAGGTGAGGGGCACTATAGATTCTCTTCTCTTTGCTGCTCTTCTCAAAGTTTTAGGATTTATCTTTAGAATTTCACTTGTCTTACTTATCATTCTTTTATTAGAAGATGATTTACTGACTAAAGCAATTGTTATAGCTCTTCGTGCTACATTGCTATCTTTAGATTGACTCTTTTTACCAATAGAATCAATATCATTAGCAACACTAGATAAAACTTGTTTGATTGATTCATCTTTTTTTTTAGGTTTTACAAAGATGCCTAACTTTTTCATTATTTTTTGTAATTTCCACATCTTCATCAATTGCATCATAAGTTGACATTGAAATCCAAAACTTTTTCTATAAATTTTTTTTTTATATAATCTATTTGCATGAGTTCTCATTTGCCTCCAAGAAATCTTACGAGGAAGATTATCTAAGACATTTCTTTCAATCTCAAATAAAATTTTTTTATTTTCACTCCTAAAAGAGATATCATTCTCATTCATATCATCAATAGGTGGGTTTGAAGACATACCTGGATTTGTTTCTATAGTCATGTTTTCCATATCATTGAAAGTTGGCTTTGAAGACACACCTGGATTTGTTTCTATAGTTGTGTTTTCTATATCCTTGAAAGTTGGCTCCAAAGACACACATGGATTTGTTTCTAT
This sequence comes from Cunninghamia lanceolata, assembly GCA_027924645.1. Taxonomy (NCBI): domain Eukaryota; kingdom Viridiplantae; phylum Streptophyta; class Pinopsida; order Cupressales; family Cupressaceae; genus Cunninghamia; species Cunninghamia lanceolata. Next base: position 3,021,965 of record BSBN01000263.1, on the reverse strand, counting down.
AGTCATGTTTTCCATATCATTGAAAGTTGGCTCTGAAGACATACCTGGATTTGTTTGTATAGTCACATTTTCCATATCTTCAAAAGTTGGGTTTGAAGACATACATGCATTTGTTTCTATAGACACATTTTCTTCCAAATTCACCATTTCCACATTTGCATCATCTAAATTCATCCCATAATTTATAATCTCTTGAATGTCTTTCTCTTCAATACTCATGGAATTAGATGCTTCAATATTCTTCATCTCTTGAATCCTTGCTCTTCTATCTCTTTGCCTTTTTACTTCCTTCTCTCTATTTGCTTCAATTTCTTGAGGTGTCATTACCCTCCTTTGTTTTTTTTTTGACGTTGATTTGATCCCATGATTACCAAACCCTCTTGATAAAATAACAATTGATACTTAATCCAATTTCATAATTGATGTAATTATTTGAAATTTTGAAGTAGAATTAGATGTAGATCCTTTGTTCGATAGATTTTAAAGTAAAAGGTAAATGTAAAAACAAAAACCTTCTTTCTTTATTTCTCTTGAAAATAGCTCATGCACTTGATTTCACTTCAGAATTGTTCATATGATTGACTCATTTCAAAATCTAAATAGAATATGACCTGTCAAGAGATTCCACAAAACACTTGTAAGTAAAAAAATACAGAAATTGTCACCGTCACGCTGTACTGATTAGCCTTGCAAGTTGTAGGGATACAGTAATAGTACGTTTTTCCCTAATATGGGAAATAACGGGTATAATAGAAATGGGTATCCATTATTAAAAAACATAATGGGTACCCGTTATGTAACGCGTACGAATTTTATAATGGGTACCCGTTATTTGAAATTAGAAATCCCCGACCACCTTTTCCCTTCCCTTTCCTTGGGTTTTAGGCTTGGGATAGGCATGGTTGGCCACCCTTAAGGCTTGGACCTGCAAGTTTTTTTCTAAGTACAGAACAAGAAAAAACACTGAGTTTACCTATATGGCTGAGGACCTTTTTTTCTAAGTTTTTTTACGAAATGAAAACCCATTACAGATAACATTGTTTAGTTTTCAAATATGTAAATTTTTTTGTTATTGGACATGTTATTCTATTTATTATTTAATTTATGAGCAAACTAGTCCAAAAACTTGAAATGATAGGTGTTTGTATTTTTTTAATAACTTTTAATTTTTAATTTAAAAAAAAATTATATGTCATCAATCTACACATCATTCTTTACACAATGAATTTTTTTTTTAATTTTATGATTTTTTTTGCTCAAATTATGTTGGCTATACATGAGGGGTTTTCAAAAGTAGCAATTAAGCCTAATAAAAAATTAATAAAAAAATTATTTAGAAAAAAATTATAAAAAAATATCCTCATCAAACTTCACTATACTACACATTTTTTCCCAAAAGGATTTTGAAAAATAATTTTATTTAGGTCAAATTATGTTGGCCATACACGTGCATGGTATGGTTAAAAAAAAGTGACTTTTAAATAGTGGTTTTTTGAAATGCCTATTGAAAATCAATTTGTATCATCTGGGCATTGAAAAAAATTACATATTTGGAAACTAGACTCCAAGTATTACATTTTATATTTAGTGACTTTTTAAAAGATTCCATCTCTAAGTTCTTCAAATTTTAAGGTCAAATGTGACAAAATCTGAAAATCAGGGAAAACACTTCCACTTTTTAGCCAAAAAGTGGACCCAATATCTTGCACTAACCCATGAAGAATTCATATGGTGTCATCACTTAGCTCCATTCCATTTAGATGCAACCATCTGCGGTCTCCACTACTCCTTCAGATCTACAATGAATTTTGGATAGATATGCATGTGTCTTTGCTGAACCAGTGGGATTACCACCTTCACGACCAAAGGATCATCATATTCAGCTCCTTCCTAGAAGTGTTCCTCCCAACATCAGGCCCTAACGCTACCCATTTCACCAAAAGATAGAGATTGAGATGCTCGTTTGGGACTTATTGAAGCAAGGTATTATTCACCCTAGTACCAGTTCCTTTTCTTCACCAGTTCTTCTTGTCTAGAAAAAAGATGGGTCATGGTGCCTCTGTATTGACTTCTGAGCACTTAATCACATCACAATCAAGGATAAGTTTCCGATTCATGTTGTTGATGAGATTATTGGTGCTCATTTTTTGTCCAAGTTGGATCTTCATTTTGGGTATCACCAAATTCAGGTTCATGAGGATGATATCCCTAAAACAACTTTCCGCATGCATGATGGCCACTATGAGTTTTTAGTCATGCCCTTTGGCCTCACTAATGCTCCTTCCACATTCCAGGCATTGATGAATAAAATATTTCGGCCCTACTTGCAGAAATTCATTCTGGTCTTCTTTCATGGTATCCTTATCTATAGTAAAACATTGGCTAAGCATCTCCAGCATCTGGATCTTGTACTGCAACTTCTCTCTGATCATCATCTCTATGCAAAACAGTCTAAATGTGTTTTGGGGCAGGAGGAAGTGGAGTATCTCAGGCATTTGTTTCAGCCCAAGGGGTTCAACTAGATCCTATCAAAATAGATATCATGAAAAATTGGCTGCATCCTCAGACACTCAAGAGCCTCCATGGTTTTTTGGGATTGACTGGTACTACTGAAAGTTTGCCAAGGATTACGAGAAGATTGCAGCTCTATTAACAGGTTTGTTGAAAAAGGATGCTTTTACATGGACACATGCTGCTGAGTGTGCATTTAAAAAATTGAAACAAGCTATGTGTACTACACCTATTCTAGCTATGCTAAATTTTTTGAAGACCTTCACCATTGAGAGTGATGCTTGCGGCAATGGACTTGGTGCTATTCTCCTTCAAGATGAACATACCATTACATTTGCTAGAAAGGCCCTTTTAGGTAAGAATTTAGTACTCTCTACATATGAGAAGGAAATGATGGCTATTTTGCATGCAGTACAGAAGTGGCAACCATACCTATTAGGGAATCATTTTTTCATCAAGACTGATCACCAGAGTCTAAAATATTTCCTAGAATAATGAGTCTCCTCCCTAGCACAATAGAAATGGGTTAGCAAACTCATGGGTTATGACTATGAGATCACTTACAAGAAGGGTAAGGACAATATTGTGGCAGATGCTCTTTCTTGCAAATTTGATGACCAAGCTTCTCTTTCAGCTATTTCTATGCATGTTCCAAGTTGGTTGGAATCTGTTCAGCAGGACTATGTCAATGACTCTTCATTATCCCAAATCATCCAATAGTTGGCCAATAACCCTTCTACTGTACCACATTACTCTTGGGATGGTGCTTCTTTGAGATACAAGGGTCGTCTGGTGCTTCTCTAGAGTACAGATCTTCAACAGGCTGTCTTCTATGAACTCCATGCTTCTCCATCGGTAGGGCACTCTGGGTTCCTCAAAATGTATGAGTGGGCATGGCATAACTTATTTTGGAAGGGAATGAAAAGGGCAATTCAACATATGGTGGCTGAATGTGATACCTGCCAATGCAACAAGGGTGAAACGATACTCCTTCCTAGATTGCTCGAACCCTTGCCCATCCCTTCACGGATTTGGACAGATATTTTTATGGATTTCATTGAGGGGCTCCCTAAGTCTAGAGGGAAGACCATGATCTTGGTTGTGGTTGATCACCTCTCCAAATATAGTCATTTTTGTGCCCTCAGCCATCCCTATACTGCCTCCTTAGTCGCATAGATTTTCATGGACCAAATCTTTTGTCTTCATGGAATCCCTTCTTCCATTGTCTCAGATCGTGATACAAATTTCACCAGTCATTTTTGTACAAAACTATTTCACCACACTGGCACCAAAGTGAAGATGAGTTTAGGGTATCGCCCACAAATAGATGGTCAGACTGAAGTTATCAACAAATGTTTGGAAACTTATCTTTTTTGTTTCACCTCAAAACAATAGCATCAGTGGGCAAAGTGGCTCCCTCTTGCTGAATGGTGGTACAATACCTCCTACCACACTGCATCTAAAATAACTCCATATGAAGCAGTCTATGGTTAGGCACCGCCAGTGCTCCTTCCATACATCCCAAGCAATTCACCAGTTCAGGCAGTTGACAGAGTTCTCCAAACTTGAGATCAAATTTGTTGTATTTTGTAGGAAAATCTTCACATGGCAAGAAATTGAATGAAACAACAAGCCGATCAACACTGTTCTGAGTGTACTTTTCAAGTAGGTGATATGGTTTTTCTTTGTCTACAACCATACAAGCAATCCTCCCTAAAACTCAAAAGGCATCATAAGCTGGCTCCAAAGTTCTATGGGCCATATAAGGTTCTTTAGAAGATTAGGTCAGTTGCTTATAAGTTGGAGCTTCCTCCTTCTTCCTACGTTCATCTAGTATTTCACGTCTCTTGTCTAAAGAAAGTTCTTGGCACCAACATCAGAGCACAAACTATTTTACCAGAACTGGATAACGAAGGATCCATCATTTTGGAGCCGGAGGCAATCCTCGATAGGCGCACTCGTCAGCTTTACTCTTGATCCATCACATAGGTATTAATTCAGTGGCACGAAATGCAACCAAAGGATACTACATGGGAACCACTCCTTCAGATTCAACAACAATTTCCATATCTTAAGCTTTGAGGACAAAGCTTTTTTAAGAGGGAGGGGATGTTAGGAACCCATGTTTAGTCCTTCTATTTACTTTGTTAGTGTATTGTTGTTGGATGCATATGCTTTCTAAGTCATCTCGTGAGTATATTGTATTATCCCACATTCATGGGGAGTAATAGTTGTTTATATTAGACTTAGTATATAAGTATGTGTTGAGGCCAATGAAGGCATCCACAAGTTTATTGTATTGAGCTTGCTCAAAGGAGGTTACCCCCTCGAAGTGGCCTATGATCAATAAATTCCTTCTGTGTTCTTCTATTTCTGTTATTTCATGATTTTTTATTATATTGTTTCAGGAGATTCCTCTCATAAATATAGGTGCTTGGAGTTGGAGTGGTATGGTAATGTACATGTACCATTAAGCTATCAGATTTACTCCAGTAATCAACATTGGTGAACTCGTGGAAGAACTTGCATTACAAGTGTGTTGTAATCTCATTCAGATTTGATAATACATTGTGCATGTTTTGGAGTGTGGGGTTTTTCACTAAAAGGGTTTTCCCCATGTATATCTTGTGTTGTGTGCATTGGTATTTGCCATTTGTTGTTGTTGTTACCTTTTCTGTTAATGTGTATCTTAATATGTAACTGGTTAAAAGAAATTTACACCATCTTTCCTCATTAGATTAGTGTAGGAAATTATTTCCACATACCTTGCTTCCTTTTAGTTAGTATTTGAGCCTAACCAATTTTGGTTCTAATTGTGAGGTAGAGGTTTTCTTGAGCTGATCTTAGTTTGAGTGGGAGCTTGTGCAAAGAAATATTTGTTGTAGGAAAGAGATGGCAAGCACATCTGGGAGGTTTGACATAGAGAAGTTTAATGGAGGCAACTTTGAGTTATGGAAACTCAAGATGGAGGACTAATTGGTGGATAGAGATCTATGGCTCGCAGTATTCAAAGCCATGCCATCGGGAATGAAGAAAGAAGATTGGGATTTGATGGATTAGAAGGCTAAGGGTTTGATAAGACTCTCTTTGGCTGATTGATGCAAAGTAGTTTAGAACACTTAAACAAATCAATCTATTCACATTTGAAGACTTGAACCAAACAAACAATTGGTGTTCCTTCACAACTGTGCCATTTGCCTAGTAGCCCTTCAAAAGGGGTTTTTTAAGCCTAACTTCTTGATAAGACTTTAAACCTAGAAAACAAACATCATTTTAGATACCCATTTTGCTATTTGATAACATATCTCCATTTCGGATAGGGTTGTTTTGGAACGATACCCTCAATAATTCACTAGTAATGTTGCAACTAGGCCTAATTAGCAATGTTTTGCAAAGCAAGTCTATGAAACTCAAAATACACAACCAAAAACTCAAATCCAAGGTACTCCACACATTGCATGGGGTCTAAATCCATCAATTTTATCAATTGGGACAATACCTAGATCACCCTTTTTCAAAACCCCATGTCTAGCTACACAAACAAGCCTAATACATAGGGATATTAAGCTAGGGCTGCTTGAAATTCACCCAAAACTCTATTTTCTGCAATACCCAATTTCAAAATCTGATAGAACATGCTAAACCCCTCCATTCCACCAATTTTCATAATTTTTCACTAGTGGAATGCCTCAAAATTCCATTTTTTTCTCTCAAGACCCTAGCTAATGAGGTTTAATAGGTAGATTTCATAAAAATAGCTCTAATTTGCTCAAAAATGAATATCAGAAGACCAAACTAGGCTTGAATGATAGGTATTTCATAGACCTACAACATGAAACTAGTTTCAAGCCTTGACCATACTGTACTAGGCTGTACAAGTCATGGGAACAACAAAAAACAATGAAAAATGCTAAAAATAGTAGTATAACTTTTTTAATCTTCCTCCAAAATGTCTTTAGATGATAGCTTTGAACCTTCTCAACCATTTTTACATGCTTTACATTAGAAACCAATAGTTTCCATCGACTATTCAAGTTCTTGACTCTTCATTTTCCCAAAAACACAAAAAATGCCACTTTTTTAAACTAACCTAAATTGACCCCATGAAAAAAACATAAGACATGGTCTTATTCAACCTTATTACACCAAAATTGACCTTATCAACATAAAACTCAAGACTTGACCCTATTTACAATATATACTTAGGTGCTGGACTGTACCACTGATTTAGTGCTCCTGTATATCCATGAAGAGAAGAATGCAAAGGATCTTTGAAAGAAACATGGAGATGTTTATTTGGCTAAATCCCTGGTGAACAAGTTATTCCTATGGAAGAAATTGTATTCTCTAAGGATGGAAGATGGAGGATCTATCACAAATCATCTGAACACTTTTAATATGTTGGTTACCCAGTTGACCTCTGTTGGTGTGAAGATGGAGGAGGAGGATTGATGTATGACATTACTGTGTTCCTTACCAGATTTGTGGTACCACCTTGTTATGGCCATTAGGAGTACCACTACCTTCAGGATGGATGAAACAGTTTCTTTGTTGTTGTCTGAAGAGATGCAGAGAAAGTCTTCTGAATTAGATAAGGAGGCTCTTATGGTTTGTGGTAGATCAAAAGAGAAAGGAAAGGATAAGAAGAAAGAAGAAAAAGGAGATCCAAATTCCATGGGAGATCTAAGTCTCCTGGAAAGTCCAAGGCCTTATGTTGGAACTAAAACTTGGGCATTTCTGTAAGGAGTGAAAGGAGGAGAAAAAGAAGAAAAAGAAGTAAGATTTGGATTTTGACAAGTCCTCTCAGGATGATGGAGAAGCATTTGTTGCTGCCTTGGCAATGCATGCATCAGAAGATGTGTGGCTTATCGACTCTGGTGCATCTTTCCACATGACCTCGCATCAAGGTTGCTTCTCAAAGTATGAAGAATATGATGGTGGGAAGGTGTACTTGGGTGATGACTCTCACCTAAAGATTGTTGGCCGTGGAAGAGTCTTGATTTGATTCCCTAATGGATGAGTGAAGAGGATCAATAGTGCTCTGCATAACCCTGGTTTGACATGATACCTATTATCTATAAGTAAGTTGAATGATGTGGGTGTGCAAGTTGTTTTCTTGAATGGAGGATGCAAGATGACTAGAGGAGCTATGGTGCTAGATAAGGGTGTCTGGATTGGCACTCTATTTTAGCTTGATGTATGCATGGTTCAGTGCAATAGTGCCTCTGTTTCAAAGAAGAGAACTTTAGAATCTTCATCCTCACCATTGGAACCAACAGTGAAGAAGTGTGTTGCATCTACTTCTGATGGTCGTGCTTTTTGGGTACCTAATGGTGCTCATTCTATGGAGATGAAACTTCTAGTTGAGAAGATAATGTTATGGCACCAAAGGCTTCGTCACATTAGTGAAAAGGGTTTGAGGACCCTAAAAAATAAAAACCTCGTTGAGGGTATGAATGACTATAACCTTGAGTTCAATTTTTGCGAACATTGCATTTATGGAAAGAAAAACTGTGTTCAATTTTTTTCTAGTTAGATCACAAATCTTCTAAAGTTTTAGACTTGATTCATTCTAATGTATTTGGTCCTATTAATGTTCCTTTAATTTCAAAATCATTGTACTTTGTTTCATTCATTGATACTACAATAGAAGGACGTGGGTGTATTTCCATAGAAATAAATCTGAAGTCTTTGCAAGATTCAAAGAGTTCAAAGCTCTTGTAGAGAATCAAAAGGATAGAAAGATTAATTGTTTTAGGTATGACAATGGTGGTGAGTTTTGTTCAACAAATTTTGACAAGTTCTGTAAAGAACAAGGTATTGAGAGGCACAAGACAACTCCATATATCCCTTAGCAGAATGGAGTTGTAGAGATAATGAACAAAACAATGATGGAAAGGGCTAGGAGTATGCTAAGTGGAGCTAGCCTTGAATAAAAGTTTTGTGTTGAAGCTATTTCTATTGCTTGTTACCTGGTTAATAGGTCTCCTACATTAGCGCTCATTGATAAGATACTATGGAGGTGTGATCTAGTAAAAATCCTTCATTGAGACACATTTGATTATTTGGTTGTGAGGCATATGCACATGTGCCTAAGGAGAAGAGGTCTAAGTTGGAGAACAAGGTAGTGAAGTGTATCTTCATCTCTTATGGCATCGGTGTGAAAGGGTACAAGCTTTGGGATCTCGTGGCCGAGAGAGTTCTACATAGAAGAAGTGTGATCTTCATAGAGTTAAGTCCTTCTTTTGTTGGCCTACGACCAGAGAAAGAATAGAGGAAAGAGGATGTGGTTCAACTTCCTTCCACCCCTAAGAAAGTTGAACCAAAAACATTTGTTGGACCTAATGATGTGGAGAGCTCTAGTAGCTCTGACAGTTCAGAAGAAGATGAAGAACCTCAACCTTAACTATTGAGGAGGTCCACATGCATAATGTGACAACCTGAAAGGTTTGGTTATTCATTGCATGATTCTAGTTGCATTTTTGCCTTGATTGCTAACACTGATGAGCCTAGGACTATAAAAGAGGATATGGGTATGTCAGATGTATATTACTGGAAAGAAGCCATGAATGAAGAAATGGTTGCATTAGAGAAAAACAAAACATGGGATGTGGTGCCCTTGCCTGAAGGACGTAAACCTATTGGTTACAAATGGGTGTTCAAGAAAAATTTTGGCCTTGATGGCAATATCAAAAAGTATAAGGAAAGGTTGGTTGTGAAGGGGTATTCACAGGTGGAGGGAATAGATTATGGTGATATTTCCTCTCATGTTGCAAAGATGACATCTATTAGGTTCTTGTTATCACTTGTTGCTGCATATGATTGGGAAGTTGAATAGGTGAATGTGAAGACAACTTTCCTTCATGGTGATTTGGAGGAATAAATCTATATGTCATAGCTTGAGCACTACATGGTTAAAGGTAAATAAAATCTAGTTTACAAGTTAAAAAAGTCTTTGTATGGTTTGAAGCAATATCCTAAGATGTGGTACCAAAAATTTGATGCCTTTGTGTTGAGTTTGGGAGTTCTGAGATCAAAATCAAATCATTGTGTTTATTATAAAATGGATAATGCTCACATTATCATTATTGCATTATATGTTGATGATATGTTGTTCATTGGGAATGGTAATAATTTGATTTCTGATTTGAAGTCTCAGCTTTCAACATAGTTTGAGATGAAAAATCTAGGGGCAACCAGGTACATCTTGGGAATAGAAATCAAAAGAGATAGAGCTAATAGAAAATATTGGTTAAACCAAAGTAAGGATGTGAATACTATGTTGGAGAGATTCAGTATGGCAGATTGCAGTCCAATGATTGTTCCTGTTATGATGGGGACAAAGTTATCTATTGAAGATTGTTCAAAGTCTCCTTCTGAGATAGAGGATATGAGTAGAGTTCCTTATGCTAGTGTGGTTGGTAGCTTGATGTATCCTATGGTCTATACAAGACCAGACATTGCCCAAGCAGTGGGAGTCCTTAGTCAGTTTATGGCTAATCCTAGATAGGTGCATTGGGATGAGGTGAAGAGTACCATGGTTATCCTATAGGACCTTAGAATTCTATTTGTATTCATGGATATGTGGATTTTGATTGGACTGGAGATATAGACAGTAGAAGATCTACTAGTGCTTATGTTTTCACTTTTTTTGGTGGTGCCATTAAATGGATGAGAAAGCGACAATTTGTCAACACTTTGTCCACTATAGAAGCAGAGTACATGGCAGCAACTCATGCTTGTAAGGAAGTCATTTGGCTTAAGAGATTGTGTTCTAATATTGGACTTGATGCATGCATGATTACTATCTATTGTGGTAGTCATAGTGCAATTTATTTGGCAAAGAACCCAACCTTCCATGCTAGAACAAAGCATATTGATGTTCAATTCCATTTTATCCATGACATGGTGGACGATGGTAAGGTGAAAATTGATAAAGTTGACACTTTGATGAATGTTGTAGATTCACTGACAAAGCCTATGAGCACAAACAAGTTCATATGGTGTTCGGAGTCTATGGGCCTCTTGGCCCCTAGTAGTTAATTTCCTTTTTCTTTTGGCTCTTGCAAGGTGTTCGACAAGTGGGAGAATGTTGGGAATTAAGGTGTCTCAACCTTTGCAAATTCCTAATTTTGGTATTTAATTATTTAATTATTTTCAACCTACTATTGTAATTAAACATGTAAAATTTATTTTGTCACTTTGTGGGAGTTGGCATAGTGAAGTGTCATCCTACATGGAAGGTGAATAGATGCAATTTTGTTCTCATATGAGGAGGTAGGCATCCCATGATGACTTGGCATGTTTGTTCCATGTGTCGGCACCTTGTGGTTAGGTGTAAGGATTTATGACAAATTCTATGATGTGTAAGTTATGACGGATTCTATGACATTATATGAGCCAAAAATAGAAGGGATGAGACAAGTGTCATTTGCATGTATGACACTGTAAGAGACATCTTTGACTTAGCTCAGTTTGGGGTGCCCAAGTTTGGGATATGACAAGTTTTAAGAGAATCTCTATTAATAGTCAGTTATGATAGATTCTCTTACAGTTGTAAGTGGTGTCATATATGATAGATTTTATGACGATGTAATAGCCTCTGTCATACCTATTTTGGGAAAATTTGGGGCGCCCAAGTATGAAGGGTTGCAAGAGGTGTAAGGGAATCTTGTACAAGTTCACAAGAGTCAAACATGTGTTTAAAAAGTGTGCCACATGGATTTGGATGCCCATCACTTGCTTTAGAAGCATCCTTCATGCTTTTATCTCATTATGAATATAGGTGCTTGGAGTTGGAGTGGTATGGTAATGTGCAAGTGCCGTTATGCTATCGGATTTACTCCAGTAATCAACATTGGTGAACTCCTCGAAGAACTTGCATTGCAAGTGTGTTGTAATCTCATTTAGATTTTATAATAGATTATGCAGGTTTTGGAGTGGGGTTTTTCACCCAAAAGGGATTTCCCCACGTATATCTTGTGTTGTGTGCATTGGTATTTGGAATTTGTTTTTGTTGTTACCTTTTCTATTAATGTGTATTTTAATCTGTAACTGGTTAAAAGAAGTTTGCACTATCTTTCCTCATTAGATCAGTGTAGGAAGTTGTTTCTGCATACCTTGCTTCCTTTCAAACACAAGCCAAATAACCATTCTTTTGAAGTGATTAACATTAAGATTTTCTTCATACCATGCTTCATAAGGAATCATCATGCCAAGTGCACTAGTAGGACTCCAATTAAGAATATACATTATTGTAGCAACTACATCAGCCTAAAAGAGTTACTCAATCCCTTTATTTGTAACTTACTCGTTATTTCAACCACTATATAGTTCTTCCTTTCCACTATACCATTTTGTTGAGGTGTATAGGAGTTGTGAACTATCTTTTAATGTCATTCATATCAAAATAATTTATAAAATCTTTGAAACAAAATTCACTTCAATGGTCATTCTTAAGCATTTTATTATGTGCAACCCCTTTCACTCTCCATGAGAGCTTCAAACATCATGAATATATTAAAAAATTCAGCTTTGTGCTTTCAAAAATAAACCCAACACTTATACATGAGTAATCATTAATAAATATAATAAAATATGATGACTTACCTAAACTTTTTATTTGCATAGGATCACAAATATCAAAGTCAACCAACTAAAGTGGATAATGAGCCCTCCATAGACTACCTTTTGGAAACTTTTATCTTACATGTTTTTCTTTAAAACATCTTTGATAAACCTCTTTGTGCTCTTCAACCTTAGAGAAACCCTAAACTAATCCTTTTGATGTTAGTAGCTTCAAACAATAAAAATTCAAGTGTCCATACCTACGATGCCACAACTAACTTTTATTTTCATATGCCATGTTGGAAAGGTTTCTATTGTGTTCTCCAAAATTCAATGAGAACATCATATTCTTAAGCATTGAAACAATTGTAACAACCTTATTTCTTTGATTCCTATCATAAATTATAGATTGCTAATCATCAAACACCACTTTATAGTTCTTCTACATAGATGTCCAAAACTTAAATAATTATTACCTTCTCTGGTATTCACCTCCATAGCTCCTATTGTTGCAACCTCTAAGGATTTCTCATCACCAAGATTGATCTTAATCTTGAAGCTTTCATCCAATACAAAAAATGACGTAGAAACTTCTGGAGGTCATAACTTTTGATCCAAGAGTCTATTTGAGGTGAAATTTGGTGTGAAGATGTGTCTTGAGGAGTTGATTGAAATACCAACCAAACCATGTTCGTTTTGACTCCTTTTTAACATTTTTTAGGACCTTTTTCAATCATCTAGGGCCTCAAATTGAGGTCTTAATGATTTTTCAAGATTTTTCCAATTTGTTTTTTCTAGTATTTTTCAAAATTTATATGTAATTAGATTAGAAAGTTGACAATTAGTCCTAATTTAGTTAGTTTCAAATAATTGACAACTTTCATGGCCATGCAGATAAGGATGTGAAATTACTTAAAATGAAAAATTTAGAAAGTTGCTAAAAACTACCAAAAAAGGTAATTTTCATTTTTTCAAATATAAGGTGTTTATTTTCAGTTGTAGAGGAGGATGGAATGGGATGAGAAGTAGAATTGATCATCTTTATGAGTTTCTAAGTTTGTTTGCAATAATAATAGTGATGACTATTATGATGTGAATGTTTGGTTGCATCATTTGGTATCAGAGTGGGAAGATAGCTAGGAGAGGAAGAGCAAGTCTTGCCTAGATGCATAGGGATATGCAAAATCTACAAAACCAAGTAGAAGATCTTGTAGGTATGATGGTAGATCAAAGATTGAGACAAAGAAGAGATGATTCTGATGAAGAAATAGGCCAAGGAGATGAAGATCAACATGTAGAACTTGAAGAGGGAGCACAATTAGAGTGCTTAACTTTTGAAGAGAGGATGCTCAAATTATTAGAAGGAAAAAATGAAGGTATTAAAATTAAGTTTCAGAATATGCATATAATCTCAAACAAAAGGAGTTGATAGATTGGTTGAACGACATGGGGAAATTCTTTGAATCAAAGACTATGATAGAGGAAAAGAAGGTGAAATTTGCATGCACCAAGTTAAAGGGTCATGCAATGATCTGGTGGGATCATCTAGAAACAAAAATAATTAGAAAGAGAAATATTATAATTAGGACCTGGAGCAAAATGGAGAAGAAGCTGAGAGAGAAATTATTACAAATTTTTATTACAATACCCACTTCATTTAAAACTATTTTTACCTAGGTGTAGAGAGATGTTGAAATTAAAATTTATACATTCAATAAACCATGAAATGAAATATATAGAGTTTAGCATATATAACATTAGAAACACAAATTTATTTAACACTAGATTTATTTAGAGAAACAAGTTTTTCACAAAAAATCAAGTTACCAAAGAGACCCCAAACCTATATTAATCTTAACAAAAAAGGAGCACAACAATACCAACTTAACCCCTTATTCTAGTAACAATATGATAGAATAATAACTTAATTCAACTTACATGATGATAATACCTCTATCTAATGTCTCCCTAGTATATAGAGAATTAGAAACAAGAAATTACTAAATAGACTTCAAGTACAAAATATCAAGTTAACTTAGCTCTTGGTACATATAATTAGGGTCCTCTCTATCTTTTATTATCTCTAAAATCTTTTCATGGTCTTTAATAAGCAACCTCCATTTTTGTTGGCCACATCCACTTTTTCGTAAAGTTTCCAAACATAATATTGTTTCTATAACTAAGTGACTATAATGTAGAACCTTTTGTCTTGGCATGTAATCAATAAATATAATACCATTTTTATCTACTTTTATTTGTTGATAATAGGTGCCTTTAACAATGACTGATCCAATGGGATACTCTTGTCCATCATCACCTATCATCGATTGTATCAACTTGTACTTTGGTTGTGTGCATCTTAGTAGATAGTAATCTACATCTTCTGTATTGTTGGGATCTGCAACCATAGCCAAAATATCTCCTACAAAAAATATACATGTCAAAGTCAATTATAATTCAAATATTAATCAAGTTCAACTTAACTAATACAAATATTCTACTAAAATAATTTATATACATTTAATTTACTTGTAACAACTAAATATAAATGATCATAGACATCTACACTATCATTATCTTCATATGGAGGCATTGATACTAATTGCTTCATTACCTATTGTGAAACATATTCATGTCTAATATTCTCACATTGTAGAGCATTTGCGTTATTCTCAATGCAATCAACACAAAAACTTGATTTTTCTCTCAATTGAATAGCAAGAGGCTTGCTATGTCTTGTAGTCATCACCTCATGTAGTTTTCTAATACCAATAATTGTTTAAAAATTATAACATTGAGCAATCAATATCTATAATATATGAAAATTTTTAGTCTAATGTTAAATTTCAAGCATTTAATTAATATACATGTATTCAATTCATGTGCTTGAAAGATAAACAAAGTTTGAAATAACATTCAGTACCTTTAACTTCCCAAAAATAGCGTTTGGTGTATATTGAGTCACACTTTACTTCATGAGCACCAAAGTGACTTTTGCAGCACTCGACAATTTCATTTGCATTTCATATGGTGTTACCTACAAGTTCATGTTGGTGAAGT
The DNA here is from genome assembly GCA_027924645.1 of Cunninghamia lanceolata. Classification (NCBI taxonomy): domain Eukaryota; kingdom Viridiplantae; phylum Streptophyta; class Pinopsida; order Cupressales; family Cupressaceae; genus Cunninghamia; species Cunninghamia lanceolata. Next base: position 3,006,827 of record BSBN01000263.1, on the reverse strand, counting down.
GCACACTTCACACATGCTTCTGCTCCATTGTGCTCTCCTTTTCCATGTCCACTCTAAAAAAAACTCCACAAAAACTTTATGTTACATCTAGCATGTTGTTGGGTTAACTAATTAAATGCTTTTCTAGACTTAAATTGTCCTGTAAAGTTATAAAAAAACCATTCAAACCATTAGATAAACTATATATACATATATAAATTAAAAAAACTAAATTCAACACTAACCAACACATTGATTAGACCAAATCTAGTGTTGTAAAGCATTTATGTCACATTTGTTGGGAATTAAGGTGTCTCAACCTTGGTAATTCTCTACATTTGTAATGTTTATATTTATTATTTAATTGCCTATGTTGTAAAAATTTGGAAAATCCATATTGTCATGTTGTGGGATGTGGCACGGTGATGTGTCAATCCTACATGGATTATGACAACTTATATTTTTGTCCTCACATGAGGAGCTATGCGTCCCACTTAGTGGTAGGAATATTCTACCATGTGTCGGCATCTTCTATGTTGTGTAAGGAATGTTTGACCGAAACGGTTATGACGGATTCCTATGACAAATCTATGACATGTAAGAGTCGAGAATAGAAGGTTGTAAGATAGGTGATGACATGTGTCATGTAGCATCTTTGAATAAGGCATATTTGGGCACCCCAAGGTGGAATATGACATGTTGTAAGAGAATATGCTATTTATAGCATGTGTATGATAGATTCTCTTACATCTGTAAGTTGTAACCGCTATGATAGATTCTATGATGGTCGTAAGTGTCGTCAGAGCATCTGTCATAGCCCATTTTGGAAATAGGTGACCTCTTTGGGATGGGAGCTATAGAAAGTGTCAGACACATTCTACAATGTTGACCAAGTGTCCCTAAGCATGGGTTTTGGTCCAAGATGCCATGTTGGATGCCCATTCCAAGATAGGTCCAATATTGCCTTGTATTTCCTTTATATACAAGTGCTTGGAGATGGAGTTTATATCACAGTTACTGTTATGCTGCCAGATTGACTCTAGACATGAGTGTTAAAGACCATTGAAGCTTGCATTGCAAGTGTATTGTAAACATTCTTTCAGATTTGTTAATACATTGTACAGGTTTCTGAGTGGGGTTTTTCACCTGATAAGGGTTTTCCCCACCGTAAATCTTTGTCTCTCTTCTTCTGTCTACTTTTTGGTTCTTGTGTTTTGCCACAATATCTCATGTTAATGGTTTAACATCGCTGTAATAGGTAGGATAAATTTGAATTTGCATAGCCCTCTCCTCATTAGATTAGTGTAGGAAGCATTTTTCGCACACCTAGCTTCCTTTCAATTGGTATCAGAGCTTGATCACCATTGGTCCTAGTTGTTGGGTAGGGTTTTTTTGAGCTAATCTTAGGTTGAGTGGGAGTTTGTGTAGAGCATTCTATATCTTATTGTAGCAAGGAGATGGCAGGTGCATCAGGAAGGTTTGAAGTAGAGAAGTTCAATGGCAATAATTTCAAGCCGTGGAAGCTCAAGATGGAAGACATGTTAGTTGACCAAGACCTTTGGGATAGTGTGAATGGAACTAAACTAGCTGCAATGTCACAAGATGACTGGGATCTCAAGGATTGGAAGGCTAAGGGTCTCATAAGACTTAGTCTTGCCAATTCTATGTTGTTAAATGTCCATGAAGAGACCACTGCAAAACTCCTTTGGAAGAAGTTAGGGGATATGTATCAAGCCAAATCCCTTGTTAATAAACTTTTTCTGAGAAAGAAGTTGTATTCTCTTCAAATGGAGGATGGAGGATCCGTTGCTGAACATATGAATGGATTTAACATGCTGGTTGCACAATTAACATCTATTGGCGTAAAGATGGAGGAGGATCAGTGTATGACCCTGCTTTGTTCTCTACTGGACTCATGGGATCATCTTGTCATGGCAATTGGAAGCACCACATCCACATTCAAAATGGAAGAAGTGGTTTCTTTGCTATTGTCTAAAGAGATGTGGAGAAAGTCTTCTGAGGAAGCCAAAGAGGCCCTTGCAGTTCGTGGAAGATCCAAGGAGAAAGGGAAGAAGAAGGACAAGAAAGGTGAGAAGGGTAGATCCAAATCCTGTGGGGGATCCAAATCTCCTAGAAAGTTCAAGGCACTTTTTTGGAACTGTGGCAAGACCAGGCATTTCGGAAAGGAATGCAAAGAGGAGAAGAAGAAAAAGAAGAAAGCTCCTGATTCAGATTTTGACAGGTCACAAGATGACGGTGATGCTTTCGTCGCAGCCCTGGAAACCCATGCATCTGATGATGTGTGGCTAATCGACTCTGGTGCATCAAGATTAGAAACAACATATTTCTTCATAAGATTGTTATAAAGCCTTTTCTAAAAATCAGACTGGTAAAAAGATTAAATGTTTGAGAAATGAAAATGGTGGTGAGTTCTATTCTACAGATACAGAATTTAATATGTATTGCAAGGAACTTGGGATTGAAAGACATAAGACAACTCCATATACACCGCAGCAAAATGGAGTTGTAGAGAGGATGAATAGGACACTAATGGAGAAGGCTAGGAGTATGCTTAGTGGAGCTGGTCTACAACAAAAGTTTTGGGCTGAAGCTGTTGCCACTGCTTGCTATCTAGTAAACAGATCTCCTACATTAGCTCTTGTTGGAAAGACACCCATGGAGGTGTGGTCTAGTAGAAAGCCTTCAGTAAGGCATCTTCATGTTTTTGGTTGTGAGGCATATGCACATGTGCCTAGGGAGAAGTGGTCAAAGTTAGAGAACAAAGCTATTAAGTGTATCTTCATTAGCTATGGTGTTGGTGTGAAAGGATACAAGCTTTGGGACCCTGTAGCTAAAAAAGTGTTGTATAGCAGAAGTGTCATCTTTAGAGAGATTACACCTTCTTCCACTGTTTTGTAGCCAAAAGAAAAAGAAAAGAAAGAGGATGTTGTTCAGTTTCCTTTCACCCCTAAGAAGACTAAACAGAAAGACAATGTTGGACCTGATGATGAGGAGAGCTCTAGCAGCTCTGAAAGCTCAGAAGAAGAAGTTGAACCTCAACCTCAACTCTTGAGGAGGTCTACACAGATAAGAAAGCAACCTGAAAGGTTTTGTTTTACATTGCTTGATTCTGGTTGTGCTTATGCTTTAATTACTAATAGTGATGAACCTAGAACTGTATCAGAGGCTTTGGATATGAAGGATGCAGGTTCCTGGAACGAGGCTTTGGAAAAGAATCAAACTTGGGACTTGGTGCCTTTGCCTCCTGGATGGAAACCCGTTGGATGCAAATGGGTGTTCAAGAAGAAAATTGGTGCAAATGGCAGTGTTGAGAAGTATAAGCCCAGATTGGTTGCAAAGGGGTATTCACAGGTGGAGGGTATAGATTATGGTGAGATCTTCTCTCCCATTTCAAAGATGACATTCATTCGATTCCTGTTGTCTCTCACAACAACTTATGAATTGGAGGTAGAACAGATGGATGTGAAGATAACTTTCCTTCATGGTGACTTGGAGGAAGAGATCTACATGTCACAGCCAGAGCATTACATGGTGAAAGGTAAAGAAAATTTGGTTTGCAAACTTAAGAAGTCTTTGTATGGTTTGAAGCAATCCCCTAGGAGATGGTTCTTGAAGTTTGATGCCTTTGTGTTGTCAGTTAGATTTGTGAGATCGAAATCGGATCACTGTGTATATTATTAATTTGATGGTGATTGTAATCTCATTGTTGCACTATATGTTGATGATATGTTGCTCATTGGGAAGGGTAAGAATATGATTTCTGATTTTAAATCTCAGTTGTCAGCTCAGTTTGAAATGAAAGATTTAGGGGCAGCTAGGTACATTCTAGGAATGGAAATCATAAGAGACAGAACAAACATAAAACTTTGGTTAAGCCATAGTAAGTATGTGAAGACCATGTTGGACAGATTCAGCATGGCAGATTGTAGACCATTGTGTGTTCCTGTTTCTTTGGGGACAAAGTTGTCTATTGAGGATTGTCCAAAATCTTTGAGTGAGCTAGAGGACATGAGCAGAGTACCTTATGCTAGTTCTATTGGCAGTTTGATGTATGCTATGGCTGCATAAGACCAGATATTGCCTAAGCAGTGGGAGTCCTTAGTCGATTTATGGCTAATCCTGGACGGGTTCATTGGGATGCAGTTAAGCGAGTGTTCAAATATTTGAGGGGTACTTTCGAGTATTTCATTTTCTATCATGGTAATGTTTTAGAACCTCTGCATTCTGTTGATATTTGTGGATTTGTGGATTTAGATTGGGCAGGTGACATTGACAGCAGGAGATCCACCAGTGCTTATGTTTTTACACTGTTTGGTGGTGGTATTAGTTGGATGAGTAAGCAACAACCTATTGTTGCTTTGTTCACAACAGAAGAAAAGTATATGGAAGCAACTCATTCTTGTAAGGAAGCCATTTAAATTAAGAGATTATGTTCTGATATTGGTGTTGGTGTAGGACAGATCACAATCAGTTGTGACAGTCAGAGTGCAATTTGCCTTGCAAAGAATCCAACTTTCCATGCTAGAACCAAGCACATTGATGTTCAGTTTCACTTCATGAGGGACATGGTTGAGGATGGAAAGGTAAATTTGGAGAAGGTAGATACTTTGAAGAATGTTGTAGATGTATTGACAAAACCAGTGAGCACAGAGAAGTTCAGATAGTGTTCGGAGTCTATGGGCCTCTTGGCCTATAGCAGTTAAATCCTATTTTTCTATTGGCTCTTACAAGGTGTTTGACAAGTGGGAGAATGTTGGGAATTAAGGTGTCTCAACCATGTTAATTCTCTACATTTGTAATGTTTATATTTATTATTTAATTGTCTATGTTGTAAATATTTGGAAAATCCATATTGTCATGTTGTGGGATGTGGCACGGTGATGTGTCAATCCTACATGGATTATGACAACTTGTATTTTTTTCCTCACATGAGGAGATAGGCATCCCACTTAGTGGTAGGAATATTCTACCATGTGTTAGCATCTCCTATGTTGTGTAAGGAATGTTTGACCGAAACGGTTATGACAGATTCCTATGACGAATCTATGACATGTAAGAGTCAAGAATAGAAGGTTGTAAGACAGGTGATGGCATGTGTCATGTAGCATCTTTGAATAAGGCATATTTGGGCACCCTAAGGTGGAATATGACATGTTGTAAAAGAATATTCTATTTATAGCATGTGTATGATAGATTCTCTTACAGTTGTAAGTTGTAACTGCTATGACAGATTCTATGACGGTCGTAAGTGTCGTAAGAGCATCTGTCATAGCCCATTTTGGAAATAGGCAACTTGTTTGGGATGGGAGTTGTGGACAAGTGTTAGAAACATTCTACAATGTTGACCAAGTGTCCCTAGGCATGGGTTTTGGTCCAAGATGCCATGTTGGATGCCCATTCCATGATAGGTCCAATATTGTCTTGTATTTCCTTTATATACAGGTGCTTGGAGATGGAGTTTGTATCACAGGTTCACAGGTACTATTATGTTATCGGATTGACTCCAAACATGAGTGTCGAAGACCATTGAAGCTTGCATTGCAAGTGTATTGTAAACATTCTTTTAGATTTGTTAATAGATTGTGTAGGTTTCTGAGTGTGGGTTTTTTTCACCCAATAAGGGTTTTCCCCACCATAAATCTTTGTCTCTCTTCTTCTGTTTACTTTCTAGTTCTTATGTTTTGCTGCAATATCTCATGTTAATGGTTTAACATCACTGTAATAGTTAGGATAAATTTGAATTTGTATAGCCCTCTCCTCATTAAATTAGTGTACGAAGCATTTTCCGCACACCTAGCTTCCTTTCAACATCATCCCAAATCTTCAAAAAACATTCCAAAATAATGGGCTACATAGCTTCTATCATGACTAGTATCATCACTAATATAAAAATGAATATCTTTGATGATATTTCTTTCAAGTGGGCTACTTTGTACACCATCCACATGAAACTCAACATATCTATAACAAATATGTATGAAGATTGCAACCTGCTTTGAATGATAATATTGACTTTGAATCTCAGTTTGAGCACTAAATGTGTAGTTCTAAGAAAAATCCACAACAAAAAGAATACAACCCTACGGTAAACAATTCTTTGAGTCACAGAATTTTTTAGCTTACCATCTTGTACCATAACAATGCTGGATATGTGGATATATGATACTACAAAATGATGTAGAAACTTCCAGAGGTCATAACGTTTGACCCGAGAGTCTGTTTGAGCTGAAATTTGATGGGAAGATGTGTCTTGAGAAGTTGATTGAAAATCCCACCAAACTAGTAAGTTTAGTAGGTCACCATTTCAACACTTTTTTAAGACCTTTTTCGATCATCTAGGGCTTCAAAATGAGGTCTCAATGATTTTTTGGGATTTTTCCAAGTTGTTTTTCTAATTAGTTTTTGAACTTTACATGCAATTAGATTAGAAAGTTGATAGTTAGTCCTCTTTTAGTTATTTTCAAATAATTGGCAAGTTTCATGGCCACACAGATAAGGATGCGAAATTAACAAAAATTACAATTTTAGAAAGTTGTTAAAAATTGCCAGAAAGGGGGAAAACTACCAAAAAGTGTAATTTTTGTTTTTGTATATGTTTTGTTTTTCTTTTCATTTGTGGCAAAATGGAATGGAATGAGAAGCAAAATTTGAAATTATTTATTGTTTAGTGTGAAATTGGATACCTTGTTTACTCTAGGTTAAGTACCACAATCTCACGGCTAAGCATTGGGAGGACAAGGATCAAGTTTGTGAACAAGCCTCTAATCACCTTGTCTATCCCTTATGCTTTCATGGTTATGAAACCTAAGGCCCTAATCAAGATTTTATCAAGTGTTTTCCTTTAAACCAAGTAAAACCCTAATTATGCCTTAAATCAGAAATATACAGAAACTAATGAAGCAACTGACAAAACTGATCACAAAAGTGTAGAGATAGAGTTCTAGAGATAGTGTACCTAGATTTTGAGGGTTACATGGACTAGGGCACCCAGTCCAGTGTCTTGAAAGTTTTTGAATAGGAAAATCCTCTTCACAGGGTGTCTGAGACTGCTAAAAGGCTTCTAGATCTTAGAATAAACCCTTGGTTGTACTAGGGTGCCCACTCTAATGTCCTGCAAGTCTCAAAATCTAAAAATCTAAAAGTCTGTCATGACTGCATCCGCAATATCCTTCTTTCTGTAGATTCTTTCCACTGGAGCCTACAAAACATGATCTGCACCTACAAAAGAAGGAAGATGTTGCAGCTATAAAGGAGCTTGCCTCAGTCAAGCCCCGTCTTTGGTATTTCTACCTCAACAATAGCTAGAGATAAAGATTTCTAGAAGTGTGTGCAAACCTAACAATGTGTGTATGCATAAAATCAAACCCTAGATGTCTCAATCAAGGGAAGATCAACAACTTGCTTTGCATCAATAAACACATACAACTTCACCTCAAGGAGATGGGACAAATGAAGATTTGCATGAACAAGAAGGCAGAACAACAATGTCTATGGAGGATCTCCAAGCTTACTGTTGGAGGCTTCAACCCTTCTCCCAATCATGTAAAGGGTGTACAAACCCTAGGAAGAGCAAGATAGACTCAAGATCTTATTTCCTAATCTTCATCCATTTTCTCCAAGATAGCAAATAAAGAATACTTCAAAGAGCTTCAACAAGTCACTGATCTTCAATGGCAATTGCATCAGAGTTTCGTATCAAGCTTGAATACAAATTGTGTGTGATAAAATGATTTACAAATGTCTTTTTATATCTAGCTTTAGGGAATTCAAATTTTGAGATAACGTATCAGTATCACGTGAAAACTAAAAATTTGAAAATGGAATCCTAAGGCACTTAGTAGGAACTGACACCCCACCAAAATTTAAAATCTCATGAAATAGGGGAGGACTAGGGTGCAGGCACCCAAGTCCTAGCCCCCAATTTTAGCTCAGATCTACATTTTTGGGGGTCTTAGCGACCCAAATCTCAAATCTCTTTCTAGGTTCTATCAACAAGTTACGTCAAAAAGTGAATAGCCTACTCCTAGACTTAGTCAATTAGGGTTTTGGGAAGGCCAGAAAAGAAAAGGTTGAGAGGTCACCAAGAGTGAGGAGCTAAACTAAGGGAAATTGTACCATTCCATACAGGAGGACAATTTCTGACATTACATTTAGCCCCCACTTTAGTGGCCATATGACACTACGTGCATATGCAACTAAAGGAAAGTAAATACATCAATCATGAAAAAGATACCCAAAAGGATACTGTAGAGGAAGTTGAAGTGTTGCCGTTGAGAAGGAAGGAGCCCCCAAGTCTACAATCTTGTAAGACTACAAAGTCAGGAACCACAACCTACAAAGAAACACTTGTTAGAGAAATCAAAATCAAATCAACCTATAGCCACCACCAATGAGTCAGTATCAAAAAATGCTAAGGGGGTTGAGTGATGAGGAAGGAAGGAGGAAATTGAGGGAGATATATGCCCCCCTTTGTTTTTGCTTGCTTAGTCCAAGAGTAGAAACAAGGAGATATCCACACATCGATTTCAAGGGAAATGTGTCGTGAGGTTCATTTGAAGAAACAACGCTCAAATGTAACACATTGGGGAAGAGAGAGAGCAGAACCCAATTTCCAATGCAACAAACAAAAAGGGCTCAAGAGTGAAAGAGCACACTTTTGCACTTGGTTAGGGATAGGAAGTCTCACTCACTTTATGTAAAAGGGAGTTGTCACTTATCACTAACTCGTTCTTGTTTCTTGTCATTGCACAACGAGAGAGAGAAGGAGAATAGGAGAACGACCATCCCGAGATGAAATTCATATCATCCACCACGACTGGAGATGCTCTGAGCCTAAGTGGTGGAGAGACACTTCGACGAAGGCAGGGTCCTGATTCCATGCTTCTATCATCTTTCATTGTACTTTTACTTTCACATTTATCGATGTCTATGCCAAGAGGGGAAGGTAGATAGGGTTCCCAAACAGGGGCGCCCAAATGCACTTAGGGTGCCAGAGTCTCTCTGGGGTGCCCTAGTCCCATAGGGGCACTAGTGTCCCTCTGGGGTGCCCTAGTCTTCCTAGGGCACCCTGGTCCAAACAGGACACAGGCCCTAGGCACAAGCACTCTATTTAGTTCTTGATAGCTTATTTTGATTTCTAAAGGGGATTTTGATACTGTTTCTTACTTTCCAATTTGCATGATGTTCCTGAGATGCATGAGCACACAGGAAGTCATTTGATGGCACTTCTATGAGAGCGCACTAGCACCTTGACTGTCACAAAGAGAGCATTTACAGATGGTGGGCCTATGGTGGGTGTTTGACATGCCCACAATCAGATTCCACTACGTGATGCTTATGGCACTGATGGAGAGATGGGATGTAGATACATCCACATTCCATTTACCGACTGGCAAGATTACCATCACACTAGAGGAGATATTCAGGATCCTTTGATTGTCGATCTAAGGAGAGACAGTGAGGGTTGTTGGAGATCACTCAGCAGAATATACATATGAGAGTTAGCTATACTACTTGGGTTGTACTATTTCACAGGCAGAGCAAGGACATATTCAGCTCCATTTGCTAGAGTAGGGATGCAGAGACATTCCCTTACTATGGAGGATCATGATTGTCATGATCATACTAGACATTGTACCCAATGGACGAGGCACACACCTTCACAAGGGTCTCATTCATACTATCAGAGCGATGGAGGAGCATCAGACTATCTATGCATGGGGGCGCAGTATGCTTGCACACCTATATCACAATTTAGGGTGATATGTCCATTACGAGATGCATAATCTAATGGTTTGCACATTATTATAGGTTTGGGCCTTTGAGCACATCAGGTGCATATGACTGGTGGGTTTTCCTATAGAGGCAGCATTCACCCATCCATGTGTCTATGCCTATCCACTAGTCAGGTGTTGGAGGCACAATAATCTGTTATACTGGAGAGTAGTATTTGATAGATTATAGCCTGGTGACATCGTTTGGAGACCATATCGCGGCTACATCAGATGGATTGGCGAGCAGAGGCAGTTAGCTCAGATGTAGAGGGATCAACTAATGGCTGATCACCTTGATCATACTGTGTCTTGGTTCTACTTTGATAGGGTGGCACGATAATTTAGATAGATACAAGATGTCCCTGCAGTTCGTCTAAGCTATGCACATGCAGCTCAGAGTACGATCAGAGCTAATACCATATGACGGTCAACTATAGCAGACATTCCACTTAGCGATGATGAAGGTCTTAAGGATGCAGAGCCAGTGTCAAACATAGATGATGTCAGGTGTACCCAAGCATATCAGACCTGGTGGTACACAGCACAGCTTGCACCTATTTTTCCATCCAGGCATCCCATAGGAGATGCCTGACCTTGGACCGGTCACGTGAGTGACACAGGGGTGGAGGATGATGTCAGTGATTTCATGGGATACTATGATCTTGAGGAGGATGAGGATGAGTTTGAGGAGGTCCCATCACAACAGATCTTTAGAGCGAGATCATGATAGAGTTAGTAGGAGGTAGACACTGATGAGGAGACCAAGTTGAGACCATGGTCCAAGGATCATGGTCCTACACCTACAAATGATGTGAGGCCTAGCCAGACAGAGTGGGGGGAGAGTAGTAGGTCTATGCCCCCAGCTGCAGATAAGATAGTGCAGCTCATCACACCATCAGTGATTTGTGATCCATGTTGGCGAGATGGAGATCCAGGTTAGGTTTGGTTTATTAGTTTATGTTTTGTATAGTGTATTATTTGTGATATTTATATGGGAGTTTAACATCTATCTCATCCTCTGTTTTGAAGTTGGGACTAATGCATGGTGAGACTTCATGAGTTGCGTCATTAGAGACATAGTACCGACAGATGCCTTAGAGAAGCAAGTGCGGGTAGGTTATTCACCACGATCATCTGTTGGGCGGAATGATAAGATATTTATGCCTATTGTCAGATACAGGACTACTATAGAGGCCATGCTAGAGTAGTTCGCACAAGAGAGAGGAGTTTTGACAAAGCGCTAAGCGTGCTGAGGCTGAGCTCAGGGCACAGGGAGAGTAGATGGTAGTGGTTTCTACATCAGAGGGAAGGCTAACTATCAGTGAGTTCTTACTGCAGGAGGTCCAGTAGACTAGAGTTGATAGAGATAGGGCTTAGGATGAGAGAGACTGGTACCAGAGGATGTACCAGGAGGCACATGAATAGATGATAGAGATGAGAGGCAAGATCAGGGGGTTATGATTGTGAAGCGTCTCTAGGAGTCATTCGCAATCCATAGCCACACATGGTTAGGCTTCTGTCACTCACACACCATGAGGGCCTGAGTGTACTGGCGATCGAGGATCAGCTATGTGATACATAGACTTTAGGCACTACGACATCCCATTTTGTTTTGAGGGATATTTGACTCAGATGTATACATGAAATTGATATATTTATATATATATGATTAATTCTTTTGATCTGTGTAAGGGCTTTTAATCTATCACATGTGATTTTTGTAAAAATGTAACTAGTGATGATGTCTAAATGCTATAATTAATGCTATTGTAATATACTAGCAATTCTAAAAAGAACATGTAGTAAAAAACATAATGATTAATTGTTTTACACATAACTTTAATTTCCATGCTACATTTAGTTAATACAAAAGTGTTCTAAGCAATTACTACTTAAACATGATACAACAATGATCAACTGAACAGAAATGTAATGCTAAATGAATTAAGACAAAAAAGTAATAGCTCATCGAAATTGAAGCTAACCTATGTACTAAATTAGCTTATAAATATTTAACATTAAATCTTTAAGCATAAAATCTTTTGAGGTGTATTGCTTTTATAGGTTCTTTAAGCAATGTACCTTGCTCATCAACTAATTTATACGCTCTAGATCCAAAGGTTTCAATGATTATATAAGGTCCAAGCCAATTAGGGCTGAATTTACCTTTTTCACTGGGCGGTGCGTTTATATTGTGTTGATTTTCATAAAGAACCAAGTCACCAACATTAAATGAACGTTGTATGACTTGTGCATTATAGGCTTGTTGTATTCCTTTTTGATAAGTCTTGAGATGTTCAAGAGAATTAATATGTCTTTCATCAAGCTTCTCAAGTTCCTATAATCTTTTCTCTTGTTCTATGTTATCATCCATGATATCTCTTAGGGAGCTTCGCAAGGAAGAAATTTCTAACTCCAAGGGCATTATCGTGTCTGAGCCATAGACAAGATTATACGGTGTGTTACCAATAGCCATTTGAATACTTGTTCTATAAGCCCATAAGGCATAGGATAATTGTATACACCAATCTTTTTGATGTTTATTGACAGTTTTTCACAAAATCTGTCTAATAACCTTGTTTGAAGCTTCTACTTGGCTATTTGATTGAGGGTACTAAGGCATAGAGAAGCGATGTTGTATATGATATTTTTCAAGGAACTTTTTCACATCCTTGTTCTTAAATGATGTACCATTGTCTAAAACCAAGGAGGAAGGTATTCTAAATCAAGAAATTATGTTATCTTGTATGAATCGATAGATTACCTTGGCGGTCATGGATCATAAAGGGACTGCTTCGACCCATTTTGTAAAATAATCAATAGTAGTAATGATAAACGTATATGCTTGAGAGGAGGGTGGGGAAATCTTACCAATTAGATCCAAGCCCTAGATGGACAATGGCCATGGTGATACTTGGGCATGAAGATCTTGAGTGGGAGCATGGATTAGGTGTTTATGTTGTTGACATTGCGGGCATCTCTTGACGTAAGCAAATGAATCTTGTTCCATATGCTACCAATAGTACCCCATGTGCAACAATTTTTGCACCAATGATTTTCCACCAAAGTACCCTCCACAGGCACCAGAGTGAGCTTCTTCTAAAGCTATGAGAATATTTGAATTGCTTAAAAATTAGAGTTAAACACCATTATAACTTCGTTGATACAAGACATTTGATAATATGATGTATCATGCTACTAGTTTCTGTAAATAGAGTTGGGCATTCTTAGATATCGAATCAGGGATTGTTCCATCACGTAAATAGTTGAATATGTAAGAGAACCATTCATCTATGTATGTGTTACCATAGAGTTCTAAATTCACAACTATAGGATCATCGATTATCAGTGTCTTAAGATTACGAACAATAAAAGTAAATTCTTTAGGAGAACCATCAGGGGATATGAAGGAAGCTGCGCTTGCCATTGCATCTGCATGCCGGTTATCTTTCCTGGGAATGGTATCAATTGAATATGATTTGAATTGTTTTAAGAAAGATAATGTAAACTCAGGATACTAAGATAACTTATCATGCCTAGTTTGGTACGATCCCGTTATCTGATTAACAATTAACTGAGAATCACCATATATTGTAATATTTTTGATATTTAGAGCCAAGGCTGCACAAAGTCTAGTGATAAGAGCTTCATATTCATCTATATTGTTCATGCATAAGAAATCTAAGTGGTAAGATAAGGGAATTGACTTACCAATGGGAGGTATTAATATAAAACTAGCTTCGGAGCCAGTTTAACATTTTGATTCGTCAAAGTATAACTCCCATTTTTCATCCGCATAGATTGTTAAAATCTGTTCATCAGGGAATGCATCAACATTTTGTATAGAAAAAGGTGAGGGAACGTTAGCTAATTGATCGACTATTACTTGCCCTTTAATCACTTTATGTGAAATAAATTTGAGATCAAATTCTATTAACAACATAACCCATTTAGCAAGATGACCTAATAAATTTGTTCTTGCGAAGAGATGTTTCAAAGGGTCAAACTTTACCATTACATGCACTTCAACATTTAAGAGGTAATGTCTAAGTTTTTGAGTGGCAAACACTAAAGCTAAAAAATGCTTCTCTATAGCTATGTATCGCACCTCATAATCAAGTAAAGTGTGACTGATGTAATAGATAGCACATTTTTTGCCTTCAACATTATGCTGTGCTAACAAAGCTGCTAGGGCATTGTTAGATGTTGAAATATATAACATAAATGGTTTATCAGAAATAGTAGGTTACAAAATGGGCAAATTAGCTAAGTAATCCTTTAAATCATCATAAGCTTTTTGACATTCAAAATTCCATTGAAAATGAGAATCTTTTTTTAGTAGTTGCATAAAGGGGCGAGTCCTATCTGCGAGTTGTGAAACAAATTAGTGGATGGCTTGTATCTTTCCCTGCAAACTACGAAGTTGAGATACTGTTGATGACTATTTTGATGCAATCATAACAATAAGTTAAAATTCACATATAATGAACTGAAACTATACTTGAAAGATAAGAAGGAATCATTTGGTGATTCAACTAATCCCAAGTCTACAATGGTTCGGTTGGTCAAGTTCAGTTGGTCAATGTGAAGCTGTAATGTTCAAGGGGCCTTACGTAGTTTAGGTTTATTTTGTGGTTTACTGGACTAAGAATATGCAAAGAGGTCATAGATTTCAACAAGTATTCTGTTCATTTGCATACAAGTGTTACCGGGCTGCAAGCTTTAGATGGGTTTCTTGGATTTTTGCAGCTTTCTTCTTTATCTATTTATGAAAACTGTCTACTTATAGCTCTATTATAGATGCTTCTTCAAATTTGAGACAATTTCCTTTAGATTTCTACGTTTTCAGCTAAATATTCAGATGGGTTGGGAAAAGTTAGAAAGATCTAATCTACACCTCATTTAATCTACCGAAGGATCTAATTGTTTCTGTTATGCACAATGTAAATACCACAATAATTTGATCAAATCCACAGTAAAAACCTTAAATGTAAGTCCTGAGCATTTTCACAAACATACATTTAAAATTGCAAGCTCTCAAAGAAGATATTTCAAAACACAAAGAAGAGCAGGAGAACACTCAGAAGATAGATGCAGAACTCCAGATTCTATTGTATTAGAAACGAATAGTCATACATGATTTACAATGTAGGAATGACTCTTAGTTTCATTGATCATACTACAGAGAACTTACAAGCTTTACAGATACAGTAAGGCAGCCAGACATTCCACGCGCACCTTACTGCAGACAAACAGGCGACCTCCTTCTTCTACCTCTAAACTATGCTAAGCTAACCTACTGTGTTTTCCTAGAATCCCTATTGTAGGCCCTAAAAATCCCTGTTGTAAAGTATTACAGTGTAGAGAGGCACAATATAAAGACATTCTGATTGTCCTCACTACAGCAAAGACCTAACTGAACCCCTGGTTCAAACCCCTGGTTACAGCAATAAATACAGGTGAACCAGTTCTCAAAAATATCTCTGAGCAGTGTCAAATCTGGGCGAAATATTGCCCCTTCTGAGAAGTTCCGGTAGCTGGGTAATAACTTCTGCTTATCTTTTGTGATAATACTCTCAGCTGCAACCTTGTTCTTTACTTGAATGGCCTTGACTTTTTGCATTTCATCCTTATCTTCTTGCTCCTGAGATCAGATCTTCTTCCTCCATGAGGTCACTGTGTTGACTTTCCAGCTGCTTCCTCAACTGCAAGCCTGCAAGACAAGACAAGCAATAAGTATTTCATTTATCACATAAGCAGCATGAAATTAAAATAAGCATTTAAACCCAGGTGACTGCACAAGATTGAGAAAATCAGATCCAGAATCCTCTCAAAACGCATCAAAAATGCGTTTAGACTGCTCAAAATTCACGGGTCAACCATCGCTGACCGGGAAAATGCCACAGGCACCAAAAAAATGCTTTAAAATTCCACCGCCTCATTTCCTGCCCATCGGCATGACCATCGCTGTCGGTGTGTCAAAAAACATGTTGGTCGATTTTCACCTCATCATCATGATATTCTGGAAATATGATGCTCTCCCTTCTGAAAAGTTCCAGATGATGTCATCATGATATTCCGCTTCTGCATATTGGAGAAAAGAACAACATCATCATCATCATCATGTTGAAGAAGAAAAGGAGGATATGAATATGATCATGCTGCCGAGGAAAGGAAAATGATGGTGACGTCATCATGATATTCGGGCTTCATTGAAATGCTAAGGATGACGTCATCATCATGTTCAGTTAAGATCAGGGGGATAATAATGATATCGGGTCACCTAAGGAGCATGATCAGGATGATGAACGTAATATGATCCTTTTGCAGCCAAGGCAACCCTCTCGAAAGATCATGATGATGATGATCATCATCATACTTGGGGCTTCTGTCGAACATAGAATAAGATGTCATCATGATATTTCGCCAACCGGATCATGTTTTAGAAAATATCCTGTTGAAGGAAAATGTGATGCTGATGAGGATCATCAGGATATTCAAAAGGTCTTACTTCATCGGCAAGAGGACTTCACGAAATGTCGGGTTAACAAACAGGATCATGATGATATTGACAATAGGACAGGATAAAAATATGATGATGACCCCCCTCATCGAATTATCATGATGACGTCATCATGATGTTTCATTTTCAGAGCACAAGGATGAGTTGAGGTCATCATGATATTTGCGCTAGGGTGATATTGTAAAATATGATCATGCTGTTGAGGAATGCAATATCGACCTCTTCTGAATAGATAGGGTGATCATCACGATATTGCAAAAAAGGCGATCAGGAGAATATGAACATGATGATCCTCTTATTGAATTATGATGATGATGTCTCCATCACTCAGCGAATTTCAGCGAATATGACCCGTGAAAGATCAGGATGATATGAAGTCGTCATCATCATATTTTGAACTTCAGCAAATATCATGATGATGACCCTCTGAAGGATTATAACACGCGCACGCAAATATGCCAAATTCAGATTTTCTAAGGGGTGATCAGCATGATATGATAAGATCAGGTAATGTTGAAATATCATGATGATGCTCCCGATACTAAGACCGCTCGACGGGGAAACCTACCGTGACTTAAGGTTGATATCATCATGATATTTGAACCTCAGGATATTATCAGGGGGGTTCAAATATGATGATGATGATGTTCTTCATGTAACCAAAACCAAGTTTATATCATATGACCCTCCTAAAAAAATATCATGATGCTGGATAATGCGCATAAGGCTATTTGACGGGTAAAGGGCACTACCACCTAAGATTGACCTCCCGATATTGCGACTGCATGATTTTTATCGGGTGATAGACCAAGATCATGATGATCTTGACAACATGACTTAGGATATAAAAATATGATGATCCTCCTGCGAATATCAGGTTTGACCAAAACTTTGACCGTGCATAACTTCCACATATGGACGAATTTTCAAGTGAAGTAAAAGGCAAACCTGCATGGAATTTCAAGCTCTTTCTAAATATGAGGTCACAGCAATAAAATATGAACTTTGACAAACTGACCTCATGATGATGACCAACCTTATTCAAATATCATGATGATGATGCACCTGACCTTCATTTTTACCAAACCGCCAGAAAGCAGAAAAACACAAGCAGAAGTAAAAAGCAAAACATCAGCAGGGGTCCCCATTTTGCTAAGGAGCATAATGGGGCGTGTTGTGAACATCACAACAACTAGCAACCAAAACAAAACAATTAAATTCAGAGTGTTCAAGGAAACTAGATGAAATGAACTCATAACTTCCAACTATCTTTCCTGCAAATTACTATTCAGCTTGAGACTCAAAGTATTCAATAAAGATGCATGAATTTCCATTTTCAGTTTAGTTGTGTGCATGTGATTAATTATCCTCATCTTGAAGATCGGTTGAACAAACCAGTGACTGATATTAGCCTACGTAGGTGAGGATATTCCCTCATAGCCGACCGGATAGAGCCTTGCTGCCAGCGAGCATCTATAGCCTCGGCAAGGTTATCGTTACAATTCTCCTAAGTAGAGCCCCACTGCCAGCGAGCGTCCATAGCCCCGGTAGAGTTACTTAGATGGCTTAATCTAGATTTTCAGTATAATCCGCTTTATTTATTTATTTATTTTTTGTTTTCTAATTTTGAAATATTTCATAAGGTATAGCAATTTGTAACTTCATGATGCAAGGAGTGGACATTTGTTGAAATTAAGCTGAGAATTGTAATGGTAGCAAGGGTGACCTCTAATTTTTCACCTAATATCTACACTGGTAAGTTCAACAAACCCAAGGATTTTAGGTGTGTCATCGTGAGAAACCTGCTTCGAATTCTCAATCACATTTATTGAATACAAAACTTCAGAAGATGAACAACTCTCTACATTCATGACAGTGACAAATTATGTGTAAATTGCAAATGGTTAACCTGAATATCCTAAATTATATACTGCTTTGAATGGTTGCTAGTTTTGCTCCTTAATACTCTACAGTAAAATAAAGATCCCTGCTGAGGAGACAACAAACAAACCAAACAAACAGGCTGTACAAACAACACAACAAAAGAAAAAACTGTACAAACAGAAAAAAACAAAAGCAAAAACAAACAACAGAAAGGAACTATACAAACAACTAACCTAAAAAGAAAACAGCAAAAGAAGAACACAAAAACAAAAAACAACTACCCTACCAGACTATATACAAGCCCCCTACAAGGGAATTAGAAACCCAGGAAAAAGACCCAAGAACACCCCTACTTGCATATTTCTTTAGGTTGTGCAGGAGTAACAGGGTACTAGTTATGGTCCTCATCATAGCAGATTTATCTTTGAATTCTGAAAAAAATTCTGATATTCTAGATTCATTGTGTTTATCAGAATGGCTCTTAACTAGTAACTGAGGCAGCTCATCAGGGTTATGATTAATCCATAGGCATGTCCTATCTCTTGAATTTCCATAATCAAAATAGCATTTATCATTGTTTACTAAGGAAAGGAAAGAGACAACCTGATGTGCCTTTAGCTCTGTGGAACACACTTGTTTATTAATAGCTGGCTTTTCATTTAGCTCTGCATTTTCATTGCCCAGCTCTATGTCTAGTCCTTTTTCAAGTTGAAAGAGGAATGACTCCAGATGTATCATTTCTTCATCTTCATCCAGCCTTGTTCCTTCATTCTGGATGTTCAGTTTATCCTCAAATTTAGCAAACCTCTCAATGTTCTCATTAGTTTCCTGCACATCAGCACTTAAGTAAGTATCTTCATCATCATCTGATATACAGAATTTAATCATTTCTAAATCACTTGAGAGTAAAGGTGGGATAACATCCTTAGATTGACAGGAGTACTCCCCTGTATTATTTTCAACATAGCATGGGGGTGATGTCTGATTGTGTACAGCAGCTACATGATCCTCTGTATCCTCTTCTTTCAAGAATTATTCATCAGATGGCTCATATTTGTCATTTAGTGAAGAGTCTAATTCTATTGACCTGCAACAATCTTGATTTTGATCATTTAATTCAAAGAAGTCAGTTGTAACACTAGGATTTACTTTTTTTTCTATGACTTCATTAGCTTCTACAGTAGGGATCTTATCAATTTTAGTGCATTTTAATTCTGCCAATGCTTGTTTACATGTCTTTGCCAAATCATGCTCGTTAAAACTTTTTAGGCCAGACCCAAAGGTTTCTTCTTAACAAATATTCCTTAGTAATTCCATATATTTATCAAATGTATCAAGCTGAACCTCACTTTCCTTTTCTTTTTCATTAAATCCTTTTTGCTTATTATCTAGAAAAGGGACATGAGCTGTGATTTCTTCTCTGCATTTTTTAGGATATTTATACTTTTCAGTAACTTTAATCACAGTGGGATCCTGACGAAAAGACAGATATTTTTTCTTACCATCACATGATTCGTGCCAAGAGATCTTATTACCCTTTATTCCTAGCATTGGTTCCATCTTTGTATCCTCTGCACATTTAATGACCGTTGATGCTGCATCCTTCTGTCGCTCAATAATCTCCTCATTTCCCTGCCAACTTTCAGCCTTATACACATCTGAGAGAGAGATTAGTCCTTTCAAATGTAAATCTAATCTTGTAAGGAAAGCTAGACAATTAAGCTCACCATGCTCTGCGGACTTATGTATCCTACACCTTCTAAATAAACCATAGCTATATAAATTTTTAGGATAAAGCTGGTTATTCAGAGCTTTCTAAAATGAAGGAATGTCAACTTGAAAACTGTCCCTATATGAGTCCATTTAAAAAATAGGACCCTCTATCAACTTTTTAGGCCTTTGAAATTTTATGAGATCTAACATATCTCAGAATATAACATTTAAACTCAGAAAATTAACCCTAAACCAAATCAGGCCCTCCTTCTAGCGCTAAAAACACTGTTGATGATTGCAATATACAGCCTTCTGGCCCTCCTTCTAGCACCAAAAAAACTGTTGATGACTGTTTTGATGCAATCATAACAATAAGTTAAAATTCACATATAATGAACTGAAACTATACTTGAAAGATAAGAAGGAATCATTTGGTGATTCAACTAATCCCAAGTCTACAATGGTTCAGTTGGTCAAGTTTAGTTGGTCAATGTGAAGCTGTAATGTTCAAGGGGCCTTACGTAGTTTAGGTTTATTTTGTGGTTTACTGGACTAAGAATATGCAAAGAGGTCATAGATTTCAACAAGTATTCTGTTCATTTGCATACAAGTGTTACCGGGCTGCAAGCTTTAGATGGTTTTCTTGGATTTTTGCAGCTTTCTTCTTTATCTATTTATGAAAACTGTCTACTTATAGCTCTGTTATACATGCTTCTTCAAATTTGAGACAATTTCCTTTAGATTTCTACATTTTCAGCTAAATATTCAGATGGGTTGGGAAAAGTTAGAAAGATCTAATCTACACCTCATTTAATCTACCGAAGGATCTAATTGTTTCTGTTATGCACTATGTAAATACCACAGTAATTTGATCAAATCCACAGTAAAAACCTTAAATGTAAGTCCTGAGCATTTTCACAAACATACATTTAAAATTGCAAGCTCTCAAAGAAGATATTTCAAAACACAAAGAAGAGCAGGAGAACACTCAGAAGATAGATGCAGAACTCCAGATTCTATTGTATTAGAAACGAATAGTCATACATGATTTACAATGTAGGAATGACTCTTAGTTTCATTGATCATACTACAGAGAACTTACAAGCTTTACAGATACAGTAAGGCAGCCAGACATTCCACGCGCACCTTACTGCAGACAAACAGGCGACCTCCTTCTTCTACCTCTAAACTATGCTAAGCTAACCTGCTGTGTTTTCCTAGAATCCCTGTTGTAGGCCCTAAAAATCCCTGTTGTAAAGTATTACAGTGTAGAGAGGCACAATATAAAGACATTCTGATTGTCCTCACTACAACAAAGACCTAACTGAACCCCTGGTTCAAACCCCTGGTTACAGCAATAAATACAGGTGAACCAGTTCTCAAAAATATCTCTGAGCAGTGTCAAATCTGGGCGAAATATTGCCCCTTCTGAGAAGTTCCGGCAGCTGGGTAATAACTTCTATTTGTCTTTTGTGATAATACTCTCAGCTGCAACCTTGTTCTTTACTTGAATGGCCTTGACTTTTTGCATTTCATCCTTATCTTCTTGCTCCTGAGATCAGATCTTCTTCCTCCATGAGGTCACTGTGTTGACTTTCCAGCTGCTTCCTCAACTACAAGCCTGCAAGACAAGACAAGCAATAAGTATTTCATTTATCACATAAGCAGCATGAAATTAAAATAAGCATTTAAACCCAGGTGACTGTGCAAGATTGAGAAAATCAGATCCAAAATCCTCTCAAAACCCATCAAAAATGCGTTCAGACTACTCAAAATTCACAGGTCAACCATCGCTGACCGGGAAAATGCCACAGGCACCAAAAAAATTCTTTAAAATTCCACCGCCTCATTTCCCGCCCATCGGCATGACCATCGCTGTCGGTGCGTCAAAAAACATGTTGGTCGATTTTCACCTCATCATCATGATATTCTGGAAATATGATGCTCTCCCTTCTGAGAAGTTCCAGATGACATCATCATGATATTCCGCTTCTACATATTGGAGAAAAGAACAACATCATCATCATCATCATGTTGAAGAAGAAAAGGAGGATATGAATATGATCATGCTGCCGAGGAAAAGAAAATGATGGTGACGTCATCATGATATTCGGGCTTCATTGAAATGCTAAGGATGACATCATCATCATGTTTAGTTAAGATCAGGGGGATAATAATGATATCGGGTCACCTAAGGAGCATGATCAGGATGATGAACGTAATATGATCCTTTTGCAGCCAAGGCAACCCTCTCGAAAGATCATGATGATGATGATCATCATCATACTTGGGGCTTCTGTCGAACATAGAATAAGACGTCATCATGATATTTCGCCAACTGGATCATGTTTTAGAAAATATCCTGTTGAAGGAAAATGTGATGCTGATGAGGATCATCAGGATATTCAAAAGGTCTTACTTCATCGGCAGGAGGACTTCACGAAATGTCGGGTGAACAAACAGGATCATGATGATATTGACAATAGGACAGGATAAAAATATGATGATGACCCCCCTCATCGAATTATCATGATGACGTCATCATGATGTTTCGTTTTCGGAGCACAAGGATGAGTTGAGGTCATCATGATATTTGCGCTAGGGTGATATTGTAAAATATGATCATGCTGTTGAGGAATGCAATATCGACCTCTTCTGAATAGATAGGGTGATCATCACGATATTGCAAAAAAGGCGATCAGGAGAATATGAACATGATGATCCTCTTATTGAATTATGATGATGATGTCTCCATCACTCAGCGAATTTCAGCGAATATGACCCGTGAAAGATCAGGATGATATGAAGTCGTCATCATCATATTTCGAACTTCAGCAAATATCATGATGATGACCCTCTGAAGGATTATAACACGCGCACGCAAATATGCCGAAGGCAGATTTTCTAAGGGGTGATCAGCATGATATGATAAGATCAGGTAATGTTGAAATATCATGATGATGCTCGCGATACAAAGACCGCTCGACGGGGAAACCTACCGTGACTTAAGGTTGATATCATCATGATATTTGAACCTCAGGATATTATCGGGGGGGTTCAAATATGATGATGATGATGTTCTTCATGTAACCAAAACCGAGTTTATATCATATGACCCTCCTAAAAAAATATCATGATGCTGCATAATGCGCATAAGGCCATTTGACGGGTAAAGGGCACTACCACCTAAGATTGACGTCCGGATATTGCGACTGCATGATTTTTATCAGGTGATAGACCAAGATCATGATGATCTTGACAACATGACTTAGGATATAAAAATATGATGATCCTCCTGCGAATATCAGGTTTGACCAAAACTTTGACCGTGCATAACTTCCACATATGGACGAATTTTCAAGTGAAGTAAAAGGCAAACCTGCATGGAATTTCAAGCTCTTTCTAAATATGAGGTCACAACAATAAAATATGAACTTTGACAAACTAACCTCATGATGATGACCAACCTTATTCAAATATCATGATGATGATGCACCTGACCTTCATTTTTACCAAACCTCCAGAAAGTAGAAAAACACAAGCAGAAGCAAAAAGAAAAACATCAGCAGGGGTCCCCATTTTGCTAAGGAGCATAATGGGGCGTGTTGTGAACATCACAACAGATACGTTCTTAGGTATTGGCATATTAACAATCGCATCTATCTTTTTTGTATCAACTTCTATACCTCAATTTGAAACAATAAGCCCAAGCAACTTTCCATTATCCATGCCAAAAACACACTTATAGGATTCAATCGCATATTATATTTTTCGTATGCGCTCAAATATTTGTCAAAGATTTGTAGCATGATCCTTATGATGGATGGACTTCGCTAGGATGTTGTCAACATAATCTTCTAAAATATTGTGCATATAGTCATGAAATATAAGAGTCATCACCCATTGGTAAGTAGCTCCTGTAGTCTTAAGTCCAAACGACATGACTACCCAACAAAATGTACCCCAAGGAGTTATAAAGACTATTTTATACTAATCAAGAGGATTTATAAGGATTTGATTATATCCTAAAAATCCATCTATGAAAGAGAGTAATTCATGTCCATTTATGGAATCTACAATCTTATCGATATTAGGGAGTAGAAAATCATCTTTCAAAGATGCCAAATTTAAATTCTAAAATCTGTGCACATTCTCATACAACCATCAGGTTTATGGCAAAAATATTTGAGATCCATAGAGAGTAATCAATAGGTCGGATAAAGCTATCTTGGAAGAGTTTTTCTATTTTAATTTTAACAAGCAAAGAAATCTTAAGATTCATCTTACAAATTTTTTTTTGAAAGGCTTAGCATATGGTTTCAATACGATATTATGCGTTACAATTTGAGGATCTATACCAGGCATGTCTGAATAATTCCAAGAACTCATTCAATAGTTTAGTCATTTCTTCTTTTTCTTTTGCATTTAAACAATCACTGATAGGGATAACTTTTTCAGGGTTATCTTTATCCATAATGACATCAATAGTCTTTCCATTGAGGAGAGTACTATGGTCTGGGGGATTGTAGGATTGTAATTGTTCTTCAAGTTCTTCACTATGCTCTACTATAGCAAGTATTGTACTAGTAGTCTTTCCAAAATATGCATCATTGTTTAAACAATATGGTAGGCCACATTTATGGTGATAATGAGGAATACCATCATAAGCACCTAAGAAGTCCATTATCACTTCATCCACCATAAACATATCTAATGGAAGTGATCCTAGAGGACAATTGATGTCAATCATCTCAGGAAATATCAAACTAAGTGTTGATATTGTATTCACATTTAGAGTAGAGTGTTTGTGGGCTTTGGATTCCTTATAAGCATTATATCCAATGCCACTTGAATAATGTTGTGAAGCGGATTCTAGAGGGACTTTGATTCATTGTTGATTTATGCCACAACCATTACCTACATAGTCACAATTTTTGTAAAGGATTCGAAATCCTTTGCCATAGAGAGAGACCATTTCTTTAGATGAAGGCGGGGCTTCATAAGTCTCATAATCAGTAGTATAACTCATAGTATTGTCCTTATTTGTCATCAAAGAAGTCTTATGTTTATCATTCGAAGCATGTGATGTGATTGATGTAATATTTGATGTTTTGAGGATGAGGTTTTTATGTTTATATTCTCCTGTGGAGGAAGATGCAAAATCTAAAGAACCCTAGTCATCACCAACAAATGCATTCAATTTCTTGGACTCTTGCATAACATTTTTAGAGGCAAGGGGAGTTGACAACTCAGCTTTCAGATTGCTTAAACTCTTAGGACCAACAACATTCTTATGCACTTCCATTTGCAAACAATTATCAGGTTCAGGATCCAAATGGATAATATGCAGTTTACCTTTAAATATAAACTTAATCAAATGGTGTAAATTAGAAGGAATTGCTCCTAATGCATGTATCCAAGGTCTACCCAGAATCATGTTATAAGATAGAGAACAAGGCATGACATGAATCAAGGTAGTCACCATCACAGGTCCAACTTGTATAGGTAGGGTTATAGTATCCACATATTGTCGTCCAACATTATCAAATCCACGAATACTTAATGATTTCAGTTTGATAGCAGATATATGAACTTTAAATTTATGCAATAAATCAATACCACAAACATTAAGGGCTGATCCATTATCAATCATAACTCTCTTAACCAATGTTTTGTTTATTGTAATAAAGATAACCAAAGGATCATACTGATTCTGAAATTTGAGAGATGGTAATTCATGTTACTAAAATAGAATGTTTGTTTTTGTTGCATGCATACAATATAGTAAAGTGGCAACATCATTTGGTTTAACAATGGGAGGAACAATCACCTTTTGTAAAGCTTCTTGTAGCATTCCATGGTAAGTAGGTGAAGTTTGTATAAGTTCCCAAAGAGATATTTTTGTAGGAGTAGCATGAACTTGCTTTACAAGATCATAATCTTTACCACCTTTATATGTTAAATGAGGTGGTTGGGGAAGCATAAGTTGAGAAGCTGGTAAAGATATCAGAACATTCATTTGTTGTGTACTTTGTTTATTATTTCGAGTGTTATATGCATGAGCAACCACATTATGATTGGTTTTTTGTAAGTTTTGTTTCACTATTTGTTTTGCACAATCATAAATGTGATCAGGAGATTGAGAAGAGGATGAAAGACCTTTAACAACAAGCATAGGTTTAGAGGATGGTTGAACCACATTTGCACATAAAATAACCACAATTTTTAGTTTTTCAATCTCTTCTTTAGGTTTAGGCACATAAATCACATTTACAAATCTTTGAAATAATGACAGTTTAGTGGCCGTAGTGGAATGTTCAATCGAGATAAAGTCCTCAAGGGCTTCATCTAACATATCGAAGTCATCACGACTAAACGGCTCATCATAAGCATGCAAATATTGCAAAAGTAATCCAACATTTTAACATGCTCTAATTAAACCAAGATTTAAATGTACAATGATGGCCTTTGCAAATGAAATACAACTTTCAACAATAGATGATAATTTCCAACTCTTTTAGTGAAAAGATAAAGAGTGTGATTCACAATTTAACATATGCAATTTCACTAAAGAGGTTTTTCAATGCAATTATGTTCTAGAACAACAAATTATTTCAAATCCAAAGTTTAAAAGGATGCAAATTCTTTAAAGCTTGGGTTCACCAAAATGTTTAGTGTGAAATTGGATACCTTGTTTACTCTAGGTTAAGTACCACAATCTCACAGCTAAGCATTGGGAGGACAAGGATAGAGTTTGTGAACAAGCTTCTAATCACCATGTCTATCCCTTATGCTTGCATGGTTATGAAACCTAAGGCCCTAATCAAGATTTTATCAAGTGTTTTCTCTTCAACCAAGTAAAACCCTAATTATGCTTAAATAAAAAATAAACAAAAACTAATTAGGCAACTGACAAAACTGATCATAGAAATGCAAAGATAGAGTCCCAGAGATAGTGTACCCAGATTTTGAGGGCTACATGGACTAGGGTATCCACTCCAGTGTCCTGAAAGTTTTCAAATAGGAAAATCCTCTACATAGGATGTCTGAGACTACTAAAAGGCTTCTAGATCCTAGAATGAACCCCTGGTTGGACTAGGGCACCTGCTCCAATGTCCCACAAGTGTCAGAATCCAAAAATCTAAAAGTCTATTGCGATTGTATATGCAATATCCTTCTTTCTATAGATTCTTTTTGCCAGAACCTTGAAAACATGATTTGCACCTACAAAAGAAGGAAGGTGTTGCGGCTATATAGGAGCTTGCCTCAGTCAAGCCCTGTTTTTGGTATTTCTACCTGAACAATAGCCAGAGATAAAGATTTGTAGAAGTGTGTACAAACCTAACAATGTGTGTATGCATAAAATCAAACCCTAGATGTCTCAATCAAGGAAAGATCAACAACTTGATTTGCATCAATAAACACATACAACTTCACCTTAAGGAGATGAGACAAATGAAGACTTGCATGAACAAGAAGGTGAATGAGCAATGTCTACAGATGATCTCCAAGCTTTCTATTAGAGGCTTCAACCCTTCTCTCGATCATGCAAAGGGTGTACAAACCCTAGAAAGAGCAAGATAGACTCAAGATCTTGATTCCTAATCTTCGTCCATTGTCTCCAAGATAGAAAATAAAGAATACTTCAAAGAGCTTCAACAAGTCACTGATCTTCAATGGCAATTGCAACAGAGTTTTGGCATCAAGCTTGCATAAGAATTATGTGTGATAAAATGATTTGCAAATGTCTTTTTATATCTAGCTTTAGGGAATTAAAATTTTGAAATAATGTCTCGATATCACGTGAAAACTGAGAATTTGAAAATAGAATCCTGAGGTACTCAGTGGGAACTGACACCCCACCAAAATTCAAAATCCTGTGAAATAGGGGAGGACTAGGGCATGGGTGCCCAAGTCCTAGCCCCCAATTTCAGCTCAGATCTACATTTTTGGGGGTCCTAGGGACCCAAATCTCAAATTTCTTTTTGGGTTCTATCAACAAGTTACCTCAAAAAGTGAATAGATTGCTCCTAGACTTAGTCAATCAGGGTTTCGGGAAGGCCAAAAAAGAAAAGGTTGAGATATCACCAAGAGTGAGGAGCTAAATTGAGGGAAATTGTACCATTCCATACAAAAGGACAATTTCTGATGTTACATTTATGTGTTTTTGAATTCATTGGCAATAATAATGGTGATGAATATTATGCTGTGAAGTTTGGTTACATCACAAAATTTGTTCATAAACTCATTGTAGGAAAATTCACTTTCTTTCAAAATAATGTTTTTGATTCAAATCCTAACTTTGTTGTGTATTTATCATATTCAAATATGTTTCAAATAAATTCCATTGAATGATCAATATTTTGAATTAGTAAAAGTTTCTTCAAATTTCCACAATTTATACATGTATTTTTTATACACTGCACATTGAATTCATCTAAACCTTCTGACTTTTCACATACTAATGAATGGGGTAAATCATAAAACACACAACAACAGAAATTGTACATAGAAAATAGAACATTCTTTATTGATTTGGACAACTTATTACATTACATAAGCTCAAATACAATAAGAGGAATCAACCCTCCACAGGTTGCAACACATTACAACTTCCTATCCCCAAGACTCTAGAATCATCTACCTTATGTAACCCCAAATCAGCTTGGGTTTCTATTTTCCCCCTATTCTTGACTCTACACTTCCCCCCTTAACTCTCCTACTACCCAGGGTTCCCAAAACATGGTTATTAATAGCTTTTTTGGCGGCCACCAACCTAATTTTAAAATTTACATTTCCCTCCAAAAATAGGTCAACTTCTAGGAGCCATAACTTTTGTTTCGGGTGTCTGATTAACAAACCATTTTATGTGTCAAAAAGCTCACAAAGTGCTCTACACTAAGAATCTACTCTACCAGCTGCAACCATTTTTAGGCCTGTATGGGGCCATTTATTGCCTCAAACCTAAGTTTGAATATTTTTTAGGCATTTTTCAAGAAACAAAAACTTTAATATCTTTCAGCTCGCAAATGATCTTTGTGTGATTCCTTCGCCAAAGGTCTTATTTTTTAGTTATCTACTTCCTGTAAATTTTCACTTCATTCCATGCCCAAATACAAACTTTCTAAAAATAGCAGGTTGCTATTTTTAGTAGTTTGGAAAAACTGAAAGTTCTACATCATTATTCAAGTGATTATGGAATCAGAACGATAAATTTTGAAAAGAAATAGAAATAACATCAACAATTTTAAAATACATCTTTTTTTGGTGATGCAAGATTGCCCTTACACCACTGTATGCTCCTGCATTAGACACCCAGGGTAATTTGAGAAGTGACTCTATCACGTCTCATGTGGTTGTGTGAGGAAAACCCAAACAGTCAATCTCTACCTTAGACAACCAAGAAGAATCTTCAATAGTCCTTCCTTTCCATTTCACTAGATAGTCTTCATATTGCCTGTTTTGAGTACTTCTTCCCACACGGCTATCCAAGATCTATTCTATCTCCTCTGCTAAAGTATATGCTGGAATACTCCACTGTTCTTCTGTTGGTCCATCCTCTGTTCCACCTTCATGATATTGTGATAAGTTAGAAATGTTGAAAATAGGGGAAATGTTGATCCCACTCGGCAGCTCTACCTCATATGCATTTCCTGAATCATGTTTCTTCAAAATTCTACATGGTCCAAATTTCTTCATTTTTAGCTTATTGTATGTTCCAATTAGGAACCTTTCTTTTCTCAAGTGAACCATGACTTCATCTCCTACCTAGAATTCCTTATATCTCCTATTCTAATTTGCCTTAGCCTTGTATTGAATATTCATCTTATTAATGTACTTTTTCACCTCTTCATGCAAATTCTTCATGTGTTTTGCAAAGTCTTCAGCCTTGACACTTGTTTTTTCTCCTTTGTCTAGATTCCTTAACTTTAAAGCATTTCTTGGACTATTCCCATATACAATCTAGAATGGTGATTTGCCAATACTCCTATTGATAGAATTGTTGTAAGCAAATTCTGCCTATGGTAAAATCAAATCCCATCCCTTGGGTTTATCTTCTACCAAGCATCATAGCAGGTTACCCAAACTTCTATTCACCACTTCAGTCTGTCCATCAGTCTATGGATGGTGTGCAGAACTGAACTTCAAATCTGTCTTCAACTTCTTCCACAATGTCCTCCATAAATAACCAACAAACTTGGTATCTTGATTTGAAACTATGCTCTTTGGTAGACCATGTAATCTCACCACCTCCCTGAAAAATAACTTTGTAATATGAACAACATCATTAGTCTTCTTGCAAGGAATAAAATGTGCCATCTTTGAGAATCTGTCCACCACCACAAAAATGGAATCATGTCCTCTCTGTGTCCTTGGTAAACCAAGAACAAAATCCATACTAATATCATCCCATGGCTTCTTTGGTACAGGTAGTGGCTGATATAGACCTATATTTTGACTTGCTCCTTTCGCCATCTGACATACTCTGCAACTCTGCACAAATTTCCTCACATCCTACTGCAACTGTGCCCAATAATAATTTTCACCAACAATAGCAATGGTCTTATCTCGACCAAAGTGTCCAGCCAATCCTCCACTATGCTTCTCCTTAATCAGGTTCTCTCTCATGGAACTCCTTGAAATGCACAACTAGCTTCCTCTAAACAACATGCCACCTTGGATTATGAAATCCAACTATTTTGTCCTATCCAAAGTAATAGGTTCCAAACAAGCTTTCAAGGCCTCTACAAAATTTGGATCTTTAGGATACAAACTTTTGATCTCATCAAACCCACCAACCTCTATCTTCATTTTTGTCAACAAATTTTGCCTTCTACTCAAGGCATCTACAACTTTGTTGGACTTCCCACTCCTATGCTTCAAAACAAAAGTATAGATTTGCAAAAACTTAACCCATTTTCAATGCCTTTGGTTCAAATTCCCTTGACTATTAAGATACTGTAAGCCTGATGATCAATATATAAAACAAACTCTTTTGGCAATAAATAATGTCTCCATTTCTTCAAAACCTAAACTATTGCATTAAATTATTGATCATAAATAGAATACTTTTTCTTGGCATCATTAAACTTCTCACTAAAATAGGTAATGGGCTTACCTTCTTGACTCAAAACAACTCCTATAGCACTACCACTAGCATAACAATCTACCTGAAATACCTTATTGAAATCTGGAAGTACCAAAACAGGTTGCTCTGTGACTTTTTGCTTCAATGTATCAAAGCCTTTGTCTGCTCCTTTAGTCCATTTAAACTCTTTTATATCCCCTCTCATTGTCTTAGTTAGGGGTGCACAAATGCTACTAAAATTCTTGATAAAATTTCTGTAAAAACTTGCCAAACCATGAAAAGATCTTACCTCTGTTGCACTCCTTGGTGTAGGCCATTCAATGATAGCCCTTACTTTGTATGGATCCATCTTAAGACCTTCCTCTGAGACAACAAATCTTGGGTATACCATCTCCTTCTTTGCAAAGCTACATTTCTTTAGATTAATTAGCAACTTCTCCTCCCTCAGCTTCTCTAAAAATCTTCTGATATGCATCAGATGCTCATCCCAAGTCTTACTAAAAATTAAAATATCATCCAAATAAACAATAACAAAACTTCCCAAAAATTCTTTCAATACCTCGTTCATGAGCCGTGGGAATCTGTACTTGATCGTGATCTAATTTATGGCTCAAGAATCTATACACATTCTCCATTCTCCATCTTTCTTTTGTGCTAGTATGACAGGTACCACACATGGACTTAAGCTCTCCTTTATCAGTCCCTTCCTTAATAGCTCTTGAACTTGGCTGTTTATCTCTTCACTCTCTATAGGAGTCATTCTGTCGGCTACCTTATTCAGCAAACTAGCTCCTGGTATCAAATCCATTTGGTGACTTATCTTCCTCACTGGTGGTAAACCTTCTAGTACATTATCAAAGATAATATCTTGAAATTCTTCCAACATATCTAAGACTTCTGCTGGCACATCTTCACATTTCTCTTGACTAATATTAGGAATCAATGCAAAGCAATGACACTCATGCTTCATACTTCCAAAAAGTTTCTACCATCTACCAAGAAAATTCTGGTAGTACTACATACCTTTTCTTCCACCTCCTTCAAAGGCTTCAACTTATGATGAACTCCATCCTTTGTTAGGGAGTATGTGTTTGCATGGCCATCATGGACAACGCTCCTATCATACTGCTAAAGCCTCCCCAATAACATATGACATGTATCCATTGGTATGATATCACACAATACCTCATCATGCTAGTCTCCAATCTTGAACTTCACTAAACACTTCTCATTGACCAAAGCTCTATGGTCCTTCTGCAACCATGCAATCCGATATGGATGTGGATGCTTTAGTCTTGTCAACTTCAACTTGTCAACCATCTCCTCTGAAACAAGATTATCAGTGCTTTCACTGTTAATAATAATATCACAACACTTACCTTCACATTTGTACCTTGTACAGAATAAAATCTTCTTCTGATTTGGTTCTTTCTCCTCATTCAATAAGGTTCTTTTGACCACTATGGTTTCTCCCCTTTCAGCATCTTCAGAATGCTCAGACTGCGCATCTTCATCTACATGTGCAACTCATGCATTACCTTTAGGTCTTCTATTCTTCCTTCCTTGATGTTGCGGACACTCGTATACTCGATGCCTTTCTTCTCCACATTGAAAACAAGTTCCTCTGATACCTCCTCTTCTAGGTCCTTTCCCAAGTCAACCTCTTCCTCTTCCTCTTTGCTCACTGTTGTTCTAGTCATGAGGGTGGTAGGTATTATCTCCTCTCTGATTTTGACTAGTGCCAACTTCTTCACTTTTCTTTGAATCTTCATTTTGCCCCCCATAGAGTCATCCACCAGTCCTTCCGCCTTGACCTATTCCTCTTTGCTTGCTATCAAATATTTTATTCAGCTTCTCTTCCACCTATAGGGAAAACTAGCATGCATCTTCTATGGTGGTCATCCTGACCGGGCTCAGCTCCTCTTGAATACTCGGCCTCAACCCATTAATGTAATGGGCTACCTTCTCCTTGTTGGGCTCTGCATGGCCTGTCCTAATAGTAATTTTATAAAACTCTTCTGTATACTCCTTAACAAACTTGTTACCTTGCTTCAGTCCTTGTAGCTTCTTCACCAGCTCCATCTCATAGTCCACAGGAATGAACTGCTTCTTCAATTTCTCCACCATCCGATCCCATCTAGTGATCATTCCTTTTCCTCTTCTATTCCTCTCTAATTGAACCCCCTTCCACCAAATACTGGCATGACCCTTCAACTTTGTTCTTGCAAACTTAACTCGATCTGGGTCCTCTACATCTTCATACTCAAAATACTCCTGCATGTCATTGATCCAATAAATAAACTGTTCTGGATTCAAATCTCCAGAATATGTAGAAACTTTGATCTTGGGTCTCTTTTCGATCTTGAAAATGGCCCTCAACAACCTAACTTCTGCAGGATCACCTATAACTTCTTGTTCTTCCTCAGATAGCTCCTCTTCACCTTCATCTACACTTTCCTCTCTTGTTCTTGGCTCAAACCCTTTTCGTACTTGCAATGCATCGATTTGCCTTTATAGGGCTCTAAAACCTTCTTCTTTCAAAGTATTCCTCCCAATATGATTTCTTCATAGAGGCATCTTGATCTTCGCAACAAACCCACAACCTCAAGTCCTGGTGCAAATTGCCTCACGGTCGGGGATCTATCTACACACTCAGGAACCCTTGCTCTAATACCACTTGATGAAGGGGGTAAATCATAAAAAACACAACAACAAAAATTACACACAGAAAATAGAACTTTCTTTATTGATTTGGACAATTTATTACATTACAAAAGCTCAAATATAATCAGAGGAATCAACCCTCCACAGGTTGCAACACATTACAACTTCCTATCCCCAAGACTCTAGAATCATCTACCTTTTGTAACCCTAAATTAGCTAGGGTTTCTGTTTTCCCCCTATTTTGACTCTACACCTCCCCCCTTAACTCTCTACTACCCAGGGTTCCCAAAAATGGTTATTAATAGCCTTTTTGGTAGCCAACAACTTAATTTCAAAATTTGCATCTCCCTCCAAAAATAGGTCAACTTTCAGGAGCTATAACTTTTGATCTGGGTGTCTAATTAATGAACCGTTTTATGAGTCAGAAAGCTCTCGGAGTGTTCTATGTGCTAAAAATGTACTCTATTGGTTCTAGCCATTTTGAGGCCCGTACGGAACTGTTTAGTACCTCAAATATGAGTTTGATTAATTTTCAGGCATTTTATGAGAAATAGAAACTTTAATATCTTTCAGCTCGCAAATGATCTTTGCATGATTCTTTCACCAAAGGTCTTATTTTTTAGTTATGTAGATTCTTGTAAATTTTCACTTTATTCCATACCCAAATGCAAACTTTCTAAAAATAGCAGGTAGCAGTTTGAAAAAACTGAAAGTTCTACATCATTATTTAAGCAATTATGAAACCAGAACCACAAATTTTGAAAAGAAATGGAAAGAACATCAACAATTTTGAAACACATCTTTTTTAGGTGATGCAAGATTGCCTTTACACCACTAGATGCTCCTGCATCACATACAATGGACTTCACAAATTGTGTTGTACTTCCAAGGATGATTATATTTGGATTAACTATTGCCATAACATTTTTATATGATTGGTGTAGATCGAATTCAACATGATTTCAATAGCAACAAGTTTCAACTACTTTATTTATATGTACAAAAGATGGATGTAAACTTTCAAACATCCTTTGACAAATCTTCACCTGTGAAAATTCTTGCTTAAATGCTTCAAAAATTCACTTTGTGTTATATCTATAAAATGTTTTGAGTGATAAAATTTTATACCATCTTCACCTATTACTTGTATAATGTCCCTCCTATTGGAAGAAACATGAGAGTGGTTGATCCAATATTCAATTACTTGTTTCCTTACATCTTCTGGAATTCTATATTTATGAGAAACCTTACAAATATTTACCCAATTACTTTCTATGTTTTCATATAATTTGTTCCTCTTCACAATATATCTTTGAACGATTCTTCTAGATACATGTAACAATTGTGAAATTGCTTGAACTTGTCTTCTATGTGATAATTTTTTACTAGAATTGTAGTCATCAATGCTCTACATGCAACACTTAAATCAGTCATTTTAATCTTGGTTTGAACAGAGTCCATTGCTTCTTTCAAATTTTCAATTACTATTTGTTTTAATAAATGTAATGGTTTTTTCTTATTATCAACCCCTAGTAACTCCAAAATAGGGGTAATTTCTTTTCAACTAAATAACTTTGCACATAATTTTACTCTTCCAATTAAAGATTTTCTTCAAAAAATTCATCCCAAATTCTTTTAGAGTGTAACTTTATTGTGCTTTCAGGCAACATATCTTCAGGTGAAATTTATATGAAAAGAGAATCCTCATCCATATCCATTAAATTTTCCATACCATAAAAAAATTATCATTACTTCCCTCTTCATTCACATTATTTGCACCTATAACAATTTCTTGTTGTATTTCTTCATCAACATGTTCTTCAACTTGTTCATCAATAATTCAATGGGTTGTTCCTAATTGGATGCTTATAGAGTCAAATTTCTCTCACCTCTTCTTTTTGCATTTATATCTTCATCCAATCTTCTTTGATCAAACAACTTTGATATAGTCCTTTTTATTCCTCATCACAAATTGTGTTTTAATTCACTTGTACACATAGACCCATGTACATTTCATTATTTTTAAGTCAAAGTTAAACCTATGGCTTTAAAACTAGAGAATATTAAGTGCATCAAGTATATAATCTGTTAGTGTGTAAGGTTTATCCTAACCCACAACTAGGCTTAAGTCACACTTTGTGGCTAGGTCTAACTTAACCTTGACATTAAAGGTTAAGTTCACTTTTGAGGTTAGTCACTTTTTTGTCTCACCACATGTGCACACATGAGGTTAGTCATATTGACACTTCACCTTATTAGAGGTTGGAGATATTCTCTCCTCACCTTATGGGAGGTTGGAGACATTTGTCCATCACCCTCCACTTATGCACATGTGTTCATCACATAGAGGGTTAGTCATAGTTGGTTGTCTTCTTCTCACCTCCTTCTCCTTGCCTATATATGCAAGGTTCTTTTTATATTTTCATCAACTCTTGGTGTAAACTCTTGATGTAATCTCTTGGTTATACATTTTGTCTTTCATGTGCTTATGTTTTGTGGAAGTTCATCTTAGTTTTCATTTGTTGATGTTGGCTTAATTATGACATGGTATCAAAGCCATGCAAGTGAAACACTTCTCATTTTGAGCAAAATCAAGCACTCAGCCATTTCAAGATTCAATTTTTGGTATTTTCTTTGCAATTAGGTGTTTGTACTGAAATCAATTCTGTATAGAAAAGTTGTAAAAAATCAATTTTTTTTAGAAAAGGGCCTTTCAACCCTCTGCTCATCTACCCATTTTGGGAAAAATCACATTTTTGCAGGTAATTTGGATGCATTTTGCTAGTTTTAGGCAAAAATTTGAAGGAAGAGCTTATTTTTTTGGCCTCTTGGCCTGCCAAGTTCTTCCTTCTTCGTGGCAATTTCCTCTATGATTTATGTGGAGTTTATATTTCCCTATGTGTTTGTGAGGAGTTTGTAAACCCTTTGTCTTTCTTCCAAACCACAACTAGGGTCATCTCACAATAATGGGTTATACTTTTTTGCCAAACTTGACATTGAAATCAACATTTTGAAATAAATCTTCACTTTCTGACACCTATAGCTGCTAAACCATTAGGAATTTGAAATTGATGTGAACTAGTGATTTGTGATATTTTGTTTGTAGATTCTAAATATATATATTTTAAAAAAATTTGGAGTTAAATTGTAATTTTTTTTGCCTCTCCTTGATAACTAGTTTTTAATAGTAAACAACATTTTTTTAAAGTGATGTGTATTATGTAGCACCTAACTTTTTTTCTACAAAGGATAAAATTCTATTTTTTTTTTAATTTAGATTGGTAACACCAATATATAGGGCATGCATTTGGTTTCATAAAGTTTTGTTGAATATTTTTTTAATTAAGTTTTGAAGTCAAACCAATTATAATTTAGATATAGCCGTATTCTGTAAAACATAACTTTTTCTGTATGTATCGAAATTCAATTTTTTTTTTGTTGAAACAAGGACATCAATACCTAGGGCATAGATATTTTAAATTTTTTTTTCACTAATTTACAAATTTTCCAATTGTGTAGAACAGAGAACTTGATATTCGGTGAAAAGCCTACATTCACAAGAAATAAAAAATAAATATAATAATCAAATTAAATATATTTAAAATTATACTTTTTGGGAAGCTTATAATAAGGACTACATATTTAAAAAATATAAATTTTAAACGAATTCATTTGATCCCCAAAAGGTAAATAAAAAGTGGTTTTTTATTAGCATTTTGATAGGTGTAGAGGAGACTCTATTATAGGTATGGTTTAAAAGTAGTGGGGTTCTATCCAAGGGGTTTGAATTTAAGGGGGTTTGATCAAACCCTTTTCAATTAAAATCCTTTAAATGGAACCTTTCAAGGCTTAAATCATTATATTTTCTAAAAATATGTGTTTTCAGCAAAAATCAGGATGTCCCAGAAAGTGTAACCCATTATTGTGGCAGCACCCACTATCATTGTTTAAAGGAGGTCACCTTGTTGTAGATCATGGTAGTTTGCTTCTGCCTACTTCTTCTCATCTTACCATTCAAAATTTGGTCATGACATTCTCTTTTCTATTCTGAGCTCATCAGGCAACCCATTTACTTTTCCTTGGTCATGGTTTGGTTTTCCAATGGTTGACCTTGCATAGGAGGTGGCACCATTTTTGGCACCATCACTCAATGGCTCTTCCACTAGCATCACAGTTTGTTTAGGCATCATTGTTCTTTTTGATTTTTTCTGGTCAATAAACTACCTTTTCCACATTAGATCTAGGCCCTTTCATTGTATTCAACAAGCATGGCATCCATTTTGGAGTCTCCAGCATCATTTAATACTTGTACTAGTAGAAAAATAGGTAATATGTGACTAAAAAGATGACTAAAAATTGCAAATAAACTACTAGCTAGTAGTTTATCTACAATTTTTAGTCATCATTTTAGTCACATATTGCCTATTTTTCTACTAGTGCTACTAGGCCTAATTTTAGACTCTCATTTAGCACCTGGGTTCACATAGACTCGTTTGTTTTGCATGCCCTGTGATAGATCTTTGGACTGTAGTCACATTCTTTGTTTTTTTATTATAGGTCTGTGTTTATTGCTTCACAAGAAGCCCTCTACCATTGACATGCACTATTTGGGTGCCCTTTGTGGTAGAACAACATAGATATCTATGGTTTCTAGCCAATTTATTTGGAACATCTCTCAACTATGTAGCTTTTTGGACTCTTTCATGTCCATTGGTCCCTCCCTTTAGCCAACATGAGTCCTATTTAGATTGCCCCTGCATCTCTCTTTGACTAGTTCAAGGCCATTATTTATTTGTTGTCTTTATGGTTGCTTATTGTTATGGGGTGCTCACTTTATAGTTTGACATCAAAGGTTAACATTTATGGTTTAATTGATTTTTACCTTCTATTGTAAACTTAAACATTTATGGTGGCCACATTAACAACTAGCTGCGAGTATAACTCTCAACAAAGCTTTGTAAAGGGGGGTATTACTTTCAATGTTTGGGCAAAATTGTATGTGGAGCTTTGTAAATGACTTTTAAAAGTCACAATATATTGTGAACATATAAAATTGACATATAAAGTTAGCATTTCTTTGCTAACATATAAAGTCAATATATAAAGTTCACATTTTAATCACCTGTCGAAGATGAAGGGTGAGGCCCAGGTTGGTAGGAGGCCAATTACCCCTCACAATCAAACCCTTTCTATTCTTCATTTCACCCCAATTCAAGTGAGTGGTTGGAAGGGCATATTCACCTATTTGATAGGTTTCTTTTTTTCTTTTCAAGTGCAGTTAATTAAATTAGGCCAATTTTGTGAGAAATTGACTATTTAATAACTTTTGCTTGGTAGCTCAAAATTGAGTGCCATTTTTTGTAAAAGTAAATGGTTTTTCATTCTCCATGCATTGGTCAAATTTATTTTGTAAAATAAACTAAGTTATAAAGTTCAAAAATCTGGGGGGGGTCTCTCTTTCAACAGTTTTAGGGGGGCTTTTTGCATTTGATCTTTTGCACATTATACCATCTCTACATGTTGCAAATTCAAGTGTACTTATTGTGGGAAAACTCATCATGGGGATGCACTCTATCCTCATTTCTCTCACGTTGTCTTTTCGATGTTTTGTAAGACTGCAAAATCACCACCTGATGTTTCATTCAGGATGACTTTCAATGATTCTTGCATTAGAACATCGCAATCATTGTTCCAGATCCACCACATTGGGATACATATCTACCAAACATCACATCATTATTTGTAGAATCCCGCATTATAGATTTGGATCAAACCATTGATGACAGTCGTCTTCTATTTGATGTTAGCTTCAATGAAGTTGCATCACCATCATCTTTAGATATACTTGTTCATGCCTCACCTATTTTAGCTTATATAGTGACTAATTCTATAGATACTTATGAGTCTACATATCAAACTCCGTCATCATCTAGTTTGACACTTTTTACAGAAGTATTAGATTCACATCGGTTCAACTTTCACCATACATCTATGGTGCTTGTTCCGAAATCTTCATCACATGACAACATTGGCTTGGAGATCATTGAGCATTCTTTGAAGACATCATGGTTATCATCATTGTCTTTGGATCATGTATGACATTCAGAGACATTCATCATTCTTCCTGTATGTTCATATCCAGAATGGGAAGATCATATGCACACTTCTGTGCTTCTCTTTCTTCCTAAGGGGAGGAACATTGTTCAGAGATTGTGGATCATCTTTAGCATCCAGTGTCACGCATCTATCAGCACTATAGGAGGTATTTTGAGGGGAGGCTACATGGTTTGTCTTCTCTTATCAGTTTTGGGAGGAAGTATTTCCTCATATGGAGTTCATCACCTCACAATTTATGGGGGAGTCACATGACCTTCTCTCTTCTCTCTCCTATGGGGAAAATATTTCATGTATTTATGTGTTAGAAGTAGTCCTTGGGGGGTTCTAAGTCCTCCATCTATCACTCTTCTTGTTCACTTGTACATTTCTTTCTTGCATCTTTTCTCTTTTGGAGAGGAGTTTTGTTCCCACTGGGTTTTCTCCTTTTCTCCACTTTTTGAGAAAGTTGTTTGTACATGGGTACCTAACATGGCCTAGTAGTCGGGACCCATCTCCATCTTTGTATTGCTACTCCCTAAGTATAACTTAAGGGGGGTGTTAGTGTGTAGAGTTTATCCTAACCCACACCTAGGCTTAAATCACACTTAGTGGCTAGGTCTAACTTAACCTTGACATTAAAGGTTAAGTTTAGGGTAAATGCAAGAAGTTGTGTCCACTTAAGGTGGAAGTTTCAGAGTTAGAAAAAAATTCAAAATCGGGTTAACCAAAATGGGATCCTGTTTTTTATGAAACAGGATCTCGTTTTGCTTCGGGATCCCAAGCCAAAAGCAGGATCCCATTTTCTAGAAATGGGATCTCATTTTGAGTTTCATAAAAGGTTAATATTTTAACCTTTATGAAACGGGATCCCGTTTCATAAAGGTTAAAATATTAACCTTTTATGAAATGGGATTCTGTTTTAAAACGGGATCCTGTTATTTAAAATTTGAATTTTAACCTTGTATTTTGCTTTGTAACCCAGTTCGGGAAATGCTTTGGGGACCTGAACCTGACCTCTGGACCTGGTTTGACCTACAACTTGAAGGTCCTGTCAATGTCACACCAAAATAGTGACTTTGGGCATATATCTGAAGGTCTATTTTACAGAATATTTTGACGAAATTAAAACCCATTATAGATGAGACAGTCTAGATTCTAAATATATAATTTTTTTTACAATTGGATTAATTTTTCTATTTTTTAATCAATTTCTAATGAAATAGGTCCATAAACTTGAATTATCAAGGTTTTTTAATATTTTAATAACTTTTTATTAAAATATTTTTTTGTAAAAAAAATTGTAGGAAAATGTACTTTAGACAATTATTTTCAATTTAAAAAAAAATTCAAAAAATGTTAAGTTTAGGTCATCTTATGCGTGACATACATGATGATTTTTTAAAAGACCAAAAATGCCCAATAAAAAATTAATAAAAAAAATTCAATAAAAAATTACAAAAAAATATTGAAAACGTGCTTCAGTGAGTTACAAATCTTTTCCCAAAAGGATTTTGAAAAATATGATTATTTAGGTCAAAATATGGATGACGTACACGTACATGGTATAGTAAAAAAAAGTGACTTTTAAACAGTGGTTTTTAGAAACACCTATTCAAAATCAATTTCTATCATCTAGGTATTGAAAAAAATTACATATTTGGAAACTAGACTTCGAGAACTACATTTCATATTTAGTGACTTTTTCCAAGATTCCACCTTTAAGTGCTTCAAATTTTTAGGTCAAATGTGACAAATTCTGAAAATCAGGGAAACACTTCCACTTTTTGGCCAATAAGTGGACACAACTTCTTGCACACACCCTTCACTTTTGAGGTTTGTCACTTTTTTGTTTGACCACATGTGCACACATGAGGTTAGTCATTTTGACACTTCACCTCATTAGAGGTTGGAGATATTCTTCCTCACCTTATGGGAGGTTGGAGACATTTGTCCATCACCCTCCACTTATGCACACATGTGTTCATCACATAGAGGGTTAGTCATAGTTGGTTGTCTCCTTCTCACCTCCTTCTCCTTGCCTATATATGCAAGGATCTTTGTGCATTTTCATCAAATCTTGGTTTAAACTCTTGATGTAATCTATTGATTATACATTTTCTCTTTTATGTGCTTATTCTTTGTGGAAGTTCATCTCAAGTTTCATTTGCTGATCTTGGCTAATTCTGACATAATCTTATTTGAAACACATGATATTTGCATACTCAAAATGTACATCTTATTTAACCAAAATACTAACAAATAATTTAACCAAGTAAATTACTTTTCAAACATATTATTATGGCAACAAATAGTCTTTACATAATAGTTGTTAATTTGACTTTTAATTAAGAATGCCTCATAAAGCCTACTCTACAAGATCTTTAAAGCATTTACAATAATTCTATCACTATCATGAGTTACTTATGAAGAATTATGATACTGTTGTTGACCATAGTAACATTGAACATGTGATAAATAATGTAATGCATATTAATCCAAAAAACATGCATTATGAAGGTAAATTCACTAGATAAATCATGAATAAGGAATAATTCTAATCATCATTGAGTAAATAATATTTCCATTGCATCAAACATGATCCCTAGATGTAGCATGAGAACCTAGACGACTACTTGGCATTAGATGTATGTAGTATCAAGGAACTCACAAATTTACTAATATACGCATTAGAAATATGGAGCATACTAGATTTGCTACATTATATTGGGTTCACTATATATATTAGGTTCCTAAATATGATGAAGCATTATTGGGTTCCTAAACATTATGAAGCATTATTAAAGCATTTACAACATTTCTATCACTATCATGAGTTACTTGTGAAGAATTATCATCATTGTTGACCATAGTAATGTAACATGATTAAGAATGTAATGCGTATTAATTCAAATAACATGCATCATGAAGGTAAATTCACTAGACAAATTATCAATAAGGAAGAATCCTCATCATCATTGAGTTTAATATTGTCATTGCATCAAACATGATCCTTAGATTTATAGCATGAGAACCTAGGGCTACTTGGCACTAGATGTATGTAGTATTGGAACTCATAAATTTAATAATATCTACATTAGAAATACAGAGCATACTAGAATTACTACATTATATTGGGTTCACTATAAATATTGGGAAACTAAACATTCTTCGATTCACTAAAAATATGGTTCACTATAAATATTGGTTTCCTAAACATTATGAAGAATTATTAAAGCATTTGCAACATTTCTATCACTATCATGAGTTACTTGTGAAGAATTATCATCATTATTGACCATAGTAACATCACATGATAAGAATATAATGCATATTAATCTAAAGAACATGTATCATGAAGGTAATTCACTCTAGACAAATCATCAATAAAGAATCATCATCATCATCATTGAGTTTAATATTGTCATTGCATCAAACATGATCCCTAGATGTAGCATGAGAACCTAGGGCTACTTGGCACTAGATGTATGTAGTATTGGAACCCAAAAATTTAATAATATGTGCATTAGAAATATGGACCATACTAGATTTGTTACATTATATTGGGTTCACTATAAATATTGGGTTTCTAAACATTATTTAGTTCACTAAAAATATGGTTCACTATAAATATTAGGTATATCATGGAATGAGGGAAGGGTGATTTTAAACATAAAACATTTCCACATTAGGCTCATGTGAAAATCACAGTCACTATTTATAGGAGAAATATAATTAGTGTGAAGTGAAGTTAATAACATCTAAAATGGAAGGAAAAGTAATGACAAGCTTTGTGAAGAATGAAAAAATCACATATACAATGAAATAATTGTCTCCATATAATGTGTGCCACCATCCATGTA
The DNA here is from genome assembly GCA_027924645.1 of Cunninghamia lanceolata. Taxonomy (NCBI): domain Eukaryota; kingdom Viridiplantae; phylum Streptophyta; class Pinopsida; order Cupressales; family Cupressaceae; genus Cunninghamia; species Cunninghamia lanceolata. Next base: position 2,963,225 of record BSBN01000263.1, on the reverse strand, counting down.
GTAGAAAGATATGATTTCTTCAAGTATCATAGGATTGGATATGACAAAGTGCAAGAGCACATTTAAATCCTTGGTACATGCATGGATGGAAGTCAAAGGTAAGGTTGTATAGTCCAAGTCTATGATTAATATATAACAATAAAAACTAATCAATGGGGGATTTGAAAGGTGACAATCAACTAAGGGTCAAACCTTAGGTGAATTTCTAAGATCATTATAAATATTTAAATTTGAAACATAATAGGGAATATCATAGCCAACATATTCAAAACTTTGAAAAATCAAAATTTATCTAACCCTAAAAATAAAAATAGAAATGAGAGGGATTTAGGGTTGTGTACCTTACATTTGATACAATTCAAACTTTGATTGATTTCACAAGATTTTAGCCAAAAATTTCCTTGTATGTTGTTTTTTGACCACTTTCTTGTAAAAAAAATTAATTAAAAGAATTACACAAAATGTAATATTAATTCTATATTAAATCTTTAAAAAAATCAATAAAATTGAAAAAATGTATTATATTTGTTAAAAAAATTTTCAGAATATTTTTACCTAAAAATTCATAGGTTTTTGGCCAAAAAATTCTTCTTTTTTTGTCAATTTTCTATTAAAAATTCGATAAAAAAAATATGACAAAAAATAAAATTAATTGAATAGTTTTGGGTGAAAAGAGCCAAAGAGTTCTAGGTAAAATAGTTTCTCCTAAAACTATCTATGTGGCATCCTATGTGGTAGCCACCCTCTCCTATTTCAACAATTTGCAAAAAAACTTCAACTTCACCTAATATTTCTTCAGTTAGACTTTATTTTTCTGAAAATCCAAAAATACCTTTTTTGTAGAGGTCGAAGTCTAGAATCCAAATATATATATATATATATATATATATATATATTGGTTTTATTATGTTTTTTTTTAATTTATTGCAAGTAGGTTTTTATATTCAAACATGAGGTTGATTAAAAATTAAACAATATTAAAACATATTTAAAATTTTTGGAAATTATATGGCACACTAGAAGAGAGAATTCTCTACAAGAGGGAATAATTTTTTTTAAATGATAAAAAATCTAGACAAGAGTTGACATCCCATGAAAACTATGACATTTTAATTAAGTTTGACTTTAAAAACATATAAAAAAAATTCATCAAAAAATTAATTTTTTTCCATACACTAGATTTTCAAGTCATTTATGTGAGGAATAAATTAGAGAAAGAAAAAAAATTGCTCTTTTTTTATGACGTCCCATCAACCTCACTTTAAAAAAAACAATTTTAATTCCTCTCTTAAATTTATTAAAAAAAATTCCAATTAATTTTTTAAAAATTATAAACATAAACTATGTTAAGGATTCTACATTTCATTAGTTTACAACATTTTAAAATTCAAAACATAAATGTCACTTTTAAGTGGTCCAAGTTGAAAAATTGTATTTATGTTGGCCATTTCCCTTTATAAAAGTGTGACACAATTATGTCCTTTTACCCATATGATATCAATTTTTTTGCCCATACCATGCCAATCCATGTCCCAAAGGTTGAGTTGTGTTCTTGTTGCATCCATTGTCTTCTGCTGCTATCAATTCTATCTCAAATCAAGCAAGATGTAACTCATTAGAAACAATAAAGATATAGTGTTCTAAAAAACTAATAACATATCGCTTCTTCATGTTGTGAGGAAACCCTAACCAAATGCCATTATAGTCCCCTCCACTATGCTCAACAAAAATGGATGTCAGAATAGAGGATGCATTTGAGGAGGCTCATTCCCACAACTAGCATAGGCCATACCAAATACAATTGAGTAGTGAATACAATTATCGAAGTGCAAGCTAAGGAAGATCCTTCAAATAATGTATTATTGTTTGTCAATCATGATTTGGATCTTGATTCCCCCTCCTATTTGTTCATCCATAGTAGAGACAAACCCAACCATAGAATCCATGGCCCTAGCCACTTCTAATTTTCAATTTTCAAAATTGAGTTCTAATTCCCAAATTCCTATTCTTATGTAAATAGACCTATAAATGCATAGGAGGAATCACATGTAAGAATAATAGGGAATGGAACAAGAAGAAGGAACTGGATGAATGAGCAAGCCTGGGGGACGCTAGCAAATTGAACAAGTGTACAAAGGCCTCCCAACAAAAGTGAAAGTAGTGGTTGCAGTGAACAAGTTGAGAGATATGGATGGGAAATCTGGTGCTATTGGTGAGAGTCTCTATCATCAGTAGGGGAAGATCTCAGAATCGTTGGAGTTGAAAAATTCAATGAACATCATTCTATTTTTTTTGTTTGCTAGAAATGTTATTTTGTCAGTAATAATGAAATCACATGTTTTTAACATTTATTTTATATGTGTTGATGTATAAAATTTCCCAGGTTCCAACACCAACATGGGAATTTTCAAGAATGTGAGACTTTCTACTTGAAACAACTTCCAGATTTTAAAGAAGCCGGCTCTTCCTATTTCAATTAGGTTTTGAGCAAAGGGAAAGAAATAAATAGGATTAGAGATATAATAAGCAAATCTAATTTATGGCGATGCGCCTAAGTAAAAATTACTCCTTCAATCCAAGCACAGTGAAGCTATTCTCAAGATACAATTATATTGAAGAGCAGATACTGCATGATCAACATAAATAGATATCATGAATATTATCAAAGGCTTATAACCAGATGACTTTGCAAAGACACAGATGATATCAACCCAGGCAAAGAACAGAGTTCTTCTTATTAATCTTCCAGCAACATAAAAGGCATAGAAACATGCACAAATATATTGACTTTCTTATCAAGAACAACAAAATAAAGGCAAAATGACATAAACTGGTCACAACAAAGTCTCCGACTCTATTAGATTTCTAATTGAAAACTTATTTCAAAAGTCAAGTCATAATAATCCCGTTTGATTACAAATTCTGCATATTTATAATCATAGATTTAACACAAGATTGCTTGCAACAACCTGAATCATCAACGGCCAAACAAAACTAAAGATTACTAGAAGTCCATGGTGGTTACGATCTTCTGAATCTGTAACTGCCATCCCTTCTGTGTGCTCATTGGCTGGGGAAAAATATTATGTGGCACACTAACTATATCGAGACTAAGACACATGGCAACACCCGCACGCATAAGGCTCAAAAGAAATTATGATAGATGGCAACATCCGCATATACTTAGAAACTCCTTTGCCTTCAAAGAAATTCACAAGAAATAGCCACTTGTCGCACTCCGCAACCTCCAAAAATGATACATGTCCTGTCCCGCCAAGCCTTTAAAAACCTGTCTTTATACCCGGGCGCCCTCCATTGTGACATCTATCACAACCCGCTTCACTTAAAAAATTGAGACACAATAATAATGGGACCCACTGCCTTCATAACCCATTACCAACAAAGGGAATAAAACTGGGACAGATGGAAGCACTCGCACTCAAACAAGCTAACACGCGACAACCTCCGCAACACTATTAGAAATAATGAAACTTTTGAAAAGTCCTTCAGAAGCTGACACTTGTCGCGTTCCCTTGCAACTGTGAATTAAAACGTTCCATGCTACAAGAAGATTATGAATAAAGTAACCGTTTCTCCACTATTGCCATATGACACCCTCTGCAAGCTTGAAACAAAACGAATTGTGGCCCACCATATTTATGCCAATATCAATATAAATTTTGAAAAGGGACACACGACATCCTCCACATAAAACTCAAAAAGACACATGACGACCTCCACATAAAACTTGGTGCTTGTTTCATTGTTGTGGCTTTGACACTTGGCGTGACCCATGCACAGAAACATTTGAGGCACAGAAACACAGAGAGACAAATAATAAGCCACTGTAACTTTAATCACAATACTGCCAAAATTGAAACAAAATGTAGAGACACTCTACAGTTCTTGGCGACCATCAGGACTTTTGAGCCTGCTCTGAAAGAACCCAAAACTGACTAAAAGATAATGTATTAAAAATAAAAATTAAATTATAGATTTTGCAATGTTGTCTGATATACAGACCATTCTGAATCTGAGAGCCCATGTCTACTCTGCAAATCTTGAAAATAAAAATCAAGATTAATTATATCTTTATGGGAAATTCTTTGCAAAATTTGTACCACAGCCTTTAATTGAAATTCTAGCTGGGCCATAGGTATCAACACAGTTTCAACTTCCTTTACTGTTGATGAATCAATCAAACCTTGGAAAATTGTCTGATCATTTTGCTTGGTCAAAAGAAGGGCCTTGATGTCATCTATCAACACTGTGTTACTATCTAGGAAAGGTGAAGGAAGTCCCAGTTGCACCAAATCTTCTATGTGTTTCTTCATATTCTTTACTCCTTCCTTCACTATATCTAGGAGCTCCTGACAATTTGTGGCTATAGAATTACAACTCAAAACCTCATTGACCTTCTTAGCAGTGACCATTCTATCAGTGATACCTGCTACTGATAATGTTTCATTTGTTGTGTCATACAACTTTTTCAACAAAAGCTAAGAGTCAGGAACCCTTAATGAAATAGTGGATAAAGTGGCTTGTACATAAGTCTCTACCTTCTCACATAGCTGCTGAGCATTTAACAGAAAAGTCAAAGATGGCTTTAATTGAATAATCTCCTTAGAGATTCTCTTCCATACTGAAATATATAGCTCTTTCACCAAATTTAGTACTCCACCATTCTGTGGCCTATTAGCCAACTCAATTGTTAGCTTTTTTGTTTTTTGTTGATCAGACATGAGTTGTGCTTGAGCTACACTATTGGCATTTTGCTCACTCAATAATTGTTGTTGCAACTATGTTGCCTCTTGCAATTTATCCTGATACTTCTTTTCTATAGTGGATTTTTCCTGTCTTAAAATAGTCACTACAGCCTTCTCCTGTGCCAACTTAGTCTTAAGAGAAGCAATTTGGGCCTATACAACCTGATGTATATGTAAAGAAATAGTGTTCTACAATTGTTTGTTTAAATTATCAATCTCATTTATCTTAGATTGAATCTCCCAAGCGAGATTACTGCTATTCACTTTCTCTTGAGCCAAATCACTCTCTTCCTTTTGCAACTTCTTAGACACTTTCAAATAGTTTGTAGCCACAACAGTTGCAGTTTCATTTAGTAGCTCAACCCTGTCTTGTGGCCTGAAGAGAGACATATCCATGGCCACAACATTCATAGTATAATCTTGGGGCTGCATTTGCTCATTTGGTTTTACTACATTTGGGGACAAATATGTCACTGTCAATTATTATTGAATAGGGTCATCGAGTGACCTCATGTGAGACACAACAGGGCTTTTATTTTCCTTTTTTCTCTTCTTTTCCATCTTGGCATCTCTGGCCTTTTTTGTTGTGTTTGCTTGAGCTTGGAAGGTAGGAGGAGATGCAATATAACCTCCAGCAAAGGGGTGACCTTGAGGCAGACCATAAGGAATAGTAGATAATTATTGGCTAGGGGAAACTTGGGGAGGGGTCCATTTTGGCATAGCTAGAGAAAATAATGACAAGGTTATGGCCTGTGAGGACATGGCTAGTGTACTAGTAGTTGGGACAGAGGTTTGTGTAAGCACAATAGAAGTGGCAGGGGACATGGAAACCTGAGTACTTGGGATTGCCACTCTTAAATGAGAAGAAAGAGACATAGGAGAGAAGGGAGAAGAAGTACCTACTTGAGTCACAAAAGAGGTAGCTGGCACTTGTTGTTGCTATAGTGCTTCTTCTGCTTCTTCTAGCAGGATCAATCTCCTTACTTTCAAAGGCCTCTCTATTGTTTCCTCTATTTCTTCATCTTCAATATTTACAACCACTGGTTATTGCAAAGGGACCATTTTGGAACCCCCAGATGCCGAAGTTGTATGAGTTCCTAGAATTGGTGATGACACAACTCCTTTTTGCTTCTCTAAGGTGCTAAGGGATTGAGGCCATGAAGATCTAGGATCAGTAGATGACACCTGTCTTGTTTCTTGCATTCTTGGGGCCAACTCTATTTCTTCCTCTAGTTCCTCACCCTTCCTCTAAATTTTTCTTGTGTTTGGACTTGAGACTGGGGATGGATTCCACTCATCCTAGATTGATTACCACATCTTATCATTTTCAACATTCCCAAATGAATGTGTAATCTCAGAAGCCTCTTGCCTATATTTCCAATAGGCTTTAATCTTTTCTGTTCTCCATTCTTTTGCTTTTAATGATTTCCTTAGACTAGCAGTCATCTTTAGCTTAGGGTCATACTCTTTCTCTTTGACATAGAAGGTTTCCCATGGCCCAAGCCCCTTAGAGGGAAAATTAGTTAATTCCACATAGAGATCTGGGTTATCTTCTTTTAGAGACCTCATGTCTTCCCAGAATGGGCATCCTTCATTTACCATCTTGGCACGAACCTTATTATTTATTATCTAGGAAACTAGGAAACTATCTGGGTCATATTTCTATTTATCTTCTATGATAAGAAAACCAAGGGCAGCTAGCTTCCTTAATAAGAGGCTCTTTACACCTCTAACTTCAAGTGTCATGTTTCCCCTAGTTCATAGGACATCATACATCTTTTTATTTCTTTTCTTGTGGCTGAAATAATTATCTACAATAGATACTTGATGGGTAACCTCTAAGAATATGACCCTAGGGGTCAATACTTTAGGCAATAGCACAAGCTCTCCGGCAAAACCTTGGACTCTGATTATGGTCATATGGGCTCCAAAGAAGTAGTCACAGGGAATTGGGTAGTTGGTTATAAAACCCCTTATACTTTGTGTCATCCTATGTTCGACAGGCTCAGGACTTAACTAGCTAAAAGAGGGGGCGACAAAAGACTCCCAAAACTCATAGGGGTTAGAGGTTTCTGATAAAACATGTGTCCATATGGACACAGGGACGGTTCTACTATGATCTAAATCTGAGTCATACATATTTAAGGGCATCTGTTGTATTAGACAAAATTTTGATACAACATAAGATGGAATAGGAAAGAGGAATATCTAAATACTCACTTTGTTTTGAAATTGGCAAGCTGGTTGATCATGGCTGCAGCAATTTGTTCTGAAAAATCCAACCGGTACTCCTAAGATTTATCCACAGTTTTCATTCTGAAAATGATTGCCACTTGCCAGTCATGAACTGTGTTGTCCTCCTTCATTCCAAAAATGAAAGTTATCATTCAAATGGCATCCTAAACATCAAGGTTAAATTGTGTACGGATAGTGGGTAGTGTAGGCATCTAAGTATTATCTTTGTCGAGATGCATCTCTACATTTAGAAATTTTAGTGAGTTATGTAAATTTGTCCATGTGCCTTGCATCTTGGCAATAGTTGGAAATGTTGTTGTTCTATCATATTGCAGGGCCAACATGTCCCTTCTGGTCGTAGGCATAATATGAACTATGAGAGGACCCTGCTAGATAGAATTTGATGGTGCATGAAACAACTCCGCACACAATTCAATTGGCTCGGGACAAGGGTGTACATTTGGAACCAGGAATTGTGCCAATTGAGAAGTCCATATTCTCATACCAAAAGTCTCATACTGCCCCTTGTTCACTCAGATGAGGCACCTCTGATGTGCTCCCTCTCTGAGATTCTTGGTGTTCTTTTGAAGAGGTGTGTCATATATGTCATTTGCATAGTCTTTCACTTGATTTGGGTCAATAGATAATCCTACTTTAGGAACCCTTGTTCTTGGATAGGACTTCCTTGGTTACGCAAGTCCCGAAGCATATCACTTGTTGTTCATCAATTTATCAGTCGACTCAAAAATTCCAAGTCCCTCCCATGGTGACTGTGTCTTAGACATATCTATATCTTTGTGAGAAGAATAAGAAAGCTTTGACACAGTAAACAGAGCAAAACTATTTTAGCAGAGTTATACTTAGCTAAAAAGCACTTGTGAGGAACAGAGCTCGGACGTGGCAGTGATTTAGAGCAGGAAGATAGAAGCAAATGACTCTTTCAAGGACTTAAAACCTAGCTTACTAGGCCTTATGGAAACAATAAAATACACATCCCATCTTATTAATGGCATTAATGTTGAGAGACAGTTAATGTATCTTTTCAAAATTTGCATTGGGCAGAGTGTTAGATATGTTATGAGAGTGGCTATCTTTATGAAAAAGTGTACCTCCGTGGGATTGTGGGGATTGCTGAACAACCTTAATAAATGTGAGGGCTAAAAGAGAAGGGGCTTTGCATTGCTTACATGTGTTCACTAAACACTTATTTGAAAGGGAAAGTGGGAAAAGAAAGCGGGAAAATACAAAGTGAGAAAAGGAAACAAAAAACTAACTAACTAAGATACATGATGAGCCTCTTCTTAGGTAAAATGTTTCAGAAAGATCCCATTTACCAGAATCCCTTTAGGTTCTCCATTCATGGTCTCTAGCTCAAATGAATTTTGTTGCTTGCAAGAATGAACCTTATAAGGTCCTATCCATAATGATTCAAATTTGTTGTGTCAACTTGGCTTGGTGGCTCTTTCATCCCATTTCAATACCAGAGAGCCAACTTCAAAATTGGGATTAGAAGTCTTCTTGTCAAACCAATTCTTAACCATTTTCTAATGTTTCATTACTGATTCATGTGCCTTTTCTCTCTTTTCTTGGACTTCCAACAGCTCAGCAAGTTTGACTTGCATTGGGCTATTTTCCTCAATTTCTATCTATTTTAATAGTTGTAAAGCAGGAATCTCTAAACTTAGTGGCATTACTGCAGGTTTACCATAAACCAACTCATAGGGAGACATTTTAGTTACTTGCTTTGGTGTGATCTTGTCAGCCCACAGTACTATATTAAGTAACTTATGCCACTCTCTTTGATAATTAGTCCGTATCCTTTTTATGAGTTTGAAAAGGTTCTTGTTAGTGGACTCTGCCATACCATTACCTTGTGGGTAATAATTTGAAGAAGTCTTCAAATATATCCCATTTCTTAAAGAAAACTTAGATATTTTAGTTCCCAAAAATGTTTTAGCATTATTTGATATGATGGTACAAGGAGGACCAAACTAAGAAGTTATGCCTTCTAAAAATTCTAGTATGACCCTTTCTATTGCCTCTTTGAGTGGTACTGCTTCACTCCACCTAGTAAAGTAATCTGTTGTTGTGAGAATCCATTTGTGTCCCATATTTGATACTAGATTGATCACACCAATAAAATCCAAACCCCATTGAGCAAAGGGTTCATCCACAACTATGGGACTTAGAGGCATTGTTGCATTTCTCCTCTTTCTAGTATAAAACTAGCAAGCCTAGCATTCCTTAACCATCTGATGGCAATCTGTAAATAGAGTGGGCTAGAAATATCTAGCTTGTGTCACTTTTATTATAGTAGTCCTTGCTAAAAAATGTCCACCTAAGGCTCCATGATGCAATTCATGTAATATTCTTTGAGCTTCATCTTTCTCTATACATCTTAAGAGTATCCCATTAGCATTCCTTCTAAATAAGATCTAATCAATTACTACAAAATGGATTCCTTGTTGCCTATAGTAACTTTTCTTATCATTAGAGAGTTCATTTGGGAACACCCCATACTTCATAAACTATATCCTATTTCTAACCTAAGAATCTTGGTCAACCTCTTGGAGTTTCAGCACATTTTCATTTTCTGTTTCTTCAGTCACTGATCTTTCTATGTCTTGGGTCATGTATTGGCACAGTCCTTTACCTCTGACTAACTTGGTGGGTCTTACTTCTACATCATATTCTAAAATCTTTGTTATCCAATTGGCTCTTTTCTTAGTGATCTCACCCTCCATAATATATTCTCTTACACTAGGGTGAGCCACTAATATCAGAATTTTATTTCCTGTTACCAAATGTCTAAATTTTTTAAGGGCTTTTACTATGGCATATGATTGCTTCTCCATGAAATTATATCTTGACTCATACTCCCTAAGAGTCTTGGAGAAGAAAGCTATTGGATGCTCTCCTTCTTCTTGATCATCTTTCTAAGTTAGAACAATAGCAATACTGAATTCTCCCCCATACACATACATTAGAAAAGTTTTAGAGAAATCTAGGTTTCTGAGTACTGGGGCTATTGAAATGGCTCTCTTGACCTCTTCAAAAGCCTATCTTCCTTCTGTAGTCCATTTGAAAACTAGATATTTTTTAAGCAATAGTATCATTGGTCTAATTAGACTTGCAAAATCAGATATAAATCAGTTGACAAAGTTAATTTTCCCTAAAAAGGATTGAACTACTTTCTTGTTGACTGGTAGAGATAGACTCATTATAGCTGTGACCCTCTCTGGATCAATGGAGACCCCTTCCTTTGACACTATGTGTCTTAGAAGTTTACCCTGAGGCACAACAAAGATACATTTCTTGGGATTTAGAGAGATCCCAAACTCTTGACATTTCTTGAAAACAACCTCTAACTAACTTGAATTTTAGAATAATCCTCCTTATTTGCCTTAAACCTCCTCTTCTCTAGGCTTGCATCTTCTAGATCAAACAAATTTTCTAGAGTAATCAGTCCTTTAAGGAGTTTATTTGACCTTAGCTAGATAATTTGATCACCATATGCTTCCTCAATTTTAGGGTGTAACTGGTTAGCAAACTCCCCTGATTGCTGTAAAAATGAAAGTACTTGAAGATCATTGTCAAAAACTTGCCAATTTTGATCTTTGTTTGGAATTGTTAGTCTTGCTATAACCTTAACTAACTCATTGTTAACTAACAGTGATGGGTCAAATTGTGAACTAGTTTGTGCCATTCTATCTGCTTCTAAATTTTGGGTTCTAGGCACTACCTCAATATTGAAAGCCTCAAAGCCATTATTAGGTCCCAAATCCTGTGCCGATAGGACCTCATTCTTTTTTGGCTATTTCTTTCTCTCTGATTTGTTTTACCACTAGTTTTGAGTCTCCTCTCACTATTAGATTCTTAATTTCCTTTTTCTTGGCTAACATGAGTCCATGCACCAAAGATTCATATTCAGTGTCATTATTGGTACAAGCGAACTGAAAGCAAATGGCTCTTAGAATTTTCTCACCATTTGGGGTAGTAAGGCAAATACCTGCTCCAGCCCCATTCTTGCTCCTAGCCCCATCAAAATTTAAGGTCCATATTTCTGAGTCTCCTTCATATTCTCCACTTTCTAATACTTCTTTCCTTTTAATATTTGGGATTTCTTGGTCTTCTTCAAAAATAACATATGTGCCTAGACTAGTAGAGTCATAGTTTCCATAAGGATCACTTTGCATCATGGTCAACAATTGATTGTTCTCTTCTTCTTGTTGGTCATGTTCATTCCAGTCACCTAATTCTTCATCAAAGACTCTCTCCTCTTTATTCATCATTGCATGGGATGCTTCTATTTTAGAGTTGGCTCATTAGTAATATGGTCTTTGGATAATGGCTCAGACAATACTTTCATCTTTGCTTCATACTTGGTTCTCAAAATTAGGTGTGACCAATCTAGTGACATGTAACCTCCTATTTTGGCTGTGAAATCTTTAGACAAGCATAAACCAAATACAGGGGGAATATCTATGACTACCACATCCTGATTGATAGTTATATTGGGACAAGTATATAGTTGTAATGGAAGTTGTTTAATTTTTCCTATAGTTTGAACATATTTCCCATCCAACTGCATGACCCCTCTAGTAAGTGGATCATACTTTATCTTTAAAGTATCTGCTATCTACTTTGGCATTACTATAGTACTCGCTCCAGAATCTATCATTACATTATGCATCAATTTTTTCCCAACTATTAAAGTCAGATAAAATGGATCTGGTTTAGATTTACCTACCTTAGGTGCATTATTCAATAGAGATGTTGTTTGTAGAGGTATAGTATCTTTATGTTGGATTTTACCTTTATCAGTAGCTCCTTATTTAGCACTAGTGTATTTAGAGGCCTCTTGACTTTGCAGAGCTTCTTGTAACATGTCTTCTGCTCAGGAATAGCCAACATATCCTAGATTGATACGTGTGCCAGAGTTCTTTTCAGCTGGTCTACCACGTTCATAGGTCCTAATGCTTGTGTCTTTGAATAATAAGGGTATCTTGTCTTTTCTAGCATCTGTCCCGAGGCTACTTGATTCTGCATCAGTTGGGGCACTTCTTGCCTAGAGACTCGATTGTGATGATTTTGAAATGGAGGAGTTCCAATAATCTCATTATTTGTGACTTTAGGCTACTCCATCATTCTCCTCTTTGATCTGGTATAATAGTCTGACTGCACCAATGGTTTCTTTGAAGTGGATGCCTCATTCAAGAACATTGAATCTTCCTCTTCAATCCATGAAAATAAGGCATGTTCAGGGGCTATTTCCTCTTCTTGTTGTATAGACATCCCTTGCATTTGGGCAAGCATTACTGCATTCTAGACACTAGGGGACTGATATGGTGGAGTATTAGATGTTGAGAATTGTCCTTCTAAACCTCTCTGTTCTGCTATCTTTTGCTGCAAATTACCTCTGGGATAGTCTTTGGGCATATGGGCATTGTTATAGGGAAAGCACCAGGCATTTGTGTCATTTGCTAAGTTATTTTGCCCTAGAACTATTTCTCTGTTGGGATTATGAGGAATAGTTTGTAGAGGTGTAGGGACTGAAACCAACTGGTTTGAAGGCTGAGGATTATTTTACCTTTGAGGGCCTTGATATTGATTTGGCTAAAAGGGGGTCTATTTCTTTGGAAACCTTGATAAGGAGGATTTGAATAGGGATTTTGTTGTCTCTTTAGGTTAATTATCTCATTTGAAAAGGTCCTTAGAATATTCTTGACATCATCCATTTCAGATGGTTTAGCAGAGGTGGTTGCCATAGTAGGTTGTTGAGGTACTGGGAATGAATACATGGACACAGGTGAAATTGCAAGATTAGGAGCTTCTTGTGGTAAAGATAGGGAGATTTCTCAGAACATAGGCATAGGAGGCCTTGGGGGAAATTTTTCAGCATCTATCAAGTTATTTTCAGCCTTGACAGTCAACTCATATGCTTCTGGTAGTGTCTAACCTCCTAGGGACTGAATCATTACTGATATATCAGAATTACAATATTTAAGGTAGAACACGATAGCCATACCTAATAATGGTCTTACTGTAGCAGGAATTCTATCCGAAGTTTTTTCAAATCTTGAGTTAAAATCAATTATAGCTTCTTGTGGTGCCCTTTTGATACTGATTAATTGTTGTAGCAAGGAAGATTTATCACCTTTCTCTTCAAATTTTGCAAAGAAAGCATCACAAAGATGATCCCATGTAGATATTGTATCTAGAGTGAGAGATCTATACCAGTCCAAAGCCTTTCCTTTGAAAGAAGCTTTTAGCAGTCTTATTGCCACATTTTGTTCAGTAATAACATGCACTACACACACATCAGATACATCTTGTAGATGTTTCCCAGGTGTCTTGAAATCTTCTCCACTGAACTTAGGTAGAGACTTCAAAGCATTGGCTAGAATAGGATCCCAAGTGGCTGATGGTATTGGTAGAATGAGAGGACTACTGGTATTCCAATTTGCATAGTTCCTCAGAGGTATAGGTGCTCCCATATTTGTTCCTTGTGTTACTGCAACCTAATTCACTCTTCTCCTTGGAGTAGTTACTAATGGTAGTAAAAGAATCCCCAGATTAGCAGTAGACTAAGCTCTTTTCGTAGGTCCACAGCTCTGGCTCCTTGTCACTCTCTAGCTCATACAATCTTGATAGGAACTTCAAGAAAGGTCCTACCGGGCATGCCAAAAATTGTTGATGTATAAAATTACGCAGGTTCCAACACCAACATGGGATGTTTCAAGAATGTGAGACTTGATACTTGAAACAACCTCCAAATTTTAAAGAAGCTGGCTCTTCCTATTTCAATTAGGTTTTGAGCAAAGGGAAAGAAATAAATAGGATTACAAATATAATAAGCAAATCTAATTTATGGCAATGTGCCTAAGTAAAAAGTACTCCTTCAATTCAAGCATAGTGAAGCTATTCTCAAGATACAGTTATATTGAAGGGAAGATACTACATGATCAACATAAATAGATATAATGAATATTATCAAAGGCTTATAACCAGACAACTTTGTAAAGATAGATGATATCAACCCATGCATAGAACGGAGTTCTTATTAATCTTCCAGCAACATAAAAGGCACAAAAACATGCACATATATATTGAATTTCTTATCAAAACCAACAAGATAAAGGCAAAATGACATAAATTGGTCACAGTAAAGTCTCTAACTCCTCTATTAGATTTCTAATTGAAAACTTATTTCAAAAGTCAAGTCATAATAATCCCATTCGATTACAAATTCTACATATTTATAATATAGATTTAACACAAGATTGCTTGCAACAACCTGAATCATCAACGGCCAAACAAAACTGAAGATTATTGGAAGTCCATGGTGGTTACGATCTTCTAAATCTATAATGGCCATCCCTCCTGCATGCTCATTAGCTGGGGTGAAATATTATGTGGCACACTAACTATATCGAGACTAAGACACATGGTAACACCCACGCGCATAAGGCTCAAAAGAAATTATGACAGATGTCAGCATCTGTATATACTTAGAAACTCCTTTGCCTTGAAAGAAATTCACAGAAAACAGTCACTTGTCACACTCTGCAGCCTCAAAAAATGATACATGTCCTACCCTACCAAGCCTTTAAAAACTTGTGTCTTTATACCCAGGCACCCTCCGTTGTGACATCTGTCACAACCTGCTTCATTTTAAAAAATGAGATACAATAATAATGGGACCCACTGCCTTCATAACCCATTACCCACAAAGGGAATAAAATTGGGATTGATGGCAGCACCCGCACTCAAACAAGCTAACACGTGGCAACCTCCACAAGCCAATACTTGTCGCGTTCCCTTGCAACTGTGAATTAAAATGTTCCATGCTACAAGAAGATTATGAATAAAGTAACCCTTTCTCCTCTATTGCCATGTGGCACCCTTCGCAAGCATGAAACAAAATAAATTGTGGCCCACCATATTTATGTTGATATCAATATGAATTCTAAAAAGGGACACACAACATCCTCTGTATAAAACTCAAAAAGACACACAATGGCCTCCGCATAAAACTTGGTGCTTGTTTCATTGTTGTGGCTTTGACACTTGGCATGACGTGCACACAGAAACATTCGAGGCACAGAAACATAGAGACACAAAAGATTTAATCGTAGTATTGGCAAAACTAAAACAAAATGTAGAGACACTCTACAATATGGATGACCAATTTAACACTTATTTTAATGGACGACAATTTTTTAAATTTTTAGATGACAAAAAATATACTTTTTTTTGGGAGTACCAAATTTTTGGTAGTTAGAAGATTTGTAAACATATAATGGCCATTCAGTCAAATAAAAACATCATATAAGGTATGGTAGTACTTAGTCAAGAGGTTTTAGCTATAGGTATGCCCATAGTGTATTACATTTACCCAATATAATACACTTAAGATGGATTTTGAGTTTTTTAAGTGAACAAAGTTTTGTTGAAATAAATAATATCATTTTTATATATTTTTATTTAAGAATCGTGTAAATAAAAAAGGGTTGGCTAATGTATATAGATTTTATGTTTTTTTATTGATGAAGAGAAAATTCTTAGATAAATTAGTTTATAAAATTTTTAAAAAATACATTGAAAAAGGTCTTAAATTTACTTTGTTTCTAAAATTTGTTTCTAATTAAAATATATTTACTTAATTGAAAAGTAATTGTTTTCAAAATTTGTTTTTATCAAAGATATTTATGTTATTTAAAACTAACTGTTTCTATAGTAATATGTAAAAATTATACTTTTACACATGTTAAGAAATTCAATTTAATTTTTTTATACTATGCTATCTTCTTTCTTATTATACTCCCAAATAAGAAAAATGTTAGTTATTTGACATATATAAATAATTGCAAGAATCAAATTTAGTTCTAAAACAAATATAATTAAAAAGATTAATATTTTTTCTAGTTATAAAATTATTTATATTAACAAATTTCTATATTAGAACTCAAATCCGTCTAGTAATGAGAGAATACATAATCAGAAAGTGGCAATGGTTTTGAAGATGTGGTAGGATTTCAAAGTGACAAGTTGTATCATGGCCATTGCACCTGATGGTATGGGAATTAATTCAAAAGAAACTATAATGATGCCATATTTGTTGGAAATAGCCAAGGATACTCTGCAACTTGATCTACACTCTCACAATATGGAAATCAACAATACAAGATAAGAAATCGATGATATTGATGAACCTAATTGAGCATAAACTTATATTGATCTCACTTACAAATTTACATGAGAATGCCTCATTATATAGGCATGGAAGAGGCAGAGGTGTCAACCTTTGGATTACTTGGAATGTGCAAACCAACAATCTCAAGTGTGACAAATGTTCAACGACTACAAAGTGCCTTTTGAGGTAAGATAGAAAGTCTTGCAACCTCAAAAGGTATGCACATGAGATTTACCAAACAACTTGGTAACTTCTAACCTCTAAAGGGTTGGACATTTAGTTAGACAAGATGTCTAACCTCATCAACCTAAGTACACTTAATCTATAGAGAATAGATAAATTATTCACTCTAACACCCCCCCTAAGTGATACATGGGGAGATCACAAAAGTGCAAGAGATACATAAAAATGGGTCCTAACTAGTAAGCCATGTTAGGTACCCATGTACAAAGTTTCTCATAAGGTAGAGTGAAGGAGAAAACCCAATGGGAAAAAAAAACTCCTCTCCAAAAGGAGAAACAAAATGCATGAAAAGACAACAAGTGAAGAAGGAGGACTTATATCATTACCCCCTAGGACAACTTCTTTCACATGTGTACAATAAATTTATTCAAAATAGGAGATGCAAGGAGAGACTTGGAAGCCCCCCATAAGATATGTTGTAGTGCATGTAGATGCTCGATGAAGTATGCTAAAGAGAATCCACAAATGTTGAACCACATTTCTCCCCTTAAGAAGAAATCAAACCATAGAAGTGTGCAAAGAATCTTTCCATTCTGGATAGGAACATATAGGAAGAAGTAGGAAGGCCTCTAAATTATGCACATGATTCAAAGACTTGGATGATGCCCATAATGTCTTCAAAGAATGCTCAAGGATCTCCAAGCCAATGTTGATGTGTGACAAAAGCTGAGATTCAAGAACATGGACCATAGATGTATCATGATAACTAAACCCAGAAGAATCTGATACTACTATAGAGGATGTCCAAAAATATGATGATAGAGTCGAGTATGTGGACTCATAAATATCTGTAGAATCTGTCATGATAGAAGCAGATGTAGGCAAGGTAAGAGCAATCATATCGGAAGAAGACAAGGCTGATGCAACTTCACCAAAGTTGTCATCGAAAAGAAGACGAATATCCTCAATGATGTCTCCCAAATCCACATCCCAATATGGTGGGTCAGGAAAGATGAGATCAATGTCCTAGTGCAATGAATCACTGGAAGTCATGGAGATGTCAACTCAGGATTCGGATGTAGTAATAGGTGTTTAGGCTTTTTCAATCTAATAGAGCAATTTGAAAGCAACATGTGAGAAATAAGGACACATTGTGTCATCATGTTGGTTTCCAAAATAAGTGCATTTGGTGTTGTAGGTAGGATATGGAGTATCCAAAGAAACATACATGATCAAATGCTAGTGTTGACCCCCCTGAAATTATGAGATTTTCCCCTTGATTTGGTGACCCCACTAAATTTTGGTACTTTATAACTTAGAGCATTTTACAAAATAGATATTACCAATGGATGGGAAATTGAAAAACATGCACTTTTGCAAAAAATGGTGCTCAATTCTGAGCTTCTGAGCAAAAGCTATTACAATAACGAACTCTCATAAAACATGCCTATTTTAAAAACTGCACTTGAAGAAGCAAAAAATAAAGTGCCTATAACCCTGAGGCGACCTAGCCTTCCAACTACTAGTTGGAATCGGACAAAAAATGTACAATTCAATGGGTTTCTTACCACTAAGTGTTGCTTTTATGATGTTGGCACAAAATAATAACTATAATGGCTACTTAACATTAAATGTGAATAATTAATCCTAAACCAATTAGAGTTAGTAAATGCTATAGGCACTTGTAATGATATGCTAATCTATCTGTTACAAAGAGTTTGTTAGAATTTACTAACTGTTTATAAGAAACTGTGTCGTTTTAAAAAATAACTGACCAAGTAATAAATGAAATAGCTAGAGATATCCATGACCTGATATGCTAAGTAAACAACAAGCTACAAAGATAGAGAAGTTTGCGACTTACAAAGAGAAACCACCTTTGTTTTTATATGGAGCCATTGAGATATGGCAGGCTAGAACATGATTTTGCTAGCAGCAACTACAGAGAGGAAGTTAACCTTTGATGAAAATCTTGAAGTTTATTGGTCATAAATTGGTAGTTAACATCCAATGTTGAACTAATGGTTGATAACATTCAATATAAACAATCCACAATTTTTAGTGCCCACCAATCTACCAATAAAGAGCTCATGGAGACCACTGAAGAGGTCGCAGACCTCTTAAAAATAGGTAGCCAAATATTTGAATGAGCTTGGGAGGTTGGAAAAGGGCTGAGTGGCCTGAATGCACAAAGGATGTCTGAGACATGGGAAAAAAAGCCTAACCCTCAACCTATGCATGCTAGAAGGGACCCATTCCCTTATGACCTGGCTATAGCAAGAGGTAGCTGACTATGAGAACTAAGATCATGGAAAGACTATCAAACACTAGATTACAAGTGAGAATGAACAATTTGTATTAACAAATAACATGTATAAATAGTAGAGGTTGCATACCCAACTCTCCACGAAACAAGGATATGTGGTGATATTCAAAGCAAGAGAATAGTGTAACTACCCTAGGAAATAGAGGCGATGTGTCAAGTCTATTGACACCTATTACAAATGACTCACCAAGTTGAAAATGTCAATTGGCATGTGCTATAAGTTGCCTAACTATGATTGAGTTAGTGTTAACTCATGGAGTTATACACCAACACCCCCCTTAAGCCTAGCTTAGGTGAGTTTAGGAATGATGAGTCCTAGTAGTGCGCCATTTTAGGTACTCATTTACAAATGTATCTCTCAGAAAATGGATGCATTGACTTTTGCCTCACCTCCAGATCCCTCAAATCAAAGAGCGTGTCTGCAACATGGCTATGACACCACGTTGGAAATAACCAAGAATACTCTGCAACTTGATCTACACTCTCATTAGATATGATAGATATGTTATTGTGCTCCATTTTTCACTTGTGGAAGGTTATTCAATTTGTGCTTACTAATTTTCGTTGCTCCAACATGGTATGACTATCTTACCTCAAAAGGCATGCGCATGAGATTTACCAAACAACTTGATAACCTCTAACCTCTAAAAGGTTGCACATTTAGTTAGACAAGATGTTGTTTAACCTCATCAACCTAAGTACACTTAAGCTATGTGAGTAGATAAATTATTCACTCTAACAATATTTGGGTGTAGTAGTAGATAAGGATTTAAAAGAAAGAAAGGGTGATGTTTTCTAGTTGTTGATAGCTTTGACTCTACAATTTCCTTCCTTATCCCTTTAGTATTGTGTTTTCACTAGTATGGCCTCCTCATCAAGTTGTGCTATAGGATAGTGGGTTGATGTTGGAAAATTTGAGATGAAGCCAGAGGGCAACTACAGAAGAAGACCAAGGGTGGGAGGTAAGAAGATGCTAGAGAATTTCATGAAATACATAGAAAGGGAAATCACTAATTCAAATCTTAGGGAATCAGTCATCAAGATTTGGGATCTCACCAAGAAAATAGATGGAGCCTCATGTGTTAGCATGTGTAAACCTATGATTACTTTGTTATTTGATCTTGGCATTTCAAAGGCAATGAGGACTCCTTTAATTTTGAATGCTTCATTTGATGATTGTCTATGCTTTAAGGAAGAGGTTGTGGAGTATTTGATTGATACCCCTCCCCACAAAGGAAACTAAATGCAAAAAATTTATGGGTAGCATAGCGAAGACTAAAGGGTCTACATAATTTGCCCCCACTTTCCTAGTTGTAGTGGTTTTTTTTATGTCTAGTTGTTGTTTGGTTGGGACTTTTTCAAACTTGCTAGGTTTGCATTAGTTTTTTAGTGTAGGGTGAGAAGCCAATGTAATTTGCCCCTACCCTCATTGGTAATACTCTTAACAGTTCCAGGGGTTTGGGTGTCTTGAACAAGGTTGTTTTGGTAGTACTCTTTGAAGTCTATGGTTAATTACATGACTATATTAGCATGTGAATATATGTTCAGCTTTTCTTAACCAGTTATTTGTTATATACATGATATTTCCACTATCTATGATATAAGAATGTATAGAGCTTTTGGAAGAGACTGTGTGTTTCTTTTTTGGATTGATGTTTTGGATCACACTCCGTGATCCATCATCAGGATGAAAAGAAGACAATGAGAGAGTTGTAATTGCAAACCACAACTCTCTCGTTCTCTTCTTTTCATCTTGATGATGGATCATGAAGTGTGATCTGAAACGTCAATCCAAAAAAGAAACACACAATCTCTTCCAAAATCTCTATACATTCTTAGTTATTTGTTGATTGAGTGTTTTGGCTTCAACCTCATGATCTAGGCAGATTCAGTCTATATAAGTAAGCTTGTAGTTCCTCTGATTTTTTATAGGAAGGATAATATTTTCTTCGATGAACTTGGTGAGCTTATAGCATCAAAGCTCACTTTTTGGGCTCCTAGGTGCCTTATCTAGGCATACGAGCAAAAAATAAATAAATTAGAACTCAAGTCAATTTGGATCAACGTTACATTTATCTTATTTATCTTAGGTATAGACACTTTGTTTATTAAATTATATATATTCTTTCCAATAGTTTCTTAGTTATACTTAGCTTATGTTAATTACTTTATTGTTATCTTGCAAAGCTTTGTACTTTTTCATATTATGTAGTTAATTAATCTTATTCTTAATAATAAATTATTAATTTCAATTTTTATTTTCTCTTAAATTTTAATTATATTATGTACCTTATTACATAGTTGCAACTAAAAGTAATATCAAATGATTCAAAATACAAATATTTATAACCTTATTCACCAAATACTAAATATAATAACTTTTAAAAAAATTACATTATTTAACATTATAACTATAAGTATTTACATTATTTAACATTAAAACTATAACTATGTGGGCCTATGAACCATTTAATAACCCCTGTAGGTACTATTACTAGTATTATTTTTTTTTATAAAACTAAAACCCTACACACTACATAACTACACCATACAACTTTTACTCATTTTTTTAATAAATATTAAACTGAGAAGACCACAAGGAAAACCATCATCACCGACACGGGAAGAAATTAATACTTTTGGGTGACCACTCAACTTAAATATCATCCGCTTCAATGATTCAATAGTAATTTTCCACGTCATTCACAACAAAAAATGATAAATCTTGGGAAGACACAAACTCCCAAAGAAAACTTTTGTGACCACCAACCATATGGGACTGTGGGTGGCACCTAGCGGTATGCCAATGGCATTTTTACAGGTTTTCAGTGGCTCCTGTTTTGACTCTTGCTATCAATATGCATATGTTGACGATGAAACATGGGGACTCTACATTATACAAGGTAGGTGTATCGTACTACGTGAAGATGACAGAAGACAAGCTATATTAGCCCACATTCCCTACCTCCTCCCTCCATCTATGGTTTGCTTCTCTGAGAGAGCTCCTCTCAACTCAGCCAAAGAGGCAAAAAAAACGTATGAATACGATGATGCAGCACGAAGGAAGAGGAGATTCCTCGGACGAAGAACGAGCGGCGGCGCTGAAACAGAAAACTCCAGTGATGCCTGCGGTGGAACGTGTGCAAAATCTGGCAGAGGAGGATGCGGTGGTGTTGTTGAGCAAAAGTGGGTGCTGCATGTGCGTGGCGGCGAAGGCCCTCCTCTCCTCCGTCGGAACGCATCCCACCATCCACCAACTGGACAAACAGCACGATGGGGAGGAGATGGAGGCCGCTCTTCTCACAATGCTCCCTGCTCCCCCTTCCGTCCCTGCAGTTTTCATCGGCGGAAAGCTGCTGGGAGGGATGGATCAGCTTATCACTTGTCACATTAAAGGTTCTTTGCTGCCTCTCCTCAAAGAAGCCGGAGCCTTGTGGCTCTGACTGCATCTAACTCCTACAATCTCAAGGCTTTAAAGCCTAATTTTGGATGCATTCTCAATCACACGGTCATACTCATGTCGTTTAATGTGCCCCCTTCTGCAACGTTTTGTCATTGTTTGTTAGCTGCCTTGTCCTTTAACTGTTAACAGTCCCAGCAGTGAACGGTGAAAATGGTTATTTTCTTTGGGATGATAAACATTTCATAATCTGTAGAGATGGTACGGATTATCGATCTCTTTCTACTAAATATCCACTGTTAATGAAAAACTGCTGTGCACCCTTTAGGGTAATTACTTCTTTTCTAGTCTTTCGCTCTGAATAGTATTTGAGAAACTTGCCCTTCTAAGAGCGTGGGTTTCAGTAGTTCTTTTTGTAACAAGTGCAATTGCAGCACCTGGAGTAAGTTATAAAATGTAATGTTTGAATTATGAGCCTTACCAGCATGGAGTATCGCTTGATATGACAATCTGAAGAAAGCATGTAAGGAATTTCTTGCACTACATATGCCATTTCTGTTAACCGTTTTTCAAGGTTGGTAGTCTGTCCTTAATTGGCTATGGCAAACGGAAGTCTATGCAAATCTGAAGTCTTAATGTGCGTTCTAGGGTTGTGTAAGCCGGCAAAGTCAAACTCAAAAAGCATAATTAATGGAAGTGGTTTATGTGATCAGGTTTATGTTTTGTCCAATATCAATATTTTATTTTAAAAGTAGAATTACATTGTTTTATCTGAAGGAATAGAATTAAAGTTACATTATTTAATAATAATAATAAACACATGTGATGCGTCTGTGTTAAGTTGTTGAAAGACATGCATCGTGGTTGTAGGTACAAATCCCTAGTTTCAACTGCTGTATAATTAAGAGCAATTTATGTAGTGGAAGTTGTAAGTGGGGAGTAATTAACCCCTTACAAATAGGGCTTTAGCTAGTGTTGATTCATCCATATGGCAAAAAATAGACATTAGTCTATTAAAGTAGTCAACTAGACAAGTACTAGATGGTATAGTCACTAATTATAGATGGTATAGTCACTAATTATGGTATAAAATTAAACAAGTTTAAAGGGAAACATTAAGTAAATTAAAATAAGATGATTCTAAGTGTAAAATCATGTCCCTGTGAATTTGATATAGGATTCTCTATTTGATTGTATTATATTTTAGATTTGTTTTTTTTTTTTTAATAATTAATTTAAATATTGTGATGAATTTAAATCATTTTTTTTTTCTATCTCATTTTGATGATGGTTTACATAATATAATAAATATTGATGTAAAAAACATATATAGTTAAATCTAAAAAACACTTCAAAACATCTTCATAGATTGTGGAAAAATCATGTCTTTTTATTATTGACATTTATATATACTTATATACAATTTTCTTTAACAATAGAATAAAATATAGAACAATACAAACATAATACATTATAAATGACAAGGATTTATATTCTAGTATAAAAGTAGATATCAAGTAGGTAAAGGGTTGATTCACTTTTATTGTAAAACTAATTAATAGTTTTCCCAATGAGTGTGACAAAGCTCATGCCTACAATTAATAACCTTTTTAATTTCCAATAGGAATTGCTTATTTTTGCATAATATGTGGGTGTTCAATATGAACATTTATAAGTGGAAATTAGATAGAGGGAAGGTAGGGATAATTACGAAAGGTAGGTTAAAGATAATTACTAATAATATCTTTTATTTAATGTTACTAACACTAGCTTATGTTTAATATAATGAGAACTTGTTTCCTAAATATTAAATATTTAATGTTAATGTTTTCTCATAAAAATTAAGTAGATATTATTTTACAATATTAAATATTAAAATTTTAAGTAATTTAATAATAATTAATATATTTTTTAAGATTGAAACTAAAATTTAACTTATAATAATTTAGACTCCTCGACCACCTTTCGCCAATGTAGACTTTGCAAAAACAGGCCATAAACACCCCATCATTCTTCATTATAAAAGTCCCCTATTTCCACCATGGCTGCAAAACCTTCAAGTTAGGCCAAAGACTCCTTGCAAATCATCCCAATCGCATGAAGGATAAAATAGAGGCCTCTCATGACCCATATTCTATGATGTCAGAGCTGATGCCTAGCCAAGTTAGGAAGAAAAGGGAGCCTTTCTACTATCGCCTCTGGATCCAAAAGTTTGGGAAGATCCCCTACCCGTGGAATGCCCAACTCCAAGTTAGTGAAAACTGTAATCTCCACATCATCACCCAAAATTGATTCCTTAAAAGTTTCTCGGAGGCACACTAGGACATCCACTTTGGCATTGCCCAAGTCTAGGAGAGAGGCTAAGAAGCGGGAGGAGATATTAGTATTGACTCGATATCTATCCTTCGATACTAAAAAGCCTCTTCCCAACACCATTTTAACTACCTCTAAGACCAACTTGCTTTTGATTTTCCAAATGGCCTATAAGCAGAGGTCAGTGATCCTCCTAAGAAACACAATTTACCGACGAGAGAGCTTCAATCTTATTGGAATCTCCATTCCTCCACCACTATCCAAGCTTGGAATGAAGAAGCTACTTACGCCATGAACTTAAGTAGGCAAATGGATGCTCAGCCACTTAATACTCATAGTGGGTGAATTAATTGTGAATCTGTGCCTTTGGATTTCGCACCTATTCTGACAGGTACAAATTGTCCTTCACTCCTTCACAAGGACAAGGGACATCATCCAGAGAATTTATGCAACATGCCAAGAAAGGACGGTAGGATGCCACTGGGATAATGACCTTCTCACACGGGGAAAGAAAAGCCACCTCACCTACTGACAAGAGGAAACCCAGACCTAAGGATGCCTGACACCTAGAAAGAAAAGCAACCTATGACATGGAGAAGGTAAGGCTCCAACTTAGCATGAGGGCCAAAACAATTTAATTCAAATCCATCAGCTCCCCTATTCGCCAATGCATTTGCTTCAGAATTAGCCTCTCTAAAAACATGGTTCACTGTGAATGCCTCAAAAAATTTAAGTAAATCTAGAGCTTGCTCCAATAGAGCTCTCAATTTCTAATTCACAATTGATTCTGTCCTCAGAGCATTAATCACCAAGGTGGAGTCTCCTTCAACTGGCAACTTGTCCACTAATAGATCCTTACAGAAAAGGAGGCCAAAGATTAGGGCCTTAAAATTCTACTATGTTATTGGTATCTTCTTCTAGAGGCATAGCCAATCTCCCTACAAACTCACCATTCCACCATCTAATCACACACCCAACACCCGATGGGGCCAGATTACCTCTAGAAGCACCATCAAAGTTGAGCTTATACTAGCCCTATTTAGGAGCAATCCACTTTACATTCCTTATATCAGCCCCTGATGCTTTCTACCCACTTCCAACATGCAAAGGGATCTTCAAACCATACCACAAGAACCTCATTTGCTCATCCCACTCTGGAAAACCCCTTTCTAGCTCAAATTTCTTCCTGACTAGCTATTAACCACCTCCACAATAGCTACTTCAACTTTGTTTTTAAAAGAGGTTGCAGACATTTCCTTTTCCTCAAAGATCCTTCTATTTCATTCTTTCCAAATTTCCCAAACAAGGAGAGAAGGGCTAGTGATCCAAAGACCATTTAACAATCCTGACCAAGGTCTTAAAGGCTAAGCATGGAAGAGACTCATGATGTCATTAGGGAAAGTAGTAATCCACTCCAACTTAGCACATAACCAATGCCAACAGTCTTGGGTGAAAGGACATCCTAAAAAATGATAATCAATGCTTTCTTCTTCTTACTTGCATAAAACACACCAGGAAGCTCCTTTGAACCCCAATCTATAGAAATTTTCTGCTGTTAAAATTCTTTTTTAAAGGGCTTCCCATGTAAAAATACCTGCTCTTGGGACACACTGTTTGTTTCAACAAAGGGCAATGGGTAGGGATGTGTTTTCCAACTCATCAATACCAGTGGTAATTCTGTAACCATCCTTAATAGTAGAAGAACCACTTGAAGAGCCTACCCATATTTATTATCATTTATTATATTTTTAATAAAAGTGACCATCAAAAAATATATTATTTCTAAAATTATTGTATTTATAATATTATCATTTAAATAATGTTAAATATTTAATTTTCAAAAATAAAATATACCTAATAATATTGAAGTGCTACTAAAAAAATAATTATATATTTCTTATTTTATGATTATAGATTATCTTTAATTAATTATATCTAAGAAATATCTTTTTACATATCATTTATATACAAATGAAAACCTTTGCAAATTCTTCCATTTATTATTATTTTGTAAAACATATACTATTTAACTAATCATTTTATTATTTAGTTGTAATAATTTTCTTCTATTTAATATTGATTTTATTTTGTAGTTGTAACAAGTTTATTTTATTTACTTTTAATTTTTTTTTAATAAAGATAATTATTAGGTGAGTAGGTTGTGTTGTTTTTATTTAATTTGTAATATTTATTTTTAACTAAGAAATTTAATGTTATAAATTGTGTTTTGGAAAATGTGTTATAAATATTATATTTTGATGTTTGTATTTATTTATTATCTTTTAATTAATTATGAGTGTTTATGGAAAACAGCATTCAATAATGGTTTACCATGATTGTTATGTGTATATTTTGTTATGGCATATATAGATTTATGTAAGAGAATATTTTGTCATGTAGGATGTATAAGAACATCCATGACAATGTAAGTGGTGTAAGAGAATTAATGACACGTGTAAGAACATGTAAGAAGAAAGTTATATTTTTGACATAGCTTCTTGACCAACTTATGATTCATGTTCTATACATCATGAAACATCTTTGAATGAAGATAATGGAACCAAAATGGAGAACCCAACATAGGGAGTTACATATGACAAGATTTGACATGTATGACACATGTAAGAGCATATTCTATTTTTATCTATAGGATGAAGACTAAGGAGAGCATTGAAATTTGGGCTAATGATTTGGGCAATATTTTTGGGTCATGGTATTGTCTATTGGTTTGTGGTTTACCTCTTGTGGTTTCATGGATTAGTTTCTCTATTTATTAGATGCTAGAGATAGACGATTCATAGTGAGTTTGAAGGGATAGTTATGTTGTTGAAATTACTTGAATAATGATGTTGGTGATTTCTCTTGTGAAGGCTCCTTGTCTAAAATTTGTTGCAACCAATATTATTGCTAATTGATAAACTAGTTCAAAGTTTGGAGGTTGAAAGGGTTTTCCTAGAGTATATCACTATATTATGGTTATTGTGTGTATTGTTTTCTTTCTTGTAATATTTTAGATCATATTTTCTATACATTTTTCTCCTTATAGGTTAGCATAGGAAGTGTCACATCTTATCTTCCTTTAATTTGGTGTCAAATCCTAATCAACTCAAGTCCAAGGTGGTAGGAACATGATTTTTTGACTAATCTTGGTTGGAGGGGAAGCATGCATAGAAGAGATTTTTGTTTCTAGGATGATGGAAAACACTTTTAGATTAAAGATTAAAAAAATCAATGGAACTAATTTGAGTCTTCAAATCTCAATATGGAGGATTTATTTATATATTATGATCTATGGGTTGCAATATCTAGACACAAACCTGTTGTAATGTCACCATAAGATTGGCTAGTGTTGGATAGAAACATAAAATACCTTATCACATATTGCTTGACTAATTCAGTGTTGTTAAATGTCTATAAAAATTCCACCATATAAAACCTCTAAAAAAGTGAGGAAACCTATACCAAGCTAAATCCTTGTTTAAAAAGATTTTTCTATGGAAGAAGTTGTATAGTTTGAGGATGGGTGATAGTGATTCTATTGATAAGAATTTCAATGCATTCAACATGATCATGAACTAGCTATATTCATTGGGTGTGAAGATGGAAGAGAAATATTGATGCATGACCCTTCCATGTTCTTTGTTAGATTTGTGGGACATGATAATGGATATTAGAAGCACTACTACAAAATTTATGCTTGATGAGATTGTGGCTAGTTTTATGTCAAAGGAGATAAGGTAGAAGGTCACTAAGTCCATCAAGGAAGCTTTGGTTGGTCATGGATGGTCATAAAAAAAAATTAGAATAAGGATAAAAGTATATCTAAATCTCATATGATATCTAAGACACTTGAAAAGTCCAAGGCCAAATATTGGAACTACAAAAACATGAGCCATTTCAAAAGAGACTAGAAGGAGGAAAAGAAGAAAATGGATAAATTTGATGATGGTTCCAATTCTAAATCTTCTTAGGAGGATTCAAGAGATGCCTTTGGTACAACCTTGACAATACATGCATGGATTGAGGACTCTATTGTTTCCTTCCACATAACTCCTCATTGATCTAGTAGGTTTTGGATTATGAGGAGTATGATGATATGAAGGAATAATGGTGAAAATTCATATCTCAACATTATTGTACATGGGAGAGTCAATATATAATTATTTTATGGGATGATCAAATAAATTATTCAAGTCCTTCACATCCCTAGTCTAGCATAAGACACATTATCTATAAGTAAAATGAATGATATGGGGGTATGAAAGTTGTCTTTAGTAATAGTGGTTGTAAGATGGTTTGAGGGGCTATGAT
Organism: Cunninghamia lanceolata; assembly: GCA_027924645.1. Classification (NCBI taxonomy): domain Eukaryota; kingdom Viridiplantae; phylum Streptophyta; class Pinopsida; order Cupressales; family Cupressaceae; genus Cunninghamia; species Cunninghamia lanceolata. Next base: position 2,934,495 of record BSBN01000263.1, on the reverse strand, counting down.
GCTCATAAGAGGGCTTGATTTTGTACTCTCTTTTACACTGATGGTAACACTTACATATAGTGCAATAGTTCTTATATACATGCAATGAAGAGATTTATAGAGTCTACAACTCTATCATTAGAACATGTAGTGAATAGATCTATTGTATCCAATTATGATGGTCATGAATTTTGGGTACCTAATCATTCTCTTACATCAAAAGAGCAAGTTGCCTACTAAGAAGACAATGTTATGGTACAAACACATGGGTGATATTGGTGAGAAAGGTCTACAAACCTTGAGTAATAAAAATCTTGTAGAGGGGCTTGTTGATTGTTCTCTTGAGTTTAATTTTTGTGAACATTGTATTTATAGAAAACAAAAGTAAGTTTAGTTTTAGTCAATTTCTCATGTCTTCTAATATTTTGGATCTTATTAATTTTAATGTATTTGGTCTTATACATGTCCCTTATTTATCCAAATATTTGTATTATATGCCATTTATTAGTGATTATTCTATAAGGACATGGGTTTATTTTCTTAGGAGAAAATTTGATGTCTTTGGTTAGTTTAAGGAGTTTAAATCTTTCATGGAGATTCATACTGGTTGAAAGATCAAGATTTTGAGGATTGATAATGGTGGAGGATTATGTTTAGCAAAATTTAATAGATTTTTTAAGGCGAATGACATTGAAAGACATAAGACAAATCTATACACCCCTTAGAAGAATGGAGTTACAGAATGTATGAATAAGACATTGATGGAGATGGATATGAGTATGTTTAGTGGGTTTGGATTGGAACATAAATTCTAGGTAGAGTTGGTTGCTACTTCATGTTACTTGATTAACAAGTCTCCTACATTAGCACTTGTTAAGCAAACCCCTATGGATGTTCGGATAGGAAAAATTACCTCACTTCAACTTATTCATGTGTTTGGTAATGAAATGAGAGCTGGAATAAATATCCCTCACACCTATTTTCTCACACACACAAACATAAATTAAAACTTGAAACAATTACTTGCAAATCAAGCTTGCATCTTGCAACCAAAGTCTCATATATTCATCCAGTTTTATAAAATGAATTTACAACAGTCCAAAAAGAACAATGGGCTACAAAACACCCTCTCAAAACTTCAAAAATCATAAATAAAAATGATTTGCTATAGAAAACCAAAGTTTTACCAAATCACTCCTTTCAGCTCCCGCAACAACACAAAATCACAACATCAAAACTATGCCACTGTAACTGATTCTCCTCGAATCTCAATGGCTTTACAATCAGCCCCAAACCTGCAATAACACCATCCAAAAAAACCTATTGGAGGTATGCCATGCCTCCTCCTGGTCTCTACTACAACCTGGAAAACTAACTTTGAAAATGAACTACAATTTGTTTTTGTATCTTCTCTCTTTTTTAATGAAATATAATTTTCCTTTATTTTAATTCCATTTCAATGGATTTATCATGCCAACTCAAAAATGCACATCCCCCTCTTGGGAAAATGCAATTTTTTATTTATTTTAATCAAATAAATTGACTAAAATAAGCCATGCAAACTTTGTGCCTTGCCATGCTTTGTGGTGGTGCTATTTTTGGTTTTCTTGCTTTTATGCATTAAAGCACAAATCAGATTTCCTTAACTTGGGCTCCCACTCTTTCCATCCCTATTTTTTTAGGAATTTAGGAATCTCAAAAATAATATTTTAAATGCAAAAGAAAATATCCAAAAACCCACACTCCTTTTTGCTGGTGCAAGAGCACCCTTGCAAAACAGAACATAGGTCTATTTATAGTATGTTTGACTTCTTGATGTAATAAGGTCCATTGGACCAATGTGTATGTTTTTGATCGATCTAGGAGGATGTACTGGTAGTTAGAAGTTTGTTAGGACAACTATCTTAGCTGTCTCCTCCCAGCTGCTTGGAAGTCTTCCAGCCACTGGGAATCGAGTTGGTAGTACTCGTACAACACAGCTATTTATACCCTAGTTCTTTTTGTTTTAGATATAGAGGAATTGATAGGAGACAGCGAATAGTTGATAACTATTAGTTTCTGTGAAGAAGTAGTGACATTGTAACACAGTGGGACTATGAGATCTATATGCAATTCAAATTTAAAAGTAAGAGATCCCATTGGTTTCATTTATTTGGTTTACAAGCTATCTGTGTATTGATTCTTTTTGGTTACAGGCAAATGGATTTATCCAACCATTCCACCGATTGATTCTCTGAATTGGTGGAATGGGCATGTATCATAGTTTAGTTTACATTTTTGTTTCTCTGTTTATGCATTTCATGTTCGTGGGATCGATTGTTAGCATACTATGAGTTATCCTAGCATCCTCATGTGCTAGGGTTTAGAAGGATAAATTCTAAGCTTGAATTGCTCAGGAAATGATCCAGCCCGATCGACATGCTTTCTATGTGAAATTGTGAAGTTCTGAGAGTTTTGTCAAAAATATACATTTGACAGATATACAACATTCATATGTGACATTACAGACTATGTATATCGCATTTGCATCTATGCGCATATCGCTATCCGGATCGGGTCTTGAAACTTATGGAGAATGCCTGTTTTGAAGGCATCAGGATGAAATAGTTTGGATATATATTTCCTGTATATATAATCTTTACATCTTCAGGATCATCATTTCGTGTGTATCCATCATCCGCATATCATTGTTGTATGCTGGTGCACACACGCAGGCGAAGGTACAATCAAACGGGTCAACGGTGAGTCAAAGTCACATTTGCCAAAGAAAGGAGGAGGATCATCTTTTGTTTAACATCGGGTAGCCAAGGATCACATGGATCTTAGGATCATCATCAAGATATTATGGTATAACCCGACAATTCATATCATGCTGCGGAGTATATAAATGAGTCTTATATCCGGGTGACGTAGACATCGGAGGAAGTAACAGTGCATGTGACATCATCATCATCAGGACATTCCAAATATCACCTGATAGAGGTTTATCCTACCGACGACAAGTGTTTTGGCATAGGCGTAGAATATTGGGGTGATCAGTGCGAAGTGTTCGCCAACAGTTCATGTCTTGGCGATAGGAGATTAACACTAGGTGGATCGCGGGAGGAATATTCAGTGGAATATTTGTCATGTGCATAAAGTTGAGTATCATCATTAGGATGTGTCAATATGACCTGATATTTTATATCCTGCTGATACAAGGTGCAAATGATGCCGAACATCATGATGCTGCAGATAGAGTTTGGCGGTAAGGTGAATAGTGATCATTAGGAGGATAATTGTGTTCACCGAATATGATTATATTGCCGGTAGGTGAAAGGGAGATAATTCATCAGTAAGAGGATTTTGAAGGTGGTCGATAATGGATGTGTTGCCGATGGAAGAGTGAATGCCTATTTCAGTAAGACAAGAGAGATATCTTGCCGATAGAAAATAGTATTAGCTATTTGGTGGGTTTAATGGGTTTTTCACCCTGTTTGTAAGTTTTTGCTATGTGGCTCTACATCATAGTGGTATCAGAGCAAAGGTTGAATCTTTGGGGAAGACTAAGACAGTAAGATGTCGGATGAAGAAGGAACATGAGAGTTCCTGACAAAAATGACCAACGTTGAGTTGGCAGTTCTGGTAAAGAAGTAGATTGCCGAGAGCAAGGCTGTGAAGGCTCAGAATCAGGAATTGAGGGATGAATTGGAAAAGTTGAGGGACAGAGTAGGTTCTGGTAGAGAAGAAGATAGGGAAGAAGAAAAGATCCCTAGGTGGAACAAGGAGGTCGTTCCTGCAGACCAGAGACCACTATTGAACGCCCTCAAAGCCATGGAGAGGAGAACCATGGATGTGAAACTGGATTTGCTAGTGTTTACAGGAAAGATGGAACTTGATTCAGTGATGGAGTGGATAGACTCCCTAACCAATTTCTTTGAGACAGAGGAGATACCAGAACAACAGAGAGTGAAGATAGCCCAATCAAAGATGAAAGAAGCTGCATTAACTTGGTGGAGTTTTGTCCAAGATGACAGAGTACAAGAAGGAAAGCGTAGAGTTGCTACATGGAAGAAGATGATGGCTTTAGTGAAGGAAGCCTATGTTCCATTGGATTACAGTATCTAATTACACAAGAGGAAGCAAAATCTGAAGCAGAAGGAGCTAGATGTCAGCTCATATACAGAAGAATTCATGAAACTTTGTGTGAAGACAAAGGTAAAAGAGAGTGAGGAAGAAAAGGTAGCCAGATACCTTAATGGATTGAGGTTCAACATTCAGGAAGATTTGAATCTGCATAATCCAGATACAGTTCAGAAATGTTTTCAGTTAGCATTGAAAGTGGAAGAGAAGTTAAAGAGAAGGCAAGAATAGAACCATAGAGGAAGAGGAAAACAACAAAGAGGTGGAAGAGGTCCTTTCAGAGGTAGAGGACATGGACATGGATATCAAGGAGAATCCAGTCGTGACAATATCAAGGGAGATAACAGTCAAAACCAGAGAGAAAGTTACAATCAGCAAGGAAACTTCAGAAGCAGAAGACCTTTCAGAGGAAGATCCCAGGGCAGAGGATCTATCAGATGTTATAACTGTAACAAAGAAGGCCATATAGCTAGCAGATGTCCAGAAAAGGCAGCAAGCTCAACAGGAGAAAGGAGAATGAATCTGATCCAAGAACCTGATAGTCAAAGTGCAACAAGCTCAAACACTTTTCAAAGTGTGAATGCTCCTAACAATTATGGATATCCATAGAGTGGAGAATCTCTGATGATGAGAAGAACAATGACTACCATGAAGGTATCTGACAAAGAACCCCAACAAAGAAAGTCTCTTTTCAAAACCATTTGCAAAGCAGGAGGTAAGGCATGTAAAGTTTTAATTAATTCTGGTTCTACTAAAAATTTTGTATCTGATGAAATGGTAACAAAGCTTAAGCTTAGAAGATTACCTCACCCATCCCCATATAAGGTCTCATGACTTACCCAAGGTCAGTAGACGGTTGTAGAAGAACAGGCTTGGGTAGAATTTCATATTAGAGCATATAAAGACAGGTTGTTGTTTGACATTACCAAGATGGATGCTTGCAATCTTTTATTTGGTAGACCATGGCAATATGACTTGAAGGCACGCCATGATGGTGTAAGAAACACCTATACAATCACCAAGGACGGTAAGGTGACAGAGTTACTACCATTGACAAAGGAGGAGAAATCAAAAGGAAAAGAAGTGAAGGTAATGCTGATGGAAGGAAAATAGTTCATGAAAGAAGTAGCAGCAGAAGGTGCAGTTGCATATGCCCTAATTCCATGTATGACAGTGAATAAAGAACAGTAGCAAGAAGTCAAGAAAGAGAAGAAGCAGAGGTTCATAAACCTAGCTATCCAAGAGCTATTGGATAAATATAAAGGCATCATCTCTGATGGAATGCCAAGATCCCTACCACCTGTAAAGGATATCAACCATTGCATAGATCTAATCCCAGGATCTACACTTCCAAACAAAGCAGCATATAAGCTAACTCTAGAACAAAATGCAGAAGTAGCAAGATAAATTGAGGAATTGTTAGACACAGGTCTGATTGGCAAAAGTTTAAGTTCATGTGCAGTACCAGCTGTACTAGCACCAAAGAAAGAAGGCACTTGGAGGCTTTGCACAGATTCCAGGGCTATTAATAAGATCACAATCAGGTATAGGTTTCCAATACCTAGGATAGAGGATTTACTTGACTGTTTGGGAGGTGCTAAGTATTTTACAAAAATAGATTTGAAGAGTGGTTATCATTAGATCAGAATCAGGCCAGGAGATGAATGGAAGACAACATTCAAAACCAATGAAGGGTTGTATGAGTGGAAAGTTATGCCTTTTGGTTTGTCTAATGCACCTAGTACTTTTATGAGGTTGATGAATGAGGTTTAGAGAGAATTCATGGGTAAGTTTGTCATAGTATATCTAGATGACATTCTGATTTTCAGCAACACAAAGGAAGAACATCTCAGACATATAGATTTGGTTCTCAAGAGGTTATATGAAGAGTAGCTGATGATAAATTTGGACAAGTGTTTGTTCATGCAAGAGGAGATCAGATATCTGGGTTTTGTCATTTCACAAGGAAAGCTGCAAATGGATAAGGAGAAGGTAAGTGCCATATTGTCTTGGCCAACTCCAAGGACTATGAATGATGTCAGAAGTTTCCATGGGTTAGCAACCTTCTACAGAAAGTTTATAAGAGGGTTTAGTCATATTTGTGCACCCATGCTTGATACTATAAAAGGAGGACAGAAGTGTAGATTTTCTTGGACTAAGGAAGCAGATGATTCTTTTGAAACATTGAAGAAGAAGGTGGCACAGCAGCTAGTCCTTGCACTTCCAGACTTAAACAAGATCTTTTAGGTAGAATGTGATGCCAGTCACATGGCCATTGGAGCAGTACTTAGCCAAGAAGGTAGGCCAATTGTATTTTTCAGTGAGAAGCTCAATGATGCTAAAAAGAGGTATTCATCATATGATTTGGAAATGTATACTTTAGTCCAGTCACTCAAGAAATGGAGGCATTACTTGATGCCAAAAGAATTCATAGTATTCACAAATAATCAGGCTCTGAGTTTCATAAAAGCCAGGAGAAACAAAATCATAGGCATATGAAATGGGTAGAAACTTTACAAGCTTTTACTTTCACATTGAAGCATAAGAAAGGAGTCAAGAATAAGGTAGCAGATGCCTTGAGCAGGAGAGCTCTAACAGTCAACCAGATTCAGTTGGAAAGTGTTGGCATTGATTCATTGAAGACCATGTATAATGATGATGAAGATTTTAGAGAGATATATTAGGTATGTACTTCTTTTGGAGATAAATATCATGCTGAATTTTTTGAATTTCTGATCCAGGATGGATTGCTGTTCAAAGGTGGACAGTTGTGTATTCCAAGGTGTTCTATGAGGTTGAACATCATTAAAGAGAAACATTGTGGAGCTATGGCAGGTCATTTTGATTTGGATAAGACTCTTGATCTTGTCAGAAGACATTATTATTGGCCTAAGTTACAATCAAATGTCAAAAAGTTTGTAGAGACATGTGTGATATGTCAGAAAGCAAAAGGGAGATCAACTAATGCAGGTTTATATCAGCCTTTACCCATTCCTTCCAGACCATGGGAAAGCATAAGTATGGATTTTGTCTTGGGTTTACCAAGGACAAGGAAAGGATTTGACAGTGTTTTTGTTGTAGTGGACAGATTCAACAAAATGGCACATTTCTTGCCATGCAAAACCACTGCTGATGCTTCATATATTGAAGATTTATTTTTCAAAGAAATAGTAAGAATACATGGATTGCCACTAAGCATTGTATCAGACAGAGATGTGAAATTCATTGGTCATTTCTGGAGAACTTTTTGGAAGAAACTTGGAACAAATTTGTCTTTCTCATCCGCATATCATCCTCAAATAGATGGATAGACTGAAGTAGTCAATCGTTCATTAGGGAATTTGCTCAGGTGTTTGACAAAACAACATGGAGAAAAGTGGGATAATATCCTATCTCAGGCCGAATTTTCCTATAATGATACTGTTAATAGGAGTACAGGGAAATCACCTTTTCAGATAGCGTATGGTATGCATCCAAGAGGAGTTTTGGAATTGAGAGATCTACCTACAGGAGATTTTGTTAGTGCAGATGGAGAAGCTTCTGCAGAAGCCATAAAAGAGGTTCATGATCAAGTAAAGAACCAACTCCAACAAACTACTTTGAAGTATAAGGAGTATGTTGATAAAAAGAAGAAAGATGTACAATTTGATGTTGGAGATTTAGTATGGGTTCATTTGAAAAAGGAAAGACTTCCTAAGGGCAAATATACTAAACTCATGCAGAGGAAGATTGGACCATGTCAGATTTTGAGAAAGCATGGACATAATGCTTATGCAATACAACACCCTCTAGATCTTGGTTTATCACCTATAATTAATGTATGTGATTTAACTCCATACAAGCATAATCTAGATGAAGAATAGGAATTCCTACAGGATACAACAGCTGATGACATTCCAAAACATGATCCACCATAGTTGCCGAAGGTTTTGGACACAAGAGTGATCAAGAAGACCCGGAACAAAAGCTATTTGGAATATCTGGTGGCTTGGCAGGGCAGACCTGATTCAGAAGCAGTGTGGATGACTACAAAGCAGATCCAGAAACATGGTGCAGATCTATATACTCTCATCTCAAGTGGACTTGAGATTTCTTCTTCTAGGGAGTATGGTGCAAGAGCACCCCTACAAAATAGAACATAGGTCTATTTATAGTATGTTTGATTTCTTGATGTAATAAGGTCCATTGGACCAATGCGTATGTTTTGGATCGATCTAGGAGAATGTGCTGGTAGTTAGAAGTTTGTTAGGACAACTGTCTTAGCTATCTCCTCCCAGCCACTAGGAATCGAGTTGGTAGTACTCATAAAACACAGCTATTTATACCCTAGTACTTTTTGTTTTAGATATAGAGGATTTGATAGGAGACAGCGAATAGTTGATAACTGTTAGTTTCTATGAAGAAGTAGCGACATTGTAACACAGTGGGACTGTGAGATCTGTATGCAATTCAAATTTGAAAGTAAGAGATCCCATTGGTTTCATTTATCTGGTTTACAAGCTATCTGTGTATTGATTCTTTTTGGTTACAGGCAAATGGATTCATCCAACCATTCCACCGATTGATTCTTTGAATCGGTGGAATGGGCATGTATCATAGTTTAGTTTACATTTTTGTTTCTCTGTTTATGCATTTCATGTTCGTGGGATCGATTGTTAGCATGCTATGAGTTATCCTAGCATCCTCATGTGCTAGGGTTTAGAAGGATAAAGTCTAAGCTTGAATTGCTTAGGAAATGATCCGGCCCGATTGACATGCTTTCTATGTGAAATTGTGAAGTTCTGAGAGTTTTGTCAAAAAAATACAATTGACGGATATACAACATTCATATGCGACATTACAGACTATGTATATCACATTTGCATCTATGCGCATATCGCTATCCAGATCGGGTCTTGGAACTTATGGAGAATGCCTGTTTTGAAGGCATCAGGATGAAATAGTTTGGATATATATTTCTTGTATATATCATTGCATCTTTAGGATCATCATTTCGTGTGTATCCATCATTCGCTTATCATTGTTGTATGCTGGTGCATACACACAGGTGAAGGTACAATCAAACGGGTCAATGGTGAGTCAAAGTCACATTTGCCAAAGAAAGGAGGAGGATCATCTTTTGTTGAACATCGGGTAGCCGAGGATCACATGGATCTTAGGATCATCATCAGGATATTATGGTATAACCCGATAATTCATATCATGCTGCGGAGTATATAAATGAGTCTTATATCCGGGTGACGTAGACATCGGAGGAAGTAACAGTGCATGTGACATCATCATCATCAGGACATTCCAAATATCACCCAATAGAGGTTTATCCTATCGATGACAAGTGTTTTGGCATAGGTGTAGGATATCAGGGTGATCAGTGTGAAGTGTTCGCCGACAGTTCATGTCTTGGCAATAAGAGATTAACACTAAGTGTATCACAGGAGGAATATTCGGTGGAATATTCGTTGTGTCCATAAAGTTGAGTATCATCATCAGGATGTGTCAATATGACCTGATATTTTATATCCTACTGATAAAAGGTGCAGATGATGCCGAACATCATGATGTTGCAGATAGAGTTTGGCGGTAAGGTGAACAGTGATCATCAAGAGGATAATTGTGTTCACCGAATATGATGATATTGCCAGTAGGTGAAAGGGAGATAATTCATTGGTAAGAGGATTTTGAAGGTGGCCGATAATGGATGTGTTGTCGACGGAAGAGTGAATGCCTATTTCGGTAAGACAAGAGAGATATCTTGCTGATAGAAAATAGTATTAGCTATTTGGTGGGTTTAATGGGTTTTTCACCTTGTTTGTAAGTTTTTGCTGTGTGCCTCTGCATCATTTGCTTTTTCTATATTTTGTGCTTTCAAAGCGTGATTCCCACTAGCTCCACTATCTCCACTTTTACCAAATTTAATTCCAAATTCTAAATTTAATTTTTAAACATGACATAACATCTAAATACACATCAAAATGAATTTCACGAGATAAAATATGAAATTCAAACCACCACAAAAAAATGCAACAAAAAATTAAACATATTTTTGGTTGACACAGGATTGCCACTATGTCATGGATGCTCCTGCATCAGACACCTACGGACCACGGTAGAAAGAAAATGTTTCATGAGTGTGACTCATAAACATTTGTAGATTCCATGCTCTTTCTGAATCCATCTTCCCACCTTGTCCACCTAAACATTATTTCTTACATATCCCTGCAATTTGATATTAGAAAATGCAATTTACTAAGATGTAGAAAATATCAGAAAAAAATAATAATTATATTTTCAATATTTTCCCAAAATTCTAGACTTGATCAGAAGTTTTTTCAGGTACACAAAAATAGGAGAGTAGTCAAACTAAAGTGTAGGGTCATGTAGGGAGAGATATTTGGAGTTCTATTTTTAACATGATTATTTTTGGCGGTTTCTTGGTCAAGTACTTTGAGACTTGGAGTTCTAAGCTATTTTTGCTCATCTTGGAGTTTTGGAGCCTAAATTTTAGGCTTTTCACTTGTGCTCACCCATCAACTTGAAGTTACTTTTTCAAACTCATTCATGCATATTTTTGAGTTCAGTTGAGCTGGAGTTGACTTCCCATTCATTCTTTTTGGGGACAGTTTTTTATTATATGAAAAAAGCTTATGTTTTTTTCTTAGTTCATGCTTTTTTTCCTTTGCATATTGTAGAGATGATATTGTCTTGTAACTCATCCATTTTTACAGTTTTTAGTAGTAGTAGTTCATTTTTTTTAGCAGTTCATTATTACTTTGTAGAGATTCCTTCTATTTTCAATACAATCAAGGGTTCATCTATTCGGATTCAGGTGTCTTGTTTCATCTTGAGTGATTTGATAAAAGATTTTCTATGTTTTATTTTGAAACCTTTAAATTCTTCTGTCTCATTTTTATTGAATGCAAGTATACAAAGTACAAATTTCATTACAGGTCATAGATTATGCAAGTTCTTTCAGGCTTTTCTATAAAACACTTTTGTGGTGAAATATATCAGTTTGAGTTGTATGAACAAATTTGTTGAAGGGTAATTGTGAATCATATTACAAATTTAAGTTAAAAAATTGGTGCTTCACCCCATTTAGGATAGATTTTTCAATTTAGTTTTAGTTTATACATCATTCCTCTATCTCTTTTCTTCATCAAGATACAGATCCAAAGGGGCATTTAAAGGGAGCCAGCTCTTCTAGAGGTCCATTCTCAAAACAAACAAACCCACAGTCTGAGAATGTTCCCATGTTGCATGGGATCGCCAAGCTTGTAAAGGCTTAGCATTCAGGGCACAATCCTTTGTGACAATATGAATTATTGCAGATTTTAATTTATAACAGTAGAAAAATTAATGATGATGAACTGCCTCTTTTGAGGCTCCACAAATAACACATTTGCAAAGGAGAAAGCATGCCAAAACATGGTGGAAATGAAAAGCCAAAATATTGCAGATAACATGTTATTTAAAAGAAATATTTTTGCACAAAGGAGGGAGATTTCTCAGGCATAGTTTGAGGAGGGATCTCAGCCCATGTAAGGGGCTTAAAGAAAGTTTTGAGAGGGTAGAGGAAAGAGTAGAGTTTCTAAAATTTGAGAGGCCATTGAGAGGCCAAACATCATAATTCATTTGTTACAGATGTATAGTTTGATTGTGAAGTGAAATTGAATAAAATTGAGTAGTTTTTTGCAATCTTTGTGTCATTGATATTTGATTTTGTGGGTAACTAATTTCATATTGTGTGAGTGTGTGTTTTAGAAGCAAGAGGAGTCCTCTTACATTAAGTGGTATCAGAGCTAGATGACCTAGAGTGTGCCAAGTATGCACCATGACTTGTAGGTAGAGGAAACATAGTTGTGAAGAGCTCATGTGGACTATTGCAGGTGTAAGAGAAGTCCTGTGCAGTGAGAGTTGGAGCCATAAAGAAAAGTAAAATTACATATTGTGAAGAGGTGATGCAAGTTGTGAAAGATCGCAGCAAGTGAGATGGGGATATTTGTGAGAAAGAAGCCTATCATAGGGATGGGTGGAGGCAGTACCAAAGTAGGAAGATCCTTGTGATGATGGTTGATATAACCATGAGAGTGGATAGATTGGAAGCAAGGAAGCTGGAAGAATTGGTTAAGCATGATTAAGATAAGCATGAGGTTGCAACCGTATTCTTGGATGAGAGCATGGAAGAAGAGGGAAAGAGTGAATTTGCAGTAATGGCTGAGTGTCCTTTAGAGGACATGAAAGCCTTAGCAGATGAGAGTGTAGTTGAGAAAGAGGTTGTAGATGAAAATGAAGGTGAAGAAGTTCAAGTTGCAATAATAAATCTTGAGAATTTTGCAACGAATGGTGAAGACAAGGATCACTTAATGTTGCAAATGTTGGCAGTAGAAGACGAGTGGTTTGATAAGCTTGCCAATTGAGGTGTGGAGATGAACGGTGCAGCAAAAAGAAAAGAAGAAGAAGTTGGAGCAGTGAAAGAGAATGAGGTAAATTTGGAAAATTTTGAGTTTGGTTTACCTTTATTTGCAAAGATGAAAGTAGAGGATGTAGTTTCATATTAGTGTGTGGATGGTGCATATTTGCTTGTAGAAGTTGTAAAGGATGCTGCAGGTGGAACTTAGTGGAGGTGGTCAGTTTGTGATGGGTTGGATCTCATGAAAGAGGAGAGGAGAGTAGAGAGAATTTGAAGGAGAGGGAGGAGGATGAAAGTGCACACTTGGTGGAGGAGGATGGCAAGTGTTCTGGTGAAATGCTGAAAGAGGTGAAAGAAAAAATTCTTTTTGTCTAAATCAGCGATGGAGTTTGCTACAAGTTGTCTACAACCTAAAAGAGTAGTTCTACTACTCCACTCCATTTTATTGGTCCTACTCACAAAATTTTCCTACCTGGCGTGTCTGATGTAGGTGCATCTAGGTAGACTAGCAATCATCATCGACTAAAAAATTGTAGTTTATTTTCTTCCTATTTTGGTTTGGTTTAGGTTTCATTTGGCATCTCTCAACATCAGAGGACTTCATAGTTGGTGCAACATTTCAAAAGTTGAACTTTCACTGGTTCATGTTTTTGACACTTCGCAGACTGTTTACAGAAACAATTGTTTCTAGAGATCCTTGTAGTTTGGTGACAAATCCTTTCACAAATATAATTTTGAGGACATTTTGACTACATTGGAAAAGATTTCACAATCATAACGTGCATCGTTTGAGAGATATTAAAACTTTTTGTTCAAGCCCTCTAGTTTATGAAAAGTTTAAAATTTTACAATTCTAGAAGGCTAGAGAAAAATCTTTCTGCATGTGATCTTAGTATGTCATTTCAAGTGTACTCACCAATTTTCATGCAAAATGGAGCAATTTGAGTCTTTCACCTATTGGCACTCGATTCCGCACCCCAAAGAAATAACAACATAGAATTTAGTTTGCATGAATTCTAGAAGTACTATTCATGGAGTTTTAATTGTTTGATATTGGTCCATTAATACATTTAAAAATAACATGGAGGAGGTAGAAAATCTTCTATTTTACCCGTGATTCTAATGTGTAGCTAGAAAAACAAGAAAATGATTGATGAGTGCAACATACAAGAATAAAGATCAATGCTAGAAAGACAATTGTGATCCTATTGCAAAGAAATACTTGAAGCTTTTGAAGAAGTGACTCTGATATCAAATAAAGCAACAGGAGGTGGTGATGAATGATGACATCTTCTATGTCAATTGGATATTTTGTATTTCTATCATGATATGGGATGTGAGTTTTGATCATAGCATGATCATGCAGGAAGGAAGAAATATTTAAGTCTCCATGTATTTCCCAAATTTTGATCCATAATGCATGTGGACATTCAATATCCATGATGTCATTGAAAGCAACATCTGGTATATACATAAGCTGATTAATCCAACAATATGATCACAATTATTAAGGCACTTATTCTTTTGAGATTGGTTACCTAGTTTAGGGATAAGTCCATAGATATATGTCATGAGATTATGGTACCTAAGGTGTTTCAAGATGCCATCACACTAGGACTTATAATTACCCTTATTTAGGTTGATTATAGAAGAGTGATTTTCATATCCCATGATTACAAACAAGTGAATTCCTTTAGACAATAGAAATCAACACATTAGGCAGCCCCTCTTGAGTTATTAATATTTTAGACCCCCCAGTTTTGGCACTTTATAACTTAGTGTGTTTTATAATCTAAATAGGTCCAATCCATGGGAAATGAAAAAACATTAACTTCTACAAAAACATAGTGCTCAATTTCGAGCTACCGATCAAAAGTTATGTTAGAAACAATTTTCCCATAAATGGCCTAATTTAATACATTTTGTTTAAGGTGAAAATTTGATGAAGAGGATTTGTTTGTGTTTAGGGTTGATTTCACTAGTTTGTATGAATCCTCCTTTCACCTCTAAACATTTAAGGAAAGTGATCAGGGGAAGAAAATAAAATGTCTGATATCAGTCTAATAAAGCAATAATATCCTTCAAAATACACTTTTGATGCAAATCTAGAGTGATGACAAGTCAAAACCTAGTGAAAATGCACTAAAATGTGCAATTTTTCACAAATTTTCAATACAAAGACCTAATAAAAGGAGTGGTGTAAATAATTTTACAAAGTGTATCATATTATATCAGTAATATTAGCCACATAAATCTATAAAATCTCTCACAACACGCTTGGAGTGCAAATCTAAGTCAAACCCTTGGGAAAATATAGCCAAAATATGCAAATTTTCACCAAATTTCAATGCAAAAGAGTATGAAAAAGGGTGTTTTGAGGAAAATGATGATGGAAATAAAATTATAACAGTAAAAACAACAACATAATTCCAAAAAATCCATCACAACATGCTTATAGTGCAACTCAAGGTCAAACCCTAGGGAAAATATAGCTAAAATATGTAATTTTTCACCAAATTTCAATGCAAAATAGTATGACAAAGGGTGTTGTGAGGAAAATGATGATTCACATAAAATTATAATAGTAATAAAATCCTCCTAATTCTAAAAAATCTGTCACAACACACTTATAGTGCAACTCAAGGTCAAACCCTATGGAAAATATAGCTAAAATATGCAAATTTTCACCAAATTTCCACTGTAAGAGGCCAATAAAAAGGTGTTGTCAAGAATTTTAGAAGGGGAAGAAGATAATAACCCTTATACAACATCCTTTACAACATGCATAGGATGCAAATCTAGAGAGATGATAAGGCCAAATCTAGTGAAAAATTGAGGTTTTCAAACCCCAGGCATGAAATTTTGCTCTCGCAAACAAATATAACGCAACACTATAGTTAGAATTTAATCTTAATGAGTGTTTTAAAAGGGTAGTAAAATATAAAATAATATTTTGATTAGAAATCCTAGCTAATGCAAAATTAGGTTATATGGAAAAATGCACAATTTCAAGCAATTTTTATCAATTTAAGCATGAAAATGCAATCTAAATAAATGATAAATAAAAAAATTGTGTATTTTAAATTAGATGTGATGATAATGATAGAAACTTATTTAAATTCAATTCACACTACTTCAAATTATTTGAAAATACAAGCTAAAAATGCCAATTTTTTCAAAATTTTCAAAATTTTCAATTTTTTTTGTAATTGTTCAAATGCAATAAGATGAAAAATGATATGAATGAATGAAATGAATGTAAATATGAAGCAAAACACTCAAAAAGGTGTAAAATTCATTAAAACATGGGTTCACCAAAATGTTTTAGGTGAAAATTTGATGAAGAGGATTTGTTTGTGTCTAGGTTTGATTTCACTAGTTTGTATGAATCCTCCTTTCACCTCTAAACATTCAAGGACTTTAGCTGAGTAGGAAGTCTACTACAGGGCTTCGGTCACTCAGAATATAAGGAAAAATTGGAATTGTGTGATTTAGTTGTTCAATTAAGTCCACTTATGCTCAAAACCCTAATTATGCAAATTTAGAAGCAAACAAATAGATTATAGAAAATACTCACACACAGAGATATCAAATGACAATCAAATGCGTACTAGATTTTAAAGTTTAGAAAATCAAAAAGTCAGGGACTAATGAGCAGGCACCCTAGTCTAGTTCCACCTTTTTTTGTCAGGATCTAGGAATCTTGTCTGCAACTTGTTCCTACTGTTTCAAAGATTTCCCTGTTGTGGGATTCAAAAGACTAATGAGTAGGCACCTGAGTCCTGGTCCTTATTTTCTCTTCTAATCTACAATTTTGATAGTCTACAATACTCTCCTGCAACTCCACTTTCTCTACTTTCGTAATATGTAACTTGGAATCACAGAAAAATGGGTTGGGGTTCTGGTGTTTAGAGGCTTGCCTTAATCAAGCCCCGGAGAGACATTTAAGTCTTTCAAACAACATTGTCAGATAAAGAGTGCGTATTCCTATGAAATAGAGGCAAAATTCAAATAATAAATGATTGAAAACACAATTGATATCACCTTGTAGTGAAGATCTCATGGAAGGAAGATGTACTTCATGCCATGAAGAGATGGATTCCAAATCTACAAATACAAACATAATAACAATGATCTGCTCTGCAACACAATGAATATTTTGAATGCTATAATCACAAGAATGCATAAAGTTCACAATTGCCATATAATTTCTATCTAGTTTACAAATGAATCACTAATCATGCTTATATATGAAACTATAAACATTCCTGCTAAGAATTTCATAATTGAAACTTACCGTGTCAACATAGGACCTAAATAGCAGTCATAAACTGACACTCCAAAATTAGTCCTGACCTAAAGTAGGGCAGGACTAGGGCGTGGGTGCCCAAGTTCTCTGCCTATTTCAGGCAGGACTTTTTTCAAGTGCACCCCCGAGGTCCCATTTGCCATGAAACTTTAGAGTTTTCACATCGAGATGTCAAATTAACATGAAAAATGCTCTAAATGCATTCTAAAGACCTGAGAGCTAAACCTTAAGAGGGAAAGCCCCCAAGGGGACATTTTCTGATGTAACACATTCGCACTAAAAAATAAGAAAAAAAAGCCCTCTAGCAAGATGAGCCTAGCCGTCCAACCACTCGTTGGAGTTGGCAAGGAGAGAAGATTACAATTGTTTCATATGAGAGAGGGAATTAACCTCCTACCAACTCGGGCCTCACCCTTCATCTTCGACTAACAAAGATACAAGGGTTTCTTTTTGGAAAAAATACAATAATTTCTTCAAGGAAATTTAAAAATAAAAAATAAGGGGGGGCATTTTTAAATTTGCCCAAATTTAAAAATGCCCCCCCTTATTTTTTATTTTTATATTGCTTAGAGTTTGAGACAATTAAAAAAATTTGCCTAATTTTAACACTAAAACACAATTTTAAATGCTTTGCAAAAAATTAAAAAATTAAAATATTTAGAGGCCCAAATTTAGGGATAAGGGCTAGATTAGGACAAAAAAGCCCAAAGAATACAGTGGTAGCTAGTTTTGGCAATGACAGATAGGCTTTGATGTGAAGTAGATGTGGGTGATCTCTATGCCTAAATGCAGGCCAAAAATGGGGTGTTGCCTTCATGTGCAAGTGACCCTCCTTATGCAAGTTGTGTACCTTTGTTAGTAGGCCCACGAGCCTCTCTTTGTGCACACAACACACTTCTGATAATGCACAAAGGGATCAATTCGTGGCCAGGTATGGTGTGGCCAAGAGTGGCATTGACACTAGAGGTCTCTACCTTCCCAAACCCTTGCATAAAGATGCAGGCATCATAAATCTTTGATCCAAGCCCCCTCAGTATTAGAAATACAAGGTGAGAGTAGGGTTAAACCCTGACATGAAACACTAGGGAAAGAGCATTGTGTGAAGGAAAAACCATGGGCACAATGCCCTATGTGCATGAATCAAACCGTGGAATGAAAAAACCTTGTGTGTAGGTGTCAATCCTTCAACACCACAAACTATTTTGATCTCTTTTCCTCCAAATGAGCCAATAGATGAACTTAACTGCCTCACACAGGCTTTCTCACCTACAAGGAATTCACCATTTAAACACCTTTCTCAGTGCCTAAATCAGGCCTCAAATAGCCATAAATTGAGCCTCTTCATACCTAAAACAAAATAGGAGTTTCAAGTAAAAGATTCCCAAAATAGGTTGCCATGGGATTCTAATGTTGTCAACAAAACACACAACCCACCTACAAATTTCAATGAACTTTTGCCTCCAAAATGAAACAACAAAAAAAATATTTTGGCTCTGATACCATGTTAGAAACCAAGAATAATAAACAATTGTTGATCACACAACACACAAATAGAGTAAATTGAAAAACAATGTAAGTGTATATATATAGAAGTAGAGGTTGAGTCGACTCAGAAGTCGACTTTAACACTCAACTAGAGGTGGAAGAAAGAATGTTAGCATGTGTCTTGGAGAGTTGTGTTGAACTCTCCAAGTTGACACACAACACACATAAGTAGGCTTATGACACGTGTATTTTACCCATGTGAGGTAAAATAAGACATAGGTAAAATATACACTAACAAAAGAAATATAATAAAAGCAACAAATAAAACTACTTTTAGCAAATGAAACAATGTTTCCAAGTTGTTAAGGAATGGAGGAGTTTGCAAGCTCCTTGAGGGCCAAATCTCTGTATAGACAACTCCAAACCCTTGGAAGAGAACCTCCATAATGCACAATCTCCAAGTAGAAACTTCACAAAACTTAGAGGGAAGGTGTTGTAACTTGAGAGAGAACCAATATCTTCAATAAATTTTATTATGATCCAAGAGAGTATTTCCTTCATAACCTATAGTATTGTCCAAGGAGTGAGAGGGAGAGAATTTTTCTTTCAAATCTTCTTTTTTGTATGAATGAATGAGGAATTCTAGAGGGTCGGGTACACTTATATGGATCATTTTACTACTACATGAGTGTTACCATTGACACAATTGGATGACAAGGTAGGAGAATCAACCATTTTAGCTTTTGGAAATTTTGGGATAGCAATGCGTCAGACTTGCATCCTCAAAATATTTGCCAATATTCAACATGTGTTCTCAAAAAGAAAACGGAGATAAATATGTAATATAATTTTTGACAAACTTTAGTGAGTAGTAAAATGGACCAAGGTTAGGCTCAAGTCGCTCTTCAAACATACTATGGGTGTGGACACTAAAGCAAGTTTAACACAACATGAAATTGTGAGGGTGCACAATTTTTTACATTATAGATTATTATCTTAAAAACTTTCATGAGATGATTATCAAACAACACAAGATTCACTAAGATATGGAAGCAATTGCAAAGGCAATGAAGGTTTGGCTGATCTTTGATGCTTCATTTGATGATTATCTATGCTACAAGGAAGAGGTGGAGGAGGATCTGATTGAGATCCCTCTCCCCAAAGGAAACTCAATGTAAAAAATGTATGGGTACCATGGGGAAGGCTAAAGGGCCTACATAATTTTCCCTACCTCCCTAGTTGTAGTGGTTTTTCTGATGTCTAGCTTCAATTTGTTTGGGACATTTGCAAACTTTCTAGGTTTGCATTGATTTTTTAATAGTGTAGGGTGAGGGGCCAATGCAATTTGCTCCTACCCTCATTGGTCGTTCTCTTGACAATTTTGCGGGTTTCTATGTCTCAAAGAAGGCTATTTTCACAGTGCTTTTTGAAGATTGTGGTTGGTTATGAATATATTAGCATCTTAATATATGTTTGGATTTCCTTTCCTAGTTATTAATGGATTGAATGTTTTGGCTCCCACCTCATGAGTTGGGTAGGTTTAGTCTACATAACTAGGCTTGGAGTTTCTCTAATTTTAACAAGAATAATAATATTTTCTTGGATGGACATGGTAAGTTCATAGCATCCAAGCCTTAAAGATCACTTTTTTTTGGCTCCTAGGTGCCTTACCTAAGCATATGAGCAAAAACAATATTAGAATTCAAGTCAATTTCGATCAAAGTTACATTTATCTTAGATATAAACACTTTGTTTATTTAATTAGATTGTTTTATATATATTTTTTTCCAATAATTTCTTAGTTATACTAAGCTTATGCTAACCCCTTCTTTATTGTTATCTTGCAAAGGTTTGTACTTTTTCATATTATTTAGGTAATTACACTTATTCTTAATAATACTACTAATTTCAATTTTTCTTTTCTCTTAAATTTGAATTAGATTATATACTTTATTACATGTTTGCAACTAAAAGTAATATCAAATGAGTGAGACAAATATTTATAACCTTATTCAACAAATATTAAATATAATAAATTCACAAAAAATTGCATTATTTAATGCTAATAACTATGTGTGTCTATCAACCATTTAATAACACCTTTAGGTACTATTACTAGTATTAATTTATTTTATAAAACTAAAAGCCTACACAATATATATCTACACCATACACCTTTTACTCATTTTTTTAATATTTATTATATAGAGAAGATCACAATAAAAACCATCTATCACAGTCACAAGAAAAAATTAATACTTTTGGGGGACCACTCTACTTATATATCATCCACTTTCATGATTCAATAGTAAATAGTAATTAGCCGATAGGCTTTTATATGTGAGCATTATAGAGGTAGGAATTGTCTCACATTGTAAAAATTCACACCGACAAAATATTCTACTCTCCTGTTGTTCCTATCGGGGTAAAATATCTACTCACCTGTTGTTCCTATCGGGGTAAAATATTCTACTCACCTGTTGTTCCTATCGGCGTATTCCTTGAACCTCGTATTAGGTACAAGTGCTAGTTTTACAGCTCATTCACAACAAAAAATGATAAATCTTGGGACAAGGAACTCTAAAGAAAACTTTTGTGGCCACAGAATATATGGGACTCTCGGTGGCACCTAGCGGTATGCCAATGACATTTTTACAAGTTTTGGGTGAATCCTATTTTGAGTGTTCGTATCGATGAAAAATGGGGACTCTACATTAAATAGGTAGGTGTATAGTACTATGGGAATATCACAAAGGTAAGCTATATTAGCCCACACTCCCCACCTCCTCCCTCCATCTAGGCTTTGCTTCTCTGAGAGAGCTCCTGCCATCTCAGGCAAACGGCAATCTGTTTGTATAGAAGCAGAAAAACGTATGAATATGATGATGCGGACGACGGACGAGCGGCGGCGCTTAAACAGACAACTCCAGTGGGTGCTACATGTACGTGGCGGCGAAGGCCCTCCTCTCCTCCGTTGGAGCGCATCCTCCTCCAAGTTCAGGTAAGGAGGTCAACCTCTCAAAAGGTAACGATCGAGTTGAAAAAGCAATGCGTATTACTAGAATTGAAACGGGTGCGAATAGTTCTGGGTTGTTTCTAGATTTAATCATTAACCCAGTTTTCCAATTTGGTAGCAAGTTCTTGGCTTACAAGCTGTTGGACGTTTTAAGAGGCAGGGTTATATCGCGTTTAAGAGGAGAAAAGAGAAGCTATAAAGGGGATTTCATCTATAGTATATAGCATTATGAGATGGACACATTATAACATTATGAGAAACCCTGGATATAGCACGGCCTCTTAAGCCCCAAGAGCTTGTAACCCAAGAACTTACAATAAATCGAGAAACAACCCAGAACTATTCGCACCCGTTTCAGATCTAGTAATACGCATTGTTATTTCAACTCGATCGTAACCTTTTAGGGGG
Organism: Cunninghamia lanceolata; assembly: GCA_027924645.1. Lineage (NCBI taxonomy): Eukaryota > Viridiplantae > Streptophyta > Pinopsida > Cupressales > Cupressaceae > Cunninghamia > Cunninghamia lanceolata. The sequence goes on along the minus strand of BSBN01000263.1, from coordinate 2,912,766 downwards.
AGACATCTTGGAAGAGCCGTAGCTCTCGCCAAATTTGCTCAATTCACCGACTGTCAATTGACCCTCTACCATGAAATTGATGAGCGCCGCGCACATAACAGCTTCATCCTTTGCTGCTTCTAACTCCTACAATTTTGAATCCATTCTCAATCAGTGGGTTATACTCATGTCGTTTAACGTCCTCACATCTCCAACGTTTTGTCATTGTTTGTTAGTTGCCTTTTTGGTCCTAGCAGTGAATAGTGAAAATGGAAAATATTTATTTTCGTTGGGATGATAAACATTCCATACCCTTTTCAGACTGTAAAGATTGTACGAATTATCGATCTCTTTCTACTAAATATCCACCGTTAATGTAAGACTCTTGTGTACCTTTTAGGGTAATTCCTTTTTTTCTAGCCTTTCGCTCTGAATGGCATTTGAGAAACTTGCCTTTCTAAGAGCCGGAGTTTCAGTAGTTCTTTTTCTAACAAGTGCAATTGCAGCACCCGGAGTAAGTTATAAAATGTAATGTTTGAATTATGTGCCTTACCAATATGGAGTATCGTTTGATATGACAATCTGAAGAAAGCATGTAAGGAAATTCTTGCATTAGACATGCCATTTCTGTTAACCGATTTTCAAGGATGGTAGTCTGTTTTCATAATTGGCTATCGCAAATGGAAGTGTCATGCAAATCTGAAGTCTTAACATGTGTTCTAGGGTTGTGTGAGGCAAAGTCATACTCAAAAAGCATAATTAATGGAAGTGGTTTATCTGATCAGCTTTATGTTTTGTTCAATATTAATAATTTATTTAAAAAGTAGAATTAAATAAAACTTGGAGTCATATTATTTAAATATCATCTACTTCAATAGTCAGGGTAATTTGGACCATTCATCCATAGGAAAAAAATAAAATAAAAGAGACATTGGTCTATTAAAGTAGTTAACTATGTTGGTGTTGGAAATAAGCCACACCCGGACCGACGATGGACTGGTCTAAGAGGGGCCAGTAGCTCAGTGGTAGAGCACTCCAGCAGTGATGGAAGGTCCTATGTTTGAGTCCTAGCTGGTCCATGTCTCAACAAACTATTAGATGGTATAGTCACTAATTATTAGTATAAAATTAAAAAAGTTTAAAAGGAAAAGATTAAGTCAATTAAAATAGGATGATTCTATATATAAAAGTATTCACTGTGACGGTGTGAATTTGATTTCTATCTCATTTCGATGATGGTTCATAGAGTGAGAAATATTGATATAAAGATATGTATATAGTTAAATCTAACAAAACTTTAACTAAAAAACACTTTAAAACATCTTCATAGATTGTGGAAAAAGACGTCTTCTATTATTGACATTTATATATATAGTTATACATTTTTTTAAATAGAATAAAATATAGAATAATACAAACATAATATGTTAAAATGACAAGGCTTTCAATTTTAGCATAAAGGTAGATATCTAGTAGGTTAAGAGTTGATTCATTTTTATTGGAAAATTAATTAATAGCCTTCCTCATGATGGATCACTAGAGTGTGATCTCAAACGTCTTTAAAACTCATGCTTACAATTGATAGCCTTTTGAATTTCCATTAGGAATTGCTTATTTTTGTATAATTGTGTATGTTCAATATCAACATCTATAAGTGGAAATTAGAAAGAGGGAAGGTGGGGATGATTACTAAAGGTAGATTAAGAATAATTACTAACAATATCTTATATTCAATGTTACTAGCACTATCCTATATTTAATAAGTTAGAATGATAAGGCGTAGAATGATAAGGCTAATTGTTAGTGGTATCTTATATTTAATATAATGGGAAGTTGTTTCCTATATATAAAATATTTAATGTTAATGTTTTCTCATAAAAATTAAGTAGATAGGAATTTAGAAACTTAAATATTAAAATTTGAAATAATTTAATTATAATTAATATTTTTTTTTTAAATTTAAATTATAATGATTAAATAATTAATTAATTTATAATTTTTATTTTTATTTTATTAAAATAAATTTTCTAAAAAAATGTATTTTTTATCATTTATTACCTTTGTAATGAAAAGTGAACATAAAAAATATATTATTTCTAAAATGATTGTATTTATAATATTATTATTCAAAAGTTTTAAAATTATTGTATTTATAGTAATTATTTTAAAAATGTTAAATATTTAATTTTAAAAATCAAATATTGAAGTGCTACTGAAAAACTAATTATATATTTTCTTATTTTTTTTTAATCGATAAACCACACCAAACTGTACAAAATTATATTAATTTCAAAAAAGGTTACATTCTCCTTGAGTTTGAAAGCTCATTGCTTTCAATTACATCATTTCCAATAGACAAAATTTGAGGACCAGAAAGAATGGAACCAAACTCCTCACATATCCTAGACTGCAAACGACTCCTGGAACACCAACAGTAGACACCCATCAACTCAAAAGTGCCACCGCCACTCTACCACCCCATCATCACTTAATATGGCTAATAGAAAGCCCCTGAGGAGACCAGCACCACAAAGGCTTCAATAGATGCTGATGACTCATCCCAGTCCATTCCAATAGCCCGTTAGATGAAATCTCTGCCCCAATCTACCCATGTCATATGATTGATTAGCTATTATCCATTGAGGTCAGGACCTGGAAGGCTAACCTCTCCACCAATGCATTCAGTTCTAGTAGTTTAGGCAAATCCCCAGCCTAAGGAATCCTGGACTCCAAGTCTGCAAAGGTAGAGCATTCAACATCATGCACATAATGTAGACCTTGAATGTCTCCCTTAGGCAGACCAAGGCTTCTACCTTTGGGCCACCCAAGTCCAGCAGCAACACCAAGAATTGCAAAGAAATATCAGTATTGACTCGATATCTATCCTCCAAGACCAGGAAATTCTTCCCTAAAACCATCTTAACCACTTCTATGAAGAGCTTACTTTTCTAATTGTAGATGACCATCAACTGATTGTTGATTATCTTACCTAGAAATGTGACTTGACATCTAGCACCTTGCAGCCTGATTGGAGTCTCCAAAGCCTCTCAATTGCAATTATCAATTATGCTTGACTCAAGAATAAATAGAGGGTTGAACCATTAATCATCTCTAAGCACCCTCATAGGAGGCATTAAAACCTATCAATTCCCTTAGATTTGTCACCATCCCACACTTGCAAAAATCATCCTTCCCGTGAGGGTGACAATGCTTTCATCATCTCCAAGTACCTCTATTTAACTACATAGTATTGGCAAGTAATGATTCTTCCATACTCACATCACTTCCTACAGGGGCTTCTTAAAGAGTCTCCAACTCAGCATCCAGCAAGACAAGGGAGTTCTGACTTAACCACACTACCAACATGGTACAAGGTTCTCTACTACAACATTGCTTATCTGTAGAGATAAAAGAGAAAACATTCATTCACTTGCATGAGAGAGGCCCAATCGATCCAAACTCAAGCCCATCAGTAACCTAGTTCACTAATTCATCAGCTTCTTTATTTCCTTCCCTGTATGTGTGGCTTATAGTGAAGGCCTCGAAGTAATTAAGAAAATTGAATGCTCTCTCCAAATAGGCTTTCAATTTCTAATCTAGCAAAGATCCTACCCTTATAACATTGATTACCAGAGTGGAATCACCCTTTGTTTCCACCTTGTCCACCCCTAAGTCTCTGCAAAAAAGAAGTCCTTCGGTGAGGGACTTGAACTCTGCAACATTATCGATGTCTTCATCTAATGGGATAGCCAACTTGCCCACAAATTCTCCATTCATAGTCTAATGATGCACCCAACACCTGAAGGGCCAAGATTTCCTCTTGATGCATCATCAATGTTTAGTTTATACCAGTCTTCCTTTGGAGCATTCCATTTCACCTTCCTGCACTCATTGGAGGATGCTTTCTCCCTAGTTCCAATATGAAGAGGGACTTTCAACCCGTGCCACCTCATTCTCATTTGTCCATCCTAGTCTGTGAACTTACTTGACTGATTTGGGCACGAACTGGATCTATTGTTGGCCACTTTGACAATGATAGCTTCTACCTTATTTCTGAAGGAGTCAATTGACATTTCCTTGTCTTCAAAAATGTGTATGTTTCTTTCCTTCCAAATCTCCCAAATGAGGAGGGAAGGGCAAATAATCCATAGGATGCTTAGGAGGCTAGACCATGGCCTGATTGGCCATCCATTGAAAAGAAGCTTGATGTCATTAGGAAGGGCTATTATCCATCCCATCTTTGCACACATCCATCTCCAACATTCTTGGGAAAAGGGGTATTTGAGAAATAGGTGATCTATACTTCTTCTTTCCTACAAAGCACACACCATGACGGACTGTCAAAATATTTCTTTGTAAGACTACCCAAGCAAAGACTCCAGCTCTTGGCACACACTGTTTACTCCAACAGAGTTGAGTAGGGATATCTATTTTTGTCATAGCATCCAACCCTGAGAAAATTCTATACCCATCCTTGGCATTGAAAAGGCCACTTCTGGAACTGGCCCAAACCAATATGTTTGATCCTTTCCTAAACACCAACTTTCTTTAGGAAATGGTACTCTTAAGGAGAGCAATTTCCTCCAAGGAGAGTGGAAGAGAGAATAAATCCTTCCATTTCCACCCTAGGGATGGATCATTTTGAAAAAAGCTCACATAATCCTTAACACTATCCCCCAATGTAGTTTGAGATAGGCTTTGGTTTACCCTATTGATATCTTGATGTCTAAGCTCAGGTGGCCCCCCCAAGAATCTTCCCAAAATAGGGCTAATTCTCTATCTTGAATATCCCACATCACAAAATCAGAAATGATTGTCCTACAACTCAAAATAAAATTCCGTACTCTAGAACCTTTTGGTGGATTAGCAATTTTGACTACTTTTGTTGCCTCTTCACTGTTAAGGTATTTTGATTGTAGGATCCTAGCCCATTTCAGGTTTGGTTCTTTAAGCATTTTCTATACTAGTTTGGCTGCTAGTGCTTTGTTCTACCACATCTAATTTCTAAGACCATGATGCAGGAGTATCCTTGGTTCAAGACCAATCTTGTATCAACCAAAAACATTTGCATTTTAGTTTGTTTGCAACTCAATTTATTTCTTTCATTTTTTTCTAGTTCAGTTCAAGGAGTTTATGTTGATAACTGAGATGGGGGGTGAATTAGTTATCCTAATTATTTCTACTTTCTGAACTTTCTTAATAATCAATGCAGCATTAATTCAAATAAGAAAACATGACTATGAAATGGAAATACACATGACACAATATTTTTTACGTGGAAACCCTGTTAAGGGAAAAAATCACGGGGTGATTAACCCAAGATTGTATTCTCTATTAGAAGAATGGAAATACAAAATGGCACTTGCCAATTAGGGCTCACTGCCCGAGCACACTGCTCACAAGAGGCACACTGCCTACAAGAGACACACTGTCTACAATTTATAAAGAGTGTAATACAATACTTGAATTGATAAGGAGCATCAACATATGCTGGAGTTCAGTTCCAGTTAGGCTCTGTATACTGATCTACTGCACTTCATCTTTTCTCTTCTTTTGTGCTACTCTCCTTTCACATACTAGACCTTCCTTTCTTCTTTTATTCGGATCTACTGCTTTTCTTCAAACATCACCAACAACCACGACACATCTCACAACTAAATCCATCTTGCATATATATCTGTACAAGTGATTTCATCACCTTTCTAGTCGGCATCTGGAATAGTCAATCTTTTCATAAACTCTGATCTGTTGGCTGAATCCTTGCACATCAAGTAATGCGGATCAAGCATATACTTGTAGAAGTAATTAATCATGTCGGCCAAACATAAATTATGACTTAAGAACCTTTTCCATCATCAGTAACACGTCCAGAATAATGTCTGATGTTTTGCCAGTCAGTTCTTCCTCTATTCATACTGTTACTTGGGAACCTGACACTCAAGTATTCATATCTCTTTATCCTTTCCACACCGAAGGCTCAAACCCTAGAATATATCATTCAAGATACTTCTCTTGACTTCCCCAAATCTGCACTTCACTGAGATACTTCTACTGAGAGATCCAGACCTGTCTGTCGGACCTTACTGACTGCTCTATTCCTGCTTACCGAACCTCAACACTTTGCAATCTGTCTTCCGGTAAAGACTCATTATGTCCTGCGGATGTGTGGGCTAACCTTTTTTGCCATCAATGACAAGATTCACGAATCCATATAGTGTCTTTTGCCAACAATCTCCCCCTTTGGCATTGATGGCAACACTTAGTGAAAAATGACTAAGTGTAGCCCTATACTCCCCCTTGGCTGATGCTCTGTCTCTATGTACATTTTCTAGAACTCCCCTTAGTTGGATACCTCATTTTTCACTACTCCTCACTCCCCCTTTGACATCAATGGCAAAGGGTGGGGTCCGCACACCAAGGAATTTCTCAAAAACACTTCTATACTTAGCCGCATAAGTATTTATACATGCTATACTTTACATAAAGTGAAGGATATCTGCAAAATTTGTCTTCAATTAGATGAATTTTTTTGCCCAACTTTGCTTTATTCTGTCCAAAATTGATATGTGACCACTTAATAGGAATGCAAACGCATTTGCCCTTTTTAGATTTGTTGGATCATTGGTCTGGGCAATGATTTGAGCTTCTTTGATGGCCTCATGCATGGCCTCTAACTTAGGGACAATTATCCCTCTGAGCTCACTCAACCTACTGATTCTATTTTTCTTCTCCTTTTCAAGTTTCTTGATATCATTCAAGACTGCAATAGTCTGACATTCTTGATTTATTATAGAGGAAGAGAGAGGATCAAAATTCTTTGATAGGTTTGACAATTTATCCTCCTGTTCTGTTATTTTCTTCTGAATGTCCAGTGCTACTCTGGACCATGATAAACAAAATTTATACATTTCTCCTCCATCTTTAAGAGCATTTTCTAAGCTCTTTATTCCTGTATTCATATTTCTCCTGTCATTAAATATCAACCCTTGAACCTCTAAAATCTCTTATCAGAGAACTCTTTCTGGACCTTCACCTCAGCTGAGTTGTCTAAAGACTCAAAATGAGTGCTGACAGAATTAATAAGAGACTTGAGATTACCAGATGAAGAAGTTGAGAAGTCCTTCTGAAAGGATGGCATAATCTTTTCAAGCACTCCGGATGCAGCTGCTATAAGCTCACAGTCTTCCATGTGAGATTTTAGTAGTTTCTCTTTGGCCTTTGCATTTGCAAATGAAACTATGTTCATTGTTTGTACCAGAGAAAGAGAATCAAAATCAAATGGCCCTTTTAGTAGTTCCAGTTCATCAATCTCCATAGTTGCTTTTGTCAAAAAGTCCTTGACTGATTCTGCAGTGTCTCTTGCCAGAGATAGATTTTTCTTTTCTTCTGCAGTCACAGAACTATCTTCTGGAGCTTTCTCCCCTTCCACAACATTTGTACTGATATCTTCTTTTCCCTTTACCTTTGCTTCTTTCTCCTTTACTCTTTCTTCTCCTTTGGATCCGAAGTCAGCAGGGGAAACTGGAGGAGTGATGTTAGTCTGTTCATGGGCCACCTCTTCCAAAGCAGAGGATTCCAAGTCCTTAGCTATTTCTGCACTAGTATTCATAACCTCTTCTATTATTTTCTCAGAAGACATTTCTGCAACACTTGTGGTTGAGGGGTCAGTACCCAAGTCCTCTATAATAGGAAGATTAAATCTTTTCAAGGCTTTCTAGAGAATTTCTTCTATGTCCTTAGCTACCTTGTCAGTCTCACCAATCATAAGTTGATTCATCCTTGCTTTGCTCCTGAACTCATCCTTACAATCTTTGAATACCATATTCATTGTCTTGGGATTGATTGAAGGATATAGCTGAATTGCTATCTATTCCCAGATTTCTAAGTCCTTGGCTTGGGCATTGTTCTTTCTTGTTTCTAGTTCCTTCTCCAAGCTTTTAGGGATCAGAGATATAATTTCAATAAATGCTTTGTTGTAGATATTTAGGTACCTGACTACGACATCTTTCAATATTTTCTAATCTGCTTCACCATAATCATCATAGAACTCAACCATCGGTTGAAGATTTCTGTCCACTGTGACTAATTTGATTATGTCATCAATGTGAAGAGTGGGTTTTTCAACATATTCCTTTGTCTTTTCTTCTTCCTTTTGTCCAGTAGAGGGTTGACCGGATGTTTTCTTCTTTTTCTTCATTTTCCTGATTTCTTCATCAGATTCAGTCTCCTCTTCATCCCTTTGACTAGCATAAGCCCTTATGGGTTTGTCTTTGTTCTTTTCTCTCCTTTGCTAGATGATTGTGCTTCCGATTCTGATGTCCTTGAGCCTTTGGCAGTGGTTGGTGTAGATCTCTTTGATGATCTGGTTTGGGTGGAAGGTTTTGCCGGAGTACTTTCCTCATTTTTCTTTTCTGCCTTCTTCTTCTCTTCCTCAGCCCTTTCCATCTTTTTCTTGTTGGCATCAAGTGCCTCCTTTGAGATGCCAAAGCCTTTGGTAACAGCTTCTACTTCTTTTCTCACTTTCCTCTTGATCTCTGGCTGCTTTAGCTTAGTATGAATTTTCACACTTAGTTCTTCAAAGGTTCCAAATCTTTCTGCTTTTGGGTCCTTTGACTGACTGAGCATGTGTTGAACATTCAGCTCTACAATTTATTCATCAACTTCATACCCCATAGGCATGATCCAGACTGTCCTTGGCTCTACTGCCTCCATTAGGCATTGATCAGTGTCTACCATGAAGCACACTGTATCCTTGTATTTATCAACTACTGATTTGGGGATTCTTTCTCTAATTTGTATTGTATTTTGAAATTGCTTGAAGTAACCCCATAGAGCTATATTCCTTGCCTTAGCATCCCCAAGTTCATGCAAGTAATCTCTGATCTGAATTGCTACCGGTTTGTCATTTTGCCATACCCATCCATTTGATCTGGGCAGCTCATTCATGAAGTAGAAAAATAGACATAATATTAGTCCACCATATTTAAAGGAGTTCTTCTTGTCCTTTTTGATCTTCTATATGTTTTCCATTAATTGGCTCAAAAGAAGTTCACAGAGATCATAATTTGCATTCTTTCTCAGCATCTCATAGGCTATATATACTGCAGTTCCAGATACTGAATTCTCCCTACTGGAGTGATATATCTTGTATCCTATTATCATAGATGCAAACTTGATATCCGGGTCAGTAATATCTTCAATGGTCAATGCCCTCTTATCAAATTTTGATCTGGTGGCCTCAGTTACAATGTTGTTTTTGATAGATTTGAGGATAGGTATTCCTCCGGAGGAGTGTAAACCAGTTACTGCCCTAATTGCCTCCTTGGTAATTTTGTAAGGTCTGTTCGGCCATAGAAAGTTGTCATGTACCCTACTCAACACATACTGGACCCATTCATCTTCTTCAAAGTACGGGAAATGAATGAACTGATCAAAATGTTTCTCCTAGATGCCCTTATATTCTGGTTTAAGCTCAAAAGCATCATCTATCAGTTGTTTGTGATAGAAATCTCTTAGTTTGAATTCCCCAAACTCTTCAATATTTGCGTGTATGTAAACCCTAATATCTTCTGTGTGCAAAACACCATGCAGAACACTAGAGAATGCTCCTAGGGGATCTACCTCCAATGATTTGTATGGATGTTTCTTAAATTCAGGGCGAGGCCTATCAAAGATCTTCACAATATTTAGAGTACCCATCATTCAAGGATTTATAAAGAGATATTTTATAACGAAGAATACTTTTTGCACCTTTCAGTTTCATGGAGTTAGCTGGATCGATTTCTAGATGAATTGACTTCTGCAAATGATCTTTTGATGAGCTTGAGAATTTTGTTGCAGAGCTTCACTTTTCGATTCTTCTTGAATGTAGAATGAACAAATGCTTAAGAGGAAACCCTTATATTGCTCCGCAAACCCTAATGTCAGGTTGCAATAAATGCTTGACCTAAGTTATTCTAGTTTGCCTTATTTGGATGACTTGAAGAACCGGATCAATTCTGATCTTTAAACATCTTGCGGATCTTTCAAATCTTAACCATAGTTTATTTGGATGTTTCCCTTATGAACCCTTTAATCCGCAACTCTTATTGTGCTGGTTCCAGCACCAATTGACTGGCTAGGGGAATAAGGTTTTCTTTGTGTCTCCCCCTGAGCCAAAGCTCACTTTTTAATTTCTAGAAGGAATATCAGCACCAGAGTCTGGTGCGGATCCATCCTCTACATTCTCTATACTTTTCTTCACCCAAATCTTGTACATCTCACTTTGACTTCATCCACATTCACTTGTGGTTTTCCCTTATCTTGATTCTAATTATGATATACTGGACCTCTTTTGTCCTGATTCTTGTTTCTATAAAATTTTGCAATATGACTGGATCTATTGCAAATTTGGCAAACAACATTCTTTGCATATTTGATTGATATCCTCTTGATTTGCATTGATTAGCCATATGACCTATTCTATTGCATGCAAAGCATCTACCATTGAATGATTTGTTCATTTGCATATTTCTGCATTCATGAGATTTGTGACCATACCTTTTGCAGTTAAAACACTATCCGGAGAAGGATGAATTAGTCTAATTCATTCTCTTTTTGCACTGATTAGCTTTATGACCAAAGTTGTTATAGTTGTGGCAGTATCCATTGAAGGATGGATATCTTTGAGCATTAGGCTGTCTTACCAGAGGTCTTCTAGGCCTGTTCCTTGAATTTTCTGATCCAAAATTCTTCTGACTAGATCTGGAGTTTTCTCCTTTCTCATATCCCAAACCACACTTGTCATCTACCCTCTTTTGACTTCCAAGAAGAACTTCAAGTTGAGCAGAACTTATCTTGAATTTCTCTTTATATTCATTTGCTGTTTGAAGATCCCTTTTGAGAGAGACAATTTGATGCTCAAGTTTTTCTTCATTATCTTTAGCATCTTCAAGATCAGATTCAAGATGTCTGATAATTCTATCCATCTTGTGGCAATCTTCTGATTTCTCTTGGAGAGATTGTCTTAGATTATATTTAGTTTTTCGTTTCTCTTCAACTTCTTGGGTAAACTTCATAACTCCTAATTCCATTTCATGTCTTACCATAATGATTTCTTTTGATAACTTTTCACATAACTTGGTTTTCTCCTTCAGCTCTTCATTTGCATCATTTGCTTCACCTTGACTTGCCAATTGCTGAAGCAGCTCCTTTCTCTTTTTCATAGAGAGACTTAATTTATCTTTTAGTTCTCTCATGAAATCATCAGCCTATTTGAGTCTTTCTTTTAATTCATTGATTTCAGAGTTTGACTGCTCAAGATCATCAAGGGCAGTCTTGAGTTGCTCCCTTAAACCATATGCATCCATTTGGATTCCCAAATCTTCCTCAAGCTGTTAGACTCTGTTAGGAGGAACTTGGCTCTGATACCAATTGTTGATAACTGAGAGGGGGGTGAATCAGTTATCCTAATTATTTCTACTTTCTGAACTTTATTAATAATCAGTGCAGCATTAATTCAAATAAGCAAACATGACTATGAAATAGAAATACACATGACACAATATTTTTGACGTGGAAACCCTGTTAAAGGAAAAAACCATGGGGTGATTAACCCAAGATTGTATTCTCTATTAGAAGAATGGAAATACAAAATGGCACTTGCCAATTAGGGCTCACTGCCCAAGCACACTGCTCACAAGAGGCACACTGCCTACAAGAGACACATTGTCTACAATTTATAAAGAGTGTAATACAATACTTGAATTGATAAGGAGCATCAACATATGCTGGAGTTCAGTTTCGGTTAGGCTCTGTATACTGATCTACTGCACTTCATCTTTTCTCTTCTTTTGTGCTACTCTCCTTTCACATACTGGACCTTCCTTTCTGCTTTTATTCAAATCTACTGCTTTTCTTCGCACATCGCCAACAACCACAACACATCTCACAACTAAATCCATCTTGCATATATATCCACACAAGTGATTTCATCACCTTTCTAGTTGGCATCCGAAATAGTCAATCTTTTCACAAACTCTGATCTGTTGGTTGAATCCTTGCACATCAAGTAATGCGGATCAAGCATATACTTGTAGAAGTCATTAATCATGTCGGCCAAACATAACTTATGCCTTAAGAACCTTTTCCATCATCAGTAACACATCCAGAATAATGTCTGATGTTCTGCCAGTCAGTTCTTCCTCTGTTCATACTATTACTTGGGAACCCGACACTCAAGTATTCATATCTCTTTATCCTTTCCACACTGGAGGCTCAAACCCTAGAATATATCATTCAATATACTTCTCTTGACTTCCCCAAATCTGTACTTCACTGAGATACATCTACTAAGAGATCCGGACCTGTCTGTTAGACCTTACTAACTGCTCTGTTCCTTCTTACCAGACCTCAACACTTTGCAATCTGTCCTCTGGTAAAGACTCATTATGTCCTACGAATGTGTGGACTAACCTTTGTTGCCATCAATGACAACATTCATGAATCCATATAGTGTCTCTTGCCAACACTTTATTCAAAAGCAGTTTCTACATTTTGGTCTGCATTTTACCATAGCAGCATCTCAGACCTTGTGGAGCTAGACTTAGTATCTACATTCATTCATATACATCATATCCAGAATTTAGAGATCTGTACATCAACACTTGAAAGATATCACTATCAAAATTTTGACTATTTCTCATAACAGAGCATCTAGATAATCACAAACAACTAGCTGAAGGAGAAACTTGTGGAAGCATTTCCTAATTTGTGGAGCCTAATGACACATCATTCAATGATCTTTGGTTCATGGATGACCTTCCCTGAACATCTGTACATCATTCCATTCATTTTTCAGAAGTGTTCTATGCATTTAAGTCTAATCTATCTATGTACACACATTACATCTCTTCTTTGGAATTTGTGATCTTCCTTGGCTAATGCAGAGGAATCAATTGATTTAGACTTGATATATATTGATGTAATAGATCCTTAGGAAAGTAGTTAATAAGTTACTAAGTTCTAGATAGATAGCTTATTCATTTTCTGGCAAAGGAGCTTCAAAGCTTTATCTTGCACATGTATGTAATCAGGCCTGTGAGCCCTAATTGTAAGCCCACATGTTGCCGATCGATCTCTATTTGAGTTCTTTGATATACTAAATGATTGAATCTGCATTTGCTTTATTTCTGTGAGTTGTTTCTATTGTGTTTATTCTTTTTGTATGGTTCAGATAGTTCATTCTTTGAACCCTCCTACCGTGATTGCACCAAGTGGTATCGGAGTGAAAGTTCAAATCTTTGGAGTGAATTAAGAAAAATATGCAATGGAATTTTGTAAGATCTTGCTATGGACAGATCACCAAATTGAGGCAGGTTACTTATGTTGCAACTGATCGCTAATTGTGAGGCAGTTGTCACCTTGTAGCCCGATTGCCAAACCTGAGGTAGTTTACACTTGATCCTAGGAAGAATGCTGCTAAGGAGAGTTGTTGATGTTAGAACAATGGCTGGTAGAATAGATGAGATGATGGAGATAACGAAAATAATGTGAATTCAATTGGAAGTTGTTGAATAAGATAGGTGAAGAGGATTGACATCGAGACCTAATGTTGAAAGCAATGAGGAAGAAGAATTTTAATCTGTTGAACAAACTGGCGAAACCCTAGGAGGTGATGAAGAAAAAGAATCAGATCAAGTAAAGATCCTATGAGCTATTTCAAAGATTGGAAAGAGACCTAGAGTGGATGTACCAAATTATACTGGTAATTTAAACCCTGAATAATTGATTGACTAGATAAATGATATGGAAGAATACTCTGAATATGAGGAAATTGAAGATTTCGAGAAGGTGAAATTTGCAAAGACAAAGTTGAAACAACATGCTACTATATGGTGGAAAGAAGTTCAATTGGAAAGAAACATAACTCCAAAAGAAAAGATCACAAAGTGGGATAGGATGGTTACTATGTTAGAGAAGATGCAAGTATATCTGATGATGAGTATGAGGTGATGATAATGAATGCTTATTCATAGCCCTAAGAGATGAAATTGTTTCTACTAACTCTGGAAACTATGTGAAGGAAAAGGGTTTGGAAGCAAGCACTAACCTTGCAGGCATTGTAATGTCTGCTATTCATGCCAAAAAAGAAAAAGATGACTGGATCATTGATAATGGATGCTCAAATCATATGACAAGTGATAGAGTAAGTTTTTTAAACTTGAAAAATATGATGGTGGAGTGGTTAGATTTGGTGGTGATGAAGCTACTAAGATTTGTAGAAAAGGTTCAATCAGTTTTGATGGAAAGCATAACACTGATGATGTTCTTTATGTCAAAGGTTTAAAGCATAATCTCTTGAGTGTTGGAGAAATATGTAGCAAGGGTTATAATCTTATGTTTCAAGATGATGGCCATGAGATTAGAAAAAGCTCTAGAATAGTGATTGCTGCTGGAAAGAGGACAGGTGGAAATGTTTATCATCTCAAAGGTGGTGTTAGTTATTGCCTTAAGACTTAGATCAATAAGAGTTGGCTATGACATATGAGATTAAGTCACATCAATTTTGATAGCCTGGTAAGGATAATTTCAGTTCAAGATGTGAGAGATCTGCCAAAGATCACAAAGCCCATGAATGTTGTCTATAAGGAATGTCAGATTGGAAAGAAAACAAGAAGAAGCTTCAAAGTCAAGGATCAATCATCTACCAGACTATTGGAATTGGTACATATAGATATTTGTGGTCCTAATAGAGTAAGGAGTTTTTAAGGTGAAAGGTATTTTATGTTATTTATTTATGATTGCTCTAGAATAGCATGCGTCACGTTTCTTAAGGAAAAATTAGAAGCCCTAGATAAGTTTAAATCATATAAAGCAATGATTGAAAATGAAATGGATATGAAGATCAAATGTTTGAGGTCTGACAAAGGTGGAGAATTTACCTCTAATGAGTTTAACATGTTTTGTGAGAATCATGGGATAAAGAGGCATTTATCTACCCCTAGGACTCCTCAACAGAATGGAGTGGTTGAAAGGAAGAACATGACTGTTCAAGAAGCTGCAAGGACAATGATCAAAGAAGCAAACCTACCGAAAGTCTACTGGAGAGAAGCAATTTATACTATTGTCTACATATAGAACATAACACAAGTAAGGGAAAATGACACAAAGACTCCCTATGAGCTATGGTATGGAAGGATTCCCATTGTTAAATATTTTAAAGTTTTTGGAAGAAAATGTTATATCAGAAGAGATGAAGAAGTAGGAAAGTTTGATCCAAGGTGTGATGAAGGTATTTTCCTTAGGTACTCTAACAAAAGCAAAGCTTACCGGTGCTACAACAAGAGGCTAATAAAGATTGTTGAAAGTGTGAATGTTAAGGTTGAGGAAGACATACATAAGATTTCAGAGATTAATGATTATGAATCATATGAGTCTTCTTCTAGTAAAGAAGAAAAAACTAAAGAAAAAGAAGTACAAGTTGAAGAACAAGAAGCTCTAGAAAGAATTCCTAAAACTCCCAAGTATGTGTAGATGCATCACACTGAAGACCAGATCATTGGTGATAAGACAAAATGTGTATTGACAAGAATTAGAGCTACTAAAGAACAAGTAAATCTATGTTTACTTTCTAAAGTTGAACCTAAAACATTGGTTGATGCATGCAAGGATGAGAATTGGATCAAGGATATGGAAGAAGAACTAATGCAGATTGAGAAAAATCAGACTTGGGAACTTGTCCCAAGTCTGGAGAACAAAAATGTGATTAGAACTAAGTGGGTATTTCGAAACAAATTGAATGAGAATGGAGAAGTGGTAATAAATAAGGCAATAATTGTATGTAAAGGCTACTCACAAGTGGAAGGAATAGATGATGAGGAAACTTATGCCCCGGTGGCAAGAATGGAGGCCATTAGGATGTTTTTGGCATTTGCAACACATAAAAATTTCAAAGTATATCAAATGGATGTGATGTCTGCTTTCTTGAATGGGGAACTAGAAGAGGAAGTGCACAGAGAGCAACTAAAAGGATTTTAGTTGTTAGATAAGCCAGATATGATTTGCAGGTTGAAGAAGGAATTATATAGATTGAAGCAAGCTCCCAGAGCTTGGTATGCAAGGTTAGACAGGTACTTATATTACAACAAGGATTCAATAAAGGCTCTGCAAATAGTAATTTGTAGGTCAAAGTAAGTGGAGATCAAATTCTAATTGTGGAAGTGTATGTAGATGACATAATTTTTGGTGGAAATGTAGGCATGTGTAAGAGCTTTGCAGATGAGATGCAGAAAGAGTTTGAAATGTCAATGTGGGGAAATGAATTTCTTTCTTGGCTTACAGATCAACCAGACAGATAAATGCATTTTCATTTCTCAGTCAAAGTATGTAAAAGAGTTGTTAAATAAGTTTGGAATGGAATATTCTAAACTAGTTTGTACTCCTATGGTTACTAGTTGTAAGTTGAGCAAGAATGATGAATATCCTAAGGATGATCAGAGCAAGTATAGATCAATGATTAGAGGATTACTATATCTGACTGCTACTAGACCAGATATTATGCATGCAGTTTGTCTTATGGATAGATTTCAATTAGATCCTAGAGAGTCACATGTCATGGTAGTGAAGAGGATTTCCAAATATTTAAAGGGCACTTCTGATCATGGCTTGTGGTATCCAAAAGATATTTACTTTACTCTATGTGCTTATACAAATGCAAATTAGGCTAGTTGTGTAGATGATAAGAGAAGTACAAGTGGTGGAGCATTCTTTCTTAGTGGAAGAGTAGTGTCATGGTTAAGTAAAAAGAAGGATTCAATATCTCTATCTACTATAGAGGAAAAATACATTGCAGTAGCATCTTGTTGCATACAGGTGTTGTGGACGAAACAAACCTTGAAAGATATCAAAGTTGTGTATGATGAGCCAATTTCTATTTTCTGTGATAATACAAGTGCTATTAACATTTCAAAGAATCTAATGATACATTCAAGGACAAAGCATATTTCAATTAGGTATCACTTTCTGAGAGAGAAGGTTGCTGAGAATGAAGTGAAGCTTGAGTATGTACCTACAAAGGATCAGGTTGCTGACATATTCACTAAGGCTCTTCCTAAGGATACATTTGAGTATCTCTGAGAGAAGTTAGGGGTTATTGCCCCTCCTTCCTTGAACTAGATGCATAAGGAGATGCATCAGTCTAGTGGATTTCAAGATTCATTCTTTTCTAGACTGATGATTGGAGGCTACCTCTCAGGGGGAGGAGGCACTAGTCATGATGATTGTTGTAGTCAGGGGAAGTATTCAAAGCAGTGAAAGAAAAAGATGTTGCAGAGTAGTAGTGAACAGTGCAAATATGTGTAGTATCATGAAAAGGGAAAGTTGTGACACCCTCTTCCATTGATGTCAAAGGGGCAGAGAGTTCATGTGAAAAACAAAGGGGGAGAAAGAACAATCAGTGATCAGACAAAGAGAATAAGATGTGCAAAAGAAAGGGGGGAGTAATAAAGTTAAAGAAGATTGGTGCAGAGTTGTGTCTTGATGGTTTTTCACATCATGTGTTTCCATCAATGAAAAAGGGGGAGATTGTTGCAAGTATGTGCTAATCGGTGTTGTCATTAATGTCAACAAGCTTGTGTTGTCATTGGTGTCAACTATGTCTTTTGATAAGGTTGCATGTCTTTTGATGAGGTTGTTGTTTTTTGATTAAGTTGTCTTGGTAAAAGTGATTTGGTTTCTTTGTAGAGGTGTTGAAGATGTTGAGGATATGCTTCTATTATTGGGTTTCCAAGTGCTTTTGAGAAAATTTGATTAATTATGGAAATAATGTGTTGAAGAAGTCTTATGGCTTATAGAGTGCTGTTCAAGTTTTTGCTCCTAATTTCTTTTGTGTTGGAGATTTGAGTATACAATTTGGATATGTTGTTTAGAAGTGTTTGAAGATGCTAAATCCAGAATTTGGTTCTCTAGATCATTGTGCAGTGGAAGGTGTGTTCACCAGTTTGAGAATAGTGTTTGATAATGTTTGTAGTGTGTCTGGGAGAAAGTATTTTGTTCTGCATTTCTTTGTAGAATGGTTTTAGGTGTTGTGTTTGAAGATGTGTGATTATAAGTCTATATTTTCCTTCAACTCAAGTGGTTCATGGTTTGGTGCTTTGCAAGTACATTTCTTAAGTTGCAGATGATGATAGACCATGATATAGATGGTTAAGTACTTTGGTGTGAAGTTTATCCAGGTGAAAGATGTTTTAAAGGAATTTGTTTGTTTTTAGGTGCTTGTGGATATTTCTAGATCATATTCAAGCTTGGTGTGTGGTCCTCATGTTGTTGTGTGATTTTGAGGAAGCGTGCATATAAAAGTTCATAGTGTTAACACAAGGATGGCTGACTTGGTTGTTTACACTATTTGTAGTTGTGCTTTGGTGAAAGTGAAAGCGTGATGAAGCATGTAAGAATGGATTTAGGTTCATGCTAAGGTATGATGTGGTTTGCATTCATTCATCTCCTCTATGGGAATGATTAGGTCCAGACCTAATTTGAATTTTATGGGTTAAGTTGTGTTGCCGACCTTGGAGAATATTTTCAAGGATGATGATGGTATAAATAAGTGTCAATAATTCATGAATGAGTGTGTGTGAGGGATATGATGTTTATGATGCAAATTTGATCAGTGCAGTGAGGGCTTTCATGTGTTAGGCTACTAGATGCAGTGAGCAGAAGGTGTCTACTATTTTCAATGTTGTTGTGAAGATATTGTTTGTGTTTTGATGGATATTGAGCTTCATTGGAACTGAACTCCATGCATAGGTTAGATGCAATTATATCAGTTCAAAGCCTAATAGTGAGCCTCTCTTCTCTTCTTTGTTTCTTTCTCAGTGGGTAGTGAGTCCACCTATAACTTGAGCATTCTTTCTTTTGGACAGCGAGCCTTTTGTAATTTGGTTTTTCTACTACATTATGTTGTGAGCTAATCCTCATAGTGGTTCTTCCGTTTTAGGGTTTTCCACATAAATTATGGCATTCTCTTGTGTGTGGTGTTGTTATAATTTAGTTTCAGTTATTTTCTTTTTATGCTTAATCATTATAACATGTTTAAATGTTAATGTAGATCTGAATGTTTGCAAGGGTTTGAAATTTTTTATACAATTGATTCACCCCCCTCTCAATTGTCTTGTGCATTCAACATTAACTAATACAAATATTCTACTAAAATAATTTAGATGTTTTATTTACCTATAACAACTAAATCAGATACATGTTTGTAATCAACTGAATATAAATGATCATAGACATCTACAATATCATTATATTCATAAGGAGGCATTGATACTAATTGCTTCATTTCCCATTGTGAAACATATCTATCTCTAATATTCTCACATTATACAACATTTGCATTATTCTCTATTCAGCCAACACTAAAACATGATTTTTCTCTCAATTGAATAGCAAGAGGCTTGCTATGTCTTGTAGTCATCACCTGATACAATTTTCTAATAACAATAATTATTTGAAAATTATAATGATTTGAGCAATCAACATCTATAAATATGAAGAAGTTTAGTCTAATGTTAAATTTCAAACATTCAATTAAGATACATGTATTAAATTCATGCACTTGAAAGATAAATGAAGTTTGAAATAGCATTCAATACCTTTCACTTCTCAAAAATAGTGTTTAGTGTATATTGAGTCACACTTTACTTCATGAGCACCAAAATGACTTTTGTACCACTCGAAAATTTCATTTGCATTTTGTATGGTGTTACCTGCAAATTTATGTTGGTGAGTGCACACTTCACACATGCTTCTGCTCCATCGTCCTCTCCTTTTCCTTGTCCACTCTAAATAAACTCTACAAAAACTTTATGTTACATCTAGCATGTTGTTGGGTTAACCAATTAAATGCTTTTCTAGACTTAAACTATCCTGTAAAGTTATAAGAACCATTCAAACCATTAGATAAACTATATATACATGTATATATATATATATATGTTGATTTGTTTCAAAAAACTATATATTAAAAAATTAAAAAAAAATCAAAAAAATTTAATTCAACACTAACTAGTACATCAATCAGACCAAATCTAATATTGTAAAGCATTTATGTCACATCATCTCAAATATTCAGAAAACATTCCAAAACAATGGGCTACATAGCTTCTATCATGACTAGTATCATCACTGATATAAAAATGAATGATCTCTTTGATGATATTTCTTTCAAGTAGGCTACTTTGTACACCATCCACATGAAACTCAACATATCTATAACAAACATGTATGAAGTTTGTGACCTCCTCTAAATGATAATATTGACTTTGAATCTTAGTTTGAGCACTAAATGTATAGTGCTCAGCAAAATCCACAATAAAAAGAATACAACACTGCAACAAACAATTCTTTGAGTCACAGAATTTTTTATCTTGCCATCTTGCACCATGAAAATGCTGGATATGTGGATATATTGATATTACAAAATGATGCAGAAACTTCCAGGGGTCATAACTTTTGACCTGGGAGTCTGTTTGAGCTAAAATTTGATGGGCAGATGCATCTTGAGAAGTTGATTGGAAATCCCACCGAATTGGTAAGTTTAGTAGGTCACCATTTTAACACTTTTTCGAGACATTTTTTGATCATCTAGGGCCTCAAAATGAGGTCTTAATGATTTTTCAGGATTTGTCCAAGTTGTTTTTCTAATTAGTTTTTGGAATTTACATGCAATTAGATTAGAAAGTTGACAATTAGTCCTATTTTAGTTACTTTCAAATAATTGGCAAGTTTCATGGCCACACGAATAAGGATGTGAAATTACCAAAAAATGTAATTTTAGAAAGTTGCTACAAACTGCCAAAAAGGGTAATTTTCATTTTTGTATATGTATTTTTTTTTTTTCCTTTTAGTTGTGGTAGAATGGAATGGAATGAGAAGAAAAATTTAAAAATATTTCTATGTTTTTGAATTCATTGGCAATAATAATGGTAATGAATATTATGCTGTGAAGTTTGGTTACATCACAAAATTTGTTCATAAACTCATTGTAGGGCAATTTTCTTTCTTTCAGAATAATGTTTTTTGATTCAACTCCTAAGTTTGTTGTGTATTTCTCATATTCAAATATGTTACAAATGTGTATATGGAAAAATGGATTAAATCTAAACTAAATAAAACCAAAGAACCCAATAACATAAAGGAAACGAATCTAAGTAAAAGCCATAAATCACAAATCAAAGATGAATAAAGACTTTTACCAAAATCTGTATTGTTTCCTTTGGATTGAATGTGGATTGCTCAATGAAGTTGCGAAGCCATAGCTGCAACAAGCAAGTAGTGTGCTCAAGAGATCAATGTCAAAAGATCGTAAGGGTTGCGCCAAGATCAATGTTAAAAGATCGTAAAGTGGCTCAAGAAGATCAATGTCAAAAGATCGTAAGGGTTGCGCCAAGATCAATGTTAAAAGATCGTAAAGTGGCTCAAGAAGATCAATGTCAAAAGATCGTAAGAGTGCTCAATCGAATCATTGTATGCTCAAAGCGCTGTTAAGTATGCCTGAGAATAAAATCAAAGAGAGAGGCTAAATGAAAGAGATGAGGGGGGTTTATATAGATTTCAATGAAGATCGATCAATGGTCCAGATAATTCAGAAGAATCAATGGAGGAGGTAAGTTGAGGAATGTGCAACGAATGAGAAGAAGACACGTGTCTTGCTTTCTTTTGCATGAGAGGAGTTATCAAGAATAGAAGAATGAGTTAACTGAAGAGATAAATCAATTAAAAGAATAAAGCAATCAGTTAAGTGATTTAAAACAAGAAGAAGGGATTTGCATGAGAAAAGAAGATATTTTGCTTTATTAAATATAGAAAGCTTAATTGATGAGCAAGAAAGCTTGAGTTATTTTAGAGATAACTCAAATTAGAAGAAAAATCAATTTAAATAAATAATTGATTTATTTAAATTTAGAGAAGATATTTTGGAAGAAACAATTAAATAATTGGAATTATTTAATTTAGAAGATTTTAAAAGCTAATTAAATAAATAAATTTATTTAATTGTTTGTGCATGATTTTGGAAGAATAATTTTGATTTAATTAAATAATTTAAGAATTATTTAATTTTAGATAAGAGGGAATTTGTTGAATTAATTAAATAATTGGATATATTTAATTAATGTAGATGTGAATTTTGGAAGGTGACAATGATTTAATTAAATAATTAAAAATTATTTAATTGTGGAAGAATATAGAGGAATTTAATTTAATTAATTAAATAAAGAGAATTTATTTAATTAATGTCGCAATTTTGTGATTTAGAAGAATTTGGTGAAATTAATTAAATAATTAGATTATTTAATTAATGTTGAAATGCAGGTGATTAGGAAGAAATGACGAAATGCAAGTGATGCGACGACTTGGTCATTTTAGGGTGTCTACATTTTGCCCCTCTTTGATGCAATGCAGCATGTAGCGTTGCGTCAAAGAAAATCGATTGTTGAAGAGGTGATACAATTTTCTGATGCCCCAGTGTAGGTAGTTGCCCCAGCATAGTTAGTGTAGGGTGCCCCCTCGAAAGGAAAGACAGGGAAGTGACAGAAGAACTGTGTTGACACTCGACTAGAAGATTTGTTGGAGACAGATAAGGTTGGGTTGATGATAGATAGAAGAAAGTGGAGATAGAAGAGAACATGATAGAAAAGACTGTTGATCGATTATTGTTGGAAAACTATATAAGGCCCTGGATGAATGGATGGGCAGATGGATGAGCTTGTTGCAACGGTTTCACAAATATTTAAAAAGAGCAATCCTTATTTTTGATATAGCACGTGGATAGTTTGGCACCAAGGTATAGAAGACCAAGGTGCAGTAATATCTAAGTGCATGGACGTTGACTCTGCAAGCAAATGGTTTGAACTTAGATCCCTTAGACATACTATGACCCTATTGGAACATGCGAATAAGCCATAGTCTTGAACATAAAATAAACTCCAATACATGTAAATGCAAGAAGAATATTAATATGTAAGATGCTAGGTTGTAACACACACAAGATAGATAGAATGTTAAGAAAGATACTAAAGATCATTCCTCAAACACGGCACACAAAAACAATGACTATGCCCCCAATCCGTACTGCATCGCAACATACCAAGATTATAGATAAATCAAGGTAGCCTTGAATAGGTAAAGGATAAGGAACAAAAGATAAACCATAACACAAATTGACTGACTTACAAAGTAAACATACAGCCAACATATTCTCTTGCCAAAGAGGTTGCTCAAGATAGATTGGATAGGAAAGATAACAGCCTTATCGTAGGAACTCTGTGTCCGTTAAAGGGGGCTATCTACCTAAAAAGACAATGTCTCACTTGCAGGAAATGCCACATGTCGTAGGAGACGCGTGTGTTGGTCTCAACAATGGAACACTTTGTAGAAGACAAGCTTGTTGATCTAGGGCTTGGTTAAGCGGTACTTAGCTGATGTTGGCAATCGGTATGCAGGACAGTAGATGACTCTAGCAGTAGGCCTCTTTGCTTCAAGTTTGTTAAGGACTTTTGCTTTGAAAGGATGTGCTAGCTTGCTACTTGCGTTAGTCAAGTCGAGGCGAATGGATTTTGAAAAATGGAAGACTAGAAGGATGGAATGCTAATGGATTGGGACGGGTGGAGAATGATGGATCATGTGTGCCTGAGTACTGGATACATCCTTCGTATTCCAGACTACCTACATACCCTGTATCCATGGGATCAAGGCACACCTACGATGGAAGATGAACGTGATAAATATGTAGTTCTGGATAGAGTGATGAAATGGGTCAAGATGGAAGGGGGAGATCTTATGTACCTAAGTACTGGAAACTTCCTTCGTATTCCAGACTGCCTACATACCCATATCCATGGGATCAAGGTATCTTAAGATTGAGAAGAGATAATATGTAGTTCTGGTTGATGTGATGATGTAGAAGAAGAGCGGAGAAGAGGTGATCTTATGTACCTGAGTACTGGAAACGTCCTTCGTATTCCAGACTGCCTACATACCCATATCCATGGGATCAAGGTACTTTAAGATTGCGAAGATGAAAGTATGTAGTTCTGGTGGAGGTAATGATGTAGAACAAGTGTTTGAGAAGATAACAGCCTTATCGTAGGAGCGATGTGTCCGTTAAAGGGTGTTACCTGTGGAAATGAGACAAGATTGAAGTATGCGCTGCGAACCATGAACAAGGAACTAATCCTAGATCGATGCTACGGAAAGAGTTGCCCCCATTCTGGTAGAGGAAACTGTAGGGGTGACCGCCGAAGAAGACACCAAAAGACTTGACCTAGGACAAGACAGTGTTAACTGTAGACACAGATCAAGACGTGGGATGACGATGAGGGACACTGACAAATTTCCAAGCTATACTAGGTAGGGAGATGGAAATGCAAACAAAGTCAATGGTTTTATTACGGATGGATGGATGAAGCAAGTTGTGAACTGGACAAGGAGTGGATAGGACTCGATAGAAGATGGATGCTAACTCTACGCATAGCGCCTGTTTGCTAGGTTTTCACTATGGTACTTATCCAAGGCGCCTGTTTGCCAGGTTTTCACCAGAGGATGAATGTTTTTTTATTTTTTTATTTTTGATTTTTTAATTTTTTTTGATTTTTTTGATTTTTTGATTTTTTGATTTTTTTGTGGGAATACTTTGAGGATCAGGCATAGAACTTCTTGAGATGGACACTGTTAAGTGGCTCATCTAGAGGAATGCCGTCAGGTGTAGCTAAAGTATAAGCTCCCGATCCATATGTTGCTGTCACAATGAAGGGACCTAACCAGTTAGGCTCAAATTTACCCTTCTTCTCTCGATCTGCTTGGTTTCTCTGATTCTCCTTAAGTACAAGATCACCAACTTGAAACCGTCTTTCTTTGATTTTTTTGTTGTAATTACGCCGGAGGCGGTTTTGATAGACATGGAGATGATTAAGTGCGGCCAGGCGCCTCTCATCTAGTAGTTCAAGCTCAGCTAATCTGGAAGTGCGATACTCATCTCCGCCGATCAGGTCCTGCATGGATACTCTGAGGGATGAGATCTCGACCTCTATAGGTAGGATGGCTTCAGAGCCAAAGACCAAGGCATATGGTGTGGCACCAGTTGGTGTTCTGATACGAGTGCAGTAGGCCCATAGGGTAGGATTGAGTTGCAAGTGCCAATCACGACCAGCTTCATTGACCGTTTTCTTTAGGATTTTGAGAATGGTTTTATTGGAAGCCTCAGCTTGGCCGTTACTCTGCGGATAGTAGGGAGTTGAAAAGCGATGTTGGATATTGTATTGTATGCATAAAGCACGGACATCTTGGTTCTTGAATGGTCTCCCATTATCAGTGACAATGGCTTGGGGAATACCATACCAGCATATGAGGTAGTTTAGGATAAACTTGGCTATTTGTTTACTAGTGATATAGGTCATAGGAATGGATTCCACCCACTTCGTCAAATACTCAGTGGCGGTAATGATAAACTTGTGGCCATTGGCAGAGGAAGGGTGGATTTGTCCTACGAGGTCGAGACCCCATTGAGAAAAAGGCCAAGGAGTTGTCACAGGTTGTAACTCATGAGCGGGTGCGTGAATCAGATCTCCATGTTGCTGACATTGTAGACACTTCTTAGCAAACTGTGTGGCATCTTGCTCTATTGTAGGCTAATAATAACCTGTTCTGAGTATCTTCTTAGCAAGATTAGGACCGGTAGAATGTGCGCCACAAACACCTTCGTGTATGTCTCGTAAGGTAGCTTCGGCTTCTTCCGCGTTAAGACATCGTAAGAGGATACCATCGAGACTCCGGCGATATAGTGTATCACCCAGAATGATGTAACGAGAGGATCGACGGATAAAGGTTTTGCATTGGGTGGATGATAGGTCAGGGGGGAAAGGTATTGTTCTTGAGGTATTCATAGATATCTTCGTACCATGGGGAATTGGGACCAACAAGTTCGCAGATGATTTTAGTAACAGGAACATCGACGGCTGGTATCAACAATTGCTCGATCAAGAATTCACACTTCTGTGTATTTGCAGGCATATCAATTAGTGACCCTACAGAAGCCATAGAATCTGCAGCTTTATTATGCTCTCTTGGAATTTGCTCAAATGTGATGCTAGAAAAGTGTGGTTTGTAGGCATCCACTAGTTGCTTGTAGAGGACCAACTTTTCATCCTTTGTTTGGTATTCATCCGTGACTTGGCGGATGACTAGCTGTGAGTCTCCATATACTTGTAATTCTGTGATGTCCCATTGAACTGCTGTATTGAGACCTATGAGGAGTGCTTCATACTCGGCTATGTTGTTGGTGCAAGGGAATGCAAGCCGATATGACTTAGGAATGTAGTCATTCTGAGGTGTAACAAATAAGATGCCGGCTCCTGATCCATGCTGTGTGTAAGAACCATCAAAGTACAACTTCCACATTATGGAGTTGGAGAGAGTGAAGAGATTCTCATCAGGAAAGTCTGCTACCATAGGATGTGTATCTTTCATAGGTGCTTTTGCTAGTTGATCCGCGAGGGCTTGTCCTTTAATTACTTTGCGATCTGTGTACTCAATATCGAACTCACTAAGGATCATAACCCATTTAGCTAGTCTGCCTGTGAGAGCTGCTTTTGCTAGTAGATACTTCAAGGGATCAATCTTAGCTATCAGATTTGTGTGTTGGTTCAGCATGTAATGTCGCAACTTTTGGGAGGTGAACACTACTGTTAAACAAGCCCTTTCCATTGGTGAATAATTAAGCTCGTATCCCACCAAGGTTCTACTGATATAGTAAATTGCGTGCTCTCTGCCTGAGTCATCATTTTGTGCTAGCAGGGCCCCTAGGGCCGAATTTGTAGTGGAGATGTACAATATCAAAGGTTTGTCTGCAACTGGTGGAACCAATACAGGAGGTGTAGCTAGATACTCTTTAAGTTGATCAAACGCTGCTTGACACTTGTTGTCCCATCGAAATGAAACATCCTTTCGGAGCAAGTGTTGAAAGGGTTGACATTTATCTGCTAGCTGTGAGATGAAACGTCGAATGGACTGCAACCTTCCTTGGAGGCTCCTTAATGCTTTTAGGTTCTTTGGTGGAGGCATCTCCACTATAGCCTTTACTTTTGCTGGATCTACTTCGATGCCCCTACGAGATACTATGTATCCCAATAGCTTCCCTGATGTTACGCCGAATACACACTTCTTAGGATTGAGTCTTACTTGGTATTTTTCAAGCCTGTCAAAGATCTATCCTAGGACCTATATGTGATCCGCTCTAGAAGATTTAGCCAATATATCATCAACATAATCCTCCATGATGTGATGAAAGAGATCGTGGAAGATCACTGTCATAGCTCGCTGATAGGTTGCTCCTGCATTCTTGAGACCAAACGGCATAACACACCAACAGTAATTTCCCCAAGGACATGTAAAGGTTGTTTTGTGTTGATCCTCCTCAGCTATTCTAATCTGGTTGTAGCCTGAGAATCCATCCATGAGAGAAAGCATCTCGTGACCTGCTGTCAAGTCCACTATAATGTCAATGTTTGGTAGTGGAAAGTCATCTTTAGGACATGCCTTATTGAGATCTCTGAAATCATTACACATGCGGATGTGCCCATTAGGTTTAGACACAGGTACAATGTTTGAGACCCAATCTGAATAGTCGATAGGTCGTATGAACTTTGCGTCTAACAGCTTCTGTATTTCTACCTTCACTAGGAGAGCGATCTGTGGGTGCATCTTTCTCAACTTTTGTTTGACTGGTTTCACCTTGGGATCAACTGTGAGATAATGAACTACCAGCTTAGGGTCTAGCCCTGGCATATCTGCATAGGTCCATGCAAAGTTGATGGTTCGTTGTAAGAAGAAGCTGTTAAGATTTCTGTGCTCTGTGTCAGATAATGATGCTGCTAGGAATGTTGTCTTTGGATTCTGTTCTGTGCCTAGGTTGATCTCTGTAGAATCTTCCACTAGTAGAGCTGATTTCTCTTGATACTTAGATGGTAAGGGAAGGTCAAATCCTCCATCCTCAGGTGCCACAGTTGGCTTTTCACCTTTGGATACATCCTTTATTTTTACTATTTTATGATCAGGAGGTGCCACAGTGTGGTTTTCACCTAGAGATCTTTCTTTATTTGCACTTTTGCGACTAGAGGATTTGGCATTCTCACCAAAATAAGCCATGGGCTCTAGTTCCATTACAAAACCCGCCTTGTGATCGCCAAGAGGGATACCTTCCCGAAGTCCCATGAACTCAGCTAAAGCTTCGTCATTCTGAAATACATCTATAACGGGGGCCCCTTGTTGGTCCCAATCGATAAGTTCAGGGTAGACAAGCGTGACATTCTGGGTACTGGTGGTGGAAGTTAAGGATACGGAGGATAGTGTAAAAATGGAGGATTCTACAAATAGATTGGTCATGTGGAGGGAAGAGTCATCGGTGATATCCTCTATAGGTGTTGAATCGGCAGGAAACTTGTCAGCTACCTCGTCGAGGATATACTCGATGTCCGAGGCGCGTGGTACCTTCTTACCAAATCCTAATCCTTTCTTGTCTAGCTTCTTTGTTACCACAATGGGCTCCATAGTGCCTTGATTCTGTTTCCCAAGGCCACCTTTGCCTTTATAGCCCATGTTTTTCACTATCCTTAAGCCATTGCCATATTGCTTGACTGGTATCGTGACTGGTTCTTTCTCCTTGTAGAGCCAAGAAGAGATGTCCTCAATAGTTTCCTCTTCCAATAACCGTCCATGTTGGAATTGGGTTAGGAATGTTGGGGGAGGAATAGCTGCTTTTTTGGTAACTTTAGCAATGGGTGGTTTGCCGTAAGATTTTGGAGATAAAGGCATCCGCCCTACACAACAAGATTCAGAGATATCATAAGTGCCAAAGCCTATATCCCGAAAGCAAGCTGTGATTTTGGGGAGGGGTGTAGGCTCACTGGTAGAGGCTTGTGTGAGAGTTTCAGGATCAACATAGAGAGGGGATTTAAGAGCTTTGTCATTTTTAGGCACTTGGTTGCAATTCTTATAGCTTCCTTGCAAGACACGGCAAAATTCAAAAGGATTAGGATCTCCTGGGATGGTGATCTCCGTACCATTGTATGGGAACTTGAGGGACTGATGGTACGTGGAGGGAACAGCTTTCATTGCATGGATCCATGGGCGGCCCAAAATAATGTTGTAAGGCAGCTCAATATCAAGGACTTGACACCTGGTTTCAAGCATGACAGGGCCCAGTTGTATAGGCAAGTGAATAACACCTTCTGAACGGCGTTCTGCGTCATCATACCCCTTGATTGTAATACTATGCTCAGTGTTGACGTGATCCTCAGAGTATCCCAATTGCTTTAGTAACTTTAAAGAACAGATGTTGAGACCAGCACCACCATCTATGAGGATGCATTTGATTTTGCGCTTATGGATGAGCACTTCAATATGGAGGGCATCGTTGTGACAAGGATCATGGGAGGGAAGGTCTTTCTCAGAGAAGACCACATTGTAAGGCGAAGCAATATTACCCACTATAGCTTGGAAATCTGCGACTGCTATGTTGTTAGGAATGGAGGACTCTTGGAGGGCCTTTTCTAGCACTACTGTATGTGCAGGTGATGACCGTAGAAGGTCCAAAATAGAGATCTGTGCTGGTGTTCTCCCTAGATGTTCGACAAGATTATAATCAGACTGAACCGGAAGCCTAGGTGTAGGTGCACGAATGGTGACATGACCTCGACGAGTAGTAACAGCACAATCCATAGATTTGCCTTTAATGGTGAGGGTAGACACTCGACTCTCTTCAAAATGACCTACAATGGAATCGAAGGACGTGGAAGCGTGATTGATACCTTTACCTCTATCTTGAGGAGGAGGTGGACCATGATGAGGGAATGGTTCCTTGTACATATCGAGATCCTTGTTCGTGTGTTGCGCTGGTGATTCATTCTCAAAAGTGATTTGATTATCGTCGATGAGGTTTTGGATGAGGTGCTTAAGCTTCATGCAAGATGCAGTTCGATGACCTTTGCTCCTATGGAACTCACAATACTCATTGTCTCTGTAACGTACAGTTTTGTAGATAGGTTCTCCATAAGGAGGAGCATCAGGTAAGGTTATGAGCCTTTTCTGCAAAGCTTGCTGTAAGACCGATTTGATGGGGACTCCCAAAGGAGTAAATTGACGTCGCGGAGGGTAATCTTGTTGAGGCCGCTCTTGCTGTCGTTGTTGTTGGTTGGGATAAGGCTGCCTTTGTTGCTGCTGTTGTTGAGGTGGAGCTTGACTTGGTTTGGAGAGTTGCAGTGGTGTTTGCAACGTTTGGACATGCTTAGTATCGACCACTCCATCATTGACCACGTTTTTGTTCTTGTTCCAGTATTTGGGTTTATCATTCGACTGTTGATGCGAATTGCCATCCTTCGTCTCCTTAAAGATTTTGACCACACCCTTAGCAATGAGGGCCTTCTCAATGTTGATACCCTTGTATGTGATTTCATCGAAGGTTGTAGCACTAAGGATTTGCAAATGGAAACCTAACTCTTGGTTGAGGTTTTGCACAAAGATGCTAACAAGCTATTTCTCTGGAATCTTGAAAGGGAATTTACTAGCCATTTGTCTCCATCGTTGAAGGAAAGAAATGAAAGTTTCGCCATTTTTCTGTTTATTGTTGCATAGGTCCGTCATGGAAATCTCATGCTCTGCGTTGTAAGAAAAATGGGTGGCAAACTTCTCTGCTAGCTCGTTGAAAGACCTGATACCTGTAGGTAAGTGTGAGAACCATTCTATTGCTTGACCTCCAAGACTGCGAGGAAAAAGACGCATAAGATACGTGTCGTTGTGAGAGACCTCGAAGCAAGCAAGATAGAATTCCCTAAGATGGTCTTTTGGGTCACCATTTCCTTTGTACTTATCGAACTTGGGAATAGTGAAATTTTGCAGAAAAGGGATCATTGGTAATGACCGATCAAAAGGATAAGGGCACACTTCCTCCAAGGAGAAGGTCTTTTTGGTGTGGCTGAACGTAAGATCAGATAGTTGTTGTTGCACCTCCACAATCTTTAGTTCCATAGTCGTGGGAGGGGTTGGTAACGTCTCCTATTGTCCAAAAAGTGGTTGGTGTTGCCCATATGGAAGATTATAGTGTGAGCCATGCGTATTGGTATTGTAAGGGTCGTAAGATTGATTGGGATTGTACGGATTGTATGATTGGTTCAGATTGGGTTGGAATTGGAGGCCTTGATTAGGTAGAGGTGGAGGTGGTGCTAGGTAAGAATGTTGGCTCTGCGATGGTTGAAGAAACGTATTGGGGGGAGGAAAGCTAAAGTGCGTTTGATTAGGTTGTGAAGGTGGCACATAGCTTTGGGAAACTTGATGTTGGGAATGTTGCGAGTGGCTAGGTAATGTATGAAAGAAGTTGAGCGTGGATGAACGTTGTGGAGGAGGAACATAGGTAGAAGTGATTTGCGACGGTGGGGGTTAATTGAAGATGAGAGTAGAAGAATGTTGTGGTGGAGGAACATAGGTAGAAGTGATTTGCGACGGTTGGGGTTGCTTGAGGATGAGAGTAGAAGAATGTTGTGGTTGGGGCTGCGTGACTCCAATTGGTTGAGAGACATGCAGGTGTGATGATATAGGAGGTGGCATATGTTGAGACCCTTGTTGCATGGCTACATACGTGTTCCCCGGATTGTAATTAGGTGGGAAACCTATGCGTGATGGGGTATACAAGATTCCACTTGCGCTTGGGGCGGACACTGTAGGAGGTGGTTGCACATTTGATCGAGCTAAGGTGGCTTGCTTAGCTATCTCTGCTTGTCGTTGGAGAGTTTCTTGTTGGTTTTGATAGATCTCCATAGGAGTCAACAGTGGTGATATGGGCCTCTCCCCTGTTGGATTTTGAAAAAGGGGATTCCTATACTGCGAACCTTGAGTAGGTAGGGGCGTAGTTACCATGGACATGGTTTGCACCGCTTGTATGGTTTCTTGGGTGTTGGCGCTCTCCTTGAGAGTGGACACATCAAAATCTTGAGGTAACTTGGCACCTTGCTTTGCAAGCAATCAAAAGAAATGATCCTGGTTCTCACTAAGGATTTTATCAAAGGCAGCTATAGCTCTAGGATCTTGTATAAATTCATCAAGATCTTGCCCATCTTCTTGAGAGGAATGACCTATTTCAAAGTGTCGCTCTTCTTGAGATGGGGGTTGATCTATGACATAACCTTGTGGGACAAAATCCGGAGGCAAGCCTGTGGTATACTGCGGTGCATTTAGCAAAGGGGTTCTATCCTCATGAGGATTGCTTGGTTCCTCTATGTGCGGCATGTTTGGAGAGCTGATTGGTCTTGCCGCGGGTGTACTAGGAGTCACTTTGGGAGTAACGTTGAGACGACCTGATTGTGGTGTGCGAGGGGGTGACTTGTGCTTCTTAGGGACAACTTGCCTAGACTTCATAGTTTGTTGTAGCCTAGTGGTGACCATGGGATATGCCTAGGATACAATGTAATGCTGGGAATCTGTGAGATGCTTTGAAGAAACGGACAAACTCTGATGCACAAAGTACTGGACCAAAAGCGCTATACTGTTTGACCAGAGGTGCAGGACTGTGCTACCAAAAGCGTGCTACTGTGGGCCAGAGGCGATGGACTGAGCTGCCAATAGCGAGTTACTGCTATGCCAAAGGTGAGCTACAGTGACCAAAAGCGAGCTACTGTTATACCAAGGGCGCTGAAGTAGAGTTTTTGCCAGAGGAGGGTTACTGCTGACCAAAGGCGATCTACTGTATTACCAAAGGCGAGCTGCTGTAATACCAGGGGCGCTGAAGTAGTGTGATGTTTTTCCAAGGCAAGATTTTTCTATTTCTGATTGGATTGGTTTGGCAAGAGAAAACACAGCAAACAAGTGGTCAAACAAGGCACAAGGACTGACACAACAGATAGTGTATGTTCAAGGCTCCAAACAAGCCCAATGTTTCCACAGGTCTAATACAGTTGCAATCAATAACAAGCACTTTTTATCCCTAGAGACAAGGTTTCATTGCAGTAGATCAGCTCACAGCTTAATACTCCGTCGATAAAAATATCATTCCATAAAGGTGTCGGATATTTAGTATCTTTGCGACAGACGATAGGTAGGGATATCTCACCCTCTCCTTGGAAAGCTCAAGTAGGTCATAAGAGCTTTATGTCCGAGGGAATACTATCTCTTCTCAAGGGAGCCAATGGTGAGTGTCTTAAGGGTTTAAATCGATTTCCCTTGCACTGATGATTACCGCAATGTTCGGAGGTAGGTCGGGTAGTCTCTATCTAAATTGGTTCTTAGTGACTTTGAGGGACCAACGCCTTACGAGCAATGCGACAAGCTACTAAAAGCTTTAACAAATCCTACTAAGAGTTTCAAACACTTCGCTCAATGTGAAAATCGTTTCCACAAAGGGCTAGTACACCTCTTTTCAGTTTGGCATCACAAGGTAAGGCTGACGTCGGTTAGGACTTGGCTTTCGCCTTATCCCTTTTATATAGCGGTTCAAAGGAAAACTCCGCTTAGGGTCATCCCTTTTGGATGAATCGCAATCCAAAAGCAGGCCCTTCTAAAGGAAGTACAAAAAAATGTAAAATCAAGCACGTCAAACAATGGTTCAATTGTCCCGTTATAAGAAAAATAAGGTGCAACTAAGCTATGCACACACACGATTGTAGTTGTAAATTGTCCCTTATGAAATGAAGTGTTTGGCATTCATGTCCATTGTCCCTTAGAAAATTGAGATGTTTGTCCATACATGTCCATTGTCCCTTAAGAAAATCAGTATGTTCCTAAGACTTAGATTTGCAAAAAAGATTTGTTCAATTACTCCTTTTAAGCATGCAATGTGTTTCTAAGACTTAGTAAGGTAAAACAAAAGGGTCTTCAATGCTCATCCTACACAAATATGTTAAAAACACCTATTGGCTCTGTGTGAGTAATAAGAAGCTGCATCAATTCCGTTAGTTCCACCAAAAATTCACAAGTTAGCAAAAATAAATCAACTTTGACCAAAAGCGCTGAACAACATTACCAGAAGTGACCTACTGTGTTCCAGGAGCACTGTAATGCAGACCAAAAGCGTCAGAGGATATAGCCAGTAGTGTTGAACAATAACCAGGAGCGCTTCACTGTCGTTCCAAAAGCGCTGCGATAAATACCAAAAGCGTGTAACGATAATAGCAAAAGCGCTGTAATATATCTAGGAGCGCTTCACTGTGTAACCGAGAGCGCGATACTATATGGCCAAACGCGCTGTTTTGTCTCAGATACAGAAAATATTAGTTTTGTTAACAATAACCAGGTCAAGATAACTTTTCATGGTGGACCTATTATCTGAAGGATGATATCTGATAGATCTGGGTTGTATAATCTGGAAACTCAGAAAAATGGATTAGACCAATAGATTAGCACCAGAAACAAGGATATTCCTAAATAAATCAGCTTAGGAGATATCAAAAATCAGGTTCTGAAAGACAAATATAACAGCTTGTCCGACAAAACGACAGATCTGAAAGGAGAAATCACTGCAAAACCTGAATGAAGTCAAAAAACCTAATTTTAACCAAAAGCGCCTAATAACATCGCCAGTAGCGCTTTTCTGTGCTACCTATAGCACTTCTCTGTGCTACCAGAAGCGCGGCCGTGCTGCCAAGGGCGCTGAACTGTTCCTTCAAAAGCGCTGTAATATGCTGCTAGAAGCGCTGTGAAGTGCCGTAAGCGCCGTGCCGTACTGTGTCTTAAAAAAAAAACAAATTTCTCAAAGAAACCAAGGGATTAGTGGTTCCCACCGGGTGTGCCAGAATGTGTATATGGAAAAATGGATTAAATTTAAACTAAATAAAACCAAAGAACCCAATAACATAAAGGAAACGAATCTAAGTAAAAGCCATAAATCACAAATCAAAGATGAATAAAGACTTTTACCGAAATCTGTATTGTTTCCTTTGGATTGAATGTGGATTGCTCAATGAAGTTGCGAAGCCATAGCTGCAACAAGCAAGTAGTGTGCTCAAGAGATCAATGTCAAAAGATCGTAAGGGTTGCGCCAAGATCAATGTTAAAAGATCGTAAAGTGGCTCAAGAAGATCAATGTCAAAAGATCGTAAGGGTTGCGCCAAGATCAATGTTAAAAGATCGTAAAGTGGCTCAAGAAGATCAATGTCAAAAGATCGTAAGAGTGCTCAATCGAATCATTGTATGCTCAAAGCGCTGTTAAGTATGCCTGAGAATAAAATTGAAGAGAGAGGCTAAATGAAGGAGATGAGGGGGGTTTATATAGATTTCAATGAAGATCGATCAATGGTCCAGATAATTCAGAAGAATCAATGGAGGAGGTAAGTTGAGGAATGCGCAACGAATGAGAAGAAGACATGTGTCTTGCTTGCTTTTGCATGAGAGGAGTTATCAAGAATAGAAGAATGAGTTAACTGAAGAGATAAATCAATTAAAAGAATAAAGCAATCAGTTAAGTGATTTAAAACAAGAAGAAGGGATTTGCATGAGAAAAGAAGATATTTTGCTTTATTAAATATAGAAAGCTTAATTGATGAGCAAGAAAGCTTGAGTTATTTTAGAGATAACTCAAATTAGAAGAAAAAGCAATTTAAATAAATAATTGATTTATTTAAATTTAGAGAAGATATTTTGGAAGAAACAATTAAATAATTGGAATTATTTAATTTAGAAGATTTTAAAAGCTAATTAAATAAATAAATTTATTTAATTGTTTGTGCATGATTTTGGAAGAATAATTTTGATTTAATTAAATAATTTAAGAATTATTTAATTTTAGATAAGAGGGAATTTGTTGAATTAATTAAATAATTGGATATATTTAATTAATGTAGATGTGAATTTTGGAAGGTGACAATGATTTAATTAAATAATTAAAAATTATTTAATTGTGGAAGAATATAGAGGAATTTAATTTAATTAATTAAATAAAGAGAATTTATTTAATTAATGTCACAATTTTGTGATTTAGAAGAATTTGGTGAAATTAATTAAATAATTAGATTATTTAATTAATGTTGAAATGCAGGTGATTAGGAAGAAATGACGAAATGCAAGTGATGTGACGACTTGGTCATTTTAGGGTGTCTACAACAAATAACTTCCATTGAATGATCAATATTTTCAAATAGTAATAGTTTCTTGAAATTTTCACAATTTATACATGTATTTTTTATACACTGCACATTGAATTCATCTGAACCTTCTGACTTTTCACATACAATGGATTTCACAAATTGTGTTGTACTTCCAAGGATGATTATATTTAGATTAACTACTGCCATAACTTTTTTATATGATTGGTGTAGATCAAATTCAACATGATTTCAATAACAACAAGTTTCACATACTTTATTTATACATACAAAACATGGCCATAAACTTTCAAACATCCTTTGACAAATCTTCACCTATGAAAATTCTTGCTTGAATGCTTCAACAAATTCATTTTGTGTTATATCTATAAAATGTTTTGATTGAGGAAATTTTATACCATCTTCACATATTACTTGTATAGTGTCCCTCCTATTGGAAGCAACACAAGAGTGGTTGATCTAATATTCAATTACTTGTTTCCTTACATCTTCTAGAATTTTTTACTTGTTTCCTTACATCTTCTAGAATTTTATCTTTTTGAGAAGCCCTACAAATATTTACCCAATTATTTTCTATACTTTCATATAATTTCTTCCTCTTCACAATATATCTTTGAACGATTCTCCTAGATACATGTAGTAATTGTGAAATTTCTTGAACTTTTCTTCTATGTGATAAATTTTTACTAGAATTACAGTCATCAATTCTTTACATGCAACACTTAAATAAGTCATTTCAATATTGGTTTGAATAGAGTCCATTGCTTCTTGCAAATTTTCAATTACTATTTTTTTTAATAATTATGATGGTTTTTTCTTATTATCAACTCCTAGCAACTCCAAAATAGGGGTCATTTCTTTTTTCCTAAATAACTTTGCACATAATATATTAAGTGCATCAAGTATATAATCTGATCTGAAACACATGATATTTCTGAGAGAGTGCAGGATCATGATGGGCCAAACACTACCCCTAAGTGGCAATATAAATGTGAAAAATAGACTTAAGTAACTTCATGTCAAAAATAGAATGAGTTATCTACATAATCTAGAAATAAGGTAGTAATAAAAGTTGTAATAAATTGAATGTAGTTTATGGGCTACTACTTTTCTTTTGAAAATTAAGAAAAAAATATGGTGAAAATTGGTTATTTCAATGAAGCACTACTAACATTTTTAGAAAAATGTAAAGCGTATGTGTCATTCGAGCCAACCTAAGTATGAGAAAAATATAATATTTTCCTCTATGATTTGGATTTAAATAAAGGACACATGAGTGGATGTGACATATATTTTTTTGAAATTTTTAAGTAAATAAATAATTATTTATGAATTTTTTACTATGACTTTTTAAAAATATTAAAAATTAATTTTCTAGCCAACCTAACTTGGTAAAAAATATATGAAAATAAAAAATTTTAAATTTTAATGTATACTCAATAAATCTTATAATATGATGCATCTTGTGGATTTAAAAAAGGATTAATATGTTGAAAGTTATGGATGTTTTTCAATATGTATATCTAT
This sequence comes from Cunninghamia lanceolata, assembly GCA_027924645.1. Classification (NCBI taxonomy): domain Eukaryota; kingdom Viridiplantae; phylum Streptophyta; class Pinopsida; order Cupressales; family Cupressaceae; genus Cunninghamia; species Cunninghamia lanceolata. The sequence goes on along the minus strand of BSBN01000263.1, from coordinate 2,875,144 downwards.
CAGGAAATCAAAGATAGCATATGTAGAAAATTAATAATAATTACATATTAAAAGTATTATGAGGTGTATATTATATTTTTAGAATCTTAATAGCTTCCTCTATAAACATTTTTCATTTGATTAAATTTGGTTACAAAAAAGTCTATCAGCTTCAAGAATGAAATAGTAGAAAATTTTAGTATAACACTAAATGGGTGGTTTTACAAGTTTCTTTGGCAAGTTTTGGGACTCACACTTGCCTAAATATGAGGTAACCCCAAGGTATTTTTGGATGGAATTCATATTTTAGCTAGAAATATTAACACCCTTTCCATCCAAATCTAAATATTAGTCTAAATGTTAGCACTTTTTCATCTAGCAAGTTTTTTCTCCATTGCCACTATTTGGCCCATCATGATCTCGCACTCACCCTTACATACTCAAAATGTACATCTTATTTAACCAAAATACTAACAAATAATTTAACCAAGTAAATTATTTTTCAAACATATTATTATGGCAACAAATAGTCTTTACACAATAGTTGTTAATTTGACTTTCAATCAAGAATGTCTCATAAAGCCTACTCTACAAGATCTTTAAAGAATTTACAATATTTCTATCATTATCATGACTTACTTGTGAAGAATTATGATATCATTGTTGACCATAGTAACATTGAACATGTGATAAAGAATGCAAAACATATTAATCCAAAGAACATGCATCATGAAGGTAAATTCACTAGACAAATCATCAATAAGGCAGAATCCTCATCATCATTGAGTAAATAAGATTGCCATTGCATCAAACTTGATCCTAGATGTATCATGAGAACCTAGAGGACTACTTGGCACTAGATGTATGTAGTATTGGAACTCACAAATTTACCAATATATGCATTAGAAATATGGATCATACTAGATTTACTACATTATAATGGGTTCACTGTAAATATTGGGTTCCTAAACATTATGAAGCATTATTAAAGAATCTACAACATTTCTATCACTATCATGAGTTACTTGTGAAGAATTATCATCATTGTTGACCATAGTAATGTAACATGATTAAGAATGTAATGCATATTAATTCAAAGAACATGCATCATGAATGTAAGTTCACTAGACAAATTATCAATAAGGAAGAATCATCATCATCATTGAGTTTAATATTGCCATTGTATCAAACATGATCCCTAGATGTAGAATGAGAACCTAGGGCTACTTGGCACTAGATGTATGTAGTATTGGAACACATAAATTTAATAATATGTGCATTAGAAATATGAAGCATACTAGAATTGCTACATATATTGGGTTCACTATAAATATTGGGTTCCTAAACATTAATCAGTTCACTAAAAATATGTTTCACTATAAATATTAGTTTCCTAAACATTATGAATAATTATTAAAGTGTTTGCAACATTTCTATCACTATCATGAGTTACTTGTGAAGAATTATCATCATTGTTGACCATAGTAACATTACATGATAAGAATGTAATGCATATTAATCCAAAGAACATGTATCATGAAGGTAATTCACTCTAGAAAAATTATCAATAAATAAGAATCATTATCATCATTGAGTTTAATATTGTCATTGCATCAAACATGATCCCTAGATGTAGCATGAGAACCTAGGGCTACTTGGCACTAGATGTATGTAGTATTGGAGCTCAAAAATTTAATGATATGTGCATTAGAAATATGGACCATACAAGATTTGCTACATTTTATTGTGTTCACTATAAATATTAGGTTTCTAAACATTATTCAGTTCACTAAAAATATGGTTCACTATAAATATTAGGTATATCATGGAGTGAGGGAAGGGTGCTTTTAAAGATAAAGCATTTCCTCATTAGGCTCATGTGAAAATCACAATCACTATTTATAGGAGAAATATAATTAGTGTGAAGTGAAGTGAATAACATCTAAAATGGAAGGAAAAGTAATGACAAGCTTTGTGAAGAATGAAAAAATCACATATACAATGAAATAATGGCTCCATATAATGTGTACCACCATCCATGTGGTAGAAAGACATGATTTCATCAAGTATCATAGGATTGAATATGACAAAGTGCAAGAGCACATTGAAATCCTTGGTACATGCATGAATGGAAGTCAAAGGTAAGGTTGTATAGTCTAATCTATGATTAAGATATAACTATAAAAACTAATCAATGGGGGGTTTGAAAGGTGACAATCAACTAAGGGTCAAACCTTAGGTGAAGTTATAAGATCATTATAAATATTTAAATTTGAAACATAATAGGGAATATCATAGCAAACATATTCAAAACTTTGAAAAATCAAAATTTATCTAACCTTAAAAATAAAAAATAGAAATGAGAGGGATTTAGGGTTGTGTACCTTACATTTGATACAATGCGAACTTTGATTGATTTCACAAGATTTTAGCCAAAAATTTCCTTGTATGCTATTTTTTACCACTTGTTAAAAAATTTAGATTAAAAAATTTACACAAAATGTAATATTAATTCTACATTAAATCTTTAAAAAATAAATAAAATTGAAAAATTAATTATATTTGTTAAAAAAATTTCAGAATGTTTTTCCCTAAAAATTCATAGGGTTTCGGCCAAAAAACTCTTCTATTTTTTGTCAAATTTCTATTAAAAATTTGATAAAAAACATTACGACAAAAAAAAAATTTAATTGAATAGTTTCAAGTGAAAAGAGCCAAAGAGTTTCAATTAAAACAATTTCTCCTGAAATTATCTATGTGACATGCTATGTACCAACCACCCTCCCGTGTTTCAATAATTTGCAAAAAACTTCAACTTCACCTGAGTTAGAATTTATTATTCTGAAAATCCAAAATATCCTTTTGTAGAGGTTGAAGTCTAGAATCTAAAAATATATATATTTTGACATTTTGATTAGTTTTATTATTTTTTTTTAAATTTATTGCAAGTAGGTTTCTATAATAAAACATGAGGCTGATTAAAAATTAAAAAATATTAAAACATAATTAAATTTTTTCGAAATTATATGGCACACTAGAGAGAATTCTCTACAAGAGGGTTTAAATTTTTTTAAATGATAAAAAATCTAGACAAGAGTTGACATTCCATGAAAATTATGACATTTTAATTAAGTTCAACTTTAAAAAAAATATAAAAAAAATTCATCAAAAATTAATTTTTTTCCATGCACTAGATTTTCAAGTCATTTATGTGAGTAAAAAATAAGAGAGAAAAAAAATGCTCTTTTTTTGTGACGTCCCATCAAACTCACTTTTTAAAAAACAACAATTTTAATTCTTCTCTTAAATTTATAAAAACAAATTCCAATTAATTTAAAAAAAGAATATAAACATAAACTAGATTAAGAATTCTACATTTCATTAGTTTACATCATTTTAAAATTCAAAACATAATGTCACTTTCAGGTGGTCCGAGTTGAAAACTTGTATTTGTGTTGGCCATTTCCTTTATAAAAGTGTGACACAGTTATGTGCTTTTACCCATATGATACCAATTGTTTTGCCCATAGCATGCCAATCCATGTCCCAAAGGTTGAGTTGTGTTTTCATTGCATCCATTGTCTTCTGCTTCTATCAATTCTATCTCAAATCAAGCAAGATATAGCTCATTAGAAATGACAAAGGTATAGTTTTCTAACAAACTAATAACATATCACTTCTTCATGTTGTGAGGAAACCCTAAACAAATGCCATTACATTTCCCTCCACTATGCTCAACAAAAATGGATGCCAGAATAGAGGATGCATTTGAGGAGGCTCATTCCTACAACTAGCATAGGCCATATCAAATACGATTGAGTAGTGAATACAATTATTGAAGTGCAAGCTAAGGATGATCCTTCAAATAATGTATTATTGATTGTTGATCATGATTTGGATCTTGATTACCCCTCCTTTTCGTTCATCCATAGCAAAGACAAACCCAACCATAGCCACTTCTGATTCTGAAGTTTCAGAATCAAGTTCTGATTCCTAAATTCATATTCTTTTTATGTAAATAAACCTACAAACACGTAGAAGGAATCACATGTAAGAATAATAGGGAATGGAATAAGAAGGAACTGGATGAACAAGTGAGCCTAGGGAATGCTAGCGAATTGAACGAGTGCACAAAGGCCTCCCAACAAAAGTGAAAGTAGTAGTTGTAGTGAACAAGTTGAGAGATATGGATGGGGAATCTGGCGCTATTGGTGAGAGTCTCTGTCATCAGTAGGGGAAGATCTCATAATTGTTGGAGTTGGGAAATTCAAAGGAAATCATTCCATTTTTTTGTCTTCTAGAAATGTTATTTCGTTGGTAATAATTAAATCGCATGTTTTTAACACTTTTTTTATATGGATGACCAATTTTTTATTGCATGTTTTCAACACTTATTTTTAATGGATGACAATTTTATAAAATTTTGGATGACGAAAAAAATATTTTTTGGTGGGACTACCAAATTTTTGGCAGTTACAAGATGTGTGCACATATAATGGCCTATCAGCCAAATAAAAACATCATATAAGGTATGGTAGTAGTCAATCAAGAGGTTTTAGTTATATGCATGCTCATAGTGTATTACATTTACCCAATAGAATACACTTAAGATGGATTTTGAGTTTTTTGAAGTGAACAAAGTTTTGTTGAAATAAATAATATCATTTTTATATATTTTTATTTAAGCATCGTGTAAATAAAAAAGGGTTGGCTAATGTATATAAATTTTATGTTTTTCTATTGACAAAGAGAAAATTCTTAGATAAATTAGTTTATAAAATTTTTAAAAAATACATTGAAAAAGGTCTTAAATTTACTTTATTTCTAAAATTTGTTTCTAATTAAAATATATTTACTTCTTTGAAAAGTAATCATTTTTAAAATTTGATTTTATGAAAGATATTTATGTTATTTAAAACTAATTGTTTCTATAGTAATATGTCAAAAATATACTTTTATACATTTAAAGAAACTCAATTTAAAATTTTTATACTATGTTATCTTCTTTCTTATTATACTCCCAAATAAGAAAAATGTTAGTTATTTTGAAAGGAATCTAAGTGTGTAGAAATGGCTTCCTATAGTATTCTAATGAGGAGAGATGAGTGTAAATTCTTTTTAGCCTTTACAATTACAGAATGTTTAACACAACAATGGAGATATTGTAGCAATACACAACACAAGAATGTAAGATAGAAGAAGAGAGAGACAAGATATAATGTATTATCGAGTGAAAAACCCCACACTCCAGAACTTGCACAATGTATTATCAAAATTGTAATGTTTTACAATACACTTGCAATGCAAGCTCTCAGGACTCTTCGACACTCGTATCTGGAGATAATCCGGTAGCATAACAATACTTGTCAATCACATACTACATCTCCTCTCAAAATACCTATTTATATAAGAAGTTACAAGGTAAAAATGAGCCTATCTTGAGATGGGCGTCCAACATAGCCTCATGGCCCAAAACCGAAGCCTAGGGACACTTGTCCAACACTGTAGACTGTTCATAACACTTGTCATATCACCCCATCCCAAAGAAGTCACATATTCCCAAGTTGGGCTATGATAGATACTCTTATGACTCTTACGACTGTTAGAGAATCTGTCATAACTATCATATCTTACAGCCATAAGAGAATATGTGATATACAGGCTAAAAATAGCATATTCTCTTACAACTTATTGTTATCTTGCAAAGATTTGTACTTTTTCATATTATGTAGTTAATTACTCTTATTCTTAATAATATTATTAATTTCAATTTTTATTTTCTCTTAAATTTTAATTAGATTATGTGTGTTATTACATAGTTGCAATTAAAAGTAATATCAAATGACTCAAAAGACAAATATTTATAACCTTATTCACCAAATACTAAATATAATAACTTCTTTTAAAAAATACATTATTTAACATTATAACTATAAGTATTTACATTATTTAACATTAAAACTATAACTATGTGTTCCTATGAACCATTTAATAACACCTGTAGGTACTATTACTAGGATTAAATTTTTTTTATAAAACTAAAATCCTACACACTACATAACTACACCATACGTCTTTTACTCATTTTTTTAATATATGTTAAACTGAGAATATCACATTGAAAACCATCATCACCGACACGGGAAGAAATTAATACTTTTGGGCGACCACTCTACTTAAATATCACCCGCTTCAATGATTCAATAGTAATTTTCCACGTCGTTCACAACAAAAAATATATAAATCTTGGGAAGACACTAAATCCCAAAGAAAACTTTTGTGACCACCAACCATATGGGACTGTGGGTGGCACCTAGCGTTATGCCAATGGCATTTTTACAGGTTTTCAGTGGCTCCTGTTTTGACTCTTCGTATCAATAGGTATATGTTGACGATGAAACATGGGGACTCTACATTATACAAGGTAGGTGTATCGTACTACGTGAAGATGACAGAAGGCAAGCTATATTAGCCCACATTCCCTACCTCCTCCCTCCATCTATGGTTTGCTTCTCTGAGAGAGCTCCTCTCAACTCAGCCAAAGAGGCAGAAAAACATATGAATACGATGATGCAGCACGAAGGAAGAGGAGATTCCTCGGACGACGAACGAGCGGCGGCGCTGAAACAGAAAACTCCATTGATGCCTGCGGTGGAACGAGTGCAAAAGCTGGCAGACGAGGATGCGGTGGTGTTGTTCAGCAAAAGTGGGTGCTGCATGTGCGTGGCGGCGAAGGCCCACCTCTCCTCCGTCGGAGCGCAACCCACCATCCACCAACTGGACAAACAGCACGATGGGGAGGAGATGGAGGCCGCTCTTCTCACAATGCTCCCTGCTCCCCCTTCCGTCCCTGCAGTTTTCATCGGTGGAAAGCTGCTGGGAGGGATGGATCAGCTTATCACTAGTCACATTAAAGGTTCTTTGCCTTGTCCTTTAATTGTTAACAGTCCCAGCAGTGAACGGTGAAAATGGTTATTTTCTTTGGGATGATAAACATTTCATAATCTATAGAGATGGTACGGATTATCGATCTCTTTCTACTAAATATCCACTGTTAATGAAAAACTGCTGTGCACCCTTTAGGGTAATTTCTTCTTTTCTGGCCTTTCGCTCCGAATAGTATTTGAGAAACTTGCCCTTCTAATAGCGGGGGTTTCAGTAATTCTTTTTGTAACAAGTGCAATTGCAGCACTGGGAGTAAGTTATAAAATGTAACTTTTGAATTATGGTTTGATATGCCTTACCAGCAAGGAGTATGGTTTGATATGACAATCTGAAGAAAGCATGTAAGGAATTTCTTGCACTACATATGCCATTTCTGTTAACTGTTTTTCAAGGTTGGTAGTCTGTTCTTAATTGGCTATGGCAAACGGAAGTCTTATGGAAATCTGAAGTCTTAATATGCGTTCTAGGGTTGTGTAAGCCGGCAAAGTCAAACTCAAAAAATATAATTAATGGAAGTGGTTTATGTGATCAGGTTTATGTTTTGTCCAATATCAATACTTTATTTAAAAAGTAGAATTACATTGTTTTATCTGAAGGAATAGAATTTAAGTTACATTATTTAATAATAATAAACACACGTGATGCGTCTGTGTTAAGCTGTTGAAAGACATGGACCGTGGTTGTAGGTACAAATCCCTAGTTTCAACCACTGTATAATGAAGAGCAATTTTTGTGGTGGAAGTTGTAAGTGTGGAGTAATTAACCCCTAACAAATAAGACTTTAGCTAGTGTTGATTCATCCATATGGCAAAAAATAGACATTAGTCTGTTAAAGTAGTCAACTAGACAATTACTAGATGGTATAGTCACTAATTATGGTATAAAATTAAACAAGTTTAAAAGGAAACATTAAATAAATTAAAATAAGATGATTCTATGTGTAAAATCATGTCCGCGTGAATTTGATATAGGATTCTCTATTTGATTGCATTATATTTTAGATTTGTTTGTTTGTTTTTTAATAATTAATTTAAATATTGTGATGGATTTAAATAATTTTTTTTTTCTATCTCATTTTGATGATGGTTTACATAATATGATAAATATTGATGTAAAAAACATATATAGTTAAATCTACAAAACACGTCAAAACATCTTCATAAAATGTGGAAAAATCATGTCTTTTTATTATTGACATTTATATATACTTATATAAAAAAAAATTTAACAATAGAATAAAGTATAGAACAATACAAACATAATACATTATAAATGACAAGGATTTAAATTATAGTATAAAAGTAGTTATCAAGTAGGTAAAGGGTTTATTCACTTTTATTGTAAAACTAATTAATAGCTTTACCAATGAGTGTGATAAAGCTCATGCCTACAATTAATAACCTTTTTAATTTCCAATAGGAATTGCTTATTTTTGCATAAAATGTGGGTGTTCAATATGAACATTTATAAGTGGAAATTAGATAGAGGGAAGGTAGGGATAATTACTAAAGGTAGGTTAAAGATAATTACTAACAATATCTTATATTTAATGTTACTAACACTATCTTATATTTAATATAATGGGAAGTTGTTTCCTAAATATTAAATATTTAATGTTAATGTTTTCTCATAAAAATTAAGTAGATATTATTTTAGAATATTAAATATTAAAATTTTAAGTAATTTAATAATAATTAATATATTTCTTAAGATTGAAACTAAAATTTTAACTTATAATAATTAAATAATTAGTTAATGTATTATTTTTTTATTAAAATAAATTTTAATATATATATGATAAAGAGCACACAACATTGTATTAATATCATATGAAAACTTTACATAAAATTGGAGAAATGTTTTCTCATAATTCAAGATATTCAATACAAATCCCAACTACAAAAAAGGAGTTACAAAAAACTAGACTCCTTGACCACCTTTCGCCGATGTAGACTTTGCCAAAATAGGCCATAAACACCCCATCATTCTTCATTATAAAAGTCCCCTATTTCCACCATGGCTGCAAAACCTTCAAGTTAGGCCAAAGACTCCTTGCGAATCATCCCAATTGCATGAAGGATAAAATTGAGGCCTCTCATGGCCCATATTCTATGATGTTAGTGTCGATGCCTAGCCAAGTTAGGAAGAAAAGGGAGCCTTTCTACTACCGCCTCTAGATCCAAAAGTTTGGGAAGATCCCCTACCCATGGAATGCCCAACTCCAAGTCAGCAAAAACTACAATCTCCACATCATCACACAAAATTGAGTCCTTAAAAGTTTTTCGAAGGCACACTAGGGCATCCACTTTGGTATCGCCCAAGTCTAGGAGAGAGGCTAAGAAATGGGAGGAGATATCAGTATTGACTCGATATCTATCCTTCGATACTAAAAAAGCCTCTTCCCAACACCATTTTAACTACCTCTAAAAACAACTTGCTTTTGATTTTCCAAATAGCCTATAAGCAGAGGTCAGTGATCCTCCCAAGAAACACAATTTACCGATGAGAGAACTTCAATCTTATTGGGGTCTCCATCCCTCCACCACTATCCAAGCTTGGAATGAAGAAGCTACCTGCGCCATGAACTTAAGTAGGCAAATAGATGCTTAGCCACTTAATGCTCATAGCGGGTGAATTAATTGTGAATCTGTGCCTTTGGATTTCACACCTGTTCTCACAGGTGCAAATTGTCCTTCTCTCCTTCACAAGGACAAGAGACATCATCCAGAGAATTTATGGAACATACTAAGAAAGGACGACAGGATGCCACCGGGATAACGACCTTCTCACATGGGGAAAGAAAAGCCACCTGACCTACTGACAAGAGGAAACTTGGACCTAAGGATTCCTGACACCTAGAAAGAAAAGAAACCTGTGACATGGAGAAGGTTAAGGCTCCAACTCAGCATGAGGGCCAAAAAAATTTAATTCAAATCCATCAGCTCCCCTATTCGCCAATGCATTTGCTTCAAAATTAGCCTCTCTATAAACATGGTTCACTGTGAATGGCTCAAAATTTTTAAGTAAATCTAGAGCTCGCTCCAATAGAGCTCTCAATTTCTAATTCGTAATTGATTATGTCCTTAGAGCATTAATCACCAAGGTGGAGTCTCCTTCAACTGCAAACTTGTCCACTACTAGATCCTTATAAAAAAAGGAGGCCAAAGATTAGGGCCTTAAATTCTGCTATGTTATTGGTATCTTCTTCTAGAGGCATAGCCAATCTCCCTACAAACTCACCATTCACCATATAATCACACACCCAACACCTGATGGGCCTAGATGCACCATCAAAGTTGAGCTTATACTAGCCCTGTTCAGAAGCAATCCACTTTGCATTCCTTCTATCAGCCCCCGATGCTTTCTCCCCACTTCCAACATGCAAAGGGATATTCAAACCATGCCACTAGAACCTCATTTGCCCGTCCCACTCTGAAAAACCCCTTTCTAGCTCAAATTTCTTCCTAACTAGCTATTAACCACCTCCACAATAGTTTCTTCAACTTTGTTTTTAAAAGAGGTTGCAGACATTTCCTTGTCCTCAAAGATCCTTCTATTTCATTCTTTCCTAATTTCCCAAACAAGGAGAGAAGGGCTAGTGATCCAAAGACCATTTAACAATCCTAACTAGGTCTTAAAGGCTAAGCATGGAAGAGACTCATGATGTCATTAGGCAAAGTAGTAATCCACCCAAACTTAGCACATAACCAACGCCAACACTCTTAGGTGAAAGGACATCCTAAAAAAAGATGATCAATGCTTTCTTCTTCTTTCTTGTATAAAACACACCCGGAAGGTCCTTGGAACCCCAATCTATGGAATTTTTTGGCTATTAAAATTATTTTTTAAAGGGCTGCCCATGTAAAAATACCTGCTCTTGGGACACACTATTTGTTCCAACAAAGGGCAATGGGTAGGGATGTGTTTTCCAACTCATTAATACCAGCTGTAACTCTATAACCATCCTTAACAGTAAAAGAACCACTTGAAGAGCCTGCCCATATTTATTATCATTTATTATAATTTTAATAAAAGTGACCATCAAAAAATATATTATTTCTAAAATTATTGTATTTATAATATTATATTTAAATAATGTTAAATATTTAATTTTCAAAAATAAAATATACCTAATAATATTGAAGTGCTACTAAAAAATTTAATTATATATTTCTTATTTTATGATTATAGATTATCTTTAATTAATTATATCTAAAAAATATCTTTTTACATATCATTTATATACAAATGAAAACCTTTCTAAATTCTTCCATTTATTATTATTTTGTAAAACATATACTATTTAACTAATCATTTTATTATTTAGTTGTAATAATTTTCTTCTATTTAATATTGTTTTTATTTTATAGTTGTAACAAGTTTCTTTTATTTATTGTTAATTGTTTTTTTAATAAAGATAATTATTAGGTGAGTAGGTTGTGTTGTTTTTATTTAATTTGTAATATTTATTTTTAACTAAGAAATTTAATGTTATAAATTGTGTTTTGGAAAATGTGTTATAAATATTATATTTTGATGTTTGTATTTATTTATTATCTTTTAATTAATTATGAGTGTTTATGGAAAATACCATGATTGTTATGTGTATATTTTGTTATGGCATATATAAATTTGTGTAAGAGAATATTTTGTCATGTAAGAGAATTAATGACATGTATAAGAACATGTAAGAAGAAAGTTACATTTTTGACATAGCTTCTTGACCAACTTATGATTCATGTTCTATACATAATGAAACATCTTTGAATGAAGATAATGGAACCAAAATGGAGAACCCATAATAAGGAGTTACATATGACAAGATTTGATATGTATGACACGTGTAAGAGCATATTCTATTTTTATCTATAAGATGAAGACTAAGGAGAGCAATGAAATTTGGGCTAATGATTTGGGCAATATTTTTGGGTCATGGGATTGTTTATTGGTTTGTGGTTTACCTCTTGTGGTTTCATGGATTAGTTTCTCTATTTATTAGATGCTAGAGATAGATGATTCATAGTGAGTTTGAAGGGATAGTTATGTTGTTGAAATTACTTGAGTAATGATGTTGGTGATTTCTCTTCTGAAGGCTCCTTGTCTAAAATTTGTTGTAACCAATATTATTTCTAATTGATAAACTAGTTCAAAGTTTGGAGGTTGAAAGGGTTTTTCTAGAGTATATCACTATATTATGGTTATTGTGTGTATTGTTTTCTTTCTTGTAATATTTTAGATCATATTTTCTATACATTTTTCTCCTTATAGGCTAGAATAGGAAGTGTCACATCTTATCTTCCTTTAATTTGGTGTCAAAGCTTAATCAGCTCAAGTCCTAGGTGGTAGGAACATGATTTTTTGACTAATCTTGGTTGGAGTGGAAGCATGCATAGAAGAGATCTTTGTTTCTAGGATGATGGAAACCACTGTTAGATTAAAGATAAAAAACTTCAATGGAACTAATTTGAGTCTTCAAATCTCAATATGGAGGATTTATTTATATATTATGATCTATGGGTTGCAATATCTAGACACAAACCTGTTGTAATGTCACCATAAGATTGGCTAGTGTTGGATAGAAAGATAAAATGCCTTATCACATATTGCTTGACTAGTTCAGTGTTTTTAAATGTCTATAAAAATTCCACCATATAAAACCTCTAAAAAAGTGAGGAAACCTATACTAAGCTAAATCCTTGTTTAAACAGATTTTTCTATGGAAGAAGTTGTATAGTTTGAGGATGGGTGATAGTGATTCTATTGATAAGAATTTCAATGCATTCAACATCATCATGAACTAGCTATACTCATTGGGTGTGAAGATGGAAGAGAAATATTGATGCATGACCCTTCCATGTTCTTTGTTAGATTTGTGGGACATGGTAATGGCTATTAGAAGCACTACTACAAAATTTATGCTTGATGAGATTGTGGCTACTTTTATGTCAAAGGAGATGAGGTAGAATGTCACTAAATCTATCAAGGAAGCTTTGGTTGGTCATGGGTGGTAAAAAAAAAAAAGTAGAATAAGGATAAAAGTATATCTAAATCTCATATGATATCTAAGACACTTCAAAAGTCCAAGGCCAAATATTGGAACTACGAAAACATGAGCCATGTCAAAAGAGACTAGAAGGAGGAAAAGAAGAAAATGGCTAATTTTGATGATGGTTCCAATTATAAATCTTCTTAGGAGGATTCAAGAGATGCCTTTGGTACAACCTTGACAATACATGCATGGATAGAGGACTCTAGTGCTTCCTTCCACATAACTCCTCATTGATCTAGTAGGTTTTGCATTATGAGGAGTATGATGATACGAAGGAATAATGGTGAAAATTCATATCTCAACATTATTGTACATGGGAGAGTCAATATGGAGTTACAGAATTTATGAATAAGACATTGATGGAGATGGATATGAGTATGTTTCATGGGTTTGGACTAGAACATAAATTCTAGGTAGAGTTGGTTGCTACTTCATGTTACTTGATTAACAAGTCTCCTACATTAGCACTTGTTAAGAAAACCCCTATGGATGTTCAGATAGGAAAAATTACCTCACTTCAACTTATTCATGTGTTTGGTAATGAAATGAGAGCTGGAATAAATATCCCTCACACCTATTTTCTCACACACACAAACAAAAATTAAAACTTGCAACAATTACTTGCAAATCAGGTTTGCAACTTGCAACCAAAGTCTCATATATCCATCCAGTTTTATAAAATGAATTTACAATAGTCCAAAAAGAACAATGGGATGCAACAAACCCTCTCAAAACTTTAAAAATCAGAAATAAAAATGATTTGCTACAGAAAACCAAAGTTTTTCCAAATCACTCCTTTCAACTCCTACAACAACACAAAACACAACACCAAAACTATGCCACTGTAACTGATTCTCCTAGAATCTCAATGGCTGTACAATCAGCCCCAAACCTGCAATAACACCATACAAAAAAGCCTCTTGGAGGTAGCCATGCCTCCTCCTTGTCTCTCCTACAACTTGGAAAACTAACTTTGAAAATGAACTACAATTTGTTTTTGTATCTTCTCTCTTTTTGAGTGAAATGTAATTTTCCTTTATTTTAATTCCATTTCAATGCATTTATCATGCCAACTCAAAAATGCACATCCCCCTCTTGGAAAAAGTTAATTTTTTGTTTATTTTAATTAAATAAATTGACTAAAATAAGCCATTCAAACTTTGTGCCTTGCCATGCTTTGTGGTGGTGCTATTTTTGGCTTTCTTGCTTTTATGCATTAAAGCATAAATCAGATTTCCTTATCTTGGGATCCCACTCTCTCCATCCCTACTTTTTAGGGATTTTGGAATCTCAAAAATAATATTTTAAATGCAATAGAAAATCTCCAAAAACCCATACTCCTTTTTGCTTTTTTCTAGATTTTGTGCTTTCAAAGCATGATTCCCACTAGCTCCACTATCTCCACTTTTACTAAATTTAATTCCAAATTGTAAATTTAATTTTAAAACATGACATAACATCTAAATACACATCAAAATGAATTTCACAAGATAAAATATGAAATTCAAACCACCACAAAAAATGCAACAAAAAATTAAACATATTTTTGGTTGACACAGGATTGCCACTATGTCATGGATGCTCTTGCATCAGACACCCACGGACCACAGTAGAAAGAAAATGTTTCATGAGTGTGACTCATAAACATTTGTAGATTCCATGCTCTTTCTAAATCCATCTTCCCACCTTGTCCACTTAAACATTCTTTCTTACATATCCCTGCAATTTGATATTAGAAAATGCAATTTACTAAGATGTAGAAAATATCAGAAAAAAAAAAACAAATTATATTTTCAATATTTTCCCAAAAATACCATTCTAGACTTGATCAGAAGTCTTTTGAGGTACACAAAAATATGAGAGGAGTCAAACTGAAGTGTAGGGTCATGTAGGGAGAGATATTTGGAGTTCTATTTTTGACATGACTATTTTTGGTAGTTTCTTGGTCAAGTACTTTGAGACTTGGAGTTCTGAGCAATTTTTGCTCATCTTGGAGTTTTGGAGCCTAAATTTTAGGCTTTTTACTTGTGCTCACCCATCAACTTGGAGTTACTTTTTCAAACTCATTCATGCATATTTTCATGTTCAGTTGAGCTGGAGTAGACTTCCCGTTCATTTTTTTGGGAGACAGTTTTCTATTATATGAAAAAAAGATTATGTTTTTTTCTTAGTTATTGCTTTTTTGCCTTTGCATATTGTAGAGAGGAGATTGTCTTGTAACTCATCCATTTTTACAGTTTTTAGTAGTAGTAGTTCATTTTTTTCAGCAGTTCATTATTACTTTGCAGAGATTCCTTCTCTTTTCAATACAATCAGGGGTTCATCTATTTGGATGCAAGTGTCTTGTTTCATCTTGAGTGATTTGATAAAGGATTTTCTATGTTTTATTTTGAAACCTTTAAATTCTTCTGTCTCATTTTTATTGAATGCAAGTATACAAAGTACAAATTTCATTATAGGTCATAGATTATGCAAGTTCTTTTAGGCTTTTCTATGAAACACTTTTGTGGTGAAATTTATCAGTTTGAGTTGTATGAATAAATTTGTTGAAGGGTAATTGTGAATCATATTGTAAATTTAAGTTAAAAAATTGGTGCTTCACCCCATTTAGGATAGATTTTTTAATTTAGTTTTAGTTTATACAGCATTCCTCTATCTCTTTTCTTCATCAAGATACAGATCCAATGGGGCATTTAAAGGGAGCCAGATCTTCTGGAGGTCCATTCTAAAAACAAACAAACGCATAGTCTGAGACTGTTCCAATGTTGCACAGGATCGCCAAGCTTGTAAATGCGTAGCATTCAGGGCACAATCCTTCGTGACAACATGAATTATTGCAGATTTTAATTTATAATAGTAGAAAAATTAATGAAGATGAACTGCCTCTTTTGAGGCTTCAAAAATAACACATTTGGAAAGGAGAAAGCATGCCAAAACATGGTGGAAATGAAAAGCCAAAAGATTGCAGATAGCATGTTATTTAAAAGAAATATTTTGGCACAAAGGAGGGAGATTTCTCAGGTATAGTTTGAGTAGGGATCTCAACTCGTGTGAGGGGCTTAAAGAGAGTTTTGAGAGGGTAGAGGAAAGAGTGGAGTTTCTTAATTTTGAGAGGCCATTGAGAGGCCAAACATCATAATTCATTTGTTGCAGATGTATAGTTTGATTGTGAAGTGAAATTGAATAAAATTGAGTAGTTTTTTGCAATCTTTGTGTCATTGATATTTGAGTTTGTTGGCAACTAATTTTCTGTTGTGTGAGTGTATGTTTTAGAAGCAAGAGAAGTCCTCTTACATTAAGTGGTATCAGAGCTAGATGACCCGAAGTGTGCCAAGTATGCACTAGGACTTGTAGGTAGAGGAAACATAGTTGTTAAGAGCTCATGTGGACTATTGCAGGTGTAAGAGAAGTCCTACGTAGTGAGAGTTGGAGCCATAAAGAAAAGTGAAATTATAGATTGCGAAGAGGTGATGCAAGTTGTGGAAGATCACAACAAGTGAGATGGGGATATTTGTGAGAAAGAAGCATGTCATAGGGATGGATGGAGGCAGTACCAAAGTAGGAAGATCCTTGGGATGATGGTTGATATAACCATGAAAGTGGATAGATTGGAAGTAAGGAAGCAAGACGAATTGGTCAAGCATGATGAAGATAAGCATGAGGTTGCAACCATATGTTTGGATGATAGCATGGAAGAAGAGGGAAAGAGTGAATTTGCAGTAATGGCTCAGTGTCCTTTAGAGGACATGGAAGCCTTAGCACATGAGAGTGCAGTTGAGAGAGAGGTTGTAGATGAAAATGAAGGTGAAGAAGATGAGGTTGTAGCAATAAATCTTGAGAATTTTGTAGTGAATGGTGAAGACAAGGATCATTTAATGTTGCAAATGTTTGCAGTAGAAGATGAGTGGTTTGATAAGCTTGCCAATGGAGGTGTGGAGATGAACGGTGCAATAAAAAGCAAAGAAGAAGAAGTTGGAGCAGTGAAAGAGAATTTGGAAAATTTGGAAAATTTTGAGTTTGGTTTACCTTTATTTGTAAAGATGAAAGTAGAGGATGTAGTTTCATATTGGTGTGTGGATGGTGCACATTTGCTTGTAGAAGTTGTAGAGGATGCTGCAGGTGGAACTTGGTGGAGGTGGTCAGTTTGTGATGGGTTGGATCTCACGAAGGAGGAGAGGAGAGTAGAGATCATTTGAAGGAGGTTAGGCTATGATGGACATGAGTCCATGAGAGGAAGGAGGATGAAAGTGCACACTTGGTGGAGGAGGATGGCAAGTGTTCTGGTGAAATGCTTGAAGAGGTGAAAGAAGAAATTCTTTTTGTCTAAATTACTGATCAAGTTTTCTATAGGTTGTCTACAACCTAAAAGAGTATATCTACTACTACACTCCATTTTATTAGTCCTACTCACAAAATTTTCCTACTCGGCATGTCTGATGTAGGAGCATCTAGGTGGACTATCAATCATCATCGACTAAAAAATTGTAGTTTGTTTTCTTCCTATTTTGGTTTGGTTTAGGTTTCATTTGGAATCTCTCGGCATCAGAGGACTTCACATTTGGTGCAACATTTCAAAAGTTGAATGTTCACTGGTTCGTGATTTTGACACTTGGTAGACTATTTACAGAAATAATTGTTTCTAGAGATCCTTGTAGTTTGGTGACAAATCCTTTCACAAATATAATTTTGAGGACATTTTGATTGCATTGGAAAAGATTTCATAGTCATAACATGCATCATTTGAGAGATATTAAAACTTTTTGTTCAAGCCCATTAGTTTACGGAAAGTGTAAAATTTCACAATTCTGGAAGGCTAGAGAAAAATCTTTTTGCAGGCAATCTTAGTATGTCATTTCAAGCACACTCACCAATTTTCATGCAAAATGGAGCAATTTGAGTCTTTCACTTGTTGGCACTCGATTCCACACCCCAAAGCAATAACAAAATAGAATTCAATTTGCATGAATTCTAGAAGTACTATTCATGGAGTTTTAATTGTTTGATATTGGTCCATTAATACATTTAAAAATAACATGGAGGAGGCATAAAATCTTCTATTTTACCCGTGAGTCTGATGTGTAGCTAGAAAAATAAGAAAATGATTGATGAGTGCAGCATACAGGAATAAAGGCCAATGCTAGAAAGACAATTGTGATCATGTTGCAAAGAAGTACTTGAAGCTTTTGAAGAAGTGGCTCTGATATCTAATGAAGAAATGGGAGGTGGTGAGGAATGATGATATCTTCTATGTCAACTGGATATTCTATATTTCTATCATGATATGGGATGTGAGTTGTGATCATAGCATGATCATGCGGGAAGGGCGAAATATTTAAGTCTCCATGTATTTCCCAAATTTTGATCCATAATGCATGTGGACATTCAATATCCATGATGGCACACAAAGTGGCATCTGGTATATACATAAGCTGATTAATCCAACAATATGATCACAATTATTAAGCCACTTATTCTTTTGAGATTGGTTACCTAGTTCAAGGATAAGTCCATAGATATATGTCATGAGATTATGGTACTTAAGGTGTTTCATGTTGCCATCACACTAGGACTTATAATTACCCTTATTTAGGTTGATTATAGAAGAGTGATTTTCATATCCATGATTACAAACAAGTGAATTCCTTTAGACAATAGAAATCAACACATTAGGCAACCCCTCTTGAGTTATTAATATTTTAGACCCCCCAATTTTGGTACTTTATAACTTAGTGTGTTTTATAATCTAAATAGGTCCAATCCATGGGAAATGAAAAAACATTAACTTCTACAAAAAAGTAGTGATCAATTTTGAGCTACCGATCAAAAGTTATGATAGAAACAATTTTCCCATAAATGGCCTAATTTAATACATTTTGTTTAAGGTGAAAATTTGATGAAGAAGATTTGTTTGTGTTTAGGGTTAATTTCACTAGTTTGTATGAATCCTCCTTTCACCTTTAAACATTTAAGGACTTCAGTCGAGTAGGAAGTCTACTACAGGCGTTCAGTCACTCAGAATATAAGTGAAAACTGGAACTGTGATTTAGTTGTTCAATTAAGTCCACTTATGCCCAAAAACCTAATTATTCAAATTTAGAAGAAAATGGACAGATTACTAAAAATGATCAAACATAGAGATATCAAATGACAATCAAATGCGTACCAAATTTTAAAGTTCAAAAAATGGAAAAGTCAAGGACTAATGAGCAAGTACCTTAGTCCAATGCCACCATTTTTGTCTGGATCTAGGAATCTTGTTTGCAACCTATTCCTAATGTTCTAGAGATTTTTTTGTTGTGGGATTTGGAGGACTAATAAGCAGGCACCTGAGTCCTGGTCTCTATTTTCTCTTCTGATTTGCAATTCTGACTGTCTGCACTACTCTCTTGCAACTCCACTTTCTCTTCTTTCGCAACCTGTAACCTGTAATAATGGAAAAATGTGTTGAGGGTTGTGGTGTTTAGAGGATTAACTTAGTCAAGCTCCAGAGAGACATTCAAGTCTTTTGAACACCGTTGTTAGATAAAGAGTGCATATCCCTGCAGGATAGAGGCAAAATCCAAATGATAAATGATTGAAAACACAATTGATATCACCTTGTAGTGAAGATCTCATGGAAGGAAGATGCTCTTCATGCCATGAGGAGATGGATGCCAAATCTACAAATACAAACACAATAACAATGCTCTTCTATGCAACACAATGAATATTTTGAATGCTCTAATCACAAGAATGCATAAAGTTCACAATTGCCATCTTTTCCATCTAGTTTACAAATGAATCACTAATAATGCTTATATATGAAACTACAAACATTTCCGCTAAGAATTTCATAATTGAAACTTACCGTGTCGACATAGGACCTAAATAACAGTCATAAACTGGCACTCCAAAATTGGTCCTAACCTAAAATAGGGTAGGACTAGGGCATGGGTGCCCAAGTCCTCCCCCTATTTCTAGCAGGACTTATGTCAAGTGCACCCCTAGGTCCCATTTGCCATGAAACTTCAGGGTTTTCTCATCGAGATGTCAAATTAACATGAAAAATGATCTAAATGTATTCTAAAGACATGGGAGCTAAACCTGAAGAGGGAAAAGCCCCCAAGGGGACATTCTCCAATGTAACATTTAGCCCCTAATTTAATGTAAGTATAAATGCAAGGCTAATACATGCATTAAAGTATGATCAACAAACACAACAAATATGCCAAGCACGGAGAAGACATACTAATCATAGAGAAGATAGTAACAGACACATAAAACATGGAGAAGATAGTTACAGTCATGCAAGACACAGGGAGTACAACATTGAAGACATGCAAAACACATTGAAAACAATGAATGCATTGAATATAGAGATGATTTTTTTTTCTTTTTATCATATATATGAAATGCAGAATCAAGCACAAGGAAAGTAAACACACCACCCATAATGTAGGAGGGACTCATTGCCACTAGTCTTTAAGACTGCATATGGGGCAACATACATGCCAAACAAATCAAGCATGCCATACTAATCCCAAAGCAAAGGAGGGACTCATCGCCACCGGTCTTTAAGACTATGCTTGGGAATAAGCATGCAATACACACATACACACTTGGAAGACACGGTAGACAAGTGATGGAGTGTTTGTATTTCTAGGTTCATCACCATCTCAGGCACATTACAGACACACACCGATGATTGGGCTTCACCACAACAATCGCTAAAGACACGCTTAAGGGTTGAGTTAGTCATAGAACCACTCCCTGCCTCATGATGAGGACTTTTGAAATGATAGGATGTGCACTCTCTTTGAGAAATACACCATCCCCACCTCGCGATGAGGGCTTAAATGATTTCAAACAAATCTTAGAGTGCATGAGGGACTCATCGCCACCAGTCTTTAAGACTGCACTTGAGAACAAGTACATTGTTAACATCTACAATAGACAGCTTACATTATATATGCCCCCACCTTTAGGTGGTTGATATTAGGTACCGATATCAAGCATGTTAAGTTAGGAAGAAAACACACAAGGGAACATGAGCTCTCGCAAAGCCCGTGCCCCCCGGAGGTGACATGTACTTTATGATCACCAAGTATTCCCGCAAACACATTCCTACAAGAAAAGTGTTAGTGTCCATATAATCATGATAAACAACAATGCATATGATCAATCACATAAAAAACTGAGGAATGCAACATTCAAGATAGACAAAGTGTACATAGCAGTAGTATTGTTATGTTTTCGTAAGTGTGATAAGACAACATCAAGATCACACGGAGTGATTCTACTAGCCAAGCATTGGATAATATATAACAACCCCATTGTCATATAGGAACTAAGTCCAATTTTTTATTTCTCTCTAAAGGGACACTAGGTTTTCATCAATATAATATGTTTTTCATCATCTACCCGCTAGGTAGAATCACTAGAGGAAGGGAAACAATAAATTGAGAGAGGAGAAACAAGTGCCTTAGGGACAGTCAAATAGGAGGGTGCCCCCAAGTCACCAACTGCAATGCTATGTCTATATGACACAACACATAATAGTGAAAAATAGAGGAGAAGTAATATAGAAGAATGACGACAAAAATAGGAGGGTCACAACAGAGGCGGTCTCCTAGTATCCTGGACCTTACATGAGAATCAATGGTCATCCTAGGAGGCCTAAACAACACATAACACATCATGGGGGAAACACATCATGAGAGATTATAAATACTTACTTGTAGGGACAACTAACTAAGGGTTGTCATCAGGCAAATCATCATCATCTACCCACTCCCAAATATTAGAAGAAAGTGGGACATAAGGTACCATAGCCCAACTCTCGTTCTTGCCTTCAAGTTGTCCATTCTTAAGATCTTCTTTGTTTGATTCAATGTTTGGTGAGATGTTTTCTTGTTGAGATGCAAGTCATTGGGTATAAGCTTGTCATCTCCTCCTCCTCTCTTTTGCTTGTCTATTTCTTTTTGTCCTACCACTTATCTCTTGTAAGATGGTGTTTTTTTTCTTCCATAGTTTTTGTGTTTTAGAGGAGGAAGCACCAAGATCAAATCTCATTTGTCTAGGTGAAATATTTTATTGTCGATGACTACCTCCCAATCCTTGTAAGGATGGCACGGGAGGAACCTCAGCATAGGGTCCATTTCCTTTCAGTCTAGGATTCTCTTCAAATGCAAGTTGTTCATCTCTTGTTGTTTCTTGTCTAGAAGGACTGGCCACTTGATGTAATAGTTTTGTTTTGTAGTTTCTATAGCCCAAGAAGTTTAAGTCTATTCGTGGCTCTGATTCCATTTCAGATCTTTCCCAAAAGTAATCAAGTGTACAATGTTGTATTGTAACCAAATGTTTATACTTATTGCAAGGGATAGTAATTACTTGTCTATTCAAAGGAAATTTGACAGAGTTATGAATTGTTGAAGGGACAGCTTTCATAGCCTTTAACCATGGATAACCCAATTTTATGCGAAAGAGGTCAGAAATAGGGACAACATCAAACCATTGTTCTATAGATTTCTCAAATATAGTGACCAATAAAGATATCTTCCCAGAGGTGTTTATAAAGGTTCCCTTATGTGTCTTAATCATCTTATCTGAAAGGTCATAAAAGCCTTTCTTTAATTGATGTGAATAGAGGAACTCTTTCATTGCCACATTAGTCATGTAATTAGGATTAATAAGGGTTCCATCCACAGGATTTCCCATTATTTTCACAGTGATATAGAGAGGTCCTTCAGTGTCTCCAATTGTTCTATCATGAGGTGTAAACACAAGTTCAGGTTCAAGGACCTTTATTTTCATGTAAGGCCTAGGAATGAACCTATTGTTATAGTTTCAATTAGAAGCCATGTGTATATGTATTCAAATTAATGTGAGATCAAAAAAATCTTTTCAAATTTTATGCAAAAGACAAGTGCACAACTATGTATGAAAATGACAAAAAATGCTTGATTTTTTAACTTTTTTCAATGCAAATAAGTGAAAGTAAAGGTGTTGTAAGGAAAGTGATCAAGGGAAGAAAAAAAAATATCTAATATCAGTGTAATAAAGAAATAATATCCTTCACAACACATTTTTGTGCAAATTTAGAGTGATGACAAGTCAAAATCTAGTGAAAATGCACTAAAATATACAATTTTTCACAATTTTTCAATGCAAAGACCTAATGAAAGGAGTGATGTAAAGAATTTTAGGAGGTGTATCAGATTATATCAGTAATATTAGCCACATAAAGCCATAAAATCTTTCACAACATGCTTGGAGTGCAAATCTAGGTCAAACCCTAGGGAAAATATAGCCAAAATATTGAATTTTTCACCAAATTTCAATGCAAAAGAGTTTGACAAAGGGTACTATGAGGAAAATGATGATGGATAAAAAATTATAATAGTAACAACAGCAACCTAATTGCAAAAAATACATCACAACACGCTTATAGTGCAACTCAAGGTCAAACCCTAGGGAAAATATAGCTAAAATATGCAATTTTTCACCAAATTTCAATGTAAAAGAGTATGAAAAAGGGTTTTTTGAGGAAAATGATCATGCACATAAAATTATAATAGTAATAACAGCCACCTAGTTCTAAAAAACCTGTCACAACACACTTATAGTGCAACTCAAGGTCAAACCGTATGGAAAATATAGCTACAATATGCAAATTTTCACCAAATTTCCACTGTAAGAAGCCAATAAAAAGGTGTTGTAAAGAATTTTAGAAGGGGAAGAAGATAATAACCCTTATAAAAATCAATTAGTGCATAAAAATCCTTTACAACATGCATAGGATGAAAATCTAGAGAGACGATAAGGCCAAATCTAGTGAAAAATTGAGGTTTTCAAACCCTAGGCATGAAATTTTGCACTTGCAAAAAAATATGATGCAACACTATAGTTATAATTAAATCCTAATGAGTGTTTTAAAATGTTAGTAAAATATGACATAAGATTTTGACTAGAAACCCTAGCTAATGCAAAACTAGGTTATATGGAAAAATGCACTATTTCAAGCAACTTTTTATCAATTTAAGCCTGAAAATGCAATCTAAATGAATGATAAATAAAAAAATTGTGTATTTTAAATAATATCTGATGATAATGATAGAAGCTTATTGAAATTCAATTCACACTACTTCAAATTTTTTATTTCTCTCTAAAGGGACACTAGGTCTTCATCAATATAATATGTTTTTTGTCATCCGCCCACTAGGTAGAATCACTAGAGGAAGGGAAACAATAAATCGAGAGAGGAGAAACAAGTGCCTTAGGGACAGTCAAATAGGAGGGTGCCCCCAAGTCACCAACTGCAATGCTATGTCTGTATGACACAACACACAATATTGAAAAATAGAGGAGAATTAATATAGAAGAATGATGACAAAAATAGGAGGGTCACAAAAGAGGCGGTCTCCTAGTATCCTGGACCTTACATGAGAATCAAGGGTCATCCCAGGAGGCCTAAACAACACATAACACATCATGGGGGAAACACATCATGAGAGATTAGAAATACTTACCTGTAGGGACAACTAACTAAGGGTTGTCATCAAGCAAATCATCATCATCTTCCCACTCCCAAATGTTAGAGGAAAGTGGGACATAAGGTACCATATCCCAACTCTCGTTCTTGCCTTCAAGTTGTCCATTCTTAAGATCTTCTTTGTTTGATTCAATGTTTGGTGAGATGTTTTCTTGTTGAGATGCAAGTCGTCGGGCATAAGCTTGTCATCTCCTCCTCCTCTCTTTTGCTTGTCTATTTCTTTTTGTCCTACCACTTATCTCTTGTAAGATGGTGTTTTTTTTCTTCCATAGTTTTTGTGTTTTAGAGGAGGAAGCACCAAGATCAAATCTCATTTGTCTAGGTGGAATATTTTATTGTCGATGACTACCTCCCAATCCTTGTAAGGATGGCACGGGAGGAACCTCAGCATAGGGTCCATTTCCTTTCAGTCTAGGATTCTCTTCAAATGCAAGTTGTTTGTCTCTTGTTGTTTCTTGTCTAGAAGGACTGGCCACTTGATGTAATAGTTTTGTTTTGTAGTTTCTATAGCCCAAGAAGTTTAAGTTTGTTGTCTTGTAACCAAATGTTTATACTTATTGCAAGGGATAGTAATTACTTGTCTATTCAAAGAAAATTTGACATAGTTATGAATTGTTGAACGGACAACTTTCATAGCCTTTAACCATGGATAACCCAATTTTATGCGAAAGAGGTTAGAAATAGGGAAAACATCAAACCATTGTTCTACAGATTTCTCAAATATAGTGACCACTAAAGATATCTTCCAAGAGGAGTTTATAAAGGTTCCCTTATGTGTCTTAATCATCTTATCTAAAAGGTCATAAAAGCCTTTCTTTAATTGATGTGAATAGAGGAACTCTTCCATTGCCACATTAGTCATTGAATTAGGATTAATAAGGGTTCCATCCATAGGATTTCCCATTATTTTTACAGTGATATAGAGAGGTCCTTCAGTGTCTCCAATTGTTCTATCATGAGGTGTAAACTCAAGTTCAGGTTTAAGGACCTTTATTTTCATGTAAGGCCTAGGAATGAACCTATTTGTATAGTTTCAATTAGAAGCCATGTGTATATGTATTCAAATTAATGTGAGATCAGAAAAATCTTTTCAAATTTTATGCAAAAGACTAGTGCACAACTATGTATGAAAATGACAAAAAATGCTTGATTTTTTAACTTTTTTCAATACAAATAAGTGAAAGTAAAGGTGTTGTAAGGAAAGTGATCAAGGGAAGGAAAAAAAATGTCTGATATCAGTCCAATAAAGAAATAATATCCTTCACAACACACTTTTGATGCAAATTTAGAGTGATGACAAGTCAAAACCTAGTGAAAATGCACTAAAATATGCAATTTTTCACAACTTTTCAATGTAAAGACCTAATAAAAGGAGTGGTGTAAAGAATTTTAGGAGGTGTATCAGATTATATCAGTAATATCAGCCACATAAAGCCATAAAATCTCTCACAACATGCTTGGAGTGCAAATCTAGGTCAAACCCTAGGGAAAATATAGCCAAAATATTAAATTTTTCACCAAATTTCAATGCAAAAGAGTTTGACAAAGGGTATTGTGAGGAAAATGACGATGGACAGAAAATTATAATAGTAACAACAGAAACCTAATTCCAAAAAATCCATCACAACATGCTTATAGTGCAACTCAAGGTCAAACCCTAGGGAAAATATAGCTAAAATATGCAATTTTTCACCAAATTTCAATGTAAAAGAGTATGACAAAGGGTTTTGTGAGGAAAATGATGATGCACATAAAATTATAATAGTAATAACAGCCACCTAGTTCTAAACAACCTGTCACAACACACTTATAGCGCAACTCAAGGTCAAACCATATGGAAAATATAGCTACAATATGCAAATTTTCACCAAATTTCTATTGTAACCGGCCAATAAAAAGGTGTTGTAAAGAATTTTAGAAGGGGAAGAAGATAATAACCCTTAAAAAAATCAATTAGTGCATAAAAATCTTTTACAACATGCATAGGATGAAAATCTAGAGAAAGGATAAGGCCAAATCTAGTGAAAATTTGAGGTTTTCAAACCCTAGGCATGAAATTTTGCGCTCGCAAACAAATATGATGCAACACTATAGTTAGAATTAAATCCTAATGAGTGTTTTAAAATGGTAGTAAAATATGACATAAGATTTTGACTAGAAACCCTAGCTAATGCAAAACTAGGTTATATGGAGAAATGCACAATTTCAGGCAACTTTTATCAATTTAAGCATGAAAATGCAATCTAAATGAATGATAAATGAAAAAATTGTGTATTTTAAATAATATCTAATGATAATGACAGAAACTTATTGAAATTCAATTCACACTACTTCAAATTATTTGAAAATACAAGCTAAAAATGCCAATTTTTTCAAAATTTTCAATTTTTTTTGTAATTGTTCAAATGCAATAAGATGAACAATGATATGAATGAATGAAATTAATGTAAATATGAAGCACAACACTCATAAAGGTGTAAAATTCATTAAAAACATGGGTTCACCAAAATGTTTAAGGTGAAAATTTGATGAAGAGGATTTGTTTGTGTTTATGGTTGATTTCACTAGTTTGTATGAATCCTCCTTTCACGTCTAAACATTTAAGGAATTTAGATGAGCAGAAAGTCTATTAGAGGCCTTCGGTCACTCAAAATATAAGGGAAAATTGGAATTGTGTGATTTAGTTGTTCAATTAAGTCCACTTATGCTCAACAACCTAGTTATGCAAATTTAGAAGCAAACAAATAGATTACAGAAAATGATCGTACACAGAGATACCAAATGACAATCAAATGTGTACTAGATTTTAAAGTCTAGAAAACAAAAAATTCAAGGACTAATGAGCAGGCACCCTAGTCTAGTTCCACCATTTTTTGTCAAGATCTAGGAATCTTGTATGCAACCTATTCCTGCTATTTTGGAGATTTCCCTATTGTGGGATTCAGAGGACTAATGAGTGGGCACCTGAGTCTTGGTCCCTAGTTTCTCTTTTGATCTACAATTTTGACAGTATGCAATACTCTCTTGCAACTCCACTTTCTCTACTTTCACAACCTGTAACTTGGAATCACAGAAAAATGGGTTGGGGTTCTGGTGTTTAGAGGCTTGCCTCAATCAAGCCCTGAAGAGACATTCAAGTCTTTCAAACACCATTATCAGATAAAGAGTGTGTATTCCTGTGAAAGAGAAGCAAAATTCAAATAATAAATGATTGAAAACACAATTGATATCACCTTTTAGTGAATATCTCATGGAAGGAAGATGCACTTCATGCCATGAAGAGATGGATGCCAAATCTGCAAATACAAACATAATAACAATGCTCTGCTCTGCAACACAATGAATATTTTGAATGCTATAATCACAAGAATGCATAAAGTTCACAATTGCCATATAATTTCTATCTAGTTTACAAATGTATCACTAATCATGCTTATATATGCAACAAAAAACATTCCCACTAAGAATTTCATAATTGAAACTTATTGTGTTGGCATAGGACCTAAATAACGGTCATAAACTAACACTCCAAAATTAGTCCTGACCTAAAGTAGGACAAGACTAGGGCATGGGTGCCCAAGTTCTCCCCCTATTTCAGGTAGGACTTTTGTCAAGTGCACCCCCGAGGTCCCATTTGCCATGAAACTTTAGGGTTTTCTCATCGAGATGTCGAATTAACATGAAAAATGCTCTAAATGCATTCTAAAGACCTGAGAGCTAAACCTTAAGAGGGAAAAGCTCCCAAGGGGACATTTTCTGACATAACACATTGGCACTAAAAAATAAGAAAAAAATCCCTCTACCAAGATGAGCCTAGCCGTCCAACCACTCATTAGAGTTGGCAAGGAGAGGAGATTACAATTGTTTCATATGAGAGAGGGAATTGACCTCCTACCAACTCGGGCCTCACCCTTCATCTTTGACTGACAAAGATATAAGGGTTTCTTTTTGAAAAAAATACAATAATTTCTTCAAGGAAATTTGCCCAAATTTAAAAATGCCCCCCCTTATTTTTATATTGCTTAGTGTTTGAGACAATTAAAAAAAATTGCCTAATTTTAACACTAAAACACAATTTTAAATGCTTTGCAAAAAAATTAAAAATTAAAATATTTAGAGGCCCAAATTTAGGGCTAAGGGCCAGATTAGGACAAAAAAGCCCAAAGAATATAGTGGCAGCCAATTTTGGCAATGACAAATAGGCTTTGATGTGAAGCAGTTATGGGTGATCTCTATGCCTGAATGTAGGCCAAAAATGGAGTGTTGTCTTCATCTACAAGTGACCCTCCTTATACAGGTTGTGTGCTTTTGTTATTAGGCCCATGAGCCTCTCTTTGTGCATGCAACACACTTCTGATAATGTACAAAGGGATCAATTCATGGCCAGTTATGGTGTGGCTGAGAGTGGCATTGACACTAGAGGTCTCTACCTTCCCAAACCCTTGCATAAAGATGCAGGCATCATAAATATTTGATCCAGGCCCCCTCAGCATTAGAAATTCAAGGTGAAAGTAGGGTTAAACCCCGACATGAAACACTAGGGAAAGAGCCTTGTGTGAAGGAAAAATCGTGGGCTCAAAATCCTTCATGGAGGCATCAAATTGTGGGCACAATGCCCTATGTGCACGAGTCAAACCGTGGGCTGAAAAAACATTGTGTGTAGGTGTCAATCCTTCAACACCACAAACTATTTTGATCTCTTTTCCTCCAAATGAGCCAACAGACTAACATAACTTTGATTGCCTCACACAGGCTTTCTCACCTACAAAGAATTCACCCTTTAAAAACCTTTCTCAGTGCCCCAAAAATAGCCATAAATTAAGCCTCTTCATGCCTAAAACAAAATAGGAGTTTCAAGCAAAAGATTCCCAAAATAGGTCACCACGGGATTCTAATGTTGTCAATAAAACACACAACCCACCTACAAATTTCAATGACCTTTTGCCTCCAAAATGAAACAACCCAAAAAAATATTTTGGCTCTAATACCATGTTAGAAACCAAGAATAATAGGAAATTGTTGATTACACAACACACAAATAGAGTAAATTGATAAACAATGTAAGTGTGTACATATAGGAGTAGAGGTTGAGTCAACTCAGAAGTCGACTTTAACACTCAACTAGAGGTGGAAGAAAGAATGTCGGCATGTGTCTTGAAGAGTTGTGTCAAACTCTCCAAGTTGACACACAACACACATAAGTAGGCTTATGACATGTGTATTTTACCCATGTGAGGTAAAATAAGACATAGGTAAAATATACACTAATAAAATAAATATAATAAAACCAACAAATAAAACTATTTTTAGCAAATGACACAATGTTTCCAAGTTGTTAAGAAATGGAGGAGTTTGCAAGCTCCTTGAGGGCCAAATATATGTATAGACAACTCTAAACCCTTGAAAGAGAGCCTCCATAATGTACAATCTCCAAGTAGAAACTTCACAAAACTGAGAGAGATGGTGTTGTAACTTGAGAGAGCACCAATATCTTTAATAAATTTTATTATGATCCAAGAGAGTATTTTCTTCATAACCTATAGTATTGTCCAAGGAGTGAGAGGGAGAGAATTTTTCTTTCAAATTTTCTTTTTTGTATGAATGAATGAGGAATTATAGAGGGTTGGGTACACTTATATGGATCATTTTACTATCACATGAGTGCTACCATTGACACAATTGGATGACAAGGTAGGAGAATCAACCATTTCAACTTTTCAAAATTTTGGGATAGCAATGTGTCAAACTTGCATCCTCAAAATATTTGCCAATATTCAACATGTGTTCTCAAAAAGAAAAGGAGATAAATATGTAATATAATTTTTGACAAACTTTGGTTAGCAGTAAAATAGGGCAAGGTTAGGCTCAAGTCGCTCTTGAAACAAACTATGGGAGTGGACACTAAAGCGAGTTTAACACAATGTGAAATTGTGAGGGTACATAATTTTTTACATTACAGATTATTATCTTAAACACTTTCATGACATGATTATAAAACAACACAAGATTTGCAAAGATATGGAAGCAATTGCAAAGGCAATGAAGGTTTGGTTGATCTTTGATGCTTCATTTGATGATTGTCTATGCTACAAGGAAGAGGTGGAGGAGGATCTGATTGAGATCCCTCCCCCCAAAGGAAACTCAATGTAAAAAATGTATGGGTACCATGGGGAAGGCTAAAGGGCCTACATAATTTTCCCTACCTCCCTAGTTGTAGTGGTTTTTCTGATGTCTAGCTTCAATTTGTTTGGGACTTTTCCAAACTTTCTAGGTTTGCATTGATTTTTTAATAGTGTAGGGTGAGAGGCCAATGCAATTTGCTCCTACCCTCATTGGTAGTTCTCTTGACATTTCGCGGGTTTCTATGTCTCAAACAAGGTTGTTTTCATAGTGCTTTTTGAAGATCGTGGTTGGTTATGAATATATTAGCATCTTAATATATGTTTGGCTTTCCTTTCCTAGTTATTTGTGGATTGAATGTTTTGGCTCCCACCTCATGAGTTGGGTAGGTTTAGTCTACATAACTAGGCTTGGAGTTTCTCTAATTTTAACAAGAAGGATAATATTTTCTTGGATGGACATGGTAAGTTCATAGCATCCAAGCCTTAAAAATCACTTTTTATTGGCTCCTAGGTGCCTTACCTAAGCATATGAGCAAAAAAAATATTAGAATTCAAGTCAATTTGGATCAAAGTTACATTTATCTTAGATATAGACACTTTGTTTATTTAATTAGATTGTTTTATCTACTTTTTTTCCAATAATTTCTTAGTTATAGTAAGCTTATGCTAACCCCTTCTTTATTGTTATCTTGCAAAGGTTTGTACTTTTTCATATTATTTAGGTAATTACACTTATTCTTAATAATACTATTAATTTCAATTTTTCTTTTCTCTTAAATTTGAATTAGATTATATACTTTATTACATGTTTGCAACTAAAAGTATATATTTGAATTAGATTATATCAAATGAGCCAGACAAATATTTATAACCTTATTCACCAAATATTAAATATAATAAGTTCACAAAAAAATTCCATTATTTAATGCTAATAACTATGTGTGTCTATCAACCATTTAATAACATCTTTAGGTACTATTACTAGTATTAATTTATTTTATAAAACTAAAAGCCTACACACTATATAACTACACCATACACCTTTTACTCATTTTTTTAATATTTATTATATAGAGAAGATCACAATCAAAACCATCTATCACCGTCACAAGAAAAAAATAATACTTTTGGGGGACCACTCTAGTTATATGTCATCCACTTTCATGATTCAATAGTAAATAGTAATTAGTTGATAGGCTTTTATATGTGAGCAATATAGAGCTAGGAATTGTCTCACAGCTTAAAAATTCACGCCGAGAAAATATTCTACTCTCTGTTGTTCCTATCGGGGTAAAATATCTACTCTCTTGTTGTTCCTATCGGGGGTAAAATATTCTACTCACCTTTTGTTCCTATCGGCATATTCCTTGAACCTCGTATTAGGTGCAAGTGCTAGTTTTACAGCTCATTCACAACAAAAAATGATAAATTTTGGGACAAGGAACTCTAAAGAAAACTTTTGTGGCCACCAATATATGGGACTCTCAGTGGCACCTAGCGGTCTGCCAATGACATTTTTACAAGTTTTGGGTGGATCCTATTTTGAGTGTTCGTATCGATGAAAAATGGGGACTCTACATTAAATTAGGTAGGTGTATAGTACTATGGGAATATGACAAAGGTAAGCTATATTAGCCCACACTCCCCACCTCCTCCCTCCATCCAGGCTTTGCTTCTCTGAGCTCCTGCCATCTCAGGCAAATGGCAATCTGTTTGTATAGAAGCAGAAAAACGTATGAATATGATGATGCAGCACGAAGGAAGGGGAGATTCCTCGGACGACGGACGAGCTGCGGCGCTTAAACAGACAACTCCAGTGATTCGTGCGGTGCGGCGAAGGCCCTCCTCTCCTCCGTTGGAGCGCATCCTCCTCCCAGTTCAGGTAAGGAGGTCAACCTCTCAAAAGGTAACGATCGAGTTGAAAAAGCAATGCGTATTACAAGCTGTTGGAGGTTTTAAGAGGCCGGGTTATATCCCGTTTAAGAGGAGAAAAGAGAAGCTATAAAGGGGATTTCATCTATAGTTTATAGCATTATGAAAGACCATGGACACATTATAACATTATGAGAAACCCTGGATATAACACGGCCTCTTAAGCCCCAAGAGCTTGTAACCCAAGAACTTACAATAAATCGAGAAACAACCCAGAACTATTCGCACCCATTTCAGATCTAGTAATACGCATTGTTATTTCAACTCGATCGTAACCTTTTGAGGGGGAGACATCTTGGAAGTGCCGTAGCTCTCGCCAAATTTGCTCTTCTGTAATCTACATTTGGCACATAGCAGCTTCATCCTTTGCTGCTTCTAACTCCTACAATTTTGGATCCATTGTCAATCACTCGGTTATACTCATGTCGTTTAATGTCCTCACTTCTCCAACGTTTTGTCATTGTTTGTTAGTTGCCTTTTTGGTCCTAGCAGTGAATAGTGAAAATGGAAAATATTTATTTTCGTTGGGATGATAAACATTCCATACCCTTTTCAGCCTGTAAAGATTGTACGAATTATCGATCTCTTTCTACTAAATATCCACCGTTAATGTAAGACTCTTGTGTACCTTTTAGGATAATTCCTTCTTTTCTAGCCTTTCGCTCTGAATGGTATTTGAGAAACTTGCCTTTCTAAGAGCCAGAGTTTCAGTAGTTCTTTTTCTATCAAGTGCAATTGCAGCACCCGGAGTAAGTTATAAAATGTAATGTTTGAATTATGTGCCTTACCAGTATGGAGTATCCTTTGATATGACAATCTGAAGAAAGCATGTAAGGAAATTCTTGCATTAGACATGCCATTTCTGTTAACCGTTTTTCAAGGATAGTAGTCTGTTTTCATAATTGGCTATCGCAAATGGAAGTGTCATGCAAATCTGAAGTCTTAACATGTGTTCTAGGGTTGTGTAAGGCAAAGTCATACTCAAAAAGAATAATTAATGGAAGTGGTTTATCTGATCAGCTTTATGTGTTGTTCAATATTAATAATTTATTTAAAAAGTAGAATTAAATAAAACTTAGAGTCATATTATTTAAATATCATCTACTTCAACAATCAGGGTAATTTGGACCATTCATCCATAGGAAAAAAATAAAATAAAAGAGACATTGGTCTATTAAAGTAGTTAACTATTAGATGGTATAGTCACTAATTATTAGTATAAAATTAAAAAAGTTTAAAAGGAAAAGATTAAGTAAATTAAAATAGGATGATTCTATACATAAAAGTATTCACTATGATTGCATTATATCTTAGATTTCTATATAAATTAATAATTCTTTTTGCAACCAATGAGAATTGAAATAGTTTTTCTATTTAAAAAATATTTAGCAAATATTTTAACAAAACATATTTGAAAAATGATTTTTCTTCAATCTAATTGGCAGAAAACTTTCACCGGATAAGGGTGATTATTGCGAATCATCAAGGTTTATATTATAAAGTTTTGTGATAGATAATATCCTTAATCTATGATAATAATATACTAATACTTAAAACTATTAATTTTCTAGTTTGAGACTTTATGGGTAAAATATTAGGTAGTAAAGTTTTTTTAGCATCTCACCTATTAACCAATTTAAATATATTATAACTAAAATAAAAATAAAAATATTAAGAAACGTGTATTTAAATTCCTATTAATATTAATATTGATAATATTTCCCTTAATCCCTAATCTACCTTTAATCATAAGATTTAATTAATTTTAATTAATTAATTAAATCTTTCCTCTGTAAATAAAAATTAAAATTAAGGAATTTAATTTATTATTTGCAAACCTAAAAACCTAAATCAAAATCTGTTTGTAACAAATTGAAAATATTCCTTTAATCATAATATTTAATTAATTTTAATTAATTAATTAAATATTTCCTCTAAATAAAAATTAAAATTAAGGAATTTAATTTATTATTTGCAAACCTAAAAACCTAAATCAAAATCTATTCGTAACAAATTGAAAATATTAAAAACACGTGCAGTTCACCTAACTATTACAGTTCAACTACTCATACCATTTTTATGCCTAAATTTTATAAATACCCTACATTTCCTAAATCAAATTTACGATAGGACAATCTACCGAGTTATGCAACTTTTGGTACATTTGTGGAGATATTGCAAGACTGAAAAAATTTAAATTATTTTTTAGTTCACGAGCTTCAATTGATTTGGGTTCTTGCAGTAGTTGTTATTTCTGTCATTGGCTCAACAGTTTCTTTCATTATCTAATCTGAAACTAAGGGAAGATATTACTTTTGCCGCGTGCTATCAACTATCACATTCTAATATCTTTCTTTGTAGAGTCATCTTCATATTTTGAGTTACAGAAAACTATTTGTATTTTGTAGTCTCATCATTTAATATGTAAATGACATGGTTGTGCATTGTCTTGGAACATGTGGGAAATTTTCTAAACTGTTTGGTTCCTATCAGCATATTCCCTAAATTTCATGTTGTAAACAACATTCATGCTAAAAAATCTTCTAAACTCGTTTGCTATTGCAAACAAGGTATTCCATGATTCTCTTATTGGTGCAAGTGCTAGTTATATGGTAGAACTAATTTTAGGGTTTCACTTGTCCCTCACTATAAGCTATAACTTCAAATCTTTAAAATAATGATGTTAAGTGATTTTTATAGCACTAACAACTCTTTGTATTCATGATGTTAAGTGATTTTTATAGCACTAACAACTCTTTGTATTGCAACTTAAGTG
The DNA here is from genome assembly GCA_027924645.1 of Cunninghamia lanceolata. NCBI lineage: Eukaryota > Viridiplantae > Streptophyta > Pinopsida > Cupressales > Cupressaceae > Cunninghamia > Cunninghamia lanceolata. Next base: position 2,839,811 of record BSBN01000263.1, on the reverse strand, counting down.
CAAACTGTTGAAGGCTAGTGCATTTATCGCTTTCTATATTTGCCTCTTGTCAAACCGTCAAGAATAATAAAAAATCACTTTGCAACTTCCATTTTATGCAATCTAATTATTAAATGTAGAATCTCAAAGTGCATTTTGGCAGAAACTTGGCTGCTTTGTAGCTCTTGTTCTATCTCATTTCGATGATGGTTCATAGAATGAGAAATATTGATATAAAGATATGTATATATTTAAATTAAAAAACACTTAAAAACATCTTCATAAATTGTGGAAAAAGAAAATCTTCTATTATTGACATTTATATATATAGTTATACATTTTTTTAAACAGAATAAAATATAGAATGATACAAACATAATATGTTAAAATGACAAGGCTTTCAATTTTAACATAAAAGTAGATATCTAGTAGGGAAAAAGTTGATTCATTTTTATTGGAAAATTAATTAATAGCCTTCCTTGTGATGGATCACTAGAGTGTGATCTCAAACATCTTTAAAACTCATGCTTACAATTGATAGCCTTTTGAATTTCCATTAGGAATTTGCTTATTTTTGTATAATTGTGTATGTTCAATATCAACATTTATAAGTGGAAATTAGACAGAGGGAAGGTAGGGATGATTACTAAAGGTAGATTAAGAATAATTACTAACAATATCTTATATTCAATGTTACTAGTACTATCCTATATTTAATAAGTTAGAATGATAAGGCATAGAATGATAAGACTAATTGTTAGTGGTATCTTATATTTAATATAATGGGAAGTTGTTTCCTATATATTAAATATTTAATGTTAATGTTTTCTCATAAAAATTAAGTAGATAGGAATTTAGAAACTTAAATATTAAAATTTTAAATAATTTAATTATAATTAATATATATTTTTTAAATTTAAATTATAATGATTAAATAATTAATTAATTTATAATTTTTATTTTTATTTTATTAAAATATTTTTTTAAAAAAGATGTATTTTTGATCATTTATTATTTTTGTAATGAAAAGTGAACATCAAAAATATATTATTTCTAAAATGATTGTATTTATAATATTATTATTCAAAAATTTTAAAATTATTGCATTTATAGTAATTATTTAAAAAATGTTAAATATTTAATTTTAAAAATAAAATATTGAAGTGTACTAAAAAACTAATTATATATTTTCTTATTTTTTATTGATAATATTAATTCAAAAAAGGGTTACATTCTCCTTGAGTTTGAAAGCTCATTGCTTTCAATTACATCATTTTCAATAGACAAAATTTAAGGACCAGAAAGAATGGAACCATACTCCTCACATACCCCAGACTGCAAATGACTCCTAGAACACCAATAGTAGACACCCATCAACTCAAAAGTGCCACCACCACTCTGCCACCCCATCATCACTTAATCTGGCCAATAGAAAGCCCTCGAGGAGACCAGCACCATAATGGCTTCAATCCATGCCGACGACTCCTCCCGGTCCATTCCAATAGCCCATCAGATGAAATCTCTACCTTGAGCTGCCCATGTCCTATGATTGATCAACTACTATCCATTGACATCAAGACTTGGAAGGCCAACCTCTCCACCAATGCACTCAGTTCCAGTAGTTTAGGCAAATCCTTGGCTTGAGGAATCCCGGACTCCAAGTCTACAAAGATAGACCATTCAACGTCATCCATAGAATGCAGACCATGAAAGTCTCCCTTAGGTAGACCAAGGCTTCTACCTTTAGGCCACCCAAGTCCAGCAACAACACCAAGAATCATGAAAAAATATCAGTATTGACTCGGTATCTATCCTTGGAGACTAGGAAATTTTTCCCTAAAACCATCTTAACCACTTCTATGAAGAAATTGCTTTTCTAATTGTAGATGACCATCAACTAATTGTCGATTATCTTACCCAGAAATGTGACTTGAGGTCTAGCACCTTGCAGCCTGATTGGAGTCTCCAAAGCTCTTAATTGCAATTATCAATTCTGCCTAACTCAAGAATAAATAGAGGGCTGAACCATTAATCATCTCTAAGCTCCCTCATGGGAGGCACTAAAACCTGTCAATTCCCTCTGATTTGTCACCATCCCACTCTTGTGAAAATTATCCTTCCCGTGAGGGTGATAATGCTTTCGTCATCTCCAAGTACCTTCGTTTAACTACATAGTACTGACAAGTAATGATTACTTACATACTCACATCACTTCCTACATGGGCTTCTTAAAGAGTCTCCAACTCAGCATCCAACAAGACAAGGGAATAATAACTTCACCACACTACCAATGTGGTAGAAGGTTCTCTACTACAACATTGCTTGTCTATAGAGATGAAAGAGAAAACATTCATTCACTTGCATGAGAGAGGCCTGATCAATCCAAACTTGAGCCCATCAGTAGCCTAATTCGCTAATTCATCAACTTCTTTATTTCCTTCCCTATATGTGTGGCTTACAGTGAAGGCCTCGAAGTAATTAAACAAACCCAATCCTCTCTCCAAATAGGCTTTCAATTTCCAATCTAGCAAAGATCCTCCTCTTATAACATTGATTACTAGAGTGGAATCACCCTCTGTTTCCACCTTGTCCACCTCTAGGTATCTATAAAAAAGAAGTCCCTGGGTGAGGGCCTTGAACTCTGCAACATTATTGGTGTCTTCATCCAATGAGATAGCCAACCTGCCCACAAATTCTCCATTCATAGTCAGATGATGCACCGAACACCTAAAGGGCCATGATTTCCTCTTGATGCATCATCAATGTTTAGTTTGTACCAGTATTCCTTTGGCACATTCCATTTCACCTTCCTGCACTCATTGCATGAGGCTTTCTACCTAGTTCCAATATGAGGAGGGACTTTCAACCTGTGCCACCTCATTCTCATTTGTCCATCCTAGTTCGTGAACTTACCTAACTGATTTGGGCATGAGTTGGATCTGTTGTTGGCCACTTCGACAATGGTGGCTTCTACCTTATTTTTGAAGGAGTCAATTGACATTTCCATGCCTTAAAAAATGTGTATGTTTCTTTCCTTCCAAATCTCCCAAATGAGGAGGGAAGGGCAAATAATCCATAGGTTGCTTAGGAGGCTAGACCATGCCCTGATCGGCCATCCATTGAAAAGGCACTTGATGTCATTAGGAAGGGCTATGATGAGGAGTGCACAATGGAAGGGACAATTGATCAAAAATTAAACTTTTGAAATCTTGAACCTGTGAACTGTTTCTAGTCTTGATGAATAGATCTTTGAACCTTTGAACTCTTGAACCTTTTGGAATCATTTCTAGGCTCGGCGAACAGATCTTTGAACCTTTGAACCTTTTGTTTTTGGCAACACTTTGTCCATCGGCCACTTTACAACTTATTTCTTTGAAGTCTTAGTCACTCCGATGTGAGGTTCAATACTCTTTGCCTATTGGAAAGAAAATCACTATTGGCTAGAACCCCAAAACTCACTCTGCTAGTCCAAGACACACTGATGGCTCACTTGGAACTTTCTTCGGCAAAATGAGATGAAACTCATGTTGAGAGAAGTCTCTCCATCTCCTCATTTCAGTCAGATAACCATTGTCAGTTTGATGGCCAATTTACTCCCTGATGGTCCCGATCTTACCGACAATGATCTCTATGTCTCTCTAACTCTGTGGTTCATCTACTCTTCAACCAAACCCTAGCACATGGAGATGCTAGGTGATCTACTATGAAAAAGCACTCTGTCTAGATCCTCTCCACCATCAGACACAAAAACAAAACAAGAAACAAAACAAATACTTGTACAACGAAGCCATTCCACTGATTTCGACAGAAATCGTATCACTGGAATGCTTCACATCGACATACTGTAACAATGGAAAGCATAGAAAGAATAGAAATCTACAGTTATGCAAATTGTAGTTATAGGGAATGGAAACCAAATTGACAGAACATAACAGTTTTATTTCTCCTCAGAACAATGCATAATTACATTCACACACTTCTTCTCCTCCTCTCGATGGTTCCTTCCTCTGGTTGTTATCAACTCAACCTGCCAATAGTTGGAAAACCAACTGATGCAAAGAGTTGGGAGACCAACTAATCCAAAACGGATTCAAACTGTCTGACTGCCTTGTTTTGGCATTATGTCATTACAATATGACAAAAGTGTGTTTTAAGTCACTTTGGACTTACAAAATGGGTTCTAGGTCCTGAAGGACCTAGAGACAAACATAAATGAAAATGCATTGGTCAAATAGACCTTATTACAAAAGAAAATAGGATTTTCTAGGTGCTCTTGCACCATACTCCCCGGGTGAAAGTTGTCTCAAGTCTTCTTAGAGACTAACTATTGCAAATCACCACCCTGCTTTGTGATGTCTTCTTCTAGCATCCATGTGGCTTTTGAGTTTGGAAGTCCTTGCCATTTGACTAAGTGCTCAAAATAGGTCTAATTTCTTATCTTTTTGGCTATCCTGTTATCCAAAATGCACTCCCTCTTAGGTGGTTCCTTAGGTCGTAAATGATGCACCCACTGTTTATTGTCCTATGCAAAATCTGCTGCACCTTTATCCTTTGTTGCCTATAGGCTTCCCCATGATCTCCAGACTACAACTTGCTTCCATGGAATCAAAAACTCATGCCTAGCATTGTAGGCTCTACTCACACCTTGCCATGAGTGAGTGTTTGCAATCAAACTTGGATGTTGTATGCCATGATTGCTTACTATCATATCTGCTTGAACACCTGCATTCAAAACCTTGATTGATGCCTCTTGCACTGCTGCTATGGTAGAGTATGTTTGCCTTTTAACTCTTGTTGGCTCTAGAGGACAAACAATGGTCCCTATGATGATAACATCTTCTTTCCAACCACCTTGTGGCTACTTGTAGACTTGGTCCTTGACCGTATTCTGATCCATCTCAAACATCACCATCTAATCTCCATCATTCAAAACTGAAATCACCTTCAAACTTGGATCTTTGACAACACCACTCCTTGAGGTTCCTCAACTTTCCTAGTCTCTTCTTCATTGATCTTCACAAACTCTTTCTTACCCACCAAGATGACCTTGGCTGCCTTCTTTTCTTCAACATCCTCCTGCAATGGTGTCATCACAAAAGTCTTTCCATCCTTCTTTGGGGCTAAAACAGAAGGGACTACACATGGGCTAAGGATCTTTCTTATCAGTCCTTTGTTTAGGAGTTCTTGAACTTGATTTACTATCTCTTCATTCTATTGAGGGGTCATTTTATATGCTGTCATATTAGGGAGTACTGCTCCAGGTATGAGGTCTATCTGATGGCTAATGTCTCTGATAGGTGGTAGGGAATTAGGTATATCTTTTGCAATCACTCCTTTGTAACTCTCAAGCAAATCTCTGACCTCCTTAGGCCCTACTTCTCACACATTTTCCTTCTTTTCCCCCTTAGGCTTCACAATCAAAGAAAAACCTACTCCACCACCTTCCTTTAGTGTATACATGAATTCTTTTTCTCCTACTAGCATTACACTAGACCCTACATGCTATGGATCCTCTTCTACCAATGAATGTATCCTATAAGTTACACCATCCTTTTGGAATGAGTAAGCATTCTTTTCCCCATCATGATGAGCCTTTCTGTCAAACTGCCATAGTCTGCCTAGCAAAAGATGGCAAGCATCCACTAGAAGGATGTCACACAAAATTTTGTCTCTATACCCCCCAATACTGAATTCTACCCAAGCCTGTTTGTTGATGACTATATGTTGTCCCTTGTTTAACCAACTGACCCTATATGGATAGATATGGGGTATCTTTTCTAATTTTAATTTATCTACTACTTCCAAAGATATAATATTGTCAGTGGAACCAGAGTCAATAATATCTTTACAAACCTTACCTTGAATCTTGCAGTTGACTCTAACCAAAGCTCTTCTTTGTGATGGTTTAGTCTGCACTAGTTCTTTGAGCAACGTCCTCTTGATCATCAGATTTTCTCCCATCTCTGATGTCAAATTCCCTTTAGGAGATGTCACACTCCCTGCATCCTCTTGAGTCAATGTGGTTCTTCTCTCATTATCATGAGAAGTGGAAGCCTTCTCTGGACACTTATAAGCCAGGTGCCCTATTTGATTACAGTTATAACATGTCATATTAGAGAACTTGGATCCTCTACCTGATCCATCTGTCCCACCTCTTCCATTAGGCCTTATTCCTCGGTAGCCTCCTCTGCTACTTGAGTCCCCAACTTGCTCTCCTTGGTTAGACTCACCATTAGGCCTCTGGTTAGGAATTCTTCCTCCAAAGTTGCCTCTACCTCCAAAATTTCTACCACCTCTACCTTGTTGCTCACATTTCCTCTTCAGCTCTTAATGCTACTTGAAAGCATTTTTCCATGATTTTAGGGGTCAATAAACTTATCTCATCTTGAATATTAAACCTCAGACCATTTAGATACCTTGCCACCTTGGTTTTTTCATCCTCCATGTACCCATAATAAAGAGTGTATTTGTGAAACTCCTCGGTGTAAGTAGCCACATCCAAATCTCTTTGTTTGAGATTTTGCATCCTCTTGTAGATCTGCACCTCATAGTCTAATGGAAGGAATTTGGACTTGATCCTCTCCAACATTCTTCTCCATGAAGAGATCATACTCTTCCCATTCTTCATCCTCTCTCCTTGGGTGTAATTCCACCATGTAAGGGCAACACCTTTGAGTTTAGTTTTTGCAAACTTAACCCTCTTACTTTTAGGAACTTCTTTGTATTCAAAGTAGTTGTTTAGAGCCTCAATCCACTCCATGACTTCCTTAGCATTCATCTTTCCATTGAACATTGGGATCTCCACCCTGGCCTTTGAAGAGTCTTTCCCAATCACCTTGATGGCTTCAAGAAAGTATTTTTTATCTATAGGTATCTCTGCCTCCTGCCCTTGGGGTTCTTCTCCTTCTTCCCCTTCTTCTTCTCCATCAGATTCATCATCTGATTTCATTCCTATCTTCAGCACCTTCAACTTAGCCTGGATTGCTTCCTTGACTCCAATCTTGATCATCTCTTCCATCTCCTTAAATTTCTTGACCACTTATGCTGTGATCCCCTTTGGAGGCATAATGCTAGCCTCTCCTTCACTCTCTTCTGCTGACATATACCAGATCAACAACAAAACCTTTTATGTCTCTGATACCAATATGATGAGGAGCGCACAACGGAAGGGACAATTGATCAAAAATTGAACTTTTGAACTCTTGAACCTATGCACTATTTCTAGTCTCAATGAATAGATCTTTGAACCTTTGAACTCTTGAACCTTTTGGAACTGTTTCTAGGCTTGGTAAATAGAACTATGAACCTTTGAACCTTTTGAACCTTTGAACCTTTTGTTTTCAGCAACACTTTGTCTATCGACCACTTTACAACTTATCTCTCTAAAGTCTTAGTCACTCTAATGTGAGGTTCAATACTCTTTGCCCATCGACAAGAAAATCACTATCGGCCAGAACTCCAAAACTCACTCTGCTAGTCTGAGACACACCAATGGCTCACTTGGAACTTTCTTCGTTGAAATGAGACAGAACTCACGCTAAGAGAAGTCTCTCTGTCTCCTCATTTCAGTCAGACAACCATTGTCGGTCTGATGGCTGATTTACTCCCCAATGGTCCCAATCTTACTAACGATGACCTCTATCTCTCTCTGACTCTGTGGTTCATCTACTCTTCAACCAAACCCTAGGACATGGAGATGCTAGGTGATCTACTATGCAAAATCACTTTGTCTGGATCCTCTGCACCGTCAGACACAAAAAAAACAAGAAATAAAACAAATACTTGTACAACGAAGCCATTCCACTGATTTTGATAGAAATCGTATTAGTGGAATGCTTCACATCGACATACTGCAACAATGGAAAGAACATAAAAAATAGAAATCTACGGAACATGCAAATTGTAGTTATAGGGAACAAAAACTAAATTGATAGAACATAACAGTTTTATTTCTCGTCAGAATAATGCACAATTACATTCACATACTTCTTCTCCTCCTCTCGATGGTTCCTTCCTCTGGTTGTTATCAACTCAACCTGCCAATAGTTGGAAAACCAACTGATGCAAACAGTTGGGAGACCAATCGATCCAAAACAACTTCAAACTGTCCAACTACCCTATTTTGGCACTACATGATTACAATATGACAAAAGTTTGTTTTAAGTCACTTTGGACTTACAAAATGGGTTCTAGGTCCTAAAGGACCTAGAGACAAATGGAAATGAAAATGCATTGGTCAAATAGACCTTATTACAAAAGAAAACAAGATTTTCTAGGTGCTCCTACACCAGGCTGTTATCCATACCATCTTTCCACACATCCATCTCCAACATTCTTGGGAAAAAGGGGCATTGGAGAAATAGGTGATCTATACTTCTTCTATCCTACAAAGCACACACCATGAGGGAGCCTCAAAGCCTAGTTTCCTAAACCTTTCTACTATCAAAATATTTCTTTGTAAGACTATCCAAGCAAATACTCTGGCTCTTAGCACACACTGTTTACTCCAACAGAGTTGAGTAGGGATGTCTATTTTTGTCATAGCATCCAACCCTATTAGAATTATATACCCATCCTTGGCACTAAAAAGGCCACTTCTAGAACTGGCCCAAACCAATATGTCTGATCCTTTCCTAAACACCAACTTTCTCTAGGAAATGTTACTCTTAAGGAGACCAATTTCCTCCAAGGAGAGTGGAAGAGAGAATAAATCCTTCCATTTCTAACCTAGGGATGGATCATTCTGAAAAAAGCTCACATAATCCTTAACATTGTCCCCCAATGCAGTTTGAGATAGGCTTTGGTTTACCCTATTGAGATCTTGATGTCTAAGCTTAGGTGCCCCCCCCCAAGAATCTTCCCAAAATAGGGGCAATTCTCCATCCTGAATATCTCACGTCACAAAATCAGAAATGATTGTCCTACAAATCAAAATAAAATTCCATACTCTAGAACTTTTTGGTGGATTAGCAATTTTGACTACTTTTGTTGCCTCTTCACTATTAAGGTATTTTGATTGTAGGATCCTAGCCCATTTCAAGTTTGGTTCTTTGAACATTTTCTAGACTAGTTTGGCTGCCAGTGCTTTGTTCTACCATATCTGATTTCTGAGACCATATCTAATTTCTAAGACCATGATGCAGGAGCATCCCTGGTTCAAGAACAATCTTGCATCAACCAAAAACATTTGCATTTCAGTTTGTTTGCAGTTCAATCTATTTCTTTCATTTTTTCTAGTTCAGTCAGAAGTAGTTTCTACATTTTGGTTTGCATTTTACCATAGTAGCATTTTAGACCTTGTGGAGCTAGATTTAGTATCTACATTCATTCATATACATCATATCTAGAATTCAGAGATCCACACACCAACACTAGAAAGATATCCCTATCAGAAGTTTGACTGTTTCTCAGAACAGAGCATCTGGATAATCACAAACAAACAGCTGAAGGAGAAACTTGCAGAAGCATTTCTTGATCTATGGAGCCTAATGACACATCATTCAATGATCTCTGGTTCATGTCCAACCTTCCTTGAAGATCCACATATCATTCCATTCATTTTTTAGAAGTGTTCTATGCATTTAGGTCTGACCTATCTGTGTACACACATTACATCTCTTCTTTGGAATTTGTGATCTTCCTTGGTCGACATGAAGGAATCTATTGATCCAGACATGATATATATTGATGTAATAGATCCTTAGGAAAGTAGTTCATAAGTTACTAAGTTCTAGATAGATAGCTTATTCATTTCTGGTGAAGGAGTGTCAAAGCTTTATCTTGCGCATGTATGTAATCAGACCTATGAGCCCTAACTGTAAGCCCACATGTTGCCAACCGATCTTTATTTGAGTTCTTTGATATATTGAATGACTGAATCTACATTTGTTTTATTTCTATGAGTTGTTTCCATTGTGTTTACTCTTACTAAATGGTCCAGATAGTTCATTATGTGAACCCTCCTACCATGACTGCACCAAGTGGTATCAAAGTGAAAGTTTGAATCTTTAGAGCGAATTGAGTGAAATTGGTGATGGAATTCCATAAGATCATATTGTGGACAAATCACCAAATTGAGGCAGGTTACTTATGTTGGCAAGAGACACTATATGGATTCATGGTTGTTGTCATTGATGGCAACAAAGGTCATCCCACATATCCGCAAGTCATGGTGTGTCTCTACCGGAAGTCAGAATGAAGATTGTTGTGGTCCGGTGAACAAGAACAGAGCATGTGGCAAGGTCCAACAGATTGGTCCAGATCTCTCAGAAGAAGTGTCTTGGTGCAGTGCAGATTTGGGGAAGTCAAGAGGACTACCTTGAGTAGTATATTCCAAGGATTTAGCCTCTGGTGATGAACAAAGAAAAAGATATGAATAGTTGAGTACCGGATTTCTGAGAGACAGTGAGAACAGAGGAAGAACTGACTGACAGAGTATCAGACTATTTTCCAGATGTGTTACTGGTGACGGTAAAGGTTGTGAAGGCATGAATCATGTTTGGCCGACATGATTAATGATATCTACAAGTATATGCTTGATCCGCATTGCTTGGTGAGCAAGGATTCAGCCGACAGAACAGAGTTTGTAAGAAACTAGACTGTTCCGGATGCCGACTAGAAAGGTGATGAAATTACTTATGCGGATATATATAGAGGATGGATTTAGTTGTGAAATGTGTGAGTGTGTGAAGATATATGTGAATAAGTGCAGAACAGAGCAGAAGTAGTAAGAAAGATCCGGTATGTGAAAGGATAGCAGAATAAAGAACAGAGGAAAGATGAAGTGCAGCAGATCAGTGTACTGAGCCTAACCGGAACTGAACTCTAGCATATGTAGATGCTTCCAATCAGTTCAAGACTATGATTCTTATCACTTTGTAGACAGTGTGTCTCCTTGTAGGTAGTGGGCCTCTTTGTGAGCAGTGTGCTCGGGCAGTGAGCCCTAATTGGCAAGTGCCATTTTTGTAATTCCCTATTCTTCTAACAGAGAATAATCTTTGGGTTAATCACCCCGTGGTTTTCTCCCTTAACAGGGTTTCCACGTCAAAAATACTGTGTCATGTGTTTCTTATTTCATGGTAATGTTTTTGTGTTTGATTCAATGCTGCATTAATTAATAAGAAAGTTTAGAAAGGAAAATAAATAGGATAACTGATTCACCCCCCCCCTCTAAGTTATCAACAATTGGTATCAGAGCAAAGTTCCTCCTAATAGAGCCTAACAGCTTGAGGAAGATCTGGGAGTTCAAATGGATGCATATGGTCTAAGGGAGCAACTCAAGACTGCCCTTGAGGATCTTGAACAGTCAAATTCTGAAGTCAATGAATTAAAGGAAAGACTCAAACAGGCTGATGAATTCATGAGAGAATTAAAGGACAAATTAAGTCTCTCTATGAAAAAGAGAAAGGAGCTGCTCCAACAATTGGCAAGACAAAGTGAAGAAAGCAATACAAATGAAGAATTGACTGAGCAAACCAAGTTATGTGAAAAGTTATCAAAAGAAGTCATTATGTTAAGACATGAAATGGAATCAGGAACTATAAAGTTTACTCAAGAGATTGAAGAAAAAAAAAAAGCTGAAGACAATCTAAGACAATCTCTTAAAGAAAAATCAGAAGAATGCCACCAGATGGACAGGATTATCAGACATCTTGAATCTGATCTTGAAGATGCCAAAGATAATGAAGAAAAACTTGAGGATCAAATTGCCTCTCTCAAAAGAGATCTTCAAACAGCAAATGAATATAAAGAAAAATTCAAGATAAGTTCTGCCCAACTTGAAGTACTTCTTGGAAGTCAAAAGAGGACAGATGACAAGTATGGTTTGGGATATGAGAAAGGAGAAAGCTCTGGATCCGGTCAAAAGAATTTTGGATCAGAAAATCCAAGGAATAGGCCTAGAAGACCTCCGGTAAGACAGCCCAATGCTCAAAGATATCCATCTTTCAATGGATACTGCCACAGCTGCAACCACTTTGGTCACAAAGCTAATCAGTGCAGAAAGAGAATGAATCAGATTAATTCATCCTTCTCTGGACAGTGCTTTAACTGCAAAAGGTATGGACACAAATCCCATGAATGCAGAAATATGCAAGTAAACAAATCATTCAAAGGTAGATGCTTTACATGCAATAGAGTAGGTCATATGGCTAATCAATGCAGATCAAGAGGTTATCAGTCAAATATGCAAAGAAATGTTATTTGCCAAATCTGTAATAGGTCCGGTCATAATGCTAAAGTCTGCAGAAGCAAGAATCAGGACAAAAGAGGTCCGGTGTATAATCAGAATCAAGACAAGGGTAAACAAAAGATGAATGCGGATGAAGTTAGGAATCAAATGAGCAAGATTTGGGTGAAGAAAAGTTCAGAGAATGTAGAGGTTGGATCCGCACCAGACTCTGGTGGTGATATTTCTTCCAGAAATTAGAAAGTGAGCTCTGGCTCAGGGGGAGACTCAAAGAAAATCCTGTTCCCCCAGCCAATCAAGTGGTGCCGGATGTGGCACAAGATGCGGAGTAAAGGGTTTGAAGATACCAGTCCTGAGATGATCCAGACAAGATTTCAGAGGTCCGCATGAAGATATAAAGAAGTTGTGATCGATCAAGTAAAGACTTGTTCCGGGAGATGTTCCGGAATGACAGAGGACTACAAAAGGGTCCGGAGAGATCTGGAAGTACATTATTTTACTCTGCGGACTGGACAGGATGTTTGGGATGTTCTTGTAATGTGTCATATCGATTTATTCATGATTGAAAGATCCGCATGATGTTCATAGATCAGGACTGATCCGGGATACTCCAAGCTATCCGGATAAGGCAAATCGGAATAATATAGGTGAAGCATTTATTGCAAACAGATATTAGGGTTCGCGGAGCAATATAAGGGATTTCTCAAAAATCATTTGCTCATTCTGCACTCAAGAAGAAGTGAAAAGTGGAGCTCTGCAACAAAATTCATCAAGTTTACCAAAGATCTTCTGCCGAAGTCATTACATACAGAAATCAATCCAGCTACTCCGTGCAACCGAAGACGCAAAAGGTATTTTCCACTTTCGATATCTTGCTACAAATCTTTTGAAGAAATGGCTACTCCAAATATAGTAAAAATCTCAGATAGGCCCCGACCTGAATTTAAGAAACATCCATACAAGTCATTGGAGGTAGATCCCTTAGGAGCATTTTCCAGTGTTCCTCACGGAGTTTTACACACAGAAGACATTAGGGTTTACATACATGCAAGCATTGAGGAATTTGGGGAATTCAAATTGAGAGATCTCTATCACAAACAACTGATAGACAATGCTTTTGAGCTTAAACCAGAGTATAAGGGTATCCAGAAGAAACAATTTGACCAATTCATTCATTTCCCCTGCTTTGAAGAAGATGAATGGGTCCGGTATGTACTGAGCAGGATGCATGACAACTTCCTATGGCTGGATAGACCCTGCAAGATCACAAAAGAGACAATTAGAGTAGTAACTGGTCTATACTCTTCCGGAGGGATACGTATCCTCAAATCTGTCAAAAATAACTTTGTAACTGAGGCCACCGGATCAAAATTTGATAAGAGGGCAATGACCATTGAAGATATTTCTGATCCAGATATCAAGTATGTGTCCATGATAATAGGATACAAGATCTATCACTCCAGCAGGGAGAATTCTGTATCCGGAACTGCAGTATATACTGCCTATGAGATGCTAAGGAAGAATGCAGAATATGATCTCTGCGAACTGCTCTTAAGCCAATTAATGGAAAATATACAGAAAATCAGGAAGGACAAGAAGAATTCCTTTAAGTATGGTACTCTTCTAGTATGTCTATTCTTCTACTTCATGAATGAGCTGCCCGGATCAAGTGGATGGGTATGGCAGAATGACAAACCTGTTGCAGTCCAAATAAGAGACTATCTACATGGGCTTGGGGATGCCAAAGCAAGAAATACAGCCCTATGGGGATACTTCAAAAACTTCCAAAGCATGATGCAAACAAGAGAAAGAATTCCCCAGTCTCTTGTTGAAAAATACAAAGACTCAGTGTGCTTTATGGTGGACACTGATCAGTGCCTAATGGAGGCAGTGGAGCCAAGGACTGTCTGGATCATGCCCATGGGGTATGAAGTGGATGAACAGATAGTGGAGCTACATGTTCAACACATGCTAAGTCAGCCCAAAGATCCAAAGGCAGAAAGGTTTGGAACCTTTGAGGAGCTGAGTGTAAAGATCCATGTAGAACTCAAGGAACCTGAGATAAAGAGAAAGGTGAGAAAAGAAGTAGAGCATATTGCTCAAGGCCTAGGCATCTCAAAAGAGGCACTTGATGCCAGCCGGGAAAAGAGGAGGAAGGCTGAGGAAGAAAAGAAAAGTAAAGAAAGTGTTCCGGTTGAAACTTCCACCCGGACCAGATCATCAAAAAGATCTGCACCTCCCACAACCAAAAGTTCAAAACCGGAAGTCCAGGCATCCGGTAAAAGATCTAAGACAAAAGCCACAAGGGCTTATGAAAGCCAAAAGGATGAAGAGGAAACTGAGTCAGATGAGGGAGTAAAAGAAATAAAGAAGCAGAAGAAGAAAGGATCCGGTAAACCCTCCACAGGCCAAGACAAGGATGAAATGGCAGAGGTATCTGTTGAAAAGCCCACTCTGTCTCTAGAGAGTGTAATCAAGTTGGTTACGGTGGATGGAAACCTTCAACCAATGACTAAATTTTATGATGACTACAATGAGGCTGACCAAAAGATTCTGCAGGAAGCTACAGTCAAGTATCTGAACATATACAATAAGGCTTTCATTGAGATCATATCTCTAATTCCTAAAAGCCTAGAAAAGGAATTAGAAATAAGAAAGAATAATGCTCATGCAAAAGATCTTGAGATCCGGGAGCAGATAGCTATTCATCTATATCCTCAAATTGATCCCAAGACAATGAACATAATCTTCAAAGACTGCAAAGATGAGTTCAGAAGTAAAGCCAGGATGAATCAACTCATGCTTGGTGAGACTGACAAAGTGGCCAAAGAGACAGAAGAGATCCTCCGGAAGGCCTTCAAAAGGTTCAATCTTCCTGTTGTAGAGGACTTAGGTGCAGAAACAGCTGTGGACTTGGAATCATCTGCTCCGGAAGAAGTGGGCCTTGAACAGACTAACATCTCTCCTCCGGTTTCCCCTACAGTCTCCGGATCCCAAGAAGAAGAGAAACTACAGGAGAAAGAAGCAGCAGTTAAAGAAAAAGAGGTTGACAGCACCAAGGATGCAGAGAAAGAGAAGACCCCAACAGAGAAAACCACAACTGAAAGTGGTAAGAGTAAGGAAGGAGAAAAGATTCAAAAGGACAAAACTGTAGAAGAGAAGAAACATCTGTCTCCGGCAAGAGACACTGCACAAACTGTTCAAGAATTCTTGACAAAAGCCACTATAGAAATTGATGAACCGGACCTGCTAAAAGGACCATTAGATTTTGACTCTTTGTCACCGGTGCAAACAATGAAAATAGCCTCATTTGCAAATGAGAAAGTCAAAGAGAAACTGCTGAAATCTCACATGGAAGACTGTGAGCTTATGGAGGTAGCATCTGGAGTGCTAGAAAAGATCATGCCATCTTTTCAAAAGGATCCCACAGCCTCCTCTTCCGGTAATCTCAAAACCTTAGTCAGCAGTGTTAGTACACATTTTGAATCTCTAGAAAAATCTGTTGAAGAAAAGGTCCGGAAGGAATTTTTGGATAAAAGATTTTCAGAAGTATTAGGATTAATCTCTAACGATAGGAGAAATATGAGTATTGGAATAAAGAGCTTAGAAAATGCTCTTAAGGATGGCGGTGACATTTACAAATTTTGTATATCCTGGTCAAAGGCAACAGCAGCAATTGATAAGAAAATAAAAGAGGAACAGGACAAACTACAAAGTTTATCTCAAAGTTTTGATCCTCTCTCTTCCTCCATAGTAAATCAAGAATGTCAGACTATTGCAGTCTTGAGTGAAATAAAGAACCTTGAGAAGGAAAGGAAGAATATCACTAACCGGATGGGAGAACTTAGAAGGATTATAATCCCTAAGTTAGAAACTATGCATGAGGCCATCAGTGATGCTCAGACCACCGCCCAAACAAATGATCAGACAAATCTCAAGAGGGCAGAAGCTTTTGCATTTTTGTTGAGTGGTCACATTTCAATTTTGGATAGAATGAAGCAAAGTTGGGCTACAGAACTGATCCAATTGAAGACATCCTTTGCAGACATTCTTCGGTATATGTGAGTATGTAAATATGCGGCTATGTATAGAAAATTTTTGAAAATTTTGGTGTACGGACCCTACCCTTTGCCATTGATGTCAAAGGGGGAGTGAGGAGCAGTGAAAAATGAGGAATCTAACTAAGGGGGAGTTCCGGAAATTGTATATAAAGATAGAGCATCAGCCAAGGGGGAGCATAGTGTAAACACTTAGTCATTTTTCACTAAGTGTTGCCATCAATGCCAAAGGGGGAGATTGTTGGCAAGAGACACTATATGGATTCATGGTTGTTGTCATTGATGGCAACAAAGGTCATCCCACATATCCGCAAGTCATGGTGTGTCTCTACCGGAAGTCAGAATGAAGATTGTTGTGGTCCGGTGAACAAGAATAGAGCATGTGGCAAGGTTCGACAGATTGGTCCGGATCTCTCAGAAGAAGTGTCTTGGTGTAGTGCGGATTTGGGGAAGTCAAGAGGACTACCTTGAGTAGTATATTCCAAGGATTTAGCCTCCGGTGATGAACAAAGAAAAAGATATGAATAGTTGAGTACCAGATTTCTGAGAGACAGTGAGAACAGAGGAAGAACTGACTGACAGAGTATCAGACTATTTTCCAGATGTGTTACTGGTGATGGTAAAGGTTGTGAAGGCATGAATCATGTTTGGCCGACATGATTAATGATATCTACAAGTATATGCTTGATCTGCATTGCTTGGTGAGCAAGGATTCAGCCGACAGAACAGAGTTTGTAAGAAACTAGACTGTTCCGGATGCCGACTAGAAAGGTGATGAAATTACTTATGCGGATATATATAGAGGATGGATTTAGTTGTGAAATGTGTGAGTGTGTGAAGATATATGCGAATAAGTGCAGAATAGAGCAGAAGTAGTAAGAAAGATCCGGTATGTGAAAGGATAGCAGAATAAAGAACAGAGGAAAGATGAAGTGCAGCAGATCAGTGTACTGAGCCTAACCGGAACTGAACTCCAGCATATGTAGATGCTTCCAATCAGTTCAAGACTGTGATTCTTATCACTTTGTAGATAGTGTGTCTCCTTGTAGGCAGTGGGCCTCTTTGTGAGCAGTGTGCTCGGGCAGTGAGCCCTAATTGGCAAGTGCCATTTTTGTAATTCCCTATTCTTCTAACAGAGAATAATCTTTGGGTTAATCACCCCGTGGTTTTCTCCCTTAACAGGGTTTCCACGTCAAAAATACTGTGTCATGTGTTTCTTATTTCATGGCAATGTTTTTGTGTTTGATTCAATGCTGCATTAATTAATAAGAAAGTTCAGAAAGGAAAATAAATAGGATAATTGATTCACCCCCCCCTCTCAGTTATCAACAACTTATGTTGCAACTGATCGCCGATTGTGAGGCAGTTGTCACCTTGTAGCCTGATAATCAAACTTAAGGTAGTTTACACTTGATCCTAGGAAGAATGCCACTGAGGAGAGTTGTTGTTATTGGAACAATGGCTGGTAGAATAGATGAGATGATAGAGATAATGAAAAAAATGTGAATTTGATTGGATTCTATTGAAGAAGATAGACAAAGAGGATTGACACCAAGACCTAATGTTGAAAGCGATGAGGAAGAAGAATTTCAATCTGTTGAACAAACTAAAGAAAGCCTAGGAAGTGATGAAGAAGAAGAATCAAATCAAGTAAAGATGCTATGAGATATTTTAAAGATTGGAAAGAGACCTAGAGTGGATGTACCAAATTATATTGGTAATTTGAGCCCTAAAGAATTGATTGATTAGATAAATGATATGGAAGAATACTTTGAATATGAGGAAATTAAAGATCTAGAGAAGGTGAAATTTGCAAAGACAAAGTTGAAATGACATGCTGCTATATGGTGGAAAGAAGTTCAGTTGGAAAGAAATAGAAGAGGAAAAGAAAAGATCACAAAGTGGGATAGGATGTCGACAAAACTGAAGAATCAATTTATACCTGCTGACTATGAGTTGGAACTGTTGAAAAGATTGCACAACTTGAGACGAAAGGAGAAATCTGTGAAGGAGTACACTGAAGAATTTTATAAAATGGTCATAAGGATAGGACATAGTGAAGAAAGAAAGGAAAAAGTGGATAGATACATCAATGGACTGAGATTGAACATTCAAGAGGAACTAAGCTTGGTGAGGATGACATCTTTAGAGGAAGCATATTAGGTTGCCTTGAAGGTTGAAGAGAAGCTAAATAAAAGACATGATTAGAGATAGAGAGGAAGATGAGCTAAATTTTAGAGAGCTAGGACTTATTCCAGAGCAAAAGAAGTTTGATAGCTCATTTAAGAAGGATTACATAGATACTATTGCATACCGAAGGAATGACAAAAATTTTCATCCCTGAGGCAACTATAATTCATACCGGAATGAAGGGTACAAAAGAGAAGGAAGAGGATTGGATAAGAGAACATTCAGAGGTACTTATTTCAAGTGTGGAGGTGAAGGGCATAGAGTATTTGAATGTAATCAGGGTAGTACAAGTAAGAGGACATAAAATAGTGGAAGAGTATCCTATATTGAAGAACCTGTTGAACTAGGTGACCCCTATTCTATTGGAAATCCTGAGTAAGGAGAATCACTTGTAATGAGGAGAGCACTATTTCAAATAGAAAAAAATAAGGAACCACCACAAAGGAAGAGTTTGTTCAGAATCATATGCAAATTAGGAGGTAAGTGTTGTAAGGTTGTAATTAATAGTGGCTGTTTTGATAACCTAGTTTCAAAAGAGATGGTGACTAAGTTGAAGTTGGAAATATTGAAACACCCTAAGCCATATCAGATAGCTTGGATTTAGGATGATCATAAAGTACTGTGAGTGAACAATGTTTGGTGAAATTTCATATTGGATCTTATCATGATGAAGTCTTGTGTGATATTATGCCTATGGATGTATGTCATATCTTATTGGGTAGACCTTAGTAGTATGATATGAAAGATATACATGATGGGAGAAAGAATACATATACTATAACAACAAATGCAAAAACAATTACTTTGATTCATTTGGAAGATGATAAAGATGTGGTATGTGGAAATGCTACAATCTGTTTGGTAGATAGAAGAAAATTTCTAGATGGTTTGAGACATGAGAATGTGTTATGCCTTGATTCTTAAGAAGCCTTAAGCATTGAAGAAAAAGACTAAACAATCACAACCGGAGGAGATAAGAGAGTTGCTGATAGAATATGAAGACATCATATTAGATAATGTACCTGATGGATTGCCACCTATAAGGAGTATCAGTCATCACATGGATCTTATACTTGGAGCAAGTTTTCCTAACAAAGTAGCACACCAGATGACACTGGTAGAGAATGAAGAATTGAATAGAGAGATACAAGAGTTATTGAGGAAAGGTTTGATCAGAGAAAGCTTGAGTCCTTGTTCAGTACCTATAGTGTTAGCACCAAAGAAAGATGGAGAATAGAGAATGTGTATTGATTCTAGAGCAATAAACAAGATCATAGTTAAGTATAGATTTCCTTTACCTAGGATGGATGATATAATGGATTATTTGAGTGGAGCAAGATATTTCACAAAGATAGATTTGAAGAGTGGATACCATCAGATCAAAATTAGAGAAGGTGATGAATGGAAGACTTCTTTTAAGATAAATAAAGGATTGTATGAGTGGTTAGTGATGCCCTTTGGATTGACAAATACACCGAGTACTTTCATGAGATTGATGAATGAAGTCTTGAAGAAATTCTTGGGTAAGTTTATTATTGTATACTTGGATGATATTATGATTTTCAATAAGACAAAAGAGGAACATTTGAAGCATATTAGACAAGTTTTTCATAGGTTGAGAGAAGAGAAATTGTTGATAAACATCAAGAAGTGTAGTTTCACGAAGGAAGAGTTAGTATATTTGGGATTTGTGATTTCTGCGGAAGGATTGAAGATGGACCCTATGAAAGTGAGAGAAATTATTGAATGGCTTACACCGGAGAGCATTAGAGAAGTTATATCATTTCATGGATTGGCTAGTTTCTACTGGAAGTTCAATAGAAATTTTAGTTCAGTTTGTAACCCTATGACAAAGACAATGAGAGGTGATAGAAAGGATTTTAAGTCGACATCTAGAGCAGATAAAAGTTTTGAGTTGTTGAAGCAAAAAGTGACAGAGCAACCTGTTTTGGCATTACCAGATTTCAATAAGGTATTCCAAGTAGATTATGATGCAACTAGAAATGCAATTGGAGTAGTGTTAAGTCAAGAAGGTAGACCTATAGCATATTTTAGTGAGAAGTTGAATGATGCAAGGAGAAGATATTCATTTTATGATCAAGAGTTCTATGCCATAATTCAAGCCTCGAAGAAGTGGAGACATTACTTGTTACCTAAGGAATTTGTGTTGTATACAAATCATCAAGCTTTGCAATATTTGAACAGTCAAGGTAAGTTGAATAAGAGACATATGAGGTGGGTAGAGTTCATGCATAGTTATACCTTTGTGTTGAAGCATAGGAGTGAAAAATCAAACAAAGTTTCTGATGCATTAAGTAGGAGAATAAACTTGTTGATAGAAATGAGAGTTTAAGTGTTGAGTTTTGATGAACTGAAGAACATGTATGAGGGAGACACTAATTTTTAGAACCTTGGAAAGCATGTAGAGAGCCTGTTGTGATAGATAGGAGTAAGTGGTTGGACTATTTCATTGAAGAAGATATGTTGTTCAAAGGAAGTCAGTTGTGCATACCTAGAAGTTTAATGAGAGACAATTTAATCAAGGAAAAACATAGTGGTGGATTGGCAGGACATTTTGGCATTGATAAGATAGTGGCTTTGGTGAGTGAAAATTTCTTTGGGCCTCAGATACATAAGGATGTTCAGGAATTTGTGTAGAGTTGTAGAGTTTATCAAGTTGCAAAAGGGAGTAGTCAAAATACTGGATTGTATAAACCTTTGACAGTACCAGAGAGACCTTGGGAAGACATAAGCATGGATTTTGTGATGGGATTGCCTAAGACATAAAGAGGACATGACTCAATATTTGTAGTGGTGGACATATTTTCAAAGATGGTACATTTCATACCTTGTAAGAAGACAACTGATGTAGTGCATATAGCTGACCTATTTTTCAAGGAGATTGTGAGATTGCATAGATTACCTAAGAGTATAGTTTCAGACAGAGACACAAAGTTTGTTGGATACTTTGGAAGAAGATGAAGACAAATTTGAAGTTTAGTTCATCTTTTCATCCACAGACTGATGGACAGATAGAGGTAGTGAATAGGAGTTTGGGAAATTTGTTGAGATGTTTGGTTAGAGAGAAGATAGGAGGTTGGGAATTGATTCTTTCATATGCAAAGTTTGCATATAATAATTTAGTGAATAGGAGTACCAGAAGAACACCTTTTGAGATTGTGACTAGAGTGAACCCTAGATGAGTAGTAGAATTAAGAAATATTAACATGGAAGAAAAGAGGAGTGCAGAAGTAGAAGAATTTGCAGATTACATGAAGACAGTGTATAATTAGGTTAAGAAACATTTGGAGAATATGAACAATAAGTACAAAGAGAAGGCTGATGAGAAGAGAAGATATAAAGAATTTGAAGTTGGAGATGAAGTGATGGTGTACTTGAGAAAAGAAACATTTCCATTTGGAGCATATAACAAGTTGAAGATGAGGAAGTTTGGACCTTGTAGGATACTCAAGAAATGCATATCGAGTGGAATTACCAGAAACCTTGGGTATATCACCTATTTTTAACATTGCAGACTTATATCAGTATCATGAAGCAGAGTTCAGTGACAACATGGAAGAAGACCTAAAGAAGAAGCTAAAACAACAATCACCGGAGCAGATTGAAGACATTTTGGACAATAGAGTTAGATGCAGCACTAGAGCAAGACAATACAAAGAATATCTTGTGAAATGGAAAGGTAGACTGAAAGAAGATTCATCATGGATTTCTCAGGCTGAGGTGGACCATCTTAGTTCTCCCCTAGCCATGGTAAAGTGAGGGACTCACTTTTTCAATAAGACTGGATGTCTGATGCAGGAGCATCCCTAGTTCAAGAACAATCTTGTATCAACCAAAAACATTTGCATTTTAGTTTGTTTACAATTTAGTTTATTTCTTTCATTTTTTCTAGTTGAGTTCAGGCAGTTCAATTAGAAGAAGTTTGTACATTTTGGTCCACATTTTACCATAGTAGCATTTTAGACCTTATGGAGATGGATTTAGTATCTACATTCATTTATATACATCATATCCAGAATCCAGAGATCTACACATCAACACTAGAAAGATATCGCTATCAAAAGTTTGATTGTTTCTCAGAATAGAGCATTCGGATAATAATAGAAAACAAGATAAAGGAGAAACTTGTGGAAGCATTTCCTGATCTATGGAGCCTAATGACACATCATTCAATGATCTTTAGTTCATGGCCAGCCTTCCTCAAAGATACGCACATCATTCCATTCATTTCCCAAAAGTGTTCTATACATTTAGGTCCAACCTATCTTTGTACACACGCTACATCTCTTCTTTGGAATTTGTGATCTTCCTTGGCCGACGTGAAGGAATCTATTGATTCAGACTTGATATATATTGATGTAATAGATCCTTAGGAAAGCAATTCATAAGTTACTAAGTTCTAGATAGATAGCTTATTCATTTCCTGGTGAAGGAGCTTCAAAGGTTTATCTTGCACATGTATGTAATTAGGCTTGTGAGGCCTAATTGTAAGCTCGCATGTTGCTAGCTAATCTCTATTTGAGTTCTTTTATATATTGAATGACTAAATCTGCATTTGCTTTATTTCTATGAGTTGTTTCCGTTGTGTTTACTCTTTCTGCATGGTCTGGATAGTTCATTCTATGAACCCTCCTACTATGAATGCACTAGACCAACTCCTCCATTTACTTTGGGCTTGCAAACCTTCTCCTAGGAGATGAGAGCAACTTTATCCTTTTTAGCTAAGCCTTTCCTAAAAAAATGTCTCATCTTGTGTATCATAGAAGAATTTGCTCCAAAGGTGAGAACTAGGTAAGACAATAGGTAAATGAGAATGGAGGAAATTACTATCTTCAACATTACTATTCTTCCAGCCCAAGAAAGCTAGTGGCCTTTCCATGAGTTTAGTCTTTTATCAATTTTTTCTTTCAAAGGATCCCACAACTTTGAATTCTGCAATCATTTATCTATTGGTAGACCAAGGTGTGAGTGAGGCAATAATCACTTCTTGAAGTTCAGTATACTCATAATTTCATCTCCTTCCTTTGAGGAGTAGAAAGGAAAAAAAAACTTAGACTTAATCTGGTTAATTTCTTGTCCAAACACCTTTGCATATGACGATAACAATTTCAAAAATTTCAAGCCTCTGACTTCTTGGTAGCCCCAAAGAAAATTGTGTCATCCACAAATTGTTGATGCATGACACAAATATCTCTTGTTACAGAAACTTTTTCTAAGATTCCTACATTTTGAGAGCTTTTGATGGCCCTCCTGAGAGCCTTAGCCATTAATATGAAAATAACTGGAGAGATTGGATCCCCCTTTCTTAATCCTCTAGAGGATTCAATGTACCCTTCAGGTGAACCAATGATCAAAATAGAGTGCTAAGGTCCTGAAATGGATTCAAAGATCTAGATGATCCATTGTCTACCGAAGCCAAAGGCTTCCAAGACCATACAAAGGAATCTCCAATCCACCTTGTCGTAGGCTTTCCTAATATCCAATTTTATAAGCATTCCAGCTTTCCTAGTATTTTGAAGGGTGTGGATTACCTCTTGAGCAATGATAAAACCATCCAGTATGGATCTACCAGGGACAAACCATGTCTATTCCTTTGAGATGATGTTGGAGAGCAATGGTTTGATCCTATTAGCCAAGACCTTGGTCAAGATCTTGTAAAGGGCATTACAAAGAGAAATTGGTTTGAAATCTTCTAAATTTGTGGCCTTCTCTTTCTTTTGGATGAGTACAATAAAGATATTGTTAACCTCTCTGAGCAGGTTCCCTGAATTCCTAGCAACTTCCAAAGCATTACTTAGTTCTTGACAAAATAAATTCCAACAAAGCTGGTAGAATCCTGTTGGGAAACCATCCAGACCAGGTGCCTTTTCATTGTGTAACTTCTTGAGTGTTGTTTACAACTCTTCTAAGGATAATTTAGAATTTAAAGCCTTATTTGATCCTCATTGATCAGCTTGGGAATGTGCTAAAGTAATTTCTATTGAGCATCGAGATTGGAACCTTCCCAATTATTCAACAAGGCTTGGTAAAAATCCATAGTTTTATTTCTAATTTCTTTTGTTTCCTCTATTTGATATCCATTCTCAAGATTGAAACTTAGAATTCTTTTAATACTCCTTCTCTGTTTTGTGATATTGTTGAAATATTTGGTATTCTTGTCTCCAACTTCGATCCGGTTTTCTTTGAATTTATGCTTCTAGAAAATCTCCTCTTTAGAAAGTACATCTTCATATTTCCTCATAAGCTCTTTCTCCTTTAGATAGTTACCCTGAGACATTTTATTCTTGATAACTTCCTCATTTAGCTTGGCCAATTCTTCTTGAATTCATTCTTCTGTTTTGAAGATGTTCTTGAAATGGTCCCTATTCCAGTCTAACAATCTTTGTTTGACATGATTTAATTTGGAGATGAAGCAAAATAGTTTCAAACCTTCGAAAGATTCTTCATTCCACCAACCTTGCACTAGGTCCCAAAAGTACTCATCCTTGAGCCACATATTTTCAAACTTGAAAGGAGACCTTGCAGGCCTTACATCCCCTAAAATGGTGAGCATGATGGGAAAGTGATTTGAACTTTAGTAGGAGAGAATGCTACCTTTCAAAGTATAAGGAAAGGATATTAGATTCCCTCCAAAGAAAATCCTATCCAATTTCTTTATAATGTTACTAAAACCTAAATGCCTGTTGTTCCATATGTAAGCATCTTTTTTTAGGTCGACCTCCATCAGGTTATTCCATAACACCCATTCACTAAAATCCTTCTACGACTGATTGGGTCTGGATATACTACCTCTCTTATCCTGGCCATAGAGGATGTCATTGAAGTCTCCTCCAATAATTCTATGAGGATAGGTGTGTATCGACATAAAAGTATCTAGATCCACCCAAAGATCTCATTTGTTGATGCAAGAAACTAGTCCATACACATTGATTGATAGAAATTGTGAGCTTGATGCCAAGTTCCCAACTTCACCCCCAATCCAATGTGTCCTAGCCCTTAGTGGTTCAAAGTTCACAACTGTCGAGTTCCGAATGATTGCCAGTCGCCCCAAAGCACCTTCTGATTGAACTGAGATAGTTCCCCAATTTTTGAAGCAATTTGTAAAAGCTTCCATTTTAATATAATTTAGTTTAGTTTCTTGGAGTAAGATTATCTCCACCTTGGTCAAGCTAATCCTCCACTTAACCATGCATCTTTTGTTAGGGGCATTTAATCCACTACCATTCCATGATAGGAGCCTCATGGCACCTTAGGAAGGGGGTGCCCTTCCCTGCTTCCATTAGAGTTGTAATTTTGAGTTGACGCTCTGCTTCCCCATTCTTGGACCTTAGGTCATTCAAAGACTTCATTCTAGCTTTTTTGGTTGAATTGATCCTGCAGTCTGGTTTGGACTTGTTAGAAGGGATTTGTTGAATACCTAACCTGACCTGCTCCATCTTTGTACTATTATCTATGAACAAAAGAGCATCTTCTTGACCCTCTATCTCATCTTCCTCCAATAGCTCCCGAATAAGAGTTTTCTTCTTTCCATCTAGTTTCAAGTTGGGAGAAAGCCCCAGATAGTGGATCTTAGTCTCATGTCATGCCCGCATTTCCCATGCAGTCATGACACACAACACACGTGTCATCTCCACATTTTCCATGTGGTCATGACACGAACTACGAAAAACTTTTCTACCTATCCCTAGGAACCCCCTCGCACGCATCTGCGTGCTTGGTGGCAATATGCATAAAGCGTACACATGTCGACATAACCATGATGATGATAGCCATCTAGGGGGTATGCGACATGAAGTGTGTCGCTTCTAGGGTTTGACTGTTTTAAATCAGCACCCTAAGTTTCCTAGGTGAAGATGATTCTGTCAACATCAAACCCTAATTTAACACAGATCGAAAAGTGATTAAATAATATGGCATGATGGTGCATGATTGAAGTGGAATGATGAATTATAATAAATAAATAAAACACTGCATAAAATAAACCCTAGGAATCTAGCAAAATTCTGACAGCATAACACATTTTTGATAAACACAAAAAAAATTAAAAATAATTCACCAATAGGAAAATAAAATCTAAGAGTAAAATTAAATAAAACTTAAGGATAAATTTCATACGATTTAAAAATAAATTAATAAAATATTAAAATAAATATTCTGCCAAGGTCGAATAAGTCGACCTGGCATAAAGGAATAAAAATTCAAAAATAAAATACTATAAATTAATGATAAGATGCAAATAAATCTAAGGAGAAAATCGAGTCCGTTATTAAACACAATTTTGACAATTATATTTAATAACTAACTCAAAAAAAAATAATAGAGGAAGGAGGGGAGTCTAAATAACTCATCTCGTAAAAATATAATAAAATAGAAATAAAGCACCCAAACTAAGATGAATTACAATCAAAGGTAAATTTCTTCCTAGGTTGCATAAGATTTATTCCCAAGGTAATATTATAAAGAAAAGAAACAATAAAAACAAAATTTAAAAGAAACAATGAAATAAGAAGTGACTTTCCCATTAAAAATAAAACCCCAACTTGGATGAACTCAAGAATTAAAATAAGGCCAACTAAAATAGAGGATTTCTAAAGGTGAATAAAAGTCACAAACCCTCTCACAAAAATAGGAAAAACCCTATTAAACCTTAAATTGTTTTCTTATAAAAAGTTGCCCTAACTCCTCTTTTCTAATCTTTCTCAATGCCCTACACTCTTTTTAGAATGTGCAATCCCTTGAGAGGAACCCTAATTTTCCTAACTTACTATCCTTTCCTTTGCTTTGTTCTAACCTCATGCTACTACAGGTTAGTGTTTTTGTTTTGAATGGATGCTAGGTTAATGGACGCCATGGCGGAGGGCACAATGGGAAGAAGGTGGATGGGGGCAGCAGAACACACAGCATATAGTGACAGCATGGCTAACGGTAGGAAGAGATGGACGACTAGCTGTTGCGGAGGTGGAGCCATGGTGTGGAGAACTTTAGCAGAGGGCTGTCATGGCAGGGGGCAGACTATGGGGGTGTTGGGGATTAGAGGTAATAGAGGCTGTGAAGGGTGATTTGGGGGTGGCGGCCACTGCTAACATGGGAGGGGTGTGGGGGAGGCGGTGCCTCCACCCACACCCGCAGGTGTGGGTGGAGGCACCGCCTCCCCCACACCCCTTTCCTTAGAACAGAGGACTGTGGGCACGGCCCATAGTCCATTTTTTTTTTGTTTTATTTTATATGAAATCAAACCCTATACCCCAAGCTGTCCACCATGGGCAGGGAAAAGTCTCTGTAATATATTTGCTCTTTATTTTTTTTAGTATATTTTCTTTTGTCTATTTAACATTTAGTTAATGATATATATATATATATATAATATATATATATAATATATATATATATATATATATATATATATATATATATTCTCCTGGGAAGTTGTATATTCAATTTAATAAAAGCAATGTTCCAGTATTTTCTTTTCTTCATCAATTTGTTGTATAAAAATATATAAGTATACCCTTTATATATATATATATATATATATATATATATATATATATATATATATATATATATATATATATATATATATATATAAGTGTGAGTACACATTTCACAAAATAAACACCAAAAAACATAATATATAACTTTCCCCTTATATATATATATATATATATATATATATATATATATATATATATATATATATATATATATATATATATATATATATATATATATATTCCTGTATACACATAGTGGTAAAAACAATAAAAGGCAGCAATAATTTTTTTTTTGAATAAAGCAACCAAGAATGTTTATGAGTTTATAAAAATACAAAAAAGCTATGTATCTTCCCATAACACTCATTTTCTCAACAATGTATCAAAACATAAAACTAACTTGCAATCTAATACATATATAAACCAATAGCACTTCTCTATTTTATTTTTTTATTATATATATAAACATGCAACAACATGCAAATTTATGCAAGTAACATGCAACACATGAAAACTCATACAAGTGGCATGTAACAACATGCAAGTCGGTGCAAGCTTTTATGAGTTCATGCAAGCAATATGCAAATATCATGCATCTCTAACTTCACTACTAACTATCACATCATATTCATACAATTGTCATGCATCTCTAACTCCAATATTAAATACCACATCATGTTCATGCAAATATCATGCATCTCCAACTCCGTTGTTAATAGCTACATCATGTTCATACAAAGTGTATCAACATTATCGACTCATGCACATAAAAAAGTAAACTCCTAGTATTCATTAGAAACACCTCCAAAGTGAGCACCCAAATTAGCTCCCACTTCCTAGGAAGTATCACCACATCAAGATAGACATCAAAGAGTCAACTATAGGTCTCCATGGATTCCACTTACAAAGTGGGCACCCAAATTGGGTCTTGTAAGCACAAAAATCACGCACAGCCTCCACGAGCACCCCTATGATGATATAAGATCCTGGTCACATACATGTAAGCATGAAATAATGTCCTCTAAGTAGAAAGACTCTTGGTGATGTGTCATTCTTTCATCTTGTGTTGTTTCTTCTTATTTATTTTCCCTCTCTCTTTGTCATTGACGTTTTTTGACACTTGTTGATTTGCATTTTCTAAGCTTTCAACCCCATTCCTAAGCCTTGTATGCATCTTGTAGGTGAGTTTTCACCTTTCCTCTATGTTTTTCATCTTATCCACCCCCTAGAAGCCTCCTAAAGGTCCCCCAGATCCATCTCCCACTTTCAGTTTTTAGTTTCACTCAACCAATCCAAATTGCCCCCTATTATTTCTAGATCTCCCGCCAGGAAATCCTACTTTGCAAGTTGAGATTTGAATTCTTGCATATGATTGACCTATTTCCAAAGGCAAATCCCCTCCTTTTCATCTCCCCTACCATCTCCCATCATGCATTTCTTCCCAGACCCCTTTCTTTCTAAATCTCTCGTCGAGCAACCCTCAGAAAGCAGGATCTCCCCTAGGATGACCCATGGGTGACCCTGTAATGTTTCTAGCTATAGAAAAACTCAAGTTTCTAACTCGAAAAAGATTTGTTTTCACTTGTTTTTCTTCTAGTTTGCATGATTTTTGATGCCTAATTTGGAGTTGACTATTTCATGCACCCACATATGCATAATTAGCTCCATTTGATCTAAAATTAACAATTCATTCTTTTCCATGCATCCTTCTAACTCCATTTCTTCTTCAGTGATAAGTTATTATTACATTATCACTCCCTAATTAACTGAGTTCACTAGGTAATCAATCCAGTTCACTCCCTAATCAATCCTTGTTAACTCTTCAATCAATTGAGTTAACTTATCAATAAATTCCCTTCTTCCAACCTATAAATGCACCCCTCCCTCAAACACAAAGGGAGGGAAATTCATTGTGCACACAGATCTTGTTAGGTTTCTGCTCTCCAATTAGCATTCTCATGCTTACATAGGATGAAGGTACCTTTTTATTTGTTCATTTGTTCATCAAGCTTTTACATAAAGCTCTTCAAGCATTGTTATGCTACTTCAATCAAACCATCGTACTCATCAATAGCTCTCATTGAGATCATTTCACAAAGCTTCAAAAGCTTCTTTTGCTTCTTTGTGTTGTCTTGTCGTCAAGAGGTCTTCCCACTGCTTTAAAAGGATACAAAGTTTCCATCAAGGATCTCAGAGGAAAGTGGAGGCTCACAAGTCTTCTTTATTTTACATTCCTCTATGCTTTTGTCAATTGGTAGTAATTAGAAAATTGAAATTTCTCTAGGGATTAGTAATTTATTTCTTTTTCCTTGATAGAATAGTCAGATCTATCATTTTAGAGGTAATTTGCATTCATAGTGTAATTCATTTACTTGTAATTTCCTTTTCTAGATTAAGTCTTTTCAAAACATTCAAAAACCCCAAAAACATAGAATAATTGCATTAGATAAAATTTCAG
This sequence comes from Cunninghamia lanceolata, assembly GCA_027924645.1. NCBI lineage: Eukaryota > Viridiplantae > Streptophyta > Pinopsida > Cupressales > Cupressaceae > Cunninghamia > Cunninghamia lanceolata. The sequence goes on along the minus strand of BSBN01000263.1, from coordinate 2,809,424 downwards.
TATAATTGCATTCATATTTCCTTAGATTAAAAGGCATCTTTTATTTCCAAAATACCAAGAAAAGGACAAAAACAAGTTTTGCATGTCATATAGTTGCATTCATAAAAATATAGAAAATAACAAAATCATTAGAAATTTAGATAAATTGCAAACCCTTGATACCATCTCAAGGTCAACAAAAGTCAACTATTTGGTCAAAACCCTTGATAACATCACAAGGTCAAAAAAATTCAATGCACAACTAAAAGCTTAGGTCAACTCAAAACCCTAAGTCTAGTCAAAGTTGGTCCACATACACCTAGCTCTTTTCTTGGCTCATGAATGTGGCTTGGATTAAGAGGTGAGTAGGGGAGGGTAGTCCTCGATGGGATTGAGGAAATTCATCCGAGACCTCAAAAAGATCCATTTGTTTTACAACAACCAAAGGCATTTAGACAACTTCAAATACAACACGCCATCATCCAACAAATTGAAAGACAAGAAGTCAACAACCAAAGTAATAGCTTACCCACACAGAGGTGGAATAGTAGAAACCCTAACAAACGAAGAGTAACTAGTGACCCTTTGGGTCATAGGGTTATTTCTTCTACAACAATCATCGAATGAAACATCTACATTAGTACATGAGAACAGAGGCCTCAGGACATGCCGACCCCTCTCTGCGAAGTATAGCTCTCAAATGAGCTAGACCACCCCCATGTCTCAGCTCCTCTCAACTGGCTACATCCACAAGAGAGAGAGAGAGAGTCACATGGTGGTTCACCCCATGGAAAGGAGGGAAGGGTCTGTGTGCATGCCCAAATCTAACCCGACAGCCCCAAGTAACCAAGGTCACGATTTTGAGTGTACATATTTTGGTTTTGTAGTTTGCATTCCCATTATTTGGATCTCAAAAAAAGAATTTCCATGCTTGTAAACAAAATTTGACAAGCATTTTCACTTTATTCTTCATAACCACTTCCACCAATTCAGCTTATATCGCCTTTGCCGTTATCTGTTCCATTTATTTTGTGGTGTTTACAGTACCCCTGAATATGATGGAACCCAATTTGAACCAAGGGAATATTCCCTCAAGAGAACCAAAAACTCTTTCTTTTGATAGGTATGTGCTGCCAGATTTGGATGCACCATTCACCAACTGCTATGACTACGAAGACTCAAATTACAAACAAGACCAAAGAGACCAAAGAGAATCCATGCATTCTCTATCTTTCAATAACCTATCTTGGGAACACAATTTGGCCATACCAAATGCGCCACATAAAGCTAGGAGGGTAAGGTCAAAAATACATCAACCCAATCAACCTTCCACAAGAACATCAAGTACTCATCTCGATGAGAAAGTGGAATGATTAGAAAGACACCTACAAGAAGTGAATGACTCTCAAGATGCATTAAGGGTTGCCTTACGAGAAGAATAAAGAGAAAATGTTGCACGAGAAGAAGCATACCACCATGACAATACTCAGAGAGAAAATCCTAGAAATGAAGAAACATCTAGAGCTGCCACTCTTGCAGACTTAATCACAACTCTAGTGCAAAGGATTAGAATCTTGGAAGCAGAACAAGATTCTCTTGAAAGAAGACAAAAATCCCATGAACAAGACCAGGGGCATCTCAGAATCCCCCCATCTCAACTACTATTCATGAAATGCCAGTAACGACACATGTTTGAATGGGAATCCTCCTGTTCAGAACAACCTAGAAGTGTTGGGAAATCTAACAAATCAAATAATGGGTTATCAAAACCCACCTATAGGGTTATTACTATCAACCCCTCAATCTCAAAGTGCCTTTCTTAGAGCATATCTCATGTATTTGAAAGAACCTTGTTGACCTATTTTCCTCTGCCCAGAGCCAAATAGTTCATCTTGTATTTTCCTTGAAAATCTTTTAGAACATGACCATACAAGGTGTAAATTCTTCAATTACTCATGATCTGCCTTGCCAAATTTCTCAAAATCTCTCCTAGAGGGTCTTTACAAAAAACCCAGAAAAACCTAGAAATCTTTTAGCTTCAAGGATTTTCTATCGCTGGGATTTCTTAGTTTCATGCTTGTATTTCAATATGCATTTTTGAATATATATTCGCATATACATTCACCATTGTATGTTTGGAACATATATTCATAATATACAAAAGCCTTTGTACATCAGGCACATACAAAGAAATGCATACAAAAGCCTTTGTACATCGGAAAATATGCAAGGGTCAATGTGCAAAAGGAGAATGTATATTGGGTTGTATGTTTGCACATACAAGGCCGATATACAAGTTGACATACAAGGCCAAAGATACAATTGGTGGGGTCCACTGAATGCACAATACGATTGTATCTTACATACAAGTTGCATTGTATATAAAAGATATAAAGGAAGGACATACAAAGGGGCAATGTATATTCAACATACATCGGGCACATACAAAGAAATGCATACAAAAGCCTTTGTATATTCGATATACAAGGTCAATATACAAATCAGTTTGTATATGCAGGGAAAAACATACAAGGGAGAATGAGCAATTGTATGTACATCGGCAGGATGCTATAGTGGCTTCTATGTGTGATTGTATGTTTGCACATACAATTAGACATACAAGGAGTTACATACAAGGACCGAACCCAATAGTAATTTCAACTTCCTTTATAAAGATTTGGAGTCCATGGCTTGTACATGCATAGTGCATTATATGTGCTGATATACAAAGAGAAAAAGATGCAAGCACCGGACCTGAATGGAGATCAAATATAGCTGATAATCTTTTGAAGTCCGCCACATGTATATGTGCATTGTATATGCGATATACAAAGCAAAGATACAACGGTGACATACAACCCGGACCTGTTATAAAGTTCAAAAGTGGTCGATAATCTGTTGGAGTCCACATTGTATGTATGTAGGCAATTGTATGCACCGATATACATTTGAATATGCAAGGAGTCTTGTGCAAAATCAACATGCAAGGGAAAGTGATTCAAAGTTGGGGCCCACTGCTTGTATATTTGCAATTGTATGTTTGCACATACAATCAAATATGCATTCCTAATATATAAGTCAGATATGAAAGGATCATACTTTCTAGTTGATAAAAGGCAAAAATTCCATAGTTTGTATGTATAATTTGCTTGCATGCATATGGCATTGTATATCCCGATATACAAGAGATTGAAGATACAAGGCCCGGATTTCAAATTCCTCCAATTCGGTTGATAAAATGGTTCAGGTCCGCGGCTTGTATAGTGACTACATTGTATCTTACGATATGCAAATGAAATGTACAAGAATTGAATATACAAGGCAGACCCTACTGTAAAGTCAAATTTGCCAAATTTAGTGCAGGGGTCTGCGTATTGTCTATACATGTGTTTGTATATTTACAATTGTATGTTTAAACATACAATCAAATATACAAAGCTGATATGCAAGAGGCCATATACAAAGCACTTTGCATATGCAAAGGTAGACTCAGAGGTAGTTTCATAGGCTGATACAAGCATAGATGCAAAGCGATATATACATAGTTGATTGTAGCTTTGACCACCTGTATCTCCTCCATTTTAGTGAATTTCTACATGCTGCAAAAGGTAAAGATGCATGTTTTTGCCTCCTCTTTCATTTGGTAGGCTTTTTAGGGGAATACTCTCACATTTCAATTTCAGATCTGGATTTGCATGTTTTGGGTGACTGGATGTTTCAGCGGCCATTTTGGGTAGATGCAGATAGTTGTTGCATTCATTGCTACAGGAGGATGTTCAGTAGCTCACATTGATGACAAAAGATATCTCTCCACCGCCTTGTTTCAAATACTTTATATATTCATGGTTGAAAATAGACACGGAAGTTGCTCGCATTCAATGCCCAAATATCTTCCACTGATTCATGGGTGCAGATCGATGATGTAGAAGCTTGCATTAAAGACTCAGAATATCTCCCACCTACCCAGTTCCAGATATTTCCACACCATAATTTCTACAGGTGGACGTCCCTTCAGATAAATATTTTCCTGTTATAGCTCATGGAGTGAATTTTGTAACCGAATTAGGGCATTTTTTGGAATGCTATATATATGCATTCGTAAGTTGTAAATAAGGTTGGAAAATTTTTAGCATTTAGGATTTTTCTATTTTCCAAATAGAGTTTTCTGCTACTGTAACTTTGCCTTCTCATTAAATATATGCAAGTTATTTTTGCCTCTTTGGACTGAGTTTTAATTTATTGTGAATCTGCATATGATTGCCTGCAAACATACTGTTCCTTTCAATCATCTTGTTTCTCACCTCTACTAGGATTAGTTGAATTTGTGTATGTCATACTTGTTGTATTATGTTATGCTGTGCATTTTCTCAGTGCTATAGGAGTTCTTTTGTTTAACTTGGTGAATCACCCTTTACTTTCAAGTTTTTTTTCATTTCATCTTTCATTCTAAAGCATTTCTTCTCCCTTTTCCTCTTAAGATTTAGTAATTTTAGGTGATAACCAGTTAAGGAAGCCAGCCTTTTTTGGAGGTCTGATCTCATTTAGCAAAGTCCCACACTTAGAGATCATTCCCATGTTACTCTAGATTGCTAAAGTTTTACAACTGCAGCAAGGGTACAAATCTGGGTGATAATAACTTTTGGCATGCTCGGTGGGACTCAAGAGTTAGAAAATAATCCAAATACTACCTTTTGTTATTGGTTTTGATGTGCAACCAGTAATTTTTAGACCTATAAGAGGTTTAAACCTGCATATCTGGTGACTCCTACTGAGGAAAGACAAGCAGATCAGTTCTGCTATTACATTATATGAGAAAGATTTAAACTAGGAGTTTAAGTACATTTGATTACTTGCAGCTATCTCCACCAAGAAGACAGAGTAGAGCTACAGTAAGGACCCCAGTTTCTAAAAGGATACAATCAACTCCAACAAATTTTAGGCCAGTTGTCCCTATAGTTCCTGTAGCAACACAAGCAAATCTACCCTCAGCCATTCCAATGGCAAGAAATTATCCATTTGTGGCTTTTGATGGGGGCAGCCCATTGAATTTAACAGTACATGATGTTATACCTATGGTAGCTTTGAAGAGTCTGCCTTATTTTACAAGGGAGAATCAAACAGCACATTAGAGACGTAGCTTCTCTATGCAGTGCTCATCATATAACCCAAGAAAATGTAGCCATCAGGCTGCTGGCTGCCTCTTTCAAGGGAAAAGCATTGCAATGGCTTAGGAGTTTAACAATACAAACCATTACAACCTGGGATGATCTAGGTGATAAGTTAAATAAGCAATTTCAAGATAAATCAGACAATTTATCACTGGTTGAATAGAAGACTACAATAAAGAGAGCTCGCCAGGAGAAAATGATGGATTTCAACTTCAGATTTTAGAAGACATGGGATAGAATTCCTGCCATGGTAAGGCCTCCAACTGAATATATTTTTCTGTATTTTTTGAAAGCCCTAAATAGTGATATTTCAGTAATGATACAATCATTAGGAGGTACTAGTTTACTTGATGCATATGAAATAGCTATCAGAGTAAGGAATAGCCCGATTTAGGCCAGAAAAATAGCACCTAGACCACCAATGCCCATCTTCCTTGAGATTTAACCTTGAATGCCCTTACTAATTCCATATTTTGCCCCCTTTACCTACTACTGTAGCATTACCAAGTGCTGCCAATTCTGAAAATGCTACTTCTAGCTCATGACAAGAGTTGAAGGATATTAAAAACAACCAACAAAAAATAGAGAACATCCTACAAACTTTTGGGAATGAGTTGGTAAACATCAAAAAGTAGTAGTCCCAGAGCAGGCAGCCTTATCAGCCACAACCTCAAGGGTAAAATCAGCCTTATCAAGGGCAAAACCAACCATATCAGGCCAACAGGCCTCCATATCAAAGCAATTACCAAGGTACCAGGCAAAACATGAACAGAGGCCTTTTTAGCCTTATAACCCGGTGCCCATTAATGTTGTTAAGGACCTTGTCCCTATTGAGAATAACCTTGCAGCTGAATATGAATGGTGTTTTCCATGCAATTAGCCACACAGTCAAGTAGCCTATTCAAATGGAGTTATAAATCAGGCTTTAATGGTATAGAGTGTTGCAGTCTCACATCCAAGCACACCTAATGATGGGGCTGCACAACAGTAGGAGCAACCTCAGAATGATTCTGTCTTCATAAATTGGCAAGAAGGTGAATTATGTTGTATAAAAAATAATAATACTCCAGTTGCGGTGAATACAAGAGTCAAGAAGAGGGGTTATGAGGTAGATCAAGCAACAAATAGAGGAAAAGGACCTGTTGATGCTTCTGCATCCTAGACTCCCCATATTTTACAAAGAAATACTTCAGCAACAACAAGGGAAATGCCTCATTTACAAGCTGATAATGTTGTTACAAAGTCAAAACAAAAGGTAAGTGTCACTCCATCTTTCAATATTATTGAAAATATGAAAAAAATGAATGTGACCATGTCTATGTGGGATTCTCTAGCCATCCCAAGCCAAAAGAGGATGTTGCAATCTATCTTGTCTAATCTGAAAATGCCCAATGATATAACTATTGATCCAAATAGGGTTGTCCTTACCAATTCATCCCAAGATAACAGCAAACAACCAAACAAAAGTGCTAAACCACTCCCGTTTTATGTGTCATTAATAATTGGAGACAAGTTGGTACATAACTGCATGGTGGATAGTGGTGCAAGTAGTTTTGTGATGCCAAAGTAGATTACAGATCAATTAGGGTTGAAATACCAGCCCCTTGAGAAGGGTGTGCTTCAACTAGATGACACAACTGTTAATATTGTGGGTGTGATCAAAGACCTAGGTCTCACTCTAAACACTTGTCCAAATGTTTCTATTTCCCAGGAGGTGTTCATCATAGATTTGCCTCCTTATTTTGCCATGTGCTTGTCAAGAGAGTTCACAGCCAAGAAAGGAGGATACTTATCCTCGGACTAGTCCCACATGCTTTTCTGGACCAGATATGGCACCAAAGTAACCCTAAAATCTAAATTACTTACCAAATACCACATAGAGCCTTACACACCAAGTGTTGTTAATGCAAATTGCATTATCTCTGATAACCCTAAACTTGTTGCTGCTTAAGAGCTGCAAGCTAAGAGTATACCAAAAGTGCTATTAAAGGAGTGGGCCTTAGAAAATATTGTAGATGATCCTGAGGGCACATCCAAGAAACTGGTATGGGGGTTTATATACTACATGAGCCTGAAATAGCAATTCCAAATCTAGTAAAGGATGTTGAACAACAGATAGAGTAGCAAGACGGAGTGTGGAAAATGTATTTTGATGGCTCTAGGAATAGGAATGGATCTAGTGGTGGTGCAATGCTTGTGTCTCCACAAGGTGAAAAATATTATGCTGCTTTCCATTTTGCTTTTTCATGCACAAATAACACTGCTGCATATGAAGGATTGATCCAAAGTTTATAGTGGGCAAGAAAGAAGAAAATTAGTTGTTTACAGGTCTATGGTGATAGTGAACTCATTGTAAATTAGGTGAGAAGGCTACATGTTACAAAAAATGATGTTTTGAAATGCTACAAGCATAGGGTATGGGATATGATTGAAGAGTTTGAGGCTTTCAATTTGATCTATATTCCAAGAAGTCAGAACTGTCATGCAAATAGGTTACCTGCAATTGGGACTCAGTTTAACATCCCTAGTGATATTCAAAGAGAAAAGGTGCAACCTCATGTAAAAATAGTTGATAGGCCCTCTATACTTGACAATAATATTCATTAGCAAATTTTTAAGAGTGATGAGCAGATCCTGCGTTTCCTGTTAGAGGAGGATGAGTTTTCCATTATGAATCAGGATAAACTCAAACAACAATATGATGATGGCCAAGTTATTCAGTTAAGGACAAACAAGATTCCTAAAGGGTTGGTAACCTTGGAATCTATTTTTTGCACTGATGATTAGCTGAAGAAGAGAAAAACCAGCATGTAGATAAAAGAGGAACATTATGAGGAGTTGGAAATTTTTAAAGGGAAGCTTCTCAAAATAGGTAAAATCTATTCACCTAACGATAGGAGGGCTTTTATTGCTCTTTGTCAAGAGTTTGAAGATGTGTTTTCTTGGGATTATTTAGACCTAAAAGGATTTGACCCTCGTATCAACCAACATACCATAGAATTAGAACCAAGTACAAAACATGTGAGGCAGAAACAAAGACCTCTAAACCCAAACCTGGAGCCCCTGATGATTAAAGAATTGACTAAGCTAATCGAGGGAAAGATCATTTTCCTGATCAAGCATACTTCTTGGGTCTCCAACCTTGTCCCTGTGAGGAAAAAGAATGGAGAGATTAGGCTGTGTGTCAAATTCAAAGAACTAAATAGAGCCTCCCTAAAAGACCACTACCTGCTGCCCTCAATGGATCAAATTTTGCAAGTAGTGGCTAGTTCTAAAAGATTCTCCTTGCTTGATGGGTATTCTGGCAATAATCAAGTGTTAGTCAAAGAGGAAGATCAATTTAAAACTACTTTCATCACCAAATGGGGTACCATGGCCTACAAAAGAATGCCTTTCAATCTGTCAAATTTTGTCTCAACTTTTCAGAGAGCTATGGACATGGCTTTTAGGGGTTTGTTGTATAAATTGGTACTAGTGTACCTTGATGACATAATGGTTTTTTCCAAGGATGCATCTGAACACTTATCCCACTTGAGGTAGGTATTTGAGAGATGCAAAGAGTTTGGGATATTGCTCAATCCCAAGAAATGCATTTTTGTTGTGCACAAGGGCAAGCTATTAGGGCACGTTGTGTCGAAGGAGGGCATTACCATTGAACCTAAAGAGCAAAGGCTATTTTGGAGTTGCCTTTACCCAACCATAAGAAGGGACTACAAAGTTTTATTGGCAGAATTAATTTTCTGTGAAGATTTATTCCCAATATTGCAAATCTATTGAAGCCTCTGACATCTATGTTGAAGAAGAGCACAGTTTTCAGTTCGACAACAGAGGCCAAACTTAGTTTTAAGTCCATAAAAGAAGCATTGTCAGCTATGCCAACTCTGGTAAATCTTGACTTCTCCAAAGACTTTATTTTATATGCTTACGGTAGTCTAGATACAATCTTTGTGATTCTAGTACAGCAGTAGAGTGATGGCTTTGAATAGCCAATCACTTTCTTTAGTCAGGGGCTGGAGGAGTATGAGCAAAGGTATAGCTTCATTGAAAAACATGTCCTTTCAGTGGTAAGAAGCCTCAAGAAGTTTTAGCATCTTGTTTCTAATAACAAGATACATTTGATGGTTGATCACCCTAGCATAAAGGAGTTCCTATTAAGTAAAGATGTTAATGAGAAAAGGGCTAGTTGGATCACCAAAGTCATGGAATATGATATGGATATCAAGATAACCAAGCTTGTTAGAGGTAGAGGACTTAGTGAATAGCTCACTATTAGTTCTGAAAAAGAAGTACAAAAGGAAGAAGAGGTGCTTTTGACCATTGAAGATGCTCCTTAGGATGATACAACAGCAGTGGGCACAAGTTGGGTTAATAACATGACACAATTTTTACAAACTGGTAAATGTCCAACAGGTTTAGATAGAACCAAGAGGAGGTACTTTATACTACAGTCTGTTCCATATGTTTTAATAAATGGCACCTTTTTCAGAAAAGATTTTAATGGTGTATTGTTAAGATTCATTGATAATGATCAGACTAACAAGGTACTGCATGAGTTTCATGATGGAACAGTAGGGGGTCATTTTGCCCCAAAGACTACTGCTTGGAAAATAATGAGAGCTAGATATTACTAGCCTAGCTTATTCAAGGATGCCCATGCATGGGCTAGAAAATGTGTAAAAGGTGCCATTTTTGTAGGCAAAGAAAGGTTGTTAGCTTTACCTCTGGAGCCAATTCAAGTAGAGCAGCCCTTCATGAGATGGGGCATCGATTTTGTAGGTCCCATTAACCCACCATCAAGTGCAGGCCATAGGTGGATACTTACAGCTACAGACTATTTCACAAGGTGGACTAAAGTAGTGGCTCTGAAGGAATCCAATGAGAATACTATTTTAAATTTTTATCATGATTTGATATCCAAATTTTGAGTGTCTGAGTCAATCATCTCTGACAATACTTTAGCCTTTGTTGGCCTAAAGATAACTAACTAGGCTGTTAAGAATGGGATCTATTTGAATACTTCATCAAATTATTACCCATAGGGTAATGGTTTGGTTGAAACTACAAATAAAAATCTCATAAGGTTTATTAAAAGATCAATGGAAGACAACCAGAGGACATGGCACACTAATCTGAAGTATGCCTTATGGGCAGATAGAATAACTCCCAAGAGGTCTATTGGGAATTCACCATATATGTTAGTTTATGGGAAAGAGGCAAGATTGCCTATATCTATGGAGCTGCCAACACTTGATATCATGAATCGACTGGAGATGTTTGACGAAGAGGATCCCATGGCTATCAGATATGCTCAACTTATAAAGCTTGAAGAAATCAGAGATAGGGCTATGAAAACTATGGAGTATCACCAGCTTCAGACCAAAAGAAATTTTGATCAGAAGGCCACTCCCAGAATCTTTAGGGAGGGTGAGATGGTGCTCAAATGGGATGAGTTGAAAAGTAGACCAGGAAAGCACTCCAAGTTTGACAACATGTGGAGTGGCCCATTTCTCATTATTAAATGCAAGGAGCACAATGCATTTCAGTTATCAAATATGGATGGACAAAATTTGCCTATCCCAGTAAATGGGATAGACCTAAAGAAGTGTTTTGAGGTATGAGTGCCTTGTGAATTAGTAGATTAAGTTTCTTGTTTTCAATAAGTGATGTTGCACAATAGTTTAGATCCCTTTTTGTTTTCTCTAAGTGTTGTCTAGCATAGTTGAAGGGGTTGCCTTCAACATTTTGTCTTAGTTTGGTCTTCCAGATGTTCTTCACTGCTAATATGCTGAGTTGCTAAGGTCAGGATTGTTTGTCAAGATATATTTTTAGTCTCTGTATGACTCCATGCCCAATGGATGCTTACGGCCACTGATCTAATTGTTTAGCATGCAAACATCCCATAGAGGTCACCAAATTGTTGACCTATTTTCCTCTGCCTAGAGCCAAATAGTTCACCTTGTATTTTCCTTGAAAATCTTGTAGAAAATGACCATACAAGGCGTAAATTCTTCAATTACTCATGCTCTTCCTTGCCAAATTTCTCAAAATCTCATTTGAAGAGTCTTTGCAAAAAACCCAGAAAAACCCAAAAATCTTTTAGCTTCAAGTATTTTCTATCATTGGGATTTCTTAGTTTCATGCTTGTATATCAATATGCATTTTTAATGTACATTCGCATATACATTCGCCATTGTATGTTTGGAACATACATTTGCAATATACAAAAGCCTTTGTACATTGGGCACATACAAAGAAAGACATAAAAAAGCCTTTGTACATCAAAAAATATGCAAGGGTTAATGTGCAAAAGGAGAATGTATATCGGGTTATATGTTCGCACATACAAGGCCAATATACAAGTCGACATACAAGGCCAAAGATGCAATTGGTGGGGTCCACTGAATGCACAATGTGATTGTATCTTACATACAAGTCACATTGTATATAAAAGATACAAAGGAAGGACATACAAAGGGGCAATGTATATTCGACATACATCAGGCACATACAAAGAAATGCATACAAAAGCCTTTGTATATTTGATATACAAGGTCAATATACAAATTAGTTTGTATATGTAGGGAAAAGCATACAAGGGAGAATGAGCAGTTGTATGTACATTGGCAGGATGCTACAGTGGCTTCTATGTGTGATTGTATGTTTAGACATACAATTAGACATACAAGGAGTTACATACAAGGCCCGGACCCGATAGCAATTTCAACTTGCTTTATAAAGATTTGGAGTACGCGGCTTGTACATGCACAGTGCATTGTATGTGCCGATATACAAAGAGAAAAAGATACAAGCACCGGATCGAAATGGAGATCAAATACAACTAACAATCTTTTGAAGTCCGCCATGTGTATATGTGCATTGTATATGCGATATACAAAGCAAAAATACAACAGTGACATACAACCCAGACCTGTTATAAAGTTCAAAAGTGGCCCATAATCTGCTAGAGTCCACATTGTATGTATGTAGGTGATTGCATGCTCCGATATACATTTGAATATACAAGGAGTCTTGTACAAAGTCAACATGCAAGGGAAAGTGTTTCAAAGCTAGGGCCCACCGCTTGTATATTTGTGATTGTATGTTTGCACATACAATCAAATATGCATTCCTAATATACAAGTCAGATTTGAAAGGAGCATATTTTCCATTTGATAAAGGGAAGAATTTTGCAGTTTGTATGTATAATTTGCTTGCATGCATATGGCATTGTATATCTTGATATACAAGAGATTGAAGATACAAGGCCCGGATTTCAAATTCCTCCAATCCGGTTGATAAAATGCTTCAGGTCCGCTTCTTGTATATTGACTGCATTGTATCTTGTGATATGCAAATGAAATGTACAAGAATGAAATATACAAGGCAGACCCTACTGTAAAGTCAAATTTGCCAAATTTAGTGCAGGGGTCCACGTATTGTATATACATGTGTTTGTATATTTGCAATTGTATGTTTAAACATACAATCAGATATACAAAGCCGATATGCAAGAGGCCATATACAAAGCACTTTGAATATGCAAAGGCAGACTCAGAGGTAGTTTCATAGGCTGATACAAGCATAGATGCAAAGTGATATATACACACAGTTGACTATAGCTTTGACCACCTGTATCTCCTCCATTTTAGCGAATTTCCACATGCTGCAAAAGGCAAAGATGCATGTTTTTGCCTCCTCTTTCATTTGGCAGGATTTTTAGGGGAATACTCTCACTTTTCAATTTCAGATCTGGATTTGCATGTTTTAGGCGACTAGATGTTTCAGCGACCATTTTGGGTAGATGCAGATATTGTTGCATTCATTACTGCAGGAGGATGTTCAACAGCTCACATTGATGACAAAAGATATCTCTCCACCGCCTTGTTTCAAATACTTTATATATTCATGGTTTAATATAGACACGGAAGCTGCTCGTATTTGATGCCCGAATATCTTCCACCAATTCATGGGTGCAGATTGATGATGCAGCAACTTGCATTAAAGACTCATAATATCTCCCACCTACCCAGTTCCAAATATTTCCACACCATAATTTTTGCAAGTGGACGTCCCTTCAAATAGATATTTTTCCTATTACAGCTCATGGAGCGAATTTTATAACTGAATTAGGGCATTTTTTGGAATGCTATATATATATGCATTCGTAAGTTGTAAATAAGGTTGGAAAATTTTTAGCATTTAGGCTTTTTTTGTTTTCTAAACAGAGTTTTCTACTACTGTAACTTTGCCTTCTCATCAAATATATGCAAGTTATTTTTGCCTCTTTGGACTAAGTTTTAATTTAGTTTAAATCCGCATATGATTCCCTGCAAACATACTATTCCTTTCAATCATCTTGTTTCTCACCTCTGCTAGGATCAATTGAATTTGTGTATTTTATACTTGCTATATTCAGTTATGTTGTGCATTTTCTCAGTGTTGTAGGAGTTCTTTTGTTTAACTTGGTGAATCACCCTTTACTTTCAAGTTTTTTTTCATTTCATCTTTCTTTCAAAAGCATTCCTTCTCCCTTTTCATCTTAAGATTTAGTAGTTTTAGGTGATGACTAGTTAAGGAAGGTGGCCTTCTCCGGAGGTCTGATCTCGTTTAGAAAAGTCCCAAACTTAGAGATCATTCCCATGTTACTCCAGATTGCTAAAGTTTTACAACTACAACAAGGGTGCAAATCTAGGTGATAACAAACCTCTTGATCAAAACATAAGGAATGTGTAGTTACCTTGACCATTGCCTGATCTCTTGAAATTCAAAGGAGAAGGAGATCCAAATTCACATATTAAAGCTTACACCATTGTGATAAGAGAATTCCTCCCTTGGGATGGGGTTTCTACCAAGATTTTTTTGAAAACTCTCAAAGGAATAGCTCTGGATTGGTACTATCATTTGCCAAAGGCTTCAATTTACTCATTCAGACAACTAATCAAAGAGTTTGTCATGGAATTTGACATGAACAAACTCGTCAAAACAAGAATGATAGAATTCCTAGCCATGAAGCAAGAACCAAATGAATCTCTAGCCCATTTTGTGACTAGATGGAGGCAAGTCCTCTATTCCTCAACTAGTGCCCCGAACATGGACCATCATGAACTATGTGACCTTTTCTTGCATGCCTTGAACAAGGATATGAGAGAGGACATTCAAAAATTACCATACAGATCCTGTGAAGAAGCATTGGAAAGTGCTTTAAGGATAGATCAAGTAGCCATTAACAGTGGAAGAAAAGTCTACGGGTCAAATGGAATGTTGACAAAGGAAGACATAGGTAACAACACTCCTATCATCAAAATTCTTAAGAACAATAGAAACACAACCACAAATGGGGTGATAGACCAACCCCCAGTCAAGAAGGTAAGAGACGATTACAACATTAGAGACTATTATCCTAATGTCAATGCGATTGAATGACCTAGAAATAATGGATACTACCCTAGGGACAATTACCAAAATTGGAATCACAATAGAAATGGAAATGATGGAAGATATGAGAGACCCCCATATGAATACAACCAATTCTATTCTTTTCATAGAACAAGAGGACATAGCATAGAATCTTGTAGAGAATATAATTGATTTATAGTGAGGTTACCAGAAGACCAACAATGGTTGTTCATAGAAATGTTCTTGAGCCCACAGGAAGTCATGCCAAATAACAAGGGCACAAGACAAACTCAAGCCCCAATAGCCCCGCAAAATACAAACATGAGAATCTATCAGGATCCATTTCCCACGCATAAGGATGTAGAGACATCAAACCAAAATGAAGTAGCCTAGGGTAGAAACAATGGCATACAACCACAACTAGGGCAGAAAGGAGAAACTAGGATGATGGGATTGGTTGAAATAATCCAAAATGAAGAAGAAGAGGAAGACCTTGATAATGAACTAAATGAAATGCATGAAGGTGTCATTTTGGTAGTAGAACCAATACCAACTCTAATCAGACCTTATGAACTTATTAACGACCTAAAGAAGACATATACTCACATTTCATTCATTGACCTACTCAGGAATTCCCTGTCACATCTTTTAGTGCTATTAAAGGCAATAGGGTTGAAGTATCTCGATTAGATTATGCCACCACCTAGTGAGCAGATCAATCATGTAGACTATGACATGAGCCCACCAAACTCAGAACTCAAAGACCCAGGGTTCTTCTTTGACTTAAAGCAAATGCCTTCTGAGGCCAAGCTAACCAAGAAAGGAGACCTTGTGTTGTACTTACAAGTTTGGATCAATGACACTTGCATAAAATGAAATTCAATTGATGATGGAGCCATAGTGAACATAGTTCCATTCTCCCTCCTAGAGAGAATGGGCTATGGGCACACAAATATCACCACTTCAAGAGACACCCTAAGTGGGTATGATAACCTAAAGGCTGCAATGATAGGGAAGATCATGGTTCCAATAACTCTAGGGCCTAAGATTGTCCCAACCACATTCTACATTATGGACAAGGATATAGGATATAATTTATTCCTTAGCAGACCATGGATCCATAGGATGAAAGTTGTGCCATCAATGTTATTTCAAGAAGCTCAATTCCTACATCTAGGGAAGGTATATATTGCAAAAGGGGATCTAGAACCTTTTGGTATGTTAAATTCGAACACATCAAACAAGTGTATAGGCATCCCCATAGACTATGAACTCCCTACCAACAAACTGGCTGTCCCTAGTCCTACACCTTAGTTAATATGTATCAAGCAAATAGAAATTCTAGAGAAGACCATAAACACTACAAAGATGAAAACTCTATAAAATGTGGCACTGTCAAAATAAAAAGAAGTTGTTCCTAAGGAAAAGATAATTAAGATCATGGAATAGATAGAGTAGGATGGACCTCTCCAATTCCCTCTAGAAGTACTCACGATCAATTCTCAACCTACCTACATGCTCTTCCCTTGCATAGGGGAGAAACCTCATAGAACCAAAGGTCTAGTGTTCAAAACCACTATGTTAGATTTGAGAAATGTAGACCCACACACTTTCTTAGATCCTGAGGAAGACATAATAGAAAATTACACTCCTTTATCACCCTTAAATGAATCACGTGCCCCTAAGACACTAGAAGAAATAGAGTCTTATGAGCCTCTCACACCAATAGAGGAGTCATATAGACCACTGACGCCCATGGAAGAAGTGCATTCTATCAACAATGAATCAACTAATGCAATAGGAATGCTACCTAGGATGTTCATGGTGTCTCAACCACAAGAGAAGCCAACCACCTTTGCCTCAGTTCAATCAAATGAATTGGGTGAGTGGGAAGCACCTTTAGTGCAAATTGAAATGGTTGAAAAACTTCTAGATGAAGATGAAGAAAGTGAGGGAATGTTTTGCAAAGAGTGGAAATTGAGAGTGTCGGTTGGCACTAATGATCTTGTCATTTTTGAGTTACCAGGAAGTTACATCAGGTACTCCAAGGATTTAAGGCCATAACCAAATGGGAGTATAAGTATAAGCTTTTTTTCTCCTAATGAGCAAAGGGGGCCACAAACCCCCTTTGAATTGTTTCAATTCTTGCAAAGCATCCAAGAAAGACAAGATTTGAAAATCTACATGTAAGAACAGTTTGACCTGTTGACAGAGTTATTAAGATGTAATGAAGTCTTGTATTGGACTGCTTCCCATCAACAAGCCTTTTGAGACTTAATTTGTCTCATGCTACCAAGGGAAACCAGTGAATTGGAAAAAATAGAATCAAATGACAAACCCTGCAAAATAGGAGAACTTGACCTAAGAAGAGGTAGCACGGAAAATAAGAAAAGAAGATAGAAAAGAAAATTCATAGAGGACTAGAAAGGTCCTTACATGGTTAAAGAAGACATAAAAAATGGTTCTTATCTCTTATGCATAATGGAGAGAGAAGAATTTGGTGAAACAATCAATACCTTTCACCCCAATAAATACTATGTCTAAAAACCAAAAAAATCATAAAACATAAAAATACAAAAAAATTTGAAAAATCAAAAATGTTAAAAACAGTTTGTTTCTTGCATTTTAGTATCATTCCATTCATCTTGCATTAAATTCAATAACTTGCTCTTATATTATTTTCATTTCAGTAAGGAGTCTATGGTTTCCTAGATATACGTCATCCTTTCAGTACCTAGAAATTCCCCATTTCACAATCGCCATTATCCCCCTTCGTTCCTAGTGATTCTAATCAAAGCCTAGCTCTTAGCTTTACACTAATCCCAGGATTAATGAGCCAAGATGTTAGGTCTAAATAAAGTCAGTATTCAAACCTGCAATGTTCAAAAGAAGATTGCAAGAAGACCTTCCCAATTCTTCCCTAGTAGAAGAGAAGTCCAAATAGATTACAAAAACTTTAGGTGGCACTCAGCCCCTTATCTTCCTTGACCAAAAATGTCAGGAAGATCAACACTCTGATGGAAGCAATCTAAAATTCAAATGAATAAAAAAATGAGTGATCAAGATAAGAGTATTGAATTCAGAGATCAAATAGTTGTATATCAAATGTTCCAAAAGCATTCATTTCCTGAAAAGTCAAAAATCCAAAAAAATGAGAAAATACAAAAGAAAAGTGAAAAAGAAAATAAAGAGAGATACAAAAAAGAGTGAAAGAGAGAAGATTGTTGAATGTCCGTACTCTTGGGTGGAGATTAGTCTAAGATCGAAGCCTCAAGGGTGACATTCTAATAGAGAAAGAAAGGCACAAAGAATACACGCGCACTAGCTGAGCAAAGCCAAGAGTCTAGTAGTCCTTAGGATCATCTTCTATCTAGGGACCCTAGTTCCTTCCAATTTATCCTTTACTCTAGGTCTATCTTGCTTTCCATCTATGATCTAAGTCTAGTGAACATCAATAAAATTTGTTACTTGTCTAAGTTGAAAGCTTGTCAAATTGTCTCATAAAGATACAAATCAGTGTTTAGCCTTTAGTGAAGCCTAAGTTCAGAAGCCACTCCATTCCATTCCCACTACCCACTTGAGTTTTAAAATCATCTTTCAGGGCCTTAAATAGGTCTCTTATATTAGGACAACTTGCAATCCCCTCGATTTAAAATCGTATTAAAGAGCAGTCATATTGTTCGTTCCATATTGCATTATACCTAAAATCAGAAAAAGAGTCTCAAAGAAATAAAATCAAATGTCACAACTCATGACATTTAGTAGAAGTAAATTTTTCATTCTTAGCATTTCTTATGTTCTTGCATCTGCATAGTGTAAACAACATCTCATATATATGTCAAAAATTACAAAACATGTCATCATTATAATATTTGCATGGTTAGAGTTGAAGGTCAAAAAAATAATCAAAAAGTTCTAAAACTTCTATAGTGCACAAGAGATGGGTACCCATTCGATAGACAAAACCATAAAAAGACAAACTTGCATTGATATATCCAGAGTTTACATATATGAGAGTACCAAAGAGCTAAAGATAAAATGCTTTCAAGGGAAGTAAAGGCTCCCCATGCAAGGGGGCATGATTTCAAAAGGAAAGCAAAGTAAGATCAAGGATGGTTCCCTCCAATGAAACCCTTAGGACTTCTTCTCCTCTGTCTATGTGTACCACTAGTCGCTCCATGAGATATATGGGAGAGATGCATCCTACTATGAGCATGTGATTGTGAAGGCCCCACTGC
Source organism: Cunninghamia lanceolata (assembly GCA_027924645.1). Lineage (NCBI taxonomy): Eukaryota > Viridiplantae > Streptophyta > Pinopsida > Cupressales > Cupressaceae > Cunninghamia > Cunninghamia lanceolata. Next base: position 2,790,643 of record BSBN01000263.1, on the reverse strand, counting down.
ACTAGCATCTCACCGTCCAAATCCAAGAGAAGCCATCTCATGAAGCACATGATTCTCACCCTTAAGGATGAAATTCTCAGTCTTCAAATCTACACTTGCCTAACATTTGTGATAGGTAGGAGAAAAAATGTTAGTTTGTCACCCAGCAGTAGGGGGAACACCAAGATCAGCTAATTGACTCTCTCAAGTCATCCTAGTGAAGGGGGAAACCAAGCTAACATTAATCTCATGAATAAAATCCCTCCACTCTTTGACATTACCTGCAAAACAAATAAAAAAGTGAGAAGTGTGTTAGTTCCCCATGAAAAGAAAAGAAAGAGAAAGCACACAAGTGCAAAAATAATAAAGCAAACGCAGACTCACATGGGTCACTAGGTTACCAGTCAGGGTCAAGCTACTACATCACCTCATTAAAATGAGAAGGTCTAGGAACAATAGGTGGACCCTCTAGAACATTATTAGAATCATTAGAATCATCATCCTATGCATCCTTTGGTAGGCCCTCATTTGTCGAATCATCCCCATGAGGAATATAGTCCTCATCAGTAGAATCTGAGTCCTCAACTAGAATGAGTGCTTGGGACGAAGTCCCTCTCCCTCCCCTTTGTCCCCCTCTCGAAGATCTAGGAGCTTTGGTAATGAAGACTTTGGGAGTCAAAGGAGTCCAAGTAACTATCCTCTGATTAAGCTCACCTATCTCCTAGACAGATCTATAGTAGGTAGGCATTGGGGCAAGTCCTCAGGAAAATCCTCACCAAACTACTACAAGACATGCTCAATGCGATGAGACTTGACTAGACCATTACAGTCTGAAAGCTTTGTTACCCCACATGAGTACTCTCTGATCTCACCATCATGTGACCATGATCCCTCCAAGTCCACATAAGGATAAAAAATTATATTCTCATCTATGAGAGTAACTACAACCCATAAAGAAGAATCAAAGTGACCCATCTGAACCCATCTAGTTGCTCTTGGTAACCGTATATCAGGAATCGAAACTAGCTTATGATAGGGCCTGATGTGCTCAAAGATCCAAGTCATAACCAAAGAAGAATAGCTCAAATCTAGAGCCCCTCATTGTGCGATATGGTATAAATCTCTATAGACCATGGCCAAAATGTCTGCCCCCTAAGCGTAGACTTTGCCCTACTTAAGACCTTATATAATTGGTGCCCAACTCCATCTCAGGTGAGCCAAGGCCTTGTCTCCAGATAACCTCGATGCAATCAAACCAATCAGGAACTTCCTCAAGTGAGGAATACAAATTCATGTTACATAAGTAAGCTAAACCCTTGTCTAATCCTTGGGATGACTAAGCCCCATAAACTATGCCCAAGACACCTTATCCTCAAAGGAATCACTAACAGGTAGGATGAGAGGATGTCCTCTCACAATAACTCCAAGTATATGGTAAACATCAAACAAAGTGATAGTCCACTCTCCTAAAACCTGTGGGAATCTGAAGGTGTTCCTATCTGCATCCCAGTATCTTAAGATGTCATAGCAAATACATGCCACATGATGAATAACTAGCACATGGAAGAATAGCACAATCATCATCACTCAAAGAAGTAAACATCTCTAAGAGCCATAGCTACTCTCTGTAAGAGTTCCATCGAATGTGCATGTCCTGCAAATTAGAAAAGAACTTTAGATTAGATCTTGTCAACTTGCAAAAATCCTAAAAATAATAAAACTTGCAGTAAATCTCACAAAAAATGTATAAACCATCAAAATTGCAATAAACAAGTGGATAGACTAGTTAAATTAGATTGAAACAAAGGTTAGAAAACATCAAATTTCAAATAAAATTTTCTCAACAGGATCACCCCTCGAGCGATTGAGATGTCAATAGGATCTCCCCCCGGGTGATCCTATTGTCAGATAGATCTCCCCCCAGGAGACCTACCTAACAAAAGAGGCAACCCTATGTGGAGATCCCTTAAGAAGAAAGTGTTCTAAAATCCTCGCTTTTCAGCCAATTTTAGTAAACGAAAGACCAGACCTACTCTAAACAACAAAACAAGGACAATGAAACAAAAAGAATAACCAAAAATAGAGAATTTCAAGAGATTTTTCATAAAATTCAACCTAGGGTTTAGAGGAGGGTTTTTCACTATTTGCATACTTGATTCTCAATGGTTGAAGAAGAGTCAACCATCTTTGCAATCTCCTTGACGATATCTACCCAATGACTATTCACACAATTGATCCCATCACCATTTCACTCAAATCTCACTAATTTGCTTCCTTTACTTGCACTTAGTTTAGTTTCTTTTATGCATTCTTAGATTAGTTTTTTTCTTTTATGCATCTTTTGTGTGTCATTTTGCGTGCATTCATTGCTACAGGTCTCACAGACAAAGGCAAACAACTAATCAAACTCTCACGATCTATAGTAAGTTTGTCATTTTAGTTTTCATTATTTGTTTTGATATATTCAAATGCTGGGTTAACACTAGTTATTGTAGGTACAATGCAGGAAAATCAACAATAAGTAAGGCCTAGTTCGGGAATGGTATCTACCTTTCATGTAGACTATCATCCCCAAGGGGGCAAATATGTAAACACAAAAATCACGCATAGCCTCCACGAGGACCCCTATGATGATATATGATCATTGTCATGCACATGTAAGTGTGAAATAATATCCTCTAAGTAGTAAACCAAATGGTGATGTGCCATTTCTTTCATCTTGTGTTATTTCTTCTTTGTCATTTTCCCTCTCTCTTTGTCATTAATACTCTGACATTTTACGACACTTGACGATTTGTGTTTTCTAAGCTTTCAATCCTATTCCTAAGCCTTGCATGCATCTTGTAGGTGAGTTTTCATCTTTCCCCTATGTTTTTCATCTTATCAACCCCTAGAAGCCTCCTAGAGGTCCCCTAAAACCATCTCCCACTTTTAATTTTTTGTTTCACTCAACCAATCCAAATCTCCCCCTCTTCTTTCTAGATCTCCCACTGGGAGATCCTACTTTGCAAGTTGAGATTTGGATTCTTGCACATGATTGACCTATTTCTAGAGGTAGATCCCCTCTTTTTCATCTCCCCTACCATCTCCCATCATGCATTTCATCCCAGACCCCTTTCTTTCTGGATCTCCCACTGAGCGACCCTAAAAAATCAGGATCTCCCCCCGGGTGACCCAAAGTCACTCCCCAGGAAAGCCTTGGGTGACCCTACTAGTGAAAGGGGTGACCAATGGGTGACCTTTTCATTTTCCATCCATGGAAAAACTCAAGTTTCTCACTTGAAAATGCTTCATTTTTGCCTATTTTTCTTCTAGTTTGCATGATTTTTGATGCCTAATTTGGAGTTAACTATTTCATACACCCACACATTCATAATTAGCTTGATTTGATCTAAAATTAACAAGTCATTCTCTTCCATGCATCCTTCTAACTCCATTTCTTCTTCAATGATAAATTATTATTGCATTATCACTCCTTAATTAATTGATTTCACTGGGTAATCAATCAAGTTCACTCCCTAATCAATCCTTGTTAACTCTTCAATCAATTGAGTTAACTTCTTAATCGATTCCCTTCTTCCAACCTATAAATACCCCCTCCATCAAGCACAAAGGGAGGAAAATTCATTGTGTACACAACTCTTACTAAGTTTTTGCACTCCAATCAACATTCTCATGCTCAATAGGACAAAGGTGCCTTTTTATTTGTTCATCAAGATATCACATTAACCTCTTTAAGCATCATTACACTACTTCAATCAAGCCATCACATGCATCAACAACTCTCATTGAGGTCATTTTGCAAAGCTTCAAAAGTTTCTTTTGCTTCTTTGTGTTGTCTTCTTATCAGAAGGCCTTCCCGCTACTTCAAGAGGATACAAAGTTGCCATCAAGGTGTTGCAAATATGTGCCTGATGTGTTGTCATTGATGTCAACATATCTTTCTATCAGAAACAGTGAAGATAGTGTGGAGAAGTGATTAGTATTTCTAGTAAGATGAAGATCAGAGTATGCAGATTAAAGGGTTTGTATATGATTGTCTATTGTTGCTCTAGTTGAGATTTGAGAGGTCCGCATGAATATTTGGCGAAGTTATAGCATTTTGAGTAGAACAATTTTTTGCAGTTGTTCAGTGATGATAGAATGGCAAGAAGCTGGTCCGAATTGGTCTAGTATGAGCATATTGTGATTTGCAGATCTAGAGTCATGTCTGGAATGTTTGTGTGTTCCCTTAACTTGAGTGGTTTATGGTTTGTAGGTCCAAAATTAATCTTTCTAGTATGACAGTCATGACAGTGTGTGTTCTTGAGGTTCAATGTGAAGATGCAAGTAATTCTGGTGATGCAAAGTGGTGGGGTTGTTCCTGTTGACTTAATTGTGCTTCTCGTGGTCTCTGGATCATGTGGCTATTGTGTTGGTGGTCTGCATTGACAAAGGAGCTCGTGATTGAAGTTTTCCTCTTGGTTGTTGTTGTTCTTCCCACTCTTAGCCAACCGGATGCTCCTAGTGTGTTGTGGATGATCTAAAGATCATTTTATGAAGCATGTCATGTTAATAGAGGAAGATTCAAATCTCAGCTATGATTGGCCGATAGTTAAAGATCCGCGTTAAGTTTGGCCAACCTTATTGATCATTCCAAGATGGATGAAGTGTATAAATACTTGTTGAAGAGTTGTTAAACATCATCCTTGAGAAAAATAGATTAAATTTGAATAAAGGATCAGAAGAAGAGTAGAGAAGAAAAGGAGCGAGAGCAGTATAGAGTGTGAAGTTAGTAAATAAGAATTTGTGGCAAAGCAGAAGTTTTTCAGCATTCACTGAAACTAAACCAGGCATGAAGTAGATATTATTTCTTAGCTAATTCATTATGTTCTAAATAAATTCTGTAGGTAGTGAGCCTCCCTTTTTGAGCAATGAGCTCTGGGTAGTGCACCTGAAGGCATGTGCCTTTTATTTTTTTAAAATACTTTTAATAGGGTACAAATCTTTATGGTTTAACCCCCACTGTAGTTTTTCCCTTAACCAGGTTTCCACTTCAAAATATTGGTGTCAAGTGTGTTGATTATGTTTCTGCTCTTGTGTTGTTGATCTATGCTTTAATGTTTTCATCATTAATCTAGCAGTAAGATAATAAAGGAGGTTAAAAGAAGAAAAAGTTTATATTGTGTGATAACTGATTCACCCCCCTCTCAGTTGTCTGATCTAATTACAACAATTGGTATCAGAGCTAGATCATCTTATAAAAAACTGACTCCTTGAGGAGATCTAGGATGTCAACCTACAAGAAGGGTAGTCTAAGATTTGATGGAACAAATTATTCTATTTGGAAGAATCACATGGAGTGCCATTTAAAATGCATGGGCGATGCTTATTGGGCTATAACCAGTGTCGAGTATAAACCTCCAAAGAAAGGTCCTTCAACTCTAGATCAAGTCAAAGATGCTAAAAAAACCTTCAAGCTAAAGAAGCCTTGTTGAGTGAGCTGACTGATTTAGAAATGACAAATGTCTTTGGTCTAAAAACTACTTATGAAATTTGGAAAAAGTTGGAATATATGTATGTAGGTGATAAATATGTCAAATGTGCCAAGCTACAAAGTCTGAGAGGAAAATTTGAAATGATGAGGATGAGAGAAGATGAAAACATCACAATCTACATGCAAATGATAAATGAGCTTGTGTGTGGTATCAGGTGTGCTGATGGAAGTTTGGAAGAATAAGAGATTGTGTCAAAAGTACTCAGATCTTTACTTAATTCATACAAACATAAGGTTTCTACTATAGAGGAGATCATGACTGTCTCAGATGTTACAAGAGATCATCTGGTTGGCAAAATTTCATCTTTTGAATTGAGTTTGGTGATTCTCTTCCCAAGTCTGAATTGGCATTTAAGGCCAGTGTATATGGAAAAAAAAGATATGATCTGAGTGAAAGATCTACAAGATCAAATAGATTAGTGAAGACAAGGAAGGATCTTGAAGATATTAAACTTGAAACTGCTAATCTTGAAGCTCTTCTCACCAAAAGATTTCCAAGAGGATCTAGTAAGTATGAAGGAAAATTGCCACTCAAATGTTTTGCTTGTAATAAAATTGGTCATTTTGCCTCAAGATGTCTAGAGATGTTTTCAAAACCAAACCCTAATAGATATTGGAATCAAAACAAATGTTACTATGTCTAACAAACTAGAGAAGGAGTCATAGATGATGAATCTGATCATGGAGGGTTCCCCTGAAAATGATTGGGTGTCCATTGCCATCAAAGAAGAAGATCTGGTGCTTACTAAATTTGCTAGCTATGCAAATATGGAAAGTACCTTGGCTACTTAGGTTATTGAGAAAGATGAATGGGTGATTGATAGTGGATGTCCTCATCATATGATTGGAGACAAGAGTAAGTTTGTGAATTTTGAAAATTATGAAGGTGGGCTTGTGAAATTTGGAGATAACTCAGCTGGGAGAATCCATGGCAAAGGATCCATCTCTTTTGATGGTAAGAATAGCACCAATGATGTTTTGTATGTGGAAGGACTAAAACATAATCTTCTCAGTGTTGGATAGTTGGTTGATAAAGGTTATGATCTTCGATTCAAAGACTAAAAGTGTAGAATCTTAGAGAGTTCCAGAACTAAAATTGCATTCGGTACTCAAACTAGAGTAACATTTTTCATTTAAGTAGCTCTGGTGAAAGTTGTTTGATTGCTTAGATAGATCAAAGTTGGTTATGGCATAGGAGGATGTGTCATGTGAATTTTGATAACATTGTCAAAATAAGTACCACTCAGGTTGTGAGAGATCTTCTAAAACTTGTGAAAGCTAATAGCATGTGTAGAGAATGTCAATTGGGGAAACAAAAAAATTTAATTCCAAAGTAAGGAACAAGTTTCAAATGGACGATTGGAACTGGTACATATTGATCTTTGTGGTCTTGCTAGAATTAGGAGTGTGCAGGGAGATATATATTTCATGTTGCTAATATATGACTACTCCAGGATAATGTGGGTAACCTTCCTAAAAGAAAAATTAGAAGCTCTTGAAAAATTTAAGGTGTTCAAAGTGATTGTGGAAAATGAAATTGGTGAAAATTTGAAATGTTTGAGATCTGACAGAGGTGGAGAATTTACTTCCCATGAGTTTGATGCTTTATGTGAAAAGTATGGCATAAAAAGACAGTTATCTGCTCCTAGGACTCCCCAATAAAATGGAGTTATGGAAAGAAAGAACCGGACCATTCAAGAAGCTACCAGGACCATGATGATGGAAACAAATGTTCCTCAAGCTTATTGGAGAGAAGCTATAAGTATTGTTGTCTACACTCTTAACCGGGTGTAGATCAAAGGCAATTCTTGTAAGACCCCTTATGAACTATTGTTTGGTCATCCTCTTACTGTGAGATATTTTAGAGTTTTTGGTAGTAAATGCTATATCAAAAAAGATGAGGATTTAGGTAAGTTTGATACAAGAAGTGATGAGGGAATTCTTTGGGATACTCTACTCAAAGTAAGGCTTACCAGTGCTTTAACAAGAGGTTGAAAAAGATTTTTGAAAGTGCTAATGTTAGAGTTGAAGAGAGAAAGGAAGGACATTCCAGGTTCTGTAGATATGATTCAGATGCTCAAAATGAAAGTCAAAGTCAACGAAGGTTAGTTCAAACTCTGACTCAGATGTTGATTGATCTGAAAACTCTAGAGACTCAAGGAATTACTATAGATGTTGAGGAACAATCTCATGAAACAGAAGCCCAAGAAATTCCCAAAACCCCCAGGTATGTAAGAATGAATCATCCTAAAGATCAAATAATAGGAGATAGAAATAAGGTGTTCGAACTAGGAAAAGAGTTGCTAAAGATCAAGAAGAGATTTGTTTGATTTCAAGGATTGAACCTAAATCAGTTGGTGAATCCTACACTAATGAAAACTGGGTAAAAGCAATGGAAGAAGAATTAATGCAAATTGAAAAGAACCTCACTTGGGATCTTGTTCCTAGACCTGAGGACAAAAATGTAATTGGAACCAAATGGGTCTTTCGGAATAAACTAAATGAAGATGGTGAATTTGTAAGAAATAAAGCAAGGTTGGTATGCAAAGGCTATTCTCAAGTAGAAGGAATTGATTTTGAAGAAACTATTGATTCAGTGGCAAGAATAGAGGTAGTCAAATTGTTTCTTGCATTTGCTACTTTTAAAGATTTTAAAGTTTATCAGATGGATGTCAAATCAGCATTCCTAAATGGAGATTTAGAGGAAGAAGTCTACATTGAGCAACCAGAAGGATTTTAGTTTTCTGATCAAGGTGACATGGTTTGTAGACTAAGAAAAGCCTTGTATGGACTCAAGCAAGGTCCATGAGCTTGGTATGCAAGATTGGATAAATATTTGCTTAAGATAGGTTTTAACAAAGGTACTGCTGATAGTAATTTTTACTTCAAGATTAATTATGAGGACATCCTGATTATTGAGGTCTTTGTTGATGATATCATTTTTGTGTGAAACGAATGTATGTGTAAAGCATTTGTTGACTAGATGAAAAGTGATTTTGAGATGTCAATGTTTGGAGAGATGAATTTCTTCCTAGGTCTATAAATTGTTTAGTTAGATAAAGGTATCTTTATATCTTAGTCCAAGTATGTGAAAGAATTGTTGAAGAAGTTTGGAATGGAAGATTCAAAGCTAGTACATATACCTATGGTAACCAGATGCAAGTTAAGTAAAGATGATAATTCACCCAAGGCAAATCAGAAAAGGTATAGGTTAATGATTGGAGGATTGCTCTATCTAACCTAGAGCAGACTTGACATCATGAACCCTGTTGGACTTGTTGCTAGATTTCAATCTGATCCAAAAGAATTCCACATTGTGGTAGTCAAAAGAATTTTTAGATATCTCAAGGGGACAACTGATTATGGATTACGATATCCAAAAGACAATGACTTTACTCTTCATGCATATACAGATGTTGATTGGATAGGAGATGTGGATGACAGAAAATGTACTAGTGGTGGTGCCTTTTTCTTGGGAAGAATATTGGTCTCTTGGATGAGAAAAAAGAAAGAGCTAATATCTCTGTCTACTATAGAAGTAGAATATATAACAGTAGCAAATAATTGTACTCAGGTTATGTGGATGAAGTAAATGTTGAAGGACATTAGAGTTGTGTTTGAGGAGCCAGTCACAATCTTTTGTGATAATTCTAGTGCAATAAGTATCTCAAAGAATCCATTGTTGCATTCCAAGACAAACCATATATCTATTAAGTTTCATTTCTTGAGAGAGAAGGTAAATGAAAATGAAGTCAAGTTGGAGTTTGTGTCATCCAAAGATCAGATTGTAGATATCTTCACTAAGCCTCTTCCCAAGGATACCTTTGAATATCTCAGAGAGAAGTTAGGGGTTATTACCCCTCCAAATCATAACTAAGATGCACTAACGTGCATTAGTCTGGTGGAATTCTCAGTCATATCTTGAGATCTGGATTGATGTTGAGAAAATACTACTCTAAGGAGTAGTCAATATGCAAACATTGGAGATTAGTCTGAAATAAAAATGGGAAGAGATGATTGCAAATATATGCCCTTTGCCATTGATGTCAAAGGGGGAGAGAAGTCATGTGGAAAACTTGGAAGTAAGTAGTTGCTGGTGAAAGGGGTAGCAGTGAAGAAAGTGGTTGCAGGTGTGACAAGAGAAAGGGGAGAAGTTCTTGTCTTGATGGTTGAATCAATTTTTCACATCATATGTTGCTATCAATGACAAAGGGGAAGATTGTTGCAAATATGTGCCTGATGTGTTGTCATTAATGTCAACATATCTTTTTGTTAGAAATAGTGAAGATAGTGTAGAGGAGTGATTAGTATTTCCAGTAAGGTGAAGATCAGAGTATGCAGATTGAAGGGTTTGTATAGGATTGTCTATTGTTGCTCCAGTTGAGATTTGAGAGGTCTACATGAAGATTTGGTGAAGTTATAGCCTTTTGAGTAGAAGTTTTGTAGTTGTTTAGTGATGATAGAGTGGCAAGAAGTTGGTTCGGATTGGTCTGGTATGAGCATATTGTGATCAGTGGATCTAGATTCATGTCTGGGATGTTGGTGTGTTCCCTCATATCAAGTGGTTTGTGGTTTGGAGGTCCAAAAGAAATCTTTCTAGTATGACAGTCATGGCAGTGTGTGTTCTTGAGGTTCAGTGTGAAGATGCAAGTAATTCTAGTGATGCGAAGTGGTGTGGTTGTTCTTGTTGACTTAATTGTTCTTGTGGTGGTCTATGGATTGTGTGGATGTTGTGTTGGTGGTTCGCATTGACAAAGGAGCTCGTGATTGAAGTTTTCCTCTTGGTTTTTTCTATTCTTCCACTCTTGGCTGACCGGATGCTCCTAGGGTGTTGTGGATGATCTAAAGATCATTTTATGAAGCATGGTGTGTTAATAGAGGAAGATTCAAATCTTAGCTATGATTGGCTCATAGTGTAAAGATCTGTATTAAGTTGGGCTGACCTTGTTGATCATTCCAAGATGGATGAAGTGTATAAATACTTGTTGAAGAGTTGTTAAACATAGTCATGGCAGTGTGTGTTCTTGAGGTTCAGTGTGAAGATGCAAGTAATTCTAGTGATGCGAAGTGGTGTGGTTGTTCCTGTTGACTTAATTGTTCTTGTGGTGGTCTATGGATTGTGTGGATGTTGTGTTGGTGGTTCGCATTGACAAAGGAGCTCGTGATTGAAGTTTTCCTCTTGGTTTTTTCTATTCTTCCACTCTTGGCTGACCGGATGCTCCTAGGGTGTTGCGGATGATCTAAAGATCATTTTATGAAGCATGGTGTGTTAATAGAGGAAGATTCAAATCTTAGCTATGATTGGCTGATAGTGTAAAGATCTGTATTAAGTTGGGCTGACCTTGTTGATCATTCCAAGATGGATGAAGTGTATACATACTTGTTGAAGAGTTGTTAAACATCATCCTTGAGCAAAACAGATTAAATTCAAATAAAGGATCAGAAGCATAGAAGAGAAGAAAAGGAGCGAGAGTAGTATAGAGTGTGAAGTTAGTAAAGAAGAATTTGTTGCAAAGCAGAAGTTTTTGAGCGTTCGTTGAAACTGAACCAGACATGAAGTAGATGCCATTTCTCAGTTAATTCATTCTATTCTAAATAAATTATGTAGGCAATGAGCTTCCCTTTTTGAGCAATGAGCTCTGGGCAGTGCGCCCAAAGGCATGTGCCTTCTATTTTTCTAAAATACTTTTAACAGGGTACAAATCTTTGTGGGTTAACCCCCACCATGGTTTTTCCCTTAACTGGGTTTCCACATCAAAATCTTGGTGTCAAGTGTGTTGATTATGTTTCTGCTCTTATGTTGTTGATCTATGCTTTAATGTTTTCATCATTAATCTTGTAGTAAGATAATAAAGGAGCTTAAAAGCAGAAAAATTATATATTGTATGACAACTGATTCAACCACCTCTCAGTTGTCTAGTCTAATTCCAACACAAGGATCTTTGAGGTTAGTGGAGACTCACAAGTCTTTTTTATTTCAAGTTCCTCTATGCTTTTGTCAATTGGTAGTAATTAGAAAATTAAAATTACTCTTGGGATTAGTAATTTATTTCTTTTTCCTTGATAGGATAGTCATATCTAACATTTTAGAGGTAATTTGCATTCATAGTGTAATTCATTTACTTGCAATTTCCTTTTCTAGATTAAATCTTTTCAAAACATTCAAAAAACCCAAAAAAATAAAATAATTGCATTAGATAAAATTTCATTATATTTGCATTAGATAAAATTTCATTATAATTGCATTCATATTTCCTTCCTTAGATTAAAAAGTATCTTTTGTTTCCAAAATACCAAAAAAAGCACAAAAACAAGTTTTGTATGTCATATTGTTTCATCCATAAAAATATAGAAAAGAACAAAAACATTAGACATTTAGATAAATTGCAAACTGATCCAGTCTAGGGTCATTTGAGTGGTATTTTTAGGAAAATATCGAACATATAATTTTTGGTATTTTCTACATCTTAGTAAATTGCATTTTTGGAGGCCTTTAGAGTGGAATTAGGGCTCAAAATCAAACTAGATAATTAGTTTATCTTTGCAACGAGTCCAAGAAGTTTAATTTCTAATAAAATAGCTAGGAGTTATGACCCTACCAAGGGGAAGATAAAAAATTTCCTAATTTTTTCAATTTTTTTGAATTTTTGTAATTAGTTTCACCTTCCAGTAGCTCTTTTTGTATTCCAAGGGTAATGTGACCCTTCATATGATATGCAAGTCTATATATTTCAAAGGGAAATGAATAAAAATCTATTTTTTGAAGGCAATTCACAACTCAGCGAGTTTGCCTATTTGTATAAACTCAATTCTTCTTTATTTATTTTATTGCATTACAATACCACAGGCTCAGCACTAGGTATTTTCCATATTAGTGGTATCAGAGCAATTCACTCCTTTATGTCACACTGCACATGATCAGGTAATTAGAAGTTGGGGTTGAAGACACATGATCCATCAGATTATCTTCCTTTGAGGTACACTCGATCAAAAATATCAGAATAAGGGGAACATTCAGACCCTTTTAAGGTGATGGTGGAAGAAGCTTTGGAAAAACAATGTGAGGAGATGATGAATCAATTTTCTTATCTGCTTCAAAGAAATCAACAACCCAACATGGGTGGAGTACCGTTCGGTGGTCATACTCCTTTCAAAGTGCAGGTAAATTTTGATATTCCAATATTTGAAGGCAAAATAAATGCAGATGTTGTTGATGATTGGCTATCAAAATTAGAAAGATATTTTTCTATGAATCAATTTTCTAATGGTGAAAAAATAGCATTTGCTCTCCTCAAAGCTGAGCATCATGTAAAACAATCATGGGAAAATAGAATGTTGTTTAGAGAAAACCCTAATATAGAATTTGATGAAGCAACTCAAGGTGAACCCTCTTGGGGAGAGTTTGTGGAACATATCAAGGGAGAATATTATCCTAAAAAATTATATGAGGATAAATATATGGAGTGACAGATGCTTCACCAGAAGAAGGATCAATCTGTTCAGGATTACACTAATGTGTTCCATGCTCTTTTACCAAAGCTTGACATCATGGATATAGAAAAGCATCGAATTTTGAAGTACCGTAGAGGACTTCATCGCTATATCCAAATAGAGATTGATTTTCTCAATATTGAGACCTTGGGGACTGCCTACAAATATGCAGTAAAGATCAAGGAGAAATTCAAACAAAAGGGGAAAAAAGGTTATTTTTCAAATAATAAATCCAAGGATGAAAGTGGAAGCAAATTCATGGGAAAATAGCCATCTAAGGATTCTGCTTCACAAGCATCATCAACAGCAAATAAGAGTGGAAAGAAGATGTGTGAATTCCATAGAAGCCCAGAACATAACATGAAGGACTGTTAGGCTGCCAAGATGTTGATGACAGGGTTGTAAGAAAAATAAACTAAACTTAAACCTAAACCATTTCCTATAGACTCTTTTGAGCAAAGGAATGATGACCAAGTAATTGAACCTGACCCCTATGCCACAGTCACTAGTACCAAGATTTTGCCTCGTGAAAATGAGGAGCATTAATTCCACTCACAAATGTGGATAAATGACAAGGCCCTCCATTTCATTGTTGATAGTGGAAGTCAAAAGAATCTAATCTCTGCTGAGACTGTTAAAAGGTTGAACTTGCAGACCACACCTCATCCATAGCCATATCATGTGGGATGGGTAAGCAATCAAAGCTAAGATATTTAGGTAAATAAGTAATGTTGCTTACCTTATTCTATCAAACCATTCAAAGATGAAGTCATATGTGATGTGGCACCATTGGATGTGTGTGATGTATTGTTAGGGCACCCATATATGTACAAGCATCATGGTGTATATGAATCTAGACTTCGCAGTGTCACTATCAAACTAGGAGAAAAGAAGCATCGAATACCTGAGCTAAGTCCTACACAACCAGCATATTTGATTACTACAAAACAATGAAAGCATTTAATTGCTCATACTGGAAACTTTGTTCTGTTAATGGTTCAAAATGAGAGAAAGAGGTCAGTTGTATCTAATACCCATGAGAAAGTGGCCACCACTTCCACTCACCAAAAATAGATGGATAAAATATTGTCATCATATGAAGATGTTTTTACCTCACCAATAGGGTTACCACTCCACTGTCAAGTCAAGCATTCAATTGATCTAATTCCAAGGACACCATTACCAAATGGGTCACTATATAGGTGATCAATTTTAGAGAATGATGATATCAAGCGGCAGATCCAAGAGCTAATTCAAAAAGGACATATTTTCCCAAGTGCTTCACCATGTGGCAGCCCAATTGTTCTTGCCAAAAAAAAGATGGAACATGGTGGCTTTACATTGATTATAGGGTCCTCAACAAGATCACTGTGAAGAACCGATATCTACTCCCTTGCATTGATGACTTGCTAGACCAACTTAGAGGGGCTAAGTTTTTCACCAAAATTGACCTAAAATCTAGATACCATCATGTGCCAATTGAACCAATAGATGTATGGAAAATTGCCTTCAAATCCAAGGAGAGTTTGTTTGAGTGGTTAGTTATGTCATTTGGCTTGACTAATGCCCCTTCTAACTTCATGAGAATGATGAATGATGTTTTGAGACCATTCACTAATTCTTTTGTTGTTGTGTACTTGGATGACATCCTCATTTTCAGCAAGACATGGGGTGAGCATTTATAGCATGTTCAACAAGTACTGTCAACCCTGCAACAACATCAGCTCTACGCCAACAAAGATGAGTGTTCATTTGAAATAGTAAGTATTTAGTACTTGGGATACATTGTGGACAACAAGGGTATTTGTGTGGAACTTGAAAAGATACAAGTCATCAAAGATTGGCTATCTCCCAAGAATCTCACAGAACTTCATAGTTTTTTTGGGATTGGCTAACTTCTATCATAGGTTCATACTTGGATTTTCACATTTAGCATGGCCCATGAATCAGGCACTCAAGGGAGGAGAGAGAGAAAGGTTCTATTGGACACAAGCACAAGAAAAATCATTTATAGAATTAAAAAAGAGGTTATGTTCTACACCAGTATTGATACTTCCTAGTTTGACACAATCTTTTGAAATTGGAACAGATGCATCAGATTACGCACTTGGGGTAGTTCTCATGCAACATAGGCATCTAGTTTCCTACCATAGTGCAACCTTTTCTGATAGAGTACAAAGGTATCCTACATATGATAAGGAATTGTATTCCATTGTTCAAGCCTGTAAGTAATGGAAACACTATATCTTGGGGAAGGAGACTATAATCCACATAGATCACAAGCCTCTACAATTCTTATAGACGCAAGGGAAGCTACAAAATGATAGGCATCAAAGATGGGCTTGCCTATTTGCAATAGTTTCACCTCAATATTTTCCACAAAAGGGAAGTAGTAATAAAGTTGCAGACTACTTGAGAAGACCTCCAATCAAAGTTTTAACTGTAGTACTAGAGGCTTGTGGTCACCAAACCACAAAATGGTCTCAGCTATATGCTTTAGATGATGATTTTTATGATATTTATAATAGGCTAGTAGAAGGTACACCAGTTCTTAACTTCTATTTGTAGGATGGTATTCTCTGTCACATGGGACACATCTGTGTTCCAGCTAAGGAGTGACAAAAGATGATACGGGAGGCACACTATAGCCATCTTGCAGGACACTTTGGAAAGAAGAAAACCATTGCTATACTTCAAAGGTATTTCTATTGGCCCAAACTATGACATGATGTCACTTTGTACATTTGATCTTGCATAGCTTGTGCCATTGCAAAGCCTGCCAATCATAAGCAAGGACTATACACACCTCTTCCTATTCCTGCCAAACCTTGGCAATCTGTTTCCATAGATTTCATGTCTGGCCTACCATCCACAAAATGTGGATATGACTGTGTGTATGTGGTGGTAGATAGATTTTCAAAGATGGGTATCCTAGTAGCTTGCAAGAAGGGGATATCTACATAAGAAACTGCCAATCTTTTCTTTGTAAATGTTTGGGTTAATTTTTGTCTACCATAGAGCATCATTTCTGATAGAGACAGTAGGTTTCTTAGCAACTTTTGGACAACACTATGGGATTTGATGGATGCCAAATTGACTAGGTCTACTGCATTCCAACCGCAGCTGGATGGCCAAACTGAGCTAGTGAACCAAATGATTCTAAATATTTTGTGGATGTACCACTCAAAACATCCTCGCATTTCGGATAAGAGTCTACCATATGTGCAACATAGCTACAATCATTCCTTGCATGGTTCCATAGGGCATAGTCCATTTGAAGTGTGTCTTGGGTATCAACCATTGGCTCCTATTGATGTGGCAATGCTAGTCATTTCAGATGCTTCCTCATCACATGCTGAAAAGGAAGTAGATAACACAACCAAGTTTGTTGAGAAAATATGCCATATCCACAAGCAAGTTTAGGAGATATTGTAGCATACTAGCCAAAAATATAAGGACATGAATGATCATCATCGTATACCTCATCAATTCAATGTTGGAGATAAGGTATGGCTTCACCTTCAAAAAGAGAGTGGTGCAGGAGCACCCCTTCAACAAGACAAATATACATCTGAGGGAGAAGAGTAAGGTTTTAATATGTTTTATGCATTCCATGTTGTCATGTAGTATTTGTGTTGACATTTCATGTTTGTAATTAAGACCCCACCATGTGAACTAAGGTCACAAATTTGGCATCCTAATAAGCCAATTTGGACATCATTAGACATTTGGGGTATGTGGATGATTAAATCAATGTGTCATATTATTAGGTGTTTTGTTGTCTTGTACTAAACATGTGTCGTGTGATTAGTTAGGGTTTTGGCTTATAATATTGGTTAAGCAAATTCCAAACAGAAGAGTCGATAACAAAATAGGCAGAGATGGTTGAGGAATGGTACACCTTCCACCTTCTAGAATTGTCAAATGTATGAATCTTTGTAATCGATCTGTGTTCTTTAAGACACAGAGAGATGAAGTTGGAGTGGAGAAATAGAAATTCTGTCAGTTGTGTATTACAAATTCTGAGGTTCTGTGTAAATACTCTTTGTATCAAATTGTCATGTGTATATTATTTGTATAGAATTGTTTTGTATTTAATTTAGTTTTCTGTTGTTGAGATGTAAGATTGAAACCATTCCACTGGTGGATTTATGTGAAATCAGTGGAATGGACTTTGTACAATAGTTTTCTATTTTGTTTTTTTATTCATGGTCATGGAAGAATAGAGACTGTGAGTTTTGTTGCAGAGGAGGTTATTGGCATGAGATTCAAATATAATTTTATGTATATACATCAATTGTATGTCAGGAATAGTTTGTGAGTATATCGCATTTGTATGTGAATATGAATTTTGTGTGTATCCTGCATTTGTGTATATTGGGGGAACTACTAGTATAGGTTTGCGGGTGGTTGAACCAACTCAAAGGTTCAACAGGTTTAATTGGTTCATCAGAGTAAGTGGTGCATTGGTCGAAGGAATTCTGGGTTGGCTGACAGTAGTAAGTGTTGTCGATAGTTGAACCAATGGTTGAACCGGTTCAATGATTCAATAGTTCAATGAGTTCAGCAGGTTCATTGAGATACAATGGTTCATTCGGTTCGCCAGTTCAACAAGGAGTAAATGGTTCAATAGTTCCATGAACTCAGAGGTATGCGATGGGAGTATGTTGAACCGATAGTGTATGTTGAATCGAATAGTTAAAGGTTCAATGGTTCAATGAGTTTGTTGGGCTCAAGGGATTCAGACGGTTCAAACGATAGTTTGCGATAGCATTAAGTCTAAGCAATAGAAGTATGATGAACTGATAGTTGAAGGTTCAATGGTTTAGTGACTATAGGTTCAGTGGTTCAGTTAGTTCAAGTGGTTCAAAGGTTCAACCAAAGTAACAGTTTAGTATGTTTGAACTATTTTCACCACTCCGCTGCGTTTCTCTGCATTAAGTGGTATCAGAGCAAAGGAGTATCATTTGGGTAGAAGAAGATAACATGCCAGACAAAGAGGGGTCACAAGAGTACCCAAAAAAGATGACCAATATTGAGTTGGTTTCCTTAGTGAGAAAGCAAATGGCAGAGAGCAGAGCAGCTCGGGCTCAAAATCAGGCCTTGAAAGAAGAATTAGAGAAGTTGAGGGAAGAGTAGAGAAGGGAGAAGAAGATTCTGGTGAGCGAGAAGATAGGGATGAAGAGGAAATCCCTAGGTAGGAAGAGATAGAGGTTCTTGCAGACAGAGACCCTTACTCAATGTCCTCAAATCCATAGAGAGAAGGACCATGGATATGAATATAGACCTGCTAGTGTTTGCAAGTAAAATGGAACTTGATTCGGTGATGGAGTGGATAGACTCCTTGAATAACTTCTTTGAGACTGAGGAGACACCAGACCACCAAAGGGTGAGAATGGCCCAATCCAAAATGAAAGGGGCTGCACTAAATTGGTGGACTTTCATCCAAGATGACAGGCTGAAAGAAGGAAAGAACAGAGTTGCTACTTGGAAGAAGATGATGGCTTTAGTGAAGGAGACCTATGTTCCATTGGATTACAACATCTAATTACACAAGAGGAAACAAAACTTGAAGTAGAAGGAGTTAGATGTCAGCTCATACATAGAAGAGTTTATGAAACTATGTGTCAAGACAAAGGTAAAGGAGAATGAGGAAGAGAAGGTGGTAAGGTACCTCAATGGATTAAGGTTTGCCATCCAAGAAGACATAAATCTGCATAACCCAGAGACAGTCCAAAAGTGCTACCAATTGGCACTAAAAGTGGAAGAGAAATTAAAGAGAAGACAAGAGTAGAATAGTAGAGGAAGAGGGAGATAGCAAAGAGGGGGAAGAAGTCCTTTTAGAGGCAGAGGAAATGGATTTGGACACCAAGGTGAATACAATCAAGAGAATAGTAAAGGAGACAATAATCAAACTCAAGGGGGAAGTTATAATCAAAGAGGAAATTTTAGGAGCAGAAGACCACCGTTTAGAGGGAGATCTCAGTGCAAAGGACCTATCAGATGTTACAATTGCAATAAAGAAGGCCACATAGCTAGCAGATGTCCAGGAAAGGCAACAAGTTCAATGGGAGAAAGGAGGATAAATCTAATCCAAGAATCTGATTGTCAAAGTGTGACAAGCTCTAGCATTTTTCATAGTGTGAATGCTCCTGATAGTTATGGATATCCTAAGAAAGGAGAATCTTTGATGATTAGGAGAGCAATGACCACCATGAAGGTGCCTGACAAAGAACCCCCACAAAGGAAGTCTCTCTTTAGAACTACTTGCAAGGCAGGAGGAAAGGTATGTAAAGTTTTGATTGACTCTGGATCCACTAAAAATTTTGTGTCATTTGAAATGCTAGAAAAGATTAAGCTTAGAAGACTACCACACCCTTGCCCATATAAGGTCTCATGGCTCACCCAAGGTCAGCAAATAGTTGTGGAAGAGCAGGCTTGGGTGGAATTTCAAATTGGACCATACAAGGATAGATTGTTGTTTGACATTACCAAGATGGATGCTTGCCATCTCCTATTTGGAAGACCATGGAAGTATGACTTGAAAGCACACCATGATGGAGTTAGAAACACATATTCAATCACCAAGGATGGTAAGGTGATAGAGTTGCTACCATTAATGGAGGATGAGGTGGAATAAAAAGGGAAAGAAGTCAAGGCGATGGTGGTAGAAGGCAAACAATTCATGAAAAAGATAGTAGAAGAAGGAGCAATTGCATATGCTCTAATTCCATGCCTAAAGGTGAACAAGGAGTAGCAACAAGAAATCATGGGAGAGAAGAGGCAAAGGTTCATAGATCTAGCTGTCCAAGAGCTATTGGACAAGTACAAAGGCATCATCTCTGATGGAATGCCAAGGTCCCTACCACCCATAAGGGACATCAGCCATTGCATAGATCTAATCCTAGGATCTACACTTCCAAACAAAGCAACATACAAGCTTACCCCAGAATAGAATGCAGAAGTAGCAAGGTAAATTGAGGAATTTTTGGAGACAGGCCTAATTGGCAAGAGTTGGCAAGAGTTTAAGCCCATGTGCGGTACCGACTATACTAGCACCAAAGAAGGAAGGCACTTGGAGACTTTGTACTGATTCAAGGGCTATCAACAAGATAACAATCAGGTATAGGTTCCCAATCCCTAGGATAGAAGATTTGCTTGATTTCTTGGGGGGTGCTAAATATTTCACAAAAATGGATTTAAAGAGTGGCTATCATCATATTAGGATTAGGCCAGGAGATGAATAGAAAACTACATTTAAGACCAATGAGGGGTTATATGAGTGGAAGGTCATGCCTTTTGTTTTATCCAATGCGCCTAGTACCTTTATGAGGTTGATGAATGAGGTCTTGAGGGAATTCATAGGTCAATTTGTCATAATATATCTAGATGATATCCTGATTTTTAGTAATACAAGGGAAGAGCACCTCAAACATATAGACCTAGTCCTCAAAAGGTTATATAAAGAGCAGTTAATGATCAACTTAGAGAAGTGTTTGTTCATGCAGGAAGATATCATCTACTTGGGATTTGTCATCTCACATAACAAACTGAAAATGGATCAAGAGAAGGTAAGTCCCATATTGTCTTGGCCAACTAAAACCTTGAATGATGTTAGAAGTTTCCATGGGTTAGCAACCTTTTATAGGAAGTTTATAAAGGGGTTTAGTCATGTTTGTGCACCCATGCTTAACACCATAAAAGGAGGATAGAAGTGCAGATTCACTTGGACAGAGGAGGTAGATGATTCATTTGAAACATTGAAGAAGGTGGCAGAGAAGCCAGTTCTTGCACTTCCTGACTTCAACAAGATTTTCTAGGTAGAATGTGATGCAAGCCAATGGCAATTGGAGCAGTACTTAGTCAAGAAGGTAGGCCTATTGCATTTTTCAGTGATAAACTAAATGATGCAAAGAAGAGATACTCATCATATGATTTGGAGATGTATGCTCTAGTACAGTCACTCAAAAAGTGGAGGCTTTACTTGATGCCCAAAGAATTCATAGTGTTCACAGATAATCAGGCCCTTAGTTTCATAAACAGCCAAGAGAAACTGAACCATAGGCACATGAAGTGGGTGGAGACTTTGCAAGCTTTCACCTTCACACTCAAGCACAAGAAAGGGGTCAAGAACAAGGTAGCATATGCTTTGAGCAGGAGGGTTCTAACCATCAATCAGATCCAATTGGAGAGTGTTGGCATTGACTATTTGAAGACCATGTATGATGCTAATGAAGACTTTGGTGAAATCTATAAGGTATGTATTTCCTTTGGAGAGAAATATCATGTTGAGTTCTCTAAATTTCTAATCCAAGATGGATTACTTTTCAAGGGTGGACAATTGTGTATTCCAAGGTGTTCTATGAGACTAAATATCATTAGGGAGAAACATTATGGGGCCATGGTAGGACATTTTGGTCTAGATAAGACTCTTGATCTTGTGAAGAGGCATTACTATTGGCCCAAGTTGTAGTCAGATGTGAGGAGATTTGTGGAG
Organism: Cunninghamia lanceolata; assembly: GCA_027924645.1. Classification (NCBI taxonomy): domain Eukaryota; kingdom Viridiplantae; phylum Streptophyta; class Pinopsida; order Cupressales; family Cupressaceae; genus Cunninghamia; species Cunninghamia lanceolata. The sequence goes on along the minus strand of BSBN01000263.1, from coordinate 2,769,140 downwards.
ACATGTGTGATATGTCAGAAAGAAAAAGGGAGATCCACTAATGCAAGCTTGTATCAGCCACTACCCATTCCTTCTAGGCCATGGGAGAGCATAAGCATGGACTTTGTATTGGGTTTGCCAAGAACAAGGGATATGATAGTGTTTTTGTTGTAGTAGATAGATTTAGTAAAATGGCACACTTCTTGTCATACAAAACCACTTGTGATGCTTCATATATTGTAGATCTATTTTTCAAAGAGATAGTGAGGATACATGGTTTGCCATTGAGCATAGTGTCAGACTGAGATGTAAAATTTATTGGCCACTTTTGGAGGACTCTTTGGTAGAAGCTTGGAACCAATTTATCCTTCTCATCAGCCTACCATCCTCAAATAGATGGACAGATTGAAGTGGTTAACCATTCATTGGGAAATTTGCTAAGGTGTTTGACAAAGCAGCATGGAGAGAAGTGGGATAATATCCTACCACAAGTAGAATTTTCCTATAATGACACCATTAATAGGAGTACATGGAAGTCATCTTTTTAAGTGGTGTATGGTATTCATCCAAGGGGTATTTTGGAGCTGAGAGATCTGCCTATAGGAGAGTCTATTAGTGCAGATGGAGAATCCTTTGCATCAGCCATCAAGGAGGTGCATGATCAAGTCAAGAACCAACTCCAATAGACTACATTGAAGTACAAAGCATATGCTTACAAGAAGAATAGGATGTGCAATTTGATGTTGGAGATTTGGTGTGGGTTAATCTGAAGAAGGAGAGGCTCCCAAAAGGTAAATATACCAAGCTAATGTAGAGGAAGATTAGACCATGTCAGATTTTGAAAAAGTGTGGGCAGAATGCTTATGAGATCCAACTTCCTCTTGATCTTGGATTGTCACCCATTTTCAATGTATGTGATTTAACTCCATACAAGCAGCATGTAGATGTAGAACAGGAACCATTGCAGGATGTAGTAGATGATGATATTCCTAAGCATGATCCACCAAAATTAAAGTAGATATTAGACTCAAGAGTTACAAAGAAGACAAGGAACAAAGAGTGCATGGAGTACTTGGTGGTATGGCATGGGAAACCTAATTCAAAGGTAGTTTGGATGACCAAAGATCAGATCGCAAATAATGGTGCAGACCTTCAAACTCTGATCTCAAGTGGGCTTGAGATCTCTTCTTTCAGGGAGTATAGTGTAGGAGCACCCCTTCAACAAGACAAATATACATCTGAGGGAGAAGACTAAGGTTTTAATATGTTTTATGCATTCCATGTTGTCATGTAGTATTTGTGTTGACATTTCATGTTTGTAATTAAAACCCCACCATGTGAACCGAGGTCACAAATTTGGCATCCTAATAAGCCAATTTGGACATCATTAGACATTTGGGGTATGTGGATGATTAAATCAATGTGTCGTATTATTAGGTATTTTGTTGTCTTGTGCTAAACATGTGTTGTGTGATTAGTTAGGGTTTTGTCTTATAATCTTGGTTAAGAAAATTTTGAACAGAAGAGTCGATAACAAAATAGGCAGAGGTGGTTGAGGAATGGTATGCCTTCCACCTTCTAGAATTGTCAAATGTATGAATCTTTGTAATCCTCCTGTGTTCTTTGAGACACAGAGAGATGAAGTTGGAGAGGAGAATAGTTGTGTTTTACAAATTTTGAGGTTCTGTGTAAATACTTTGTGTATCAAATTGTCCTGTGTATATTATCTGTATAGAATTGTTTTGTATTTAATTTAGTTTTCTATTGTTGAGATGTAAGATTGAAACCATTCCACTAGTGGATTTCTGTGAAATCAGTGAAATGGACTTTGTAGAATAGTTTTCTATTTTGTTTCTTTTTGTTTGTGGTCATGGCAGAATAGAGACTGAGATTTGTTGCAGAGGAGGTTATTGGCGTGAGATTCGAATATACATTTTATGTATATATGTCAATTGTATGATAGGAACAGTTTGTGAGTATATCACATTTGTATGCGAATATACATTTCATGTGTATCCTGCATCTGTGTGTCAGGGTGAAGCATATTGGGGGAACTGATAGTACAGGTTTGCGGGTGGTTGAACCAACTCAAAGGTTCAACAGGTTCAATTGGTTCATTTGAGTAAGTGGTACATCGGCCGAAGGAATTCTGGGTTGGCTGACAGCAGTAAGTGTTGCCAATAGTTGAACCAATGGTTGAACTAGTTCAATGGTTCAACGGTTCAATGGGTTCAGTGAGTTCATTGAGATACAATGGTTCATTTAGTTTGCTAGTTCAACAAGGAGTAAATGGTTCAACGGTTCCATGAACTCAGAGGTATGCGATGGGAGTATGTTGAACTGATAGTGTATGTTGAACTGAATAGTTAAAGGTTCAACGGTTCAATGAGTTCGTTGGGCTCAAGGGATTCAGATGGTTCAAGTGATAGTTGCTGATAGCATTAAGTTTGAGTGATAGAAGTATGATGAACTAATAGTTGAAGGTTCAATGGTTCATGAGGTTCAATGGTTCAGTGACCATAGGTTTAGCAGTTTAGTTAGTTCAAGTGGTTCAAAGGTTCAACCACAGTAATAGTTCAGTATGTTTGAACTATTTTCACTGCTCCACTGCATTGCTCTGCATTATAGAGGCTTCAAGGGCCATACAATAAACTTCATTTCATTTGATATGGGCCATATACCATCACAAAGAAAATAGGTGAGAATGCTTTTGCACTTAACCTGCCATCTTTTCTGGGACTGCATCCTATTTTCAATGCTGATTTATTGTGTGCCTACTTTCCACCATTACTGGATACTTTAGAAGTGGTAGAACATATCAGCAGCATAGAATTGAATGTAGACACTACTGCTCCACTCACAACTGATTAGATCACTAATGTCTTGGTCAAGACACTGAAGAAACAACAAATTCCCCTTTACAGTGTGGTTCAGGCAGGTAGACTTCCTCATCAAGGCAAGTGGTTCACTAGGGAACAAATTGCAAAGCAGTTTCCTTAGTTATTGTAGACTATAGATGCAATGGGGCCCATTACCTCTTAAGGGGGAAGCATTGATCTAGTCTAGGGTCATTTTCGTGGTATTTTTGGGAAAATATCAAAAATATATTTTTTGGTATTTTCTACATCTTAGTAAATTGCATTTTTAGAGGCCTTCAGAGTAGAATTAGGGCTCAACATCAAACTAGATAATTAGTTTATCTTTCCAATGAGTCCAAGAAGTTTAATTTTTGATGAAATAGCTAGGCGTTATGACCTTGCTAAGGGGAAGATAAAAAATTTCCTAATTTTTAAAGTTTTTTGAATTTTTGTAATTAGTTTCACCTTCCAGTAGCGCTTTTTGTATTCCAAGGGTAATGTGACCCTTCATATGATATGTAAGCCTATATATTTCAAAGGGAAATGAATAAAAATTAGTTTTTTGAAGGCAATTCACAACTCTCAGTGAGTTTTTCTATTTGCAAAAACTCAATTCTTCTTTGTTTATTTTATTGCATTACAATACCACAAGCTCAATGCTAGGTATTGTCTAGATCACAAACCCTTGATACCATCACAAGGTCAACAAAAGTCAACTATTCATTCAAAACCCTTGATAATATCACAAGGTCAACAAAAGTCAATCCACAACTAAAACCTTACATCAACTCAAAACCCTAAGTCTAGTCAAGGTTGGTCCACATACACCTATCTCTTGTCTTGGCTCACAGATGTGCCCAGGATTAAGAGGTGAGCGGGTGAGGGCACTCCTCGACAAGATTGAGGAAATCCATCTAAGACCTCAACAAGATTCATTTATTTTACAACAACTAGAGGCATTTACACAACTTTAAATACAACACACCATCATCCAACAAATTGAAAGACAAGAAGCCATCAATGAAAATAACAGCTTACCTGCACACATAGGTGGAACAGTAGAAACCCTAATAGATGAAGAGTAACTAGTGACCCTTCGAGTCATAGTCTACAACAATAATCATCGAATGAAACATCTACATTAGTACACAACAACAGAGGCCCCAAGATGTACTGACCCCTCTCTACAATGTCCTACTCTCCAATGAGCAAGACCACCCCCATGTCTCACCTCCTCTTGATTGGCTACTTCCACAAGAGTGATAGTGACATGGTGGTTTGACTCGTGGCAAGTAGGGAAGGGTCCGTGTGTGTTCTAAAATCTAACTTGATAGCCCTAGGCAATCGAGGTTGTGATTTTGAGCATACATGTCCTACCTCATAGTAGTTATCAATATGTCATAGTGCTATAATTAAATATTATTTTTTCTTTCAAGTTCCTATCTATTGGAGAACACTTTCCAAGAAGTTTGGAGACACGTGAATTTGGTTAGGATTGCAAATTCAATGACAACTTATCCCAATAACAACTACAAAAGGTTCCTATTCTCCCCAATTTTGGTCTTTTCGAATACCCTTTATCTTGAAGAATGGTTTATAACTTTCAAAGTTTCCTAAAGGGGCTAAAAATGGTAGGATTATGATTTTTAGTAACCCTACATTTGAGCATAGATGGACCCAAAATTTTCCCAATAGATGTGGAACTAGGCCAAGTAAACATCTTAGTTGAGTTTTGACTAAGCCAGATCATACCTGGATTGCAAGATATTAAAGTTTCCATTTTTTGAAACTCTAGAAAATGTTTTGAACCCAGATTTGAGGCACTTAGATGTCCCTAAATTCCCAAAAAGTTGTTGTAACCATAGAATTAGGTTATACCATACTAAATCTCTTCTCGATATTTCGATGCATCAAATGGTTAGTCAATTAGACACCCAAATCAAAAGTTATGGCCTCCGGAAGTTGGGCCTTTTGTTTTGGGAAATGTGAAAACATGTTGGACACTTAAAAGAGTTGTACAAAGGGGAGAGTTACACATGTTGGTGTGTGATTTGGCACATCACAAGGCATCTTTGATTAGAGATAATTTGGGCACCATTTTTGGGTGGATTTGACTCATGGTTTTTTAATTACCATTGACAGTTTACTATATTGTATCTCCTATATATTAGGAGCTTGAGAGGGAGGTTGTATGTAAGAGTCTTATAAATGTTGAGTTACCTCCTAATCTTTGGTTGGTTATACTCCTTTGAAATCTTTCTCTGCAAGTATATTGTAATCTTCTTGATTCTTGAATAATATATTGGGCAACTTTGGAGTGTACCCTCATTTTTCTCTCAAAAGGGTTTCCCCAAGTAATTAGTGTGTTACATGGTATGATTGTTATTAATGTTTATTTCTATAATGGTTGTAAAGATATGCAAATTTGCGCATATCCCTCTGCTCAAGATTAGTGTAGGAAGTCATTCCACTACCTTTGGTTCCTTACAATTGGTATAAGAGCTTGATCATCTTTGGTTTCAATTATGGATTGTTGGGTTTTTTGAGCTAATCTAGTTTTGAGTGGGAGCTTGTGCAAAAGATAATTTGTGATCTTATTTTAGGAATTTTAAGATGGTGAGCACATTAGGGAGAATAGAGGTAGAAAATTTTTGTTGTAATAATTTTGAGATGTGGAAGTTGAAGATGGAGGATCTATTAATTGATCGAGATCTATGAAATGTTATTAATGAGAATATTTCAAGGCCCACAGATGCTACTTTGGCTACTAAATATGATGTTATGGACCATAAAACCAAGGGCATAATTAGATTTTTCCTGAAAGAATCTATTTTAATCAATGTCCATGAAGAGCCCTCTAAAAAGAAACTATAGAAGAAACTCGATGAGATATATCAAGCCCAATCTTTACTAGACAAGATTTTCTTAAGGAAGAAATTGTTTTCCTTGAGAATGAATGAGGTGGACAAAATGCAGACCACCTAAAAGCATTCAATATGTTGGTGGCTCAATTAACATTAGTTGGTGTAAAAATGGATGTGGAGGAGAGACGCCAGATCCTACTTTGTTATTTTCCATATTCATGGGATTCTCTTGTTATGGTGATTGGGAGTAATTTTGTTGTCTTGAAAGTTGAAGATGTTGTGAGTTCTTTTCTTTTTGAAGAAAAGAGGAGGAAGGTATCCATTAGTTCCAAAGAAGCCCTAAGTGTTCATGGAAAACCCAAAGAAAAAGGAAAGAAGAGAGAGAAGCATGACAAATCCAAGTCCAAATGGACATCCAAATCTCTGAGAAATTCCAAAGTTATTTGTTGGAATCATGGTAAGCTTGGGCACTTTTGTAAGGAGTGTAAAGAAGAAAAAGAATAATTTTGATTCTAATTCTGAGTCCAATGATGTGTTCATTGCAGCTTTGACCACTCATGCAAGTAATGATGCATGGTTAATTGAATTAGGTGCATCTTTCCATATGACCCCTAATAGAGATTGGTTTTTTGAATATGAAGAATTTGATGGAGGTAAGGTGTAATTGGATAATGATTCTCATTTAAATATTGTTTGTTGTGGTACAATGTTAAAATCAGATTTGTTGATGGTAGAATGAAAAGAACTAATGGTGTGTTGCATATCTCTGGATTAGTATGAAATTTATTATCTATGAGCAAACTTATAGATGCAGGTGTGCAAGTAGTATTTTTTGATTTAGGATGCAAGATGGTAAGAAGTCCTATGGTGATTACTAGGGGTGTCATATTTGGCACATTGTATAAGCTTGATGCATGCATTGTTGAGTGTGCCAGGGTGATCCCACAATATTGTGTCCCACTTTTTGGCCAAAGTAGGACATTGAAATCGGCATTTTAACCACATTGTCACTTTTTGACATGTATAGCAACTAAACCATTAAGAATTTGAAGATGATATGAACTAGTGATTTTTGAGATTTTGTGTAGATTCTAAATGTATTTTTTTTAAAACTAAAAATAATAATTTGTGAATTTTTTATGTAACTTTTATTATCTTATTTTTTATAGTTAACAACATTTTTAAAACATGACGTTTATACCATACAACATAGATTTTTTATTGAAAGGATCAAATTATAAAATTGCAAACATAGATTTGTAACACCAATATCTAGTGCACAAATTTTTTTTCATAATTTTTTGTTACATATATTTTTTTTATTAATTTTTAAAGTTAGATTAATTATAATTCAGGCATATATGTGTTTATACCATATAACATAACTTTTTCTGTATGTATCCAATTTAAATTGTTTGTTTTTAAACAAGGACATCAATAACTTGTGTACAGATATTTTTCATAATTGTTTTTCTCTATTTTTTTTATTTTTCCGCATGTGTGGAATACAGACCTTGATGTTTGATGAAAAACCTATGTTCACTAGAAAATAGAAAATAAATATGATAATCAAATGAAATATATGCAAAATCGTACTTTTAAAAAAGCTTATACTATGGGCTACATACTTACAAAATAGAATTTCTAAATGATTTCATTTGATCCCCCAAAAGCTGAAGTAAAATTCATTTTTTTGTCAGCATTTTGATAGGTGTAGAGGAGACTCCATTGAGGTTTTGATTTAAGACTAAGGGGGTTTGATCTAAAGGGGTTTTATCTAACCCCCTTCAATTAAACCCCTTTAGATGGTGGTGGTACCTATTAGGGTTTAGGGTTTTAGATTCACAAAAATATAAATCTTTGCCTTTTAAAAATCCTTTAAACCTAAGTCCCTAGGCTCATGCACTTTATTTCCTAATTCCTTGTTGACCACCTATGATGGATTTTTGGTCCCTTAAGTCATGATTTAAAGCCTTTACATTTGTTAAGTGACCGACCCCATGTCCTAAGTCTTCGTATAGGGTATAAGACTTAATAAAAGTCTATTTCACAATGTCGCATCACATAATACATGATGTCATCATCCTGCTACGTGACCATGACAAGGTGACACCTGTTGAAGGATCTAATCTTATGTCCCTTTGTTTTAAGAATCTTGCATTAAGAAACTATATGTTGCCAAGGGTTAGTCTAAAAGTTGTCTGAAGGAAAGTTCTAATCTAACGATTGTGCATTGTTGCAAGGGTATCTTGCTAGGAAGGAATCTTTGCCAAATAGTTGTGAGATGGATACACATGGCCTCGTCTTATGAAGGAAGTCAAAAGTAAATTAAGGATGGACGCGTGGAGGCTTTATCGTATCCACGTAGGGTAGGTAAAGTGGTGGCCAACTTCTAGCTGTGATGCTCTAAAGTGATGCCACATGTCTAGGATAGACAAAAAGTGACGTGGTCAGTGGCAGATGTACATATGATGTGGCTCATTCTGATTGGCCAAGGACTTTTCAACTATGATAACCTAGATTTTCAAATTTGGCGGGTAAATGACCACTGTGGATCTCGCAGGAATGAACTCATATCAAGGGCATAGATTTAAATTTCTTGATGAATGTTGAAGGCACCTATGACATGAATGAAAGGTTAAGGCCAAAGCTACCTCCATTAATTCCTCTGAAGCTATGCTATAAAGATTAAAAAGAAGAAAAGTTAGGGTTTTTTGCATCATTCCTTCAAGCACATATAGAGTTTAGACACACAATAGATTCTCAAGTGAGCAAAGAATGAAATTCAAATGTCAACAAGCATAAACCAATAAGTTCATTTTGTCTCACTATGCCCAACATATTTTAAATTGGCATCTTGATTAAGGAGGTAGATAATTGTTTGTATGAGAAACCCTAGCTTATTACAATCAGTTTGAAAATGAGTCAAGACAGTCAAGCTTCCACTCCTAAGTGTAGCTTAGATGAGGACCTTATGGTCCAAATCCCAGGTTCTTCTAGGAAACTTCTGAATTTGCATGGTCTCAACAGACCAGATGATAAGTTCCTTGACATTTGTTACAACTGTAGAGATGCAGACTACCTGTTCCTAGTTGGGTCTTGTTTGAACTAGCACAAAGGAATGGATTATAAGGCTCCAGTCCACCATGCTTGGTGCTTTGATTTGGCCAAGCTTATCTTCCCTAATGTATTCCCTAATCTAGACCTACTAAGGGTAATAGCACTAAGGTATGACCTTCAAACAGGGATAGAATTAGCAGGGACTGACACAAAGATTATCAAGCTCACAAAGGGATACATTGCCACTATGCTTAACCTAAACCCTGCGGCTAATAAGCCAATTGACATAAGTGATTGAAGAAGAAATACAAAAATGTCAAGCATGCCTATAGAGATTTTAACTTGGCCAACTACAGGCTGAGGGGAGTTGATGGTAAATTGGTGAAGATCTTGAACAGTGAACAAGAACCTTTCCAATGCAACCTGTTCATGCACTATTTTATTAGAACATATCAGAGTTTGTGCCAGGTGCTAGGCAAGGATGCCTCAAATAAAATGCCCATCTCTTTGATGATGATTGAAGTAGACATTTAGAGTCAAGAAACTAAGGAGCCATATGGCAATGTCTCATGCATTGCAGATAAAATGCACAAACAAAAGATAGAAATGAAGAGCAAATTATTTACTACGAATGCCCATGTTGAATTCACATTGTATTCCATGTTGTGCCATATGCTTCTGTTTGCTTTGTTAAGGATGTGGCGTTAGAATCTACATGTCAGAATGGTAGATGCACAAGGGAATATGCTACTAGTACAGATGTGGATATGCATGATTTATATGCATTGTACTAGTGTTGATTATATAATTTTTGAAGAATATTTTGTGAGGAGGATTCTTGTTTTCTTGGAGCCGGAAGGAGAGAGCCTACATCCAGATGTGCTAGATTTCTTAAGGCCTTTGGAAAGGACCCCTCACTTGGGGATTGATCATAACTAGGGTGATTGGTTTTATCATGAGCACACCACTTGCAACACATTCTATGGGTGTGAGGCCCCACCCCACATTCTGCCTAAATATGGACCTAAGAGAATTACATTCTTCGAGATCGTTAGGCAGTTGAATGAATCAGATAAGGAGCACCTAAGGAAGCGCAAGAAAGGCTCATTTTTTCCCACCTCCCTTGGATTTAGTGATTTTATGATAGCTAACAAAAGTGGGATGGATTAGATTTATTCAATGCTGTAGTGCTATGGGATGTATTTGGGGAAACCAAGGATTTTTTATCCTAAGGGTTTCATTAATAGGGTGAGGGTCAACAAACAAAGGCCAAGATACATTCATCAGGTTGACTTCAGTGATGATATTTCTAGGAATTGCTTCACAATGGATGATGTCCATTAGTTGATGATCAAGTGGGACACAATAATGGCAAGAGATAGAATGAAGAAGAATGTGAATGCTCCATATCAGGGTGTCTTTGTAGAGGTGCAAGACTCTATACAAAGATTTCAAAAAATGTTGCATAATAGAGCAACTAATTTCTAGTGCTCTTGCAGGAGAAGAAAGACCCTCCTTTTAGCCTTGTAGCTCAAGGAGAGGATATGATGTGAAAAGAGAATCAACTTCCCCTTCCCCTACCAAGAGTGCAAAGATTATTGATTTAGAGAATCTAGAGGAAATTGAGGTAGTGGACCTATTGTGATGTTCACAACACGTCCCATTGTACTCCTTAGCAAAATGAGGACCCCTGTTATGGCCTTTTGCTTTTTTCTTGTGTGCGTTGTTCTGCCTAGTGGTAAAGGGAAAAAGAGAGTGAATAATACAAACCTTGTTGAAAATAGAGAAAAAATTTGCATTAAGTGCCAGGGCAGAGTATAGGTGAATTCCTTGTCAAAAATGTACAGGGGTTGCTTTTTGAACTATCTTAAAATTCGCTATATTTTGCAAGTTATGAGTGTTTTGGTAAAATGTACATTCAAGTTTTTATGTTGCATGTACAAGGCCCTTTGTATATCAGGTCGCTTGTATGCAAAGTCTTTTACAAATTGGGTTGCATATACAATGGTCTTTGTATGTTAGGTCATTGTATGTTGCACATGCAAAGGGTTTTGTATTTCGGGTTTATATACAAAGTTGTTTGTATTCTTTTATATTTGTATGCATTTTCTAGTGTTCTATTTGTACATATAGGTTGGACCCGACGTAGTTATGACTTGAAGTAAATGTTTGGTTAAAATCCGCAGGATGCATCTTATGTTTGTATGTATCTTGCATACATTTGTTATATACATTGCCAATGTGTAGGCCACAGACGTGAAAGAAAGTTAAAGAGAGTTAGTTCATTGTATGTTCACGCTTTGTATGTATCTTACATACAAAGCTGATATGCATTACACTTATCCATGTGCCGGAACCGAAATGGTTATAAAATGAAGTTGAATGCTTGTACATTTCATGCCTTGTATGTATGTTTCGAAACATATACATTGCTTGATACATACAAGCGCCAGAATTCAAAGAGGATTATAATTTGGATAATGCAATGTATCACACCTGAATGTATATTGGAAGATACATTACACTTCATACATTAGTTTATACATAAAAGATGAAACTCAAAAGAAATTAAAATATGGTATAAAGCATGCATCGTATCCGATTGTATGTCAAAAGATGCATTGTGTTTTTAAACATTACGGAGTCGAAGGGGTTATAGAGTATGGTCTATAAAGGGTGATAAGTCTGAAAGGGATATACAAAGGCATTTGTATTTCTAGGGCCTTGTATCTAAACAGAGATACAACCCAATATGCAAAGAGAAATATACAAGGGCCAAATGTGAATGGAAAATTAAATATTGAAAATGCTTTGTATATTCGCTGTGATTATATATTTAAAACATACATTCACGATATACAAGGATTTAAGCATGCAAAATTGAGGGAAAGCAAAGCGAAGGGATTTTTAAGCTATTTTAGTGACTGATGCATGTTTTTGGTCAACGATGGTTGACTCAGACATTGTTGACAATGTATATACATTCAGACATGCATTTTCTCACAAATGCTAAATATTCATAGCCTGATATCTATGTTTGCACATTCTGGGCCTGATTTAATATAAATGTTTATTTTCCTGCTATGTTTTAAATATGATGATGCTTAATTTACATCTGTTTCCAGGCTGTAGGAGGTGAAACTTAAAGGCAGATCAGATTACTAGGTAAAACTTAAAGGTGGATCAGATCACCAAATAAGTGAAAAGAGATAAGGATGGCGATAAGTGATATGCAGGTGAAACTTAATGGCAATGATATCACGATAGGTGGATCAGATCACCAAAGAAGCAAAATAAGACATTTCAGTGGTTATTAGGGTTTCCAAAGTAGGATCTTTACGTAGCAGTAAAGATATGCTGCTTATTACGTAGATGGTGGGGATTTATTTTCCATCGCCAATTGACTAGGGTTTTGGCACCATATTGGGGATAAATCAGAGCTATATATATGAGCCCATTTATTTGTATAGAAAAGAGGTCAATCATTCAAAATTAGGCCTATAACAATTCTATGTAAGAGATTGGATTATTGGGACAATAAGGACTCAACTGTTGAAATGTCAAGGTTCTTTCTTCAGATCATTGTAAATATACTTGTTTTAAAGCATACTAAATGGAGATGAAGCTTCAGATTACATCCTGATTGTAAACTTTATGTAATCTTCAAGTTAATTTCTGGATATGTACTACTGAATGTTGTGTTCAATAGAAGCGCTTTCATTTTATTACATGTTGTCAACTTTTCCTTTGAAGATTTGCATTGGATCATGTGGATTTGTGGACTGTCTTGGTGAAGTATGATTCTAGTTTTCTTCTCCTCATTGTTGTATCTAAATATGTATGTGGATCAATGATCTGAGTCAAGTAATTTTGGGAATCTCATTTCTTTAAACCCTATCTTTTGTTATTTCTTTTTCTTAATTTTAGTAACTCACTTTCATAACTGCAAATCATGATAAATAATAAGTAGAGTAGAAAAATATGCTGACATCTTGTAGATAACTAAATATCATTAGCATATTTGAACTAAATGCATGTAGTTTTGAAAATATCATGCTACGAATTACAAATAATGGTAGAAATAATGCAAATATCAATCTGTAGATGCATTATTTGAAGAAACATACTATATAGACAAACCTTTCTATGTAACATTTTTGAAAGAAACATAATCTACTGATTAATGTAAGGCCCCTTGAAATGGAAAATAGCAACACACATCAACCACTGAGTAATGTCAGTAGATTATGAACTAATCAACAGAGACTTGGGATCATGAATTCTTTGAATTCATCATATCTTTCAAGATAAATAAAGGTTGTTGTGTAACTTTTATTTCATGTTTGTTTGTGACTAACATCACCATCAATAGAAACTAGTGCTAGAAGGAGGGCCTCTTCAATTCATCAGTAGGTTTTGTCTAATTTGATGATAAAAATAGAAAGGTAATACTCGTGCGGATCTGTATTTCAAGTCATAGATGCAAAATTTTGCTATTTTAAGTTTGTGAATACTAATCCTTTCCAAGTTCTAACCATAAATATAGCCTTTGCATGAGTATTTCAACTAGTCTTTATAGTAAACCTACCAATTTTCATTAAAATTAAGAAATCCTGGCTCTCAGGCCAAATACCAGGTCTAGATCTAGTGGACTCCTTGAAGAATCACTTGTTAAGGGATTTAGACCTAGAACTATAGACATTTATCACTCTCCTAGTTCTAGTGCATTAGGAGCTTCGTTAGAACATCCTCCTGTAACTCCTCTCAGGTTACAAACAACTACAAGAACACCTATTACACCTCAGGTCCAACCTCAACCAGTCATACCTTAGGCCCAACCTCCACCGGTCACAATGTCATTCTTCGTAGTAGAGTCACCTCTGACCTTTAATGCATATCATACTTTGCCTAAGAATCCTGATAAAATTTGTCCAAAATATCATCCATATAAGGATGCTAATGATCATATCAGAACTTTCAAGGAAGCTTATTGTAGGGGTAAAATTGAGCATCAAGATGTAGTATGTAGGTTATTTCCATTTTCCTTAGGGGAAGAGGCTTATAACTAGTATATCAGTCTTGGTCAAGGTTCAGTCGGTTCATGGGCTGCCTTGGAAAAAGCTTTTAAGGATAGGTTCAAAGTACCTATAGACCCTTCAATGAACTATCATTTGTTAATGACAATCAAGAGATTTGAAGGAGAACATATTGCCAACTTCAATGCAAGGTTCTAGCAGATGCTATCTAAGCTAGTTGCTCCCTATGTTGTAATAGATGAAGCTGCCAGGAGTATATACTACTCAGCTTTAGATCCTTTGACTTCCATGTTTATCAGGAGAGCACATCCTGGTGTTACAACTTTAGCAGGAGCTTTTGAGGAAGCTGTCAAAGTTAGTCAATAGCTAGTTCTTGCTCTAGCACCAAACATTGCATTTCCAACACTTCTTGGTTATCCTACATATCCTGTTCAACATTAGATTAGTGGAGCCATGATGCCAACACCTTTGTAGATACCTCCACTCAGTATCATGCCACCACCAAATGGAAATGGCTAGATGTTACAATATCCAAGACAAATACAAATACCTCAGGTTATGGAACAATCCAACAATAATAATGGATCTTCCTTTTTCAAGCCCCAAACAGAGAATGTAGTGGCCAAGGTTTAGGAAGAGAAAGAAGAAATCAAAGAAATATCTGCACAGTTAAGGAAACTTACTACTAGGGTCACTCATCTGAGGAGTCAGAACTATTCTCAACCAAATCAGAATAGAGACTATGCTAATGATAGACCTAATTATCCTAATAGGGGGTACAACAATACCTACAATAACAATAATGGCAACAAAAATCCTTCAAGATAGCCTAGAGTGTGGAACTCTAGACCAAATAATGGTTCTCTGCCATCACCCCTAGACAACTAGCCTCTTAGTGAACCTAAATAGACCACAAGAGTTAACCTTGTAGAGGCAGCCCTTACAAATTGGTGTAGGATACATAACACCAATGCTCATGCAGAGCTAGATTGTCCTCAATTTTAGATTGCTACCAGTATATTCCAAATTGAATTATCCAATACTTTAAGAAATTGACATCATGAAGAAGGAAGTGAAATTGTCCCTTGTGGATATGATTCTATGTTAATGCTAGAAAGCTTCACTAATCAACCCTATCAGCAGATAGTGTCTTCTCACCAGAACTATATCTCAACATGTGAAGAATCAGCCATGGCTTTTGAGTCTAATTATGTGTTTCCCTTTGAGGATGAGAATGAGCCATCAAATGAACCTAAAGAGGTACATACCTATCAACAACAATATCAAGGTAAGCATAATTACAAGGAATAACTCAAATAGAATTGTTGGTCCTTTGACCATATCCTTGCCTCCAAACAATTTTAACACTCCACCTGATCCTAAGGCAAGTAATAACCCTGGATGCCCCAAGGTTAATGCTCAATATTTGGCACCACAGAATACAACACCAATAAATGCTAATCTGCCTCCTGAATCTGATAAGTTGGTCACTTATCTGACTAATGAAATGAAAAAGATCAAAGTCAGCCTACCATTGTAAGAGTTTCTTAAAACCCCTACTATCAGGAAAGCTTTCATGAAATCATTGGATGATCCTTCTTCAAGAGAGGATAGTCATACCGTAGGTCAGTCTGGAGGTAAAGATCATGCTGCTGGGGATGTTAATGTTAAACTCAAAGCTCCAGCTACTATTCAAGCTACAAAGACTTCCCACATGACCTTATATAGAGACAAGAGTGAGTCACCCCCTTTCCTCCTTACTCTAAGGATATTTGGTAAAAATTTGCACAACTACTTAGTAGATTAAGGAGCATCTACTAATGTAATGCCCCAGTCCATGTGCAATGCCATTGGGTTGCATCCTACTAAGTCATTAAAGAAAGTGACACAATTAGACAAAATAGAGGTGAGTGTGATAGGAGAACTAACTCACATTCATATGCAGCTGGCATCAGATCCCAGAATTCAGTATTACATTGATATTTAGGTAGTTGATATACCTAATACATATGGGATGCTACTCAGCAAAGACAGGTCAAAAACCCTTAATGGATACTTGTCAACTGATTTCAATCATATGTGGTTGCCCTAGAAGGGGATACCAAATCAAATAAGGATAGATGCTGAGCCTTGCATTAAACACATGATCACTGAATATAACAAAACCAATGAAATCATGTATGTGGATGTGGAACTCGGAGTTTACTCCATGAGACCCCAAACTGCTAGCATAGAGGAGATCCTGATGTTTGATGTCCATGATCATGATGATAACGCTCAGGGTGATAAAGTAAATTTCATATTTGATTATAATTCTGAGAATGAAATAGAGGTAGATCATTTCAGGAATTTTGAGATGCATTTGTTTAAAGAGGTGCAACAATGTTAGTTGTTAAAAATGCCTATTCATGATATTCTAATTGATGGATGGTGCAGGTTGCATGATGAGGCACATTCTGAAAGGACTTGTGGTGCCCATTTAGACATGTTGGAGCTAGAACAAGCATGCAGTGAAGTATCTTCATCATCATCTTAGGTAAGTTCTGCAGACAGTGACAGTGATACTAATTTTTGTTTGTCTTCTGCAGAAATAGGAGAATGCACATATCAAGATGAAAGCTCTATTTAGATGATAGAAGAGATATTGGTATGCAACAAGAGTAATGCTAAAAGCAAGAAGAAAATCACCCCAAGGAGTGATTGTTTAGTACAATCAGATTATGAGTTATCTGATGAAGATAGGGGCAGTGATCTGTCCAAATTTGAAGAATATTTATCAAAAGAGAACCAAAAGATGACATAGCAGTAGAGATCTCCATAGGATGTCCTGATTGAAGGTTGGTGTAGGTTACATGAAACACATCATTTAGAAACTGCTTGTTCATTATGTCTACATATTCTGAAAAGGCAGACGTTGCCTAGCCTAGAAGATTTTTCTTCTAAGGATAAAAAGAAAGAAGAAATATCAGCTTCACATAAGGTAGAAAAGGTGAAGTTTGAGAAAGCTAAGACACCAAAATTAAAGTGGATATTAAATGGTGCAGCTGCCAGAGCAAAAAAGAAGAAAGAAGGCCTAGGCAAACCTTTAATTGAAGACAAGCCATGGATCCTCAGATTTGATGGATCCAAGTCAAAGTAAGGAGCTGAAGTAGGAGTATATCTTATTGATCCATCTGGAAAATCCTACTTAGCAGCATATAGATTGCAGTTCTCAGGTACAAACAATGTGATAGAGTATGAAGCTCTAATTCATGGGATACTATTCGCACTTAGAAAAAAAGTGAAAATTTTGCATGTCTATGGAGACTCAGAATTGGTTGAGACAGGTAAGATGTATATACTCTTGCAGTTACAAAAGGCTATCCAATTATAGACACAGGGTGTCAGACTTGATAGAAGATTTTGATGCATTTAATATCACCCATGTACCTAGAGAACAAAATCATAGGACAGATGCCTTAGCCCAGTCTGCCAGTGCTTTGGAACCACTATCCATATCTGGTCTGAAAAGATTCTCAGTTGAATTAGTATCAGTGCCTTCTATGCCAGATAATGTAACTAATCTTAAAGTATTTGATGATGATAAGCATATACTAGACTTTATTTCCAACAGGGATATTTTTTATGCATTGATCATAGATGAAACAAATATGGAAGACCATGTCTGGGAAGAAGAAGAAATCCTAGAGTTGCCTAGTAACAAAATTCCTAAGGGAATGATAGAGCTAGAAAGAGCATTTGATCTAGACAATATGCTAAAACAAAAAGATCTTCCAAAGGCCGATGTAGGACAGTACTTGTAGGTCAATATTGGACCAAATGATGAAAGAAGAAATATTCTGGTTGGGAAATTCTGCACAGAGGATGAGTTGGAAGGAATAACCCAGGCTCTCAAAGATTATATCCATGTCATTGCCTAGACTTATGATGAGTAAAAAACCTATGACACATCAGTCATCACTCATACAATATGTTTGAGGCCAGTCATCAAGCCTTTATGATAGAAACAAAGACCCATCAATGCTTTACTAGAGCCCGTTATTTTTGAAGAGGTTAAAAGGCTACTTGATACCAGGATCCTATTGTTAGACTTAGAGCATACAACTAAGAGGGGGGGTGAATCAGTTGTATAAAACTTTCTTCCAATTAAACACTTTACTCCACTTTGCAATTTAGCAGCATAATAATAAATCAATCCTGGAAACATAATGCAACAAATCAAGAGTAGAAACACATCAACACATGAGACACCAAGATTTTGATGTGGAAAACCTGGTTAAGGGAAAAACCATGGGGTGATTAACCCAAGATTGTATTCTCTGTTAGAAGAATAGAAAGAACAAAATGGCACATGCTAATTAGGGCTCACTGCCCAAGCACACTGCTCACAAGAGGCTCACTACCTACAAGAGACACACTATCTACAAAGAAATAAGTATCACATACATGAACTGGAGAATAGCATCTTCACCATGCTTGAATCAGTTCCATTTCAGCCCAATACTTCTGCTCTGCCTTTCACTCTCCTCCTTGCTACCACACTCTCATCTCAACAAGGACAACTTTGAAATGACTTTGCAATCCCTTATTTATACAAGACATCAACTTAGGAATGATCATCTAAGTCGGCAAACATCAACAAGAACATCCGCAAGATGTGTAACTCATCTAGTCGGCCAGTCTCAGAAAAAACACCATCATTCAAAGGTTATTCTTCAATGTGAGCTCCAACTTCAATGTGAATCACCAACATGAACTAGACATGATCCAAAGACCTCCACAAGCTTGCCTGAATCACCAAGAACATCTATACTTCATCTGCTTACTGAAATCCATCTCCCCTTCATCCAGAACCTTAAGAACATAGTCTGTTATTACTATCACAAAGGAATAGGTGCTTGCGGACCTTCAAACCACAAACCAATCTAGTTGACACTCCACAAAGACTTCCTCAACACTCCCTCAAATCTACAGAATACAACAATGCAATTTTGGATGTCACCGGACCTGTCTGTATCACTCTGTCATCTCTAAACACCTAACAGAACTAGTTTTACTTAAGCAGTGACACCTTCTTCAGATCTTCATGCGGACCTCTAAAATCTCTATTGGATCACCTTAAGACACATATCTACAAACCCTTTAATCCACATCTTCTTATCCTCATCCTCTCTTAGAATTTTGCCTTAATGTCATCACTGTTCTTCACTATTCCTGATTGAGAATAATTTTCTTGATATCCTCAGCTCGCAGCTCATCCAATCCTTATCATTAATGCTATAGGAGTATGCTGACATCAATGACAACACTAGTTAGGCCCATACTTGCAACAATCTCCCCCTTTGTCATTGATGGCAACATATAATGTGGAAAACTATTTTAACCATCAAGACAAGAACTTCTTCTCACTGTCACAACTACCCCTATCAGCAACAACCATTCACATGTCTTCTCTCCTTCACTACTCCCCCTTTGATCAGAAACCACTTGTTTTTCACATGTCTTCTCTCCCCCTTTGAGATCAATGGCAAAGGCACATACTTGCAATTCAAACACTTCAGAATCATACCTGCTGCTCCCCCTGAGTAGCAGCTCCCCATCATCAATCCAGATCACAAGGTATGACTGTGATAGCCACCAGACTGATGCACATTAGTGCACCTTAGTTCATCACTGGAGGGGCAATAACTGCTAACTTCTCCTTGAGATACTCAAAAGAATCCTTAGGTAGAGGTTAAGTAAAGATGATTGCAATCTGATCCTTGGAAGGTACAAACTCTAATATGACTTCATTCTTGTTCACTTGCTCTCTCAAAAAGTGAAACTTGATGGATATGTGTTTAGTCTTTGAATGTAACACCGGATTCTTAGATATATTTATTGCACTTGAATTATCATAGAAGATTGTTATAGGTTCCTCATACTCCACTTTGATATCTCTTAGCATTTCCTTCATCCACAAAACTTGAGTGCAACTACCTACTGTTGCAATATATTATGCTTCAGTTGTAGATAGAGATATTTCCTCTTGTTTCTTTCTTAGCCAAGAAACCAATCTCTTCCCCAAAAAGAATGATCCACCACTGGTACTCTTCCGGTCATCCACATCTCCTACCCAATCCGCATCTGTATATGCATGAAGAGAGAACTCATGATCTCTAGGATACCACAAACCATACTCAACTATCCCTTTTAGATATCTAAAAATCCTCTTGATTGCCATGAGATGAGATTCTCTAGGATCATCTTGGAATCTAGCAATAAGACCAACAGCCTGCATAATGTCTAGTCTAGTTTGAGTGAGATACAATAGTCCTCCAATCATTGACCTATACTTTGTCTGATCAGTCCTAGGAGAATCATCATTACATTTGGTTGCCATGGGAGTATTCATTGGTTTTGAATCCTCCATCCAAATTTTCTTCAACAATTCTTTCACATATTTGGTCTGAGAAATGAAGATTCCTTTCTTTGTTTGAGTGATTTGTAGACCCAAGAAGAAATTCATTTCACCAAGCATGGACATCTCAAACTCACTTTTCATTTGATTTACAAAAGTTTTACACATACTATCTCTTCCTCCAAAAATGATATCATCAACAAACACTTCAACAATCAAGATGTTTTCATGATCAATTTTGAAATACAAATTATTGTCAGCAGTACCTTTGTTGAAACCAATCTTCAAAAGATGTTTGTCCAATATTTCATACCAGGCTCTTGGGGCTTGCTTCAGTCCATACAGTGCCTTTTTCAACTTGCAGACTGTATCAACATGATCAGACAATTGAAATCCATCTGGTTGCTCAATGTACACTTCTTCCAAGTCACCATTCAGGAAGGTAGACTTGACATCCATTTGATACACCTTGAAATCCTTGAAGGTAGCAAATGTAAGAAATAATCTGACTGCTTCAATTCTTGCCACCAGAGCAAAAGTTTCTTCAAAAACAACTCCTTCTATTTGAGAGTAACCCTTGTAGACCATTCTGGCTTTATTTTTTATTACTTCACCAACTTCATTCATTTTGTTCTGGAAGACCCATTTGGTTCCAATTACATTCTTATTTCTAGGTCTTGGAACAAGATCCCAAGTGTGATTTTTCTCAATTTGCATCAGCTCTTTATCCATTGCTTTAGTCTAGTTTTCATCATTGCAAGCTTCATTCATTGTCTTAGGTTCAATCTTTGAAATTAGACAATACTCTTCTGAATCTTGAGCAATTCTCCTTCTTGTTTGTACTCCTTTTCTTTTATCACCTATGATCTAATCTTTAGAGTGGTTCAGTCTTACATACCTGGGAACTTTGGGAATTTCTTGCACTTCTGATTCTTGATCAGGCTCATTGAAACTCATCTCTCCTTCCTAGTTTACCAGATTAATTTGAATCTAACTTACAGAGGAGGCTTGGGCTCCTTGAATCAGAACATCATTATGATCATCTTCATCATATTCATAAAACCTTGAGGGTTTCTCAATTCCCTCACCAACCTTCACATTTGTGCTTTCTATATCTTTCTTAGTCTCTTGTTATAACATCGGTATGCTTTGCTTTGAGTAGAGTAACCCAAGAATATTCCTTCATCACTTCTAGCATCAAACTTTCCTAGATCTTCATCTCTTTTAATGTAACATTCGCTACCAAAAACTCTGAAATACCTCATAGTAGGAGTGATACCAAACCAAAATTCATAAGGAGTCTTACTAGTATTGCTTCTGATTTGAACTCGATTGAGAGTATAGACTACAGTGCTGACAACTTCTCTCCAATAGATCTGAGGAACATTTGCATCCATCATCATGGTCCTAGATGCTTCCTAGATGGTCCGGTTCTTTCTCTCCACTACTCCATTTTATTGTGGAGTCCTAGGAGCAGATAACTGTCTCTTTATTCCCTATTTCTCATAGAACTCTATGAACTCAGCGGATGTGAATTCTCCACCTCTATCAGACCTCAGACATTTCAATTTTAATCTGGTTTCATTCTCTACCATAGCCTTGAATATTTTGAATTTCTCAAGAGCCTCTGATTTCTCTTTTAGAAAGGTTAGCCACATCATCCGAGAATAGTCATCAATTAGAAACATAAAGTATCTATCACCTTGCACACTTCTGATTCTTGCCCGACCACAAAGATTAGTATGAACTAAGTCCAATAATCTGGTAGAAGACAGTTCCTTACTTTTGAATGCGACTCTGCTCAGCTTACCCAACTGACATTCTTTGCACAAGCTATTAGTAGGTTTTACCAATTTTGGAAGATCTCTTACAGCCTGAGTATTGTTTATCTTGATGATATTATCAAAATTAACATGACACATCCTCCTATACCATAACCAAATCTAATCAACTTGAACAAATAAACAACTTTTACTAGTACCAACCAAGTGGAAGATATTACGTTTAGTTTGAGTACCGGATGCAATCTTTGTTCTAGAAGTTTTAAAGATCTTACATTTTCCTTTCTTGAATTGGAGATCATAGCCTTTGTCCACCAACTATCCAACACTGAGAATATTGTGCTTCAAACCTTCAACATTTAGTACATTACCGGTTTTGTTCCTTCCATTAAAAGAAGTAGTTCCTCTTCCTTTGATTCTACTAGCAGAATTATCACAAAATTTTACCACTCCTTCATACCTTTCCAAATCTATGAATTTATTTTTATCACCTATCATATGGTGAGAGCATCCACTATCAATGACCCAGTCATCCTTTTCTTCAACTTGGGCAGCCAGAGCTCTTTCTATAACTTTATGATTGATAGATACAAAGGATATTGATTCTTCTTCCTTGATGACAATAAACACCCATTTATTTTCGGATTTGTTTCCTATCTCTGATTCATCATCTGTTACTCCTTCATTATCATCTTCTTCATGAACATAGTAACAATTCTTTTGGAACCTTGATCTGTTAGGATTTGGCCTTGAAAATCTTTCCAGACACCTTGAGGCAAAATGACCAATCTTATTGCAATTAAAACACTTAAAAGGTAATTTTCCTTCATACTTACCGGATCCTCTTGGCAACCTCTTTGCAATAAGGGCTTCAAGTTGAGCAGTTTCTACTTCTTCTTCTTCCAGGTCTTTTCTTGCTTTTTCATACCATGACAGTTTCCTTGATGAGTTCTCTTCTGGATCAAACCTTTGTTTACCTTTTATAGAGGCACTGGCTTTGAATGTAGATTCAGTCTTGGGGGGGTGGTCATCTCAAAATTTGGTCATTTCAAAAGCAACCAATTTTCCATCCAATTGATCTCTTGTGATAGTTGTATGGGCTCTGAATTCTTCAATGGCAGCAGCCTTGATTTTGTAAGAAGCAGGTAGGGATCTAAGAATTTTGCCAACAATCTTATTTTCATCTAGGACTCCACCGGCATTTCTAATTCCACAAACAATCTCATTTACTCTTGGCATAAAAGTAGTAATATTTTCATCATCTCTCATCTTCAGATTTTCAAATTTCCCTTTTAGACTCTGTAACCCTACACATTTAACATACTTGTCTCCTTCATGCAAAAGTTCCAGTTTTTGCCAAATCTCAAAAGCAATTGGTAGTGTTGCAAGTATGAGGCTAACTAGTGGTGTCATTGATGTCAACATACTCATATTGCTTTAATGAGAAGGATTGGATGAGCTATGTGCTAAGGATATTGAGAAAATTAGTCTCAATCAGGAATAGTGAAGAACAGTGATGAGAAGAAGGCCAAAGCACTCAATAGGTTGAGTATCAGAGGATGCAGATTAAAGGGTTTGTAGATATGAATCTTGAGATGCTCCAATTAAGATTTCAGAGGTCCGTATGAAGATATGAAGAAGTTGTGATCGATCAAGTAGAACCGGTTCTGGAAGATGCTCCGGAGTGATAGAGTGTTACAAAAAGATCCGGTGAGATCCGAAAGTGTATTATCCTATCCTACGGATTGGAAGGAGTGTTTGGGATGTCCCTGTGATGTGTCATCTCGATTTGTTCATAGTTTGGAGGTCCAGAAGTACCTTTTGTCTTATGACAGTGGAAATAGACTGTTCTTGAAGTTTCGGATGAAGAAAGAGAAGAGATCTTGATAAGTAGAGGAAGTGCGGATGTACCTGGTCATTTAGGGAAGCCTGTGAAGGTTTGTGGATCATGTTGAGGTTGTGTTGTCAGTCTGCATTAGTGTTAGAGCCCAGAATTGAAAGTCATTCTTCCGGATGAAGATGTTCTTGCTCAAACTGGCCGACCGGATGAGTTAATCATCTTGCGAATGTTCTTATGGATGATTGCTGACTTGCAAATGGTATTGTGGTTGGTTGCCAACTTAGATGATTATTCCTAAGTCGATTTCATATATAATTAAAGGTTTGTGAGTTCATTTTGGAGTGTGTGGTGTAGCAGATGTGTGTGGCAAAGCGAGAGAGTGAAAGACAGAGCAGATGTGTCTCGAGCTTAAATGGAACTGATTCAGACATGATAAAGATGTCAATCTCTAGTTCAAGTTTATGATTCTTATCACTTTGTAGATAGTGTGTCTCTTTGTAAGCAGTGTGCTTCCTTATGAGCAGTGTGCTTGGGTAGTGAGCCCTGATTGGCATGTGCCATCCATTTTTCTTATTCTTCTAATAGAGAATAATTCTTGGGTTAATCACCCTGTGGTTTTTTTCTTAACCAGGTTTTCCACGTCAGAATCTTGGTGTCTAATGTGTTGATGTGTTTCTGCTTCGGTGTTTATGTTTTATGCTTTCATGAATGGTTAATTGATATGATGTTAACTATTAAAGAAGAATCAAGTGTTTGAAGTAGAAGCAAGTTTTTACACAACTGATTCACCCCTCTCTTAGTTGTGTGCCCTAGATCTAACAATTGGTATCAGAGCCAAGTTCCTCTAAAAGGAGCTTAACCACTTGAGGAGATCCAGGATGTCATCGTATAAGAAGGATAGTCTGAAGTTTGATGGAACCAATTTCTCTCTCTGGAAAGATCGCATGAAATGTCACTTGGAGTGTATGGGAAAAGCATACTTGTCCATGGTCACAAAATAATATGTACCTCCACAGGGTGGTCCGACAACTCTAAATGAAATCACAGATGCTGAAAATAATTTGCGGACCAAAGAAGCTCTTCTAAGTGCACTGAACGACTCAGAACTCTCAAATGTCATTGACTTGCCAATTGCCTATGAGATTTGGACTAAACTGGAACTTCTACATGAAGGAGATGAGTTTGTTAAGAGTGCAAGGCTACAAAGTCTCAAAGGGAAATTTGAAAGATTGAAGATGAGAGATGATGAAAATATCACTACCTTTATGCCAAGAGTAAATGAGCTGGTGTGTGGAATCAGGAATGCTGGTGGAACTCTGGATGAAAATGAGATTGTTTGCAAAATTCTTAGATCCCTTCCTGCTGCCTACAAAATCAAGGTTGTTGCCATTGATGAATTCAGAGCTCATACAACTATCACAAGAGAATAGTTGGCTAGCAAATTGGCTGCATTTGAAATGACCGAGTTTGGAGGTGATCCCCCTAAGACTGAATCTACATTCAAAGCCAGTGCCTATGTGAAAGGTAAACAAAGATTTGATCCGGGAGAAAACTCTTCAAGGAAGCAATCATGGTATGATCAAGCAAGAAGAGATATGGAAGAGGAAGAAGTAGAAATAGCTCAACTTGAAGCTCTCATTGCAAAGAGACTGCCAAGAGGATCCGGTAAGTATGAAGGAAAATTACCTTTTAAGTGCTTCAACTGCAATAAGATTGGTCATTTTGCTTCAAGATGTCCAAAAAGATCTGCAAGGTTGAATTCTAACAAACAAAGGTTCCAAAAGAACTGCTATTATGTTCATGAAGAAGATGATAATGAAGGAGTAACAGATGATGAATCAGAAATAGGAAACAAATCCAGAAATGAATGGGTGTTTATTGCCATCAAGGAAGAAGATCCAATGTCCTCTGAATCTGTCAAACATAAGATTGTAGAAAGAGCTTTGGCTACCCAAGTTGAAGAAAAGGATGATTGGGTTATTGACAGTGGTTGCTCTCACCATATGACAGGTGACAAAAACAAGTTCTTAGATTTGGAAAGGTATGAAGGAGGAATGGTAAAGTTTGGTGATAATTCTGCTGGTAGAATCAGAGGTAGGGGAACTATTTCTTTTGATGGAAAGAGCAAAACGGGTAACGTACTATATGTTGAATGATTGAAGCACAATCTCCTCAGTGTTGGATAGTTAGTAGATAAAGGGTATGATCTCCGGTTCAAAAATGAAAGATGTAGGATCTTTGAAAGCTCCGGAACTGAGATTGCATCCGGTACTCAAACAAAAGGTAATATCTTCCATCTAGTTGGTTCTAATAAAAGTTGTTTGTTTGTCCAAGTTGATCAGAGCTGGTTATGGCATAGAAGGATGTGTCATGTAAATTTTGATAACATCATCAAGATAAGCAATACTCAGGCTATAAGAGATCTTCTAAAATTGGTGAAACCTACAAATAGTTTGTACAAAGAATGTCAGCTAGGTAAATAGAGCAGAGTCTCCTTCAAAAGAAAGGATTAGTCCTCTACCCGATTATTGGAATTAGTTCATACTAATCTATGTGGTCTGACAAGAATCAAGAGTATGCAAGGTGATAGATATTTCATGTTATTGATTGATGACCATTCCCGGATGATGTGGGTTACCTTTCTAAAGGAGAAATTAGAAGCCCTTCAGAAGTTCAAAATCTTCAAAGCTATGGTAGAGAATCAAACCAGATTGAAACTAAAATGTCTAAGGTTTGATAGAGGTGGTGAATTCACATCCGGTGAATTTATAGACTTTTGTGAGAAGCATGGTATAAAAAGATAGCTGTCTGCTCTTAGGACTCCACAACAGAATGGAGTAGTTGAGAGAAAGAACCAGACCATCCAGGAAGCTGCTAGGACAATGATGATGGAAGAAAATGTTACTCAGATGTTTTGGAGAGAAGCTGTTAGCACTGTAGTTTATACTCTCAATCGAGTTCAGATCAGAAGCAATACCAGTAAGACTCCTTATGAACTGTGGTTTGGTATAACTCCTACTGTGAGATATTTTAGGGTATTTGGTAGCAAATGTTACATCAAAAGAGATGAAGATCTAGGAAAGTTTGATGCCAGAAGTGATGAAGGAATCTTCTTGGGTTATTCCACTCAAAGAAAAGCATACCAATGTTACAATAAGAGATTGAGAAAGATGATAGAAAGTACAAAAGTAAAGGTTGATGAAGGAATTGAGAAGCCCTCAAGACTTTATGAATATGATGAAGATGATCAGAATGATTCTCTGATGCAAGGAGCTCAATCTTCCTCTGAAACTCAGATTCAAACTGATTCGGTAAATCAAGAAGAGGAGGTTTGTCTGAATGAGCCTGATCAAGAAACAGTAGTACAAGAAACTCCCAAAGTTCCAAGATATGTAACTCTAAACCATTCTGAAGATCAGATAATAGGCGACAAAAGCAAAGGGGTACAAACAAGGAGGAGAATTGCTCAAGATTCAAATGAATATTGTCTGATTTTAAAGATTGAACCTAAGACAATAAATGAAGCTTGCAATGATGAAAACTGGACCAAAGCAATGGAGGAAGAGTTGATGCAAACTGAGAAAAATCACACTTGGGATCTTGTTCCTAGACCTAGAAACAAAAATGTGATTGGAACCAAATGGGTCTTCTGGAACAAACTAAATGAAGTTGGTGAAGTAATTAGAAACAAAGCCAGATTGGTATGCAAAGGTTACTCTCAAATAGAAGAAATTGATTTCAAAGAAACCTTTGCTCTGGTGGCAAGAATTGAAGCTGTCAGACTATTTCTTGCATTTGCTGCCTTCAAAGATTTCAAAGTGTATCAGATGGATGTCAAATCTGCTTTCCTGAATGGTGACTTGGAAGAAGAGGTATACATTAAACAACCGGATGGATTTTAGTTATCAGAGCATGGTGATATGGTTTGCAAATTAAAAAGGGCACTATGTGGTCTAAAGCAAGCCCCAAGAGCATGGTATGAGAGGTTGGACAAACATCTTTTAAAGATTGATTTCAACAAAGGTACTGCTGACAGTAATTTGTATTTCAAAATTGATCAAGAAAACATTTTGATTATTGAAATATTTGTGGATGATATCATTTTTGGAGGAAGAGATAGTATGTGTAAAACTTTTACAAATCAAATGAAAAGTGAGTTTGAGATGTCCATGCTTGGTGAAATGAATTTCTTCTTGGGTCTGTAACTTACTCAAACAAAGAAAGGGATCTTCATTTCTCAGACCAAATATGCAAAAGAATTGTAAAGGAAATTTAGGATGGAAGATTCAAAACCAATGAATACTCCCATGGCAACCGGATGCAAGTTGAGCAAAGATGATGACTCTCCTTAGGTAGACCAGACAAAGTACAGATCAATGATTGGTGGATTGTTGTATCTCACTCAGACTAGACCAGATATAATGCAGGTTGTTGGTCTTGTGGCAAGATTCCAGGCGGATCCCAGAGAATCTCATGTCATGGCAATCAAAAGAATTTTTAGGTACCTAAAAGGAACAATTGAGTATGGTTTGTGGTATCCTAGAGATCATGATTTCTCTCTTCATGCTTACACAGATGCAGATTGGGCAGGAGATGTGGATGACCGGAAGAGTACCAGTGGTGGAGCATTCTTTTTGGGAAAGAGATTGGTTTCTTGGCTAAGCAAGAAATAAGATGCAATATCCTTGTCTACAACTGAAGCAGAATACATTGTTGCAGCAGATAATTGCACTCAAATTTTATGGATGAAGCAAATGCTAAGAGACATTAAAGTAGAATATGAGGAACCTATCACAATTTTCTATGATAATTCAAGTGCAATAAATATTTCTAAGAATCCAGTGTTGCATTCTAAGACCAAGCACATATCTATTAAATTTTATTTTTTGAGAGAGCAAGTGAACAAGGATGAAGTCAGATTGGAGTATGTACCTTCAAAGGATCAAATTGTAGATATCTTTACTAAACCTCTTCCCAAGGATTCTTTTGAGTATCTCAGGGAGAAGTTAGGGGTCACAGCCCCTCCGGTGATGAACTAGGATGCACTGATGTGTATCAGTCCGGTGGATTTCACAGTCATATCTTGTGATCCGGACTGGTGATGGGGAGCTACCACTCAGGGGGAGCAGCTAGTATGATTCTTAGGTGTTGAAATTGCAAGTATGAGCCCTTTGCGATTGATGTCAAAGGGGGAGAGAAGACATGTGAAAAACAAGTGGTTGTTGATCAAAGGGGGAGCAGTAAAGAAAGAGAAGACATGAGAAGAGTTGTTGTTAGGGGGAGTTGTGATAGAAAGGAGTAATTCTTGTCTTGATGGGTTTTCACACCATATGTTGCCATCAATGACAAAGGGGGAGATTGTTGCAAGTATGAGGCTAACCAGTGTTGTCATTGATGTTAACATACTCATATTGCTTTAATGAAAAGGATTGGATGAGCTATGTGCTGAGGATATTAAGAAAATTAGTCTCAGTCAGGAATAGTGAAGAACAGTGATGAGAAGAAGGCCAAAGCACTCAATAGGTTGAGTATCAGAGGATGCAGATTAAAGGGTTTGTAGATATGAATCTTGAGATGCTCCAGTTAAGATTTCAGAGTTCTGTATGAAGATATGAAGAAGTTGTGATCGATCAAGTAGAACCGGTTCTGGAAGATGCTCTAGAGTGACAGAGTGTTACAAAAAGGTCCAGTGAGATCCGGAAGTGTATTATCCTATCCTACGGATTGGAAGGAGTGTTTGGGATGTCCCTATGATGTGTCATCTCAATTTGTTCATAGTTTGGAGGTCTGGAAGTACCTTTTGTCTTATGATAGTGGTGGTAGACTGTTCTTGAAGTTTCAGATGAAGAAAGAGAAGAGATCCTGATAAGTAGAGGAAGTACGGATGTACCTGGTCATTCAGGCAAGCCTGTGAAGGTTCATGGATCATGTTGAGGTTGTGTTGTCAGTCCGCATTAGTGTTAGAGCCTAGAATTGAAAGTCATTCTTCAAGATGAAGATGTTCTTTCTCAGACTGGCCGACCGGATGAGTTAATCATCTTGTGAATGTTCTTATGGATGATTGCTGACTTGCGAATGGTATTGTGGTTGGTTACTGACTTAAATGATTATTCCTAAGTTGATGTCATGTATAATTAAAGGTTTGTGAGTTTATTTTGGAGTGTGTGGTGTAGCAGATGTGTGTGGCATAGCGAGAGAGTGAAAGGCAGAGCAGATGTGTCTCAAGCTTAAATGGAACTGATTCAGACATGATAAAGATGTCAATCTCCAGTTCAAGTTTGTGATTCTTATCACTTTGTAGACAGTGTGTCTCTTTGTAAGCAGTGTGCTTCCTTGTGAGCAGTGTGCTTAGGCAGTGAGCCCTGATTGGCTTGTGCCATCCATTTTTCTTATTCTTCTAACAGAGAATAATTCTTGGGTTAATCACCCCATGGTTTTTCCCTTAACTGGGTTTTCCATGTCAAAATCTTGGTGTCTAATGTGTTGATGTGTTTCTACTCCGGTGTTTATGTTTTATGCTTTCATGAATGGTTAATTGATATGCTGTTAACTATTAAAGAAGAATCAAGTGTTTGAAGTAGAAGCAAGTTTTTACACAACTGATTCACCCCCCTCTCAATTGTGTGCCCTAGATCTAACAGGTAGGTCAATAACATTTGAGAGCTTTGAATCAAATAATGCACTTAGAAGAGCCTCTAAAGTTCACAGATTATTTGTAGCATCTGTGATTTCACTTTGGGATTTTGGACCACCCTGTGGAGGTACATATTATGTTGTAGCCATAGTCCAATATGACATTCCCATACATTGCAAGTGACATTTCATGTGACCTTTCCAAAGATTAAAATTGGTGCCATCAAACTTCAGACTATCCTTCTTGTAAGATGACATCCTGGATCTCCTCAAGTGATTAAGCTCCTTTTAGAGGAACTTGGCTCTAATACCAATTGTTAAACTTAGAGCATACAACTAAGAGGGGGGTGAATCAGTTGTACAAAACTTTCTTCCAATTAAACACTTTACTCCACTTTGCAATTCAGTAGCATAATAATAAATCAATCATGGAAACACAATGCAACAAATCAAGAGCAGAAACACATCAACACATGAGACACCAAGATTTTGATGTAGAAAACTCGGTTAAAGGAAGAACCACGGGGTGATTAACCCAAGATTGTATTCTCTGTTAGAAGAATAAAAAGAACAAAATGGCACATGCCAATTAGGGCTCACTACCTGAGTACACTACTCACAAGAGGCTCACTACCTACAATAGACACACTGTCTACAAAGAAATAAGTATCACATACATGAACTGGAGAATAACATCTTCACCATGCTTGAATCGGTTCCATTTCAGCCCAATACTTCTGCTCTGCCTTTCACTCTCTTCCTTGCTACCACACTCTCAGCTCAATAAGGACAACTTTGAAATGACTTCACAATCCCTTATTTATACAAGACATCAACTTAGGAAAGATCATCTATTTCGGCAAACATCAACAAGAACATCCGCAGGATGTGTAACTCATCCGGTCGGCCAGTCTTAGAAAGAACACCATCATCCAGAAGTTATTCTTCAATATGAGCTCCCACTTCAATGTGGACCACCAACACGAACTAGACATGATCCAAAGACCTCCACAAGCTTGCCTGAATCACCAGGAACATCCATACTTCATCTACTTACTAAAATCCATCTCCCCTTCATCTAAAACCTCAAGAACATAGTCTCTTATTACTGTCACAAAGGAATAGATGCTTGCGGACCTTCAAACCATGAACCAATCTAGTTGACACTCCACAAAGACATCCTCAACACTCCCTTAAATCCGTAGAATAGAACAATGCAATTCCGGATCTCACCGGACCTGTCTGTATCACTCTGTCATCTTTGAACACCTACCAGAACCAGTTTTACTTGAGTGGCCACACCTTCTTTAGATCTTCATATGGACCTCTAAAATCTCTACTAGATCACCTTAAGACACATATCTACAAACCCTTTAATCCACATCCTCTGATCCTCATCCTATCTTGGACTTTTTCCTTACTGTCATCACTGTTCTTCATTGTTCTTGATTGAGACCAATTTTCTCAATATACTCAACTCACAGCTCATCCAATCCTTATCATTAATGCTACAGGAGTATGTTGACATCAATGACAACACCAGTTAGGCCCATACTTGCAACACATATTTCCTATGATACATTCGACATGGGTGGCAAATCTGGTCCCAGTACAGAAAAAGAATGGCAACATCAAATTGTGCGTGGACTTCAAAAACTTAAATCAAGCTTCTGAAAAAGATAATTATCCTTTGCCTACTCTGGATGAAGTCCTATAAATTATAAATGGTGCTAAGATGATGTCATTCTTGGATGGTTTCTCTGGTTATAACCAGGTGATAATGGACAAAATTGATAGATTAAAAACCGCATTCACCATCAAGTGGGGGATCTTTGCCTACAGGTGCATGTTGTTTGGATTAATAAATGCTGGGGCAACGTTTCGGCAAGCAATGGACATAGCCTTCAGAGGCTTGATTGGTAAATGCATATTCATATACATGGATGACTTAACAGTTTTCTCTAAAAATAGAGGAAACCATGTATAGGACCTGAGAAAGATGCTGAAGAAATGTGAGCAATATGGGATATCCTTGAACCCTAAAAAGTGCATATTTGGGGTAACCACAGGGAAGCTATTGGGCCACCTAATAATAGAAGATGGGGTCATCATTGACCTTGATAGGGTGGAATCAATCATGAAGATATAGCTTCCTGGAAGCAAGAAGAAGCTCAAATCTTACTTTGGTAAGTTTAATTTTGTTAGGAAATTTATCACTGGCTTTGCAGAAATTGTTAGACCCTTGAACACCATGCTTAAGGACGCTAAAATTGAATGGACACCTAAAGCTAGAGCAGCTTTTGAAGATATTAAAAAAGCTATATCTAATGCTCTAGTTCTGATCAGTCTAGATTATACCAAGGATTTTTACATTTACTCCTTCGCTTCAGAGCATACATCTGCAACAGTGTTGACACAGAGAAATGAGGCCAAAGAAGAAAAGCCTATAGCCTTCATGAGATGCCCTTTCAGAGATGTAGAGCTAAGATACATGGACATTGAAACACATGCGCTTGCTCTAGTTCGAGCAGTTAAGAAATTTAGGCATTACATTCTAAGAAGTTAGGTGATTGTTGTAGTACCTGATGCAGCGATAAAGATGTTACTAATGCAAAGTTAACCAGGTGAGCAAAGAGCTAAATGGATCCCTGTCCTCTAAGAGTATGATATGGACATTACACCCATGAAGTTAGTGAGAGGGCAGGGTCTGAGCCAGATGATATCAAAGATTGATCCTAATATCATGAGCCAGCAGTATGTTGTAAATGCAAAGAATGATGAAGAATGCTACTCAGACATCAGACACATCCTGATTACTAGAAGATGCCCTTGAAGACTACAGGCCTTAGAAAGGAGAGCCTTGAAGATAAGTTCTCAAAAATACATGATAAAAGAAGGAGTCCTTTTCAAAAAAACTTATGAGGGGATATACCTAAGGTGCCTAGAAAGATCAGAAGTAGATAAGGTGCTAACAGAATTACATGATAAATTTAGGACTGCACATGGATCATCCTTAGCCACCACTCTTGGTATCCTCAGGGCAGGGTATTATTGGCCCACAATTTTTAAAGATATTGCTGAACACATCAAATATTGTCATATGTGTCAGGTTGCTGCAAACAAAAAAAAATATGCTGCTCAACCTTTGTAGCCAATGATGGAGATGCACCCATTTTCTCAATGGGGAATGGACTTCATAGGACCTATCAATCCTCCATCATCTTTAGGCCACAAGTATGTTTTAACTATTACTGATTACTATACCAGGTGGACTAAAGCTATTAGTAGTAAGACATGCAATGCTGAGGATGTATAGTTGTTTGTACAGTCTGCTTGTTTTGGCTTGTTTTGTTGTTTCCTCAGCAGGGATGTTTATTTTGATTTAGAGTATGTAAGAGTAGACTAACAACCACTGAAAACAATAGAAAATTTAGAACATTCAGGTTAATTATCTAAAATTTATGCATAACATTTTTGTGATTATCATGAATGTAGAAAGTTGTTTAACTTTGTGAAATTTTGTATTCAATAACTGTGGGTTGAGTATTCAAGGAAGGTTTCTCATAATGACACACCTAAAATCCTTGGGTTTGTTGAACTTACCAGTGTAGATATTAGATGAAAACTCCAAGGTCACCCTTGCTACCATTACAATTCTCAACTTAATTTCAACAAGTGACCACTCCTTGCATCATGAAGTTACAAATGTAATATCTTATAAAGTTCTATCAAATACAAAAAAAATGAATAAAATGGATTTTACTAAAAATCTAGATTAAGTCATCTAAGTAATCTATCGGGGCTATAAATGCTTGCTGCCAGTGGGGCTCTACCTAAAAGAATTGTAACGATAACCTTGTCAAGGCTATGGATGCCTACTGGTAGAAAGGCTCTATCTGGTTGGCTATGAGGGAATGACATCAACTATGTAGTCTAATGTCAGTCACTGGTTTGTTCAATTGATTTTCAAGATGAGGATAATTAATCACGTGCACCCACTTAAATTGAAAGGAAAATTCATGCACCTTATTGAATACATTGAGTCTCAAGTTGGATAATGATTTACAAAAAAGATAGTTGGAAGTTATGAATTTATTTCATTTAGTTTTCTTTAATGGTTTGGATTTAATTGTTTTGTTTGGTTGCTAGTTGTTGTGATGTTCACAACACACCCCATTTTACTCCTTAGCAAAATGAGGACCCCTGTTGTGGCTTTTTTCTTTTTGCTTGTGTGTGTTGTTCTGCTTGGTGGTAAAGGGAAAAAGAGAGTGAATAATACAAACCTTGTTAAAAATAGAGAAAAAAATTGCATTAAGTGCCAGTGCAGAGTACAGGTGAATTCCTTGTCAAAAATGTATAGGGGTTATTTTTTGAACCATCTTAAAATTCGCTATATTTTGCAAGTTATGAGTGTTTTGGTAAAATGTACATTTGGGTTTGTATGTTGCATGTACAAGGCCCTTTGTATATTGGGTCGCTTGTATGCAAATTCTTTTATAAATCAGGTTGCATATACAACGGTTGTTGTATGTTAGGTCGTTGTATGTTGCACATGCAAAGGGTTTTGTATATTGGGTTTATATACAAAGTTGTTTGTATGCTTTTATACTTGTATGCATTTGCTAATGTTCTATTTGTACATACAGGTTGGACTTGACGTAGTTATGAGTTGAAGTAAATGTTTTGGTTAAAATCTGTGAGATGCATCTTATGTTTGTATGTATCTTACATACATTTGTTATATACATTGCCAATGTGTAGGCCGCGGACACGAAAGAAAGTTAAAGAGAGTTAATTCATTGTATTTTCATGCTTTGTATGTATCTTACATACAAAGCCAATATACATTACACTTATGCATGTGCTAGAACCAAAATGGTTATAAAATGAAGTTGAATGCTTGTACATTTTGTTCCTTGTATGTATGTTTTGAAACATACATTGCTTGATACATACAAGCGCCATAATTCAAAGAGGATTACAATTTGGTTAATGCAATGTATCACACTCAAATGTATATTGGAAGATACATTGCATTTCATACATTGCTTTATACATACAATATGGAACTTAGAAGAAATTAAAATATGGTATAAAGCATGCATCGTGTCCGATTGTTTGTCAAAAGATGCATTGTGTTTTTATAAATTGCGGAGTTGAAGGGGTTATAGACTGCGGTCTATAAAGGGTGATAAGTTCGAAGGGGATATACAAAGGCATTTGTATGTCTAGGGCCTTGTATCTAAAGAGAGATACAACCCAATATGCAAAGAGAAATATACAAGGGCCGGATGCAAATGGAAAATTAAATATTGAAAATGCTTTGTATATTCGCTGCAATTGTATATTTAAAACATACATTCGCAATATACAAGGATTTAAGCATGCAAAACAACAGAAAAGTAAAGTGAAGGGATTTTAAAGTTGTTTTAGTGCCCAATGCATGTTTTTGGTCAACGATGGTTGACTCAGCCATTGTTGACGATGTATATGCATTCAAACATGCGTTTGCTCACAGATGCTAAATATTCATAGCCTGATATCTATGTTTGAACATTTTGGGCCTGATTTAATATAAATGTTTATTTTCCTACTATGTTTTAAATATGATGATACTTAATTTATGTCTGTTTGTAGGCTGTGGGAGGTGAAACTTAAAGGCAGATCAGATTACTAGGTGAAACTTAAAGGTGGATCGGATAACCAAGCAAATGAAAAGAGATAAGGATGGCGATGAGAAGTGATATGCAGGTGAAACTTAATGGTAATGACATCACGAAAGGTGGATCAGATCACCAAAGAAGCAATAGAAGATATTTCGGTGGTTATTAGGGTTTCCAAAGTAGGATCTTTATGCAGCAGTAAAGATATGCTGCTTAGAGTTTTTGGGGTGGGGATTTATTTTCCACCACAAATTAACTAGGGTTTTGGTACCATATTGGGGATAAATTAGGGCTATATATATGAGCCCATTTCTTTGTACAGAAAAGAGGTCAATCATTCAAAATCTAACCTGTAATAATTCCATGTAAGAGATCGGATTACTGGGACAATAAGGACTAAACTGTTAAAATGTCAAGGTTCTTTCTTCAGATCATTGTAAATATACTTGTTTTAAAGCATACTGAATGGAGATTAAGCTTCAGATTAGAAGTGCTTTCATTTTATTACATGTTGTTGTCAACTTTTTCTTTGAAGATTTGCACTGGATCATGCAGATTTGTGGACTGTCCTGGTGAAGTATGATTCTAGTTTTCTCCTCCTCATTGTTGCATCAGAATATGTATGTGGATCAGTGATCTCAGTCAAGTAATTTTGGGAATCGTATTTCTTTAAACCCTATCTTTTGTTATTTCTTTTTCTTCATTTTAGTAAATCACTTTCATAATTGCAAATCATGATAAATAAAAAGAAGAACAGAAAAATATGTTGACATCTCGTAGATAACTGAATATCATTAGCATATTTGAACTAAATGTATGTAGTTTTGAAAATACCATGCTAAGAATTACAAATAATGGTAGAAATCATGCAAATATCAATTTGTAGATGTATTATTTCAAGAAACATACTGTGTAGACAAACCTTTCTATGTAACATATTTTAAAGCAACAAAATCTACTGATTAATGTAAGGCCCCTTGAAATGGAAAATGGCAACACACATCAACTACTAAGTAACATCAGTAGATTATGAACTAATCAACGGAGACTTGGGATCATGAATTCTTTGAATTCATCATATCTTTCAAGATAAATAAAGGTTGTTGTGTAACTTTTATTTCATGTTTGTTTGTGACTAACATCACCATCAACAGAAACTGGCACTAGAAGGAGGGCCTATTCAATTCATCAACAAGTTTTGTCTAATTTGACAATAAAGACAGAAAGGTAATACTCGTGCCGATTTGTATTTCAAGTCATAAATGCAAAGTTTTGTTGTTTTAAGTTTGTGCAAGCTAATCATTTCCAAGTTCTGACCATAAATATAGCCTTTGCAGGAGTATTTCAACTAGTCTTTACATTAAACCTGCCAATTTTCCTTAAATTTAAGAAATATTGGATCTAAAGCCAAATACTAGGTCTAGATCTAGTGGACTCCTTGAAGAATCACTTGTCAAGGGATTTAGACCTACAACTGTAGACATTTATCACTCTCCTGGTTCTAGTGCATCAGGAGCTTTGCCAGAACATCCTCGTGTAACTCATCTCAAGTTACAAACAACTACAAGACCACCTGTTACACCTTAGGTCCAACCTCAACCAGTCATACCTCAAGCCCAACCTCCACCGATCACAATGTTGTTCTTCATAGCAGAGTCACCTCTGACCTTTAATGCATATCATGCTTTGCCTAAAAAACTTGATAAAATTTGTCCAAAATATCATCCATATCAGGATGCTAATGATCATATCAGAACTTTCAAGGAAGCTTGTTGTAGGGGTAGAATTGAGCATAAAGATGTAGTATGCAGGTTATTTCCATTTTCCTTAGGGGAAGAGGCTTATAACTAATATATCACTATTGGTCAAGGTTCAATCAGTTCATGGGCTGCCTTGGAAAAAGCTTTTAAGGATAGGTTCAAAGTACATATAGACCCTTCAATGAACTATCATTTGTTTGCCACAATTAAGAGATTTGAAGGAGAACCTATTGCCAACTTCAATGCAAGGTTCCAGAAGATGTTGTCATAGCTAGTTGCTCCCTATGTTGTAATAGATGAAGCTGCTAGGAGTATATACTACTCAACTTTAGATCCTTTGATTTCCATGTTTATCAGGAGAGCACATCCTAGTGTCACAACTTTGCAAGGGGATTTTAAGGAAGCTGTTAAAGTTAGTCAATAGCTAGTTCCTTCTCTAGCACCAAACATTGCATTTCCAACACTTCCTGGTTATCCTACATATCCTGCTCAACAACAGATTATTGGAGCGATGATGCAAGCACCTTTGTAGTTACCTCCACTTAGTATCATGCCACCACCAAATGGAAATGGCCAGATATTACAATATCTAAGACAAACCCAAATACCTCAAAGAAATATCAGTACAGTTAAGGAAACTTACTACTGAGATCACTCATTTAAGGAGTCAGAACTTCTATTCTCAACCAATTCAGAATAGAGGTTATGCTAATGACAGACCTAATTATCTTGATAGGGGGTACAACAATACCTACAATAATAAGAATGACAACAACAATCCTTCAAGACAACCTAGAGTGTGGAACTTTAGACCAAATAATGGTTCTCTGCCATCAACCCTAGACAACCAGCCTCTTAGTGAACCAAAATAGACCACAAGAGTTAACCTTGTAGAGATAGCCCTTACAAATTGGTGCAGGATACATAACACCAATGCTCATGCAGAGCTAGATTGTCTTCAATTTCAGATTGCTGCTAGTATATTCCAAACTGAAGTATCCAATACTTTAGGAAATCCACATCATGAAGAAAGAAGTGAAATTGTCCCTTGTGGATATGATTCTACCTTAATGCTAGAAATCTTCACTAATCAGCCCTATTAGCAGACAGTGTCTTCTCACCATAACTATATCTCAACATGTGAAGAATCAGCCATGGCTTTTGAGTCTAATTATGTGTTTCCCTTTGAGGATGAGAATGAGCCACCAAATGAACCTGAAGAGGTACATACCTATCAACAGCAATATCAGGGTAAGCATAATTACAACCTAAGGAATAACTCAAACAAAACTGCTAGTCCTTTGACCACATTCTTGCCTCCAAATAATTTTAATACTCCACCTGATCCTAAGGCAAGTAATAACCCCGGATTCCCCAAGGTTAATGCTCAATATGTGGCACCACAGAATACAGTACCAATAAATACTAATCTGCCTCCTAAGTCTAATAAGTTGGTAACTTATATAACTAATGAAATGAAAAAGATCAAAGTCAGCCTACCATTGTCAAAGTTGCTTAAAACTCCTGCTATTAGGAAAGCTTTCATGAAATCATTAGATGATGCTTCTTCAAGAGAGGATAGTCATACTGCAGGTTAGTCTGGAGGTAAAGATCATGTTACTAGGGATGTTAATATTAAACTCAAAGATCCAGCTACTATTCAAGCTGCAAGGACTTCCCACATCACCTTATATAGAGACAAGAGTGAGTCACCCGCTTTCCTCCTTACTATAAGGATATTTGGTAAAAATTTGCACAACTACTTAGTAGATTCAAGAGAATCTACCAATGTAATGCCCTAGTCCATGTGTAATGCCATTGGGTTGCATCCTATTAAGTCATTAAAGAAAGTGACACAATTAGACAAAATAGAGGTGAGTGTGATAGGAGAACTAACTCACATTCATATGCAGCTGGCATCAGATCCCAAAATTTAGTATTACATATATATTCAGGTAGTTGATATACCTGATACATATGGGATGTTACTCAGCAGAGACTGGTCAAAAACCCTTAATGGATACATGTCAACTGATTTCAATCATATGTGGTTGCCCTGGAAGGGAATACCAAATCAAATAAGGATAGATGTTGAGCCTCACATGAAACACATGATCACTGAATATAACAAAACTAATGAAATCATGTATGTGAATGTGGAACCCAGAGTTTACTCCATGAGACCCCAAACTGCCAGCATAGAGGAGATCCTAATGTTTGATGTCCATGATCATGATGATAACCCTTAGGATGATGAAGTAAATTTAGTATCTAATTATAATCCTGACAATGAAATAGAGGTAGATCA
The DNA here is from genome assembly GCA_027924645.1 of Cunninghamia lanceolata. Taxonomy (NCBI): domain Eukaryota; kingdom Viridiplantae; phylum Streptophyta; class Pinopsida; order Cupressales; family Cupressaceae; genus Cunninghamia; species Cunninghamia lanceolata. The sequence goes on along the minus strand of BSBN01000263.1, from coordinate 2,728,958 downwards.
TTTCAAGAATTTTGAGATGAATTTGTTTAAAGAGGTGCAACAATGTTAGTTGTTAAAAATGCCTGTTCATGATATTCTAATTAAGGGATGGTGCACATTGCATGATGATGCACATTCTGAAAGGACTTGTGGTGCCTGTTTAGACATGCTAGAGATGGAACAAGCATGCAGTGAAGCATCTTCATCATCATCTGAGGTAAGTTCTGCAGATAGTGATAGTGATACTAATTTTTGTTTGTTTTCTGTAGAAACAACAGAATGCACATATCAAGATGAAAGTTCTATTCAGATGATAGAAGAGATATTGGTATGCAACAAGAGTAATGCTAAAAGAAAAAAGAAAATCACCCCAGGGAGTGATTGTTTAGTAGAATTGGATTATTAGTTATCTGATGAAGATAGGGGCAGTAATCTATCCAAATTTGAAGAATATTTATCAAAAGAGATCCAAAAGATGACACAACAACTGAGATCTCCACAGGATGTCCTGATTGAAGGTTGGTACAGGTTACATAAAGCATCTCATTTAGAAATTGCTTGTTCATTATGTTTGCATATTTTGAAAAGGTAGGCATTGCCTAGCCCAGAAGATTTTTCTTCTAAGGATAAAAAGAAAGAAGAAATATCAGCTTCACATAAGGCAGAAAAAGTGAAGTTTGAGAAAGCTGAGACACCAAAATTAAAGTTGATATCAAATGGTGTAGCTACCAGAGTGAAAAAGAAGAAAGAAGGCCCAAGCAAACCTTTAATTGAAGACAAGCCATGGATCCTCATATTTGATGGATCCAAGTCAAACCAAGGAGTTGGAGTAGGAGTAGATCCTATTGATCCATTTGGAAAATCCTACTTAGTAGCATACAGATTGTAGTTCTCATGTACAAACAACGTGACAGAGTATGAAGCTCTAATTCATGGGATACTAATCGCACTTAGAAAAAAAGTGAAAATTCTGCATGTCTATGGAGACTCAGAATTGGTTGTGAGATAGGTAAGAGGTATATACTCTTGCAATTACAAAAGGTTGTCCAATTACAGACACAGGGTGTGGGACATCATAGAAGATTTTGATGCATTCAATATCATCCATGTACCTAGAGAACAAAATCACATGGCAGATGCCTTAGCCCAAGATGCCAGTACTTTGGAACCACTATCCATATCTAGTCTAAAAATATTCTCAGTTGAATTAGTATCAATGCCTTCTGTGCCAGATAATGTAACTAATCTGTAGGTATTTGATGATCAACATATACTAGACTTTATTTCCAACAGGGATATTTTTAATGAATAGATAATAAATGAAACAAATATGGAAGACCATGTCTGGGAAGAAGAAGAAATCCTAGAGTTGCCTAGTAACAACATTCCTAAGGGAATGATAGAGCTAGAAAGAGCATTTGATCTAGACAATATACTAAAACAGAAAGATCTTCCAAAGGCCAATGGAGGACAGTACTCGCAAGTGAATATTGGACCAAATGATGAAAGAAGAAATGTTCTAATTGGGAAAGTTTGCACAAACGAGGAGTTGGAAGGAATAACCTAGGCTCTCAAGGATTATATCTATGTCATTGCTTGGACTTATGACAAGTTAAAAATCTATGACACATCAGTCATCACTCATATAATACCTTTGAAGCCAAACATCAAGCCTTTCCAGTAGAAACAAAGACCCATAAATGCTTTACTAGAGCCCATTATTTTTGAAGAGGTTAAAAGGCCACTTGATGCTAGGATCATATTTCCTGTGAGACATTCCACATGGGTGGCAAATCTAGTCCCAGCACGGAAAAAGAATGGTGACATAAGATTGTGCGTGGACTTTAGAAACCTAAATCGAGATTCTAAAAAAGATAATTATCCTTTGCCTTCTCTAGATGAAGTCCTACAAATTGTAAATGGTGCAAAGATGATGTCATTCTTGGATAGTTTCTCTGGTTATAACCAGGTGATGGTGGACAAAATTGAGAGATTGAAAACTGCATTCACCACAAAGTGGGGGATCTTCTCCTGCAGGCGCATACCGTTTGGCTTAATAAATGCTGGGGCAACGTTTCAGTGAGAAATGGACATAGCCTTCAGAGGCTTGATTGGTAAATGCATAGTCCTGTACATGGATGACTTAACAATTTTCTCTAAAAATAGAAGAAACCATGTAGATGACTTGAGAAAGGTGCTGAAGAAATGTGAGCAATACGGGATATCCCTGAACCCTAAAAAGTGCATATTTGGGGTAACCACAGGGAAGCTATTAGGCCACCTAATAATAGAAGATGGGGTCATCATTGACCCTGATAGGGTGGAATCAATCATGAAGATACAGCTCCCTGGAAGTAAGAAGGAACTCAAATCTTACTTTGGTAAGATTAATTTTATTAGGAAATTTATCACTAGCTTTATAGAAATTGTTAGACCTTTGAACGCCATGCTCAAGAAGGATGCTAAAATTGAAAGGACACGTAAAGCTAGAGCAGCTTTTGAAGATATTAAAAAATCTATATCTAATGCTCCAGTTCTGATCAGTCTAGATTATACCAAGGATTTTGACATTTACTCCTTCACTTCAGAGCATACATCTGTAGCAGTGTTGACATAGATAAATGAGGTCACAGAAGAAAAGCCTATAGCCTTCATGAGCTACCCTTTTAGAAATGCAGAGCTTAGATACATGGATGTTGAAAGACAAATGCTTGCGCTAGTTCAAGTAGTTAAGAAATTCAGGCATTACATTCTGAGAAGTAAGGTGATTGTTGTAGTACTTGATGTAGCGGTAAAGATGTTATTAATGCAAAGCGAACCAGGTGAGAAAAGAGCTAAATGGGTCACTGTCCTCCAAGAGTATGATATGGACATTACACCCATGAAGTTAGTGAGAGGACAGGCTCTGAGCCAGATGATATCAGAGATTGATCCTAATATCATGAGCCAACAGTATGTTGTAAATGCAAAGAATGATGGAGAATGGTACCTAGACATCAGACACATCCTGATTACTAGAAGATGCCCTTGATGACTACAGGCCTCACAAAGTAGAGCCTTGCAAATAAGGTCACAACAATACATGATGAAAGGAGGAGTCCTTTTCAAAAAAAACTATGAGGGCATATACCTAAGGTGCCTAGAAAGATTAGAAGTAGATAAGGTGCTAATAGAATTGCATGATAAATTTGGGACCACACATGGATCATCCTTATTTACCACTCATGCTATCCTCAGGGTAGGGTATTATTGGCCCACAATTTTTAAAGATACTATTGAACACATCAAATGTTGTCATATGTATCAGGTTGCTACAAACAGAGAAAAATATGGTACTCAACCTTTTCAGCCAGTGATGGAGTTGCGCCCATTTGCTCAATGGGGAATGGACATCATAGGACCTATCAATCCTCCATCATCTTCAGGCCACAGGTATGTTTTAATTATTACTGATTACTGTACCAGGTGGATTGAAGCTATCAGCAGTAAGACATGCAATGCTGAGGATGTCATCGGGCTTTTGGAAAGCAATATACTGACTAGGTATGGAGTTTCATATGCTTTAGTATGTGATAATGGGTATGCTTTTGCTTCAATTAAACTATCAAGTTGGGCTTTTGATTATGGGATCATCTTGAAATTTTCCTCAAACTACTATCCCCAAGGGAATGGATTAGCAGAATCCACAAACAAGAACCTGTTAAACATCATAAAGAAATTGACAGAAAAGAATGCAAGGGAGTGGAACACTTTATTAAAGTATGCCTTGTGGGTAGATAGAACCAGGAACAAGGCTACATTAGGAAATTCTCCTTTTCACCTAGAGTATGGGGTGGATCCTATCCTCCCTATTAACCTAAGGATTCCTACATTGTAGTTTGCACAAGAATACCTGGGCATAGATAATAAATAAGAAGTTAGGTTGCTACAGTTGATGCACCTAGAAGAAAAAAGAAGTCAAGCAATTGAACAATTTACCAAACATCAGGCTGTTGTCAAATGCCAGTTTGACAAAAGAGCCAGAATTAAGGCTTTCAAAATCTTAGATTTGGTCCTGATGTGAGATAAAGCACATGAAAGAAAAGGAGATCATGGTAAGTTTGATAAACTCTGGATAGTTCCCTTTCAAATTTCTACAATTTTAGGAGACAACAACTACAGGCTTAAGACCTTAACCGGTGAGGATGTTCCCTTACGTTTAATGGATAATTTCTCAAATACTATTTTCAAGCCTAAAGTAGTGCCATAATAGCCATGTGTTTCATAGTGTACATTTCTTGTATAGTTGTTTGTACATTCTTCTTGTTCTGGCTTGTTTGTTGTTTCCTCAACAGGGATGTTTATTTTGATTTACAGTATGTAGGAGAAGACTAACAACCATTGAAAACAATAGAAAATTTAGAACATTCAGGTTAATTATCTAAAATTTATGCATAACTTGTTGTGACTGTCATGAATGTAGAAAGTTGTTTAACTTTATGAAATTTTATATTCAATAACTGTGGGTTGAGTATTCAAGGAAGGTTTCTCACAATGACACACCTAAAATCCTTGGGTTTGTTGAACTTACCAGTGTAGATATTAGGTGAAAAATCTAAGGTCGCCCTTGCTACCATTACAATTCTCAGCTTAATTTCAGCAAGTGACCACTCCTTGCATCATGAAGTTACAAATGTAGTATCTTATAAAGTTCTATCAAATACAAAAAAAAATGAATAAATGGATTTTACTAAAAAATCTAGATTAAGCAATCTAAGTAACTCTACCGGGGCTATAGACACTTGCTGGCAGTGGGGCTCTACTTAGGAGAATTGTAACGATAACCTTGTCAGGGCTATGGACGCTGGCTAGCAGCAAGGCTCTATCTGATTGGCTATGAGGGAATGACATCAACTATGTAGTCTAATGTCAGTCACTGGTTTGTTCAACTGATTTCCAAGATGAGGATAATTAATCACATGCACCCACTTAAACTGAAAGAAAAATTCATGCACCTTATTGAATAAATAGAGTCTCAAGTTGGATAATGATTTACAGAAAAGATATTTGGAAGTTATGAATTTATTTCATTTAGTTTTCTTTAATGGTTTGGATTTAATTGTTTTGTTTGGTTGCTAGTTGTGATGTTCGCAACACGCCCCATTTTACTCCTTAGCAAAATGAGGACCCCTACTGTGGCTTTTTTCTTTTTGCTTGTGTGTGTTGTTCTGCTTGATGGTGAAGGGAAAAAGAGAGTGAATAATACAAACCTTGTTGAAAATAGAGAAAAAATTTGCATTAAGTGCTAGGGCAAAGTACAGGTGAATTCCTTGTGAAAAATGAACAGGGGTTTCTTTATGAACCATCTTAAAATTTGCTATATTTTGCAAGTTATGAGTGTTTTGGTAAAATGTACATTCGAGTTTGTATGTTGCATGTACAATGCCCTTTGTATATCGAGTCACTTGTATGCAAAGTCTTTTACAAATCAGGTTGCATATACAATGGTCTTTGTATGTTAGGTCGTTGTATGTTGGACATGCAAAGGGTTTTGTATATCAGATTTATATACAAAGTTGTTTGTATGCTTTTATACTTGTATGCATTTGCTAATGTTCTATTTGTACATATAGGTTGGACCCGACATAGTTATGAGTTGAAGTAAATGTTTGGTTAAAATCCGTGGGATGCATCTTATGTTTGTATGTATCTTACATACATTTGTTATATACATTGCCAATGTGCAGGCCGCAGACGTGAAAGAAAGTTAAAGAGAGTTAATTTGTTGAATGTTTGCACTTTGTATGTATCTTACATATAAAGCTGATATGCATTACACTTATCCATGTGCCAAAACCGAAATGGTTATAAAATGAATTTGAATGCTTGTACATTTCATGCCTTGTATGTATGTTTTGAAACATACATTGCTTGATACATACAAGCACCAGAATTCAAAGAGGATTACAATTTGGTTAATGCAATGTATCACACCCAAATGTATATTACAAGATACATTGTACTTCATACATTTCTTTATACATACAAGATGGAATTCAGAAGAAATTAAAATATGGTATAAAGCATGCATCGCGTCTGATTGTATTTCAAAAGATGCATTGCATTTTTATACATTGCGGAGTCAAAGGGGTTATAGACTACGGTCAAAGGGCGATAAGTCCAAAAGAGAGATACAACCCGATATGCAAAGAGAAATATACATGGTCCGGATGTGAATGGAAAATTAAATATCGAAAATGCATTGTATATTCACTGTGATTGTATATTTAAAACATACATTCATGATATATAAGGATTTAAGCATATGAAATGGCAGGAAAGCAAAGCGAAGGGATTTTAAAGTTGTTTTAGTGCCTGATGCATGTTTTTTGTCAACGATGGTTGACTTGGCCATTGTTGACATGTATATGTATTCAGACATGCGTTTGCTCACAGATGCTAAATATTCATAGCCTGATAGCTGTGTTTGCACATTCTGGGCCTAATTTAATATAAATGTTTATTTTCCTGCTATGTTTTAAATATGATGATGCTTAATTTATGTCTATTTGCAAGCTCTAGGAGGTGAAACTTAAAGGCAAATTAGATCACCAAGCAAGTAAAAAGAGATAAGAATGGGGATGAGAAGTGATATGCAGGTGAAACATAATGGCAATGACATCATGAAAGGTGGATCAAATCATCAAAGAAGAAACAAAAGATATTTTAGTGGTTATTAGGGTTTTCAAAGCAGGATCTTTACGCAGCAGTAAAGATATGTTGGTCAGAGTTTTTTGGGCAGGGATTTATTTTCCATCGCCAATTGACTAGGGTTTTGGCACCGTATTGGGGATAAATTAGACCTATCTATATGAGCCCTTTTATTTGTACAGAAAAGAGGTCAATCATTCAAAATCTAACCTATAACAATTCCATGTAAGAGATCAGATTACTGGGACAATAAGGACTGAATTGTTGAAATGTCAAGGTTTTGTATTTAGATCATTATAAATATACTTGTTTTAAAGCATATTGAATGTAGATGAAGCTTCAGATTACATCCTGATTGTAAACTTTATGTAATATTCAAGTTGATTTCTAGATATGTACTGGTGAATTCTGTGTTCAATAGAAGCGCTTTTAATTTATTACATGTTGTTGTCAACTTTTCCTTTGAAGATTTGCACTGGATCATGCAGATTTGTGGACTGTCCTGGTGAAGTATGGTTCTAGTTTTCTTCTCCTCATTGTTGTATCAGAATATATATGTGGATTAGTGATCTTAGTCAAGTAATTTTGGGAATCTCATTTCTTTAAACCCTATCTTTTGTTATTTATTTTTCTTAATTTCAGTAAATCACTTTCATAACTGCAAATCATGATAAATAATAAGCAGACCAAAAAAATATGTTGAAATCCTGTAGATAACTGAATATCATTAGTATATTTGAACTAAATGCATGTAGTGTTGAAAATATCATGCTAAGAATTGCAAATAATGGTAGAAATCATGCAAATATCAATTTGTAGACTTATTATTTGAAGAAGCATACTGTGTAGACAAACCTTTATGTGTAACATATTTGAAAGAAATAGAATCTACTGATTAATGTAAGGCCCCTTGAAATGGAAAACAACAACACACATTAACCACTGAGTAACATCAATAGATTATGAACTAATCAATGGAGACTTGGGATCATGAATTCTTTGAATTCATCATATCTTTCAAGATAAATAAAGGTTGTTGTGTAACTTTTATTTCATGTTTGTTTGTGACTAACATCACCATCAACAAGACCTTGAGGGTGAAGCAGAGGAGCATGTGCAAGAAGCTGCTCATCAAGCAAATTCACCTAATAGAATAAGGCCATATTCATCCCCTGAAAATAGGGCAATGAGGACAATGTCAAGCCAAACTATAGATGTTGAAGATGTTAGAATAGTGGCTTGTAGTAAATTCTTGGAGGATGATGAATTCATACACACTCCTAAATTCAAGAGTTATGTCCTAAAAGTAAGGAGTGAGGAATTCCAAACAAGGATTGAGGATGCCAAGAGTGGAGCTAATCCCTCTGAGTATGAGGCCATCACCCAAAGGGTGTTAATGGAGGTTAATCAGGCCATTAGCACAATGACTCTAGAGGAGAGGAGGGAATTGGTTGCCAAAAGTAATATCTTGTTCCTCCCTCATTGGACTTTGTCAGATGTAATTACATTTGGCACAATAACTAGGGAAGATTCAAATATGACAGATGAACAAGTGGAGAAGGCTCTCTTTGGAGCAGCCTTGAGACATTGGGAATACAGGCTTTAGCCCCAAATAATAACATGACTAGGATTGGAATGGGGGAATTAATAGGAGATGTAATAATCAAGAGAGTATCTGACACCCCTACCCCCCAATCTTCAAGGTTAAATGTACAGAGTGCTTAATTTGCTAAGGCAATCACTAACAAGATGTAGAAAGAACATGATGAGATGCTATTAAAATATGCACAGGTGATTGCAGAGCTTAATAGGTGTAAGGATTAGGTATCATTAGGGGTTGGTACTTCCACCCCCCACTTGTGATCCCAACAATAGAGGTGTTTCCACCTGACACAAAGCCCTTGTTAGCTGAGATCAGAGAGCTAAAGGAGGAGGTGAAAAGATTGAAAGAGGAGAAAAGGAGTTCATTCAAAGAGATAGTCACTAATTTGATAAGCCATAGAGTGACTAAGATTGTGGCAAGGATGGATGAGACATGGAAGTCTCATTCATATTTAAAGGCTACATTGGATAAACATGAGCAAGATAAAGAATATCTTAAGACAATGCAAAAATCATGGCTGCCAAGGACTGGTGAATTAAGAGACTTAATTAGGTGTGCAAGATATGATGCATAGGGACCACCAAAGATGAAGCTAACCCTTGAAATGCTAGAAATTCTTAAGGGGATTATGGCTTTCCAATTAAAATTGGATAAAGTACTAGGCAAGAAGTAGTTTATGGAGAAAATAGATAAGAAGATAATGCCTAGCATTTTGGCGGTCGATGAGCAGGTCAAAGGCCTTGACAAGTGGAAAGATGAATTCAATGACAATACCTGTCGGCTCATATCTACTTGTTACACTGATGGGGACCCTAAGATGGCAAATTTGAACTCAACTTTGGATAAACTACATCTTTTGGCAATAAATTTTGAATTGTTCTGTAAGGAGGTGAAGATTTTGATGGATGCAAGGTACACAAGACACATTGACAAGTTTTCAAAGTTGATTGCATTCTAATGGCCTCTAGAAAAGTCATATGCTGAGTGGGTGGAGAAGTATGGTTAGGTGTACCTAAAGCATACAAGAAGTTGCTTCTCCTCTACATTTATGTGGGTAGGCTCCTCAAGTCATTTGGGTGCCATGTGACATATTGTTTTTTATTCTTCTTTGGGCTCAATGTAATAAATGCTTCAATGGCCTTGAGTGGCTCTCTATAATGTATTTTCACCAAACCAACACATGTAATGAATGTTTGTGCTAGGCTCTGTGTCTGTAGAGCTGGTTGCCTCTCTTTGTAAGGTTGTTCTAAGTTTTGGGATTTTGAGGAGTAAAGCTAATACAAAATTTTGGCCAGTTTTTCTCTCAATGGTATTGTGAGTTATGTTTTAATGTATGTATTTTCATAAGCCATTTATCAGTTTTAGGTTTAAATATATGGATAATGTTGTAGTGCATGTGTTTTTATTAACTATCTCCATTGTTATCTGCAATCTCCTTTTGAATTAAGTAGCCAAGGGCTATCTAAGTTCTTGAATGCACATTTGTTGTATTGCATATTTGATTTTTTTACTTCTATTTAAGGAACAAATTAAATGTTTAAGTTAAACATGGAGGGGAATGTTTGATAATAGGGATATTCATAAGTAGGGTTAATTGAAATACTCAAGATTGGGAGTTGTCTGCAAGGCACAAACTCGGTAACCATTTTATACTTGCATGTTTGTTTGGTTTATGATAATTTTTATGTTTTAAGTTGGACTCCATGCCCTTGGATAGGCACCGATCAAAGGCCTACATTAAACTTATGAATCAAACCCTAATCTTGCAACCACACACACACACACATAAAATCAAATCAAATTAAAACCTCAAACTTTAGGATTATAGGAGTAAGTTTTAGGTTTCAAATCCTTTGGCTCACAATTGAAGTAGGGTCCAAAGCTAGCCCCTTTGTATTTATCTCATAGTTTTTTCCTGCATAATAGAGGATTTATCTTCTTATGTATCAATACCTAGTTTAAGCCAAGATTTACCATATGGGAATTGTGTAGGGACACCCCCTAAGTCTTGTAGAGCTTGAAGAGTAGAGGAGACATTAGAGTCTATCTCCTATTTATTGGCCACTGACCTGAGGATCATGTGGATAGGAGATGGCTACTTTTTTGGGAAACTCAGGCAAGCAACTAGAAAATATCCAACAGATTGGCCACTCTACTAGGAAGCTAAAAAGGGGAACCTAGAACATAGGTATAAATCCCATTAGTGGGTGGAAACTCTGGACAAAATCTCCCAGTAGGTAGAATAGAAGTTGTATATAGGGGAGAAGATCCCTGCAAAACCCTTTGTTCCAAGAATTACAAAGAAAAATGTATAGAAAGAAAGGAACTGCTCAACCCAATCATGAAGGTTCACCAAGTCTAAGAAATAATGATGATTCTCAAGATAATGTTAGGCCTTTGGGACAACAACAATACTTTTCAACAGCAGAAGCTAATATTTAGGACATTTTTGAGAAACAACAAGGTGATGGGTTGAGGTTTTGATCTGATATTTTTCAAGAATGTCCTTTTTTAGATCCCCTTGGTAGATTTGAAGACACATAATCCCCAAGGGATACTAATTATTTACAAGCCCTAAAACTAAGAGATGATATGAAACAAAGAATGCAAGCTCTAAAAATGGCCCATGAATATTTAGTTCCCACCCTCAATAATGCAAATATGTTGAAAAACCAACAGGCAAATGAGGTTCAAAACTAGCAAAATGATCAAAACATCCTTGGAAATGATCAAGGGCTTAACTAGCATGCGAATCAAAATCCACAAAATAATCAAAGAAAAAATGCAAATAACAATAGAGTACCACTGAATAATGTGAGAAATTAGAATATTAATGTTAATGCAAATAGGAATGCAAATGCCAACTAGTTTGGTAGAAGACCTATGCAGTTAGACAGGTTTAGACAATTAGATTTCAATGGTATTCCTAGATGCCCTAATCCCATTGACAAACATATAAGAGGTGAATTACCAAAGTTTTTTAGGGAACAATGCTATGTCAGGAGAAGATCACTTAAAGGCTTTCCAAAATGTCATGGATAATTTTGAGGTAGAGCATGAGGATGTTTTCATGAAACTGTTTATATAGTCATTGATTTATGAAGCTAGAGAGTGGTATAGAGGTTTGCCTGATCAGAGTATCACATCATGGGATAACTTTAAAAGGATCTTTAGAGAATAGTATGGAGACAAAACTGACCCTAGTTTTATCATTAATGAGTTCACAAGTATTACTAAAGGGTCAAATGAGCTAGTATCAAATTTTAATGCCAGGTTTACCAGAGTTTTAAATAAACTACCACCTCATATAAGACCAAATGAACCAATGTGTATGGCTTTGTACACAAATTACTTTGATGCTAAGACTACATATGAATTGAGGGACAAAGGTCTAGCCAGCCTCAGAGATGCTTTTAGAATTGCAACTAATATAGAGAACAATAGGAAGGCATCAAGTAAAGGAAATAGAAGGGATGATGTGAGAATTTTATAGAATCCAAACAATAGAATTCAAAATGTTCAAAATAGCAATTCCACATTTGAAGATAAGTTGGATAAGTTGACATCTAATTTTAAAGATTTAAGTTACAATCTTGCTAAGAATGAAAATGGGCTTGGTCTTGAGAAGGAGGTTTATTAGAGGCAAGAAAATAGACCTCAGTTGCACGATATGCCATGCAATACAAATTGGTACAATGGTAAGCCTATCCCCAACAACAAAACTAATTAAAGATCTCAGAATGTAAAGGAAACTCTTGACCCCCTGAAGAAAACTTTCAATGTTGTGGAAGATGCTCCATGGTGTATAATTTTTCAGATGCCTCATCCACAGTCACAATGTATGATCATCCAATCCTTTTATAATGATGTGTATGCCTGTGATGAGTGTAATGAATCTCACTATGTAGAAAATGATAGTGTTAATATGCTCTCTTTGAGTGGAGATTATTCCTCCCCTTATGAGTCAGGAATGGAAATAGATGTGAATGAAGGGAAGTGTTATAAAGGTGAAACCTATCAGCAAGTTTTTTCTGATGAAGAAAATGAGGATCATCAAGTTTATGCCAAGGATTCACACACTCCTTTGGTTAATTTGAGAAGGCCTTTTGATGAAGAAATTAGAGCTCTTACAGTTACTACAGTAGCTTAGGTTAGAAGTAGCTATAACCTTAGAAGTAAAGCTCAGGTAGGTGATTCAAGCTAGCCGAGAAGCATCTTTGTAAAACAACCTCAACATAAGCACAAGGACCCTAACCTGTAGAAAAGGCAAAATAATAACAACAAGAGAGATTCAAAAGAGAAGTTAGGGAACAATGCTCAGAATTTTGAAGGAAAGATTTCTCAGAATATAAAAAGGACTGAAGGTTCACCTGTCATGGATGATATTTAGAAAACCATTAAAGCTAGGGTTGGATAGACTCAAGAGAAAAGTAAACAATATGGGTTAATCTACAACTGTTATACAAAATTATGTCTCGTTTGACATAACTCAAGCTTTGCCACAAATGAAAGTCTCGATTCCACTGATGGAAATGATGAAAATTGAAGAATACAGAAATAAGGCAATGACCTTAATTTCAAGTGTATCTTGTTAGACAAGTCACACTTCTAAGCATCAGAACAATATCCAAGAAATGAGTATTGATGAAGAAGAAATCCTTGAAGTTTACTTGGGAACAACAATAACAAAGTGCCCTTCTTAGGTTGAACCATTTTATGTGTCCCTTATTGTAAATGGGAAAGTGATTAGGACCTGTATGCTTGATTCAGGTGCTTCAACAAACATCATGCCTCTAGTTGTTATGCAACAGATCGGATTGAACATAGACAAGGCATGTGGAAAGTGTTATACTATGGATGCTAGAGAAGTACTAGTTATGGTGATTATGAAAAATGTGGACTTCATGCTTGCAGTCTATCTAGAAAAAAACTTATATAATGAATGTTACAGTAGTTGATATCAAGCCACAATATGGTATGTTATTGTCTAGAAGGTGGGAATGTTGGATCTAGGGCATACAACTGAGAGGGGGGGTGAATCAGTTGTATAAAACTTGCTCTTACTTTAAACACTTGATTGTTCTTTGTTAGTTAACAGCATATCAATTAACCATCTATGAAAGCATAATGCATAAACTCAGAGTAGATGAACATCAACACATTGAACACCAAGATTTTGATGTGGAAAACCCGGTTAAGGGAAAAACCACGGGGTGATTAACCCAAGAATTATTCTCTGTTAGAAGAATAAAGAAGAATGAATGGCACATGCCAATTAGGGCTCACTGCCCGAGCACACTGCTCACAAAGAGGCCCACTACCTACAAGGAGACACACTGTCTACAAAGTGATAAAAATCACAATCTTGAACTGGAGAATGACATCTCTACTATGTCCGGATCAGTTCCATTTAAGCCCAAAACCTCTGCTCTGTCTTTCGCACCTCTCTTTGCTATCCCACACTCATCCACTCCATACACACTCGAAATGAACTCACAAACCTTTATTTATACAAGACATCGACTTAGGAACAATCATCTAAGTCGGCAATCAACCATAAGAATATCCGCAAGATGAATAACACATCCGGTCGGCCACCACAAGAACATTCACAGGATGATCAATTCATCCGGTCAGCTAGTCTGAACAAGAACTTCATCCGAAAGAATATCTTCAATTCCGGGCTCTACTACCAATGCGGATCAACAACACAACCTCAACACGATCCAAAAACCTTCACAAGCCTGCCTGAACGACCGGATACATCCGCACTTCCTTTACTTACTGGAATCTCTTGTCTTCCTCATCTGGAACTTCAAGAACACAGTCTATCGCCACTGTCATAATGCAAAAGGTACTTTCAGACCTCCAAATCATACACAAATTAGGATGACACATCACAAGGACATCCCAAACACTCCTTCCAATCCGCAGATTAGGATAATACAATTCCGGACCTCACCGGACCTTTCTGTGATCCTTTGTCACCTCTGAACACTTGCCAGAACCGGTTCCATACCGACAGCCACAACTCCTTTAGATCTTCATGCAGACCTCTAAAATCTTAACTGAAGCATCTCAAGACTCATATCTACAGACCCTTTAATTCGCATCCTCCGGTTCTCATCCTATACAGTACATTTGCCTTCTTCTCATCACTGTTCTTCACTATTCCTGACTGAGGCTAATTTTCTCAATATCCTCAGCACACTGCTCATCCAATCCATCTTGTCAATGCAATATGAGTATGTTGACATCAATGACAACACTGGTTTACCTCATACTTGCAACAATCTCCCCCTTTGTCATTGATGGCAACATATGATGTGAAAAACCATCAAGACAAGAACTTCTCCTTTCTGTCACAGCTCCCCCTATCAGCGACATGTCTTCTCCCCATTTACTGCTCCCCCTTTGATCATCAGCTACTTGTTTTTCACATGTCTTCTCTCCCCCTTTGACATTAATGGAAAATGGCTCATACTTGCAATTCTCATACATCAGAATCATACCAGCTGCTCCCCCTTAGTTGCAGCTCCCCATCATCAATCCGGATCACAAAGATATGACTGTGATATCCACCGGACTGGTGCACATCAGTGCATCCTAGTTCATCACCGGAGGGGCCATGACCCCTAACTTCTCCCGGAGATATTCAAAAGAGTCCTTGGGAAGAGGTTTAGTAAAGATATCTGCAATCTAATCCTTGGAGGGAACATACTCCAATCTGACTTCTTCCTTGTTCACTTGTTCTCTCAAGAAGTGAAACTTGATAGATATGTGCTTAGTCTTATAATGCAATACCGGATTCTTAGAAATATTAATTGCACTTGAATTATCACAGAAAATTGTGATAGGCTCCTCATATTCAACTTTAATGTCTCTTAGCATCTGCTTCATCCATAAGATTTGAGTGCAACTACCTGCTGCTGCAATGTATTCTGCTTCAGTTGTAGACAGAGATATTGCATCTTGTTTCTTGCTTAACCAAGAAACCAATCTCTTCCCCAAAAAGAATGCTCCACCACTAGTGCTCTTCCGGTCATCCACATCTCCTGCCCAATCTGCATCTGTGTAAGCATGAAGAGAGAAATCCAGATCTCTAGGGTACCATAGACCATACTCAACTGTTCCTTTCAAGTACCTAAAAATTCTTTTGATTGCCATAACATGAGATTCTCTAGGATCAGCCTGGAATCTTGCCACAAGACCAACAGCCTGCATTATATCTGGTCTAGTTTGAGTGAGATACAACAATCCACCAATCATTGATCTATACTTTGTCTGATCTACCTTTGGAGAATCATCATCTTTGCTTAACTTACATCTGGTTGCCATAGGAGTGTTCATTTGCTTTGAGTCTTCCATACCAAATTTCCTTACAAATTCTTTCACATATTTGGTCTGAGAAATGAAGATCCCTTCTTTTGTTTGAGTAATTTGCAGACCCAAGAAGAAATTCATTTCACCAAGCATAGACATTTCAAACTCACTTTTCATCTGATTTGCAAAAGTTTTGCACATACTATCTCTTCCTCCAAAAATGATATCATCCACAAACACTTCAACAATCAAAATGTTTTCATGAACAATTTTGAAATATAAGTTACTGTCAGCAGTACCTTTGTTGAATCCAATCTGCACAAGATGCTTATCCAACCTTTCATACCATGCTCTTGGGGCTTGCTTTAGTCCATACAATGCTTTCTTCAACTTGCAGACCATATCATCATTATCAGACAATTGAAATCCATCCGGTTGTTCAATGTAGACTTCTTCTTCCAGCTCACCATTTAGGAAGGCAGACTTGACATCCATCTGATATACCTTGAAGTCTTTGAAGGCAGCAAATGCAAGAAGTAATCTGACTGCTTCAATTCTTCCCACCAGAGCAAAAGTCTCTTCAAAGTCAATTCCTTCTATTTGAGAGTACCCTTTGCAGACCAATCTAGCTTTGTTTCTGATTACTTCACTAGCTTCATTTAGTTTGTTCCAGAAGACCCACTTGGTTCCAATTACATTCCTGTCTCTAGGTCTTGGAACAAGATCCCAAGTATGATTCTTCTCAATTTGCATCAATTCATCTTCCATTGCTTTGGTCCAGTTTTCATCATTGCAGGCTTCATTTATTGTTTTAGGTTCAATCTTTGAAATCAGACAACATTCATCCTGATTTTGAGCAACATTCCTTCTAGTTTGTACACCTTTGCTTCTGTCACCTATGATCTGATCTTCAGAGTGGTTCAGTCTTACATACCTTGGAATTTTGGGAGTATCCTGCACTGCTGCTTCTTGATCAGGCTCATTCAAACCTATCTCTTCTTCCTGATTTACCAGATCAGGCTGACTCTGTCTCACCGGAGAGGATTGAGTTCCTTGAACACTATCTTGGTCATCTTCATCAAACTCATAAAATCTTGAAGGCTTCTCAATTCCTTCATCAATTTTCACATTGGTGCTTTCTATCAGCTTCCTCAATCTCTTATTGTAACACCGGTATGCTTTGCTTTGAGTGGAGTAACCCAAGAAAATTCCTTCATCACTTCTAGCATCAAACTTTCCTAGATCTTCATCTCTTTTAATATAACACTTGCTACCAAATACTCTGAAATATTTCACAGTAGGAGTGATGCCAAACCAGAGTTCTAGGGGGTCTTACCGGTGTTGTTTCTGATTTGAACTCGATTGAGAGTGTAGACTGCAGTGCTGATAGCTTCTTTCCAAAACATTTGAGGAACATTTGCTTCCAACATCATTGTCCTGGCAGCTTCCTGGATGGTCTGGTTCTTTCTCTCAACTACTCCATTCTGTTGTGGAGTCCTAGGAGCAGACAACTGTCTCCTTATACCCTGCTTCTCACAAAAGTCAATGAACTCACTAGATGTAAATTCACCACCTCTATTAGACCTTAGACACTTTAGTTTCAATCCGGTTTGATTCTCTACCATAGCTTTGAAGATTTTGAACTTCTCAAATGCTTCTGATTTTTCTTTTAGAAAGGTAACCCACATCATCTGGGAATGATCATCAATTAACAACATGAAATATCTATCACCTTGCAGACTCTTGATTCTTGTCGGACCACAGAGATCAGTATGTACTAATTCCAACAATCCGGTAGAAGACTGATCTTGGCTTTTGAAAGAGACTCTGCTTTGTTTACCTAGCTGACATTCTTTGCACAAACTATTTGTAGGTTTCATCAATTTTGGAAGATCTCTTACAGCCTGAGTATTGCTTATCTTGATGATGTTATCAAAATTTACATGACACATTCTTCTATGCCATAACCAACTCTGATCAATTTGAACAAACAAACAACTTTTATTTGAACCAACCAGATGAAAGATATTACCTTTTGTCTGAGTACCGGATGCAATTTCAGTTCTGGAGCTTGTAAAGATTCTGCATTTTCCATTCTTGAACCGGAGATCATAGCCTTTGTCCACTAACTAACCAACACTAAGAAGATTGTGCTTCAATCCTTCAACATATAGTACGTTACCTGTTTTGCTCTTTCCATCAAAGGAAATAGTTCCCCTGCCTCTGATTCTGCCAGCAGAATTGTCACCAAACTTTACCATTCCTCCTTCATACCTTTCCAAATTCAAGAACTTATTCTTGTCACCAGTCATATGGTGAGAACATCCACTGTCAATAACCCAATCATCCTTTTCTTCCACTTGAGCAGCCAAAGCTTTTTCAACAACTTTGTGATTGACAGATTCAGAGAGTATTGAATCTTCTTCCTTAATGGCAATAAACACCCACTCATTTCCGGATTTGCTTCCTAGTTCTGATTCATCATCTGTTACTCCTTCATTGTCATCTTCTTCATGAACATAATAGCAATTCTTTTGAAACCTTTGTCTGTTAGTATTAGACCGTGCAGATCTTTCCAGACATCTTGAGCAAAATGACCAATCTTATTGCAGTTGAAACACTTAAAGGGTAGTTTTCCTTCATACTTACCGGATCCTCTTGGCAGTCTCTTTGCAATGAGGGCTTCAAGTTGAGCTATTTCTGCTTCTTCTTCTTCCATGTCTCTTCTTGCTTGATCATACCATGACATTTTCCTTGATGAGTTTTCCCCCGGATCAAATCTTTGTTTGCCTTTCACATAGGCACTGGCTTTGAAAGCAGATTCAGTCTTGGGAGGATCATCTCCAAACTCGGTCATTTCAAATGCAGCTAGTTTGCCAGCCAGTTGTTCTCTTGTGATAGTTGTGTGGGCTCTGAATTCATCAATGGCAGCAACCTTGATTTTGTAGGTAGCAGGAAGGGATCTTAGGATTTTGCAGACAATCTCATTTTCATCTAGAGTTCCACCAGCATTTCTAATTCCACATACCAGCTCATTCACTCTTGGCATAAAGGTAGTGATGTTTTCATCATCTCTCATCTTCAATCTTTCAAATTTCCCTTTCAGACTTTGCAACCTTGCACTTTTGACAAACTCATCTCCTTCATACAGAAGTTCCAGTTTAGTCAGGATCTCATATGCAGTTGGTAGGTCAATAACATTTGAGAGATCTGAATCATTCAATGCGCTTAGTAGGGCTTCCTTGGTCTGCAGATTATTTTCAGCATCTGTAATCTCATTCAGAGTTGTCGGACCACCTTGTGGAGGTACATATGGTTTTGAGATCATAGCCAAGTATGCTTTTCCCATACATTCCAAGTGACACTTCATGCGACCTTTCCAGAGAGTGAAGTTGGTTCCATCGAACTTCGGACTATCCTTCTTGTATGACGACATCTTGGATCTCCTCAAGCAGTTAAGCTCCTTTCAGAGGAACATGGCTCTGATACCAATTGTTGGATCTAGGGCATACAACTGAGAGGGGGGGGGTGAATCAGTTGTATAAAACTTGCTCTTACTTTAAACACTTGATTGTTCTTTGTTAGTTAACAGCATATCAATTAACCATCTATGAAAGCATAATGCATAAACTCAGAGTAGATGAACATCAACACATTGAACACCAAGATTTTGATGTGGAAAACCTGGTTAAGGGAAAAACCACGGGGTGATTAACCCAAGAATTATTCTCTATTAGAAGAATAAAGAAGAATGAATGGCACATGCCAATTAGGGCTCACTGCCCGAGCACACTGCTCACAAAGAGGCCCACTGCCTACAAGGAGACACACTGTCTACAAAGTGATAAAAATCACAATCTTGAACTGGAGAATGACATCTCTACTATGTCCGGATCAGTTCCATTTAAGCCCAAAACCTCTGCTCTGTCTTTCGCACCTCTCTTCGCTATCCCACACTCATCCACTCCATACACACTCGAAATGAACTCACAAACCTTTATTTATACAAGACATCAACTTAGGAACAATCATCTAAGTCGGCAATCAACCATAAGAATATCCGCAAGATGAATAACACATCCGGTCGGCCACCACAAGAACATTCACAGGATGATCAATTCATCCGGTCGGCTAGTCTGAACAAGAACTTCATCCGGAAGAATATCTTCAATTCCGGGCTCTACTACCAATGCGGATCAACAACACAACCTCAACACGATCCAAAAACCTTCACAAGCCTGCCTGAACGACCGGATACATCCGCACTTCCTTTACTTACTGGAATCTCTTGTCTTCCTCATCCGGAACTTCAAGAACACAGTCTGTCGCCACTGTCATAATGCAAAAGGTACTTCCGGACCTCCAAATCATACACAAATCAGGATGACACATCACAAGGACATCCCAAACACTCCTTCCAATCCACAGATTAGGATAATACAATTCCGGACCTCACCGGACCTTTCTGTGATCCTTTGTCACCTCTGAACACTTGCCGGAACCGGTTCCATACCGACAGCCACAACTCCTTTAGATCTTCATGCGGACCTCTGAAATCTTAACTGAAGCATCTCAAGACTCATATCTACAGACCCTTTAATCCGCATCCTCCAGTTCTCATCCTATACAGTACATTTGCCTTCTTCTCATCACTATTCTTCACTATTCCTGACTGAGGCTAATTTTCTCAATATCCTCAGCACACTGCTCATCCAATCCGTCTTGTCAATGCAATATGAGTATGTTGACATCAATGACAACACTGGTTTACCTCATACTTGCAACAGGGAAACATTAATTAGAGGAAGTATGCAATTGGATCTATCATATGCCATGATCCCCATGAATGGTAAAGATGTCAAGATAGTTAGTGAAGAAAGAGCACTAGATACAATTGAAGATCAAGAACTAGAAGATCAGATTTGCTTTGTGGATACTGATTGTGAAAATTTTAGGGTTATGTCATGTGATCAAGATGAAGATAGGAAAGAAATTATTGCTAGGGAGCTTGAAAAGTAGAAAGACCAAAATAGTTTGTGGATAATGTACTTTGATGGTGCCTGATCAAAAGAAGGTTCTGGTGTAGGAGTGGTATTTCTATCTCCTATTGGTAAGATCCTAAAATTCTCCTTTCTATTGAAATTTGCTTGCACAAATAACATTACAGAATATGAAGCCTTGTTGCTAGGATTGAATGTTGCTCTCAGACATGGAATTAAAATGTTAAGAGTGTTTGGAGATTTAGAATTAATAGTTTCCCAAGTAAGAGATAGGTATGCTTCAAATAATAAGAGACAAATAATATAAACATGATGTTTGGGATACTATAGAATTGTTTGATGCATTCTCAATAAACTGGGTAGAAAGTGTTGCAAGTATGGGCCAAACTAGTGTTGTCCTTGATGTCAACATACTCTTGTTACATTAATGATAAGGTTGGATGAGTTGTGTGTTGAGGATATTGAGAAAATTAGTCTCAATCAGGAACAATAAAGAATAGTAATGACATAAGGTAAAAGACAAAGATAGGATGAGGATCAGAGGATGCGGATTAAATGGTTTATAGATATGTGTCTTAAAATGTTGCAGTAGAGATTTTAGAGGTTTGCGTGAAGATATGAAGAAGTTATGGCAGTTCAAGTGAAACTGGCTCTGACAGATGTTCAGTGATGACAGAATGATACAGATAGGTCCAATGAGATCCAGAAATGAATTCTTTAGTTTTGCAGATTTGAGGAAGTGTTGGGGAAGTCTATGTGGTGTGTTAACTTGATTGGTTCATGGTTTGAAGGTCTGCAAGTATCTATTCCTTTGTGACAGTAATGGCAAACTGTGTTCTTGAGGTTCCAGATGAAGGAGAGAAGGATTTCAGTAAATAGAGGAAGTGTGGACATTCTTGGTGTTTTAAGCAAGTTTGTGGAGGTCCTTGGATCATGCTCAGTTTGTTTTTATGGTCTGCATAAGAATTGGGGTCCCAGAAATGAAGAATAACTTCCGGATGATGGTGTTCTTTATGTGAGTGGCCGACCAGATGAATTATACATCTTGCGGATGTTCTTGTGGATGTTTGCCGACTTAGATGTTTGTTCCTAAGTTGATGTCATATATAAATAAGGGATTGCAAAGTCATTTCAGAGTGTGACTTGTGAAGATGAGTGTGTGGTAGTGAGGAGAAGAGTGAAAGGTAGAGCAAAAGGTTTCAGCTTAAATGGAACTGACTCAAGCATGGTGAAGATGTTATTTACTAGTTCAATTATGTGATACTTATTCTTTTGTAGACTGTGTGTCTCTTGTAGGCAGTGAGCCTCTTGTGAGCAGTGTGCTCAGGCAGTGAGCCCTAATTGGCATGTGCCATTTTGTTTTTTCTATTCTTCTAACAGAGAATACAATCTTGGGTTAGTCACCCTGTGGTTTTTCTCTTAACCGGGTTTTCCACATCAAAATCTTGGTGTCTCATGTGTTGATGTGTTTTTCCTCTTGATTAAATGCATTAAGTTTCATGTTAGATTTATTGTTATATTGCTAAGTGAATATAAGTGTTGAAAATGAAGAAAGTTTTAGACAACTAATTCACCCCCCCTCTCAGTTGTTTGCCCTAAGTCTAATAGAAAGATCAAAGAATGTTATGGCAGACTTCCTAGCCAATATAGCCATTGGGCTAGATGATATCACTTTGTCTTGGCCAGATGATATCACTTTGTTTGATATTATAAATGTTGAGATCAA
Source organism: Cunninghamia lanceolata (assembly GCA_027924645.1). Classification (NCBI taxonomy): domain Eukaryota; kingdom Viridiplantae; phylum Streptophyta; class Pinopsida; order Cupressales; family Cupressaceae; genus Cunninghamia; species Cunninghamia lanceolata. The sequence continues at coordinate 2,706,637 of BSBN01000263.1, read as the reverse complement.
AATCAGACTAGTAGTGCCAGACAACATATGTAGTTGGTAGGTTTTTTAGGGCGATAAAGATTTAATAAATTTTTGCATTGTGTTGTTGAGTATGAAAATCAGAAAATTGATTTCCAGAACTTTGTAGAAGTTGTAGATGGGAAAGAAAAACTTTTTGGAAAAGAAGTGATACAGCTCAAGACTAATAAGATCTTGAGAGGGTTAGTAGCTTTAGAAAGAGCATTTGACAATAGAGATTAGTTGATTACCAAGATCTCACCCCTCACATGGAAGATCTAGAGGAGATAAACTTAGGTACACAAGATGCTCCCATGAAAGTCTACGTAGGTAAATGTTTGAAACCACATATCAGAGCAATGTTGATAGTTGTATTAATAAAATACAAACATGTCTTTGCCTGGTCATATGAAGACTTGAAAGCATATAAGGAGGACTTATTTCAACATGAAATTTCCCTTAATCCTAGAGCTAAGATGTTTAGATAGAGGCAAAGACCTATTAACCCTACTCTAGCTCCAAAGATGCAGGAAGAACTCATGAAGTTTAGGGATGTTGAAATTATTGAGCCCATAAGGCATTCTACTTGGGTGTCAAATCTTGTCCCAGTAAGAAAGAAGAATGGAGATATAAGACTATGTGTAGATTTTAGAAATATAAATGTGTCTTCTATGAAGGATAATTACCCCTTGCCCAACATGGAAGCTATGTTGCAAAAGCTGATAGGGTGTGAACTCATGTCTATGATGGATGGATTTTCAGGGTATAATTAGGTGAAGATGAGAGAATCTAAATAGTATAAGACTGCTTTCACAACTCCATGGGGAACTTATGTATATGTGAGGATGCCATTTGGATTGACAAATGTAAGTGCTACTTTTCAAAGAGCAATGGATGTTGCCTTTGCAGGATTAGGTGATTCTATCTTAGTTGTGTATCAAGATGACTTAACTACCTATTCAAAAAGGGAAGAACAACATTGTATACATCTAGAGGAGATTTTTATTAGGGCATTGGAATATGGTATCTCCTTAAACCCTAAGAAGTGTACATTTGGTGTAACTGAAGGAAAACTCTTGGGGCACATAGTGTCTAAGGATGGAGTTAGGATTGATCCAGATAGGGTTGTAGCAATTGATAAGATTCAGATGCCCAAGATAGTTAAAGGTATTCAGTCATTCTTTGGGCAAATCAACTTTGTTAGAAGATTTATTCCTAACTTTGCAAAGATTACCAAGGCCATATCCAAGATGTTGAAGAAGGGTGAATCTGTAGTTTGGGGAGGTGAGTCAATTCATTCATTTCAAAGCATTAAAGAAGCTATCAAGACTACCCCTATTCTAAAGTCTCCTAATTTTTCTAAACCCCTGCAATTGTTTTCATTTGTTTCATTCCATACAATTGCTGCATGCTTGTTACAGAAAAATGATGATGGATTTGAACAACCAATTGCCTTTTTTAGCAAGTCTCTATAGGTAGCATAATTGAAATATGATGTTATGGAGAAGCAAGCCTATGCTTTGGTTAGGGATGTCAAGAACTTCAGACCTTATTTGGTTGGAGCTTAGATTGTAACTTATGTACCACATGTAGCAGTTAAAGACATTCACTCAGCAGGAAGTGACTGGAAGGAGATGCAGATGGATAAACAAGATCCAAGAGTTCAACATTGAGATTTAGATTACCAAATTGGTAAGGGGACAAGGTTTGGCTAAATTGGTGACATAATCAAATTTAGAAGCATTCCAGGTAAATGCAGTCTAGGATCAAGATTATGGGCTGTATAAGTTAGAGTGGTAAAAAGACATTGTCTATTACTTGCAAAATCTGAATTGTCCTACTCACTTAAGTGAGCCAAAAGAGAACATTGAAATTACATGATGTTAAATATATTATTCTTCAAGGTGAATTGTATTGGAAGAACATTGAAGGTGTATTGCTTAAATGTGTAGATGAAAATCAAGCCATGAATATTCTAACTGATATGCATGGAGGGATATGTGGTGGACATTACACAGCTAGGACTACTACCCATAAAATTCTTAGGGCAGGATATTGCTGGCCAACACTTTTCTCTGACGCACATAATATTGTGAGGAAATGTGATTGTTGCCAGAGATTTTCTAGAAAGCTTAAATATGCAGGTGCATTACTCCTTAAGACTATAATAATGGAGGCTCCATTTCAGCAATGGGGAATAGACTTCATAGGAGAAATAGTAGAAAAGTCAAGTGGAGGACATATGTGGATTTTGGTTGCTACATACTATTTCACTAAATGGATTGAGGCCATTCCAACTAAGAAGGCCACAAGTAAGGTTGTGCTTGACTTTGTTCTTGAACATATAATAATCAAATTTAGAGTACCAGCAAAATTGGTCACTAAAAATGCAATGTGCTTCAGGTCTAGTGAGTTTGTTGATTTCTACAACAATTATGGAATCACTTTATCTCATGCTTCACCGTATCATCCTTAGGGAAATGGTCAAGCATAATCTAGTAACAAAAGTCTCATGAAGATAATTAAGAGAATAACTGATAAGATTAAAAGAGCATGGGATTCAAAATTGAAGTTGGCACTGTGGGCTGACAGGGTAACAATGAAAAAGGCAACTGGTAAGTCTCTATTTGAATTGGTATATGGTATGGAGGCTAGATTGCTAGCAAATAATCTCCTTCCAGTGTATAATTTTATTCAAGAGAGTAATGAGGATTTAGAATATTCAATGGCTGAAAGGATGAATTAGTCAATTGCACTAGGTGAGGTTAGGAGAAAATCTCAGAAGACCAATATCAAAAAATAAAAGAAAGTAAAATATTTGTTAAATGACAAAAGGACTACTAAAAGAAATTTTTAGTTTGATGATTTGGTTCTTGTATGGAATGCCAGGAATCAAGATAAGGGTAAACATGGAAAATTTGAACCATTATGGGTTGGCCCTTATTTAATAAGTAATACTCATGGAGAGGATTCTAATTTTCTCTAAGGAATGGACAATGAATTTCAAGAGTGTCATGTGCATGGACAATTCTTGAAACCTTACTTTTCATAAGTAAGTTCTTCTCTCTGCACATTGTAAAATAGTTGTATATAGGTTGTAGATGGTGTATATTCTTGTACAATCAGTCCTTTTGTTCTTGTCTAGTCTACTCCCAGAGGTCCAATGGTTCTTGTTGCAATCTGAAAGCTTGCACATCCCCAATCGGAGCCAATAGTGGTACCTATTAGGGTTTAGTGTTTCAGGTTCACAAAATTATAAATCTTTGCCTTTTGAAAATTCTTTAAACCTAAGTCCCTAGGCTCATGCACTTTATTTCCTAATTCCTTGTCAACCACCTATGATAGGTTTCCAGTCCCTTAAGTCATGATTTAAAGCCTTTATATTCATTACGTGACTGGCCCCATGTCCTAAGTCTTATCCCCTATGGCCCGTGAACATTTAAACCCATGTTCTAAGTCTTCATATAGGTTATAAGGCTTAATAAAAGTGTATTTCATAGCATTACAATGCATATTACATGACATCATCATCCCACTACGTGACCATGACAAGGTGACACCTATCGAAGGATCTAAGCTTATGTCCCTTTATTTTAAGAATCTTGCATTAAGCAACCGTATGTTGCCAAGTGTCAGCCTAAAAGTGGTCTGAAAGAAAGTTCTAATCTAACGGTTACACATCATCACAAAGGTATCTTGCCAGGAAGGAATCTTCACTATGCGATCGCAAGATGGTGACAAATAACCCCATCTTATGAAGGAAGTCAAAAGAAAATGAAGAATGGATGTGTGGAGGATTTATCACACCTGTGCAGAGTAGGTAAAGTGGTGGCCAACTTCCAACTATGACACCATGAAGTGATGCCACATGTCAAGGCTAGACAAAACATGATGTGGTCAGTGGCAGATGTACATCTGATGTGGCTCATCCTGATTGGCCAAGGACTTTTCAACTATGATGACTTGGATTTTCAAATCTAGCAGGTGAATGACCACTGTGGATCTCGCAGGAATGAACTCAAATCAATGGCATAGATTTAAATTTGTTGATAAACATTGAAGACATCCTGTGACATGAACGAAAGGTTAAGGCTGAAGCTACCTCCATTAATACCTTAGAAGCTATGCTACAAAGCTTAAAAATAACAAAACTTAGGGCTTTTTACATCATTCCTTCAAGCACATACATAGTTCAGATGCACAGTGGATTCTCTAGTGAGCAAAGAAAAAAATTCAAGCATCTACAAGCATAAACCAGTAAGTTCATTCTGTCTTGTTGTGCCTAACATATTTTAAATTGGTTGCTTGATTAAGAAGTTAGATAATTTTTTGTATAAGAAACCCTAGCTTATTACAATGAGTTTGAAAATGAGTCAAGCTAGTCAAGTTTCCACTTCCTAAGTGTAGCTTAGATGAGGACCTTATGGTCCAACTCTTAGGTTCTTCTAGGAAACCTCTAAATTTGCATGGTACTAATGGACCAGATGATAAGTTCCTTGACTTTTGTTACAACTGTAGAGATGTTAGACTGCCGATTTCTGGTTGGGTCTTGTTTGAACACTGGTACAAAAGAATAGATTATAATGCTCTAGTCGACCATGCTTAGCACTTTGATTTGGCCAAGCTTATCTACCCTAACATATTCCTTGGTAATCTAGACCTACTGAGGGAAATAGAACTAAGATACAACCCTCAAACAAGGATGGTCCTAGCAGGGAACGACACAAAGATTATCAAGCTCACAAAGGGATACATTGCCATTGTGTTTAACCTAAACCCTGTAACTAATAAGCCAATTGACCTAAGTACGTTGAAGAAGAAATACAAAACTGTCAAGCACGCCTATAGAGATTTTAACTTGGCCAAGCAGAGGCTGAGGCGAGTTGATGGTAAATTAGTGAAGATCTCAGACAATGAACAAGAACATTTCCAATGCAACCTGTTCATGCACTATTTTATTGAACATATCATAGTTTGTGTCAGGTGCTTAGCAGGGATACCTTAGATAGAATGCCCATCTCTCTGATGATGATGGCAGTAGATACTTAGAGTCAAGAGACTAAGGAGCCATATGACTATGCCTCTTACATTGTAGATAAACTACACAAATAGATGACATAAATAAGGAGAAATCTATTTACTGTAGATGCCCATGTTGAATTCACATGGTATTCCATGCTATTCCATATGCTTCTATTTGCTTTGTCAGGGATGTGCCACTAGAATTTGCATGTTAGACTGGCAGATGCATAAGGGAATATGCTGCCAGTACAGATGTGGACATGCATGATTGATATGCATTGTACTAGTTTTGATTATATAATTTTTGAGGAATATTTTGTGAGGATTCTTGGTTCCTTGGAGCCAGAAGGAGAGAGGCTACATCTAGATGTGCTAGATTTATTTAGGACTTTGGAAAGGACCCCTCACTTGGGGATTGATCATAACTGGGGTGATTGGTTTTATCATGAGTACACCACTTGCATCAAGGTCTATTAGTGTGAGGCCCCACCCCACATTCTATCTAAATATGTACCTAAGAAAAATGCATTCTTGGAGATCATTAGGTAGTTGAATGAATCAGATAAGGAGCACCTGATGAAGTACAAGAAAAGATGAGTTTTTCCCACCTCCCTTAGATTTAGTGATTTTCTAATAGCTAACAAAAGTGGGTTGGACCAGATTTATTTAGTGCTGCAGTGCTATGGGATATATTTGGTGCAGCCATGGATTTTTGACCTTGAAGGTTTCATTAATAGGGTGAGGGTCGATTAACAAAGGCCAAGATACATTCATTAGGTTGACTTCAATGATGATATTGCCAGGAATTGCTTCACAATGGATGATGTCCACCACTTGAGGATCAAGTGGGCAACAATAATGGCAAGAGAAAGAATGCGAAAGAATGTGAATGCTGCATTTTAGGGTGCCTTTGTAGAGGTGTAAGACCCTATTCAAAGAATTCAAAAAACATTAGATAATGTAGAGCAACTAATTGCTAGTGCTCCTACAGGAGAAGAAAGAACCTCCTATCAACCTGGCAGCTCAAGGAGAGGGTATGATGTGAAAAGAGAATCAATTGCCCCTTCCCCTGCCGAGAGGGCAAAGATTATTGATTTAGAGAATCTAGAGGAAATTGAGGTAGTGGACCTTGATGGTGAAGCAAAAGCGCATGTACAAGAAGCTATTCATCAGTTGAATTCACCTGACAGAATAAGGCCCTATTCATCCCCTAGAAACAAGGCAATGAGGACAATGTCAAGCCAAACTGTAGATATTGAAGATGTTAGAATAATGGCTTGTAGTAAATTCTTGGAGGATGATGACTTCACAAGCATTCCTGAATTCAAGAGTTATGTGCTAAAAGTAAGGAGTGAGGAATTCCAAAAAAGGATTAAGGATGCCAAGAGTCGAGCTGATCCCTCTGAGTATGAGGCCATCACCCAAAGGGTGTTAAAGGAGGTTAATTAGGCCATTAGCATAATGACTCCATTGGAGGTGAGGACATTAGCTGCCAAAAGTAATATCTTTCTCCTCCCTCATTAGAGTTTATCAAATGCAATTGCATTTGACACAATAACCAGAGAAGATTCAGATATGACTGATGAGCAAGTAGAGAAGGCTCTCTCTGGTACATCCTTCAACCCTAGGTTAGAGACATTGGTAATATGGGATTTAGCCCCAAATAATAACAAGTTGAGGATTAGATTAGGGGAATTAACAAGAGATGTAATAATCAAGAGAGTATCTAACACCCCTGCCACCTAGGCTACAACTTTAAATGTGTAGACTGCTCAATTTGCTGAGGTAGTCACTAACAAGTTGTAGAAAGAACATGATGAGCTGTTGTTAAAATATGCATAGGTAATTGCAGAACATAATAGGTGCAAGGAGAGCTATCATTAGGGGCTAGTACTTCCACCCCCACCTATGATCCCAATAGCAGAGGCATTTCCAGTTGACACAGAGCCCTTGTTAGTTGAGATAAGAGAGATAAAGGAGGAGGAGAAAAGTTTGAAAGAGGAGAAAAGGAGTTCATTCAAAGAGATAGTCACTAATTTGATAAACCATAGAGTGACTAGTGCAAGAGCACCCCACGAAGACTAGAGTCTTATGCACTTTATGCATTTTCTATATTTAATTGTAATAAGGTTTGTTTGACCAAAACTTGCTATTTTTAGTTGTTTTTGTTCATGGGACACCTGTCAATATGTAATGACAGGCTGTTTAGTTTGTTAGAAGTTTGTTAGGTAGTTATCATCTCCCAGCCGCTTGGAATTGTCTCCCAGCCGCTAGGAAATCAGGTCTGTACTACTGTTGTTTTGTAGTTAAATAGCTCATCTCAGATCATCAATAGACAGAGAGCAAGAGATAGCAGAATAGAGATACAGTTTGATTTTGTAACTAAGTTTAAGATGTGAATTGTAATTTCTGAAAGCAGTATAATAAAGATCTTGTGTTTACATTTGATATATACTATTTAATCAATTTGAGGGTTTGTAGTTGAGATGGATTTTTCCCATTCCACTGATTGATTACTCTATAATTAGTGGAATGGCTGTATATAGTAGTTTAGGTTTTTCTATTTTGTTTGTGTGCATTTCTTTTGTTTTCACAGGACCGAAGTTTTACAGCATGCTGAGATAAATCCTAGCATCCTCATGTGCTAGGTTGTTAATATTAGAGAAAACATATGTTGGTGGGGAAACAGTTTGGCGAAGTCACGCGGGTTTTAGTTATATAGGTCGGCGACACAGACAAAATAAATTTCTATGTTTGAACTATTTTTAAGGGCTCCATGGAGTTCAACAGTGTCAATAAGTAGTCCATCGAGTTCATAGTTGATCAAGATCAGGCAAAAAAGGTCTTTGTTTGAACCTTTAGCAAAAGGTTCAACAGTTCATCTGTCTATTGGGTTTGTTTTGGTTGGATGAAAGATTATAAGAAGTTAAGTAAGGCTCTAAATGAATTCTTAAGTGTTGGGTTGAACCTTTGAACTAGTTTAAAGGTTCCATGGTTCAATCGCGTGTTGGTTTGGAGGCCTCACAGAATGACAAAGGAGGTAAGGGTTAGTATTGATCGTTGAACCACTCATTGAACTGGTTCAACGGTTCAATGGTTCAATGACTCTGGCGGGTTTAAAGATGGGTAATGGTTCAATAGTTCAAAGAACCATAGGTTCAACAGTTCTGAGGTTCTAGGGTTCAATGAGCGGCGGAAGCTTTTGTTATAGTGTTGGTTCAACAAAATGGTGGGCTCAATGATACAATCTGCCGATCGTGACAGTCTTGCCAAGAGGCAAAAAATCTAAGAGCCAACAGACTAAGGAAGGAATTCAGCGTAGCAAAATTTAGTCTCACCAATAGAAGAGGATTTGTCAATGGAAATACATACGCAGGAAGTCGACTGTTAAATAAGTTTTCCACACCCATTGTACGCTCTGCGTCATAGTGGTATCAGAGCTAAGGACTATCTTTTGGGAAAATAAGAAGGCAGTAAAAATGTTAGAAGATGAAGGATCATCAGAACTTCCAGCAAGGATGACCAATGCTGAGTTGGCTGTGCTAGTAAAGTAGATTGTAGAAAGTAAAGTAGTGAAGGCTTAGAATCAAGCATTGAAAGATGAGTTGGAGAAATTGAGGGATAGAGTAGGTTATGGTAAAGAAGAAGATAGGGATGAGGAAGAGATCCCTAGGCGAGAAGAGGTAGACATTCCTACAGACTAGAGACCCTTATTGAATGCCCTCAAGTCCATGGAGAGAAGGACCATGGATGTGAAACTTGATCTACCAGTGTTTGCAGGAAAAATGGATCCTGATTCGGTGATGGAGTGGATAGACTCCCTAAATAATTTCTTTGAAAGAGAAGAGATACCAAACCATCAAAGAGTGAAGATGGCATAGTCTAAAATGAAAGAGGTTGCATTGACTTGGTGGAATTTCATCCAAGATGACAGGGCGAAAGAAGGTAAAAATAGAGTTACTACATTGAAGAAAATGGTGGCTTTAGTGAAGGAAGCCTATGTTCCATTGGATTACAGCATCCAACTACATAAAAGGAAACAAAATCTAAAGCAGAAGGAGCTAGATGTCAGCTCATACATGGAAGAGTTCATGAAACTTTGTGTCAAGACAAAAGTAAAGGAGAGTGATGAAGAAAAGGTAGCCAGATACCTTAATGGATTGAGGTTTAACATTCAGGAAGATTTAAATCTACATAGCCCAGATATAGTTCAGAAATGTTTCCAATTGGCACTAAAAGTGGAAGAGAAATTAAAGAGAAGACAAGAACAGAACAACAGAGGAAGAGGAAAATAGCAAAGAGGGGGAAGAAATCCTTTCAGAGACAGAGGCAATAATTTTGGATATCAAAGTGAATCCAATTAGGAAAATAGAAAAGGAGACAGTAGTCAAAACCAGAGAGGAAGTTATAATCAGCAAGGAAACTTTAGAGGCAGAAGACCACCATTCAAAGGAAGATCTCAGGGAAAAGGATCTATCAGATGTTATAACTGTAATCAAGAAGGCCATATAGCCAGTAGATGTCTGGAAAAGGCAACAAGTTCCATGGGAGAAAGGAGGACAAACCTGATACAAGAGTCTGATTATCAAGGTGAAACAAGCTCAAACACTTGCCAAAGTGTGAATGCTCCTGACAATTATAGGTATCCTAAGAAAGGAGAATCTTTGATGATGCAGAGAACAATGACCACCATGAAGATATTTGATAGAGAACCCCCACAAAGGAAGTCTCTTTTTAGAACCACCTGTAAGGTAGGAGGAAAGGTATGTAAAGTTCTGATTGACTTTGGATCTACTAAGAATTTTGTGTCTGATGAAATGGTAGAGAAGCTTAAGCTTAGAATATTACCACATCCATCCCCATACAAGGTCTCATGGCTTACCCAAGGTCAGCAAACAGTTGTGGAAGAGCAGGCTCGGGTAGAATTTCAAATTGGACCATATAAAGATAGGTTGTTGTTTTACATTTCTAAGATGGATGCTTGCCAACTCTTACTTGGAAGACCATGGCAGTATGATTTGAAAGCATGCCATGATGGAGTTAGGAACACCTATTCAATCACCAAGGATGGTAAGGTGACAGCGTTAATACCATTGATAGAGAATGAGGAATCAAAAGGAAAAGAGGCTAAGGTGATGATGGTCGAAGGCAAATAGTTCATGAATGAGATAGTAGAAGAAGGTGCAGTAGCCTATGCTCTAATTCCATGCCTGAAGGTAAACAAGGAGTAGCAATAAGAAGTCAAAGTAGAGAAAAGACAGAGGTTTATAGATCTAGTTATCCAAGAGTTGTTGGATAAGTATAAAGGCATCATCTCTGACGGAATGCCAAGATCCCTACCACCTGTATGGGATATCAACCATTGTATAGATTTGATTTTAGGATCTACACTTCCAAACAAGGTAGCATACAAACTTACCCTAGAGCAGAATGTAGAAGTAGAAAGACAGATTGAGGAATTGTTAGAGACAGGCCTAATTGGTAAGAGAATAAGTCCATTCGCAGTACCAGCTATACTAGCACCAAAGAAAGAAGGCACTTGGAGGCTTTGCACTGATTCCAAGGCTATTAATAAGATAACAATCAGGTATAGGTTTCCCATACCTAGGATCAAGAATTTACTTGACTGTTTGGGAGGTGCTAAGTATTTTACAAAACTAGATTTGAAGAGTGGTTATCATCAGATCAAAATTAGGCTAGGAGATGAGTGGAAAACATCATTTAAAACCAATGAGGGATTGTATGAGTGGAAGGTCATGCCTTTTGGTTTGTCTAATGCACCTAGTACTTTTATGAGACTGATGAATGAGGTCTTGAGAGAATTTATTGGAAAGTTTGTCATAGTATATCTGGATGGCATTCTAATTTTTAGCAATACAAAGGAAGAGCATCTAAAACATATAGACTTGGTTCTCAAACGGTTACACGAAGAGTAGATCATGATCAACCTGGAAAAGTGTTTGTTTATGCAAGAGGAGATCACCTATTTGGGTTTTGTTATTTCACAGGGAAAACTAAAAATGGATCAAGAAAAAGTAAGTGCCATATTGTCTTGGCCTACTCCTAGCACCATGAATGATGTCAGAAGTTTCCATGGGTTAGCAACTTTTTATAGGAAGTTTATAAAAGGGTTTAGCCATATCTGTGCACCCATGCTTGACACCATCAAAGGAGGATAGAAGTGCAGGTTCACTTGGACAGAGGTAGAAGATGATTCCTTTGAAACATTGAAGAAGAAGGTGGCATAACAACCAGTCCTTACGCTTCCTGATTTTAGAAAAAAATTTCAGGTAGAATGTGATGCAAGTCACATGGCAATTGGAGCAGTCCTTAGTCAATAAGGTAGGCCAATTGCATTTTTTAGTGAGAAATTAAATGGTACCAAGAAGAGGTATTCATCATATGATTTAGAGATGTATGCTCTAGTCCAGTCACTCAAGAAATGGAGACATTACCTAATGCCAAAAGAATTCATAGTATTTACAGATAATCAAGCTTCGAGTTTTATAAACAGCCAAGAAAAGTTGAATCATAGGCATATGAAGTGGGTGGAGACTTTGCAAGCTTTCACCTTCACCCTCAAGCACAAGAAAGGAGTCAAGAATAAGGTAGCAGATGCTTTGAGTAGGAGAGCGCTTACATTAAATCATATTTAGTTGGAAAGTGTTGGCATTGATTCCTTGAAGACTATGTATGATGCTGATGAAGATTTTGGAGAGATATATCAAGTATGTACTTCTTTTGGAGATAAATATCATGCTAAATTTTTTGAATTTCTGATCCAGGATGGATTGTTGTTCAAAGGTGTATAGTTGTGTATTCCAAGGTGTTCTATGAGGTTGAATATCATCAAGGAAAAACATTGTGGAGCTATGGCAGGACATTTTGGTTTGGATAAAACTCTTGATCTTGTCAGAAGACATTATTATTGGCCTAAAATGCAGATAGATGTTAGAAAATTTGTGGAGACATGTGTGATATGCCAGAAAGCAAAAGGCAGATCCACTAATGTAGGTTTATATCAGCCATTACCCATTCCTTCCCGACCATGGGAAAGCATAAGTATGGATTTTGTGCTGGGTTTACCTAGAACAAGGAAAGGATTTGATAGTGTTTTTGTTGTAGTGGACAGATTCAGTAAAATGGCACATTTCTTGCCATGTAGAACTACTTGTGATGCTTCATATGTTGCAGATTTGTTTTTCAAGGAAATAGTAAGGATACATGGATTGCCATTGAGCATTGTGTCAGACAGAGATGTGAAATTTATTGGTCACTTTTGGAGGACTCTTTGGAAGAAGCTTGGCACAAATTTATCTTTCTCATCAGCTTATCATCCTCAAACAGATGGCCAGACTGAAGTAGTCAACCGTTCATTGGGAAATCTACTCAGATGTTTGACAAGACAGCATGAAGAAAAGTGGGATAATATCCTACCACAGGCCAAATTTTCCTACAATGACATAGTTAATAGGAGTACAGGGAAATCACCTTTTCAGGTAGTATATGGTATGCATCCCAGAGGTATTTTGGAGTTACAAGATCTACCTATAGGAGAATCTATTAGTGTAGATGGCGAAGGTTTTGTAGCAGCAATAAAAGAGGTGCATGATCAAGTTAAGAATCAACTCCAGCAAACTACTTTGAAGTATAAAGAATATGTTGATAAAAAGAAGAGAGATGTACAGTTTGATGTTGAAGATTTGGTATGGGTTAATTTGAAGAAGAAAAGACTTCCAAAAGGAAAACATACCAAACTAATGTAGAAGAAGATTGGACCATGTCAAATTTTGTAGAAATGTGGACAGAATGCCTATAAAATCCAACTTCCTTCTGATCTTGGTTTATCACCTATTTTTAATGTGTATGATTTAACTCCATAAAGAGCTAATTCAGATGAAGGATAGGAATCACTACATAATACAATAGTTGATGACATTCCTAAACATGATCCCCCAAAATTGAAGTAGATTTTAGACTCAAGAATGGCCAAGAAGACTAGGAACAAAGAGTATATGGAATACTTGGTATCTTGGCAAGGAAAACCTGATTCCAAGATAGTTTGGATGACTGAAGAGCAGATCATCAAATAGGGTGCAGATCTTCCAACTCTCATCTCAAGTGGACTTGAGATTTCTTCTCTCGGGGAGTATGGTGCAGGAGCACCCCACAAAGACTAAAGTCTTATGCACTTTATGCATTTTCTATATTTAATTGTAATAAGGTTTGTTTGACCAAAACTTGCTACTTTTAGTTGTTTCTGATCGTGGGACACCTGTTGATCTGTAATGACATGTTGTTTAGTTTGTTAGAAGTTTGTTAGGTAGTTATCATCTCCTAGCCACTTGGAATTGTCTCCCAGCCACTGGGAAATCAGGTCTGTACTACTGTTGTTTTGTAGTTAAATAGCTTAGCTCAGATCATCAATAGACAGAGAGCAGGAGATAGCAGAATAGAGATACAGTCTGATTTTGTAACTGAGTTTAAGCTGTGAATTGTAATTTTTGAAAGCAGTATAATAAAGTTCTTGTGTTTACATTCGACATGTACTATTTAATCGATTTGAGGGTTTGCAACTAAGATGGATTTTTCCCATTCCACTGGTTGATTACTCTATAATCGGTGGAATGGATGTATATAGTAGTTTAGGTTTTTCTATTTTGTTTGTGTGCATTTCTTTTGTTTTCATAGGACCAAAGTTTTACAGCATGCTGAGATGAACCCTAGCATCCTCATGTGCTAGGTTGTTAATATTAGAGAAAACATATGTTGGTGGGGAAACAGTTTGGCGAAGTCATGTGGGTTTTAGTTATATAGGTTGGCGACATAGACAAAAGAAATTTCTACGTTTTAACCATTTTTAAGGGCTCCATAGACTTCCAATTCAACGGAGTCAATAAGTAGTCCATCGAGTTCACAGTTGATCAAGATTAGGCAAAAAAGGTCTTTGTTTGAACCTTTGGCGAAAGGTTCCACAGTTCATCTGTCTATTGGGTTTGTTTTGGTTCGATGAAAGCTTATAAGAAGTTAAGTAAAGCTCTGAAGGAATTCTTAAGTGTGGGGTTGAACCTTTGAACTGGTTCAACGGTTCAAAGCTTCCACGGTTCAATCGCATGTCGGTTCAGAGGCCCCACGGAACGACAAAGGAGGTAAGGGTTAGTATCGATCATTGAACCACTCATTGAACTGGTTCAACAGTTCAATGGTTCAACGATTCCAGCGGGTTCAACGACGGGTAATGGTTGAATAGTTTGAAGAACCATAGGTTCAATGGTTCTGAGGTTCTAGGGTTCAATGAGCAGCATAAACTTTTGTGATATTGTCAGTTTAACAAAACGGTGGGCTCAATGGTTCAATCTACCGATCGTGATAGTCTCGCCGAGAGGCAAAAAATCTAAGAGCCAAAGGACTGAGGAAGGAATTCAGCGTAGCAGAATTCAGTCTCGCCGATAGAAGAGGATTTGTTAATGGAAATACATATGCAGGAAGTTGACTGTTAAATAAGTTTTCCATACCCGCTATATGCTCTGCGTTAGTGACTAAGATTGTGGCAAGAATGTAGGAGACATGGAAGTCTCATTTAGATTTAAAGGCTGCATTGGATAAACATGAGAAAGATAAAGAATGTCTTAAGACAATGCAAAAATCATGGCTCCCAAGGATTGGTGAATTAAGAGACTTAATTAGGTGTGCAAGATATGATGAACAGGCACCACTAAAGATGTAGCTAACCCTTGAAATGCTAGAAATTCTTGAGGGGGTTGTGGCTTTCCAATTAAAATTGGATAAAGTACTAGGTGAGAAGAAGCAAGTTATGGATAAAATAGATAAGAAGATAATGCCTAACATTCTTGAGGTTAATGGGCAGGTCAAAGGCCTTGACAAGTGGAAAACTAACTTCAATGACAATGTCGGCTAGCTCATATCTATTTGTTGCACTAATGGGAACCCCAAGCTGGCAATTTTGAACTTAACTTTGGATAAACTACATGTTTTGGCAATAAATTTTGAATTGTTCTGTAAGGAGGTGAAGATTTTGATGGATGCAAGGTATACATGACACATTGACAAGATTTCAAAGTTGATTGCATTCCAATGGCTACCAAAAAAGTCATATGCTAAGTGGGTGGAGAAGTATGGTTAGGTGTACCTGAAACAAACAAGCAGTTGCTTCTCCTCTACATTTATGTGGCTAGGCTCCTCAAGTCATTTGGGTCCAATGTGACATATTATTTTTTATTCTTCTCTGGGCTCAATGTAATAAATGTCTCAACACCATTGAGCAATGCTCTGTAATGTATTTTCACCAAACCAACACATGTAATGAATGTTAGCATCAAGCTCTGTGTCTATAAAGAGTTGGTTTCCTCTCTTTGTAAGGTTGTCAGAAGTTTTGGGATTTTGAGGAGTAAAGGTAATACAAAATTTTGGCTAGTTGTTCTCTCAATGGTCTTGTGAGTTCTACTTTAATGTATGTATTTTCATAAGCCATTTATTAGTTTTAGGTTGAAATATATGTGTAGACACCCAAATTTGTCCCCAAAATTGTCCATGTCTTGCAACACCTAGTCAACACATTATTAGAGACATCATGTAGCATTTTATCCTAATCCCACTCTTAATTCCACTTATCCATTAACGAATTAATTTAAAAAAATTATTTATTTAATTCATTTCCCATTCATAATCCCATTTATCCTATCATAATCCCACTATCCAATTAATTAAATAAATCTTATTTATTTAATTAATTTTCCAACTAATTTATCCTCACCGTTCATCACAATGCAATACTTGTCCACCTCTCATTTGAATCATGTGTGGTAGTACATTTTTTATTTAATATCCTTTTTGTGTACACTATCACACATAAACTTATTAAATAAAGGTTTTTGTGTACATAGTCACACATGAGCCTTATCCTCCTCATTACACTTGTCACATGACTACAACTTCCTTGAAGAGTGGGAATAACTAATCAATCCTAGCCATCCACATCGTCCATTTAGCCTTTCAATCTCAACATCCATTTGAACCAAGCCTTTCCTACAAATCAAGCCCCCTCACAAGTCATTATCATGCATTGAGTTTGAGTACCCTTATGCTGTCAAATTGAAAATCTGCCTTTCATGCATCCTTATGCTGCCAAAATTTCTCTACAATCTTTCATCTATCATCTTCCATCTTTTCATCCATTATCTTCAATCTATCATCTATCATCTTCTAGCAACGTTATGCTGCCGAATTAAGCAACCAATTTATCAAATCAATCGATCAATCTACCATGCATGCATCTATCTAAGGTATTGAATATTTGGATTTAGGTAATGCATTGTATTGTTTTATCATTTTCATTTATTTAAAATTTTCAATATACAATATGAATAATGCTATAGTGTATGCATTTTTATTAATTGTCTCCATTGTTATCTGCAATCTCCTTTTGAATTAAGTAGCCAAGGGCTATCTAAGTTCTTGAATGCACATTTGTTGTATTGCATATTTGATTTTTTACTTTTGTTTAAGGAATCAATTAAATGTTTTAAATTAAATATGGAGGGGAATGTTTGATAACATGGATATTCATAAGTAGAGTTAATTGAAATACTCAAACTTGAGAATTGTCTGCAAGGAAAGAACTGGGTAACCCTCTAAAACTTGCATGTTTGTTTGGTCTATGGAAATTTATATATGTTTTAAGTTGGACTCCATGCCCTTGGATAGGCACCGATCAAAGGCCTGCATTAAATTATGAATCAAACCCTAATATGGTTGTATGCAGTGAAATATAGATTTTAATAAAGATTTGAAAACTATCTTGCAAACCCTAAAATCTACATTAAGTGCAACAAAAAGATAATGATAAGCTATTGAAACCAAATAAAGACAAATGTTACCAATGATTTGAAATGTGGTTGCTCGTATTTAGCATAACTTCATTGTAAATTTGCCAGGGGGCAAATGAGAATGAAATTGATTTTTATAAGGTTTGGGCAAAAGTGATTCAAAAGTGGTTCAAGTGGTTGAACGATAAAAAGGTAGGTAAATAACAGGTTTTTGGTTATGTGAACCGTAAATAATAAATTAAGTTTATTAATCTTAATTTATTATTTATGGGAGAATTTTAGGTTTAATAAATAATAAATTAATTTTAATTTATTATTCACGGGATATGGTAAAAGGTGAAAAGATTTAATTAATTAATGAAAATTAATTAAACTTTAGGAGATTAAGGGTGGATCAAAGATAAATGAAAATTTCATTAATTAATGAAAATTAATTATATTTCATGTGAAGGGAAAACTTAGGAAATTGATCATAGGTCAATTTTTCATGTCTACATTTTGCCCCTCTTTGAGATGATGTTACGAAGCAATGTCATTTCAAAGAAGATTAAAACATAGGTTTTGGATGCCGATTTTGGATAACTTGGGACTCACATGGGGCTCATAAAAATGAAGGATTGGTAGATAATGCCCCCTCAAGACGATATGCAGGGACAAAGGAGCTAGATAGATGTCATTTCAAACAAGATTAAAACATAGGTTTTGGATGTGGATTTTAGATAACTTGGGACTCACATGGGGCTCATAAAAATGAAGGATTGGTAGATAATGCCCCCTTAAGAGGATATGCAAGGATGAAAGAGCTGAATAGTGGTGTAGGAGCAGTAAGAGGATCCTAAGGACCCATACTTGTTTTTGTATTGTTTCATGTTGTCTTATGTTTTTTGTGATGTAATAAGGTCTATTGGACCATTTCCAGTTGATTTCAAGTTGATTACCAATGGTGTATGGCCCATGGTGCCAATAGTTGCAAGTAGGTAGTCAAGTCCTAGTTAATCTAGGACAGTCAAATCCTCCATAAGTGTATGGAGTGCATCTCAATTCCATGATGCAGCCACTCATGGCATGTAGGAGGCTATCCTAGGTGAGTTGGAATGATTTGAGGTAGGGGAGCATTCCTATTGTAAACAAATACATCAAATTGCATTGTAACATGGTGACAAATGGGTAGCTTGACAGGTGTAAAGGCAATTTTCAATTGGAAATTGACCCCAACTACTTTTCAATTGTTGATGTAGGAAGTATACATATTTAAGAAGGCCTCGAGGATGATCATTGTATGATTGATGAAGATTTGAAGAAGAATCAAATAAGATTTCTCTCTGTTTTCCTTCATTTTCTGTGTTTTCCTGAGTTTATTCCTGCTACAGTCCGTACCCTATTCTTGTACGATTCTGTCATAATTCCATACCCCTTGGAATTGTTGAAGGATGGGGTTAACTATTGTTTGAATTTGATTAGAGGTCCTGACATTGTTGTGTGGTGGAGATATAAGGTGTTTTCTTCAAACGGTCTGTCAAAACCCCAAATGAGGGTTTAATTGGAACGATGGGAAAATGAACCCTCTGCTAACTTTCACCTTCATAAAATCAATGGATTGGGTTTGTTTTTATATGTTTTTTTATGTTTGAAGCATTTTCAAGGTAGGAGAGGAGAGTTTGTAAGAGTTTGTGGAGTTAGGGCTTAATAAGACCATGTATTAAGCCATTTGGAGTAGTTTGAGACCCTAAAGTCCATACAGGTGAATGTGGCCACTTGAAACATGTAGAATCCTTGTTTTTGACACTAATTTGACATGTTCAAGTGTTTAGGTTTGCTTTGGTATGTTTTTGAAGGGCAATCTCTTTGGAAAAGAGACCTAATTAGGGCTCTAGATTGCTAGGGATAGTCAAATTTTGAACCATACTTTGTGAAACAACATATGCCCATTTTGGAGTATGTTAAGGGTCTTCCAAAAGGGTATCTAAAACTGACTTGGGTTTGTATAGTTGAGGTCTCTATCAAGAGTTATTGTTGACTATTCTCATTTCGAGGGCTACAAGGAGTCTAGTGACTTTGTGAAGGAAGTACCATATCTATGTTTGCAAGTGTCCATCCAATGATTTGGGAAGGTTGTTCTAATGGTTTTAAGACCTTGTACATGATTGCCCCTGCAAGATCATCTATCTTGTGCCATATTCAAGATTGAGCTCTTGTTTTAGGCTTGTAAGCATGAAAGCTTGATGGCAAATAGTGAGTTCATCATCCTCCATTGAATGATTGTCAATCACCTTGGAGTTGTCTTGTTTCCCCCTCTATCATCTTCATCATAGTGGTATTAGAGCTCAGCAAAAGAACTAGTCTGGTGAGTCGTGGTTTTGTGGTTGTGTGTTGTGGTTGTTTGCAGGTCAAGAAGAACCTAGTTGTTGCCAAGATAAGGCAAAGAAAGTTGAGAGAAGTTAAAGCAAGGAGAGACTTTCTTGGAGGCCATCTAGAAGATGGATTTGCTAATGAGATATCTGCAGGTAAAGGAATAAAGGAAGAAGAAACAAGAAGAGAAGAAAATAAGAGAGGAAAAGATAAAGAAAAATAAGAAGGATCAAGAATGGATGCAATCACTTGAGGAAATCAGTGTGAGGATAGAAAGATTTAAGCAGATGTATAGGCAAGCCACAAGTTGGTATTTGGCAGTTAAAAAGAGAGTGGTATGGCCTATTCAGAGGCTAATGTAAAAGAGAAAGCAACTACAAGAAATTGAACCAGACACGAAGACAAAAGAACCTTTGATGGAAAGAGGCAATGAACACACAAAGGAGGATAAAGAAGAAGATTTATGGACAACATATGTAGCCATTGACAATGAATAGAATAGTAAGGTTGGGATTGAACAAGTTGAGGTGATGATGGTAGAAGAAAAAGAATACATGAAGGTTGATTTTGCTGATAGAGTTGTTGTTGCTAATGAACTAGTAGAAAGGGATGATAGTGTTGGGGTAGATGATAAGGTTGACCAAGTTGTTGTTAAGGAATGGCAGAAGTCACCAAGACAGTTTGAGAGACAAAACTAAGATTTCATGAATAGTATTGATACTAATCCAATTATTTTTTTTAGTGAAGTTGTTATTGTATTTGTCCCAATGCAGGTATAAAGAAAAGTAGAGTGCAAAAGGCAACAATTTTCCTTTGACAAGTCCAAATACCTAAGAAAGAAAATGGGTAGACCAAGAGTGAAGATGAAGAAGAATGTTGGTGCAAGTTCAAGAGTTGATGCATGTTTTCAGTACCTTGTTCATTGGAAAGGTACACTAGGTGGAAGAAGCATTTTCAGATCAGAGAAGGAGGAGATCAAACATGATTTTGTTGTGGGTTCAGATGTAGGTTTGATAGTAGAAGGAGATGATGAGTGGGTTAATGATCTCCCACCTAGCCAACCATTGAAGTTAGAGAGTATATTGGACACCAAGGTGATCAAGAAGACTAGGAAGAGGACCTATAAAGAGTACCTTATCAAATGGATTGGCCTACCTACTGAAGATGCCACCTAGATGAGTCAAGAAAACATTTTGAAGCTTGGTACTACTATTGCTGATCTGGTTCCTCAAGGGACTTGAGTTCTATTCCACCCTGAGAGTATGGTGCAGGAGCACCAAGAGGATCATAAGGACCCATACTTGTTTTTGTATTGTTTCATGTTGTCTTATGTTTTTTTTGTGATGTAATTAGGTCCATTGGACCATTTCTAGTTGATTTCAAGTTGATTTCATGTTGATTACCAATGGTTTATGGCCCATGGTGCCAATAGTTGCAAGTAGGTAGTCAAGTCCTAGTTAATCTAGGACAATCAAATCATCCATAAGTGTATGGAGTGCATCTCATTTCCATGATTTAGCCATTCATGGAATGTAGGAGGCTATCCTAGGTGAGTTGGAATAAATTGAGGTAGGGGATCATTCCTATTGTAAACAAATACATCAAATTACATTGTAACATGGTGACAAATGGGTAGTTTGACAAGTGTAAAGGTAGTTTTCGGTTGGAAATTGACCCAAACTACTTTTTAACTATTGATATAGGAAGTATACATGTTTAAGAAGGCCTCAAGGATGATCATTGTATGATTGATGAAGATTTGAAGAAGAATCAAACAAGATTTCTCTCTATTTTCCTACATTTTATGTGTTTTCTTGAGTTTATTCCTGCTATAGTTCGTACCCTATTCCTGTACGATTCTGTCATAGTTCCATACCACTTGGCTTTATTGAAGGATGGTGTTAACTATTACTTGAAGTTGATTAGAGGCCCTGACATTGTTGTGTGGTGGAGATATAAGGTGTTTTCTTCAAACAGTCTGTCAAAACCCCAAATGAGGGTTTGATTGTAACGATGGGAAAATGACCCCTCTACTAACTTTCACCTTCATGAAATCAGTGGATTGGGGCTGTTTTAATATGTTTTTGATGTTTGAAGCATCTGCAGGGTAGGAGAGGAGAGTTTGTAAGAGTTTGTGGAGTTAGGACTTAATAAGACCATGTATTAAGCCATTTGGAGTAGTTTGAGACCCTAAAGTCTGTACAGGTGAATGTGGCCACTTGAAACCTATAGAATCCTTATTTTTGACACTAATTTGACATGTTCAAATGTTTAGGTTATTTCTGGGAAGTGTTTGAAGGGTAGTCTCTATGGAAAAGAGACCTAATTAGGGCTCTATATTGCTAGGGATAGTCAAATTTTGAAGCATACTTTGTGAAACAACATATGCCCATTTTGGAGTATGTTAAGGGTCTTCCAAAGGGTATTTGAAACTGACTTAGGTTTGTAGAGTTGAGGTATCTATCAAGAGTTATTGTTGACTATTCTCATTTTGAGGGCTATAAGGAGTCTAGTGACTTTGTGAAGGAAGTACCCTATCTATGTTTTCAAGTGTCCATCCATGATTTGGGAAGGTTGTTCTAATGGTTTTAAGACCTTGTACATGACTACCCCTACAAGATCATCTATCTTGTGCCATATTCAAGATTGAGCCCTTGGTTTAGGCTTGTAAGCATGAAATCTTGTTGGCAAACAGTGAGTTCATCATCCTCGATTGAATGATTGTCAATCACCTTGAAGTTGTCTTGTTTCCCCCTCTGTCCTCTGCATCAGATAGACTCTTGAAAAAGAAAATGAAGGGAAGGAGGTGGAGTTATGCTAATTAAACTTTGAGCAACCTGATGTTTGATATAGTACTTGACATTATGTACCAAGGTATAAAGACCAGGGTGATGATGTGTCAAATGTAGAAAGGAGTAAAGTCATAAGCAAGCATATGCCTAATGACACAATGATATGAAAGACCATGATGATGTTGTGGAAGGGATGTTGCAAGGACTGATAACAGACACAAAACAACAATGAGTCAACACACACAAGTAAAACAAGAAAAACATGCATACACAATGTTGTCCCTAGTAAAAAATAAAGCCAATCATGAACCAAAAGACTTAATCATGACATAAGTGACGAAGCTAGTGAGATCTCAAGCCAAAGATTAACATAATAAATGGATAAGTGCCTATTTTGGGAATGATATATCCCTAGATAAGGAAAGGATGTGATAAGGTAAGTAAAGGATGGTTTGCAATGAGGGATCCACAAATTGATTATTGCGGTCAAGATCAAATCGCTAGGTGTCGAGTTGTGCAATTTTGCCTATGAGTTTCAAAGTGTTTTTGAGATATGGCTTGGATTGTGTGAGTGTCACAAATTGATTTGTGTCTGTTTTGTTTGATTTTTGTGTTTTTATGATTTTGATGGAGGGAGACAATGATGACCTGGTGTTGAAAAAGTTATTATGGGGTTGCATGAGATTAGAAATGTAGAACTTAAGAGTTTATTATGAGGAACCGAAAGGTACCAAGACACATAGACCTACACAGGTGGACAAAAGAAGACTAGGATGGGATCAGGTGAAGGGATGGGAAAAGATGAATGGCAAAGCTGATGATAATAGAACACATAATAGAAGGCAAGACAATGCAATATGACCAAATGATACTGAGTAGATTTGTATTGCAAGATATGGATGGGGGATGAATGAAGAATGGATTTTATTATGGATGAGAGATAGATGATGGAGTGATGTGATAAATCTACCTAAAGGATGGTGGGTACAACTTGAACTCTACACATGGTGCCTATGAATAGGTTTTCACCATAGTACTTATCCAAGGTGCCACTGAATGGTTTTTACCATTGGACAATTTTTTTTTTTGAAACTAGGATACTCTGAGTCAGGTATAGAACCGTTTGAGATGGGCTATGTTGATAGGCTCTTCCAAAGGTTAACCTTCTAAAGTGGAAAGTTGGTAACCTTCTAATCCGTAGCTTTTGATTATGACAAAAGGTCCTAACCAGTTAGGTTCAAACTTCCCTTTCTTTGTACAATCAACAAGTTTTCTTTGATTTTCTATTAGAACAAGATCTCCAAGCTCAAATTTATGAGGCTTCATTTTCTTGTTGTAACCTCGACAAAGGAAATTCTGATAAGCTTTCAGATGATTAAGAGCTATAAGTCGCTTCTTGTCTAATAGTTCAAGCTCTTGTAATCTTGATACCTAATATTCTTCATCTGAAATCAAATGTTGTAAGGATATTCATAAGGATGGGAGATCAATCTCAATGGGTAAAATAGATTCTAAACCATAT
Organism: Cunninghamia lanceolata; assembly: GCA_027924645.1. Classification (NCBI taxonomy): domain Eukaryota; kingdom Viridiplantae; phylum Streptophyta; class Pinopsida; order Cupressales; family Cupressaceae; genus Cunninghamia; species Cunninghamia lanceolata. Next base: position 2,683,109 of record BSBN01000263.1, on the reverse strand, counting down.
ACCAAGGAATAAGGCATGGCACTAGTAGGAGTGTGGATACTGGTTTGATAAGCCCAAAGAGTGGGATTAAGTTGCGAGTGTTAGTCACAACCAGCCTCATACACCATTTTCTTTATGATTTTCAAAAGTCTTATTAGTTGCTTCAACTTGGCCATTGCTTTGTAGATAATAGGGAGTAGAAAAGTGATGTTGGATCTTGAATTTGTTGCAAAGCTCTTTGACATTTTGATTCTTAAAAGGGCAACCATTATCTGTGACTATGACTTGAGGAATACCATAGAGGCAAATGATATAAATGAAGATGAACTTAGATATTTGCTTTCCAGTTATGTAAGTAAGAGGAATTGCTTCAACCCATTTAGTGAAGTATTAAGTAGCAGTGATGATAAATTTGTGGCCATGTGAGGAGGAGGGATGTATTTTTCCAATGAGATTGAGCACCCATTGTGAGAACGACCATGGAGTAGTGATAGTTTGCAATTCTTGTTCTGGTGCATGAATTAGGTTGCTATGCTACTGGTAAGGTACATATTTCTTGACAAAATAATGTGCATCCTGCTCCATAATAGGCCAGTAGTATCCTGTATGAAGCGATTTCTTGACTAAAGAAGGACCACTAGAATGAGCACCACATATGCCTTTGTGTATCTCATGTAAGGTAGTGTGGGATTCTTCTAGTTAAGACATTTAAGTAGGACACCATCTAGTGACCTTTGATAAAGCATGTCACTGAGGAGGACATGTTGGGAAGAATGGCGAATGAAGGAACGATGTTGGGATTTTGAAAGATTTGGTGTGATAATTTGGCTATGAAGGTAATGGTAGATCTCATTGAACCAAGTGGACTTAGGACCAACAATATCACATACCAACTTTGATTCTGGGACATCAAAAGCTGGTATAAATAATTGTTCTATCAGGAATTCAATTTTTGGATCATTTACATGCATCTCTATCATTGAACCAATTGTGGCCATAGCATCAGCAGCTTTATTGTGAAGCCTTGAGATTTGTTCAAATGTGATTTTGTTAAAATAGGCTTTGAATGTATCAACTAGTATCTTGTATGGCATTAACTTTTCATCTTTTGTCTGATTCTCATTATTTATTAGTTTGATTACTAGTTGAGAATCTCCATGAACTTTTAATTCTTTGATATTCTAGGTTATAGCCAATTTCAATCCTTTGACTAGTGCTTCATATTCAACAATGTTCTTTGTACATGGAAATTGAATGTGAAATGATTTTGGTATACAATCACCTTGAGGTGTAACAAAGAGTATTCCAGCTCCTGAGCCACGCTGAGTATGAGAACCATCAAAATATAATTACCAAGATGGAAGAATTTCTATGTCTAGAATTGATTCATCTAGAAATTTTGTTACTATTGGATGATCTAATTCTACAAGTACTTCTACCAATTGATGTGCTATTATTTGTCCTTTTATAGCTTTTCTATCAATGTACTCAATGTCAAATTCGCTAAGCATCATCACCCATTTTGCCATACGACCAGTCAAAGCTACTTTGGATAGTAGATATTTAAGAGGGTTGATCTTTTATATAAGCTTAGTTTGATGACTCAACATGTAATGCCTAAGATTTTGTGATGCAAAGACAACTATGAGACATGCTTTTTCAATGGGTTAATAGTTCAGTTCATATCCCACCAAAGCTCTGCTGATATAATAGATTGCTCGTTCTTTACCATTATCATCATTTTGTGCTAAAAGAGTCCCTAATACTACTGATGTTGTTGAGATGTATAAAATAAGGGGTTTTCCATGAATAGGTGGTGCCAACACAAGAGGAGATCCCAAGTACTCTTTGAGCTTGTCAAATGCTTCTTGGCACTTTTGATCCTAGATAAATTGTGTGTTTTTATTTAGCAAGTGAGTGAAGGGCTAACACTTGTCTACAAGATGAGCAATAAACCTCCTTATGGATTGTAATTTTCCTTTCAAAGATCTGAGTTGTTTTAGATTTTGAGGAGGAGGCATTTCCATTATAGCTTTAACTTTTACTGGATCAACTTCGATTCCTCTTCGAGACATGATATAGCCCAAGAGTTTTCCTGATGTCACTCAAAAGGCACATTTCTTAGGATTGAATATGACATTGTACTTTTCAAGAAGATCAAAAATATTTTCCAAAACATATAGGTGACCTTCTCTAGTTTTTGATTTAGCTAGTATGCCATCGACATAATATTCCATTTGTTTGTGGAGCATATCATGAAAAATAATGATCATTACTCTTTGATATGTGGCTCTAGCATTTTTTAGATGAAAGGGCATGACGAGCCAACAACATGCTCCCCAGGCACAAATTAAAGAGGTTTTATGTTGATCCTCTTTAGCTATTCTGATCTAGTTATACCCAGAAAATCCATCCATCAATGATAACATCTCATGTCCTACTGTTAGATCCACTATGATATTAATGTTTGGTAATGGAAAAACATCTTTTGGACAAGCTTTGTTGATGTCTCTGAAATTATTACAAACTCTAATAGTTCCATTTGGTTTGGCTATAGGTACAATGTTTGAGATCCACTCGAGATAATCTATCGGTTTAATGAAACTAGTGGCCAAGAGTTTTTCTAACTCTGCTTTGACCATTAGGGCAATTTTGGGATACATCTTTCTTGATTCTTACTTGACTGGTTTTGTTCCTAGATGGACTATTAAATGGTGTACTATTAGTGATGGATATAATCCTGGCATATGTGCATAAGACCAAGTAAAATTGATTTCCCATTTTCTAAACAAAGAATTGAAGTTCCGAGTTTTAGATTCTGATAGTGACTTTGTTGCATATGTGATCTTGGGCTCTTCTGCAGTTCCAAGATTCATCTCTTGTGTTTATTCTATGAGTATAGTGGACTTTTCTTGGTGTGCCCCCACTTTGGTGAGGTTAAATTCCTCATCCTCTGGCACCTCGGAGAGGTTTTCACCATTGGATATGTCTTTTATTTTTATTTTTTCATCGCTTGAAAGTGCCACAAAGTGGTTTTCAGCAAGGGATGTTATTTTTATATTTTCATTTTTCAGACTAAGGAATTTAATGGATTCCCCAAAGTAGGCATCAGAGTGTAGTTCAATAGTGTAACTGATCTTGTGATCTCTGATTGGTAAGTGAGTACGAAGTCCTAGAAATTCACCAATATCCTCATCATTTTCAAAGACATCAAGGATAGGGGGTCCTTGTTGGTCCCACTCAATGAGATTTGGATATGCAAGGGATAATGAATGAGATGAAGTGGATGGAGTGGATGAGGAAGATGGTTGATCAAAGGAATAAGTGATGGTATAGATGGAATTATCCTCGAAGACATCGATGACTACTTCAAAAGGATCTATGAAAGTGTCCTGATTAAATGACTTGACCGTGGGAAAAGCTTGCACCACTTTGTCTAAGATAAACTCAACATCAGGTGACTCACGTCTAGTGGATCCAAACCCTAGCCTAGCATGCTTAGGTAGATGATGAAATTCTAAAGGTTCTAAGATTCCCTCCTGTTGTTGCCCAAGCCAACCTTCTGTATAGTCCAACTTTTTGATGATAGGATAACCTCTGTGATATATAGTCAACGATAATTGTTTCTATTCATCTTCTTCACTATAGATCCATTTAAAGATATCTTCCTCAATGGTTTCTTGACTCATTTGCCCCCAATATTTGAATTTTTTTAATTGCGGATGAGTAACTAAGACTTGATTAATCTAACGAGGTCACCCATAGCTCTTAGGTGAAAGAGGAAGTTCATTGATATGAAACAAAGTATACTCCCCCATGCCTTTATCGCTGATCTTATCCTTGATCTTTGGTCAGGAAGTGGGCAATGTGGATGATGAATATGGGGTGAGTGTGGATGAGTCAATATATTTGGATGATGGTTGGGCAACTTCATTAGTTGGGCAATAATTTTGATGTCGATAAGGGCCCTCTAATCGTTTGTAGTATTGAAATGGGCAAGGGTCTGCTTGTATGGTAATCTCACGATCATTAAATGGGAATTTTATACATTAGTGGTATGTGGAAGGTATGACTCTCATGGCATGAATCCATGGATGCCCTAGGAGAATGTTGTAGGGGAGATCAAAATCTAAGACTTGACATGTAGTTTCCATTGTAATAGGACAAACCTTGAATGGGAGTTTAAATGTGCCTGCCGATTTTCTTTCTCTGTCATCATAAGCTCTGATCATAATTTGATATGTGTCTTCAATGTTCTCATCAGAGTATACTAGTTGTTTTATTAATTTGAGCGTACATAAATTCAAAGTTGATCCACCATCTATCATGACCCTTTTCATGATGCATTGGTTAACAATAACTTCTAGATGAAGGGCTTTGTTATGGAAATGTTCTAGAGAAGAGTTTTCTATCTCTGTGAAGATGAGGCAAGGAGTGGGTGTAAGAGCCCCCACCATAGCTTGGAATTGATCTACATCAATATCACCTGGTACCTAAGATTCTACAAGGGCTCTATCCAAGATTTGTTTGTGTTGAGGGGACATTCTTAAAAGCTCTAGGATTTAGATCTGGGCAGGTGTATTTTTTAGTTGATCCAAGATATTATATTTAGGAGCATTACAAGATGAAATAGGAGGTTTTGTGGGATTAGGTGGAGAAGGATTTCCTTGCATAGTGATACTGTCTCTTCATGTAGTGACATCACACTTGGGAGTTCTACCTCTAATAGTTATAACATTGACATGAGGATATGAAGCTTCGATACAACTAACTAGGTTGTGGTTGCTATAGTCATAATGGACGTCATGGTGTGAGGTATTATTAACATTATTTGCTCTATTTTTTTTCCTGTGTGGAGGAAATAGTTCTTGGTAGGCTTTGAGCTTCTCATTGGGAGACTTATGAGGTAGTTGATCTATTTTTATCTCTCCTTGATCAATTAGATCTTGGACATAATGATTCAGTCTCATGCATGAATTAATGGCATGGCCATTGACACAATGGTACTTGCAATATTGATCTTCTCTAAACCATCAAGGTTTTGGTCAAATTTCATCACAAGGTTTACCAATTTTAAGAAGTTAAATCATGTTTGCTTGTTTATGTTTCTGAAATACTGATTCAAGAGGTTCTGCTAAGTTTGAAAATTTGCGTGGTGGTCTTAATCCTGGAAGGGTAAATTTCTTCTGTATATTTGGTGGATGATCTCGAGGAGTATTATGAATTGATGAAAAACTAAGGACAAATGGTTTTTTTTGCACATTTTGGACATATTTTGTATCAGTGATTCCATCATTCACAATGTTCTTGTTTCAGTTCTAGTATTGGGATTTATCATTGTTATGGTTGTTGGAATCACGATTGTTATTCTCTTTGTAAATTTTAATGAGACCTTTGTTGATAAGGGCCATTTCTATCATCTTGCCTTTTGTCATGATTTCCTCAAATGAATCAAATCCTTGTACTTGTAAATGGAAAGCTAGCTCTTGATTAATATTTTGTACAAAAAATGGAACTAGTTGTTTCTTGGGAATATGGCAAGGAAGTCGAGTAACAATATGCCTCCATCTTTGTAGGAAAGAGGCAAGGGTTTCCCCTCCTTTTTGTTTGGTATTATAAAGGTCTTGCATGGAGGTGTCTTGTTCTATGTTGTAGGCAAAATTCTTGACAAATTCCTCTGCTAGCTGTTCAAATGATTTGATGTTTCTTGGTAGACGTGAGAACCATTCAAGGGCTGACCTGGCCAAACTTTTAGGAAAAAGTCACATTAGGTATGTAGGTTCATGTGAAAATTCCATGCATGCGATACAGAATTCACAAATATGATATCTAGGGCCACCTTTTCTTTTGTATTTGTCAAATTTTGGTATTTCAAGATTTTTAGGAAAAGGTACTATTGTGCAATATTTTGCACCCCATTTTCAAACTTTTGATGTTTGTAAATTAGTTTTAGTTAAAGATTCACTGAGGTTTTCTGAGATAAAGATAGCTGATGTTGTCTAGACAGATCCAAATAAATAATGCATAAGTTTTGCAAAAGGCTTAACATTTATATATAGCAAGACATTATATTATAACAAGAGTGGCCTTTTCAAAGGATGGTGTAGTCTTATAATATAGGCACTACTATGCATAATATTGTGAATTCCAAGTGTAATAAGATCGGTCTATTTTCATGGCAACCTTAGTAGGTTCAAAAGAACAGTCACTCTAGCCAAAACATCATGGTTCAACATCGAGAAATGAGCATGTATACCATATGGAGCTGCCTATTCAGAATGAAGTCACATGGGACATAATGAACTAGTCATGCATACAATAGTTGATCAGCCATCGATTAAAAGAGCTATCTTTTAAAGAGTTAATGGTCATGATGCAAAGTTTAGCTTTCATAAGTGAGTCAATACTTGGCATCTATCATGGTAGCATTGGTTTAGACATGTGATGTAGCTGTAAAAAATGGTTGGAAGTCACTTCAAGTGCAATTTCTAAAGGTACTCAATAATAGAAGGGCACTGGATTTTAAAATGAAATCTCAACATTATACATCAAGCCTTTACTATTTCAAAGGCACATCGAAATAAGAAGAGGTGAGCATTGTGTAAGTACAGCACATGTTTATGATGAAGTGGCCAATTCATATAAAAGATTCAAGCATAGATATACATAGTATCATCATAGCATCAGAGTCAGCCATCATTTGAAATATTGAAGTAGCCTCTATGATGAAGTGACTCATCCATAAAAGATAAGACATAGTTTTCATATTAAATCAGGAGAGGCTGCCACCATCCATATGAGACAGAATGAAGAGGCACAACTCGTGTTGATAAGGCACATCCCTATATTAAAAATGACACAACCACTATACAAAGGATCGACCAAAAAGATAAGACACAACCTTATAATAGGGATCGACCATCATTCATTGATAAGGCACAAGATGTCTCGAATTAATTTGATCAAATAATGAAGAGGCACTGCCATAGCAAAGACATGGTATGGTTCCTTTGTAGAGTGTGGTTTGGTTAAGTTGTAGAATTAGCATCACAAAAGAGATGCTATCCAAATTCAAGCCTCGGCCTTCAAAACAAATCCATCAATGAGATTAAAGGTGCCATCAAAACATGAAGGGTCATATGTGCATCACAAAGAAGTATGAAGCAATGATGGAGTTAGGGTTTTCAATGTAGTAAGTTTGTCACCATTGAATGTAAATGAATCAATGGCTCAGGTTAGAAAAGAGGAAGCTCTTATGAGAGTACCATGTGTTAGAGGCACATCAAAAGGAGAAGCAAAGCAAGCTGCAGAGGTGATGCACATGGAGGTTGTGGTGAAAAGAAACTCAAGAATAATGTGGAGAGAGCCATGTGGATGAGCCTAAAGGAATAAAATAAATGTTTTATTTCATTTTCATAAATGCATTAAAATATGAAGTCACGTGAGTCAAATAAGAAAATCTAAAGTGTAAGAGCTTCTTATTACAAGCGGCGAGCCCCTTTCATAAAGTTAAATGCTTATTAAATATAAGAGTCTCTTAGATTTTCAAGTGCCACAAGAGAAAGATAAAGGGTAGATTTAAATAAAGAGTAAAGTCTATCTTATGACACATGTGGGTCCCTTTAAAGCCATAAAGCAAAGATTTATAAAATAAATACTCTCTTTCATATTATTTGACACAACTCATGGGAGATTGAAGATGAAACCCTATAATTGCAGTTATTTCATTTTATGGCAAGCCATGGAAGTAGACAATAGTTTTCTCATGCAGGCCAAAGATATTTTCCAACCACTAATACAAAAGAGATTTTTAGTTGCAGGATCAGTTACACAACTAGAATAGTGCCAGATTTTATGGAGACAGTTACAGATTTTTTGCAAGCTATTGAAGATATTTTGTTGGGGATTTTCAAGCTATAAATGCAGATTTGACATAGTTTGACAGTTCTTCAGAGTTCCACATAGATCAGATTTTTAGAGCAACAAGAAGATGTTTTGTTTTTTCCTTAGCAGTGTCTTTTCAAAATGAGAATGTAATGTGTTATTTTGTGCAATTTTAGCCTCTGTAATATGTTATCATTCAAATAATGAGAATGTTGTTCTATGCATAGCTGGGTCAATTTCTGTTTCTTGTTTCTTTAAGTTTCTATTTCTTTTGCCTCTATTAAATATGTTTACAAACTAGTAATTGATCATGTAGTTATGCTCTTTAATTTCCAATTAATCTTTCAAGGTTTGACATTGTGCAACTAAGTTGTTTCAAATCAGTCACATTGCCTTAGGAAGTAGTTTGTTATTGTAGCTACAAATCTCATTTTCCTTCTAACCTTTTCCCAAACCCCCATTGAAAGAATGGAAGAGCCAGTTTCCTTAAAGCCTAGAGGTCACTCTAAGAAGCATTCCCACATTTCAGAGTTTTCCATGTTGTTGTTGCATTAAACCCACAGATTTATGCATCAATAGGTACCATGATTAAAGATTTGTCAAATGGAATAGGGTATAGTTCTTCAAATGAGTATTTCTTTTGTCGATCACTAATCTGATTATCTACGATTTGTTCAATTTCATCTTGAATGGGTGGAGTATTGATTGATTGATTGAGTAACTGTGCGTGGGGTGGTGTTCACATTAACAACCAAATTTTTACCAGTGTATGCAGTGAAATATAGATTTTAATAAAGATTTGAAAACTATCATGGAAACCCTAAAATCTACATTAAGTGCAACAAAAAGATAATGATAAGCTATTGAAACCAAATAAAGACAAATGTTACCAATAATTTGAAATGTGGTTTCTCGTATTTAGTATAACTCCATTGTCAAATTTGCCAGGGGGTAAATGAGAATGAAATTGATTTTTATAAGGTTTGGGAAAAAGTGGTTCAAAAGTGGTTCAAGTGGTTGATGGGCAAAAAGGTAGGTAAATAACAAGTTTTTGGTTATGTGAACCATAAATAATAAATTAAGTTTATTAATCTTAATTCATTATTTATGGGAGGGTTTTAGCTTTAATAAATAATAAATTAATTTTAATTTATTATTCATGGGATATGGTAAAAGGTGACAAGATTTAATTAATTAATTAAAATTAATGAAACTTTAGGAGATTAAGGGTGGATCAAAGATAAATGAAAATTTCATTAATTAATGAAAATTAATTATATTTAATGTGAAGGGAAAACTTAGGAAATTAATCATAGGTCAATTTTTCATGTCTACAATGGCAACCACACACACACATAAAATAAAATCAACTGAAAACCTCAAACTTTAGGGTTATAGGAGTAGGTTTTAGGTTTCAAATCCTCTGACTCACAACTGAAGTAGGGTCCAAAGGTAGCCTCTTTATATTTATCTCAAAGTTTTTTCCTGCATAATAGAGGATTTATTTGCTTATGTATCAATACCTAGTTTAATCCAATATTTACCATATGGGTATTGAGTAGGGACACCCCCTAGGTCTTGTAGAGCCTGAAGAGTAGAGGAGACATTAGAGTCTATCTCCTATTTGTTGGCCACTGACCTGAGGATCTTGTGGATAGGAGATGGCTACTTTTTAGGAAAACTTAGGCAATCAACTGGAAAATATCCAACAGATGGAACACCTCATGGCTTATAACACTATTTTTTCTAAAAATAATGTGATTTCTGACAAAAATTAGGATGTCCCAAGTTTTAAACTTAGTATTGTGGGATCACCCTCTAATAGTACTTCTATGAAAAGAAAATATGTGACTACTTCACTGGAAAAGGAGAGGGTTTCATTTTTAGTGGATGGTTGTGGTTTCTGGGTAGTTAAGGGTGCTCTTTCTTCTGAATCAAAATTTCCTATAGAGAAGACTATGTTATGGCACCAGAGATTAGGCCACATAGGAGAAAACAATCGAAGTAACTTAGAAAATAAAAATCTTGTTGAAGGGTTGACTAATTGTAATCTTGATTTTGATTTATGTGAGCATTACATTTATGGTAAACAAAACTGTGCTCAGTTTTACTCAATTTCTCATAAATCTTGTGGTGTATTGGATCTTATTCATTATGATGTGCTTGGTCCCATAGACATTCCTTCAATTGTGAAATCCACATATTATGTTTCATTTGTTGATGATTATAATAGGACATGGGTATACTTTCTAAAGAATAAATTTGAAGTTTTTTGTTGATTTAAAGAATTTAAAGAAATGGTTGAGTTGTAGACTAGAAAGAAAAAAATGTTTGATGACTGACTTGATGGTGGTGAATTTTTCTCTAATGGTTTTGATAGATTCTGTAAAGATTGTGTCATTTAGAATCAAAAGACAACTTCGCATTCTCCACAATAGAATGGAGTTGCATAGGAAGAATGAACAATACACTAATGGAGAAGGCTTGGAGTATGCTTAGTGGTTCTGGTCTAGAACAAAGGTTTTGGGTTGAAGCTATTGCTACCGCTTGCTACATGATTAACAGGTCTCCTACATCAACTCTTGTTTATAAAACACCTATGGAGGTGTGGTCGAGGCACAAGCCTTCACTAAGACATATTAGAGTTTTTGGTTGTGAGACATAAGTGAACAAAGTTGGAGAATAAGGCTGTGAAATGTATCTTCATCAGGTATATTTATGGTGTGAAAGGATACAAGCTTTGGGACCATGTTACACAGAAGGTAATATATCGTAGAAGTGTTATTTTTAGAGAAACTAAGTCTTCTTCTATTACATTGCAGCTGGAACAAAATAAATAGAAAGATGTGATTCAACTCCCTTCTACACCTGAGAATGTTGAATTGAGGCCCCTAGATAGATAGAAAGTTGAGGAGAGCTCAACTAGCTCTGAATCTTTAGAAGAGGTGGAAGAACCTCCAATTCAACTTGTTCAAAGGTCTACAAGGCATAGACAACCACCTGAAAGATATTCACCTGATGACCAGAGATGTATTTTTTCTTTGAATACTAACATAGATGAACTTTGATTTGTTGAAAAGGCATTAGGTATGAATGATGTAGATTCTTGGAAGATTTCTATGGATGAAGAAATAGTAGCTTTGAAAAACAATGATACATGGGACCTAGTGGCATTTTCTTAAGGACAAAATCCTGTTGGTTGCAAATGGGTGTTCAAGAGAAAGATTTGTTTAGATGGAGCTACTGAGAAGTACAAAGTATGGTTGGTTACGAAAGGTTACTCTCAAGTTGAGGGTGTTGATTAATTATGGGGAAATATTTTCTCCTATTGCAAAAAATAACATCCATTAGATTCTTTCTTTCTATTACTACTACTTATGATCTAGAGGTTGAGCAAATGGATGTGAAAATAACTTTCCTTCATGGTGATTTGGAGGAGGATATTTATATGACATGGCCAGAGCACTACATGTGAAAGGAAAAAGTAATTTGGTTTGTAAATTGAAGAAATTTTGTAATGGCCTCAAATAAATTCCTTTGTGGTACCAAAATTTTGATACATATATGTTAAGTTTGGGATTTGAGCATTCTAAATCTAATCACTGTGGTTATTATAAATTTGATGGTGATCATTTCCTATCTATTGCATTATATGTTATTTATTAGTAAAGGCAAATGAATGATTTTAGAAATAAAGTCTCAACCTATAGCTAAATTTGAAATGAAATATCTTGCTGCAACTAAACACATTCTTAGGATGGAAATAAGAAGAGATAGAGTGAACAAAAGGCTATGGTTTGGCCAGAGTAAGTATGTCAATTTAGTTTTACAAAGGTTTAACATGCAATATTATAGACCATTATGCATTCCTTTTACAGTTGGAACAAAGTTATCTTCTTCACAATGTCCAACATCCCCATCAGAGATGGAAGACATGAGTAGAGTACCTTACTAGAGTGCAGTTGGAAGTTTGATGTATGTTATGGTCTATACTAGACCAGACATTGCCCAAGCAACGTGAGTTATTTCTAGATATATGTCTTATCTATTAAGAAAAGTGTATCAATATTGCAACTACGAAAGGTTTCTATTCTTCCTAGTTTTAGTCTTTTCGAATACCTTTATGTTGAAGAATGGTCTAGAACTTTCAAAGTTTCCAAAAGGGCTAAAATGGTAAGACTTACTATTTTTAGTAACTCTACATTTGTCCTAAGATGGACCTAAAATTTTCTCAAAAGGTGTGGAATGACTAAGTTAACATCTCAGGTAAGTTTCAACTCCAGATCATACTTGGATCGCGAGGTATTAAAGTTTCTCTTTTCTGAAATTGCTGAAAAAAGTTTTGAATTCAATTTTGAGGAACTTATATGTCCTTAAATGTCTCAAAAGTTGACATAACTAGATATTTAAGTCATCTATTGATAGATCTCTTTATGAGATTTCCAACTCATTAAATGGTTCGTCAATTGGACACCTGGATCAAAAGTTATGGCCTCTAGAAGTTGGACCTCCTATTTTTGGGAAATGTAAAAATGTGTTGGACACTTAAAAGAGTTGTAAAGGGGAGAGTTACACATGTTGGTGTGTGCTTTGGTACATCACAAGGCATCTTTGATTGGAGATAATTTGGGTGCCACTTTTGGGTGGTTTTGGCTCATGGTTTTGTAATTACAGTTGATGGTTTATTGTATTGTATCTCCTATATATCATGAGCTTGAGATGGAGGTTGTGTGTAAGATTCATATAGATGTTGTATTACCTCCTAGATCTCTGGTTGATTAATACTCCTATGAAAGCTTGCTCTGCAAGTATATTGTAATCTTCTTGATTCTTGAATAATATATTGGGTGGCTTTGGAGTGTGGGGTTTTTACCTAAAAGGGTTTTCCCCACGTATATCTTTTGTTATATGAGTTTTGCATTTTGATGTTATTATTACCTTTCTGTTAATGTGCATCTAATAACATGTAATAGTAAAAGTTAAAAATTTACATAAATCTTTCCTTAGTAGATCAGTGTATGAAGCATTTTCGCATACCTTGCTTCCTTTTAGTTGGTATGAGAGATTGATCACCTTTGGTTCTAGTTGTTGGGTAGAGGATTTTTTGAGATAATATTTATTTGAGTGGGAGCTTGTGCAGAGGATTTTGAAATCTTTGTTGTATGAAAGAGATGGTAAGTACATCTGGGAGGTTTGATATAGAGAAGTTCAATGGAGGCAACTTTGAGTTGTGGAAACTTGAGATGGAGGACTTATTGGTGGATAGAGATCTATGGCTCATAATATCTGGAACCATGCCATTGGACATGAAATGAAAAGATTGGGATCTGATGGATCAAAAGGCTAAGGGTTTGATAAGACTCTATTTGGCAGATTTAGTGCTCCTGAATAGCCATGAGAAGAAGACTGCAATGGATCTTTTGAAAACTCTTTAAGATGTTTATCAAGCTAAATCCCTGGTGAAAAAGCTATTCCCATGCAAGAAATTGTATTCTCTAAGGATGGAAGATGGAGGATCTATCGCCGATCACCTAAATACATTCAATATGCTTATTGCCCAGTTGACCTTTGTTGGTGTGAATATGGAGGAGGAGGATCGATGTATGACATTACTGTGTTCCTTACCAGATTCATGGGATCACCTTGTTATGGCCATTAGGAATACCACTACCACCTTCAAGATGGATGAAGTGGTTTCTTCACTATTATCAAAAGAGATGCAGAGAAAGTCTTCTGAATTGGCTAAGGAGGCTCTTGAGGTTCGTGGTAGATCTAAAGAGAAGGGAAAGAAAAGACATAAGAAGTAGGAAAAAGGAAGATCCAAATCCCGTGGGAGACATAAGTCTCTCAAAAAGTCCAAGGCCCTGTGTTGGAACTATGGCAAACCTAGTCACTTCTACAAGGAGTACAAATAGGAAAAAAAGAAAAAGAAGAATTATGATTCAGATTCTAACAAGTCCTCTTAGGATGAAGGAGAAGCATTTGTCACTTCCTTGGCAATGCATGCATTTGAGGATGTGTGAGTTATTGACTCTGGTGCATCTTTTCACATGACCTTGCATCAAGGTTGGTTTTTGAAGTATGAGGAATACTATGGTGTAAAGGTGTACTTGGGTGATGATTCTCACCTAAAGATTATTGGCCATGGAAGAGTCTTGATTTGATTCCCTAATGGATAAGTGAAGGGGATCAATAGTGTTCTACATATCCCTGGTTTGGTATGGAACCTCCTTTCTATAAGTAGGTTGAATGATGTGGGTGTGTAGGTTGTTTTTTTCAAATGGAGGATGCAAGATGACTAGAGGATCTATGGTGTTGGCTAAGGGTGTTCATATTGGCACTCTATTTCAGGTTGATGCATGCATGGTTTAGTGCAATAGTGCCTTTGTTTGAAAAAGAGAGCTTCAGAGTCTTCATCCTCACCATCAGAACTAGCAGCGAAGAGGACTATTAAATCTACTTTTGATGGTTGTGCTTTCAGGGTACCTAAGGGTGCTCATTCTATGGAGATGAAACTTCCACTTGAGAAGATAATGTTATGGCACCAAAGGCTTGGTCACATTGATGAAAAGGGTTTGAGGACTCTGAAAAATAAAAATCTTGTTAAGGGTATGAATGATTGTAACCTTGAGTTTGATTTTTTTGAACATTACATTTGTGGAAAATAAAACTGTGTTTAGTTTTATTCTAGTTCTCACAAATCTTTTGAGGTGTTAGACTTGATTCATTCTGATGTGTTTGGTCCTATTAATGTTCCTTTAATTTGAAAATCTATATACTTTGTCTCATTCATTGATGATTATAGTAGGACATGGGTGTATTTCCTTAGAAGTAAATCTGAAGTCTTTAGTAGTTTCAAAGAGTTTAAATCTCTTGTAGAGAATCAGAAGGATAAAAAGATTAAGTGTTTGACAACTGACAATAGTGGTGAGTTATGTTCAATAGATTTTGACAAGTTCTATAAAGAACAAGGGATTGAGAGGCACAACACAACTCCGCATACCCCTCAGCAGAATGGAGTTGTAGAGAAGATGAATAGAATGTTGATGGAGAGGGCAAGGATTATGCTAAGTGGATCTAGCCTTGAACAAAAGTTTTGGGCTAAAGCTATTGCTATCGCTTGTTACCTAGTTCATAGGTCTCCTACGGGTGAGTGCGAGATCATGATGGGCCAAACAATGGCAATGGAGAAAAAAATGTTGGATGAAAAAGTGCCAACATTTAGACTAATATTTAGATTTAGATGGAAAGGGTGTTAATATTTCTAGCTCAAATATGGATTATCTCCAAAAATACCTTTAGATTACTCATATTTAGGCAAGTGGGAGTCCCAAAACTTGTCGAAGAAACTTGTAAAACCACCTATTTATTGTTATCCTAAAATTTTCCACAATTTCATCCTTGAAGCTAATAGAATTTTTTGTAACTAAATTTAGTCAAATGAAAAGGGTTTATAGAGGAAGCTATTAAGATTCTAAAAGTATAATATGCACCTCATAAAAATTTTAATAGGTAATTATTATTAATTTTTGACATACATTATGTCTAATTTCCTGATAGATATACATATTGAAAAATATACATAACTTTCAACATATTAATCATTTTTTTAATCCAAAAAATGTGTCACATTCTAGGATTTATTGGGTATACACTAAAATTTAGAATTTTTTATTTTCATATATTTTTGACCAAGTTAGGTTGGCTAGAAAATTATTTTTTAATATTTTAAAAAGTCACAGTAAAAATTTCATAAATAATTATTTATTTACTTAAAATATTCAAAAAAAAATACATCACATCCGTTCATATGTCCTTTACTTAAATCCAAATCATAGAGGGAAAATATTATCTTTTTCTCATAGTTAGGTTAGCCAGAATGACTCCTACTTTTTACGTTTTTCTAAAAATTTTAGTAGTGCTTCATTAAATATTAAATATCCAATTTTCACCAAACTATTTTTAATTTTTTTAAAAAAAAGTAGTAGCCCATAAACTAAACTCAATTTATTACAACTTTTATTACTACCTTATTTCTAGATTGTGTAGATAACTCATTCATTTTTTGACATGAAGTTACTTAAGTCTATTTTTCACATTTACATTGCCAATTAGGGGTAGTGTTTGGTCCATCATGATCCTACACTTACTCCTACATTAGCACTCATTGATAAGACCCCTATGGAGGTGTGGTCTAGTAAAAAACCTTCATTGAGATACATTCAAGTATTTGGTTTTGATGCATATGCACATGTGCCTAAGAAGAAGAGGTCTACATTGGAGAACAAGGATATGAAGTGTACCTTCATCGGTTATGGCAATGGTGTGAAAAGGTACAAGCTTTGGGATCCAGTGGCTGAGAGAGTTTTGTATAGGAGAAGTGTGATCCTCAGAGAGATCAATCCTTCTTCTATTGTCTTGTATCTAGAGAAAGAAGAGAATAAAGAGGATGTGGTTCAACTTCTTTCAACCCCTGAGAAAGTTGAACCAAAAACATCTATTGGACTTGATAATGAGGAGAGTTCTAGTAGCTCTGAAAGTCTAGAAGAAGATGAAGAACCTTAACCTCAATCTTTGAGGAGGTCCATGTAGATAAGGCGGTAACCCAATAGGTTTGGTTATTCATTGTATGATTCTAGTTGTATTTTTTATTTGATTTCTAACACTGATGAGCCTAGAACTATGAAAGAGGCTATGGGTATGAAAGATGTAGGTTCATAGAAGGAGGCCATGGAAGAGGATATGGCTTCTTTGGAAAAAACTAATACATGGGACTTGGTGTCTTTTCCTAAAGGATGAAAACTTGTTGGATACAAATGGGTGTTCAAAAAGAAATTTGGTGTAGATGGCAGTGTTGAGAAAGATAAGGCTAGATTGGTTGCGAAGGGGTATTCTTAGGTGGAGGGAATTGACTATGGTCAGATTTTTTTTCCCATTGCAAAGCTAACATCTATTCAGTTCTTGTTATCTCTTGCAACAACGTATGATCTAGAAGTGGAATAGATGGATGTGAAAATAGCATTCCTTCATGGTGACTTGGAGGAGGAAATTTATATGTCACAACTAGAGCACTACGTGGTTAAAGGTAAAGAAAATCTGGTTAGCAAGTTGAAAAAGTATTTGTATGGTTTGAAATAGTCTCCTAGGATGTGGTACCAAAAGTTTGTTGCCCTTGTGTTGAGTATTGAATTTCTGAGATCAAAATTAGATTATTGTGTTTATTACAAGTTTGAAGATGATCACATTCTCATTATATTGCATTGTATGTTGATGATATGTTACTCATTGGGAATGGTAAAAGTTTGATTTATGACTTGAATTCTCAGTTGTCAACACAGTTTGAGATGAAAAATCTAGGGGCAGCTCAATACATTCTGGGGATGGAGATCAGAAGAGAGAGAAAACATAAAACATTGGTTAGGCTAGAGTAAGTATGTTAACACTGTGTTGGAGAGATTCAACATGGTAGATTGCAGACCTTTGATATCGTGGGGATAAAGTTATTTGTTGTAGATTGTCCAAAGTCTCCTTCTGAGACAAAGGATATGAGAAAAGTTCCTTATGCTAGTGTGGTTGGTAGTTTGATGTATGCGATGGTCTGTACTAGACTAGACATTTCCCAAACAGTGGGAGTCCTTAGTTGATTTATGGCTGATGTTGGATGAGTACATTGGGATCCAGTGAAGAGAGTGTTCAAATATTTATAGGGTACTTTTTTGTATTCCTTATGTTATCATGGTTATCCTACATGATCTTGACATTCACTTTGTATTTGTGGATTTGTGGATTTGGATTGGGTAGGTGACATTGACAGTAGGAGATCCACCAATGCTTATGTGTTCACTATGTTTGGTGGTACTTTTAGTTGGATGAGTAAGATGCAACTTGTGGTCACTTTGTCCACTACTAAAGTTGAGTATATGGAAGCAAATCATGCTTCCATAAATAAGCCATTTGGCTTAAGAATTGTGTTTTGATGTTGGGTTTGATGTAGGGAATATTACTATTTGTTGTGATAGTTAGAGTGCCATATGTTTGGCAAAGAATCCTACTTTCCATGCAAGGACTAAGCATATTGATGTCTAGTACCATTTTGTCCATGACATGGTAGAGGATGGGAAGGTAAACTTGGAGAAAGTTGACACTTTGATGAATGTTGTAGATTCCTTGACAAAACCTGTTAGCACAGAGAAGTTCAGATGGTGTTAAGAGTCTATGGTCCTCTCAACCCCTAGCAATTAAATCATGGTGTTGATACTCCCTTTTCTCTTGTAACATGTTTGACAAGTGGGAGAATGTTAAGAAAACTTTCTCAACCTTACAACTATGAAAGGTTACTATTCTTCCCAGTTTTGGTCTTTTCAAATACCCTTTATCTTCAAGTATGGTCTAGAACTTTCAAAGTTTCCAAAAGGGCTAAAAATGGTGAGACTTACTATTTTTAGTAACTCTACATTTAACCTCAGATAGACCTAAAATTTTTCCAAAAGGTGTAGAATGACCAAGTAAACATCTCGGGTGAGTTTCAACTCAAGATTATACTTGGATCGCGAGATATTAAAGTTTATGTTTCTTGAAACTACCGAAAAAAGTTTCAAACTCAATTTTGAGGCATTTAGAGGTCCTGAAATGTCTCAAAATTTGTTGTAACCAGAAAAGTAGGCTATAACTTGATAAATCTCTTCACGAGCTTTTCAACACATTAAACGGTTCGTCAATCAGACACTGAAATTAAAAGCTCTGGCCTCTGAAAGTTAGACCTCTTATTTTTGAGAAATGTAAAAATATGTTGGACACTTAAAAGAGCTGTAAAGGGGAGCATTATATGTGTTGGTGTGTGTTTTGGCACTTCACAAGGCATCTTTGATTGGGGATAATTTGGGTGCCACTTTTGGGTGGTTTTGGCTCATGGTTTTGTAATTATCTGTGACAGTTTATTGTATTGTATCTCCTATATATCATGATCTTGAGATGGAGGTTGTGTGTAAGATTCATATAGATGTTGTATTACCTCCTAGATCTTTGGTTGATTATTACTCTTGTGAAATCTTTCTCTGCAAGTATATTGTAATCTTCTTGATTCCTAAATAATATATTGGGTGACTTTGGAGTGTGGGGTTTTTACCTGAAAGGGTTTTCCCCATGTATATCTTGTGTTGTGAGTTTTGCATTTTGATGTTGTTATTACTTTCTGTTAATGTGCATCTAATAACCTGTAATAGTAAAAGTTAAAAATTTGCATAAATCTTTGCTCAGTAGATCAGTGTAGGAAGTGTTTCCACATACCTTGCTTCATTTCATTATCCTTGTAGAGTTCATTGGGATGTAGTTAAAAGAGTCTTCAGATATTTACAGGGTGCCTCAGAGCATTCCTTATCTTACCATGGTAATTTGATAGGAGACATACATTCCATTTATATTCATGGCTATGTGGTTCAGATTGGGCAGGTGATGCTGATATTAGAGGATCCACCAGTGCTTATGTGTTTACTTTATTTGGTGGTGCAATTAGTTGGATGAGTAAGTGACATGTCATGATTTCTTTGTCCACTACTGAATCTAAGTATATAGAAGCTACTCATGCTTGTAAAAAACCATTTGGCTTAAGAGACTATGTTTAGATGTCCCAATAAAATAATGTGTAGTGATAGCTTATTATGACATTTAGAGTGTGATCTGCCTAGCTAAGAACCCAACATTTCATGCTACAACTAAGCACATTGATGTATAATATCATTTTGTTAGAGATATGATCAAGGATGGTAGGGTGAAGCTTGTTAAGGTAGAGACCTTGATGAATATTGCAGATTCATTAACTAAGCGTGTGAACATAAAGAACTTCACATGGTGTTCAAAGACTATGGGCCTCTTGAGCCCTAGAAACTAAATCATGGTGTTGATACTTCCTTTGCTTTACAAGGTGTTTGATAAGTGGGAGAATGTTAAGAAAGATGTTGCAACCTTGCAACTACAAAAGGTTTCTATTCTTCCCAATTTTGGTCTTTTCAAATACCCTTTATCTTGAAGAATGGTTTAGAACTTTCAATGTTTCCAAAAGGTGCTAAAAATGGCAGGGCTTACTATTTTTAGTAACTCTACATTTGAGCACAGATGGACCTGGAATTTTCTCAAAAGGTGTGGAATTGTGAAGTAAACATCTTGGGTGAGTTTCAACTTAAAATCATACCTAGATTGCAAGATATTAAAGTTTCTATTTTTTGAAACTCCCCAAAAAAATTTCAACTTAGATTTGAGGTACTTAGAGGTCCATAAATGCCCCAAAATTTGTTGTAATCAGAAAATAATTTTATATCATGATATATCTCTTCACAAGGTTTCTACTACATCAAACAGTTCCTCAATTAGACACCTGGATCAAAAGTTATGGCCTTCAGAACTTGAGCTTCCCATTTTGGGAAATGTGAAAACATGTTGGACACTTAAAAGAGTTGTAAGGGGGAGAGTTACATATTTTGGTGTGTGATTTGGCACATCAGAAGGCATCTTTTATTGGAGATAATTTGGGTGCCACTTTTGGGTGGTTTTAGCTCATGGTTTTGTAATTACCACTGACAATTTATTGTATTGTATGTCCTATATATTAGGAGCTTGAGATGGAGGTTGTGTGTAAGAGTCTTATAGAGGTTGTGTTGCCTCCAAATATTTGGTTGGTTATACTCTTATGAAATCTTTCTCTACAAGTATATTGTAATCTTCTTGATTCCTGAATAATATATTGGGTGGCTTTGGAGTGTGGGGTTTTTCTCCTCAAAGGGTTTCCCCATATAATTACTATGTTGTGGTATGATTGTTATTTGTGTTTATAAATTTTTGTAATTGTTTTAAAGATATGAATATTTCTACATATCCCTCCCCTCAGTATTATTGTATGAAGTTGTTACACTAGATTAGATTACTTACAGTACCAATACAATGATGAACAACAATTTCCCAAGCTTTGTTGTCTTAGAGAGCCCTGAGGATCTATTTATCACACAAGACAATACCTTGTCTATGGATAGAGACCAAACCAAGTCCTCTAGCTTTATGAGGGAGGAAACAAAACTCCTAGGGAACATGCTGGAAGCCTTGATGCCAATCAATAGATGCCCAAAGAGAATCTCTGAGAAGCTTCTAAATCTTCAAATGGAAGGCTTTAGAGGAGACCCAACAAGAAGAGTAATAGACATGCGTGGTGGCCCAAATTTTAGAGTAGATATAAAATTTACCATCTAATAAAGGGGTGTTGAAAGCATAAGCAATTCCTAGGAATCTAAAGACTTCTCCCTGATCAATCCAATTCTACCCAAAAGAGTCAGACCAACCTAGTTTGGGAAAGAAATATTACCTATAGAACAGGGTCTTATTCCATGGTGCAGGAGCACCAAGAATACTAAGGTCTTGTTTTGTTGTTTCAATAAGG
The DNA here is from genome assembly GCA_027924645.1 of Cunninghamia lanceolata. Classification (NCBI taxonomy): domain Eukaryota; kingdom Viridiplantae; phylum Streptophyta; class Pinopsida; order Cupressales; family Cupressaceae; genus Cunninghamia; species Cunninghamia lanceolata. Next base: position 2,661,823 of record BSBN01000263.1, on the reverse strand, counting down.
TCATGAAGACCATTTTATTGTGTTGTAATAAGAGCCATGGTGCCATGTTGTAAGGGACAGTCATGTTGTAATAAGCAACCTTATAAAAGACAGTCATGTATGTAAGCCTTACTAAGGCATATCAAGTGTTAGAAGGAATGTTAGAGTCTTGATGACATTTTCAAGTCATAAACAATTCATAAGCATCGATGCCTCTATATTGAAGGATTGTAATTAGTTTAGAAGGCTAAAATAGAGTAGTTGCTGTCCAAAAAAAAAAACTACCAAGAGAATTTGAATTGGTTATGGCTCCAACCATCAACCAAACTACCCTCCATGGAGTTGTCAAGGTATTTGAAAGTCTATATAACCTTGAACATGTAAAATGTATGGAGGAGGAGAAGTTAGAAGCAATAAAAACACCATTATCTATTGTCCATTTGTTATTTTCTAAATTTTCTATGTTTCATGTAGAAATAGTCTGTACACCTCTGTAGTACGGCCTTGGCATGATTTCCAAATTGTTGGAAGGTGAAGTGCATTGAATTACCTTTTATTCAAAGGTGATTGGAGACCATGAATTTGCATAGAAGACAATTGGTATACATTTTCCTTGAAATTGTTTTCTAAATTCTTCGCTTTCAATGAAGAAAAGCATTGCAACAGTCCGTATAGTAAGAAGGGACATATTTGTCATCATCTCATTTGTTTTGATTGAGTAGTATATAGAGTTATCTTATATTCAAAGGTAGTTTGGTGTCTTGAAATTACATTATAGGGGAGATATAAGGTTTTGTTTAAAAACAGTCCATTTTGAACCTAATCAAGGATTTTGGTTGCAATCCATGAATTTTCTTCCATTCCACTGATGTAAGACCTCATAGATTAGTGGAATGGATTGTTGTAGTTTTTTTTCAATTCATTTCATAAAGATTTTGGGTAGAGAAGGTGATTTTTTGTTGTTTCATTGAAGAACCTAACAAGACCATGTGTTAGGTGATGCTTCAAGGCACATTGAAGGAAGAAAAGATACATTTTTGGGAATAGTAGAGAGTAGAAGATTAAAACCCACAAAATCCTTTGTTTTAACATGCATTATAAGTGTTCAAACCCTGGGTTGAGTTCTGGGCTTGCATTTGAAGGTACTCTCTTTGTAATTTTTGCCTAATTGGGGCTTTAGGTCATTGATAGGGGTTATTGGTTGAGATATTCTGGCCAAAACAACCTATACTACATTTGGGATATGTGATAGAGAGCCATAATGGGTATCTACGAATTGTCTAAGATCTAGGTTTGGAGGTCTGAGTCAAAATTTATTTGGACTGTTGTCATTTTGGAGGGCTACAAGCCATTTTGGAGGTTTGTGAATTAAGTGCCAACCTGAAGTCTAATCTACCTTGGTCAATGGATCAAATGGGTCCCCTAACATCTCAAACCAACATTTCTATGATGATCCTTGAGTTTCTTTTTGCATTTCCCACTTTTGCATAAAGATCTTTGATTTTGGGCTTGTAGGTGTAGTAGAACCTTGTCTAGTTTGTCCATCTTCTCCTATCCAATTTTCCTCTACATCATAGTGGTATCAGAACCATAAAAGGTTGTTTTTTTAGCTTGGTATATGTTAGCAGAGGAGAGTGAATGAGAGGCTAGCAATATGCCTCCAAAGGGGATGACCACCAAAGTGGTCAGGAAGTTCAAGGAGATGGAAGAGAAGATCAAAAGTGGAGTCAAGGAAGCACTCCAAGAAGAGTTGAAGGAATTGAGGATAGGGAAGAGGATATATGAAGGTTTATATGAAGAGGAAGAGAAAGAGGAAGAAGAAGAAGAGCAAGAAGAGGTAGAAGTACCAGCTGATCAAAGGCATTTCCTTGAAGCCATCAAGGTAATTGGCAAGGATTCTTCAGAGGCTTAGATGGAGATTCCCATGTTTAGTGGGAAGATGAATGATGATGAAGTCTTGGAGTGGATTAAGGCTCTAAAAAACTACTTTGAATACAAAGAAGTTCCTAAAAGTAAGAGGGTTAAGTTTGCAAAAACTAAACTCAAAGGTGTTGCCCTTACATGGTGGAATTACACCCAAGGTGAGAGGGTAAAGAATGGGAAGAGTATGATCTCTTCATGGATCAGAATGTTGGAGAGGATCAAGTCCCAATTCCTTCCATCAGACTATGAGGTGCATATCTACAAGAGGATGCAAAATCTCAAACAAAGAGATTTGGATGTGGCTACCTACAACAAGGAGTTTCACAAATACACTCTTCGTTGTGGGTACATGGAGGATGAAAAAGCTAAGGTGGTAAGGTATCTAAATGGTTTGAGGTTCAATATCCAAGATGAAATTAGTTTATTGACCCCTGAAACTATGGAGAAGTGCTTTCAAGTGGCACTGAGGGCTAAAGAGAAGTTGAAGAGGAAAGGTGAGCAACAAAGTAGTGGAAGAGGTGGCAGAAATTTTAGAGGTAGGGGTAGTTTTGGGGGCAGAAATCAGTCCCAAAGAAGCCAAGGGGAATCTAGTTCCCAGGAACAAAGTGGAGAATCTGGTTCTAGAGGAGGCTTTAGAGGAAGAAGGCCTAATGGAAGAGGTAGATTTGGTGGACCAGGAAGAGGTCCTAATGTCTTCACAGGAAGGTGCTACAATTGCAACCAAGTGGGATATCTAACCTTCAAGTGTCCTGAAAAGCAAACCTCAAGCTCTCATGGAGGGGAGAGAAGGAACCAATTGATCTAAGAAGAAGATTGACAAAGTGTCAACTCTCCAATTGGAAGTGCAGCCTCGGTCCATGAATGAGAAAGTTTGATGATGAGAAGAACCATGTTGAAGGTGCCTCAAACACAAGAACCCCCTCAAAGGAAGACATTGTTCAGGACAACATGCAAGGCCTATGGTAAGATTTGCAATGTAATTGTTCAAGCTCAACTAAAAATTTGGTTTCCATTGAAATGGTAGACAAATTGAAATTGAAAAGGCTTCCTCATGTTAGTCCTTATAAAGTATCATGGTTGAATAAAGGGCAACAAGTTTTGGTAGATGAACAATCATGGGTTGAATTTGAGATAGGAGAATATAAGAACAAAATTTTGTGTGATGTAATTCCTATGGATGCTTGTCATTTGCTGTTAGGACATCCATGGCAATATGATGTTCAATCACAACATGATGGTAAAACTAATTCTTTCATCATAACTAAGAATGGTAGAAAGTATAGAATGAATCCATTGCCTGATGAGCATGTAGAAAAGAATGTTGGGTCAAGTGTCATGAATGTGAATGGTAAAGAGTTTCTAGATGCCCTTAAGGAGGAAGGAACCCAATGGTATGCTCTAATTTTGAAGCCTAAAAACAGTCCTAGTTTGCATGATCCTAGTAAGGAAGAAGTTCCTAATGAGGTGCAACAGTTGCTAGAGAAGTATAAATGGATAATGGTAGAAGAAATGCCTAATGAGTTTCCACCTATTAGGGACATAAGCCATCAAATTGATTTCATACTAGGATCTAATTTGACAAACAAAGCAGCCTACAAGATGACACCTTCACAAAATGAAGAGATTGCCAAGCAAGTACAATAATTGTTGGATAAGGGATTGGTAAGAAAGAGTCTCAACCCATGTGCTATCCCAATAGTCATATCCCCTAAAAATAATGGTAAATGGAGGTTGTGCACGGATTCTAGAGCCATCAACAAGATTACCATAATATATAGGTTCCCTATGCCAAGAATTGAGGACCTAATGGACTGTTTGGGAGGGGCTTGATACTTTTCCAAGATAGACCTTAGGAGTGGGTATCATCAAATTAGAATCAAACAAGGGGATGAATGGAAGACATAATTCAAAACAAATCAGGGTCTTTATGAGTGGTTGGTGATGTCATTTGGTCTATCTAATGCCCCAAGTACTTTTATGCGTCTCATGAATGAAGTATTGAAGGATTTCATTAGCAAATTTGTTGTGGTTTACTTGGATGACATTCTTGTTTTTAGCAGGACTAAGGAGGAGCATTTGCAACATTTGGATCAGGTTTTGAGGAAGTTACATGATGAACAATTGATGATCAACATGAAAAAGAGTGTCTTCATGAAGGAAGAACTCACCTATTTTGGTTTTGTGATTTCACAAGGTAGTTTGAAGATGGATTCCACAAAGGTAGAAGCCATTTTGTCATGGTGAACTCCAAAAATAGTAGGTGATGTGAAAAATTTTCAGGTTTGGCAACATTTTATAGGAAATTCATAAGGGGTTTTAGTCATATTGGTGCACCAATTTTGGACACCATCAAAGGGGGCAGAAATGTAAGTTTTTGTGGACAAAGGCAACCAATGATTCTTTTGAAATTCTAAAACAAAAGGTAGCACAACAGCCCATACTTGTTTTTCTTGAATTTAATAAGTTGTTTGTAGTAGAATGTGATGCTAGTAATCTTGCTATAGGGGTTGTCCTAAGCCAAGAGGGCAGGCCTGTTGCTTTCTTTAGTGAAAAATTGAATGATGCTAAGAGAAAGTACTCTACTTATGATTTGGAATTGTATGCAATGGTGCAATCTTTGAAAAAATGGAGGCACTATCTTTTGCCAAAAGAATTTATTGTTTATACTGACAACCATGCACTTAGTTTTTTGAATTCACAGGAGAAACTCAATCATAGGCATATGAAATAGGTTGAGCAACTCCAAGCCTATACTTTTTCAATCAAACACAAGAAGGGGCAGGCTAACAAATTGGCAGATGCATTGAGTAGAAGGGTGTGTATGGTTCAAGAAATTCAGTTGCAAAGTGTAGTGGTTGATGCTCTCAAACACATGTATTAGGATGATGAAGATTTCAAGGAGGTATATGAAGTTTGTTCACAATTTTTAGACTCTTATCATTCTGATTTTTTTGAGTTTTTGTTGCAACAGGGGTTGTTGTTCAAAGGCAACCAACTATGTGTTCCTAGGTGTTCCATGAGGGAGAACATCATAAAGGGAAAACATTGTGGAGGACTTAGAGGTCATTTTGGGTTGGATAAAACATTGGATCAGGTGAAGAGGTTTTATTTTTGGCCTAAAATGTAATCAGATATCGAAAAATTTGTTGAATGTTGTAGTATTTGTCAAAGGGAAAAGGGTACTTCATCTAATGCTGGTCTATATCAGTCACTTCATATTCCTAATAGGTCATGGGAAAGTATTAGCATGAATTTTGTGTTGGGTCTCCCTAGAACTCAAAAAGGCTTTGATAGTATATTTGTTGTGGTGGATAGATTCAGTAAGATGGCTCATTTCTTGCCATGTAAATGCACTAATGATGCTTCTCACATTGCTGGTTTGTTCTTCAAAGAAATTGTTAGAATCCATGGTTTGCCTCTTAACATTGTAACTGACAGGGATCCAAAATTTGTACGCCATTTTTGGCACACTTTGTGGAAGAAGGTGGGCACTCAATTGTCCTTTACTTTAGCCTATCACCCTAAGACTGATGGCCAAACTGAGGCAGTGAATAGGTCTTTGGGAAACCTTCTCAGGTGTCTTACCAAACAGCATGGAGAGGCATGGGATATGATCATCCCTCAAGCAGAGTTTGCCTATAATGATTCCACCAATAGGAGCATAAGAAGGAGTCCATTTGAGATTATTTATGGCATTCATCCAAGAGGCATTCTTGAATTGAGAGATCTCCATGGATTGGAAAGGAAAAGTGCTCAAGGTGGAGACTTTGCATTGGCCATGAAGGACATTCATGATAATGTCAAGGAAACTCTTGAAAAGAACAATGACAAGTACAAGGAGAAAGCCAATGAGAGAAGGAGAGATGTACAATACAAGGTTGGAGATTTGGTCATGGCACATTTGAAGAAGGAAAGACTTCCTAAGGGGCAGCCAACCAAACTCCTCATGAAGAAGATAGGAACATGCCGAATTGTGCACAAGTTTTGGGCCCAATGTGTATGAGATTGAACTTCATTAAGGCTTGGCCATATCTCCTATATTCAATGTTTTAGATTTGTTCCCTTTCAAAGGTGATTCTAATGTAGATTTAGAGGCAGCTATGACAGCAGTAGGAGATGAAGATTGGGTTAAGGGTCTTCCACCCAATCAACCATTGAAGTTGGAATGCATTCTTGACACCAAGGTCTTGAAGAAGACTAGCAAGAAGATATACAAGTAGTTTCTTGTCAAATAGAGTGGATTCCTTATTGAAGATGCCACTTGGATGACTAAAGAAGACATCTTGAAACATGGTGTCACAATTTCTGATCTACTTCCTCAAGAGACTTGAGTTCTCTTTCCACTCAGGGAGTATGGTGCAAGAGCACCAAGAAGACTAAGGTCTTGTTTTAATGAGCATCTTGTTTTGTTGGTTCAATAAGGTCATGAAGAACATTTTCTTGTGTTGTAATAAGATCCATAGTTCCATGTTGTAATAGGCAATCTTGTAAGTCCTAAGGGACAGTCATGTTGTAATAAGTAGCCTTGTAAAAGACAATCATGTATGTAAGCCTTACTAAGGAATATCAAGTGTTAGAAGTCATCTTAGAGTCTTGATGACATTATCAAGTCATAAGAATCGATGCCTCTATATTTAAGGATTGTAATTAGTTTAGAAGGCTAAAATAGGGTAGTTTCTGTCAAAAACAAAAACTGCCAAGAGAATTTGAATTGGTTATGGCTCCAACCATCAACCAAACTGCCCTCCATGGAGTTGTCAAGGTAGTTGAAAGTCTAAATAACCTTGAAAATGTAAAATGTATGGAGGAGGAGAAGTTAGAATCAATAGAAACACCATTATCTATTGTCCATTTGTTATTTTCTGAATTTTCTATGTTTCCTATAGAAACAGTCCATATGCCTCTGTAGTACGGCCTTAGCATGAGTTCCAAATTGTTGGAAGGTGAAGTGTATTGACTTACCTTTCATTAAAAGGTGATTGGATACCATGAATTTGCATAGAAGACAATTGGTATACATTTTGCTTGAGACTGTTTTCTAAATTCTCTATTTTCATTGAAGCAAAGCGCTGCAACAATCCGTACAGTAAGAAGGTACAAATTTGTCATCATCTGATCTATTTTCATTGAGTAGTATATAGAGTTATCTTGCATTCAAAGGTAGTTTAGTGTCTTGAAATTACATTATAGGGCAGATATAAGGTTTTGTTTAAAAATAGTCCATTTCAAACCTAATCAAGGATTTTGGTTGCAATCCATGAATTTTCTTCCATTCCACTGATGTAAGACCTCATAGATCAATGGAATGGATTGTTTTAGTGTTGTTTCAATGCATTTCATAAAGAGTTTAGGTAGAGAAGGTGATTTGTTGTTTTTTCATTGGAGAACCTAACAAGACCATGTGTTAGGTGATGCTTCAAGGCACATTGAAGGAACCAAAGATGCATTTTTGGGAACAACAGAGAGTAGAAGCCTAAAACCCAAAAAATCCTTTATTTTAACATGCATTCTAAGTGTTCAAACCCTAGGTTGAGTTCTGGGATTGCATTTGAAGGTACTCTCTTTGTAATTTTAGCCTAATTGGGGCTTTAGGTCACTAATAGGGGTTAGTGGTTGAGATATTCCATCCAAAACAACCTATACTAAGTTTGGGATATGTGATAGAGGGCCATAATGGGTATCTACTGATTGTCTGAGATCTAGGTTTGGAGGTCTGAGTCAAAAGTTATTTGGACTGTTGTCATTTTGGAGGGCTACAAGCCATTTTGGAGGTTTGTGAAGGAAGTACCAACCTGAAGTCTAATCTACCTTGGCCAATAGGTCAAATGGGTCTCCTAACATACCAAACCAACATTTCCATTATGATCCTTGAGTTTATTTCTGTTGTTCCCACTTTTGCATAAAGATTTTTAATTTTGGGCTTGTAGGTGTAGTAGAACCTTGTCTAGTTTGTCCATCTTCTCCTATCCAATTTGTCTCTACATCATTCCATTAGATGATCAAACCAGAGGCTTGGCAAAAAATGTCTAGGCAATGAGGCACTTGTTTGACTTTATTCTCCTCTTTAATGAGGGTGAGGAAGGAGTTATTAGAAAAATGACTAGTGATCAACCATTGGGAAGAGTTGGAAAGAAAAATCCCGTTTACATGGGACTGGGAAACTACTTGTGCCAACAAATAGCTGAAACCTTCATCTGCCAAGATATATAGAGCCAAGGAAAGATAGTAGCCTTATCAAATGAACTTTAAGAGACCAAAAGAATTGGATTGTTAGATGGTAATGGTAAAGCACATAGAGGCATCTACAAACAACATCTGGACCATGTGAATGAATCAAGGGCTAAAACTAAGCACCTACAACATGGCTAAGATAAGCATTCATTAAATACAATCATAAGCCTTAGCAAAGTCAATCTTGGTGAAAATAATTGATTGTTGAGAATGGTGAGACCATTCCTTCCCAGATCACTATTATGTGATCCAACATAAATCTAGATTTGATAAAAACTAGTTTGTTCTAATTGAACAATCAAAGGAAGCATGGAGTGGAGCTTGAGAGCCATTGCCTTAGCAATGATATTGTAAGAGACATTCAATAGTGTGATCAACTATCAGTTATTGATGCCTTTGGGGTTACCAACCTTAGGTATGAATTTAATGTTACCATTATTGATAAGATTACCCAATGAACTAGATTGCATGTTTTCAAGATATACATTGTACAAGTTGTTTCCCATTGTTATGGAGTAAAACGTATCCCTATGCCTTTTTACCTCCTAGTTTATCTCCTAGGTCCCCATGTTTACACTTTACAAGATTAATACTTATCTTAGAGAAAGTTCCCATGAAACCTATGTCAAATGGGACTTAGGGGCCCATTCTAAATGCTAATCAAGACAAAAGAATGACCTTAGGACTTGGGCACCTACGCCCAAGTCTAGGCTGATTCACCAAGATCCAAATTTTAATATGTCGGCATAGGACTTTTAAAAAGGTTTCCCTATATCGGCCTTTTCAATTTGAATTACGAAAGTTAGTAGGAATGCATATATAAGTGAGTTTATGTCTTTATTTTACACCTAGATGGATATGTGAACTTGTGATATTGAGCTAAGAGACTTCAATGCATTCATTGTGTTGCAGAGAAGAATTGTGTTGTTATTGTGTTTGTTTGTTGCAGATTTGGATTCATCAATCCATCTCCTCATGATTTGAAGGATCTTCATCTCCATGAGGGCTTCACCTCTAAGGTGACATTTATTTGTGTTTCAATCATTTCATTTCATCATTAGATTTGGCATTTTCCCTCGTTGGGCACACACTCTATCTAACAATGGTGTTGGAAGACTTGAATATCATTTTAGGGCTTAACTAAGGCAATCTCCTAAACACCACAATCCCTAATCCCCTCTCTTAGTGATTGTCAGTTATAGGAGTAGGATTTGGGAAAGTGCAGGTACAGAGAAGCAATTTAGAGGATAAAGATTCAGGATCTGGAGAAAAGTTGTTGATATTTTACCCTATGCCTACCTGATAGTCCACAAAGTCTTAAATTCTAGAAATCCAACTTTTGGTAAGTTTTTGATCCTTCTTGAGTGCCTTCATGTCCAATTTTCTATAGCAATTTGTTCATGTATACTCGATTGCATTATAATTAGGGTCTGAGGCTTATTCGAATTAGGGTTTAACAAATCTCTCGATCTAATAAATCTTTCCATATCATTCCTAAGTACACCAACCTATAGATGAGTCCTCTTTCATCTATAGTGACTTGGCTCAGTTGTTGTCCTTGAGTGTTAGTGTGAAAGGAGGGTTTGATTTGATAGATCTTAACACTATCCACCATCTTCCCACTTTTCATACATAACATTTTGCTGAACCCATTTTTTATTGAACTTGCATCTTGTTGAGTGTTGTAATCAGTCCTTGCATACATTCATATCGTATTTATCATCTTGTATTAGAAAATTTTACATACATTTAAAAAAATTGAAAAAAATAAGCATTTTAGGCTTGCATTAAGGCATAGTTTTGCATATTTGGCATTGCATATCATAAAAAGATTTAATTTTCTGATATTTGCATCAGGTCTAATCCTTATTGCAATAAGTCATCATTAATTCATATCAAACATTGCATTTAAAAGTGGCAGTTGCTAGGGTTTTTCTTAAAATGTTGCATTTTTCATATAACCTAGTCTTTGTAAAAACTAGGGTTTGTAGTCAAAAATTCATTTTCAGATTTTTCTACTCCTTTTCAACATTCATTCAAATTTGATTTTGAAGTAGAGTGTTGGATCATAGTGCATACTTTTGCATCCAAGCTTTAAAACTTTCACCTTTTGTAATTACACATTATGTATTTCAACAATAAGGGTTTTATACACTTTCTCCAAACTTCATTAAGCAAGATTTCAAATCATTTTTCTTGCCTTGTTGTGTAGCACTATTTCCATCTTACTCACTTGGTTTGTTATGAAACTTATCTATTTTTTTCTCTTTCAAAACCTAATTTTCTCAAACAAGTTCTTTGGTGTGAAACAGTCTCACATACATGGCCTCTCATCACAACAAAAGTACTATGGTGTAGGCTCCTAGAGTTTATATGAAGAAGAAGACCCCTAAACCTGAATTAATCTTTACACTACATGATAGAACAATTGGAAACTTTTAGGGAATTCTTTACATTGTCATACAGATAACAGGGAATCCTACGAGAGGAGCCCTTATTGATTCTAATTGTATGACTAACGTGGCTACGAAAGAGTTTCTCTATTCATATAATTTGATGAAAGAATCTTATGAGCCCACATACATGATGATTAAAACACATACTAGAGCTTTCCTCCCATTCATAGGGAAGATTAGTTTTATGATCAAAGTATTTGATAAAGGTTTGGAACAATCTTTTGAGATCATCCCTACATCTAACCTCTTCTGTATAAAGTTAGGCCATCCTTGGCTTAAGGCCATGAAAGTTATCCATTCCATAATTCATAAATTCCTAAAATTTCCTCACCGTGAAAGCATGCATACTATTCACTATAGTCAATGGCAACCCATGGTTACTCAGAAAAACTTCAATCTTGATTACTTTTGGCCACGACCTACTAAACCTCCTGAACCATGACAAGATCAAACCTTCTTGGGATACCAATGATATAAAGAAAAGTTGATAACAAAGTTAGATGGACCTCATATAGAATAGATCATAAGCAAAGAGTAACCTGAATTGAAAGAACCCCCCAGACTAAGAGGTAAGGGAGTCTTTGCTAAGGTTCCTCCTCTGTCATCCTTACAAGGATTGGGAGATACCTGTAAAGAACAAAACATTTCATCACAAAAGGTTAATTTAGCACAAGCTTCCTCTTCTGACATGTTGAAGACTATGGAAAATAATGACAATACTTTTGCAAACATAACCAATAAAGCATTAAGGAATAGACAAGCAAGAGAAAGAAGGAGGAGGAGACAAGTCTTAGCTCAACAAAATAGACCTCAATAAGAAAACATTCCACCAATAGATATTGAAACAAACAAAGAAGAGATTAAGGTTGAAGAGATTAAGGACAATGATAAAAGTTTGGCAATTGTACCTTATGTACCTCTTTCCTCTTGCATTCCCAATTGGGAGGAAGATGATTTTCTCAATGACAACCACTATTTCGATTGTGTAAAGAGGTAAGTATTTCTAACCCCTTTAGCCACCTTTTTCATAGCATATATTTGCTCACTTACATGGCCTCCTCTCATGTGTTGTGTTCCCTTGTGATGTGTTATGTGTTGTTTAGGTCTCCTAGGATGACCCTTGACACTCTAGTAAGGTCAAGGATACCAAGAGACCACCTCTAATGTGACCATTCTTCTATTTGTTTCTACATTCTTCTATCTCTCTTCTCCTCTTTTTTATTGTTGTGTGTTGTGTCTTGGGGGCATAGCATTGTGAAAGATGTCTTGGGGCATCCTATGTGGTATTCCTAAGGCACTTGGTTCTCTCTCTCATTTTTATCATTTACATTCTTTAGTAATTCTACCTAGTTGATAGATGAGAAAAACAAGCAAGTACTGATAAGGATCATGTGTCCCTTCAGCGAGTAAGCAAAAATGAACCTATTCCATATATGAAGATGGGCTTGATATATATATATATATATATATACATATATACATATACACATATATATACATATTATGCATATATATGTATGTATATATATGTATATGTATATGTATATGTATATATATATATCTATGTATATATCTATATATATACATGTATATATATACATTTATAGATATATATACATATATATACATATTATGTGTGTGTATATATATATATATATCCGACACTTGACTAGTAGAATCTCTCCATGTGATGTATCATATTGTGCTATCTCTTGTAATAAACTTTTGTAATACACTCAATTTTCTTCTACACACTTTGGATGGTCTTGTATCTCACCTTGTTGTTACACTTGGTTCTGAGATACCCATAGTATAAGCCCAATGGCTATATGTGGTTACGAACCTGCAAGTGAAGCCTTGGTCCTTGATGTGATATAATACATGATTTATGCATAGATTTGGTTATTATCTTAGAGTAAGATGTTCTAACCTTATCTCTTGTTGATTATCTTAGCAATTCATATCGATGTGTTTGTGGGAATATTTGGTGATCATGTCACATGTCACTTTTGGGGGCATGGGCTTTGTGAGAGCTCTTGTTCCCTTGTGTGTTTTCACTCTACCTTAATGTGCTTGATACTGGAAAGTGGTATCAACCACCTTAAGGTGGGGGCATATATAATGGTATCTATCTGATTATCATTTACATTGACAAAGCATGTTTTGAAAGCCCTCATCGTGAGGTGGGATGGTGTATCTCTTGAGCTAGTGCACATCCTTTTAAAAAGAAAGAAAAAGGCCCTCATCACGAGGTTAGATTAAATACATATCTCTTGAGCTAGTGCATATCCTTTTATACAAAGCCCTCTTGTGGAAGGTGGGATGGTGTATATCTTGAGCTAGTGCACATCCTTTTATATAAAGTCCTCTATGGAGGTAGGACTGGATCTTGAGTCATCCACCCTGAAGCATGTCTTTGGCAGTTGTGGTAGTGTAGCTCAACCGTCAGGTGTGTTTGGCATGTTTTAGATGGTGAGACTTAGCAATAATCTCCTTCCCAACACTTGTGTTTTCTGTGTATAAGACATATAGTATGTCTATGGCATAGTATGTGGCACTCGTGTATTCCATGTGTCTTCCTTCCATTTTTACCATGCCTTCCCTTGAGTGTGGTCTAAAAGTGTGTAGCAATGAGTTCCCTCCACAAATGGGTTTTTTTTTGCATATCTTCCCCCTAGTGTGGCCTAAAGGAACATAGATATGAGCTTCCTCCACACTTTGGGTTTTGTTTTACATGTTTTTGGTAGTCTAAAGGCATGTAGCGATGAGCTCCTTACGCCCCTAGTGTAGGATTTATTTTAGTTGTTAAATCAATGTATTCTCTGTGTATTGCATGGCTACTCTCATGTATTCTTAATGGATTACATGCTTCCACTATATTCTTTGTGTTTTGCATGCTTCTTAATATCTTCATCGTGTCTTACACGTCTTCCATGTATTTTCTAGTGCTTTCCTAAAATTGGGGGCTAGAAATGGTCCTCCAACCTTTGGGTATCCCTTAGCTCTATGTGTTGGTGTGTTTGATGTGTTTGATGTGCTTGATGTGCTTCAAACATAATTTAATTCATGTATGGAATCATAATATTATACATATATTAAAGTGGGGGATAAATGTGTGGAGTAAAAATTATCCATATGCCTTTTTACCTCATAGTCTAGCTCCTAGTTCCTCGTGTTTACACTTTATAAGATTAATACTTATCCTAGAGAAATTTTCCCCAAAACCCATGTCAAATGGGACTTAGGGGCCCATTCTAAATGCTAATCAAGACCAAAAATGGCCTTGGGACTTGGATGCCAATGTCCAAGCTGATTTGTTAGGATCCAAATTTTAATGTGTAATCATAGGACCTTTAAAAAGGTTTTCGTCTATCGGGCTTTTCAATCTGAATTACTAAAGTTAGCAAGAATGCATATATAAGTGAGTTTATGTATTTAGTTTACATAGGTCGATGGATAATGCAAACTTGTGATATTGAGCTAAGGGATTTCAAGGCATTCATTGTGTTGCAGAGTAGAATTGTGTTGTTATTGTGTTTTTTTGTTGCAGATTTGGCTTCATCAGTCCATCTCCTCATGATTTTAAGGATCTTCATCTTTGTGAGGGCTTCACCTCTAAGGAAACATCTATTTATGTTTCAATCATTTCATTTCATAATTGGATTTGGCCTCTACTCTCATTGGGAAAGCACTCTATCTAACAACGGTGTTGGAGAACTTGAATGCCATTCCAAGGCTTGACTAATGCAAGCTACTAAACACCACAACCCCCAAACACCTCTCTTTGTAATTACAAGTTACAGGTGTAGGATATAGGAAAGTACAGGTGTAGAGAACTAATTTAGAGGATAAGGATTCATGATCTAGACAAAAGTTACTGATATTTTACCCTAATGGATTAGGGTGCCCACCTCGTAGTCCTCTTGATAGGATTTATCCCAAATTTAGGAGATAAACAATATCTGACACTACTCACTACTATGGATCTATAGAAATATTGCCCTATTAGACTTGGGCGCCCACCCCGTAATCCACAAAGTCTACAATTCTAGAAATTCAACTTCAAGTAAGTTTCTAATCCTTCTTGAGTGCCTTCCTGTCTAGTTTTCTGTAGCATTCTATTTGTCTATACCTGATTGCATTATAATTAGGATTTGAGGCTTGTTCAAATTAGGGTTTGACAAATCTCTCAATCTAATCAATCTTTCCATATCATTCTTGAGTACACCAACTTATAGCTAAGTCCTCTTTCATTTAAAGTGACTTGGTTCAGTTGTTGTCCTTGAGTGTTAGTATGAAAGGAGGGTTTGATTTGATAGATCTTTACACTATCCACCATCTTCCCACTTTTCATACATAACACCCATGGCATCCCAAAAGGTTTTATAAAAATCACATGGAAATCCATCTAACCTAGGGGCTTTGACATTGGGAATAGAAAAAACTACCTCTTTAAGATCATCTTGAGTGAGAAGCTTGTCAGAAAGAATGTATTGAGAATTATAAACTTGGTAGGGGATGATCGCAAGATGCTACTACAAGGTAAGTTGCCTAGTAGGAGTGCAATCTTGAGTTGAGAAGGCCTATTCATAATGTCCAACAAAGGCTTGAAGAATGTCATGTAACTCCTATAGGAGTTTCTAGCCTTCCTAAATCTTCTTAATAGATTGAGAAGTGTGGAAATCATGTAAGTCTTGGAAAAATTCCTTTGTCACTTTATCTCCAATCTTAATCTAGTGGATCCAAGATTTGATTTGGGCTCCATGACCTATATGAGCATCAACAATTTGTTTATAGTGTCACAACTGAGCCACCTGAACCAAGGAGGTAGAATCAAATAGTTGAGCCTCCAAAGTGGCAGTGTCATGGGAGAGATCATGAGTGGTGGCTACATAGGAGTGGCGGCAAAAATAGGTAAGCTGCCACCCATAAATGCAAAGGAGTGATGCATGAGCATCTGAGATCATGAGAAATCTTGCATCAACAAAAAAAATATTTTATTTCTTTTACCCTTTTGTTTATCTTGTAGGTTTCCAATCAACATCATACACCAAATTTGGGGAAACTAAAATAAATTTTAATTCTCCAACACTCCAAGGAAAAGACAAAGCAAGTTGCATATGGACAAAATCCTAGTCACCTACATGCTAGAAAACAAAGATTGGACAATGAAGAGTCTTCAAGCATCCAAGTCATGAAGGAATCCCAAGAGTCACATTTCTCCAAGTTGAAACAAGAAGAGGAATACCAAGAGTCATTGGAGCCCAAATGAGGAAGATGAAACTTGTCAAAGGAGATATTATAAATAGATGGAAGTTTGGCTCCAAAGAGGCATTGAAAAACAAGAGAAGAGCCCAAGTTTATTTCTGATTTTTGTAGGTCATCAAGAAGAAATTCATAGGTGATGTTGAAGAGAATTATACAAGAAAAATACATCCATTTTTATGAGACAAAGAAAGTGAATGCCCATGGTGACTTGTTAGGTGAAAAACTTCTGAATTGGTAAGTTTGTGGAGGTGGATAGTTGGAAAATTTGATAGGAATATTTCATAGTTAGATTTGTGGAGGTTATGTATGTGTGTTTCCACCTTGATTGGCTACATAAAGACATTTGGGGTTGTAAGTATTTGTTGTTGTTCATGATTTATGAAATTCTCAAGATATAAAGTTACTTCATAGCTGAAATTGTTGCTACAATATTCACAAACTAAATTCAATTAAGGGATGCAAGTTTAAGAGGTTAATCTACATTTACTTTTCTGTAACTAAGGGAATTAAATGGATAAATAACAATCTTTAAGGGCTGGTTAAAGTTAATTTGTATCTAAGAGAAATGGAATAATCTTAACAAACAACAATCTTAAGGCTGAAATTTCACAAGGATATGTTGGCACATACAATTTGTTACAATCTTTGAAGTTTTGAGCACATGATTATAAGAATTTGGAGGCATGATTATTTTTGTTATTACAGTGTATGTAAGAGAAGTTGATTGGGTCGCATGATGGGACAATCCTTCATTGGATTCTCTTGCTATGACTACATCAAGGAGCCATGAAGTACAAGTTATGGCATCATTCCACTAGGCTATCCACCTAACCCCTTCTAAAGGATGTGGCTCCAAATTCAAAATACATTAAATATGAGCTGACATGGCTTTATGATTGAGGGGAGACATGTTTAGAAAAATTGACTATTCATTTCTTTGGGCTTGGAATCTGACCACTTGATACGAAATCATATCACAATATGGTTAGATAAGACAAGGTTTTCTAATGGCTCGTCTGGCAAAGTAAAACAATTGGAAAAGGTAAAGAAATATTATGCTAAAATCATAGCTTGATAAAAATACTTTAAGACCATGTCAAGGCTAGCTCTCAAATTGCTCCATGTGTACTAGGTTGTATGATCTTGGCAATGACCAACATTGGGGTCAAAATGACCTAATTTATTATGCATAACAAACCAAACCTCTCTTTCATTGGCTATCCATCACATAAGCAAGGTTCCACAGTTATCATAATCCATCTTGATCATATTAAAATCCCTACACAATACCCAAGTGGTAGTAGGCATTTAATTTGTAATCCATCTCCAAAGTGAAGATCACTCCATGGCATCATTGGGAGAATTAATAGTAATAATTATAAAGAAATAATTATTAATGTGGAAAAGAGACTGGATAGTGTACAGTTGGTGGGTCACATCCATGATCAACCAAAAGTTGATTCTATGTGGGAGAGAGAAATGTGACAACTCCTACCAACTAGCCTCATGGCTATTGCAAAGAAAATGGTTGGAAGGCAAAAGAACACGACAAGATGTGAAAATAAAAAAACTGAAACACTTTGATGTCTTGGAGGCAGACAATGTCTAAACCTATAAATTGAAGACAAGCATCATGGATGTAGTATTTCTGTGGGAGGTCTATAAGACCCTAATCATTTAAGAAATATAGTTCATTTAACAAGTGTCCAGAGGCATCTCCTCATTATCTATCTCTTCAAGTGTAGATTAATTGTTCTTCAACATCGTATCATGTGCCACAAAGCTTCCAATCTAGAAGTTGAGCTGTATAAGCTACTATTTACTTGGCACATATTTGCCATCCTCCAATCACCCAGGTGGTTTTTAGGACCTCCTTTGCCCAGCAAGAGTAGGGGAAGCATCTTGGGTAGTGATAGCTAGCAATTGATAAATAATTGAGACTTCTAGCAGAGAATTTGAAATTGTCACCACATTTGACATTCCAACATTGAAGGGTTTTGAAACAACCCTCGAAGTTGAAGACCCTAGACTCGGAGGTTTGGGGTGGGCTTGGAGGTTCTATTGTTCTTGTATTTGCAAGAAACCACTATCTATACCAACTTTCTTCTTCATTTATAGGAGGTGGAAGCCTAGACAAGCGTTGAGCAGAGGGTTTGGTTTGTGGAGATGCCAAAGGGAGATCCTAAATCTTGTGTTTAGATGACATGCACTGATAATGAGTTTTGGGAAGGTTGATATACTAGAAACACTGAGTATAGTAGGTTTGGCCAACTAAAATGTCCACCAAATCTTTGAGATATTTGAAGAGGTTCGCCTCTACATAGACCTACTATTAAGGATGAGCTAAGTAAAATTTCTCAAGTTCTATGCAAACCACAAAGCCTAAGGAAGAGGCTATCTTGCTTAGAAAATTCTAGAAAGGAAAGGGTAAACCAGAAAATTCAACCCAAATGAGGACTCCAAAAGACTATTAATTAGAGACAACAAAGTCTCAAGTCTAGGGTTTGAAGACAAGGAAGAGTAGACCAGTCATGGGCCCTAGTTGAAGACAACCTCAACATGGTTAGCCTTAGTGAAATTAAAAAGGAAAAACCCCTTGGTGAGGTTTTTCAAGGCATCAAGGTAGATCCCATGTGGGGTCAAAGCCTTGCCAACCCAGTCTCAAAGCATGCATGTAGAGGGAACTCTACCAACAAAATATCCAATTAAAGTGAAATTTTCTAGCCATTTGCAGGCATTGTCAAACTCTAGAATGGGAAGAACAACATCTGGAGGTGTTTCAGAGGATGTACCTTATGGAACACCTTGGGAACAAATTTGTGAGGGCATTTGATTAGGGGTGCCATTAGAAGTCATCATCAAACCATCAACTCCAACAATAGTAGTTATAAAGGAATGAAAGGTTGAGGCCATATAAATTGGTCAAAATACCTATAGGCCTATCGACATAAAGCATGCTGCAATAAATGCAAGATAGTACTAGAAAAATCATATAGAAAGATATAGTTTGACATAAATACAACAAAGCCAAGAAACCCTAGCAGAGCTCAAAACCCTTGAGGTATTTTTCAAAGTTAGATTTTAGCTAAATTTCATATTGATTTCCTTTTATAGTTGTAACAAGTTTCTTTTATCTACTTTTAATTTTTTTAAAGATAATTATTAGTGACTAGGTTGCGTTATATTTATTTATTTTGTAAGAATTGTTTTTTAATTAATAAATTTAATGTTATAAGTTGTGTTTTGAGAAATGTGTTATAAATCTTATATCTTGATGTTTGCATTTATTTATTATTTGTTAATTAATTGTGAGTGTTTATGGAAAAAGACATCCAATAATGACTTGGCCATGATTGTTATGTTTAAATTTTATTATGGCACATGTAGATGTGTGTAAGAGAATATCTTGTCATGTAAGATGTATAAGAATATCTATGACAATGGAAATGGTGTAAGAGAATCTATGACACATCTAAGAACATGTAAGAGGAAAGTTATATTTTTGACTTGGCTTCTTGACCAACTTATGATGTATGCTTTGATAAATCATAGAACATATTTGAATGCAAGAATAGAACCAAAATGGAGCACCCAACATAGGGACTAACATATGACAAGCTTTAACATAGTACGGAAAGTGTAAGAACATATTCTATTTTATCCTATAAGATGAAGACCAAAGAGAGTATTGAAATTTAGGCTAATGATTTGGGTTGTATTTTTGGGTCATGGTATTGGATGTTGTTTTGTGGTTTACCATTTGGGGTTTCATGGATTACTTTATTTGATTATTAGATGCTAGAGATGGAGGTTTCATAGTGAGTTTGAATGTATAGTTATGTTGTTGAAATTACTCAAGTAATGATGTTGGTGATCTCTCTTGTGAAGGCTCCTTATCTAAATTTTATTGTAACTGATATTATTGATAATTAATATATTAGTTTAAATTTTTGAGGTTGAAAGGGTTTTCCTAGAGTATATCACTATATTTATCATTATTATGTGTATTGTTTTCTTTCTTGTAATTATTTAGATATATTTTCTAGACATTTCTCTCCTTATAGGTTAGAATAGGAAGTGTCACATATTAGGTTCCTAATAGCATGGTGCATAGTATAAAGGAAAGTTGATTGAAAGATGGGACACACACTATGTAGAGGATGCAAGCTGACAGAAGATGATATATAACACATCCCTATATGTAATAGATATAACATATATATAGATATAGGATATGACCATATAACATAGGAGAAGAAGAGCATGATATGTAATAGATTCTGATGTAAGAAATAACATAGAAGTCATGTATGTAACTAATGAGGTAGAGACTTAGACCTATCAAAGGGTGGATAAATGATGTATGCATTTGATTAATGTTGATATATATATGAAGATTTGTTGGTAGCAAGTAATTCTTTATTGTGTTGTTATTATGATATGTATGTGATGCTCTGTTTTGTTATTATTTATGTTTTTCTATCAATCTCTAGCTACTTGACTTGGGTGTAAACTAACTACAAAGATCTAACTGAGGACCGAATGTCTAGATTGGTATCTCTCTACATTTCTTACTAATATTTGGTTCCATTGCTGGGACCCTAGAAGAAGGTAGTTAAAGATTGAAAGGGAAAAACAACCAAAGAAGTAGAATAGAATTTTGAAGAGGAGAGAAGGCAAGGTTGGCAGCGAAAATTTTTAAGTTATAGAGGAATTCAGGTCTCCTTAAGTTTCTACCTCTGTGAGAGGGGGAAGGCACTTAAGGGGATGATGAGTGGAAAAGGGATAGGGTTTGTAAGGACATTTCTAATGATGCGACTCTTCAAATAAGGATTCCATGGGATATAAAAGGACTAATGGAACAACAAAAAAAGAAAACCCATGGCGAAAGGGGAGAAGTGGAGGAAAAGAGAGATTAGCGAAGAAATCAGAACTAGAATGGAGATAAGCAGAGAAGAGAGATTGAAATAGACTTAGGAACAATAGGATTTTTGCCAAAGAAGGATGGAAAGGGTACAAGAGATGGAAAAAGAGAAGACAATAGAAGTTGTAGAAGAAAAGGAGAAATAATTTGAAGAGTGCACCACAGAGGGTGCTATTTGAAGTGAAGAAGAAAAAAAGTACATCAAGGAGGATGCTACTGAGCACACCAATGTGGGTGCTACTAGAGAAAGGAGGTCAAAAGGAGAAGAGGTAGAGTGTATTATGAACAATGTTGTTGAGTGCACCAATGTGGGTGTTGCTAGAGAAGAATGCGGAAGGGAAAGAAAAGAAATAGGTGAATTAGGGTTTATGTCACAGACTACCAAAAAATATGAATTAACACTAGAAATTTTGAAGATGGATGAGGAATATATAGAGGAGTTAATTTTCTGAAGCATAAAGGAGATAAGAGAAGGAGGAGAGGATGTGGTTACCATTGAAAGAAGATTTGAGGGTTTTGGAAGGTTATTTCAATCATCATTGGATGCCAATAGGATGTCATTCACAATGTAAGAGTAATTCCTAAATTGAAGAGATTCTATGAAGAGACACAACCCCTGGACCATAAGTCACCCCAATTTCCATATAAAGTCAAGAAAATTTTAGTTGAAAAGGAAGATACTCAAGAAGGAAGCAGAGAGAATAGAAGAGATCCAAAGTAATTTCATAGAAGTTTTAGGAGAAGAGTACTTTGATATACAACTACATATAGATAAGGGGAGAGAAGGAAATGAGTTGATAGAGGACAACATAATTAGAGGAGTAGACTAGAGAAAACCTACTTTAGAGTACCAAATACTTTGAGAAGACCAATCATTGATAATCCTATCAAATTACCAATCTTTGAGAAGGACACTACTAAAGCAATAGAACACATTTTTTTTGGAATCTATTTGGAATTGCAAGGGAGTAACAAGAGATGAAATCAATCTTTTTGACTTCATAGGCACCTTGCAGAATGAAGTATTGAAGTGGTATAGGAAGACATGCCCAAATAGTTAGAAGTAATGGGGTGATATCAAGAAGCTATTTTTGGAGAATTTTGGAGTTCTAGATGTTCTGACAGAAGGAGTAAGTAAAATGAGAGATTTAATACAATTGAGTATTGAATCAATAAAGGAATTTGATAGAAGATTTGAGGAGACAACTAGGAAGTTGGAGGAACCACTAACTGAAAAGAAAAAGATAAAATGGTTTATTTTCAAAATAAGCCCTAAAATTAGATTTGCCTTGGATGAAAGAATATTTGAAACACATGTAGAAGTAGTGACACTACCCTGCTAGATAGAGTCTCAATCTTGGTGCAGACAAGATAAGCTAAATGAAAACCTAGAGTTGGAGTTGGAATTGGAATTTGAGCAGTTGAAGTTGAGGCATGAGATCTTGGCCAAGCAGGAGGAGAATACACAAAAGAAAAGACCTAATGTTTTGTGTTCATATTGTAAAAGAGAAGGTTACTTGAGAAATGAATGTCCTAGGATGAAAGGTGAAAGACAAGCTACCACAATAAAAGTAGGCATCAAAGCAACAACAAAAAAAATCAATTTATTATATTTTACATTATGTAGAGAGTGGGATGACCATGAAACACTAGATTGTCCTTCACAGAACTTCTAGAAGAAAAGATAATTTATTGATGAAGAAGAGGAAACATGGTACAAAAACTTGGCAGAGAGCAATAACATGTCCTATGTAGAAAGAGACTCACATGATAAAGGCTACAAACAACCAAATTGGAGAAATCAAAAGAATATCAATGCACTAAAAAATTCAAATTATGGTAGTCCATCCTATGGGAATAGATATAATAATTATGACTAGGAGACATTTGGAGGCTACAGAGGAGGCAAAGGATATGGAAGAAATCAAAGGAGGGAGGATGCCACCTATTTCAATTGCGATAAGATAGGACATTTTGATAATGAATGTTAGGCTAAAAGGAATACAAATATGTTCATTTTCTAGAAGTGCAAAGAATGATCTATTTTCTTGTGAGAGAGCACAACACTACTTCTAGAATGCACAACCATAGTTTAAGAGTGATGAGTTACAAAACCTGGGTAACCAAAAAGGGGCTAGGATAATAAGAAGAGAGCCTAAGGGTCAAGGAGAAAGAACTTGCCAAAAGAATAGCTAGGAGGAGAGATACATATATTCAACTAAATCTAGAGAAGAAGAAGATTACTACAAGAGAAGCAAGCCAAAATATATCGTAAAAGATCTAGAAGAAGAAGGAAGGAGAACCCTGCAGTACTAACAAGACAAGGAACAAATATCAAAGGGCATTATGTCACTTAGACAGAAGAGGAAGACAGTGAGGAGGAAGAAGAATTTGTTCCCTCTAAGAAACACCATGAGGAAGGTGTGAAGGAAACCAAACAAACCATAAGGAAGGAACAAGAAAAGAAGAACCAATACAATCAATTATTCACTAAAGGAGAAGTAGAAGGTCTCAAGCAATTAGCCAAATTGAAGAGGTATATTCATAATACATTGGCAAAGATCAATCACCTCAAATTTGAAGAGAGGATGTGAGGAAGTATATTCATAATACATTGGCAAAGATCAATCACATCAAATTTGAAGAGATGAGGGACACATTACTAGGTGATACATGGTATTTGCTTGAATATGCAAACATACCGGTGAAGAAATTTGATGTATGGAAGGATTTCCTAGACTTCACAGATGCACATGAATGGGTAAGGATAATTCTAAGTATAATCCATGATGAATTAATATACTTAGATAAACCCTACAAAATCACAAAGGAAACTATTAGGGTAGTCACAGTGTTGAGTGCCATAGGACCCCTACTGACAATAAAGGATATTAGAATAGAATAGGTGAGGAAATTAACTAGAGTAACAAAAGATGGGAGAAACATTCAGGTAAAGGATATCATAGATCCAAGGGTGAAATATGCCACCATGGACATTGCATACAAGGTTTAATATGCCAACCAGGAGAGTTCGACCACATCCACCATAATTCATACTGCCTATCAAATGGTAAAGGAGGGCAAGTTGATCTTTGTCAGGTGATGCACCAACTACTAGAGAATTTATAGAAGATCAAGGATTCAAACGAGATTTTTCAGTATGGTACTTTGATTATTTTCCTTACACTTTATTTTTTGCATGAGCTACCAAGGTTGAAGGGAAAAAATGGCAACAAAACATACCAGTATGGCTAGAAGTCAAAAGGCACATAGCTCAGTGTTTATGCAAAATCATTAAGTGTCACATATTGGGGTTTCCTCAAAACCCTACAAGAAGAGATGAGGGCAAGGGAAAGAATCCCTTATGGAATAGTCAAGTAATACATCAACCACATTACATTTTTGGTTGATAAGGACTTTACATACATGGAGTTAGTTGAACCAAGAACATCATGGGTACCTCAATTACCCTATGCGATAACTATGGTAGAGGCTAATGCCTATGCACAAAATTTACTTAGCAAACCCAAGGATACAAATGCAAAAAGATTTGACACTTAAAGAGAAGTAATGGATAAGCAACACAAGAAGCATGTGATAGAAGATCTGGAAAAGAAGAGACAAGTTGCACAAATAGTGGGGAGTTCTAGAAAAAGGAACCACTTCAGCTTCACAACTAGCTACATTGGATCCCCTACCTACTAAGGAGGCTTTGACAATGAGAAGATTGGAGATAAAAACATCTCAGGCACCATCATCATCTACCATGTTATCCATAGGTAGAGTAGCATCAAAAGTTTTATCAGGGATGAAGGACACACAAAAGAATGCTCTAGCAAAAGCATCAAGAAAAGATAAACAAAACCCAAGAAGTACCAGAGGTAATTAAATTTGATGAAGAGGGAGATGAGCAGGAATCAAAATTGAAGAGGAGGAGAAGAGCACAATAGACACTAGAGGAAGAATTGACACAACAAAATAGAAGATCTAGCACAAGAGCTCTATAATCTAGAGGCACTACTCAATGCCATGGAAAATATAGGTATGGTGAAAGAAAATATTAGACTTTTCCATCACCATATATCCTGATGGTAAAAAACACATATATGAGTGTTTGTGGGAAAGGATTTATTAACACAAACAAAGGATCATTCAATAATGTCTCTTGCATGCCTTCATTGTCAACCAATATCCTTTCTATCTATTAGATCACACATGGTGGAGCAGGAAAGAGTATTGAGTTCACACCTAATTTTGTGATTATTTGAGATTTGCATAGTAGAGATATTGTTGTAGTTGGGGAGGTAGATCATCAATATTGAGTGTACACCTCACATTTTGTTCTTATTGTTCCTTTGGTGGATGTACACACTGAGGCATCTAGTGTGGACACTATTCAAGAAAATGCAGTATGGTCATTTGAATCTTGGTGTTCTTTCATCCATGTGCTAAAATTTCATCTCCTCCTCAATCTCTTGTTTCTTTTGATGAGACTACTATTGATACATCCATGGTTTCTAGTGATTTAGTGTAGTAGGATATTCATTTTCTTCTAGACACACCATCTTGGGATGATTACTTGACATACATTGGAATTTTTTTTGTGAGTCCTATCTTGTAGACTTGCAAGACACTATTGAGGACATTCATCGACTCTTTGATGTTGACTCTCATGGAGTTGCATCACCTTCTTCAGACATGATGAGGAAACCTTCATACCCTCTTATTCTTTCTTCTCCTCTTCACTTGTCATAGTTTGGTATTGATTTGGAGTATCTTGAGTAGCATTCAAAGGACTCTTCTTTGTGTTTGGATAATGTTCTACATTGGTTTCCACTAGGTTTTGGATTGTCACATTCTTTAGTTTGGCTTGGGACACTTGATTAGATTGAGGATTCTTTTGGCATCAACTTGGTGACACCTGAGTAGATTTTATAGCATCATACATTTTGATCTTTCTTACTTCATATTCCTTTCAGGAATGGGAAGAAATCCTGCATACATCCTTGGTCTTGTTTCTTCCCAAGGGGAGGAATGTTGTTTGACGATCTTGGATCATCTTGAACATTCATTGTGGAGCATCTACCATCAGTGCAAGAGATCCTACATTGAGGCGGGGCTACTTGGTCTCTCATATTATTCTCTCTTATGGGGGGACTTTCTCCTCACATGGGGTTTTGTTCTTCTCATTCTATAGAGAACATCTTGTGTTTTCTCTCTTTTAGGGAAGGTTTTTTTCCTATAGGTTTTTCTCCTTTACTCCATTTGTGAGAGATTGTTTGTACATGGGTACCTAAAATGGCCTAGTAGTTGGGACCCATCATTACATCTTTGCATTTGTCTACTTCTCCCTATGTTGCAATTAAGGCAGGGTGTTGGTGTGAATAGGGATATCACCTATCTAGTTTTTCCCTTTGTTGTGTGAACAAGGAACATTAACTAACTAGTCATTACTTAGGACCTATTTGTAAGGAACCTAAGGTAGTGGAACAAGTTCCTACACTAATCTTGAGGGGAGGGATATGAAAAAAATTCTAGATCTTTACAACATTTATAGAAATAAACACAAATAATAATCATACCACAACACTAATTACTTGGTGAAACCCTTTCGGGAGAAAAACCCCACACTCCAATGCTACCCAATATATTATTCAGGAATCAAGTAGATTAGAATATAATTGTAGAGCAAGATTTCATAGGAGTATAACCAGCCATAGATCCAAAGGCAACTCAACATCTATAAGACTCCTACACACAGGCTCCATGTTAATCTCCTAATATGTAGGAGATATAATACAGTAAATCGTCAATGGTAATTACAAAACCATGAGCCAAAAACCACCCAAAAGTGGCACCCAAATTATCTCCAATCAAATATGCCTTGTGATGTGCCAAATCACACACCAACATGTGTAACTCTCTCCTTTACAACTCCAACACATTTTCACATTTCTCAAAATAGAAGATCTAACTTCTGGAGGCCATAACTTTTGATCCAGTTGTTCAATTGATGAACCGTTTCATGCGTCGAAAAGATCGTGAAGAGATCTATCAAGATATAATATTGTTCATCAGTTACGATAATGTTTGAGGCATGTAGGGGCCTCTAAGTGCCTCAAAAATAAGTTCAAAACTTATTCCAGGAGTTTCAAAAATGGAAACTTTAATATCTTGCAATCTATGTATGATCTTGAGTCAAAATTGACCCAAGATGTTTACGTTGCAATTCTGCACCTTTTGGGAAACTTTTGGGTCTATGCCATTTTTAGTCTCTTTGGAAAATTTGAAAGTTCTCAACCATTCTTCAAGATAAAGGGTATTCGAAAAGACCAAAACTGGGAAGAATAAAAACATTTTGTAGTTGCAAGATTGAGACACATTTCCTAAAATTCTCCCACTTGTCAAATACCTTGTAAGAGCAAAGGAAGTATCGACTCTATTATTTAATTTCTAGGGACTGAGAGGACCATAGACTCCAAACATCATCTAAACTTCTCTTTGCTCACATGCTTAGTTAATGAATCTACAACATTAATCAAAGTCTCTACCTTAACTAGCTTCACCCTGCCATCGTTAACCATATCTCTAACAAAATGATATTGTACATCAATGTGCTTGGCACTGACATGAAATGTTGGGTTCTTAGTTAGGAAAATCACACTTTGAATGTCACAATAAAATGTCACCACACCTAATTTTATTCAGATATCTGAACACAGTCTCTTAAGTCAAATGGATTCTTTAAAAGCATAAGTAGCTGGCATATACTCATCTTTAGTAGTGGAAAAAGCAACCACAGCCTATCACTTACTTATCCAACTAATTGTACCACCAAATAAAGTAAATACAAAAGCACTGGTAGATCATCTACTATCAACATCACCTACCTAGTTTGAATCTACATAACCATGAATATCGAGGGAATGCATGTCTCATATCAAATTACCATGATAACACAAGGAATACTATGGGATACCCTGCAAATATCTAAAGACTCTTTTAACTACATCCTAGTGAACTCTACCAAGATTAGACATATATTTGGAAAGAATTCCCACTGCTTGGGCAATGTCTGGTCTCGTATAGACCATAGCATACCATGCATCAAACTTCCAACTGCACTTTGGTAAGGCACTTTGTTAATGTCTTCCATCTCTAATGGGGATGTTAGACATTGTGAAGTAGATAACTTCCTTCCAACTATGAAAGGAAGACATAATGGTCTACAATCCTGCATGTTAAACCTCTATAAAACTGAATTGACATACTTACTATGGCCAAGCCATAGTTTTATGTTCACTCTATCTCTTCTTATTTCAATCCCAAGAATGTGTTTAGTTGCACCAAGATCTTTCATTTCAAATTTAGCTACAAGTTAAGACTTTAGTTCTAAAATCATTCCTTTCCCTTTACCAATAAATAACATATCATAAACATATAATGCAATAAATAGGAAATGATCACCATCAGATTTATAATAAACATAGATATCAGATTTAAAATGCTCAAATCTGAAACTCAACACATATGTATCAAATTTCTAGTACCACATCCCAGGACTTTGTTTGCGGACATACAAAGATTTCTTCAATTTACAAACCATATTACTTTTACCTTTCACCATGTAGTACTCTGGCTATATCATATAAATATCCTCCTCCAAATCACCATGAAGGAATGTCAATTTCACATCCAATTTCTCAACCTCTAGATCATAAGTAGCAGCAATAGGAAGAAATAATCTAATCGATGTCATTTTTGCAACAAGAGAAAATATCTCACCGTAATCAACACCCTCAACCTAAGAGTAACGATTCCCAACCAATCATGCTTTGTACTTCTCAATACTTCCATCTGAACCAATCTTTTCCTTGAACAACCATTTGCAACTAATAGGTTTTCATCCTTCAGGCAATGGTACCAGGTCCCATGTATCATTTTTTTCCAAAGCTACCATTTCTTCATCCATAGCAATCTTCCAAGACTCTACATCATTCATACCTAATGCCTCTTCTATAGATCTCTAGGTTCATCTATGTTAGTATTCAAAGGAAAAATACATCTCCAATCATCAGGTGAATACCTTTCAAGTGGTTGTCTATGCCCTGTAGACCTTTGAGCAAGCTAAGTTGGAGGTTCTTCCTCCTCTTCTAAAGATTTAGAGCCAGATGAGCTCTCCTCAACTTCTTCTCTATCTAGGGGCCTCGATTCAACTTTCTCATAGAAGGGAGTTGAATCACATCTTTCTATTCACTTTGTTCAGGCTGCAATGTAATAGAAGAAGGCTTAGTTTCTCTATAAATAACACTTCTACTATAGATTATCTTCTATGCAATAGGGTCCCAAAGCTTGTTTCCTTTCACACCATAATTGTACTTAATGAAGATACATTACACAACCTTGTTCGTCAACTTTGTTCACTTCTCCTTTGGCACATATGCATATGCCTCACAACCAAAAACTCTTAGATGTCTTAGTGAAGGTTTATGTACTAACCATGCCTCCATAAGAATTTTATCAACAAGAGCTAATGTAGGAGAACTATTAATCAAGTAACAAGCAGTGGCAACAACTTCAGCCCAAAACTTTTATTCTAGACTAGCACCACTAAGCATACACCTAGCCTTCTCCATTAATTTCCTATTCATTCTTTCTACAACTCCATTCTGTTGTGGAGAATAAAGAATTGTCTTTTATCTTTGAATATCGTAATCTTTACAAAATCTATCAAAATTATTAGAGAAAAATTCACTGCCATTGTCAGTCCTCAAAAATTTTATTTTATTTCTAGTCTACAACTCAACCATAGCTTTAAATTATTTAAATAGACTAAAAACTTCAGATTTTCTCTTTAGAAAATATACCCATGTCCTCCCATAATCATGAATAAATGAAATATAATATGTGAAATTTCCAATAGAAGGAACATCTATAGGACCAAACACATTAGAATGAATAAGATCCAATACACCAAATGATTATGAGAAATCAAGTAAAACTAAATTTGGTTTTGTTTACCATAATGAAATGCTCATAGAAATCAAAATCAAGATTACAATCAATCAACTCTTCAACAAGGTTTTTATTTTTCAAGGTCCTTAGACCCTTTTCTCCTATGTGGCCTGATCTTTGGTGCCATAACATAGTCTTCTATGCATGCAATTTTCATTTAGAAGAAAGAGCACCCTTAGGTACCCACAAGCCATGACCATCCAATGAAAATGAAACCCTCTCCTTTTCCAATATAGTAGTCACAAATTTTATTTTCACAAAAGTACTATTACGCTCAACAGTGCATGCATCAAAATTATCTAGTGTGAGCAGTCTAACACCTGTAGTGACCACCATAGCACCTCTAACCATCTTGCATCATATATTAGAAAAGGCTACTTGCACACCTGCATCTATTAGTTTTCTCACAGATAATAAATTTCGTGCTAATCTAGGGATATGAAACACACCATTAATCCTTTTTGTTCTACCATCAGGAAATCTGATTTTAATTTTACCATGGCCAACAATATTTAAATGAGAATCATCACCCAAGTACACCTTACCTTGATCAAATTCTTCATATTTAGAAAACCAATCTCTATTAGGGGTCATATGGAAAGATGCACTAGAGTCAACTAACCATGCATCATTTTCTACACAAGTAGCCAAAGTTGCAATGAACACATCACCATCTTCCTTCTTTGACTCAGAATCAGAATCAAATTTATTCTTTTTCTTCTTCTTTTCATTTTTACAGTCCTTACGAAAGTGTCCAGGCTTACCACAATTCTAGAAAATAACTTGGGACTTTCTAGGGGATTTGGATCTCCCCTTGGACTTGGATTTGTCATACTTCTCACTCTTCTTTCCTTTTTCTTTAGGTCTTCCATGAACACTTAGGGCTTCTTTGGAACTAATGGATACCTTCCTCCTCATTTCTTTAGAAAGAAAAGAACCCATGACATATTCAACTTTCAAGATAATAGAAATGCTCCCAATCACCATAACAAGAGAATCCCATGTATTAGGTAAAGAAAAAAATAGGATCTGACATCTCTCCTCCTCATCCATTGTTACACCAACTGATACCAATTGAGCCACCAACATATTGAATGCTTCCAAGTGTACTAAAATTTGTCTATCCTCTTCCATTCTCAAGGAATACAATTTCTTCCTTGAGAAAATCTTGTTCACTAAAGATTTGGCTTGATATATTTCACTGAGTTTCTTCCATAGTTTCTTTACAAAGGGCTTTTCATCGACATTAATTAAAACAAAATCTATCAGGCACAATCTGATTAGACCCTTCGCTTTACGATCCATAACATCATATTCAGTAGCTCCAAAGTAGCATATGTGGGCCTTGAAACATTTTCATCAATAGCATCCCATAGATCTCGATCAATTAAAAGATCCTCCATCATCAACTTCCACATCTCAAAATTGTTACCAGAAAAATTCTCTACCTCTATTCTCTCTTATTAGCTCGCCATCTAAAAATCCCTACAACATGATCACTAAGTATCTTTTGCACAAGCTCCCACTCAAAACTAGATTAGTTTAAAAAACCTAACAACCCATAACTAAAAACAAAGGTGATCAATCTCTGATATCACTTGTAAGGAAGATAAGGTAGCAAATCAACTTCCTACAGTAATATTAAAGGGATGGATATGCAAAATTTTCTAGATCTTTACAATAGTTACATAAATAAACACAAATAGAAATCATACCACAACACAGTAATTACGTGGGGAAACCCTTGTGAGAGAAAAACACCACACTCCAAAGCCGCCCAATATATTATCCAAGAATCAAGAAGATTACAATATACTTACAGAGAAATCTTTCATAGGAGTATAACTAGCTAGAGATCTAGAGACAACTCAATATCTATAAGACTCTTACACACAACCTCCACCTCAAGCTCCTGATATATAGGATATACAATACAGTAAACCATCAATGGTAATTACAAAACCATGAGCCAAAACCTACCCAAAAGTGGCACCCAAATTGTCTCCAATCAAAGATGCCTTGTAATGTACCAAATCACACACCATGTGTAACTCTCCTCTTTACAACTTTACCACATTTTCACATTTCCTAAAACTAGAGGTCTAACTTCTAGAAGCCATAACTTTTGATCTAGGCGTTCGATTGATGAACCATTTGATGTGTCAGAAATCTCGTGAAGAGATCTATCAAGATATAACTATTTTCATCAGTTAAGACAACTTTTAGGGAGTTTAGGGACCTTTAAGTGCCTCAAAATATAATTCAAAACTTTTTTTGAGAGTTTTAAAAACACAAACTTTAATATCTTATAATCTAGGTATGATCTTGAGTCGAAACTCACCCAAGATGTTTACTTTGTAGTTCCACACCTTTTGGGAAACTTTTAGGTCCATATGAGCTCAAATGTAGATTTACTAAAAATAGTAAGCCTTGCCATTTTCAGCCCCTTTGGAAACATAGAAATTTTTTAACCATTCTCCAAGATAAAGGGTATTTGAAAAGACAAAAATTGGGAAGAATAGAAACTTTTTGTAGTTGCAAGTTTGAGACACCTTTCCTAACACTATTCACACATGTTCACATGTTAAGTTTTCTTAGGTAGTTAGGACATTTAACATTTATGACACAATTTAAATGTTTGTGTCTCATGTCATAGGATTAAGACACTTGTCATCATCCTAGTTTGTTCTACCTCTCAACCTTGCCTATATAATTAAGGTATCTCATTGTACATCATATCATATTGTGTATTTACATAATTTTATAGAATAGTATTATTCTCTCATTTTGGTCTCTCTTGTGCTTTCGTTGAAGCTTCTAGATCTTGGGTGGCTACCTTCATAGCCAACTCTTACATAAGATGTATTAGGTAATTGTATCACTTGTAAAAATGATTAGCACAATCTATTTGGATCTAATACCATGTTGAGAAATAGGATTTTTAAGTAGATAATCATTAAATATAAAATAGAGAATACATGAAATAGACATTCCACAACCACCACCCACACAAGATTTATCTAGCATAGTGCAAACATTGATTCGAAAGGTTGATGGCATACAACATGGAAACAAAAGAAAGAAATATTCTTTCAAGGACATTTGCCCTATCCATTTGATAGAACATTACACATGCCTCCCTTTCCTAAAAAAATTGAAATGCCAAAATTTGACAAATACAAAGGAAAGGGAGACCCTAGGGAACATCTTAGGGAGTTATATATAGCTTTCTTAGAAGTCTCATATGATGATACCTATTTGATGGGACTATTTCCTAGGAGCCTTGGTGGTCAAGCTACTGAATGGTTTGCTCAACTTCCCCTTGGCATTAAAACATTCCATGAGCTTGTGGAGAAGTTGTGAACCATTTCTCCTATAACTTTGAGCATGAGATATCCATGAGCAATCTTTACAACACAAAACAAAAGAATGGGGAATCCTTCACCACCCTTTTGCAAAGATGGAGAGGCTTATCAAGCAAACTCCCTTGGCCCATTCTTGAAAAACAACTAGTCACTATGTTTGTGACCAACCTTAACCAAGAAATGGGGTTCCATTTGCAAATCTAATGCGCGTCAACCTTTGAAGAGGTTATAGACAAAGGAAGAACCATTGAAAGAGCCCTTATCACTAAATGCTCTATAAAACTTTACAACAATGACAACAAGACCAACAACAACAACAACAAAGTCAACAATAATAACACAAACACTTCCCACATGAACAACACACAATCCAATGACAAATCTCACTGTTGGGGTAAGAACAAGAATACTCTCAATGACAGTGTTACCAATGTGAAAGCCATCCAAAATGTACAAAATCCCACCCCACCAAGTACATCCATGAATAATAATTTTAATGTTCCTAGGGGACTACCAAGACAAAACAACCCTAAGAGAAAGTCCACACCTTTAGGGGAAACCATTACAAATGTCTTGAATAACCTTGTAAAGGCAGACTTAATCACATTACCCCCTATTAGACTTTACAACAAAAATCAATTTAAACCCTCTTGGTTTGATGAGAATGCCTATTGTGAATACCATCGTGTGAAAGGGCATAAGACATCTAACTATGTGAGGTTAAAACATTGTATACAAGACCTTATTGATAGGGGTGACATAACCATTGATGAACTTCCAAGACAAACACCAAATGCCAACTTAGGAGCATACAAGGATCCCCTTCCTGATCATAACAAAGGAAAAGCATCCTCTTCCAATTAAACATACAATGTCATACCACCTCCCTCTTCTTTCAACTCTATTGTGGGATGAATATAAGATTACTCCATCCACATTAACACTATCACCATTAGAGCCAAGACAACAATTGTACCATTGCTACTCATCATGGCCATGTTTCTGTCTGTGGAGCCCCTACAAATGATCAACCATCTACATCCACACCTACCAACTTGCCATCCACTCACAAGTACAACATCTTGGATCACCTCAAAAAAACCCCTACACAAATCTCCATCCCTAAGCTACTTTGCATGTCACCCCTTCATAAGGAAGTCCTTGAAAAGGCCTAAATGGAAGCCCAAGTCCCTACCAATTTGAATGTTGACCAATTCCAATCCATGGTAGGCCAAATCGCCTCGCCCCATCATCTCACATTTTTGGAAAAATATCTACTTGCATCCACTACCGCTCATAATAAAGCCTTACACATTGAAGTCCTAATCCATAATCATATAATTAAACGAGTCTTAATAGATGGTGCCTCTGGCCTAAATCTTTGCACTGTAAAATTATTAAAACATTTGGGATACTCTAATGTGGTTGTGGATTCTAGTGAATGTATAACCATCAAAGGATATGATGACACTGAAATATTGTCTGAAGGCACCATCAAGCTTCCTATTCAAGTAGGACAAAAGATCTTGGAAACCAAATGTCAAGTACTTGATCTTGACCTCCCATATAATATTCTTCTCAACTGACCATGGATTCATGCCATGCAAGCCATCCCATCCACCTTCCATCAATTCTTAAAATTCCCTCACAATAGCATAGAAATTACCATCTATGCCTAACCTCATCCTTTCCAATATTGTAGTTTCTTGGAAGGACACAACCATACTTTATGTCCTTACAACAATGCTACCAATAAAATCCACCTCACATGCCAATCCTACATCATCTGCCTCATACATTGATCCCTCCAACATCACAACCACAACACAAATATCCCCTCCTCCCAAGGTCAAGGTCAAGATAAGTGACATGGGATGTGGTGAATATGACCTACACAACACATTTGGTGTGGGACTATTGCCATCTCCTAAGACATTTAGTGCTCCTAAGGAAGAGGAAGTCTTTATGATGGTCATCAAATTCAATCCGTCACCTACCTTA
Organism: Cunninghamia lanceolata; assembly: GCA_027924645.1. Lineage (NCBI taxonomy): Eukaryota > Viridiplantae > Streptophyta > Pinopsida > Cupressales > Cupressaceae > Cunninghamia > Cunninghamia lanceolata. Next base: position 2,626,661 of record BSBN01000263.1, on the reverse strand, counting down.
GGAAGGAAACACCTCTTGGAACAAGATATTTTTGAAGACATATCCTCGTGGTTATATAAGGAAGAAGAAAATCAAGAAACTCTTACTCTCCCAACTGAGATCTATGGAAAGAGTCTAAAAATCATCAAGTATATGGGCTACAAAGGACAAGGCAGCATAGGCCTTCATGACCAAGGAACTGTAGAGTCCATCCAAGCCATAAGAAATCTGTATCTCCATGGATTAGGTTATGGAAAATAAGAGTCTTCCCCCACCGATGTTGAGTGTATCTTAAGTGAGTTCACTAAGGCCTTCCCTACAGTAGATAACATTAATGAAGAGGACCATCAAGACTCTTTCAATGACTTCACAGAGTTCTTTGAATCATCCATATGCATCATCTACACCTTAACTACCATGCCATCCACATCCAATGACCTACCTCTTGTTTACCCCCAACTCATAGATTGGGACCAACAAGGACCTCTCATCCTTGATGTTACACAAAATGATGAAGCAATAGCCAAAATGATGGGGGTCAGAGATCATTTTCCCCTTGGAGATCATAGGGCTGGTTACATCATGGAACTAAACACATCCACATACTTCAAGGAGACAACCCATACTCTTAGTCACAAAAATATAAGAATAAAAATTACATCCCCTAGTGAAAACCACTTTGTGGCACTTTTAGTTGAGGAAAAAATCAAAATAAAGGACGTATCACCTAGTGAAAAGCTCCATGATGTGCTAGGGGATGAGAGAATGGACCTCCTTGAAGTAACAAAGGTATACCAAGAAAGATCACCAATCCTAGTTGAAGCATCACATGAGATGAATCTTGGAATAGAAGAGACACCCAAGATGACATTCCAGGCATAGTCCCTCACAACAAAAGAGCAGGAGGCTTTCTTAGCCTTCTTCAAGTAGAGGAGTCATAACTTCACATGGACATATGCTAACATGCTAGGATTAGATCCTTCTCTTGGTGTCCATCACCTTGCAATACATCCTGATGAGAAGCCAATCAAGCAGAAGCTAAGGAAAATGAATCCCCAAATAGTACTCCTCATCAAGGCGAAACTCAAGAAACTCCTAGATGTGGGATTCATCTACCCTATAGATTATCCTGAGTGGGTATCTAACATTATACCAGTAGCTAGAGTCACTAGGGGCATCCATTTCTATATAGATTTCAGAGACCTTAATAAGGCTTTCCCTAAGGATGATTTTCTGCTACCTAACATAGACATCATCGTGGATCTCACCGTAGTGCATGAAATGTTATCTTTAATGGATGGATTGTTTGGGTATAATCAAATCAAAATACCAGAAGAAGATCAACATAGAACCTCCTTCATATGTCCATGGTGAACTTACTATTGGGTTGTGATGCCCTTTGGGTTAAAGAATACATGAACCGCCTATCAAAGAGCTATGACAGTTATCTTCCACAACCTTTTCATAGAATAATGGAAGATTATGTGGATGATCTACTAGGAAAGTCCAAAACTAGAGAAGAGCACTTAAATGTGTTGGATAAAATCTTTGACAGGCTAGAACAATATAATGTATGGTTAAATCCCAAGAAGTATGCTTTTGGAGTCACCTCTGGAAAACTCCTAGGATACATTGTATCGGGAAGAGGAATCGAAGTCAACCCCACTAAGGTCAAGGCTATAGTGGAGATGCCTCCACCCAAGACAAACAACTTTCAAGCCTATAAGGGAAATTACAATCCATCTGCCACTTCATAGCATAGCTTGCTGACAAGTGTCAACCATTTCAGTATCTTCTCTGAAAGAATATAGCTTTTGTATGGGATAATCAGTGTCAGGATGCCTTTGAAGAGCTAAAAGAATATGTTACTAACCCACCTCTCCTTATTCCACCAAAGCAAGGACAACCCCTTCTTTTATATATTTCAACAATAGAAATGGAGATAGGGGCCTTGTTAGCACAACACGATGAACAGAGAAAGGAAAGAGCTATATACTATATCCGTTGTGCCTTGGTGACCAATGAGCTAAACTACACTCTAATTGAATGAGCATGTCTTGTCATTGTCTTCACTTCCCAAAAGTTAAGACACTACATGCTAAGTGGTTGTCTTACAGGATGAATGGCTAAGTGGGTTATGATCTTAAGTGAGTTTGACATTGAATATACAGAAAGGAAAGCCATTAAAGGACAAGTGATCGCTGATCAATTGGCTGATGCACCAATCCCAATAGGACAACCACTGCTTGTAGAATTTCTAGATGAGTCCATATTAACAATAGCACCATCAGCAGATACATGGAAAATGTATTTTGATGGATACTACATGCATTGTGGCTTGGGGGAAGGCATCTTGTTTGTCACCCCTTAAGGAGATAGTATCCCTATGTCCTACAATATAACATTTCCATACACAAATAGTGTAGCTAAGTATGAGGCCCTCATCACAGGACTTCACATGGCCATATAGTGGAAAATTGAGAAGATGACAGCTTACGGAGACTCCCAGTTAGTCATCAGACAGGTCAATAATGAGTAGAAAACAAAGGATGTCAAACTCTTGCCCTATAAAAGAATGATTGATGATTTCAAATATTATTTCCATGAAATCCATTTTGAGAAAATTCCAAGATTGAATAGCAAAGTAGCAGATGCAATGGCTTCAATAGGATTCTTGGTTGATATGAAGAAACATGGAAAGAAGTGTGAGTTGGGTCAGTGCAGAATCATGATGGGCCAAACACTACCCCTAAGTGGCAATGTAAATGCGAAAAATAAACTTAAGTAAATTCATGTTAAAAATTGAATGAGTTACCTACACAATCTAGAAGTAAGGTAGTAATAAAAGTTGTAATAAATTGAATGTAATTTATAGGCTACTACTTTTTTTTTTTAATTTAAAAATAATTTTGTGAAAATAGGGTATTTCAATGAAGCACTACTAAATTTTTTAGAAAAACGTAAAAAGTAGGTGTCATTCCAGCCAACCTAAGTATGAGAAAAATTTAATATTTTTCCTCCATGTTTTGGATTTAAGTAAAGGACACATGAGTGGATGTGATACATATTTGTTTGAATTTTTTAAGTAAGTAAATAATTATTTATGAATTTTTTATTGTCTATTTTAAAATATTAAAAATTAATTTTCTAGCCAACTTAACTTGGTCAAAAATATATGAAACTCAAAAATTTTAAATTTAAATGTATACCCAATAAAGCCTAGAATGTAATGCATATTTTGGATTTAAAAAAGGATTAATATGTTTAAAGTTATGGATGTTTTTCAATATGTATATCTATCACGAAATTAGACATAGCGTATGTAAAAAATTAATAATAATTACCTATTAAAATTATTATGAGGCATATATTATATTTTTACAATCTTAATAGCTTCCTCTTTAAACCCTTTTCAATTGATTAAATTTAGTTACAAAAAAGTTTGCTAGCTTCAAGGATAAAATTGTGGAAAATTTTAGGATAACACTAAATGGGTGGTTTAAAAAGTTTCTTTAGCAAGTTTTGGGACTCCCACTTGCCTAAATATGAGGTAATCCTAAGGCATTTTTGGAGGGAATCCATATTTGAGCTAGAAATATTAACACCCTTTCCATCCAAATCTAAATATTAGTCTAAATGTTAACACTTTTTCATCCAACAAGTTTTTTCTCCATTGCCACTGTTTGGCCCATCATGATCTCACACTCACCTAGTTCCTGATCGAAGAACTTCCAATACTGGCGTACGATGTACTGCAATCAAATCTAGTGTGCAACATTGTTGGTTCCTTATCTCCTTGGTATCAAGAGACATACATGTACCTTCATAACAACATCCTACCACCAAAACTATCATTTAAACAACACAAAAGCTTCATCTACCAAGCTTCCTACTTTACCCTCATAGGAGACACCCTCTATCAAAGAAGTCTTGATAGTACTCTTTTATGATGTCTCAACTCTAGGGAAGCTGAAGTGGCCTTGCAAGACGTACATGAAGGAATTTATGGGGCACACTCTAGTGGACTTACCTTAGAAAAGAAAATTCTGAGGACAAGGTACTATTGGATGAACATGGAACGAGATGCTTACTAATTTGTAAAGAAATGTCTACCATGTTAGCAACATAGTGATCTCATCCATGCACCTTCATAGGAGCTACAGCTGATAACAACTCCTTGGCCTTTTTCACAGTGGGGACTCGACCTCATAGGTAAAATTCACCCACCCTCATCCAATAGACACAAGTTCATCATCACCGCTACTAAGTACTTCACTAAGTGGGTCAAAGCCATTCCACTCACTTTTTCCATAGGCATCTAAATTGCTAAATTCATTCTCCATTACATAATATTTTGTTATGACATCCCCCATTCCATCATCACAGATTTTGGGAAAATGTTTAAAAACCATAAAGTCCACACCCCATGTGAGAAATTCCACATACAACATCAATTTTCCACACCATATTACCCCCAAGGTAATGGTCAAGCTGAGGCTTCTAACAAAACCATCTTATGCATTCTGAAAAAGATGGTTAATGAAGCTAGCTGTGATTGGCACCTCCAACTCAACCCTACCCTATGGGCCTACTGCACAAGCATCCACACACCCACAAGAGCCACACCATACTCACTAGTATTTGGTTCTGAAGCCATTTTGTCTATTGAGGTCAAGCTCCCTTCACTCAAGATTTCATTGCAGAATATAATCATTGAGGAGGAGTACTAAGTTGCATGACTGAATGAGCTAGAGTTACTAGAGGAGAAATGCTTGGATATTGTCAATCACCTTCAAGGCGATCAAAACTGCCTACGTAGAAGCTCCAACAAGAAGATCAAGAACTACAATTTTGAGATAGGTGATCTTATCCTTATGGAGAATTAGAGAAACTTACAAGAGTGCACCAAGAAAGGAAAATTCAAGCCTAATTGGTTGGGACCATATGTCATCACAACTAGCTATGGGTTAGGAGCATATCAGTTGGCAACACCTGAGGGGCAGCCTCTAGATGAACCTGTGAACATCATGCATCTAAAAAGATTTTATACATAGCCCATCAAGTATCCCAAATCAAAAAAGTACAAAAAAAATCAAAAAATTCAAAAAATCCAAAAAAATTAAAAAAAAAAAAGAAAAAACCCCAGTACAATAAAGTCATCCAAAGGTGAAAATCACTTTAGTGATGCCTTGGATAAGTACCATGGTGAAAACCTATCTTAGGAGCCATGCATAGTGGTCGGTTCTACCATCTAATAAGTCCTCTTATCCATCATAATATTCCATATCACGCACATCCCATGGCTTGGAATTATGAAACATCAAATCCTATCACCCACCCTACACTATCCCACCCAAAGATAATCCATGGAATGATAATCCTTGTATGCTCTCCTTGTACAGTGAAAAAATCCAAAAATCCAAAAATGTTAGAAAATCCAAAAATCCAAAAATATTAGAAAATCAAAAGATCCAAAAACAATACAAAATCCAAAAAATCCAAACACAATATAAAATTAAAAAAAATCCAAAAAAATCATAAAATCACAAAAATACAAAAACAATCCCACATCACTGTCCCACTCAACAAATCATCTTACACCATTATCACACCTATCCCAAACCATTCCCACATCATCAAGTCACACCAGAACTACATATTCATCTCACCCGTATCTTAAGATACCTTGATCCCGTGGACATAGGGTATGTAGGTAGTTTGGAATATGAAGGAAGTATCCAGTACTCATGTATATAAGATACACGCATCCAACCCATTAGATGGTCCCTAGCTTCCGAGGTTAACTAAAATAACCAAGCAATACACATGCTAAGCATAAATGTCAAAAACGTCACATTCTACACAAAAATCATCAATCAAAAAATTAATCAAAAATCACACATGGCCTTGTTATCCTTTTGCCCACCTTTCAAATTTTATCCAACAAAATTCAATCAATTCTTACCTTGATGGATATATCATTCCTACTAAAGGAAGAATCCATCATTAAACAATTATCTTGGCAAGAGAAACAATGGCTATTTGTGTAATTTGTTGGTCTTTTTTATTATTGATTTTTATCTTTTGTCTTGTTCTAGGAATCATTCCAAAGTTACCTTGATCTCACTATATCATGGTATGTGGTAGAAAAACACCTAGAATAGACATGGTCATTGTTTTTGTATGCTATGCTTGTGGGTTGATTTCATTACTCCAAGAATAGTATTCATATCTTGAAGATAGGGTCGGTTCTAGCATAGTGTTCCCCATTTGCATATAAGGTTAAGCATACCTTCTATGTACTAAAGGAACTTATGCTATGAGTCCCCTTCCCTCATCTAGGCAAGGTTATACTACCTTGGGTATGCATGAAGTCAATCTATTGTTTGAAAGTCTAGTCCATGCAAAGATGGATATATATCATCACCTTGGTCCTTTTATACCTTGGTAAACAATATCCTATTTTGCTATAATAAACCTATAAATGCTCTCAATAATGTAATTCAAGTACTTTGCCTAGCTTATCCATCTTCCTTTCTATCACCAACCATTCAACACAATATCTGGACTTCGCATTTAAAAATGATTCCCCTCCATCCATTCACTCTAACACAATCCCCTTCATCTAACATATTCCTTACCCCACTAATCAATCACCACAATCAAATCACTTTGCATCCTCCACCCATCCCAATGAAACCTCTCTAATAATGTGATGTCTAGTGACCTAGTATCCCTAAACTTATCCTACCCATTCCTAAGCCTAGCTCAACTATCCCTAAACCTATCCTCTCCACCTAACCCCATCACACAGGGTTTATACGAACATCACATGTATCATGACAACCAACTATAACATTAACCCATCCCATTTCCCATCTCATTACCATTTAACCATTACATTTTATCATTTATATTATCATTTGTCCATTCCATTAAACATTACATTTATCCATTAATCATTTTATTCACTTGTCCGTTTGCATTATCATAGTTACATTTATCCATTAAACACTCCATTTAACCATTTGGCCAAAATAATTATATTTCACATTCATTTTCATTCATAATATAAGTTTATTAATCTAAGAATATATTTCACATCTATTTGCATTCATAATATATATTTTTTAATCTGAGCATATATTTCACATCCATTTGCATTCATAATATATGTTTATTAATCTGAGCATATATCCCATTCATGTCATCACATATAAAAATGCATCCATAATCAAATAAAATCCATAACCATAAATCCATCTATCCATGTAATCCATAATACATCCATTCATAACATTACATCTATATCCATAACATTAATCGCAACATAAATATCGATCACAACATAAATATCTATAAACACATAACCGATAAACATCATCATAAACTATCATAAACCAACATATTTTATACACCATCATACCATAAACATCCATAATATCATAAACCATCACATCATAGAGAACATCAGCGCCAAAATATACACAGCTCAAAATAATACAATATCATGATAGAAAAATGCCACAAGGGCCAAAATACATCAGATAATAAATGATCAACCCTAGGATAATGACCCCCTAGCAAAGTTGATAGGAGACCTAAGATGCGGCTAATGCTGCTGCTAAGGTGGCTATTGTGGAGGTGCCTATGGATGCTACACAGACTACACTGATCTACTGGACCTATTTGACACTAACATGCTAGAGCCACTTTAACTATATCCAGGCACTTGCTGACCCTCTAGAACCACTGCATAGTATGCACCATAATAATACTTAGCCCTAGAACACTGCTCCAATAGTTGATCCTATAATTACTTGATACGTTGTTGGGAATCAAAGTAAATCTGACCAATACTAGTGCTAGATACCATCCCATGGAACCAAGTCACCTCTTCCTGTAAGGACCCCACCTATGCATCCACCACCTGATGCAAGGACTTCTTTGTGTCTCTCTCCATAGTAACCCTGGCCACCTACACCTGCAACTGCATCACCTATCCCTATAGTTGTGCTAGTAATGCCTGTAGTGCATTGATCTGTCTATCTACTCCACTGCTCCCATCCAATAGGGCAATTTCTCCCCATAGCTACACAAGCTCTTGCCTCTGCCTCTCCACCGTATGCTCTAAACTGTCAACTTGGGCTTGTGAGGTATCCACATCCTCCTCCTCATCGGCACGAGTGCGCCAACACTGAGTACAACAACATCGAGCACTATCTCCTCCTCCACCTCATCCCCCTCTTCATCCTCCTCTACTGTCACATGTCATGGTCTATAGTAGGATCCATCAAGAGGATTGGTCTCTACACTATCCACCACCGATCATAGTCTAGGGTGGTCCCTACATCTATGACCATGCTCTGCCAATCCCACTGCTAGGGTTGTAGTCCTATAAAACCCATTATCACCACCTGAGGCATTATCTGTGGTGGCCATATGATGTCTCGAGGAATCCTTGCAAAAATAGCCATTACCTATGGAAGGTCCTGGTGTAACCCAAACTATCTCATCATCCGAGAGGGGAGATACATATCAATCATATGATCCCCTTGGCCCATCAGGTATCGAGCCTGGAATGCATAAGGAAAATGAATATACTCATCTAGCCATGCCTCTACTCCATTGCATGGTCACCATGTAATACAAACCAAGTGGTCTAGAATCCAGCACCAGTAATGCAGATGCCCAACATAGGAGTACTAAACAAGAGCCCTATATAAAAACATGAATGCCTCAAACCACTCCTGAAATAAAGTGCCCTGTGGCCTCGTAATCCCTATATGCTCAAAAGCCTATACATGCATCAACGTCACCCCAGCAAACAAAGCACCATCCAACAAATACACTATAATGTGCATCTCATGATATAACTAAACCAACATGCACGGTCCCCATGCATACATCATCTCATATCACACTATCTTCTCAATCTCCTCTCCCCGGCCCACTAAGAAGCCTTGCACATGTCGATCTGGCATCACCAGACCCCCAATCATTGCACACAAAAATAATGTGAAGTCATCTACTCTTGCCACTAAAGTCTGACTATAACTCATCTGACATCTATCCTGTGTCAGAACTGGGTGACCTGGGACAAAAGCCCTATCAAGGGCTATTTGTCCTCTGCTAATGTCATAAGTAGCCCATGCTCTGATGATTGACAACCTCAAAATGTGATACACATCCTCCAAGGTGATGGTCATCTCACCTGTAGGTAGGAGGAACAACCATGTCTAGATCTGCCATCGCTCTACTAGGGCCATCATCATGGCCCTATGTGTCTGTATGATGGGCTTCTTGGTCACTATCCATAGCCCCAATCTCCCCAACCTAGCTAATGTAGCCTAGCTAAAACCATCTAATAATGCCATAATGACAAGAACTCATCGCTCCCGCTAAGCCACAATCCCCCCATCAATTTGCATCCACAAAATATGAGTCAAAACCTAACCTTTTTTGCAAATCATTGTTATGGCATTGATTTTCCCCCATTTGGTGCCAAAATTGATCTTGGCACCAATTCTAACCAACATGGTGCCATTCCATGGGATAGTGCCAATCCTACCAAATATGGCACCATTCCAAAGGATGTCACCAATCTTTCTTGATATGGTGCCATTCCAGAGGATGGCGCAGATTCTCCCATTTTTGGTGCTAGTCTAGCGCCTAATATTAAAACCCAACCTAATTTATAAAACCTTAGCGCCATTCTAGAAGATGGTGCCAAAAATTTGAGTATGGCGCCATTCCAAATGATGGCACCACTATACCAGCATTTGACGCCAAAACCCATAACCCCAAACCTATGGTGCCAAACTAGAGTTTAGAGCCACAAAAGTCTAATATGGATCCAATGCACCGAAAAACCCCATTTTGACATGGCACTAAACTAGAAGACGGTGCCACAGAAACCCCATATAGCACCAAAACACACCTAAATCTCCCTTGGCCAATGGTGTCATTCTAGATGATGGCACCAGTCCGGTCGTTGATGGCACCAAATAGTTTTGTTTTGGCACCAGAATCTCTAAACCTACCCTTTCCCATATAATAAATGTATCAAAACCCTAAAATTGACAAAGTCAAGGATAGTCCACATACCCAGGGGTCTGCCAACGGTGATCTCATGTATGTACACACTCCCTCGAATAAATGCTTGTAGCATGTGAATGATGGTTGTGCCACTCCTCTTCTCTCCTCTCATCCAATAGGCTCATTGTGTACCAATGTGGCACTTTGGGCCCACTTTTTCTATTTATAGAAAGCTATGTCATCCTCCAACACACGTTTTCCTCCCCATGATGCAAAACATAACCTCTTTCACCCATTTTTCTTCCTGTTAACCTGTTTTTCCATCCTCTATCCATTTTTCAACATCATTTCCTCCTTTTGAGAGGTCACCCATTTTTTTTTAATTTTTTCACCTAACCTCTAGAGGGGGTATCCCTCATCCATTTTATTCCTTCCCAGTATCCAAGGAAAATTCTTTGACTTGAAGCCATATCCCTATTAGGTCACAACGCCATGTCAAAGAGGGGCAAATGTAGACACCTAAAAATGTCTTAACCACATAACCATCCTCTGACATCACCCATATCATTAATTTCTCTTCTAATTAATTAATTAAATTTTTATTTAATTAATTACCTCATCCAACACCTAAAATTATTCACCTTTTATTCATCATTTAATCCCTAAATTTGAATTAATTTAATTATTTCAATAGTTACACTTACTAACATTAGCCCAATTAATTAAATAAATATGTAAAATATTAATTTGGTTAAATTATCCACTTCCCTAAACGTATTTAATTAGATAAATTATGTTTATCTAGTTAATCAAGCCTACTAATTAGCCTACCCCTAACCTATTTCATTAAATATCTATTATTTAATTAGCTACCCTAGCCTACATGACCCCTAGACCTAAATTAATTAAATAAATTGTTATTTAATTAATTTTAACCCCTAATTAATCCATCTACTAATTTTCTTCAGCCATATTAATTAAGCTAATCCCTTTGATTAGCTTGGTCAAACCCCACTTAACACTCATTCCCACACCTCACAAATAAAAAATTCAGTTTTATTTCACATATCATAATTTTTTATTCTCACTTGTCCTAAACTCTATTAAATGAGTGTTGTCCTCTCAGTTGTTGTCCTTGATGTCAAATACACAAACTCTCAGGTTTGTGGTACAATGACAATTGCACATCATGATAGTTGGCTGTTAATGTATTCACATGCTATGCTTCTCATTCTATGATCCTTGATGTTATATTCTGATGTCACATTCACGTGGTACTATGATGCATGTTGGATGGGGCATGCTCTATAGTTGTGTTAATTTCAGTGGGTTGTATTTCATTGTAGCACTTTCTATGCCATATGCTCTATAGGCGCATCATTGGTTTCATACACTCAATTGGTATTTGGTTTGTTATGTTGGCAGAGGTATTTGGTTTGTAGTTGGTTTCATCTCCATAGACAATCTTTGGGTGACTTGGTATATAAGTGCAGTGATCTTATGATTGGCATTACTATGGACTCACACTTGTATTAGTTTCTTTTCAATCTTGTTCCAATTGGCATTATGACATGAGACAATGCAAGGTTATTGGTTCTATATGATGTTCCATTTATTTTTTAAGCAAAGCCAAGGTCTTCTTTTAACATATCATTTTTGATGTGATTATTATCACTAAGGGGGCATTACATTGAGTATCATTATTTGTTAAAAGTAATTTATTTGATATGGTTTTGAAGACTATTGATAAGCATAAAGCATTATTGGGCCACTTAAGAAGGTAACTTGCCCAGCGGGTATCGAGGCAGATTTGACAAGTCAAAAGTTGTTGTTAATGTTTATTTGTGACTGGGCCCTTTAGGGCACATCAGGACATGTGGTCAATGAAGAAATACAGGAATGGGTTTGTTGAATGTTCTTTTTGCAAAGTACAACTTTGGTTTATCCTTCTCTTGATCTAGGGTTTCAGATTTATGCAAGATACTTCAGATTTTTGTCATAACTTTAGAGAAATCCTTGGGATTTGACAGTGCTAACAATCAGTGGACCAAGCTTGTTCATTTTTTATTGCTTCTTTGAGTCCAAGTCACAACAAAAAGGTTTTACTTGTCGGTGCATCAGGTGATATTGTTCCTTTGCATTTCTATTTGAAGAATAATGGTTCTTTTCTCAAGTTTCTTGATTAAGGGTATGAGATTTCTTGATTGGAATAGCCCTAAAAGAAAATCTTTCTCTATTGGTTTAAAACTTGAAGATTCTTGACCCAAGAGCACTCACTTTGTCATACACTTTCATATTCATATCTTCTGGCGTTTAGTGGCTACAATAGTATGATTTTTGGTTGTAAGGTAGTTATGTAACCAAAACAAAATTGTTGCTCATTCTGTTGAATGGCACAAACATTTGAGGGTTTACATTGTTTTATAGATTGAAAATAGTTAGGAAATATGAACTGTGAATATTCTGTTATGTAACTTCTTTACTCAGTTGTAGACAACAAAACTTGAAATGAGGTTTTACAAACTTGTGATGAACCTGTGGTCAGGGTTTGAAGGAGCTAGGGTTTCTTTCTCAAATATTGAGGATAGTTTTATAATGCTCTGTGGTTAAAAGCATTCCTTATTTCATCAAACAGTTTGAACATTATGTATGTGGTTAAATATTCATTTTTGTAAAAGATTCAAAGACATTGTAACATGGGTCTATTTGACCATACTCCTTTGATAGTTTTTTATGCAGTTAAAAATTATTTGAGGTAGTTGAAGAGGTTTAGCTATAGACACAAACTATTTCATGAGAGAAAGAAGGTTTTATGAAATTGTATAAAAAGGATATAATGAAAATACCCGATGTGGTGTTGATGATATTGTATCTTACATTATCATTAAGGCAATACTAGTGTGTTGTAATGAAAAAATATTTCTGAGTTGATGTGTGCAGTTTTGGTTATGTGATTCTTGAGGTCTCCAAATTGAATGAGATAATTAAGAATTGAGCTGTAGTGAAACAAAGAAACTCTCTGTATTGTATATTTTTCTGATCTTTGAGAAGTTGTAAGTGATCATGTCAGTGAGACAATATGATAATTGCCAGTGAGGCTTGTGTTTCCAGTAAGGCTGGTGTTTCCAGTGAGGCAGTGACAAAAGTTAGTGAGACATTTTCTGTAGCCAATGAGGCATGATTTTTCAATAAGCCAGTGAGGCATTTATTGAGTGGTTTTTCTACCCCAAGAGGGTTTTCCACTCCTGAAATCTGTGTCTTATGGTCTCATTTGTTGCATGATTTATTTGTTCATTTTACTTTTTTGTTTAGTTCTTTAATTCACAATATCTTGCATTGATAAAGATCAAATCAACATTTGCTTCTATTGTTTAAGTTTGAAAATAAAAGTGAATAAAGTGGTTTGTTTTCTACAACACTGATTCACCCCCCCTCTCAGTATTGTCAAGTACTCCAACAAGTAGTATTAGAGCTAGACCCTTACAAGAAGTCTAACCAACTTAAGGGTTCTAGGCAAGTGGAGTAAAATGGGTAAAAAGAATAGAAATAAAGCTTCCAATAGAGATGAAAAAGATGCTAATCAAAAAGTTGAAAAGAAAGCCTCAGTTAAGTCTGACAATGAGTTGTTGCATGAGTCAACCATGAATGTAGATACAAAATGTCATAAATAAATTAGTCTTAAAGTTAAGAGTCTTGACAATGTGAATGTTAGTAGACAAGAACTTGATGGTTTTGTAGTTGAAATTGATGATGGAGAAGGAGATCTATTTGTGGATGAATATGATTATGAATAGGTGTATGATGAACATGATTGTGAGATTGATTTAGAAGGAGAACTTTTTTGTGCTTTAGATCACATCAAGCAACTTATAAAGGAGAATCAAAGATTAGAAGACTAACTTCAACAAGAAAAAGACTCCAAAGACAAGGTATGTTTAGATTTTGTAAAAATTTCTTCAGAGCTTGAAGAGGCAAGAAATCAAATTGTTGACTTAAAGGTACAAATTGAAGAGTCTAATAAACTAATTATTAGTCTAAAAACTAAAGTAGAAGAAGAAAAGAGAGAAGTTGGTGTTGGCATGATATGATGTCAAAAGAAGTTTGATGTCTATCATCTTATGAGATTTAGTTGATAATGTTCACTTCCTTCATGGAGGTGTAGTTATATGATCATCTATATCATTACAAAGTGTAGATAATCCAAGGTACAGTCTACAAGATGTAAGGCAGGTACATGGAGAAAGAAAATAAGATTCATGTCATGCACTTTGATAAACATCTATGTTAGCTTGATCATTTACAAGAGTATGAACTTGCAAGATAATTTGAAGATGATGCTTGATACTATTTCTTCAAGACATGGTAGTTGTTGTTTTGAGATCTTCATGTTGGTATGCTTGATATGTCTCTTAGTGTGCATATGCTACATGATTCGTTAATCATTCAACGATATACTCAATTCCTTGATATTCCTTTATACTTGATGGAGATTTAACTAATCAGTTGTAGGAGTGTATTATGGAACTAAAAATAGCGGAAGGCATGTTATAAGGAGGACAATCACTATTATTCATTATCTAATCACTGCAAAGTATATGGAGAAGAATGTGTTAGATTGATGACAATATGCTAGACAAGGCATGAGATCCATTCTATCATTCCATCATGACTGTTGAACAATTAGTATGTAGTAAAGTAGTGTATCTTCTCTACAAACTGTTAATATCTCATTGCTCAGCATGGCAGTACCATATGTGTTCTTGCTAATGTATTCTTTCCAGTGTTCTACTTATAGTCAAACAAGGTATGATTTCTACATAGCTCAGGTAATATCTTAGTGTTGTTTTCTCAGACTTATCTCATTCTCCTTGATGCTCATTAGTTGGGTGGTCTTCCTTATGAGAGGATAGTGTTGTCTTCAGTTAGTGTTTCAGTCCTAAGTTCCTCTGAATCCTCTATCGATTGTATTTAAGGGGAGTAAAACATTTATTTTAGGACATTGTGTACAGATGACTATCTTTCTTGACAGAACATTGTTTTCTATGATACAATATGGATGGTGCTTTGATAAATTCTTGTTTCATGATAGTATAAGTGTCAAATGCAAAATGACTTAACAAATGATTGTTGGCATAAGGACATTTGTGATTGATGTATTGGACACCAGCGTATTATATGACAATGATATAAACAAAATCATGATGCATACTTATTTCTTTGTTGAAATGATGGTGCAGATAAGATCTTGTTTTCAAATGGGCTCTTGCATTATGTCTCAGACCTTGTTGTTATGGTGTGATGGTTGATAGGATATTGTACTGATTAGAACAATCTTAGATAATGAATGGATGCAGTAACTGTGTTATGTCAGGACAAGAAAGGTGTAAGTTTTGATGAAATAGTGAAATAGTTTTGAGATGCTATCTTGTTAGGACAGTTAGTTCAATAGTCAGTCAAGGATTGTATTGTATTTAGTGTCACATGAGTTTGAAGACTGTATTACCTTTTGACTGTATTGCATTTTGATCATGATTGCAATGATAGGAACTTTTATTATGCTATAACAGAGGTTGTTACAAAGTTATGTGTTTGATACAATGTGACTATTGTGACAGTCATGGCAACATTTAGGAACATAGGACAAGGACATATGTAGAGCAAGAAACAATGCTTATTACTTGCTAACAGGGAATATTTGCTAACAGGGAACATCACACTTTGATCTCTGCTATTAGCTTATGGCTAGGTTTATGGAGGTGTGTTGACATTAATGCCAACTTAATGTGCTATTATTCTCAGGGGGGCTTCTTCACATATTATTCATCCCTGATATGTCAGTTGGTACATTAATGTGATAAGTGATTACCAGCATTCATTTTCTTGTAATCTCTTCTCATGTTACTGTAGCATGGATATATATTGGCATTTGACATTTGTTTGGTAGATACATTGGTATAGTGGTATATTCATGCTATGCATTTTGATGCTTTTAGTTGGTTCTTGATGTTGGTGATAGTGGTGTTCTACTTAGATGACAGTTCTCTTATCTTTGGTTTTACTGTCTCTCATGTTTGGAATCTTAAGTTGTTGTCCTTATTTTGATACATGCTCATTTATATGGTACTAACAATATAGTTGTATTCAGGCCATTCTAGATGTTTCATTGGACAATCATGGTATGATTTATATTTTCTATTTTTGCTTATCATTTCTGTAGCATGCTCACTTATGGTTCCTGATCTTTCATTGAGGCATTTGCACACTTCTTTCTCCCTTTGTATTTGATGAGAAAACGGGGAGAGAGAGTTGTTTTTTGCCATCAAGGAAAAAGGGGGAGTTTGTTGTCCTCTCAGTTGTTGTCCTTGATGTCAAATACACAAACTCTCAAGTTTGTGGTACAATGATAGTTTCATGTCATGACAGTTGGTTGTTGATGTATTCACATGCTATGATCCTTGATGTTATATATTGAAGTCACATTCACATGGTACTATGATCAATGCATGTTGGCTGAGGCATGCTCTACAGTTGTATTGATTTCAGTGGGTTGTATTTCATTGTAGCACTTTCTATGCCATATCCTCTACAGGTGCATCATTGGTTTCATACACTCAGTTGGTATTCGATTTTTTATGTAGGTAGAGGTATTTGGTTTGTAGTTAGTTTCATCTCCATAGACAATCTTTGGGTGACTTGGTATACAAGTGCAGTGATCTTATGATTGGCATTACTATGGACTCACACTTGTATCAGTTTCTTTTCATTCTTGTTCCAATTAGCATTATGACATGAGACAATGCAAGGTTATTGGTTCTATATGACGTACCATTTATTTTTTAAGAAAAGCCAAGGTATTATTTTAACATATCATTATTGATGTGATTATTATCACTAAGGGGGCATTACATTGAGTATCATTATTTGTTAAAAGTCATTTATTTGATATAGTTTTGAAAACTATTGATAAGCATAAAGCATTATCAGGCCACTTAAGAAGGTAACCTGCCCAACATGTATCGGGGTAGATTTGACAGGTCAAAAGTTGATGTTAATGTTTATTTGTGACTAGGCCCTTTAGGGAACACTGGGACAGGTGGTCAACAAAGAAATATGGGAATAGTTTTGTTGAAAGTTCTTTTTGCAAAGTGCAACTTTGGTTTATACTTCTCTTGACCTAGGGTTTCAGATTTATGGAAGATACTTGACATTTTTGTCATGATTTTGGAGAAATCCTTGGGATTTGACAGTGCTGACTATCAATGGACTAAGCTTGTTCATTTTTTTATTACTTCTTTTGAATCCAAGTCACAACAAAAAGGTTTTACTTGTCAGCTCATCTCATCAGGTGATATTGTTCCTTTGCATTTCTATTTGAAGAATAATAGTTCTTTTCTCAAGTTTCTTGATTAAGGGTATGCGATTTCTTGATTGGAATAGCCCTAAAAGAAAATCTTTCTCTATTGGTTTAAAACTTGAAGATTCTTGACCCAAGAGCGCTCACTTTGTCATACACTTTCATATTCATATTTTCTGGTGTTTAGTGGTTACAATAGTATGATTTTTGGTTGTGAGGTAGTTATGTAACCAAAACAAAATTGTTGCTCATTCTATTGAATGGCACAAACATTCAAGGGTTTACATTGTTCTATTGATTGAAAATAGTTAGGAAATATGAACTATGAATATTCTGTTATGTAACTTCTTTACTCAGTTGTAGACAACAAAACTTGAAATGAGGTTTTACAAACTTGTGATGAACCTGTGGTCAGGGTTTGAAGGAGCTAGGGTTTCTTTCTCAAATATTGATGATAGTTTTATAATGCTCTGTGGTTAAAAGCATTCCTTATTTCATCAAACAGTTTGAACATTATCTATGTGGTTAAATATTCATTTTTGTAAAAGATTCAAAGACATTGTAACATGGGTCTATTTGACCATACTCCTTTGATAGTTATTTAAGCAATTGAAAACTGTCTAAGGCAATTGAAGAGGTTCAATTACAGACACAAACTATTTCATGAGAGAAAGAAGGTTTTGTGAAATTATATAAAAAGGATATAATGTAAATACCTAATGTGGTGTTGATGATATTGTATCTTACATTATCATTAAGACAATACCGGTGTGTTGTAATGCGAAAACATTTCTGAGTTGATGTGCATAGTTTTGGTTATGTGATTCATGAGGTCTCCAAATTCAATGAGATAATCAAGAACTAAGCTATAGTAAAATAGAGAAACCCTCTATATTGTATTTTTTTTGATCTTTGAGAAGTTGTAAGTGATCATGTCAGTGAGACAATATGATCATTGCTAGTGAGGCTTGTGTTTCCAGTGAGGCTTGTGTTGCTAGTGAGGCTTATGTTGCCAGTGAGGCAGTGATAAAAGTCAGTGAGACATTTTTTGTAGCCAGTGAGGCATGATTTTTGAATAAGCCAGTGAGGCATTTACTGAGTGGTTTTCCTACCCCAAGAGGGTTTTTCACTCCTAAAATTTGTGTCTTATGGTCTCATTTGTTGCATGATTTATTTGTTAATTTTACTTGTTTGTTTAGTTCGTTGATATACAATCTCTTGCATTGATAAAGCTCAAATCAACATTTGCTTCTATTGTTTAAGTTTGAAAATAAAAGTGAATAAAGTAGTTTGTTTTCTACAACACTAATTCACCCCCCTCTCAGTGTCGTCAAGTACTCCAACAATGAGCTCTTGTAGACCTAACTTGTCTTAGTCTCCATTAATGGGACTCTTCCCCATGTGAATTAAAAATTCACTTTTTATCCCCTTCAACTAACTTGTCAAAATCTTCATTAACGCAAACCCCTTGCCAATGTGAATTAAAAATTCACTTTTATTCTCATCCATCCAATCTTCTTGATCAAATCCAAGCCCTCCATCTTGTAATCAACCTCATCCATTGATATCAACATTGAAATTCCATCATTGGATAAAATTTCCCTCCATTTGCCTATAAATAGAAGCTTTCTCAAGCCATTTTATCATCCAATTCTTGAGTAGAGTTATTATGCCAAAATCTCTTTCATCTTCTCATCCTTAGCTAGGCTATAGTGACTTGCATTAATATTGATTTTAGAGAGTATTTCACATTGAAGAAATGGCCATGTGTAAAGAAAGAGATTTTGGGTGATAATCTCTCAACCCTATCAAGGAGGAGGAGGACTTCAAGGTAAAAATGTGTGTGTTTTATGCATTTTGTTTGTGTTTTTAACCCTTGTAGTTTTCTTGTTCTTCACTATGTTTCTTGGTTGGAATAATAGCTCCAAGTTAAGTCATGAGAAAACATTTTTAATAACCAATGTAGTAATGTAAGGTGTAGGTACCATATTAAATATTATTGTTCTATAATAGAAGGGATGGAAAAAATAAGAATGATAATAAATCAGTTAGAATGACCAAGTATATTGAATAAATATTACAACATATACATGAAAGATCATTTTAAAATATTGTGGCAAATACAACAATATCACCAGACCAAATTCACAATGTATTTTAACAAGAAAATTAGTTGCAATACTCCATTTTCTTCTCCAATCTTGATTTTAATAGCTTATAAAACTACCCAACATAATACATTTACAATCCATAGTTGTAAGAGAATCATATGCACTATTTAATGCACCTT